>OZ024825.1:96355255-97728280 GCA_964016985.1 Anodontia alba | reverse complement strand
AAAGTAGAAATAAAATCAAAAAACAAAAACAAAACAAAAAAACAAAAAACAAAAAAAAAAAAAAAAAAAAAAAAAAAAAAATGGATTTTGAGGCTAACTTTAGGGGTGTAAACTCAATTCTAGTGAAAAAAACTCCATGATTTTGAAATAACTTGCCCAACTAAGTGGATCCTAAATCAACACCAATCTCCACCCTTACAAAAATGCATCCGTGCACTGGCCTGCATTGCCAGTTACATGTTAAGTATGATGTCTGTTGATGACCATTTCTAGAATCATCATACGACTTTGAATAAGTAGTTTTTTACGCAAATTTCGGAAATCCAAATGATCAAATTCTGTTTTGCCCAATCACAAGTCAAATTCTCAACAAAAAACATCATTTGTTTTACTGTATCGATGTACATTATCTTCAAGATTTGAGCATTAAAACTGATGTATGTACTCTGAATGTCTCTCTCTCTCCTAGCCAGATACTAGTTGCTCCACTTTACTTCACTTCATTCTCTTCTTAACCTTGTAGGTCGTTGGGGCACAAATGATAACTTTGCGATAGTTTCTCTCCATTTTAGCCTGTCTTTAACAGTTAAATGTTTTGTGGAGCGCTGTGGTGCAGTGGTAAGTGGAGCGCTGTGGTGCAGTGGTAAAGCGTCAGACTCGAGATCGAGAGGTACCGGGTTCGATCCCTACTAACATCAAGTGTTGGTTTCCTTGAGCAAGAAACTTTATCCACATTGCTTAGAACTGGTTTCTATCCAGGAAAAAAAGAGGACCACATGGAAGATTAGTACTAGTTTACTAAATGTGTTACCCTCTATAAATAAAGTTGATTATTATTATTATTAGTAGTTATTTCTTCGCAGGTGTTGATGCTAAGGGTCGTTTCCTTCTGGCACCAGCCTGAGGAGTATCCTCATTTCCTCTCTTCTGTGATTCTACCATCTCGGAGACCACCGGTAAAGTCTCTATGGATGAAAAATGAGCATCTGGCCCGAAGTCATATTCAATGTGGCCATCTTTTTTCACCAGACAGCCTTTGCCAAGGAAGTCTGGAAGCTCTTTCTCATGAAAACCTGCAATCAGCAGATAATCGATCTGCAGCTGAACAATGTCAGCCAACCGGCGAATAGCAGATTCTGGTGGAAGTCATCTTTTTGGGTCTTTTGTAGTCTGCCCAGTAATGGAAACTGAACTCTTCTTGCCAATTGTTAAGGCTCTGACCTGATCAAAGCTTAAAGTGTCTGGGTCAAACTTCTTTGGACAATACAAATCTTTCATGCAGCCTACAAAGCAGTCCTTATTGATAGTGATGGTGTCGTTGTCAAACATTAGTAATGAGTTCCTGTACTTTGGCTTCAAAACATGTTTGAGAAGTGTTGAATGAGACACTTGCTGCAGCTTTGGAACAGTCGTTTCCACCCATGCACAAACCGATGGCTACTTTAATGCCAATTGTCCTGTCTGCGTACACCTGTTCAAGCAGCTCTAGCAGAAGTGTTACATTGTACACATCATATTTGGATCCAGGCTTTTGTAGGACAACATATACTGGTGACTGAAATCTTCCATTCTCGTTTCGAGGCCAGTGTATAGAAAGAGCAAATAAATGAATGTACAGTGCATCTATATCACCTGATGTCACAATACTAACTGCAGCTTCTCCTGGATGAAGTTTGTCGGCATTCTGTACCAGCCAGTCCACTTGTGACATTTCAGCTTCTCCTTTCTTTTGTCTAATATTTGCTTGGTGGACAACTTCTGCTGGTGCCTCATTCTCATGAAACTGTTATGTAACAGGGATAACTGCTGTAGTGCAATAACAGGGCTGCAAACACTCACAGCTCTCCTGAATTAGTTCACTGTCGACTGTAACTTTCACGTTCTTTTGTAGAGACAGTCTCATCGATATTTTCAGCCAGATATTTACTTATGAGAGCTTTCCCTTCAGCCGTTTTTGTATGAGCATCTTTGTTGAAGACAGTATCACTTAAAATGCAGGTTACAGATACAGGTTCTTCATTCTCCTTCGAAAAGTGATATTCAAATAAAACTATTTGTTTCCATTCTTCATCACTAAATGAATTCCTATGTTCTGTTACCAATGTAACAATGTTTGCTTCATCTATCTGCAGATGTTTTAAGCCTTTGTTGACATAGGGGAAACAAGTCTTTGCATTGTATAATTGGAATGATGACCTAACATATTCACTTGTTTGCAACTTATTGTCATTTCCATATAATACAAGATTTTCAACGATTCTAACAATCTTCTCACAACTTTTGAAGCTTTCCCAGTGAGAGAAACAGTACTTGAAAATATCTAGAAGTGGCACAGCTTCTTTTCCTTCTATGAGTTTAATATTTTTCAGTGAACGCACTAAGTATGACTGTCTTATACACTGTGTACCATCTGCTTCATCTTTGAAATATTTGTAAAAATCATCAATATACACAAGATGTGTGCTTGCATTCTCAGGATCTTTGAAAATATAGAAGAGTTTCTGCAAAGCCATTTTGATAGCTCTGGAAACAAAAAAAAGTAAATGCCCTAACTTTTTTCTTTTTTTTTTTTTTTTTTTTTTTTTTGAATGGCGGAGCTATGAAATACACTGGTCTTACGTACAATCAGTCAGGGTAAAATGAATATTGTTGTTATGCCTAACAAGAGTTATGGTTGTTGAAATGCTTAAATTTTGACGAAAATCTTTTGACTGGTTTCAAGCTAAGAGTCACACAATATTTGGATATTCAAATGTCTGTACTTAAAAACCTGAATTAGATAAAAAAAAAAAAAAAAAAATAATAATAAAAATAAAAAGTTCAATCATATAATGAGATGTAGTGTTTCATGTACACTGATCACCCTTTGAAAAAGCTTCTGTTTCTAGGAGGGTTATCCAGTAAATCGTTTTTGTTTTTTGTTTTTTTGTGAGATTTACGAACACTCATTTCTCTCTGTGCCTATACTTCTTGTCTGTCACAGAAGTGCCTCTCTGAGCCTGCGTTACATGGAGGCTTGCCATGACGTTTGTGGCCTACCTAACCTACAAGCTCTTCATTGAACTTTTGGCTCCGGTAATTCAAATGTGCACAATCCAACACAATTTTTATATCTAAACAGGTATATGTGTTTTCGAGATTTTTGTTCCTTCTAAATTCCCTCCCGGAGGACAATTTTATCATTGCATCATTTTATTTTATACCTAGAAGTGAAATCACGCTGAATATCAATTAAATAAAACTGATATCAGTCACAAGTTAAAAGATACTGTATCAATTCACATCTGATTGATGATTTATATTTTCACTGTAGTAAACATTGAAAAAAAATCTAGGATAAAATGGTTTTGGAATGGTTTAATATGTAGAACACTTTTCAAAAGTAATGCTCCAGATACCCACACATACTAGTTCAAACCGAAGACGTGACAGTGGCGTAGCTAACACAGAATTATTTGTACGCAAATCCTGGAAAACTCTTGAAAAAGGATGCCTTGAAGCACTTCTAAATAAGGAACTGCTCTTAAAGGAAAGAATTTGCTCCCAGAGGGAGCAAATTCTTTCCTTTAAGAGCAGCCCCAAATGTAGGGAACCAAATATTTTATGTTAATGCCACTTTATCATAAAAAAGTTTCTTACGCATGTTACGCACATGCGTACGTGCGTACTGAGCGCTACGCCTATGCGTGAGATAATTTTGAAGCATGTTCTGAGGTGCGTAATTTCTACTTAAGACATAAGAAATTTAAAAAAATAAATACATTTTTGTTGGCGAATACCAAAGATATTTCATCTCGTATTGAAAACAGAAGAATTTCAACTCGTGCTACGCACTCATGAAAATTCTGATGTTTTCAGTTCATTCATATTTCATCACATGTTTTGAAAACTGCTGCCACTCGTGAAAATTGTGTTTTCCATTCATTTAATGAAAAAAGAAAATTCCTCCATATAGTCTTGCATTAAAGGCAGTGCAAAAGTATCATAGCATTACATGCCCAATTAGGGCCCTTTTTAATGACAGATTCAATCTGTCATTCCTTGCTGGCATACGCGTTTTCAAGTTGCATTCAGCTTTCACTACCACTGAAATATGTGTCCGCTCAAAATGTAGTCCGATGCTAGTAATATCTTAATAGCGCCGTGCAAATTTTAAAGCAGACGACATTCAGAATTCTCCATTATTTTGCAGAGAAAACCAGACTGAGCATTTCATATGAACTATTTGCCAGCGGCTGAATTGCATAAAATTCTCTGATTAAATAAGAGAAAAAACGAAATTGACATCAGTATTCTGCTACAGTCGTAGTATGCAATTTAAGGATTAACATATCAACATACTTGTGTAACAATAAGCCTGCGCTGGACTAAAGACGTGGCGCGAGAAACTAGACCGTAAGCTACTGTTACCAGCAATATAAACACTGTCTAATCAGCGATTACTGTCCAAATTTAATATAGATTCTGAAGATTTTTTTGTTTGATACTAAAAGGAAAAAACGGCTGTGCTCATAATCATGCTGCAATGTGTTTTCTTTGATATTATCTGAGTGCGTTAGATAGGTTGTAAGGTTGATCTGCACAATTTGTTGTTTGCTATTAATAGAACAGGCGCTGCCTCATGACCCGCGTGTCAAAAATTAGCAGATATTTTACCGTAAAACATAATTTGACATTTCATGCAAATTGTCTCAAAAGAGGAATCCATTTGCCGATTTACCTTTTGGTTAACCTTTCTGACTTTCTGATATACGCGTCCATAATGCCGTTAGGCGTTCTTCTTGTAAAGGTTTTATACAAATTAAGATTTTTTTTTTTTTTTTTTGTTATTATCTGATAGAATCTGTCATTTCAGTGCCTTTGGCGCTTTGATTGATCTAGTTGGAATGGAGAAATTGTATCGTTAGACATATGTGTAAGCGCGCGCGGGGGGGGGGGGGGGGGGGGGGGGGGGGGGGGGGGGGGGGGGGGGCTATTTTATTATGAATTTTTGAAAAGTTTTGTAACTTTCATATCTAAAAGCCACTTGTTGGAGATTCTGATTACCATGATCTATTTTCTATGTGTAATAATTATTGGAGAAAACTTTACTGAACATTGATTACATTTCACTTTGTGATATTGAGTAATTAACCCATTTACACCTAATAACACCTGCCCCCTTATAACTTTAACAAGATGTAAGTTTTCAAATTTTATATTTAGAGGTTTATTCTTTTTTTTTTTATCAGAAATGACTATATATTACAATGCAAACAGTGCACACAAGCTTTGATCATACACTACGTTCTGCCATTTATGATCAGGACCCGCACTCTTTGCCAACATCACTTGCAGGAAAGCGGGTAAAGTTATTATGTTACAGTTTAGAAATTAACTTTTTTCGCAAGTAGCAAGTAGTTGCTGCCTGGTCTGAAAGTAGGTAGCAAAATGCATCTACATGGTAGCAAAAGGTGTAATAATGCTCCCGTGCCATGGGTTTGCAGAAATGACTTTTAAAATCACAAGCAGATGACAAAGCAGACGACAATTGTTGTGATTAGCAGTTTAAGGGTTAAACCTTCAAGCACTAAGCAAATTTAGCAGACATATTTTCAAAGTATTTTTTTCTTATTTCAGCAAAAATGAGGCTTGACATTACATGTGAATTGTCTGCTTGGCAGATGATTCATATGAAATGTCACGTCTAATTTGCACTGAAGACATTCACAACACAAAGTTGATAGTGTTCAGGGCACTATACCAGGTAGCACCTTTTTGCTACCAACAGTTTGACCAGGTAGCAAACTGAATTTTCAGGTAGCAAATTTGCTACTTGCTACTGTTAATTTCGAACCCTGCAGTGAGTGTTAGCGAGTCTTTCATATCATGATAAGTGTTGCATTTCTGTCTGCTGAAATAAAGTGATAAAACAATAAGAAAATAACTTATCATTGCTTCTGTGTATCTTGCATCATAGACTGCTATCCTGTGCTTTCAGAACAGTTCTAGTCACAGTGAAACATATTACAATAACAAAAAGTTAAATAAAAGTTGTTGTTTTTTTTTGTTGTTTTTTTTAACTTAAAAGCATCAACAAGCAAATAAGAAGAACTACATGTATGAGAGTTGAAAATGAAATGAATAATGTACTCTGTAAATTCAGGACAAAGCAAGTATAAACAGCACTTCTCAATCTGAATGAAAGTTTGTTTATTTTACTGCAAGACTGGAAGGAGTTCTGAAACATAAACTGATAAAGGGACCATTATGGGAATCTGGCTTATGCTAGTAATGATTGATACCAAGATAGCTCTGGAAAGGTCATTGTGAAAATATTGCACACTCTCAGACCCTTGTGAGCCGGACTGACTGGCAAACAGTGCAGACCCAGATCAGATGTTGCACAGCATGGCGTCTGATCAGGGTCTTCACTATTTGCAAATACTTCAGCCATTTTCCTCTAGGAATATCTAATCTCATAGCCTCACCTACCTAAAATTGAAATTGGACTCTTCCAATATATAGTGTTGGGGAGTTCATTCAGTCTACAATGGGTTAAGGTAAGATTCAAAAGTGAACAGGCCTACCATATTTACCTAAACTATTCAGAGTAAAATAGTACAGATGCTCAGGAAGAGTCACAATCACAGAACATAAGCTACAGTACCAATGGCACCAAAACCCAGAAGTATTTGAAAGAGATGTGATCAAGGTCTGAAATGTTTGCCATACAGCCTATTAACCTTTGCCTTGCTGAATAAATTAAGATGCCAAGCCCACTTCTAATTTCCAGGCAATCAGATTACTTGATCCGGGTTTTTGATAAAAATTCACATATTTAATGACATACAGTGCAGATCCAGATCAGTTGGCTTCTTCAGAAGCCAACTGATCTGGATCTACACTGTTTGCTAAGACAGGGCATGCCCTGTTCAGCAACAGAAGGTTTAAATCCCCAGGCAGTCAAATGGATTAACACCTGAAAATGACTTACAGACAAACACATGTACAACACACGGACATCCAGCACGAAAACAGTAACACTTCACCACTGTTGCATGGTGAGGTATAATATGAAAACTGTTTTATAATGATTTAAATCTCACATGTTAGCTCTAGTCCTGCTGAACCCGGATATGCCCTGCCCTAGCAAACAGTGTAGATCCAGATCAGTTGGCTTCTGAAAGTCAACTGATCCGGATCTGCACTGTTTGTCATTAAGCATGTGAATTTGTATCAAAAACCTAGACCAAATAATCTGATTGGCTAAAAATTAGAAGTAGGTGTGGCATCTTAATTTATTCAGCTAGGAGGGTTTAGAGTTAAGCAGAAAAAAACAACAACAAAAAAAGACAATGGTAAACACAGAAACTTCTCAATGTCATTAAACCTTTCAACCCTGCAAACCAAACCAGACACCTTTACAAACAGTGTGGATCCAGATTAGGTAGATGTCTTAGTTTTATGACCATTTCACCCCTACTTACAATCATGGATGGGTCCAATTTCAAAGACAGAAAACTTCATTTCAGACACTCATGTGTGGAAGGGTTAATAAGTGTCTAATACACTTATACTCTGTGCATGTATCTGTCTTAAAATCAACCAAACCAGCACCAATACCATTCAGATTCTTTTTCTGACATCAAAGTACATCATCCTAATAAAAAGTACCTACAGGGATGATTTTATTCTCATATATGAGGCATCTGTATTTTCGGGAGTTTTACTCTATAACAAGTACAGTCGACTCTGCTTATCTTGAAGTGCAAATCTGATCCCTGTTACTGGTAAGAAAATGTTGTGGAAAAGAGGAGAAATTGCTTTCTCCTCTTTTCCACAATATTTTCAATATATCTCTAACTTCAGGAGTCAAATTACATATCCATTTGTAAAATGTGGTTGTTCGATTTATTTTTTTCTACAATTCTGCAAATCTGATATGTCGAGGTACGGTTATCTTGCAGTATTACGGTCCACTGGACTTTGAGATAGCGAGAGTTGACTTCATAGGAAAGACTTGGACACTTGCTGCTACCATAATAATCCTAAGTATTGGGACAGACAGGCTTGAGGAAACAGTGCTGTCTCTGATCAGTCTAGACTTTTTGCCAATCATCCAGCAGATTTAAGACACAGTAACAGGTAATAAATTAGGACAAGCATAGTAGGATTTAAAGTGTCCCAGTATTTAGGGTAAATACAGTACCCTTAAAATACAGGGTAAATACTGTATCCTTAAAATATAGGGTAAATACAGTACCCTTAAAATACAGGCTAAATATGGTACCCTTAAAATACAGGGTAAATACAGTACCCTTAAAATACAGGCTAAATACAGTACCCTTAAAATACAGGCTAAATACAGTACCCTTAAAATACAGGCCAAATACAGTACCCTTAAAATACAGGGTAAATACAGTACCCTTTATATTTCTACACTAAAACTCCATGCTAGAGCTGTAACAATACATCGAACTATCGATGCATTGCAAGTGACCTTGGCAATAGTGCTATCATGATGGTAAAGTGGCAATAGTAATGGAATTGGCAATAGTGTTTTAACCCTTAAAGCGTCAGTCACAACTGCAGCAGACGACATTTTGAAATATTTTTTTTAATTTTTCAAGAAAACAAGTCTTGATATTTCACGTGAATCATCTGCCAAGCAGACGATTCACATGAAATATCAAGACTTGTTTTCTTTGAAAAATTAAAAAAATAAAATAAAATGTCGTCTGCTTCAAATTTTGCTTGGCACTTTAAGGGTTAATAGTTTCGATAATTCTATAAATAGAAATAATAGATTATAAATAGAAACCAAAGGTCTATAAAAAGAAAATATCTCCATGTATTTATCATAAGGAGGAATGTTTTAGACTTTAAAAACCAGAACTGTAAAATTTACAACACTTTTGATGTCAGCATGTGCTCAATTCAGCAAATGTTAGTGCAGCAGTGTGGCTTTCTAATGGGATTTCAACACTGGATGTCATCATTACCAAAGTTTTATGGAAGTCTTTGGTCTTTTTTAAGCAAATGATGTACCCAATAGTTATCGCAAAGTTTCACACTGGTTATGCAGAGACAACTAACACTACAGAGATGATCGCTTCATCTGCCAATCACAACAATTGTCGTCTGCTTTGTCATCTGTTTGTGATTTTAAAAGTCATTTTTGCAAACAGTGTGGAGCCAGATCAGACTGCTCCTCTAGGAGCAGTCTGATCAGGGTCCACACTGTTTGCCTGTATGCAAAAACAGCTTTGAAAAGAATATTCAGCAGACGATATAAACAGAAGACATTTTCAGATGCAGGCTTTCTTGGTGTTTTAAGGGTTAAATCAGTAAGCAGAAAGAGGGAGTAAGTACCTGTCTGAGAACAACTAACCCTGGCCCAGACTGATCTGTGGTAAGTGGTTCTAAGACAGGTACTTACTCCCTATTCCCACCTGTTGATTTTAACTGCATTTGTTGCTTCCTGTTGCGTTAGCTGCCTCTGGATTATTGGTGCCGTATTGTTATTTTTCTGAAAATATATGCTGTGGGTACTTATTAAAAGTGCCTCACAAAGGTTCTACTCAAGAGCTCCCATATCATATGTTTTCAAGGAGAAATAATGAAATTTTTATCTGAATGCCCTTGTTATCTGGTGGAGCCTGATAATGCTCCTTTATGAGCAGTCTGATCTGTGTATACACTGTTTAAGGCCTTTTTGTTTTTTTGCTAAATATTTAGAGTCAATATGGTAAACACAAAAATTTTGAAGTTTCCTAAAACCAGGTGTTCAAAAAATATATATATCCTTTGACATAAATTTTTTTATCAGACAATTAAAAGATCGTAAACTTAACCTTTGTCTTGCTGAATAAATTAAGATGCTGCACCCACTTTTAATTTTCAGCCAATCAGATTACTTGATCTAGATTGTTGCTATAAATTCACATACTTAATGGCAAACAGTGCAGATCCTGATCACTTGGCTTCTTCAGAAGCCAACTGATCTGGATCTACACTGTTTGCAATGGCAGGGTATATCCAGCAGGACAAGGGTTAAAATTCAATCCAAAGGTATACTTCAGAGTTATTTTCTGATTAGTTAAAATATTTTTAAAATACCAAGGTAATATGATGTAACTCACCCAGAGAAGTTGTTATGATGATAATTCTGGGATAATTTTCTTTCTTTCGCCATTGAAATGTATGTTTTGGAACCTCGTTAGAAGCACCTTGCTGAGGTGCTTCTAATGAGTACCCACAATATATGTTTTTATGGAGAAATAAGAAAAATTATCCCAGAATTGTCACCTGATACTCCTCTTTAACAACTCCTCTGTCACCCGAATACAGGGATATAATTAGAGTTATATGAAATTTATACATGGAAGCTGATACTGTTAACCCTTAAAGCTCCTAACAAAATAGTAGCTACTCACATTTTTTCTGCAAAAGTAACTGTGAATTAGATACTGTACTTACTAGAGCAATTAACATTTTGACCAATAATGAGCTTGTTAGGCTAACGATGCTTTGAACAACTGGGCCCAGAATTTGGTTGAGGGAAAAAAAGCATAGTATCTAGAGATAGAACTTATTTTGCAGATACTCACACTCCTAGTGGTAGTTGTTTTCATGGAAGAGCTGGCTTTCTCATTCCAACAAGTTGTTAGTAAAAGGAGACAGGGTCAATATGGTTGAAAGATCATGACTGTGTGGTCTGATGGACAGATAGGATATTAAATTACCTTGAACAATTTCAACTATTGCGACCAGTGGTCAAGCAATTAGTGTGAAAAGAAAAAATACTTTCAAGGCTCCCAATACTTCACTATAGTGTAGTGTATATTTTTCAGGTCCTTTCTGATCATTGACCCCATTCTGGGATTTTTGGTTATTGATGAGGCCTAATTGACTAAAACTAGCCAGTCTAGCCTAGAAAACTTGACACTTTGGCTGTTTTCAGTTTGGTGAGTGTTTACTCTCAAGGGTCATTTCTTTTAGCACTTGTCCTGCTGAATAAATTAAGATGCCAAGCCCACTTCTAATTTTCAGCCAATCAGATTACTTGATCCAGATTTTTGCTGTAAATTCACATACTTAATGGCAAACAGTGCAGATCCAGATCAGTTGGCTTCTTCAGAAGCCAACTGATCTGGATCTACACTGTTTGCAAAGACAGGGTATATCTAGGTTCAGCAGGCAAAGGTTAAATTTATTCATCTTCACTATTGCTGGTGTTAGTGCCTTGTGGCAGTCATAAAACATCTCCTCATACTTCACAATAGCGTAGCTTATATTTTCTGGTCCTCTGTGATCACTCATATTTGCTATAAATTCACATACTAATGGCAAACAGTGCCGATCCAGATCAGTTGGCTTCTTCAGAAGCCAACTGATCTGGATCTACACTGTTTGCAAAGGCACTGGCAGGGTACATCTAGGGTCAGCAGGACAAGGGTTAAATTTATTCATCTTCACTACAGCTGGTGTTATTGCCTTGTGGCAGTCATAAAACATCTCATACTTCACTATAGTGTAGCTCATATTTTCTGGTCTTTTGTGATCACTGAGCATATTCTTGGGGTTTTGAGAACTTAAAAGAAGGGATGCTGATGAGGCCGAATTGGCTGAAACTACATGTAGCTAGTGTAGCCCAGAAAACATGGCACTTTAGCTGTTTTCAGTTTTGTGACTGTGCTGGTTGCTCTTAAGAGTCTTCTCAGAATTATGTACATTAGTCTATGTATTTCAAGGCCTTATTCCAAAAATTAGCATCTCAAAATAAGTATTCTATAAATCTATGAATGTTTATTGACCATTATGTCACACAGGGTATGCTAAAATTTCAATGTAAAATCATAGGAACCCCAAGGTACATCATGGTCAGTTAGACTGGCTCCAGTCTCTAGTGACAAAATATTTTTTTCTTATAATCTGTTTAATAATCCACTAAAATAAAACCAAAATAATATCATGACTATAAAGGCTGGTCACTAGTGACATGATGGTCATGATAGTTTGTTTTTTGGGTTTTTTTTATTATAGTGGATTATCAAACAGAATTATGAGAAAAATATTTAGTCACTGAAGACTGGAGCCAGTCTACATGGTCAGTAAACATTGATCTGTACAATGATTCGATGAGTATGACTATTTTTAGAAGTATGGTAAATGTCCTAAAATTACGAAAACTTTGGTCCATACATTTGTGACCTAAACTGCTTTTTACGCAGTTGTTTCTTAAAATACTTAGTGGAATGGCAAACTGTGTAGACCCTGATCAGATTTCCCCCTTCAGGAGCAGTCTGATCTGGGTCTACACTGTTTGCATATGCCATTTTCTCCCTTCCGCTGATTCAAGAAGGGCAGTTGTTAGTTCCTGGAAACAGAATGTGCACAAGTACTGGTTAACCCCTACTAAGGAAAAAGTGTGGTTAGGTGTGGGTTAGGTAAACTGACCATGCTCTACAATGACCCTGATGGGTTCACTGGGCCATAAAACTTCAACACAAACACAAACAAACAAACATAGAGCTCTGGGACTGTAACATTTTTTTTTTCAGATTTAAGACAAAATCATACACAGTGCATAATGCACGAAACATGCCCATTTTAGTACTGCCCTTTTACTGAAAAGCTAACTCCATGCAGATTCTAGTTATTTTAGATACTTTGGCCAATTATGCTTAAATTATCAATAAGAATGGTAAAAGTGCCAGAATATCCATTGTGTTTGAGGCACTTTTAATGAGTACCCACTATATATGAGAACTGGAGAAAATTATCCCAGAATTGTCATCAAATACTCTTCCTTAACAATTCCTCTGAGTCATATGTATGCAGATTTGGGTCTTTGCCTACATGGGTGTTTGCACTTGCATACAAGAAATGGGTGTTTTCCCCCAGGGTGCCCCAGTCAGGTCACAGTAGCAGCCTAGGCTCAGTCTGGCAGACACCTGTTATTTTCAGGTCAAATATTCCAGAGTCTGCAAACAAAGACTAATAGGTTCCATGTGGTTATTCATAACTCTGGATAAGACTCTTTTTTCGACCAAAAGTGCTGATATTTTTCTTATTTCTCCATGAAAGCATATATTGTTCTAATGAGTACCCACAACATATGTTTGTATGGACAAATAAGAAAAATATTTATCTTGATAGCCCTCTTATCTTGAGCTTTGTTTTTAACCTCAAGTATGTAGCATATGGCAATTTTACAATATTGTTTTTATTTTTCTTGAAAACAAGACTTGAATTTTCATTTCTATTATTCCTTGTGGAGATGAATCATTTCCTTAAGAGGTCATAAATGAAATACCACTTCCATGTTTTCAATGAAAATCAAGGAAAATATTGTCTGTCCTGTTCAATTTTGGCCTTAAGCGGGTTAACGGTTAATCTTTATCCCAGAGTCAGCTTCTGTTCTCTATGTACCATATTTATCCTAAATATCTGGGCACATTTAATCCTTACCATACTTCTCCTTAAATTTGAACAAGTCCATTTGATGACCTATTGATGTGTCTTAAACTGCTGGATGAGTGTCAGTGTATAACCTTATCAGATGTTGCACTCTGCAGTGTCTAATCTGGGTTTACACTAAATGCTCATGCCTCTCGGTCTGAATATTTGGGGTAAATACAGTATAGCTTTCTGTTATCCCAAATTCTATGAGTTTTCTTAGAGGAAGAAAAACATGTTTCAGTCAATTTAAAGTTAGACAGGTTAAAAAGCCTAATTGCAATGTCTCTCAAAACTGACCACAGCAGACTAGCTACCAATCTAATAACCCTAACTATTGGGACAGACAGACCTGAGCAAACAGTGTAGACCCGGATCAGATGCTGCAGAATGCAGCATCTGATCAGGGTCTACACTGTTTGCCACTCATGCAACAATTTTTAAGACACACCAACAAACAGTAAAATAAACTTGTTAAAGTTTTTTAGTGACCAAATATTTAGGGTAAATATGGTAATCAGAGATACAGATTACTGTCCTATCAACAGTATTTCAGTCATTTTGGGATGACAATAAGGACATAAAATGAAAAAAGGTTCTGTGCAAGGGAACATTACAAAATGATAAGGTTCATAGATGTCTGAAGCAGGTTTCCTGATTTCAAAATAAAATCTGCTTAGCCTTTCTTCCTAGATTCTCAGTGAAAAATGCAATAAGTGATCAAACACAATTCGTATTCTTTTATTTACATTCACAGTGTCAACTCCGAAGGTCTCACGGAAGATTTAGGGGATAACTGCATTCAAATTTGTCATTTGGGGAGGTAAATCAGCGGTTTTACGGTTGGAAATTTCGTTTTATGGCGACGTGTCAGCCGATTTACCTCCCCAAATGACAAACTTTAATGCAGTTATCTCCATTCTAATGCATTTATTCAATTTTTTCTGTTGAAAAAAATGTACTATTTGCACAAAGCGACAAGTGCTGTGAGCTGCTTAAAACCAAATGCCAGCCAATGAGAAGTGATGTTACGTGATGACGTCGGATTTCCGACAGTATATCGCAGAATATACCTTCGCAAATTTTTGACATTATCCAATCAGATGTCGCCTTACATATGCAAGTGCATTAGAATAGCTGTTGTATGCTGAATATGGTTACCCGCTTTGAATAAAGTTGTTACTTACTTTCTAGAATTAGTGGGAAAACCTTTGGGCTTTGGACTTACAAGTGATTTCTACACTTTCCTTAGGATCTGATAAATCATCATGTTTAAACCCTATATTGGGAATAAATTCTTTCTTTACAGCTGTAAAAATCTTATTATTTTGCACAGGCTTGATAACATGATGCTTTTGCTTCCTTTTCATTGTTGCATTTGCTTCTGTTTACACATGTTTGTTTATTACATGCCATTTGTTTGTCTGTTTGTATTGTATGCTCTTATGCCACCTGTGTGTGGCCTGAGTTTATCTTCAATAAAGTTCTGTTCTGTTCTGTTCTTAAATATTTAAAGTAGACCTCCTTAAAGTTCTCATCTAGTAGACTGGTCTCCCTTTGAAATGGGAGGCAAAAACATAGCTTAGAGCTCTCTCTCTCTCTCTCTCTCTCTCTCTCTCTCTCTCTCTCTCTCTCTCTCTATCTATCTATCTCTATCTCTCTCTCTCTCTCTCTACAAAACCTCCAGATAAATCATAGTTTTTAGTAAAATAGAGTGACCACTTCTCCAACATTATTTTTCTGGGTTGTGTCCAAAATCAGTTTAATAATTGAAGATTTTACACAAAGCTTTTTTTTTTTCTTCTTCTTATCATATTTTCAGTTTGATTCCACCAAACAAGACATGGAGTTATGTAAGAAGCATTAGCAATTTGACCTTGTTCTATAATGCTTGCTTAAGCATGTCTATTTTCCAAATATTTTGGGTAGATAGGGTATTCCTGGTCTGTTGTATGAAGCTGAGGAGATGAGAGTCTGCCATAGAGATAAGCTTCTTTCAACAGAAGTGCATGTAACAGTTTGAAGTTTGAAGTAGGTCAGATAAAAAAACATTTGAAATATCATCAATACAGCTGGCTTCTCCCACTCCCATCACATCCCCCCCTTACCATGCTTATCTTTAACACTTACAATACTTGGAGCAGATTCAGCAGATGACAAATTGCTCATATTTTTCCTAGAAAATAGAATCGGACACTTCATGCAAGGAGACAATTTGCATGAAGAGCCAGATCCTATTTTGTAGGAAAAATATTTCAAAATGCCGTCTGCAGAAATTTTTCCCAGCATGCAAAGTGTCTGATCTGGGTGTACACTATTTGCACTGTCCTGTCAGTCCCAGTACTTAGCATAAATATGGAACCCACAGAACTACCTAAGACAAGAAGGTTAAAGTATTTCCTCATAGCATTTCATGGAGACAAAAGAAATACAGAAGTACATGTTGAAAGAAAAAGCTAAATATATATGCTGTGATTTTATAAAGCAGACAAGAAGTTGTCTTCTTAAAAATCAGGCTACTTTTAATGGAAAGAACTGGGAGCAGATTCTTTCCTTTAAAAGTTGCTGTCATTGAGAGGCAAAGCAGATATTTCCATGTCAGAGTTATTTCCCTTGAAAGTGTATCTATTGCCCTTTAAAAAAGCAATGACAATGATAACAACAACAAAAACAACATTTACCAAGAAAGCTCTCCTGTCTGGAGCAAGACTGCTCTCAGAAATGTTTCAAGACATGATGCTGCTGCCAGTTACAACAATTTATTCAGTCACCACTAAATCTGCAATGTCCTTCAGCATTTGAAAGTTCTGATGGGGGGAGGAGGCAGAGAGGGCTGGGCAGTAATTTACTCATACATATCTTACCAGGACTATAACAGTAAAAAATATCTGCACAACAACAACCAGCTATATTATAAGCCAGGCAGGATACACCAAAATACTAAGTTTTGCTAGCAAAACAAAAGTTTGATGATTATGCCAATATTTATCCTTTATTTAAACAGTCTTGGCAAATCCTTTCATTACTTCAGACTTCAGAACTGAATTTTTATTGTTTGGCAGTGCAGATAGTAAGATAGAACTATTTTCAAGATAATCCTGATTTCATTGAAATTTGATGATTTACATAACCTATTCTTTGAACCAATTAAAAATTATCAAAGTGGTTTCTTTATATCCAGACAGCCTTACTTTGTTTTAATCATAAATAATCTGTTTTCAAAGTGTCTGATGTAAATGGGAGAAAATTCATATGATTACATAGGAATAACTGGTATTATTTTACATGATTTTTTGATAAAATATATGTGTTCTGTAATTGGAGTAAGGCTTCTGTTTCAAACATCAGCCAGCCACTTGGGCCGCATCAAGAGAGAAAGTGCCTTTGAACATGGGCTAATTGCACAGATTCAGATCATCCTGCACATGCTCAAAGTATCACCTGGGCCTTTGCTCTCCATTCATACATTCTGTAGTATCCAATAATTCTGTTAGTGGACAGTGAAGGCCCTGATCAGACTGTGCAGATGCACAGTCTGATCAGGGCCTTTGCTGTCCAGGTATGCCTTAAGATACATTTTAACATGTAGCAGCCCACTTGATTCTTGAATGCCTTCAGACCAATAAATTGTTTGGCTGAGACTCCCTCCCATATCTAGTGGCTTCAGGTATGGTAACTATCCTAAAATGTCATACACCAAAATTTCTGACAAAATGTGTATGCAAACATTGTAGACCCAGATTAGACTGCTCTGTAAGGGTCTACAGTATTTACCATTCCACCAAGCACTTTGTGACAAAATGTATAAAATAATCAAACTTTAACCTTTACCACTCTCTTGACTATTTCAGTAGATGACAAATTGATGATATCTTTCTTATTTTTCCCAGAAAACAGGATTTGACATTATTTTCTCCAGAAAACAGGATATGACATTTCATGCAAATTGTCTCCCGGAGACAATTTGCATGAAATGTCAAATCCTGTTTTCTGGGAAAAATAAGAAAAAATATTTCAACATATCGTCAGCTGAAAAAATACCCAGAGTGCTAAGCATTAAGAGAATAAAATAAAGAAAAAAGTGTTTAAAATTTTAAGACATTTACTATAGGCAAGACTTCCTACCACCATTTGTTTTCAGTTTTATGACAATGAAGTATGGTACTGGCACTAAGTACTGGTATTGGGACAGATGGGCATGAGCAAACAGTGTAGATCAAGATCTGAGGTGTGTACAACAAAGTAAGTACACAAACAGGTTGACTGACAGTGGGCACTTAGTAAATACCTTTATTTTATTTTGTTAATTTCTATTGATCATTCTGAGCATACGTATTACAAAAATACATCTTTTGGACCTATCATTTTAAATTAAATGCTGCAATCAAAATTCATTTCAAAGGAAATTAAAAGAAAATGGTTGCACTTGTAACTAGCCAATTAGTACATCACCTATTGGAAAACTAATGTGATGTTCTCAGCCTGTTTCACAGTGCTAGCAGCTGATGCTATGAAAAGTGCTCACATTCAGGAATCACTGGGTACGTGCTCCCATTGTTAACCCTAGTCCGGCTGAACCCAGCTGTCCTGCCTTTGCAAATAGTGTAGATCCAGGTCAGTTGGCTTCTACAGAAGCCAACTGATCTGGATCTGCACTATTTGCCATTAAGTATGTGAATTTATATCAACAATCTAGATCAAGCAATTTGATTGGCTGAAAATCAGAAATGGGTGTGGCATCTTAATTTATTCAGCATGACAAGGGTTAATCACACCTCAAATGTTACAAAATGTATCATATGATTTTGACACTCATCCAGCATGTTTTAGGAACATAACAGAAAAGCATCTTTTAACCCAACATGTTTCATATGAGCTCCAATATAATGTGAGAAAATGTATCTTTGGATGTGTACAGCAAACAAAGCCTCAGATCAGCCTCAGCCTTTGCATTCACGCAGTATGATCTGAGACTTTCATGCAAATCCTAGCAGACAATTCACATGAAATGCAAAGTCTTATTTTCTCTGAAATATGACAGAAAAAAATTAGAATATTGTCTCCAACAATTTTGCTTAGTGCTTTAACCTTCCCTCTTTAAGCAAATTCAGCATATGACAAATTGAGTATTTTTTTCTTTATTTTTCCCAGAAAATAAGAAATTTGAGAATTATTACAAATTGTCTCCCAATGAGACAATTTGCATGAAATGTCAAATCCCAATTTTCTGAGAAACAAATACAAAAAATACTTCAAAATGTTGTCTTCTGGAAATTTTACCCAGTATGCTAAGTTTTAATTTGATACTATTTTATCAAAATATTCAGATTAATGTCTTAACCAAGAAAGCAGCTGGTCACCTAGTGTGTGACATGAATGAGCCAGCAGTATTATAAACTGACAGTTTTTTGTCCCATAAATGCTGCTTTCCATGAAATTTCCATAAAATAAAAATTAAATTGCTTTTTTTTGTTGTGAATATCAGGTTTCATGAGTTGAGTAAAAAGTTTACTTTTTCTTCACAGACTTGCTGTTGGTTGCTTGAAAGTTTATACATAAATGTGTTGTAAAGTACTGCAGTACTCCTAATCATTAGTGTTATCATTATTATTTTTTATTTATTAGAGAAAATAAGGCTTGACATTTCATGTGAATCATCTGTCTGGCAGATGATTCACATGATATGTCAAGCCTTATTTTTTTTTTGAAAAATAATAAAAAAATATTTCAAAATATCATCTGCTGCAGATGTGATCGGCACTTTAAGGATAAAATGCCATAAAAGTGAACAAAAAATACTGACATTTCTCTTATTTTCTGTGAAAACTTATACTCAGGTACCCATTAAACTAACCTACTAAGGCAAGTCTAATACATACTACATGTATCAACAAATGTATTTAACCATTACCACTCTCTTGGCACATTCAGCAGACGACAAATTGGTGATATTTTTCTTATTTTTCCCAGAAAACAGATTTTGATATTTCATGCAAACTGTCTCCATTGGAGACAATTTGCATGAAATATCAAAATCTGTTTTCTGGGAAAAATAAGAAAAAATATTTCAAACTATGCGTCTGCTGAAATGTTTTACCAGAGTGCTAAGGGTGAGGATGATGTGAGATGGTGCACTCCCTGTGTTCTGACTGACAGGGTCCAATTTCCAGAACAGAACACAGTACTACTCTGAAATGGTATGTTTTAAAACAAAACTGAATTGAAAAACAGCCGCTCAGATGTTTCAGGGGGCGGGGCAACAATCCTACATGGTGCATCTGAAAGCAATAAAATTTCGCTCTTTTCTTTGTCTAGGTATTTAAAATCCATTTCCACTAAAAGTATGTTCCTTGGGAGTGATAATTTCAGGGATTTAATGATAAGCATTATTTAACAATTTTGCATGCTGAGCATGGCGCAAGACATTTTAACATGTCATTTTGCACCCATGTAGTCAGGATTGAGATTGTTAAAAATAGAGGCTATTTGGTTCCTGCAGAATCCAATGAAGATGTTCTGCTTACATCAAGCTGACTATGATCATGCCATCAAGCTGACTAAAAAAAAACTCTGAAAAAAAAAAACTCTTCCATCTGTGAGTTTGGACATGTGTATTGTTGCAAACAGGGGTGTCAGACTCTGTCAAAAATCAAAATCTAAATGGCAAACAGTGTAGATCCTGATGAGACAGCTCATTAAGAGCCATCCCATTGGAATCTACACTATTTGCAAAGGTACCATTTTGGTCTGAAGGGATATAAGAATTAACCAATGAATGAAATGTTTCTAGCATCAACTGTACTACATTACAACAACAGCCTACTGCCATATGTCAGGCTACTCTAAAGTTTCGGCAAGTATGCCTTTTTCATTAATTTGTCATAAATCAAATCAACATATAGACATCATTTCTATTGGATAAAAGACACACAAGTTATGGCATGAACACTTATTGTTAACATTTATCAGGGCCCATAACTCTGTAAAGAATGATCAAATTAGCCGACTAACAATTAAATTCAAGATATTCCCAATACCAATGCATATGACAAGATTCAATGAAATCTATGGATAACAACTGAAGTTATAGCACGGAAAGGAGATGGGGACAAACTTATGAGTCAGATGGATATGTCCAATGTGATCATTAACTGACCAGCATAAAATGTAAAATCCCACCACTATAATCTGGAAGGGTAAAATAAGAACTGTTCTTAATGGGGGTTGCTGGAAGATGCATTTGGTGGGGAGCTGGTCACAACATTAATTTACTCTCCTAGTATTTGTTTCAAGGACTCTACTTTAATTCTGAAAAAGAAAATACCATTCTCTGGACTAATCAGCAGATGACAAACTGATAATATTTTTCTTATTTTTCCCAGAAAATAGGCTGTATCATTTCATGCAAATTGTTCCTTTGGGGGGACAATTTGCATGAAATGTCACTGCCTATTTGCTGGGAAAAATAAGGAAAATATTTCAGGATGTCATCTACTGAAATTTTACCCAGCCTGCTAAGTGCTAATCCTCTCAATGGACCAAATACATATAACACAGCTCCAATCCAGATGAGATTCCAGTCATCTCATCAAGATTCACATTTTGCACAATTCTGTTTGTGTTTTTGCCAAGCAACCTTTTTTGACATAATGGATTTGGCCAATTTCAAGAATGGAATGCTCCATTTTAGCCATTAGGAATGAAAGGGTTAATAGGATTTCTATATTTCTAGAAATGAGCAAAACTGAACAAGTGGATTTGATCTAACACAAGATGATTCAATCTAAGCCCCAACAGAATATCGCAACTTTCCGATAAAGCCAACAATGGCTGAGGGAAATCTCAGACAAGTATTAAGCTTTACCACTCTCTGGGCTAATTCAGCAGATGACAAACTACTGATATTTTTTCTTATTTTTCTCAGAAAAGAGACTTTGATATTTCAGGCAAATCTCCTTAGGAGACAATTTGCATAAAATGTCAAAACCTGTTTTCTGGGAAAAATAAGAAAAATATTTCAAAATGTCATCAGCTGAAAATGTTACCCAGTATGCTTAGCGGTAAATAAAGTGATCAATAGATGCATTACAAATACTGCTAATGAGAGAAATTAATTTGAAAATTATCCTATTACCGTAATAACGCAAAATATTTGGAACTTATTCTAAAATTTGGATATGGTAAATGTCCTAAAATTCCATACACCAGTTTGTCTGCTAAAATGGTACATATATATATACTGTGTACACTGTTTGCATTTCCACAAAGTATTTTGTGGAACAAATGCATAAAAACAAAATATGGGGAAAAGAGCTCTTGAAATTTTAGGAAATTTACAGCATGTCCCTTTGATTGTAGCATCACGAAAACACGCCTATATAATTTTGACCTCCTTAAACCCCACTTTTATACAGTAAAACTGGGGTTTACAGGGGTACACATTATTTTTCTTATTTCTGCTCAAAACATAGATTATGGGTACTTGTTAGAACTGCCTCATTGAGGCAGTTCTAACGAGTTCCCACAAACTATGTTTTAAGCAGAAATATGAAAAAATATCAGAGATTTTTTTTCTGAAAATTTTCATTTTTTGGTGATCAAATTTTCAGTATATTTGAATAGGCATGTTTTCGTAATGCAATGTATCGTGTTAACTGAATGGCAAACAGTGCAGACCCTGATCCAACTGCTGGATCAGTACTCATACTTAGCACATTCTGGGCAAATTCAGCAGATGTCAAATTGATGAATATTTTCCTCATTTTTCCAAGAAAACAGGTTTTGCCATTTCATGCAAATTGACTCTGATGAGAGAATTTGCATCAAATGTCCAACCCTGTTTTCTGGGAAACATATATATAAAAAAAAAAAAAAAATTAAATTTCGTTTACTTAAATTTTTTACCCAGCATGCTGAGCGCTGAATCAGTTTTCTGTCTGTTGTTTTGTGTTCTTGTTACATCTCTTGTTTGTGTTGAGGTTTTACGGCCCAGTCAACATTGTTACATCTCTGCAACAGTTACTACTGAGGCCTATTATGTGCAATGGTTGATGCAGAGATACCATGTTCATCATAAATATTGGGACAGACGGTCTTAGACCAAATAGTGTAGATCCAGATCAGATGCTGCAGATGTCACATCTGATCAGGGTCTACACTGTTTGCCACTCATTCAGCAGATGTATAGAGACATGTAACAGGTAGTCAGATGGACTTGTTTCAAGTTAAGGACAAGCAGATGTCCAAATATTTTCTTGAAAAATGGCTGCTAAGAGCCTCTTACCGGAAATTTGAACAAGATTTCTTTTGTATGTCATATGGAAGCAGACTGAACTACTGAGCCTTATCATAGAAACTAGGTATTATGTAGACTGGCTCCAGTCTCCAATGATCAACAAAAAGATTTTTCTCATAATCCTGTTTGTTTATCTAATAAAATAAAGCCAAAATAATATCAAGACTATAAAGGCTGGTCACTTGACCAGCCTTTATAGTCTTGATATTTTTTATTTTGGTTTTATTTTAGTGGACTATCAAACAGGATTGTAAGGGCCAAAAATGTCCCTGGAGACTGGAGCCAGTCTAGGTGATATGCTCCACCAGGTCCAAGGGAGCAGTCAAAAGATACAGCAAGGTGATACCAATAGGTAACCACAAGGTTGCAAATAAAAAAATTATACTAAATCATCACCGCAGTTATAACCTTATGGGGACATTTTCACAATATGACAAATGTGTTTACAGAGAAGAAATATTATTGTTTCATATTGCTCCTAATACCACTGCAGTTATAGTCTGTCAAGAAATTTATGTTGCATAAACTTTATGGTTACAATATACATACAGGCTGTGATCCACATAATATTGTACCTTACCCCTTGTCCTGCTGAATAAATTAAGATGCCACTCCCATTTCTAATTTTCAGCTAATCAGATTACTTGATTCAGCTTGTTGATATGAATTTATATACTTAATAGCAAACAGTGCAGATCCAGATCAGTTGGCTTCTTCAGAAGCCAACTGATCTGGATCTACACTGTTTGCCAATGCAGGACATATCCGGGTTCAGCAGGACAAGGGTTAAGATAAAAACAAACATCTAGGCCATGATCAGAGTAACTGTAACTTTCAATAGAAACAAGAAGTAAGCACTGGATCACCCTGCCTTTCTACACTGTCTGGTCAATATCTTCCATTTGCTATATAAGTTATTTAAGGACAAACAGTGAAAACCCCTGATCATAGAGCACAGAAATAAAAAGCCAGCCTCATAGCTATAGAAAAAGTAATGACAGTTTTCTTATTTCTCCAGAAAAGCAGATGTTGTGGGTACTCATTAGAAGCACCTCAGTGACATGCCTCTGAATTTCATAGCTCTTGATAAGGCATGTTTTTCAACCAAAAAGTATCTATATTTTTCTTATTTCTCAATGTAAACATATGTTGTGGGTACTCATTAGAAGCACCTCACCAAGGTGCTTCTAATGAATACCCACAACATATGTTTTCATCCAGAAATAAAAAAACTATTTACCTGATACCCACTCTTATCTAACCTATGTCTAATGAATACCCATAACATATGTTTTCCTGGAGAAACAGGATTGGTATACATATGGATACCCTCATATCTACAGCTCTAGGTGTTTCAATTGCATATGCCATCAGGTTCTTTTTTCTGGACACAGTTTATATATGACAAGCTATGAGTAAAGGAATAGTAAGGGCATATACAAATAGATCTCAGCTTTTACTCTTTGTTGGTATAATCACTAACATCCCATTATTCTGTAGGAGAACAGCAAAGACCCTGATCATGTGACAGCAAAGGCCCTGGTCATGTGACTATGCAAATGTGCAAGTTGATTTTCATGTTGGCTGTCCATATATGCATTAGACCCCTCTTCTCCTGGGCCTGTTCAAACTGCATTAACAATGAGAACAATATGAAACTGTAAAATTAGTAGAGCGATTCTGCCATATCACCTAAATCAGACATGGTTTATCCCTTTTACAAAGAATGGGTAGGGCTCTCCACAGACCAGAAAAAATGATACTATTTATTACTTGATGTTTCACTTCTCACATTATGAAATATGCTGACATCATACACTTTGTAAATGTAGTATTTTGAAAATAATTTTTGCACTAAGAACTAATTTTAATTTCCCTTATCTCAGGTCCTGGTGAATGTGTATCACCAGTAAAAATTCTGATTCTGATGATTCTGATATGGTATTTATGCTAAATATTCAGACAGACTGGTCTGAACAAACTGTCTAGACCCAGATAAGATGCT
Organism: Anodontia alba; assembly: GCA_964016985.1. Classification (NCBI taxonomy): domain Eukaryota; kingdom Metazoa; phylum Mollusca; class Bivalvia; order Lucinida; family Lucinidae; genus Anodontia; species Anodontia alba. Next base: position 97,703,537 of record OZ024825.1, on the reverse strand, counting down.
GCAGAACAGTGTATCTGATCAGGATGTATCTCATTCGGGAGTTACTAGACATATTAACAAGGAGTAATATATCTATATACATGTATGTAAGCAAGGAGCTTGCAGCTGATTTCCACAACAGTCTTTCTTTCTAATGGTCTATTTTTGTCAAATTCCTGTTATGAATTTTTTTCAGCAATTTTGTTGTTCATAATCAAGTTTTCCTGTCTGTATGTAAAAAAGGAAAGAAAAAGGAAGTAATTCCAACTGGTACATGTTTGTCAAACTGACATTATATTTAGACCACTATCATAGAATTGTTACAATTATTGCCCCATAAATGCTATTAGGACCTATTACCATTAAATAGTTGCCAATTGCCAAAAAAAGAAATGTTAACTTGTTTTGTTTCAGTCATTAAGCAGACATTATGAAACAATAATTAGATGGAAATCTATGAATATGAATGAGTACAATTTCATGCAAATATAAGAGTATGTCAAATTAATCAACATAAATATCCTGCAGATAATTGAACTTCAAAGCTGGGTCATTGTAAAACGTAAACAGATATAGACCCAGATCTTAATCAGACTAAATAAAATACAGTGACACCTATCTTAAAGACCACCCCTATTCAGGCTTAGCATGGTGGGTAAAAATTTCAGCAAAAGACACTTTGAAATATATTTTTCTTTTTTTTTTTTCTTATTTTTCCCAGAAAATAGGCTTTGAAATGTCAAAGCCTATTTTCTGAGAAAAATAAGAAAAATATCATGAATTTGTCATCTGCTGACTTTGTCCAGAGGGTGGTAATGGTAGGAGAGACCACTTGAAAACATAATTAACCCTAGTCCTGCTGAACCTGGATATGCCCTGCCTTTGCAAACAGAGTAAATCCAGATCAGTTGGCTTCTGAAGAAGCCAGCTGATCTGGATCTGCACTGTTTGTCATTAAGTATATGTGAATTTGTATCAACAACCTGGATCAAGTAATCTAATTAGCTGAAAATAAGGAGTGGGTGTGGCATCTTGATTTATTCAGCATGACAAGGGTTAGGGGAATGGATATGCTTTCAGGGTCAAAATATTTTTGTCTTCCTACTGAAGAGGTGAAAGACTTTTCTTCTATTGTTTTTTGTTTTTGGTGAAAGTTGGAGTTTTACAGCCCAGTCAACAAATGGTTAAGCTCATGTTGAGCCTGTCAGTTAACCAACCAACAAATTTTCCTGGGCAGGCTCAGTTCATTAACGCTTAGCACTCTGGGTAAAATTTTCAGCAGACGACATTTAGAAATATTTTTCTTATTTTTCCCAGAAAACAGGATTTGACATTGCATGCAAATTGTCTCCTCAGGAGACAATTTGCATGAAATGTCAGATCCTGTTTTCTGGGAAAAATAAGAAAAATATCATCAATTTGCCGTCTGCTGAAAATGCCCAGAGAGTGGTAAAGGTTAAAAGGTTAACCAGTTGCACAAACATTCACCAGTACTGACAACTGCCCTTCTTGAATCAGGGGAAAGGGGAGAATGACCATAGAAATGATTTTATGATCAATCTCAATGAAAGTTATGTGTTCTCCCATTGTACTGAGTTCCATATCGAGCAGGGTTTCTGCTGACAACCTCATGATCTGCAACCATGAGGTGGCACATGCGACCAACTTTGGAATAGGAACCAACAAATTTGGCTATGAGAGAGGAAGAGCACTTATTAACCCTTGTCATGCTGAATAAATTAAGATGCCATGCCCACTTCTAATTTCCAGCCAATCAGATTACTTGATCTGGGTTTTGATAGAAATTCATATATTTAATGACAAACAGTGCAGATCCAGATCAGTTAGCTTCTGAAGAAGCCAACTGATCTGGATCTACACTGTTTGCTAAGACAGGGCATGTTGTGATCAGCAAGAGAAGGGTTAATCACAAAACATTTTTGGGAAAAAAAGTAGCAAACATTATCTCCTAAACAACCCTCTCATATGGACTAATTATGTAGACAACAAATGAGGGATACTTTTTGTATATTTTCCAAGAAAATAGGGCTTGGCATATCATTTGAATTGTCTCCCGAGAAAACAATTCATATGAAATATCAAACCCTATTTTCCAGGAAATATACGAAAATATTGTCTGCCAATATTTTAACCCTTACAACTGTCACAACAGCAGCAGATGACAGATCTTTTTTTTTTTCAAAGAAATAAAGCTTAATACTTCATATCGCAGACGATTCATATGACATATCAAGCCTTCTTTCTCTGAAAAATAAAATAAAAGATGAATTTAGAATGCCATCTGCTGCAATTCTGAATGGCCCTTTAACACTGAAAAAAAATTTCAGCTGATGACATTTTGAAATATTTTTCTTTTTTTTCCATTAGAATATAGAATCTGACATGTCATGCAAATTGTCAAAGCTTGAAGTGTCAGATCTTATTCCCTAGGAAGATTAAAAAAAAATATCATCAGTTTGTCGTCTGCTAAATCTGCCCATAGCGTGGTAAGTGTTAAGGGTTAATTTAGGCTATATACAAAGAGTTAAATACCTTGTGCTTGCATGCTTGTTTTGTAACAAGTCCTCATTAACCTTGACAAGACATCCTCCATGTGCAGAAATGAGAATCGTCTCTTTAATTAATCCAAAATACACAAGCACTTCCTTGAATCACATGTCCTGTGGATAAAAAGATATAGACATAAATATCTTTTTTTCTTCACAATATCACAAAGACAGAAGAATCCATAACTATAATAATTAACACTGCACACGTTTTTCTACATTAGTAACCATCAAAACACTTAGCACATCCTTAAATGCACTTCACATTTTTTAGTCGCTTCAAGACTCCTGCAATTACAACTTGCAATATTACGTGTTGTTACAATGTATCAAATCTATACAAAACATTCAACAATAAAAATCCAATTTCCATTTTTTATAAAACACTTCATAAACACTTCAGTACACTTATTCAGTATGACCGTGACTTTATACTACTCATAATTTCCATAGGTTAATGATTGTAATTAGTCCAATGAAATGGATCTATGTGCCGGCTACAGTTCTCACTGGGAAAATATGTGGAATATGATTTATTTCTGTAATTCCTGTCAGTTAATATCTCCTGCACCATGTGCTTTATTAAGTCTCTACACTCCACCGCTACCACTACCTCTACCAATACTAGCAGAACAGCGAGCTCTGCCGGTAATGAATATTGTGAATGGGCTTTTTTACTGTCACATAGTAACAATATTGGACAATAAAATCCAGCCATTCAAGCAGAAGCGTACAAAATTTTGACAGGTTTAATGGCCAGAAACTACCTACTGCTCAATGTACTTAAGGCTCAGACTTTGAAAACACCTTTAATCAATTAACCCTTCTCATGCTGAACACGACATGCCCTGTCTTAGCAAACAGTGTAGATCCAGATCAGTTGGCTTCTAAGCCAACTGATTTGGATCTACACTGTTTGTCATTAAATATGTGAATTTCTATCAAAAACCCAAATCAAGTAATCTGATTGGCTGGAAATTAGAAGTGGGCATGGCATCTTAATTTATTCAGCATGACAAGGGTTAAGAGGAGTAGATACACTTTCAGGGGGAGGTAAATATGATAGAGAAGTTGAGTAGTATAAAGGAAAGCAAACAGGAAGTCACAAAAGTTGTCTCCCTTTGAACAAAATGGAAGAAAATCTACTATGTCTATCCAGTTCCCCTTGATAAAATACATTTACCAAAAAGAACCACTCCACTTTTGTGTCAGTTTTTTTTTTTTTTTTTTTTTTCACCTGTCTGTAATTCAAAATTGTAAAACTTTATGATAAAACTGTCAGCACAATAATCATATAGAACACCTTTTAACAGTAGCCACTTCCATGTAACAGCCACTGTTTTAACAGATGTGACTCAAAGAAAGCTCCGGATAAAAGGGGTTATCAGGTAAATATTTTTATTATTTCTCCATGAAAACTACTGTTGTGTGTACTCATTAGACTTGTACTCATTAGACCTTAATTGGTAAGGTGCTTCTAATGAGTACCACAACATACATTTTTGTGGAGAAATAAGAAAAATATCAATAACTATTAGCTCAAAACAGCACCTTATCTGGAGATATGCACATTAAGCATCACTCCCATCAAATTCCTACTTCAGCCTGATTTTTTTTCAGCCCATTAGAATAGTCTGTCTCCAGACTCTATCTTTTTCTATAATTTTCTCTTTTCTTTTCAAAGGTATACAATCTAGTACAGCTTATAATGATTTGATAAGTTATGTCCCTTAGTGGAAAAGATAGAGCTTCTGTAGCAAAATAGTTAAATGGGATTAAAGAGACAAATACAGCTACGGGAAGAAAACAAAATGCAGAAACGATTGGAGCCAGTCTACCCATTAGAACAACAATAACATTCTCTATGTGCCCTGAGTTTAGTAAACAATCAGCAGGGTGGTATTTAAATGGAACTGACACACATTCAAGGGAGTGAGGTAACTCCTTCAAAATTGCTTTGCCTCCAGTCTGAAAAGGAGTCTTCTTTAGAGCAGACCCTTTTCAGATGGAGTCTGGTTTGCAGAAAAGCAAACAGGAAGTCACAAAATTTTTCTACCTTGTTAACCCTAGTCCTGCTGAACCCAGATCTGTCCTGCCTTTGCAAACAGTGTAGATTCAGATCAGTTGGCTTCTGAAGAAGCCAATTGATCTGGATCTGCACTGTTTACCATTAAGTATGTGAATTTATATCAACAATCTGGATCCAGTAATCTGATTGGCTGAAAATTAGAAATGGGCATGGCATCTTAATTTATTCAGTAGGACATGGATTAAACAATGGCAGAAAAATCTACAAGATGTATCCCATTCCCTTAAAGAGGGACAGCTCTTTATGAACATAGTAAAAATGACTGCAAACGCATACAATACAAATGGCTTTAGAAGATACCATATTCACACACAGGTTTCAGACATACAGGCCAGTGAAAATGGATCAGACCCTCAGAACACAGGTTATATTGTATAACTAAGCAAACAGTGCAGACATTGCAGACCTGGATCAGATGTCACAGACTTGGTGTCTGATCAGGGTCTATACAGTTACCCACTCATCCAGCAATTAGGCAAAATACATTATCAGTGCATTCATTTTACTTTCCTTTATTGCTATGTAAGACCCAACTGACTGTGTCATAGACTGGCTCCAGTCTCCAGTGACTAAATATTTATTCTTATAACCCCCTTTTGATAATCTATTATAATAAAAACAAAATAACATCATGACTATAAACACTGGTTACTAGAGTGACCAGTCTTTATATATAGTCATGATATTATTTTGGTTTTATTTTCATTGTTACAGCCTAGCACTCCTACCTTCGAATATCTGCCTTGGCAGATTACGCATAGCTTCTAGGAATAAATTCAATGTCTGACACCTGCATCAGGGAGTAGACTCTTTGGCTCAGTGGTTAGAGTACTGGATTTTTAACTGGGAGGACCGGGTTCGAATCCCACGACCGGTGGGAAATATTTTCAGCTGTGCTTCATTCCTTCATTACGACTTTCATGTCGTAAGATCATAGATTATCAAAAAGAATTATAAGAATAAATATTTTGTCACAGGACACTGGAGCCAGTCTAACTATGCCTTTTCAGTCCACATAACCTCTTTCCCCTGGTGTGTCCATAGCTCCACATAAGAGAGAGTATCAACATAATACTTTACTTATTTCTCCAAGAAAACATGTTGTGGGTACCATTAGATGTGCCTGGCTAAGGTACCTTATGGAGCAATAAGAAAAACATCAGTTAAAAAAAAAGTGCCTTATCTGGCATACTGTTGAAGTCACAGTGGTGGTGGATCCAGAGGTAGGTAGCCCAGTCAACATTGTTAACCCTAAAGTGCCAAAGAAAATTTGAAGCAGACGACATTCTAAATTTTATATTTTTTTTATTTTTCAGAGAAAACAAGTCTTTCATATGAAAAGTCAAGACTTGTTTTCTCTGAAAAATAAGAAAAAATCAAATTGTCATCTGCTGTAGTTGTGATTGGCACTTTAACCCTTGTCATGCTGAATAAATTAAGAAGCCACACCCATTTCTAATTTTCAGACAATCAGATTACTTGATCGAGGTTGTTGATATAGATTCACATATTTAATGGCAAACAGTGCAGATCCAGATCAGTTGGCTTCTTCAGAGGCCAACTGATCTGGATCTATATTGTTTGCAAAGGCAGGGTATATCTGGGCTCAGCAGGACAAGGGTTAAGGGTTAAGGTCATGTTGAGCCAGGCAGTTAACCTACTCACACTTTCCCTTGGCAGGCATAGTCCTCTAAGGAGCTAACCAGCGTTTTGTGACATACTTTTGCCAGTAACTGACAACTGCCCTTCTTGAATCAGCACAAGAGGAAGAATGACTGTAGAAATGATTTCATGATCAATCTGACAGTTATGTCACTGAGCTGGGATCCAGCCTTGCAACCCCAGGATCTGCAGTCAGGTATGCTACTGACAGTGCTATGGAGCAAGGCTAAAGCACTATACAAAATTGTAGCATGTGACATTCTATATTTTTTGGTGTTTTGTTTTGTTTTGTTTTGTTTTTTCAAGAAAAAAAGTTTGAACAAATTTATAGGAAATGTCTAGCCTTATTTCTTGTAAAAGATATTTTAGAGTGCCATGTGCTACAATTTTGAATGCGACTTTGGGTTTGAATAAGTGCTGTATAAGGAGATGTCCCAATATTTAAAGTAAATATTGTATTCCAGATTATGCAATATTCTATAAGAACTCGGCAAAAACCAAATGGTCTGTCCCTGGCTTTTGCTATACTGACACAGGTTCTCATAAAAGCTTGTTGTCCAAAAGTTCTAGTATGAGTCATTTTAACTTGGTATAGCCCAAAATTTTGGTTAAACTGCTATTTAATGTGATTGTTTTCATATTTTTCAGTCTGGAGATCTAATTTGAATATAGCCATACAGGCAGCAAGCCTGGCAGTTTTCTCATCAAAAAAGATGACTTATCATTAATTGGTCTACCATCCCAGAGAATAAGTATAATGGAACAGTGTCACTCCTGCCATGCTGTACAATGACAATATTAACCCTTAAAGTGCCAGTCACAACAGCAGAAGACAACATTCTTTTCTTTTTATTCTTTCAATTTTTCGGAGCATCACGAAAATGCCTATATAATTTTGACCCCCTTAAACCCCACTTTTATATAGTAAAACTGGGGTTTACAGGGGTCTACATTATTTTTCTGTTCAAAAACATAGATTATGGGTACTCCTCACTGAGGCAGTTCTAACAAGTTTATGTGTACTCCTTATAACTGCCTTGCTGAGGCAGTTCTAATGAGTACCCACAATGTTTTGAGCAGAAATATGAAAAATATCATAGTTTTCAGTTTTTGGAGGTGAAATTTTCTATATATTTGAATGGGCCTGTCTTTGTAATGGAAAATGGCTTTAAAGTTCATGTGAATCATCTGCAATAGTTGTTTTTTTCTATTCTTTTCAGTCAGACCATAAGCTGAAAACTTTACCATGCCAAATTTATCTTGCTGCAAAGTGGGACAGAGGCTTTCCTTTAACCTCAGCTTCACAACTACATAGACTTTTCATTATAAGACAATTTAAGATAGAGGAAATTTTAAAGGTGGACCAAGAAAGTGTTGTATCCAAACAAAATGTTCATTTTTCTATATATTCTATACATTTTTGTTTGGAAACAACATATACCACTAGAATATATAGAAAAATGGCCATTTATGGTCATTTTTTCTATATAATCTACAAGGTATACATTTTTGCTTCAATACAACACAAATGTTTAGCTAACACAGTTTTTATTTTGGATCCCAGCAATAATGTTATAAAGAGGTTGTGGTGTATGTCAAAATGAGTCCTGCCAACTTTTTAACCGTGCCCCGCCAGCTGCCTTCCCATTGCATCATGGATGAATGAATGCAAGGTGTCTGCCTGTTATACTGTCATCTGCTAACTGGACCTCCTTCAACATAAAAACTTCAAAATCCATTTATTTTTTCACATCACCTGAGTAAAACTCCAAAATCAGTCACGCTGAAGTGGTATAAAAATGTAATATTAAACTATAAATGCTTTAAAGATTACAAGTGGAGAGAAATCTGAGTTTTACGATGTGTTTTCCATACGTTTTTAATAAAAGTGTAAATTGAAATCTAAAACTATAGGGGCTGTTAAAGGGACATAAAATTGTTCTTTGATCAAGACAACTTTCTATTCATGGGCTAGAGATCATCTTCATTTAAGAAAGAATTTTAAGGCTTAGCACACTGGGTAAAATTTTAAGCAGACAACATTTTGAAATATGTTCTTATTTTTTCCCAGAAGACAGGATTTGACACTTCAAGCAAATTGTCTCCACTGGAGACAATTTGCATGAAATGCTGAATCCTGTTTTCTGGGAAAAATATGAAAAATATCACTAATTTGTCACTTGCTGAATTTGCCAATAGAGTGGCAAAAGTTAATCAAATCCACCCATATCATACTTGAGAAGAAGGAAAATTTCCCTAATACCAATAGGAGATCACTACAATTTTAACCTGAGTTTGTTTCTTGGGTCCTTTGATGTTAGGAATTATTTGAAATAAAGCCATTTCTGACATTTAGGGAGAGGAGGATATCGAGAAAGCCTTCCAAAGACTTTTATTAACACCTAGCATGCCATGGTCAATGATATATATATTTTTTTTTTCTCCAGAAAACAGGCTTTGAGATTTAATGCAAATTACCATTCAAAATGTCATCTGCTGAAATTTTTACCCAATTCGCATGAAATCTCAATGCCTATTTTCTGGGGAAACATTTCAAAATGTTGTCTGCTGAAAATTTTACCCAGAAGGGGAATTGGATAAAATTGTTACCATCAGGAAATACCTACGTATATAATTTTGACCCTTTAACACAGGGGTATACATTATTTTTCTTATTTCTACTCAAAAAACATAGATTATTTTGAGCAGAAATATGAAAAATATCAGAATTTTTGTCTGAAAACTTCTAGTTTTTGGTGGTGAAATTTTCAATATATTTGAATAAGTGTGTTTTTGTAATGAAAGTGATATAGTAGGGTTCTGCAATTTTCTCTTAATGCAGTATACAAGTGACGGTATTGTACCATATTTACCCCATATATTCTGAGAGACTTCCATGAGGAAACAGTGCAGACTCAGATCAAACTTAAGTCTGTACTGTTCGTCATTTAGACATATCACCAGATTATCAAAATGGGTTAGTACAAGTACATGAAGTACTGGTAGTATTACTATAATGTTATTAATCAAGACATTATGTATTGGCCCAGTTATGCTGTATTGGCCCAAGGCCGAGGGTCAATACAGCAGTCCAATGATCTGTAACTGGGCCGGATTAATGACAATTTTATTAATTAACTTTTAAAACAGCTTGCTGAGCGAAGATTATCATAATAAATAAGATTTTTCATAGCAGCTACATTGTATATGGCCAAGTCCATACCATGCCTTCCATCCTCTTAGTATGACTGAAATTTGTTGAAAATGACGTAAACCTGGGTAAAACCGCATACCATCCATCCCGATAAAAAACAGCCAATATGAAGTAAGTTCGCCAATAGTCAATACAGAAACAACAAGGCCATTACAGAAAAACTGGGCTAATTGTATTGGCCCAGTTTTTCTGTATTGACCAAGTTTGCCATTTGTATGATGCTGGCTGATTTGGCAATATAGATACTATATTAAGGTAGTTAATAAAGTATGGTAGTGATAGGTATGATACACTAAGCTTTTAAAGTGACATAAGAAGAGTGTTGGCCTATCACACAGGTGGCCCAGGTTCAAAACCCAGAAGGAGAAATGGTAATGAGAATTTTTTTCACCTGGGACATCTGGTACCTAATGTAAATGACCCAAAGAGACTCAGAGCATATCCATGTATGGAAAATTTTGTTGAAAACTGAAACAGAGATTCAAGGACAGAGCTTAACCCTTGTCCTGCTGAACCCAGATAATGTCCTGCCTTTGCAAACAGTGTAGATCCAGATCAGTTGGCTTCTGAAGAAGCCAACTGATCTGGATCTGCACTGTCTGCCATTAAGTATTTGAATTTATATCAGCAGTCAGGGTCAAGTAATCTTACTGGCTAAAAATTAGAAATGGGTGTGGCATCTTAATTTATTCATCAGGACAAGGGTTAAATTGTAAGGAGAATATGTAGCAATGATTGGTATATGGTACACTTCTACTGCCATACGGTACAAGCCGGCTCTTACAGCATTTATTTATTTATAATTCTTTTTTGGCATTCCTCAGAGAAAATAGGACTTGACATTTCATAAGAATCAGCTGCTAGAATTTAGCACTTACAGTGAGTGCTATGGGCAAATTCTGTGGACAACAACTTATTTATTTTTTTCTTATTTTCCCAGAAAATAGGATTTGACATTTTTTGCTTAGGTTGTTAAATCCTATTTTCTGGGAAAAGTAAGAAAAATTTTCAAAAGGTTGACTGCTGAAATTTTTATCCAGCATGCTAAACATTCATATGTTGTCTGCTACAATTTTGCTTGGCGCTTTCAGGGTTAATATCCTTCACCTCAACACACTACATATAGCCTGATGGATTTGTTGAGATTATTCAAATATTTGCATAAGGTGTTAACATATTAAAAATCAAGTGCAAAGCTAATTTACCCTGCAAGGAAATCTTTAATGTAAACATATATTAAAGCATATAACAACTTAAGTGTCTTTTCAATTGCCTGTGAATTTGCAATATTAGTCTGACTTAAAACTTTTAGTGAAAATGTTTACATTTTATTAAATTCAAAATTGGTCAGAAATGAAATAAATAAAAGATATGTCTTCTCTTTGTATGCAAACATTCGTGATATCAGATGAAATAGTATAAAACAATTTCAATTCCTAAAAATACTGAGATTAACTCCCTTTTTAAAGTTTTGCATGCTGGGTAAAAATTTCAGCAGACAACAATTTGAAATATTTTTCTCATTTTTTTTTTTTTTTTATTTTCTTATTTTTTTTTTCAGAAAATAGGATTTCACATTTCATGCAATTCTGGAGGCAATTTGCAAGCAATGTAAAAGCCTATTTTCTGGTAAAAATAAGAAAAATATTATCAATTCCTTGTCCGCTGAATTTGCCCATAGTACGCTAAGCGTTAATTCCGGTAAATATTACTTCTTTGTAATTCACATTCAGTATTATTATATAACCTAAAAATAGATGTCTTTCATTGGCTGAGAGCTGTTTTCAGCCCGGTGAATATAAATGATGTTGTGCCTTCCAGTGAATATCAACTTTTAGTGATGTCACCAGTAGCGCACATTTTTTATTTTTATGGGGTCTGGTGTTGACTATTATTGCCACAGTTATCAAGAGAAAAGACAAACTATATAATAAAACAGTTATTGACTATTGAGGTAGTGTCAATATCCACCACTGAATGCCAATGTTGACCTCGGTTATCGCTTCTTTCAATATTCGTATTCTCCGGTGGATATCACATATCATATCATAATTGGATTTTTGATTAACATGCAGGGACAGGGGCAACATCCACATCAGTGGACCCCTTCCAGATAGCTGGCTTGCTGCAGGCATGGCAGATCTCACACCAGATCTCCAGGTATGTGTATCATGAAGGTTGATAGCCAAGAGCTTCCACTCTGTCACATCATATCCAATACCTTAATAGTCAATAACTGTATCCAATACCTCAATTGTCAATAATTGTATAATATTCCACACCTGCTACATATGTACTGATACGGATAGGCCAGAAGTTACAAACAGTTAAGACCCAGATCAGATGCCACAGAACTATCTGCAACTCATCCAGCAGTTTTTTAGGTGTATCAGCAGGCAGTACAAATTTTAGCACTAGTATGGTAAGGAAAAAAAAGGTGTTCCAATATTTAGGGTAAATATGATAACTCTCTTTAACCCTTGTCATGCTAAATAAAATAAGATGCCACACCCACTTCTAATTGTCAGCCAATCAGATTGCTTAGTCTAGGCTGCTGATACAAATTTGCATACTAAACAACAAACAGTTCTTCAGAAACCAACTCCATTTTGTCAAAAACTTTTGACATTTACAGTAACCATGCTTTTTGAATAATGGTGACCATGGTTAATCATCGGGAGTAGTTTGATCTGGTTCTATATTGTTTAACCTTTATCACTCTCTTGGCTAATTCAGAGGTGACAAATTGGTGACTTTTTTCTTATTTTCCCCAGAAAACAGGATTAGCCATTTCATGCAAGACAATTTGCATGAAATGTCAAATTCTGTTTCATAGGAAAAATAAGAAAAAATATTTCAATAAGTCTACTGAAAATTTTGCCCATAGTGCTGAGTGTTAAACATGCATATTTCATGTCTGCCCAAATATTTAGTGTAAATACAGTTGAGTCTTGTTATCTCAAACACTAAAAACTCAAACTACAGCTTATTTCAAACAAACTAAAGGGCAATTTTGGTTTAGTTTATGATCATATTCCTTATATTCAACTCCTTTTATCACCAAATACTACTCTCTCAAACCAAAAATTCAAAAACGTTTGAAATAACCAGAGTCCACTGTACTGACAGATTCGGATCAACAGGAACAAACATAAACAGGTCTCTTTTCTCCAGTTACAGCACATTTGGAACTACTTTGGCAGGTGTGCTCTAACTCACCATAATCTAGAGTTTCATCAAAATCATATAAATTTACATGGAAACTTTGCGAACACTTAAACTATTTTATTTATTACCTGAAAAATATAAACACCACTGAAGCAATTAACGGCTTTGAGATATAATATGTCTAAAATATATATTTTTTTTAATGCTGAGCATGCTGGGTAATATTTGCAGCAGACATTTTAAAATATTTTTATTTTTCCCAAAAAGTAGGCTTTGATATTTTTTTGCATGAAATGTTGAAGACTATTTTCTGGGAAAAATAAGAAACAGTCATCAATTTGTTGTTTTCTGATTTTGCCCAGAGATTGGTAAAGGTTAACCCTTGTCCTGCTGAACCCGGATATACCCTGCCTTTACAAACAGTGTAGATCCAGATCAGTTGGCTTCTGCAGAAGCCAACTGATCTGGATCTGCACTGTTTGCCATTACGTATGCAAATTTATAGCAACAATCCGGATCAGATTATCAGATTGGCTGAAAATTAGAAGTAGGCATGGCATTTTAATTTATTCAGCAGGACAAGGGTTAATATTTGTTAGTACTGAAACATCTTATTAACCTTAAAATGCCAAGAAAACCTGCATCTGAAAATGTCGTCTGTTTATGTCATCTGCTGAATATTCTTGCAAACTTTTCAAACCTATATTTGCATACAGGCAAACAGTGTGGACCCTGATCAGACTGCTCCTAGAGGAGCAGTCTGATCACTCCTAGAGGAGCAGTCTGATCTGGGGCCAAACTGTTTGCGAAAATGACTTTTAAAATCACATGCAGATTTTAAGGTACTTTTCAAAGTACTGTAATAACCTTAAGTAGTGGCAGGCCTGAACAAACAGTGTAGAACCAGATCAGACAGATGTGGCTTTCTACACTATTTACCATTTGTCCAGGAGATTTTTTGACACAGAAGTAGTAAAATGGAGTTGTTCAAACTTTAAGGTAAGTATGGCAAGGAATTATAGAGTAAATAAGGTATGATTATTTCAATCCCTTAAAGTGCCGATCACAACTATAGCAGACCACATTTTCATTTTTTTATTATTATTTTTCAAAGACAATAAGTCTTGGCATTTCATGTGAATTGTCTGCCAAGCAGACAATCCACATGAAATTTCAAGACTTATTTTCTTTGAAAAAGAAATTAAATTGTTGTCTGCTACAAATTTTGTTTAGCACTTTAAGGGTTTGTTCATCACTTCATGGTGCTTCTTTTTATTATTATTATTAATTTCATTTCATTTCAGCAGACAAATTTTGATTTTTTTTTTTTTTTTTTTTTTGTTATTTTCCCAAGAAAGCAGGTTTTGACATTTCATGCAAATTGTCTGGATAGAATGCCAAAGATTAATTTCTGGAAAAAATAAGAAAAAAAAAATATCACCAAATTGCCTTCTGCTGAATTTGCCTAAAGAGTGGTAATAATTTTAAAACAGGTTAAAGATCAGACCCAACTGAAGTGGAGCCTTGTGGCACATCTGATGTCATTGGGCCCATCATCAACCCTCTGCAATCTATTACCAAGAAAGCCCCAAGTTCAGTTCAGCACATCAGGTCTAACTGCATGTCTCCAAAGCAATTTGGAGTGGTTGACCTAATCAAAGGCCTTAGAAAAATCCAGTAAATTGGGTCTGTCCATTTTCCTTCATTTGCCCTCCTTGCAAAGATCCTGAACTAGCATAATATGACCTCTTTTCTAAAACAAACATGTTGAAGGTCATACAGGAGGCCCTTTTCATCCTGTTTATAGCTATAAGGTGTTCAAGTATCTTGTAAAGAATGCATGTGAGGGCTATTTGTCTAAAGAATACTTCTGCCATTACTTTGAGAATTTTGGAAGCTGCTGCTGACTGATTGATGATACTGACATATATGATAAGAAGAGAGAAGGCCAAATGCCTACCATGTTTACACTAAATATTGGGACACCTTTACATTTCACCTTATTTTGTCCTAAAATTTGAATAACTCCATTTTAGTACCTGCACTGAAAAAACCAGAATTCCGCAGGCGGCGTCGCACCTGCTAGGGCAAAAGTCACAGGAGCCACAATCAGAACGTGGTTATTAAATAAGTTTATTTCATTCTTGGCAGTGCTTAGTTGGAAATGTGACAAAAATTAAAGACAAGGATTATATGAATATAGGAATTTCATTGAAAGCATATGCATTTTCTCATATGATGTATGAGAAATTGGGCTCAAAAAGTACCAACAGTCTGTACATTTTCATAATATCTGAGGTTCAGAAAATGACAAAGTTAAAGTGGAAGAAGTGACAAAAGTAAATTTAAAAATCATATCCAAACCACGTGCCCTTCTGCAGACCCGGGAGAAAACATGTGCAAAGTTTCAAGCAGACCGGTTTAAAATTGTGTAAGAAGTTGCAATCACAAGGTACCCACTGTCTATACAGAAAATGACAAAGTTCAAAAAGTAGAAAAAAGTGACAAAAATACAGCAAGGATTATATGAAAAGCACATGCACAGCTTCAGACTATGGAAAAAACATGTGCAAAGTTCCAAAAAGATTAGTATAAAATTGTATAAGAAGTTGTGCTCACAAGGTACCCACTGTCTATATATTGAGGGTGAAAAATGACTAAGTTCATAAAGTAAAAAAAATAATCTAACAATTACAGCCTAACCATGATGCACATCCTCATACCATGGAGAAAACTCATGCAAAGTTTAATAATAATTGGTACAAAACTGTAAGAGGAGTTGTGCTCACAAGCATGTTTATATATAAAGGGTGAAAAATGACTAAGTTCACAATGTGGAAAAGTGACAAAAAATAACCTAACAATTATACCCAAACCACATGCACATCCTCATACGATGAAGAAAACACATGCAAAGTTTCAATACAATCAGTATAAAACTGTAAGAGGAGTTGCGCTCGCAAGAGGTACCCATTGTCTATATATTGAGGTGAAAAATGACTAAGTTCACAATGTGGAAAAAAAGACAAAAAATAGTCTAACAATTATATCCAAACTATGCACATGCACATCTGCATACAATGAAGAAAACACATGCAAAGTTTCAAAATGATCAGTACAAAACTGTAAGAGGAGTTTCGCTCACAAGACACCCAGGGTAAATGTTGACAGAAAAAAGAATGGACAGATGGATGGACGAACAAACAAATGGACAGATGGAAACTTACACGCCTAAGTCCCCATGCTAAAGCAGGTGCGACAAAAATACTGAATGTTCTGCAGTGTATGATCCAGGTCTACACTGTGTGCCTTTTCCACTTTCTGAGCTAATTCATCACATTTGAATGTAAAACTTTATCAAAAGTGTGAAACTACCGCCACTGAAACCCTCAAGAGATGATAACACTACTGCAAACACAAAGTGGGTTAAAAAGCCAATGTGCTGCAAAGGGAATGGAGGAAGCTAACCCAAGATTTCAAATACGGCAATCAAAAATTAGACAAATGGTAATCCTAAAATCATTGCAACCTCAAATCTAAATTAAATCTCCAGCAAAACTGTAAAATGGTGTCATACATTACCTATTTTAAGACTATTTCTAATGCTCTTAACACTGCACCTATGGCATGTCAAAGTGTTTGTTCATTTTTATGTGTCAAAGAATTCCTTCATATTTGGATGGATTGTTTACAATTGAGCCAAAGTATGCATACACCATAATTTCCTTAATGTTGTTGTCCACATGATTATCATTGACCAATGAAATCAAACCCTGCTTTTATACAAAATCCAGGTAGTGGTTAATTCTTGTCACTGTGACGTCAGAGTACTGTGTAAAGAGAGAGTTATCTGTAAAACCTGGACTCAAAGGACACTGGCAAACAGTGCAGACCCAGATCAGATGCCACAGAATGCAGCTTCTGATCAGGATCTGCACTGTTTGCTTAAATTACAGAAAGATAAGGGTTAAATGAAACATTTTAATTCCCCAGTCAGGACCATTTTCTCAGCCTACTTAGAGACAATCGGCCCACCAGTGCTGTCAGTGCTTTGATTACACATCAAGCTCCAAGAAAAAGGCACACAAGTATGAGTTTTTACAAAAAGCTTGGTCTACATTTCACATACAATAAATGTTAGAGCTGAGTTAAATGGTCTTGGGTTTTTTACATGCAAATCTTCACTAAATTGGCTAAATTCCAAAATGCAAAGGGTGAATTAGAGAAGTCTAAATAAGATCTTGTCTAAATAAGAATGACCCTCACATCAAAAAATAATTACAGCTTATTTCACATTGCTTTTTAGGCATACCTTATTAAAACTAAAATAAGTAATTATAAGAACATCAAATTTTTGTTACACTGTCCTGGAATGCTATAAATTGCACTTAGCAGTACTAATGCATCCACCCACTTTAAAACTGAATGAAATTGTCAAAATTAATGTCTATCCCATAACCTTTGATAAAGCGCTACAATGGTAACCTTTTAGAATATCTACATAAGTGTGGTCAGAAACAGTGCATGTGAATGGAGAACAACGTCTGCTTGTATTATGTAGGTGTTTCAATGTCATAATGCGAGGTTTAGTGCAAGCCGTTACATGCGTATCCATGTATTCCCCATGGAAACCTGCAAATTACTTTCATTAACCACTTATATATGGTGTTAATGCGTTTTCTTACCCCCAAATACATTCTGCTCCCATACCTTTTTCAAATATACTCATTGACCATTATACTGCATGCCAAATAATCTATATGCATGCTCACTTGTATGGATCAGTGCACTTGCCATTATAAAATAAAACAGATAAGGTCAACACTTTTCTGTGAACATTGTTAATGCTTATTTGTGACTTTAAATATATTTTTAATATTTTATTTCCAGGTATGTAGTTTTATGATATTCTTTATGTTCATATGAATAAATCATGGAAAGTTAGTTGTTAAAGTGCATTTAGATGCCATTGAAGACTGCCTGTATTATGTCATATGAAATTGCAAGGTCAAGGTCAAAGTTAATATTTTGGCCTCACATGTGAAAATCTGTACCATTTCTTAAATCATATTTTTCTGGCATGATCAATGTGTTTAGTATGAACAATATATTTAACATAATTTATCTAATTGATCAGTGACACGACATTATTATATAAAACAGATAAGGTCTACACTTTTCTATGAACTTTGTCAATGCTTATTTGTAATATATTTTTATATTATATTTCCAGTTGTGGTCAGTCCTGTTTCTGGTCCATTTCAGAAGAATGAAACCATCTTTAAGTAACAGGAAATATACGTGGCAAAAAAAGTTAGGGATATTTGTATGTACGGTGAAATAAAATGAAACTAAGACATATCTGAAATCTGAAATCGATATATTTGATTACTTCATTTCATTTACAGACAAAAATCCATCCGTTGGAGTCTGTAGCACTAGATGCGAATGAGAAAATTTGTATGGAAGATCACTAGGGTCACCAATAAAACCTCACAAATCTGTCAATATCGCGTATGTCCACCTGTTGCATCTATGCAGGCCACACAATGACGATGCATACTCCTGATGAGATCTGGCAATCTGTAGCTGGGGTGTCCTCCGCCACTCCTCCTGCAAAGCTGTGCCCAAAGCTTGGAGCGTTCTTGGTCATGGAACTGTCGTACATGCTGGCCGAGAATGTACTAAACATGCTCGATTGTATACAAATCAGGGGATCGAGCAGGCCAAACGAGATGATCCACATTGTTCTGCTGCAGGAACTGCTGTATCATCCTCACCCGATGAGGTCTTGTGTTGTCATTCTGCAGCACTACGTGGTACCATAAGACTTTCTCCTCCATACCGGTCATGTTCAACAGTGGCGCAGTTTGCTGTGAAGTCGATTCCACACGGTTTGAACAGACACTCTTATTCAAGTTCTTGAGAGACGTTCACGCAGTTGTTCAGCGCTTACTGGAACAAGAGTGTCTGTTCAAACCGTGCGGAATCGACTTCACAGCGCTGGACTTAGAGCTCGGCGACCTTACGTTGGGGTGCCACTTTCCCAGAGACATAGACAAGCCAGGCTAGCATGGACAAGGCACAATCGTTGATGTACTAACCAACAATGGGCGACTGTACTCTTTACCGATGATGAGTCACAGTTTCTGCTGGATATGCTTGACAGACGTCATGTTTGGGCGTCGCAGAGGTGAGAGGTACGCGAACTGCGCCATTGTTGAACATGACCGGTATGGAGGAGGAAGTCTTATGGTATGGGGCGGCATATCTGTTCGTTCCCGTACAGAGCTGCTTGTGCTTAACTGAACTCTGACAGGCCAACGCTACATCAATGAAGTGCTACAGCCGGTTGTTCTGCCTTTTGTTCAACAACACCACGTGCTGCAGGATGACAATGCAAGACCTCATCGGGCAAGGATAGTACAGCAGTTCCTGCAGCAGAACATTGTGGATCATCTTGATTGGCCTGCTCGATCCCCTGACTTGTCGCCAATCGAGCATGTTTGGGACATTCTCGGCCAGCGTGTACGACAGAGAGTTCCACGACCAAGAATGCTCCAAGCTTTGGGCACAGCCTTGCAGGAGGAGTGGAGGAGGATACCCCAGCTACAGATTGCCAGACTCATCAGGAGTATGCATCGTCGTTGTGTGGCCTGCATAGATGCAACAGGTGGACATACGCGATATTGACCGATTTGTGAGGTTTTATTGGTGACCCTAGTGATCTTCCATACAAATTTTTTCATTCACTTCTAATACTACAGACTCCAACGGATGGATTTTTGTCTGTAAAAGAAATGATGTAATCAAATATATCAATTCTAGATTTCAGATATGTCTTAGTTTCCTTTTATTTCACCATACTTACAAATATCCCTAACTTTTTTTGCCACGTATATTATTCTATTCTTTTCTATTCAGTGCTATATCTAGTCCTGGGTTTTACTTGTGGACAACACGCATAAGGTCAAGGTGCATTGTGGATCAACAAATTATTCACTTCCACGTCCCAACCAAAGCCTGACAATTCCATTGCCCAGCTGCCTGGGACGTCCAAATTTTGGCTGGGCAAGTGATTTTTTATTTCACTTGCCCAGAAAAATGTATAGAATATATAGGGAATATTGTAATTCCGAGCCATTTTCAAGATGCTGTGGAATGCTGGGCAAGTGGCTGAAATGCATTTGTCAGGCCCTGCCCAACCAAACTGTATGTTGTCTAAGCCCATGGGCATAGAAAATAAAGTCAAGTTAAACTGTTTCCATTTATACAGCATCTTTTAGAGTGAATATGAGCATATGTGCAATATGTTTGCACATCATCCAAGTCTTTCACCATTATATAACATAATATAATAGTATGTTATACAGCCCACTTACTATTATACAATGCCAAGTTAATGTGCTTGTTCACTAATGACTTCATTTTTATATAGTATCCTTCATTTTCACTCAGTATCCTTCATTTTTATACAGTATCCTTCATTTTTATATGACATCAAAATCAGGTTAATCTAGCACCATTCGAAAGTCTAGAAGATAACACTTTGATTGCACATTCTTTTTAATTTATCAAAGTAAAATAAGGCTTGGCATTCCATGTGGATCATCAGCTAGGCAGACAATTCACATGAAAAATCAAGCTATATTTTCTAAAAAAAAAACAAAAAAAAACCAATAAAATGTCTGCTAGCAGGCAATTCACATGGATTGCCAAGCTTATCTTTGAGAAAAATAAAACAGATGTTTAACATTTTATCTGCTGCTGTTGTGACTAGAAAGTGCTCCTAACACCATCGTATTCAAGTAAAAGCACCCACTCACTCTGAAACAACATCCAAGACATGCAAAGTCATGAAAGTGCTCCTTCAGTTTTATACATCATCCAAGTGAAGTTATGGCACTCCTACCGCTACATTATTAAAATCATTACAATTTAACCCTAATCCTGCCATTGCAAACAGTGTAGATCCAGATCAGTTGGCTTCCGAAGAAGCCAACTGATCTGGATCTGCACTGTTTGCCATTAAGTATGTGAATTTATATCAACAGTCTGGATCACATAATCTGATTGGCTGAAAATTAGAAGTGGGCGTAGCATCTTAATTTGCTCAGCATGACAAGGGTTAAAGCAGAAAACTGCTACACAAATTCCATGTTAGACTGGCTCCAGTCATTTCTGCATTTTTTTGTCATTGTTTATCACTTCCTGTAGCTGCATTTGTCTCTTTAATCCCATTTCATCGTTTTACTACAGAAACCCTATCTTTTCCACTAAGGGACATAACTTATCAAATCATTATAAGCTGTACTAGATTGTATACCTTTGAAAAGAGAAGAGAAAATGACAGAAAAGATAGAGTCTAGAGACGGACTAGTTCAATGTTGAAGTACTCCGTTTCTGAATACAGCCGTGGACACAGTGTAGAGACCTTCTCGCCAGGGATAGCAGGCCTTACATTTTACTTCCATGTTCTGAATGACAGCTGTGGTAGCCACAAAGCTTCAGATAAGCTTATGGTAAATGTCCTAAAATTTCATGCACCAAAGTTGCTGACAAAATGTCATTAATCAAACAGTATAGATCCAGATCAGACTGCTCCTTCAGGAGAAGTCTGATCAGGGTCTATACTGTTTGCCATTCCACTAAGTATTTTAAGAAATAACTGCATAAAAAGCAAAATTTAGGCCAAAATAGTATGGAATAGAGTGTTCAAAATTTTTAGGACATTTACAGTATAACTGAGATGAAAATTTTTAATTACATTTGTTATTTCTACACCAAAATATATCTTGGGTACTTATTAACCTTTACCACTCTCTAGGTTAATACATGTAATTTGATAATATTTTTTTTTTTAATTTTTCCAGAAAATAGGTTTTGACATTTCATGCAAATTGTCTCCTAAGGAGAAAATATGAAAATCATTTTAAAATGTCCACTGAAATTTTTACCCAGCATTTTACTAGGCCTCTGACTACTCTCACAAGTTATGTTTGGCCACGGTGGCTTAGTTGGATGCACATCCAACTAGTGATCAGGCTGTTGCGGGTTCGACTTCCGCCGGGTCGGCAACAGTCTTTCCTGGAGATTAATCATGAAATATTTTCTTTGGTCATTCTCCCCCTTCGGCCGATTCAAGAAGACGCAGTTGTCAGTTTCTGGAGAAAGAATGTGCACAATACTTGTTAACCACTTCGAGGACTAAGCCTGCCCAGTAAAAGTGTGGTTAGGTAAACTGACCGCACTTGACATGACCCCATTGTGTTGACTGGGTCATAAAATCTCAACACAAACAATGTTTGGCATAAAAATAACAAAAAAAAAAAAAAAAAAAAAAATGATTATAACTCTTAATCTGGATCCATGTATCAGCTACTTTCTACCAGCTACAGACTTCCAAAGTTTTTTACAGACCTAGATTCCATTAACACAGCTTGTATACAATTCCACATCATTGGTAATTAGCCAAAACTGTAACAAATCCAATCACTATTAATTTCTTCTAATGATCTATTGATTACTACTTGTTGCTGATTATTGTATTATTCCATTTTTTTTCTGACAACATGGCAGACAGTAGTTTACAAATCTGGAAGCTTAAGTTAATCACCTAACAACTCTTCAAACTCTGAAGCTGAAAATATAAATATGCAAACTGTAAATAATATGCACATCACTCCTCACCCTGGTAAATAACCAGTCTGGAAAGGGGATCCCTACCTGGAATTCTTCTGGTAACCTTAGCACTCTCTGGGCAACTTCAGCAAATCACAAACTCATATTTTTCTTATTTTTTCCCAGGAAATGGAGTTTCACATTTCAAGCAAACTGTCCACAGTTTGCATAAAATGTCAAACTCTATTTTCTGGGAAAAATAAGAAAAACATTGCAAAATGTCATCTACTAAAATTTTATTCAGCATTCTTAGTGTTAAAGACCCAGCAAACAGCAAGGGAGCTTATCACACCAAGATCAACCAGTCAAAATCTGGGACTGTGAACTCCAGAAAGTGCCGACATGGTTCAGGTGATCAGACTGCATAATTGCACAGGCTGATCTAAGTCTGTGCATTTTACAACTGCCCTAAGGTCTCTTTTTGCCCACCATAATTCTTCAGTTTACAACTGATGCCTGTTGAACTGTGAATGATGGGATACATGATAATACTGATGAGAATAATCTAATTAAATGTAACCACTGGAGGTAACATGCAAATTGACCAAATAATTGTTTTAGTTCAACCAATAAAAAAGTCTGAATTTTTAAAGTGATTTACCTGTGTAGTTAAAAAGTCTGATTTTTTATGAGTGACTTACGTGTGTAGTGAAAAAAGTCTGATTTTTTTTTACAAGTGATTCCCTGTGAAGTTCAAAAAGTCTGAATTTTTACAAGTGATTTACCTGTGTAGTTAAAAATATCTGATTGTTTAATGAGTGACTTACCTGTGCAGTTAAAAAGGTCTGGATTTTTATGAGTGATTTACCTGTGAGGTTAAAAGTCTGATTTTTTTTAGTGATCAATCAATTGTTTACCTGAATTATTAAAAAATCACTCATACTAGTAAGATTTAATTGAAAATCTAAATGAATTAGATTGTTTAAATCTTGATAATTTACAAGATCTCTCCAATGCTACTGGAGTCAGTGAAACAGATAATTTAAAACTTAAAGAGTGAAGGATTCAATTTAAATTAATTTGGTTTTCTTTATTGTATGTTTTGATTCTTCAGAGTCCTCTAAACTGAGAAAAAAATAATAAAGAAGGAAATGCTGGTGGTATTTTGGAGTTTTATGAATCTTTTACTGTAATCTAGTCATGGATCATCCTCAGGTTCTATGATTTTATTCGAAACCCAGGACTTGTTGCACATGAAGTAGCTAGCTGTTCAGAAAAAATTTCCCAGGCAAAAATAATTACTATGGGTTTTACGTCCTTTCAACAATTTTCAGTTTACTGCTTGAACTGAAGTACATGGAGCTGGACAAAACATTTTATGAACCCTACAATTTTAATGATGTTAATTATGATAATGATGGATGAGATAATGCATCTGTAGGTATGAAAGAAGTACACAATGATTTTTGTAAAATACAAAACAAGAGGTCCATTTGGCTATATGTTGCTCAACTTGCATATCTTGCTTTTCAGAAAAGTTAACCCTAGTCCTGCTGAACCCAGATATGTCCTGCCTTTGCTAACAGTGTAGATCCAGATCAGTTGGCTTCTCCAGAAGCCAACTGATCTGGATCCGCACTGTTTGTCATTAAGTATGTGAATTTGTATCAACAACATGGATCAAGTAATCTGATTGGCTGAAATTTAGAAGTGGGCATGGCATCTTAATTTATTCAGCATGACAAGGTTTAACAACCAGCCAGAGTCAAGACACCTCAGATCAAAACTCATCTTGCAGTCATACTCTTTGGAATTTCCTCACGGAAGTGATTCCAGTCAGTACCCAAATGATAAGTAGCAAACTGGTGGTATTTTTCTTCTTATCTTTTTTTCAAGAAAATAGGTGTTAACATTTTGTATGAAGTACCAAACCCCATTTGGGGGCAGGAGGGAATATTTACAAAAGAATGTCATCTCTGTCAAACCCTTATAGTGCTCATCATCTGCAACAAATGACTTTTTTTATTTTGTAGTATTTTTCAGGGCAAAATAAGGCTTGACATTTCATGTGAATTGTCTGATAAGCAGATGATTCACATGAAGTGCCAAATCTTATTTTCTCAGAAAACATGACAAAAAATATGAATGTTGTCTGCTGCATTTTAAGGGTTGATAAACAAAAAGACAAAGAATGATGTTGATATTACTAAACACCTTGCCACTGGTATTTTTGACAGGCAATATATAACATTAAAGTTGACATCATCCTCCATCAAGCTACACCTGGTAGGTTGCTGTATAACCCTGTATTCAATTAATTATTTCTTTAATATTTCATTATCATCACACCTAAGGAAACTGTTTATCACTTAGGATAAAGTGTGAATCAAGAAAATATAACTGAAACAGCTCAACCAATCAAATTCTGCAAATTTAGAGCTGATGCTTATTACGTTAAATGTCCTAGAATTTCGTACACCAAAGTTTCTGCCGAAATGGCACATGCAAACAGTGCAGACATAGAATCAGACTGCTCCTGAAGGAGCAGTCTGATCAGGGTGTTCAGCTTTTGCCATTCCATTATGTACTTTAGGAAATAACTGCATTAAAAGCAAAATTAAGGCAAAAATCTTATGGAAAAAAAAGTGTTCAAAATTTTAGTACATCTACCATAACCCTCACAATACTGATTTTTTTTTTCTTTCTTCTTTATTTCCAAATGTGGTTCTGGGTTTTTAGATGGGATACCTTTATCTGATCAATTGTTATTCCCTTCATATTTGAGTGATTTTACTCACACTTCATAACGAAAACACGCCTATTCAAATATACTGAAAATTTTACCACCAAAAAATGCAAAATTTCAAATAAAAATTCGGATATTTTTCATATTTCTGCTCAAAACATAGATTGTAGGTACTCATTAGAACCACCTTGGTGAGGCAGTTCTAACAAGTACCCACAATCTATGTTTTTGAGCAGAAATAAGAAAATTAATGTTTACCCCTGTAAACCCCAGTTTTACTGTATTAACGTGGGGTTTAAGGGGGTCAAAACTATATAGGTATGTTTTCGTGATGTCCACACATTGTGTCCCAATAAACAGACTGCCATTGATAAGAGGAAATGCTGTGATCATGTGTGAGAATCTGGTGTTTGTTGTAGATACTTAAAAAAATTTAAAGAAAACAAATTAAATAACCCCAAAGAGATTAACGCAAGATGTGGGCAATGCAGGGAGAATTTGATTACTTGTGTTGATTCACCTCCCGTCACAGGAAGTTGTATAGGTCCAGTTAACCCTTGCCATGCTGAATAAATAAAGATGCCATGCCCACTTCTAATTTTCAGCCAATCAGATCACTTCATCTGGATTGTTGCTATAAATTCTCATACTTAGTGGCAAACAGTGCAGATCCAGATCAGTTTGCTTCTTCAGAAGCCAAATGATCTGGATCTACAGTTTGCAAAGGCAGGGTATATCCAGGTTCAGCAGGATAAGGGTTAAAGTTGTGCCATAGAATAAAAGTCTAAAAGATTGCCTTTGGAAACAAAAAAAAACACTACTGATAGAAAATGGGAGTCTTGGTTTTAATGAGACTCTTCATAAGCAGTAATGAAGTTTGCAACACTGCTTAGGCCCTCTAGCATATAAGCTCTTTAGTGAGCAGAACTCCATTTTCAAAGATACCACAATGGGCCCATGTGATCTCAAAGGAAATGAAAATATAAGCATGTCAAATCTGATAGGATATGACGGAACTATAAGAGCTTTTAGTTTAAATCCAGTATTAAAATACTTTACGATTATGTGAATGCAATATCAATTATTTTTTTTTTTTTTACAACCAAACAAATTTTATTTTGAATCAAAGAGTACAAGGGTTGTTAAGGAACTGCACTGATAACAATAAAAAGTTCTTTCTTTTCCTTTTGGTTCTCTGAACTTTTTATCCTTAATACATAAACCATCTTCAACAACAGCAATGCAAACAGTCAAGAGAAAACTCTTATACCTACATAAACTAAGTATGCAACATTTATCAAAATTTATCAGGATTTTAAAGATTAAATACAAGTTTATCTACATACTATCTTCAAAACTCATGTTAACCTTTATCACTCTGTGCAAATTCAGCAGACAATAAGCTGCTTATATTTTCTAATTTTTCCCAGAAAATTGGCTCTGACATTTCATGCAAATTGTCTTCTGAATGTCAAAGCCTGTTTTCTAGGGGAAATAAGAAAAAAATATTTAAAATTGTTGTCTGCTGAAATTTTTGCTTAGTAAGCTCAGTGTTAAATGATGCCTTGATGTATCATGGTTACTGGTAATAGTTTTCATCAAAAAATACTTAATTAAGATAAAGGAAATAAATGTATTGAGGGTAATTCTGATGTAGATCTAGACATCCAGAAACTTGTTGAAATGATAAACAAGACTATACATGAAACTAAATATTATACAAACACCAAAAAATCCTAGAAATATTTTATATAAAAACAGGCCTAAAGGTCTATGACACTTTAAAATCTTTGTCAAAACACTATCTCAGTATTCTATAAAATAAATCAGTATTAAAATCTTTATAGGGTGAAAACAACATTTGCAGACTTTTTTTCTGTTTTTATTTTTTCTCAAGAAAATAAGGTTTGTCAATTCATGTGAGAAAAAATCACATGAAATATCATACCCTACTTTGTCCAACGTGCAAAGATTTAATTTTCCATTAGTGGCTACACCAAAATTATTGGTAGCAACTGGACATACTTTGAATTAAAGCTTATTGTATATCCCATCCACGCAGTCTGATAAGTGTTTGCAGATGGGCAGGCTGGTTTTCTAAATAACCGAATAATGCTTAGGGTCCCAAAAACTGGACACTTGTAAACATGGTAGAGAGAAGCAATTAATGCCCCTTAATGCAAAACACTCTGGGTAAAATTTTCAGTGGACAATAAATTGGTGAATTTTTTTCTTATTTTTCCTAGAAAACAGGTTTTGACATTTCAGCTACCCTGGTCTCAAGCTGAGAGTGCAGGTCATTAAAGTCCTGGAAGGGCCTCATCAGACAGTTGGTGTCAATCGACAATTCCCAGTTTGACTTTGTCCCAGGCAGAGGCACAACAGACACAATCTTTGTTGTCAGGCAGCTGCAAGAGAAGTATCCAGCTGCCAACAAGAGACTACATGGCTTTTGTAGACCTGGAGAAGGGGTTTGATCGAGTAACTCGGAAGTCATCTGGTGGGCGCTGATAAAACTTGGTGTGGAGGAGTGGATTGTGCGACTGGTGCAGGAGATTTATACAAATGCACAAAGCCATGTCCGTGTTGGTGAGGGGTACAGTGAAGAGTTTGAAGTGAAGGTCAGTGTTCACCAAGGCACAGTACTCAGCCTGCTGCTCTTCACTATTGTGCTTGAAGCCTATTCATGAGAGTTCCGCTCTGGGATCCCCTGGGAGGACATATATGCCGATGACCTAGTTATCATTGCTAAATCACTCGAGGAATGTGTCAGGTGGCTCTTGACTTGAAAAGAAGGAATGGAAAAGAAAGGACAGAGTAAATGCAGGAAAGAGAGTAAATGCAGGAAAGAAGAAGATCATGATCTGCGGTATGGGTCTGGACCTCCTGCAGAGTTCAGGTAAGTTTCCATGCACCGTCTGTTGCACTGGAGTGGGCAGCCAGCCATGCAATGGCTGCAAGCACTGGGTGCACAAGAAATGCAGTGGGCTCAAGAGCTTGACAAAGGACACTGACTACAGATGTACACAGTACCAGGGAACTGCATGCACCTTGGACGGCAGACCACAGAAGGAAGTCCAGATTGGACCAGACAAGCTGGAGGTGGTAGCTTCCTTTTGCTACCGAGGAGTCATGCTCTGAGCAGCAGGTGGCTGTGAACTTTCAACCACAACATGTGAAAACCGCCTGGAAGAAGTTCAAGGAGTTGCAACCAGTCCTCTCTTCACGCCACCTCTCTTTCAAGACAAGTGGCCGTGTGTACAGCTCGTGTGTGGAGGGCAATGTTCCATGCCAGTGAGACTTGGCCATTGACAAAGCCAAACCTCCAGCATCTGCAGCAGAATGACAGGGTAATGATCAGACAGATCTGCAATGTCAGGCCATCAGGTCCAATGAGCTACTTGCGCGGCTTGGCATTGAGGATCTGGACCTCATTCTGAAGGAGAGAAGGCTTTGCTGGTATGGACATGTGGAAGGCTCCAATGGTGCAGTCAAGACAGCCTTTTATGTACAGGCTGAGGGAAAGCGTGGGCCTGGGAGGCCCAAGATGACATGGAAACAGCTGACAGAGAGGGATTGCAGAGAGTGGAAGCTCTCGGTTATCAACCCTCATGATAGACATACCTGGAGATCTGGAGTGAGATCTGCCATGCGTGCAGCAAGCCAGCTATCTGGAAGGGGGGCTCAATGATGTGGATGTTGCCCCTGTACCTGCACGTTAATCAAAAATCCGATTACAGTATTTACCATATGTATTCGGACAGACAGGCCTGAGTAAACAGTATAGACCAAGATGAGATGCCGCAGAACACGGCGTCTCATCTGGGTTTACACTGTTTGCCACTCATCCAGCAATTTTTAGACACAACATCGAGTAGTGAATTGTATTGGTTCAAATTTTAGAACATATATGGTAAGGAGTTGAGGTAATATGACATTATGATGATGCAAGTTGTCCCTCCAATGGAGACAATTTGCATGAAATGTTAAAATGTTTTCTGGGAAAAATAAGAAAAATACTTCAAAATGTCATCTGCTGAAAATTTTACCCAAACTGTTAAGTGTTAAGGCCCCTTAAAATAGCTAATCAACTCTTCCAACTACATGTATTTGTTGAAAATATCAAGGAATTCATAGATTAACCTATTCCAAACAAATTTGTAACAGACAAAAATCCTAGTATTTTTTTTTTTTGTAGTTTTTTTTTTTTGTTTTTTTTTTTTTGTAGAAAATCAGGCTTCATATTTCATCTGCATTGTCTGCATATTGGATGATTCACATGCCTTATTTTCTATGGAAAAACAAAAACATTTTCAGAATGTCACCTGGGCCCAGTTGTTCAAAGTGTCGTTAGCTTAACGAGCTCGTTAAGGGTCACTTCGTTAACTATTTTAGCAGATTCAATGTACAATATTCTGATATTTTTTGCTGAAAAAATGTGAGTAGCTTTTGCACTAAGCTACTCACATTTTTTCAGCAAAAAATTTCAGCATATTTGCCTATCACTAGATGTAAATTTTAACAAATCGTTAACTAACGACATCGTTAGCTTTGAACAACTGGGCTCTGGTTAATATTGTAAGTAAGCACCCAGTGCTATTTTTTGGAATCATGGTTGTAAGGACAAAGTATATCCTACAAATATTTATATTGCAGGAGACATGGAGTCTGGACTTCTATCCTTCAGTAAACTAATATAATTTTTTTGGCAGCAGGATATCTCAGAGCCATGTTCAATTTGCTGTTTGGAAGATAAGCATCTCTGAAATATTTTTTATTTTTTCACAAATCCATGAATGAGAATTTCTGGGATAGAGGCAAGCTGCCCAGGCAATAGTATCTTGCACTCTCCCCCTCTCCCCCTCCCATAAAGAGAAAGATAGGTAAAATATTACTACAGTTCTAAGAAATTTGTCTTTAAAGTGATTAAATATTTTTATACTGCCCGCAAATTGTATTTATGTGGGGTATACTGTTTTCATATTGTCTGTCAGTCTGTATGTCCATCTGTCTATTATGTTTTGGTCCTTGCATGGGGTATCTTATAAGTACTGCTTGTTGACACTTCTTGTTATGAACAGGGTTTTCCAGGTTTTCTGGGGTGGAAGTAAGCTGCCCAGGCCACAGTAATTATATCCCCTGGGGGCAAGGTACCTAGCCCAAGATATCTTGTCCCCCACTGGTGCAGTCTTAATTGGCACTTTAAGGGTTATCACATCAGCAGGTAGTCAGATTGGATTCTTCAATTTTGGACAAGTATGGTAAGGTGTAACAGCATATTGTGCCACCCTCCTGGGCAGTTAGCTCCTTGTAGGGTGAAATACAGAATGAGATATTTTGTTCCCCACTATTCTGAATTTTGAGTTAATTTGGTACATAAATAAGAAAACTTGGTTTGCAGAACAGAACAGAACAGAACAGAACAAAAAATTTTTCATCTAACTACTTCTCAGGCCACACGCAGGAGGCGTAAGAGAAGGAAGAAACTACATAATGAACAAAGCAAGTGACACGTTCACACAAAACAGGATGATTTTTGCAATAAAATTGCAGCAGTTATCAGCAACCCCATAAAATACTTCATTTTCCCTAAATATTCCAACAAAAAGATCTGAGCAAACAGGGCAAACCCAGATCAAAACACTGTCTGATCAGGATCTACCATTTGCCACTTAGTAAGATATTTTTAGGCACCACACTCAGTCAAATGGATTAGTCCAAATTTTAGGTTAAGTATGCATAGCTCAAGAAAAGAGGGATTATCAGGTATGGTAATTATTACCGTATTCGACCTAATTACCACACCGTGCGCTTAGGTTTTGGAGAATTATTGGGAAAACTTGTGGTAAAATATGTAACCACGTATACTAAGGGCACACTTAAACAAAGATCAGCGAAGGACATATCAGATGATGCTTACGTGATGTTTTTGTGTTTTCTGTTTCTGATTTTCTTTATAAAAGCATATGTTGTGGGTACCCATTTGAATTGCATCGATAAGTCGATGCAATTCAAATGGGTACCCACAACATACGCCTTTACAAAGATTAAAGAAGAAACAAAATTACACTGGCTGTAATCTGAAGACTACGGAATTGCTTGAGTGAGCGCTTATAGGGGTATGTGCGGTAATTAGGTCGAATACGGTATTGTTATTCATCCATGAAAACTTATGCTGTGGGAAGTCATTATTAAAACCTATGTTGTGGGTACTCATTAGAAGTATCTCAGTGAGACGCATTGATTAAAGTACCCAAAACATAGGTATTCATGGAGAAATATGCATCATTATACTTTGGTTTAAAAAGTGCCATAACTCTTAAAATGCCAAGAAAACCTGCATCTGGAAATGTCGTCTGTTTATGCCATCTGCTGAATATTCTTGCAAACTTTTCACAAACCTATTTTTGCATATAGGCAAACAGTGTGGACTGATCAGACTGCTCTTAGAGGAGCAGTCTGATCTGGGTCCACACTGTTTGCAAAAATGACTTTTAAAATCCCAAGCAGATGACAAAGCAGACAACAATTGTTGTGATTGGCAGTTTAAGGGTTAACTGGAACTATGAGTATGGTAAGGAGTTAAAATATCCAAATATTTTGGATATATATGGTAGTCATGATTCTCCCAGTGCACAGTTGGATGAAATGGAGTATCAGGTAAATATTTTACTTATTTCTCCATGAAAACCTATGTTGTGGGTACCCATTAGAATTGTCTCAGTGAGATGCTTTTAATGATTACCCACAACATAGGTCTTTGTGGAGAAATAAGAAAAATACCATTACTTTTCTATAGAAAAAAGGTGTCTTAATTAACCCTTGTCCTGCTGAATAAATTAAGATGCCACACCCACTTCTAATTTTTAGCCAATCAGATTGCTTGATCCGGGTTGTTGCTACAAATACACATACATAATGGCAAACAGTGCAGATCTGGATCAGTTGGCTTCTTCAGAAGCCAACTGATCTGGATCTACACTGTTTGCAAAGACAGGGTATATCCGGGTTCAGCAGGACAAGGGTTAACTGGACTAGGAGTGTGTTAACACTTAGCAGTCTTGGTAAAATTTTTGGCAGAAAACATATTGAAATATTTTTCTTATTTTTTTCCAAGAAAACAAGTTTCGACATTTCATTCAAATTTCTCTAATGGTGACAATTTGAATGAAATGTCAGATCCTATTTTCTATAATAAATAAGAGAAATATTTCAAAATGTCTGCTGAGATATTTTATCCTGCATGCAACGTGTTAATTAAAATGTCCAAATATTTAGGGTATATAAGGCATTCATGATTCCCACAGTGAGGCAGAACAATATTTTTGCAACAGTTGTCACTTCCAATTATCTGAAACCACAGAAGTTAGGAAGCAGATAGGCACAGAAGCAACACTTCTTCTCACCCAACTCTATCATTATTAATTTTAATGCTTAGCACTCTTGGTAAAATTTTCAGCAGACAACATTTCAAAATATTTTTCTTATTTTTCCCATAAAACAGGATTTGACATTCTATGCAAATTGTCTCCATTGGAGACAATTTGCATAAAATGCCATATCCTGTTTTATTGGAAAAATAAGAAAAATATCATCAATCTGTCAACTGCTGAATTAGCCCAAAGGGTGGTAAAGGTTTACATATCTTACACCATCAGGGCTCCAAATAATTCTATTACATAGTTCCAGATACAAGGGGGTGTGTGGTATCCACATAATATATTTCTTATTTCTCCATAAAAATATATGTTGTGTGCACTTCTAATGAGTACCCATAACATATGTTTTATTTTTTTGTTTCTCCATGAAAACATATGTTGTGGGTATTCACTTGAAGCGACTTACTGAGGCACTTATAATGAGTACCACAACATATGTTTTTGTGGAGAAATAAGAAAAAATAACAGTAAAACAAAACAAAAAAATCTACTTACCTGGAGCTATGTGTTATTTGGAGACAAAAGAAGAAATAAATGAAAAAAGAAAAAAAAAAAAAAAAAAAAAAACTCCTGTGAAAATGGTTTGGGATCTCGTTAAGCATCTCAAAGGAGATGCTTCCTATGGTAAGACTCCTGCTAAGGGTAACCCTTCGTACTGGGACAGACAGTGCATACCCAGATCAGATGCCACCAGAACAGATCATCCGATCAATGGCTACACTATTTGCAACCCATCCAGCAATATGTTAGACACATCAACAGGTTTAATCCTTAAAGCTCCAATTACAACTGCAGCAGATGACAATATTTTTTATTTTTTTTATTTTTCAGAGAAAACAAGTCTTGACATTTCATGTGAATCATCTGCCTGGCAGATGATTCACATGAAATGTCAAGACTTGTTTTCTCTGAAAAATAAAAAAAAAAACCTTTTTGGATGTCGTCTGCAACAAATTTTGCTTGGCGCTTTACAGGTTAAAACTGATTTTTTTCAAACTTTAGGACAATTACGGTAACAAGTTAAGATGTTCCAATCTAGGGTAAATATATGTATGCTAAAATAAAAAAAAACTAAAAAAAAAAAAAAACAACTTTTTGAATGTCACTGCAACAAATTTTGCTTGGCGCTTTACAGGTTAAAACTGACTTTTTTCAAACTTTAGGACAAGTACGATAACAAGTTAAGATGTTCCAATCTAGGGTAAATATATGTATGCTAAAATAAAATAAAAAATAAAAAAAAAAAAAAAAAAAAAAAAAAAAAACTTTTTGAATGTCACTGCAACAAATTTTGCTTGGCGCTTTACAGGTTAAAACTGACTTTTTTCAAACTTTAGGACAAGTATGGTAATGAATTAAGATGTCCCAATCTAGGGTAAATATATATATGCTATCATCTATCACCCTCCACTGAATGCTACTTGAATAAGGACCCCACCATCACTTCATCAAAGAACCAGATAATGTTTGGCCTCTGTCATTGACACAGACAGGTGGACTATTCAGATCCCTTGGAGATCCCTCATCAGGACCTTATCTTAACCTGGGATCAGCAGCAGTAGCAGAAAAGGTGCCAGAACTAAAGATAATCCCAGCAAGATCAAGACCAAGTGAACAAATTTTGTGTTTCAGCAGTGAATATATTTTATTGGTCCATAGGTCCAGATAAGGCACATTTTTCCTAAAAAAAAAAAACACACAAAAAACTGATATTTTTCTTATTTCTACATGAAAACTAATGTTGTGATACTCATTAGAAATGCCTCAGTGAGTACCCACAACATATGTTTTAGTGCAGAAATAAGAAAAAATATTATCTGGATACCCCTGCTTATCTGGAGCTATGTTATTGGTATAAGAAAGACATGAACAAAAAAAAAAAAACAAAAAAAAAAAAAAAAAAAAAAAAAACAAACAAACAAAAAACATAACTCCAGATAAAGTGGCTATTCAGATAAATAAATTTCTTATTTCTCCAGGAAAAACTTATCTCCCCCACTATTCACTTTACACAAAAAGTTTGGAAGTAAAATGGCAGAGAACCTTATTACAGTTAACCTTTCTTAACCCTTGTCCTGCTGAATAAATTAAGATGCCACACCCATTTCTAATTTTCAACCAATCAAATTGCTTGATCCAGATTGTTGGTACAAATTCACATACTTAACGGCAAACAGTGCAGATCCAGATCAGTTGGCTTCTTCAGAAGCCAACTGAGCCAACTGATCTGGATCTACACTGTTTGCAAAGCAGGGTATATCCGGGTTCAGCAGGACAAAGGTTAAGTGAAATCTCAAGGGGTGGCAAGCTCTAATTCCAACTGGGCCAGGCCACATAACTTTCGAGGAGATCGATCATGAAGTTATCTCTACAGTTACGAGGGATGTTCGAAATGAATTGCTTATTTCTATCTGGAGACTTCAAATTTCAAGTTAGCCCAAAAGTACTCATTTCATGCCCTCAAAGTACTCCCCATGGCTAGAAGTGCAAAGTTTCAGCCGATGTATCCACTTCTTGAAGGCGTCACGGTACGCTGATTTGGGCACAGTAATAAGGTACTGATGAATGGCCGATCCAAGTGCCTGTCGGGACTGGTATTTCCGCCCAGCAAGGAATGCTTTCAATTTCGGAAACAAAAAGAAATCACATGGGGCAAGGTCTGGTGAATACGGGGGGTGAGGCAAAACAGTTACTTTTTCTTTCTTCAAAAACGCCGTAACTATTGCGGAGGTATGAGCTGGGGCATTGTCATGTAGAAGAAGTGGCAGGGCGTCGTTTCTGATAATACTTTTTCAGTTTCTTCAGTACTACGTCTTTGTAGTACTTTCCGGTGATGCTTTTGCCCTATTTCACTGGCACTTTTATTGCGACTCCTTCACCAGAGAAGAAGATTGCACACAAAACCTTCTTTGTACTCAAAGAACGTTTGGCAATTATTGGGCGTTTGCTGTGTTTAGTGGCCCAGATCTTATTGCTAACCTTTCTGACGGGCTCAAAATAATGGACCCGGTTTCATCACCTGTGACGACATTGGCAAACTGCTTTTTGTCATATTTTGGAGACATTTGAAGCAGCTGTTTGGCCACTTTAACCCGTTGCCTCTTTTGCTCGTCAGTCAACAGATGTGGCACCCATCTAGCAGAAATCTTTCTGACTTTCAAATGCTTCTTCAAAATAAGGTGAACCGTTGATAGTGATATGCCTACCTTTCGTGCAATATCACGAACTGTAAATCTGGCATCTCCTTCGATGATTTCCTTTATTTTGGAAACGATTTCTTTACGAGATGCAGATTTTGGCCTACCTGATTTCGGTGCATTTTTGATGGACTCTACACCAGACTCAAATTTCTTTTTCCACCGCCGCACTGTGTCATAAGACACACAAGAAGGTCCAAAAGCAGTAGAAATTTCAGTCATCAGCTTCTTCAAAGAACAACCAAGTTTTGAGCGAGCTTTGATGTAAGCCCGTATTTCATCTTTTTTGTCAACGCTTCTACCAACCATTTTTACTGCAGTGGTCAATGACTGCGTGTATTCAAAATGCAAATTTTATGACTTACACTTAGTCTAACATGTACATTTATACACCATTGTGTAGATATTGAATAGCCCTATACAGGTATGTATTGGTTTTTATCGTGCCCCACGTAGATATCGAGCTAGAGGACAATAAGCAATTCATTTCGAACATCCCTCGTATTCTCCCCATTCTGCTGATTCAAGATGAGCAGTAGACTGGCTCCAGTCTCCAGTGACTAAATATTTTTCTCATAATCCTGTTTGATATTAGATAATCCACTAAAATAAAACAAACAAAAAAATCATGACTATAAAGGCTGGTCTCTAGACTAGTGACCAGCCTCTATAGTCATGATATTACTTTGGTTTTATTTTAGTGAATTATTAAACAGATTATAAGAAAAATATTTTGTCACTAGAGACTGGAGCCAGTCTAGATGGGCAGTTGTCAGTTACCTGCCAGAGTGCATGCACAAGTACTCCTGCCCAGGGATAGTGTGAGTAGGTTAACTGATCAGCTCGGCGTAAGAGTGCTGACTGGGCAAAAAAAAAAAAAAAAAAAAAAGGTGAACTCTTCTATTTTTGAATTTTGACCCATCTGCTATTGCAAATAGGGATGCCAGGCAAAGACCAAAAGAATGAATCTGATGAGACAGCTCATTATGAGCTATCTTATCTGGATCTACACTGTTTGTGAAGATATCTGTTTTTATCTGCCAGGCTGAAAAGGTAAAACCAGTTTCCATAAGGCAGACCCATTAACAAGCAACATGTAACTATCAAAGATAGCAGCAACACAAAATGTCTGATTAAAATCAGATTACATCAGAAGCCTTGTGGGGTTTAATGCTTAGCACTCTGAGTTAAAATTTCATTTTGTACATTTTGATTTTTTTCTTATTTTCCCAGAAAATAGGCTCTGACTTATCATGCAAATTGTTTCCATTGGAGACAATTTGCATGAAATGTCAAATCCTATTTCCTGGGAAAATAAGAAAAAATATTTCAAAATGCCAGTTGCTGAAAATTTTACCCAGAGTTTTAAGTGTCAATCAGAGTAGATCTGTATTTTTTTCTTTATGCATATCTTAAAATAAACAAGCTCATTTTAATTCACCGAAACATTAAGATTCTATCAATGATTAGATTTAAAAGCTTCTGGTTATTTCTTCAGAAGCAAGGCATCAAGAATTCACCATTGAAAATATACTTAATGTTTAGCATGCTGGGTAAAAAATTCATGAGAAGACATTTTGGAATATTTTTCTTATTTTCACCAGGAAACAAGCTTTGGCAGTTTATGCATTAATTTGTTTGAAATGTGAAAGCCAGTTTTCTGGAAAAAATAAGGAAAATCATCACTTTGTCATCTGCTGAAATAGCACAGAGAGTGGTAAATGTTTATATGAGAAAAGCCCTTATGTTATATGCCAGCAATGAAGGTTTGGATCAGTCTCCATATTTGTGCAGTCTGATCTAGACCTTTGCTTCCTGTATGTAGAATCTATACCCAGCTAACATTCTTCGTAAATCTACATCGGGCCGTCATCGGCCCGTCAGCTACCCTGACGGGCTGATGACGGCCCGATATAGATTTACGTAGAATGGTGACTGGGTAAATCCTGAAAGGATTTTGTAGAAATTATCAATGAACTGAGAAGGTTGTGCATGGATGTGCAGACTGATATGGATCTTTGCCATTGCAAAAATTGTCTCCCTTGTTCAAAATGGGAGAAAACTCTACCAAGTGTATCTATTCTCCTTAGGTCTGGAAGTAGACTGGTTCCAGTTTCCAGTGACGAAATATTTTTTTTCTTATAATCCAGGGCCTAGTTGTTCAAAGCAAACGACATCGTTAGTTAACGATTTGTTAAAATTTACATCAAGTGATACGCAAATATGCTGAAATTTTTTGCTGAAAAAATGTGAGTAGCTTTTGCAGTGCAAAAGCTACTCACATTTTTTCAGCAAAAAATATCAGAATATTGTGTATAGAATCTGCTAAAACAGTTAACGAAATGACCCTTAATGAGCTCGTTAAGCTAATGACGCTTTGAACAACTGGGCCCAGTTTAATAATCCACTAAAAAAAAAATACTTAAAATAATATCATGACTATAAAGGCTGGTCACTCACTAGTGACCAGCCTTTATAGCCATGATATTATTTTGGTTTTATTTTAGTGGATTATCAAACAGGATACAGAATAAATGTTTAGTCCTTGGAGACTGGAGCCAGTCGAGTCTGGAAGATATGGCCTGGATACTGACTTTGTATCAAGGAGCTTTACTCTGGAAATACTGCATCACAAGATATGGCCTTGATATAGACTTTGTACCAAGGGCCTCACTCTTGAAATATTACATCACACATGCCAAATTCTGCATGTTGCCCATCATTATCCTTGGATGTATACTCTCAAGATTATATTCATGTGGCCTTAAAATTACACAAATTTCCAAGATGGACAGATCTTTCTGAAGAATCTAATTAAGCACAGGGTGGCCTCTCCATCAGTTTGAGAAAGAACTGGGCTTATCAGTAAAATCTACAGCTTGGAAATTGGTTTCCTCTTCACACCAACATTCCTGCCATATTCAAAAAACAAATAACTGTCCACTATCAGGGTTATTGCTCTGCATCACATTTGCCATCCAGCTATACAAAGCCTTTGCTCAATTGGATGAAATTCTAATACTGACTTTTATGTTTTTCAAATTTAAAATTAAAGTTTCTCAGCCATTAATATGTCATTTTGAGGCCTCTTTTTAAACATTTCTATTTTTAAATGCAGCTCCAAGCTTTCTGCTTGGCATAAAAAGAAAAGAATTCTTGGGATGGCTTGACAGTCAGATAATTTTATAGTCTTTTCAAAGACTGCCTGTAAAGAATGTCAACATATAAAGAGCATAGTCACAAAATGTTACAACAGCATTTGAAGTCCTGTTAGGAAGGAAGTGTTCTGTATACAAGACTGAACTTAGGGCATAGGTCTAGATAAGAGTGGGTATCAGGTGAGTAGTTTTCTTATTTCTCGACGAAAACATATGTTGTGGGTACTCATTAGAAATGCCTCGCCGAGGCGCTTCAATAAGTACCCACAACATATGTTTTCATTGAGAAATAAGAAAAATATAGGTACTTTTTGGTTGACAAAAGTGCCTTATCAAGAGCTATGACCTAGGGTACCAGTAAAATTGATTTAAACCCCTGGTAGTTTTTACTACTGACTAGTCGGTGTTTCTAGCTTGTTCTTTAAGTGGTCTTGCCATTGATTTTTTCATGTTATATCCTGACATCTGTTGTCGTAACCCTTGTCATGCTGAATAAATTAAGATGCCACGCCCACTTCTAATTTTCAGCCAATCAGATTACTTGATTCAGGTTTTTGACACAAATTCAAATACTGAATGGCAAATAGTGCAGATCCAGATCAGTTAGCTTCTTCAGTTCTGAATCTACACTGTTTGCAAAGGCAGGGCATATCCGGGTTCAGCAGGACAAGGGTTAACATGTTTATACCCAGCTAGCATTCTACGTAAATCTACATCGGGCCGTCATCGGCCCGTCAGCTACCCTGACGGGCCGATGACGGTCCGATATAGATTTACGTAGAATGCTGACTGGGTAGGTCTTGTCTGGCATTGTGACAAAGTAGGAGTAGGTTTCTTTGCTTTTCTTTGTTTTTGTGGCATGTGTACTGTCTGTCATGGTTTGTTTGCTCTTCCTCTTGGTGTCATTGGTAGGTAATGTACATGTTCTGTGATTGTGGCACTTCCTGGACATCTTCTAGACTATTTCTCATTCCTGTACATCCACACTGACTAATAGATTTTGCATGTTTGATCAGTTACAGTCAAATTTCAAGGCTCAAACATGTTTGGGACCATGGAGAATTGTTGTAGACATGGGTAGTTTGAGCTACTGAAGATAAATCATAGCACCAGGTCAGAAGGCAAATGGGAATAATTTAGGGATGTCTTTTCAACCTTCTATAGGATAATGGTAACAAGGCAATTCCAATGAGTATGCACTACATACATTTACATGATAAAATAGAAAACTTTCCTTAAATAGCCCTACATATGTGTTTTCTTGAGCTATCAGAAGAATTTGCTAGGGACTCAGAATTGAGGTCAAATCAGCCATGGTAAATGAGCCAGTTTGTGTTCAAGTAATTGAAGTTTTACTGTAGTTTGACTTTTGTCATGCTGAATAAATTAAGCTGCCATGCCCACTTCTTATTTTCAGCCAATCAGATTACTTGATCCAGGTTTTTGATTTTTGATACAGATTCACATACTTAATAACAAACAGTGTAGATCTAGATCAATTCAGAAGCCAACTGATCTGGATCTACACTGTTTGCAAGGGTAGGACATAATTATTATCCGGGTTCAGCAGGACTAGAGTTAATAGCTGTCCTACCAATTTTAGCCTAAGTGTTCAGACTGACAGGCCTAAGAAAGCAGTGTTGTCCCAGATCAGATGCCAAATAACTGTAGTGTAGGCCTATAGCCTAAGGTCCATTTACCCACACAGGCTATAAGAAATACTGAAAAGTTCAGCAGTTAAATTTGTGATAGAAGTTGGTTTAAAATTCAGGGAAATCACTTGTCGTATTCATGTGTTATGATAATTATGATATTTGTATGGTTTTGATAGAATGATCTTTGAATTACCTGAAATACTGCTAAAATATTTGCTCCCAAAATCAATAAATAATAAAAAAAAGTTACATTTTTAACCATTACGGAACTTAGCCCTTTCCCGATAGTGGCAACTTTTGTCGTATGTTGATAACCTTTGCAAACAGTTTGGACCCAGATCAGGCCTGACAAAATGTTGGGCCTGATCTGGATCCAAACTGTTTAACACTGTGATGGTATTCATGAAAGTTTTTTTTGATAAAGTTAATTTAAAAAAATCCACAGATGACAAAAAAGCATGCAAAATTACTGATACCCAGCATACAAAGAGTTAAGTCACAACAGCAGCAGATTACATTCTTTAAAAAAGAAAAAAAAATCTGAGAATTCAAGCCAGACATTTCATGTCTGCAGATGATCTACATGAAATATCCATTACGAAAACACGCCTATTCAAATATGTAGAAATTTTCACCTCCAAAAACTGAAAATTTTCAGATAAAAAATCTCTGATATTTTTCATATTTCTGCTCAAAACATAGATTGTGGGTACTCGTTAGAACTGCCTCGCTGAGGCAGTTCTAATGAGTACCCACAATCTATGTTTTGAGCAGAAATAAGAAAAATAAAGTATACCCCTGTAAACCCCAGTTTTACTATATAAAAGTGGGGTTTGAGGGGGTCAAAATTATATAGGTATGTTTTCATGATGCGAGCCTTATTTTTTTTGAAAATTAAAAAACAACAACAAAAAACAATGTGAATGTTGTCTGCAGTATTAAATGGCGTTTTATGTGTTGATAAGCAGACCTACCCCTAACTCTAGACTGGTATCAGTCCATTAAAAAGAGCAGAATCATTAAGACAATGCATTAAATAAAAATGCACAACTGTACTGTCATAATTCAAAAAATGTCTGATTTAAGACAAAGGGCAAGTAATAAAAACATCTTTTGGTAGGTTCATAGCAGTTGTATACCTTGTTATAATATGGTCACTCAAGTAGAGGGCCTGAATGCCAGGCTACCCTAACTCTTGTAAACATGAGCATCATCAAAATGGAGACTGTTTTTCATAACATTACGAAAACCTGCCTATTCAAATATATAGAAAATTTCACCCAAAAAAAATCTGAAAATTTTCAGATAAAAAACTCTGATATTTTTCATATTTCTGCTCAAAACATAGATTGTGGGTACTCCTTAGAACCGCCTCAGTGAGGCAGTTCTGACAAGTACCTACAATCTATGTTTTGAGCAGAAATAAGACAAATAATGTATACCCCTGTAAACCCCAGTTTTACTATATAAAAGTGGGGTTTAAGGGGGTCGATATTATATAGGCGTGTTTTCGTGATGATATGGGTTGTTTTCTCCAAGATCATTCCAGTATCATCCAGGATATATATGAGAAGTTTTATTAGTTTGTTTGTTTATTGCCTTGGAATTAAGACTGTTTTATATCAGACATTATGAGTTTGTTGATCATAAAGTCTTTATGACCTGCTGCTGTTCAACCTCAGACTGTGAGAATAAAAGAGGCTTTGTTCATCTTAACTTGCACCTTGTTTACTAGTGATGGTTTCATTCCTGTCTACTTCTCACATGATGTTTAGGAATTGCTGTATTTACCTTAGACTGGCTCCAGTCTCCAGTGACAATATATTTTTCTCATATTCCTGTTTGATAATCCACTAAAAAAAAACAAAAAATATCATGACTATAAAGGCTGGTCACAGTAACCAGCCTTTAAAGTCTTGACATTACTTGGGTTTTATTTTAGTGGATTATCAAACAGATAATATGTTAAAAATATTTAGTCACTGGAGACTGGAGCCAGTCTATATTTACCTTTATGTAGCATTTGGGTAAAATTTTCAACAGATGACATTTTGAAATATTTTTCTTATTTTCCTCAGAAAACAGGTTTTGAAATTTCATGCAAATTGTCTCCAATTTGTATGAAATTTCAAAACCTGTTTTCTGGGAAAAATATCAATGTGTTGTCTGCTCAATTAGCCCAGACAGTGGTAAAGGTGAAATATCTAAACACCCTAACACTTTAATGTACTTATCCTAAAATTTTCAACAAGTCCATTTGACTTCCTTGTGATGTGTCTAAAAAGATGGCTAAACAGCAAACAATGTGGACCCAGATCAAACTGCTCTTTTAGCGCTGTCTTTGTAAATCAGATGAAGGCTAAGGTTTTATGGCTTATAGCCTCATTTCTGATTAATGCACTAGTCATTTGTAATCACATCCCCAGGCACCCACCCACAGGAAATAGTTGGGATTTGGACTTTTATTCCAGCAAAGCCACTGGCCCCCACCCCACACTGCACCTCTGTCATACACACACTGCGGGGACAAGCAAATGGTAAAATCCTTGCTCTTTGTCCAGTCTTTTGGTGTGTGCTTAACTTACTTAGCATTACAGGGACATTGGAAAAGTAAAATCCTTGGTCATTCCCTAGCCCCTCCATGGGTATGCCTTATTTTCTCGAGAAAATAAGGTTTGACATTTCATGTTAATCATCTGACTAGCAGATGATTCACTTGCAATGTCAAGCCTTACTTTCTCTGAAATATATTTCTTAATGTTGTCTGCTGCTGTTATGACAGGCACTAAATGGCAAATTGGGCAAAAGGTTTAGAATGGTGTACAATCTTCTGTTTCAGGGCTGTTCCAGTAGCTTAAAACCCTTTAACAGTGCTCTTATCACAGTATTAGCAGACAACAAAATTATGATACTTTACTTATTTTTCTGACAAATAAATAACCCAGTAGGGAGAGCTGTAATTACAAATGACTAGACCTAACTCAATCAGTGAAACATCACAGAAAAACATATAAATCAAACTAGTAACAGTGTTGTGGGTACTCATTCAAAACATCTTGGTGAGGCACTTCTAATAAGTACCCACAATAATCAATACCCACAACTAATCTCTTCTGTGGAGAAATGAGAAAAAAAAAAAAAAAATAGGTGGGTACCCCTCTTATCTGGAGCTATGTATAGGGCAAGTTAACCCAATAACAACAGCAAAAAAATATACTTAGGCTTAATGGAAACTGATGTCCACATAATACAAGCTGTCAGGTCAGCTTTGATCTTTCTG
Organism: Anodontia alba; assembly: GCA_964016985.1. NCBI lineage: Eukaryota > Metazoa > Mollusca > Bivalvia > Lucinida > Lucinidae > Anodontia > Anodontia alba. The sequence goes on along the minus strand of OZ024825.1, from coordinate 97,659,762 downwards.
GAACTTAACCATTCACATTTAAAAGTAATCTACAAATGATCATGAGCAAGTTAGCAAATGAGAAGGAATATAATTCCTGACAACATTATCAGTAACACCATCTCTAACATAATTCTTACTCTGGGTGATTTGTCAGAGTCAGCTTTGATTCTGTTAGAAATTGATTTTTTTTTTTCTGTATTTTTTGTCCCTCACAAAACATCCTTAATGCAAAATGATAGTGCCAGACATTATGGGGTATCCATATATTATTCTTCTCATTTCTTCTAAAAACATATGTTGTGGTAGCCATTAGAAGCTCCTCAGCAAGGAGCTTCTAATGGGTACCACAACATATGTTTTTGAGGAAAAATAAGAAAAATACCTGTGCTTTTTGGTTGAAATAAGTGTCTTATCTGGAACAATACAAAATGATTCTTGATTTACTGGTTAACCTTTAGTCTGCATTATGAAAACATGCCTATTCGATATACTGAAAATTTTACCACCAAAAAATGAAAATTTTCAGATAAAAAAATATGATATTTTTCATACTTCTGCTCAAAAACATAGATTGTGGGTACTCATTAGAACTGCCTTGATTTCTGCTCAAAATCATAGATTGTGGGTACTTGTTCAAACTGCCTTATTGAGGTGGTTCTAACAACTACCCACAATCTATGTTTTTGAGCAGAAATAGATGAAACAGTTCTAACATACTCACAATCTATGTTTTTGAGCAGAAATAAGAAAAATAATGTATACCCTTATAAACCCCAGTTTTACTATATAAAAGAGGGGTTCAAAGGGGGGTCAAAATTATATAGGTATGTTTTCGTGATGGATATGAGTATAATTAGCAGATATGAGTACAGTATTTACTATATTTACCCTTCATATTGGACACCTTATCTCTTTATCATACTTGTCCTAATATTTAAACCAGTCCATTTTTCTACTTGTTGATATGTCTGAAAGAACTCTGAAACAATGTGGACCACATCCTGTGGAGTCTGATCTGGGTTTACACTGTTTGCTCAGACCTGTCTGTCTGAATACTTAGAGCTAGGGTAAATAAAGTATGCATTATTCTGCAGCCTGCAAAACTTATGGATTGATAATGATTTTAATAATAATAATAATAATAATAATAATAATCATGATGACTTTATTTCACAAGGAAGCCCAGTTGGATATATAGTATAATCTTTCCTAGGGTCCTCCTTCAAAACTTACATACAGTTCTACTCAAGTAGCATATAAGACTTATAAGCTCTTGGTTCTACTGCATTTATTTTCTTTTTATTTTTTGGGGTGAAAAAAAAAAACAACAAAAAAAAAAAAAGCAGCAACAACACTTCCATTTTCTCTGAAATAATCATATTTAAACTTATAATGTGTGTTACTAAGGTTATACAGAGTATCACTGAACAGACAGAAAATGTGTATATACTACCAACATAGTTAAAAAAAAGGATCTACAATTTAACAGAGGAAATTAGTTAAACATTACCTGTAGCTGGTTTAATTCTAAATTTCCGACCTTTATTGAAAAATCTGTGGAAAATTAAACTGTTTAGTAGCAATTCCTGAGATAGTATATCCAGCAAAGACCCACATGCACAAACACTCACAAAAAGAGGAATTTATAGTAACATCTATGAAAATTCCTTACCTGTAATAGAAATTAAATTCCCAGTTCCAAACCTTCAAAATTCAACTGTTTAATAATAAGCAGTTCCTCTAAAATCCAGCTGATAACGAAAATCAGATCACATAAAATACACCTTATACAAAGCTCCTTTGGATATTTACACAATAAATGGCTAAAACAAACCACTTGAATTCCAATAAAAACAAATAGGTTTTATAATCAATAACAATTTTTGCTGCTCATTTCCTTCAAATTTTCATGGTTTATCAACACTTGGCCCTTGAAGCACCAATCACAGCTGCTGCAGATGACATTTAAAAAAAAATAATAAAACCAAAAAAAAAAAAAAACTCAGAAAATAAGTCTTGACATTTCATGTGAATTGTCTGCTTGGCAGACAATTCACATGAGATGTCAAGACATATTTTCTCTGAAAAAAAAAAAATGAAAATTAGAATGTCTTCTGCTACAAAAATTGCTTGGTGCTTTAGGGGTTAACAGTGTTTGATTGCTAGAGTTACCTCCAAACTAAGCACAACAGCCTTCAATCCCATCTGCTATTACACTGGGATACTGATAGAGGTGGCTGATAAAATGAAAATTACCAAATCTACCATAAATATTGGGACACCTTAACTCCTTAGAAAGTATTATTACAGAACAGTTTGAAACTGAGAATGCTGTAATGTATACCCTATCAAAAACAGTTAAAAAAGGACTTAGTTTATGCTTAGCATGTTGGGTAAAAACTCAAGGGTAAAAATTTCAGCAGAGGACATTTTGAAATTTTTTCTCATTCTTTCCAGAAACTAGGCTTTGATATTTCATGCAAATTGTTTCCCAGAAAATAGTATCCAGAGGACAAAATTTGCATGAAATGCCAAAGCCTGTTTTCAAGGAAAAATAAGAAAAATATTTAAAAATGTCTGTTGAAAATTTTACCCAGCATGCTAAGAAATCCCATCTGCTATTATACTGGGAAATGGAGGCTAATATCTGATTGCTGGTGGGTGATAAATGAAAATTACCATATTTACCTAAATATTGGGACACCTTAAATTCTTCTCATACTTTCCCTTTAAGTTAAACAGGTTTTCTGATAAGTTTTAAAACTGCTGCTGGATGAGTGGTAAGCAGTGTAGACCCTGATCAGATGTCTTGTTCTGTAGACCCTAGTCAGGCATCACATTCTGTGGCATCTGATATTTGATCAGGCCTAGCTTAGGGTTAATGTGGTATTTTAAAAGAAAACATTGGACTGAATTAGTGTGTGCTTTCATATTATCAAGCCACTACAACAAGGTTTTCACAAAGTCAAGGCTTCAAACAATGCATTTTCACATAGTCAAGCCTCCAAACAAGCCAGTGCTTTCATAAAGTCAATTCTTTGGAAAACGCACTTTCACTTTCATAAAGTCACTTCTTCAGACAATGCACTTTCACATAGTGAAGCCTCAAGATAAGGTGATTTCTTAAAGTCAAGGCTTTAGACAATGCACTTTCACACAGTCAAGCCTCCATGCAGATAAGATGCTTTTACAAAATCAATTCTTCAGACAATGTACTTTCACATAGGCAAGCCTTAAGATTAAGTCAGTTCTTCAGACAATGTACTTTCACATAGGCAAGCTCAAGATAAGATGCTTTCACAAAGTCAATTCTTCAGACAATGTACTTTCACATAGGCTAGCCTCAAGGTAAGATGCTTTCACAAAGTCAATTCTTCAGACAATGTACTTTCACATAGTGAAGCTTCAAGATAAGGTGCTTTCACAAAGTAAGTTCTTCAGACAATGCTCTTTCACATAGTCAAGCCTCCAGATAAGATGCTTTCACAAAGTCAATTCTTCAGACAATTTACTTTCACATAGGCAAGCCTCCAGGTAAGATGCTTTCACAAAGTAAGTTCTTCAGACAATGCTCTTTCACATAGCCAAGCCTCCAGATAAGATGCTTTCACAAAGTCAATTCTTCAGACAATGTACTTTCACATAGGCAAGCCTCAAGGTAAGATGCTTTCACAAAGTCAATTCTTCAGACAATGCTCTTTCACTTAGTGAAGCTTCAAGATAAGGTGCTTTCACAAAGTAAGTTCTTCAGACAATGTTCTTTCACATAGTCAAGCCTCCAGATAAGATGCTTTCACAAAGTCAATTCTTCAGACAATGTACTTTCACATAGTCAAGCCTCCATATAAGGTGCTTTCATAAAGTCGAGGCTTCAGAAGCACTTTCAGATAGTCAAGCCTCAAGATAAGGTGCTTTCATAAAGTTAATTCTTCAGACAATGCACTTTCACATAGTCAAGCCTCCAGATAAAGTGCTTTCATAAAGTCAAGGCTTCAGATAATATGCTTTCACACACAGACAAGCCTCAAAGACAAGGTGCTTTCACAGACAGTGCTTCAGGTAATGTACTTTCACATAGTCAAGCCTCCAGATAAGATGCTTTCACAAAGTCTTTCACAAAGTCACTTCTTGAGGTAATGTGCTATTACACAGTCAAACCTCAAAGACAAGATGCTTTCATAAAGTCAGTGTTTCTGATAATGTGCTGTCACATAGACAAGCCTCAAGATAAGGTGCTTTCATAAAGCCAAGGCTTCAGACAATGCCTTTTTACATAGACAAGCCTTAAGACAAGGTGCTTTCAGAAACTCAAGGCTTCAGACAATGCTCTTTCACATAAGCTTCCAGATAAGGTGCTTTTACATAGTCAAGCTTCCAGATAAGGTGCTTTCACAGTCCAGGCTTCAGATAATGTGCTTTTACATAGCCATGCCTCGCAGACAAGGTGCTTTCAGAAAGTCAAACAGGTCTATTCTAAAAGGAACTATGTGTTCCCCTTTTCAGAAGGGACTTGCAGAGCAGCACAGCCAATAGGAAGTCACAGAAGTTGTCTCCCTTGTATAACAAAAAATTTACCATGTATCCAGGTCCCTTAACTTTGATAGTGGCACCTGCAAATTCAAAAGAGGTTTAGAAAACCTAGATCTTTTCTGACCCCTACCCCCACTCAAATAGATTTACCATGTCTAGTGCCCTTTTACTGAAGAGAAAATATGGAATAATTTGGAGAAACCAGACCAACTCTAAAGCACAATACTGCTTTACAGAGGATCAAAAGAATATGAGTACCAGAAAGATAGGCTCATCATTGCAGATCATTTGATACTTAATATTCCAGGTAAAAATTTCAGCGGACAACATTTGAAATATTTTTTCTTTTTTTTCCCAGAAAACAAACTTGTCTCCTTTGCATGAAATGTCAAAGTCTATTTTCTGGAATACAAGGAAAACATTGGTCAATTAGTCATCTGCTGAATTAGCCCAGAGAGTGGTAAAGGTTAACACTTAACATTCTGGGTAAAAATTTCAGCAGACATTTTGAAAAATATTTTCTTATTTTTCCCAGAAAACACAGAAGACAATCTTTGACACTGAGAACCAGAAAGACAGACTCATCATTGTAGCTCATTTAACACTGATCATTCAGGATAATATTTTCAGCAGACAACATTTTGAAAAGTCTTTTTTTTTATTTTTCCTAGAAAATAGATTTCTACATTTATGCAAATTTGCATGAAATATCAAGGATTACTTTCTGGGGAAAAATAAAAAAAAAAAAATGTTTTAAATTGTTGTTGGCTGAAATTTTTACCCAGAATGCTAAGCATTTATCAAAAACTTACAGAAGAATCTGGTGACTATTTTCAAACCTTGTGTAAATCATTAGGCTGAGATTGCAGGGTCTGCAGACAATATATCCCCCATAGCATGCTTGTGTTTTAACTTCTAATGGATCTCAATGAAGTTCACAGCAGGCCTGAAAGGAACCTGTCAAAATTATGTAGTTTTATTACTTCACAGAAGTTTAACAGAAAGAATCTCCCTGGCAATCAAAACTAATACTTGATTTTTAACAATAACCTAAACAGCTTGCTTATCAAAGTTGAATTTATAGCAGAAGCAGAAAGCAAATCTGGCCTTGAAAATACATGGATTTCTTCAAGACTTTCTGCAATAGGGATGAGTGGGAATGAGTGATCAAACTATAGGATAGAGACTACCATTGATGTTCCTAATATATTATATACATTTCTGCAAATGCTCTGAAGTCTATAGATTTACTTTTTATTTTAAGTTTGAAGGGACAACACTAGGTACTTGCCTGCTAGCAGTCCCTCTCAAACGTCCAAAACCAGAAAGTGGAATAGATTATGTGACATGTAAGAAACTTCCTTTCCTTTGAAAAGACTGACCCCGTATTGTTTACACAGTCTCAACCAGTTTGTAAAGGCAATATCTTCTCAAAATAACTTTCTGATCTCATTTTCAAAGTATGGTAACCACTGAAAACTTACAAATTTGCCCATATCTACTGCAGAACTGCCTGTAGACTGGCTCCAGTCTCCAGTGACTAAATATTTTTTCTCATAATCCTGTTTGATAATCCACTAAAATAAAACCAAAAAACTTATCATGACTGTAAAGGCTGGTCACTGACCAGCCTTTACAGTCATGATATTACTTTGGTTTTATTTTAGTGGATTATCAAATAGATTATAAGAAAAAAATATTTTGTCACTAGAGACTGAAGCCAGTCTAAACTGCCTGAAGTACACATTGTGACCAATTCTGGATCAAAACATGTAAAAAAGGCCCCAGAAAGTGGAAAAAAAAATCTGAAACTCTTTATTATTTTAGAACCAGTACTGTTGGTGTACTGTGAGATTTAGCAGTCTATATGGCCTTATTATTAACAGGCGAAAAGAAAACCACAGAATATTGCCTTTTCAAATCTAAGTATTTTTCCCTTTCAACTATTTTCAAGTCAATAAGAAGTGAACACAGATCTCTATGACAATTCACAAGCATAATCCTTAAGTGCTAATCACAGCTGTAGGAGACATCATTTTGAAATTTTTTGTATCTTTTTCAGAGAAAATAAGGTTTGACGTCATTACATTTCTTACGTTTCTTAAGTAGTAGACATCCTAACAGGCCCAGAGACCTCTATGGATGAATTCTGGTAGTAGTTTCTATATCTGGTTCTTTAACAATTACATGTGAATCATCTGCCTAGGGGAGCAAATTCTTTTCTTTTTAAAGTAGACCCTTTTTCAGAGGGAGGTAAAAACAATTTTGACAGTTGTCTCCACTGTATGTGTGTCCATTCCCCTGAACTTGTGTACTACCAGTTGTTCAAAGCCTCCCTAGCTTAACGAGCTCGTTAAGGGTCATTTCGTTAACTGTTTTAGCAGATTCAATATACAATATTCTGATATTTTTTGCTGAAAAAATTTGAGTAGCTTTTGCAAAAGCTACTCACATTTTTTCAGCAAAAAAATTTCAGCATATTTGCGTATCGTTAGCTTTGAACAACTGGGCCCAGAAATAAAATACAAATTACTGGCGCTTAACCTTTACCACTCTACAGGCAAATTCAGCAGACAGCAAATTATATTTTTTTTTAGTTTACCCAGAGAATAGGCTTTGACATTTCCTGCAAATTGCCGTCATGGAAGACAATTTACATGAAATATCAAAGCCTATTTTCTGAGAAAACAAAAGAAAACACATTTCAAATTGTTGTCTGCTGAAATGTTTACCCAGCATGCTAAGCATTAATGAGCTGGATATTGGTCAGATATTGGTCTTCATGAAGTTGACTGCAATCTTGAATGTCAGTACCAAATGATATCATATTCTTGAACACTTGATCTGATATTTTATGGGCAACATTTCCAGATTAGCTTTTATTATTCTCAAGTCCGGTTTTGATTGGTTAAGGATGAACTAGTTAGACTGGACTTGATTAGCCAACTTGACATCTGAACTTTGTAATACACTGCCTTTGCATGCCCTTATTGTTCAAGATGGCTTTTGAAAGCCAAATGATTCATTGGACAAGTGACATTTGGAGATTTTATGATTTATTGCATTTGTTCAGATTAAACCAAGTCAGATTACATACAGGAAATTACAGAGTCCTTTGATAAAAATAATTGATTGATTGATTGTGTTGGGGTTTAACGACACGTCAACCCATGAGGGTCATTTTGTGTCGTCTCCCAGAGAAAGGGAGAAAAGAGATAGAAGAGAGAGTAGAGGAGATAAAAGAGAGGAACAGGGAAGAAAGAGGAACAGGAATGAAAGTGAAGAAACAGAAGAAATAAAAACATTCCCCCTCTACCCTTACCCACTACAAGGATAGCAGGCCTTGCCCAACTGTAAGCCAATATCAGTTGGACGCCCCAGTGATGTAAGATACACAGCACCTTCGCACCACCCGACCACCCCTTGATAAAAATAAGATTAGGTGCTTAAGAGATTTATGAATGAGCAAGTGTGATAATATTAATCTTCAGCATTTTGTGGGCAACATCCACCAACATCAAATGAGCTAGCACATGGAAAAAGGGACCTTATGGTTTTCCAGTTTGTGGTTTTTCAAGTTCGCATGTTGAGTCCCCTATTGAGGCTACAGACATGCATTTTTATCCTGAAGCTTCCGCAAGGTCCCTATTAAATGTCTGCGAACAGCAAAGGCTCTGGTGACACAACAATTATGTGCAGGCTCATCTGAGCCTTTGCTAGTCACCTACGTGATAAGTACCCTTTTATCATGCGCTGGCTCAAATGTTGTATTTGCCCTAATTACTGCACTGTGCACATATGTTTTCAAAATTACTGAAAAAACTTGCAGTAAAATATCCACCTAATAAAGGCACACTGTAAAGAAAGATCAGCAGGGAGCAGGGGACTTCATGAGGGGTGTATTTAATGATGCTTATGCATATTTTTTCTGATTAATTTATAAAAGCATATGCTGTTGGTACTGATTTGAGGCAATTCAAATGAGTAACAACAACAAACTTTTATTAAGAAGTACATGTAGACAAAAGTACACAGGCTGTTATCTAAGACTTTCTTTGGGATATTGGGAATACAGTATTCAAATCCAGTATATATAAATCCTTTTTTCAAAAAAGAAAAAAAAAAATCAGATGACCTTTTTTTTTTTTTTTCAGAAAAGATAAGATAGAAAAGCAGACAATTTGCATGCATGTCACAGCCCGTTTTCTGGGAAATGCCTTCACTGGATGCACCCATATACCAATTTGATCAATGTAGGCCAGACAGGACAGAAGATATGCTCTAGATGAAATTTCTGGAGGACAGTCTATCTATAGCTGTCAGTGACCTACTTATGATAGTCAATATACTAAATTCACCTGATGTACCCCACACCAATATTAGTCAGCCCAGGCTATACAGTACAGAAATTAAAAGATCAAAGAAGATCAATATAATGTGTCACAGTGACCCAAAAAAAGTAAGAAAAAAGTCCAGGGAATGCCACAATCACAAACAGCAGCCCTTCCCAGATACCAAGAGGAAGAGGAAACCGACAAATCCAAACAAGCACAAATCAAACAAACGTATGAAAAGCACTAAGATTAGCACTCTCTTCCCCACGCGAGGTAATCACAATGCTAAAAGGACTGAAAAACAAAATGACACAAGGTAAGACATAAAAAAATCGCCTTGTAGAATAAACCACAAAGCAACAAAGAGTAAGACCTAACACCGGGTGGTGTTGGGGGGGGGGGGGGGGGGTGCATGGGGGGGGGTTAAAGCACTTTTACAGCTAGCCAACCACCCTGGGTCCCGATATGCTACTCTTAATACAGAAATACATAAAAATTCGGTTCGCTTAAAGGCTCCCAACTCAGTCAATGCGTCAAAGCGAAAACCTAAAAATCAAATTAATCACTATAATAAACAAAGACGAGTACTCATGGTTAATTCTACTGTATGCCATAGTAAATGAAAACCAATAGTTGAACCAAGTTTGGTACATGACATGCTGTTTTCACTAAATGTACTCTCATAGCAAAGGTGGCTAAGCATGGCTAAACAGTATAAGAGAAATGCCTCTGACAATTATTGTAGGTCATAGGTAAACAAGTCACAGTGACCTTCTTATGTTACATGACACACTATCTTCACTAGATATATCCACACAATAATTTTGGTCAGACAGGCCATACGGAACTTGAGACATGCCCTAGACAATACCTCAGATGTACCTTGGTCAGAGGTCAATATACATATATAGGTCACAGCTATCTACTTTTGGTATGCAACACACCATCTTTACTTGGGCCATGTCAAGCAAAAAAGTGCCTTTGATTGCGGGCAAAATGTACAAATTCAGGTAATCCTGCACACACACCTCAGCACGCGCAAAGTATCATCCAGACCTTTGTTCTACATTCATACATTCTGTGGTAGCTAATGATTCTGTTTTTCTGGTGAAAGAATGTGCACAATACTGGTTAACCGCTTAGAGGACTAAGCCTGCCCAGTAAACGTGTGGTTAGGTAAACTGACCGCGCTCGACATGACCCCATTGGGTTGACTGGGCCGTAAAACCTCAACACAAACAAAATAATGATTCTGTTAGTGAACAATGAAAGCCCTGATAAGACTGCACAGCTGATCTGGGCCTTCACTGTCAGCATATGCCTGAAGACACATTTTTACATGGCACAGCCCAGTTTTGATGTACCTGTACAGTAAATTTGGATAACCAAGGTAAAACAGTACAAATGTTTCTCTCTGGATACAATTTTACTGTACAGTGACTCACTTGTGTTACAAGAAATACCATCTTAACTACAAACATTGTGCCATAGGTCTAAATAAGAGTGAGTATCAGGTAAGTAGTTTTCTTATTTCTTGATGAAAACATATGTTGTGGGTACTCATTAGAAGTGCCTCAGTGAGGCACTTCTAATGAGTACCCACATCATATGTTTTTGTCAATAAATAAGAAAATATAGATACTTTTTGGTTAAAAAAAGCACGTTATCAAGAACTATGTGTACCTATACACCAAGTTTGGTCAGACAGGCCATACACTACTGGATATATGCCCAGGACAATAGCTCAAACGGATGTGGGTCTGACGTCGAAATACAGACTACAATGACTTTACTTAGGCACTAAATATATGGGCTGTGCCTTCGACCATGTGTGAAATGTGCAGATTCAGATCATCCTACACTTGTGCAAAATATCATCTAGGCCATTCGTACATTCTGAAGTATCCAATGATTCTTTTAGCAGACACAGAAGGCCCTGATCAGACTGTGCCAATGTGTAGGCTGATCTGGGCCTTCACTGTCTGCATAATGCTCAACACATTTTCCAAGGTGCAGCCCATATAATCTTCACTAGATGTACCTATCTACCAAATTTTGCCAGACGAGGTCAGCTGTATAGGTTATTCCCAGGACAAGTTGTAATGTAAGTCAGAGGCCAATATACAGGTCAAAATAACCTAATTTTGGCACATGACATGCCAACTTTAACTGAGTATATATACACCAAATTTGTCAGCACAGGGTAAACAGTACAGAAGGCATGTAATATAGGTCAGAGAACAATATTCAGCTCACAGTGACCTACTTACTCACACACTAAGTTTGGTCAGCCTAATCCATACACTACAGGAGACATGGTGGGTGGACTGACAAAATTACAGATGGAGTGCAATCAATGGGCCAGTGAGTGACTAATAAACACAACTTTATTTAGTGTTATTTTCAGGCAATAATGCTTCACAAATGGTATAAGTAGTATCAATGATATTACATAATGATGTCAATTACATTTTTTTTTTCAGTGGTAGCATGTTCAGCAGATTTAACTCTTAGTATGCTGATGGTGAAATCAACCAATGGCAAATGAATGAGTTTTTTTTTTCTCTGTCTCTCTCTCTCTTTAACCTTTTTTTCTCTAAATACAGAGCCTGTCAATGCATGCAAACCATCCTGCATTGAATATCAAACTTATTTTCATATAAAAAACAAAATGTTATCTGCTAATTTTTAAAATTAACTTGCCATGGGTAAAGTAGCTTTTGCTCCTGAATGGCAAAAACAAAATGCCATAATTAAGTAAATTGCAAAATAGGAGGTTTGTAACTGAATAGAGTTGACTGGAATTAAGCTTTTTTTCCCAGTGTAGGAGATGCAGTTATTTTACCTTCAAAGCATCAGTCATAACTGCAGCAGACCACATTTTGAAGTATTTTTATTATTATTATTTTTCAAAGAAAATAAGACCTGGCATTTCATGTGAATTGTCTGCCTAGATTTTCAAAAGTTGCAGTTATTTAACCCCCAAATCATCAACCACAACTGCAGTGGGCAACAGTTTGAAATATATCTTTTTATTATTTTTCAGATAAACTAAGACTTGACATTTCATGTGAATCATCTGCCTAGCAGTTGATTTACATGAAATGTAGAGTCTTATTTTCTCTGAAAAATAAAAAAAAAATATTTCAAAATGTTGTCCACTGCAGTTGTGGTTGGTACTTTGGGGGTTAAATAACTGCAACTTTTGAAAATGAAGTAGTTGTGGTTAGCACTTTAACCCATTTACATCAAGTGGACACTTCTACCACACTCTTTAGACCAGTCTATCTCCAATAGCAGGGTGTCTGGTTAGTTTTTATCATTGCTGTGTTTTATAGAAATTCATGTATTTAATGCTAATAGTGTAGATCCTGACCCTGACATGATCTGCAACATCTGATCTGGATCTGCACTGTTTGCCAGTTACTCTTTTGGGAGTCTCCAAACTAAAATGGGTTAAGGGGTAAGTTCTTACAATATTTATCCTAAGAGTTGAATAAGCTCCTTTGACCTCATAGCCTTTGACATCTTCTACAGATTTGCCTGGTGCTTTAACCCCTAAGCATTTCTTTCATAGTGCTTTGTTATAATTATCACCCTGTCATCCCAAAATGACTGAAACAGTTGATGAGATACTAAAATAACCATTTGTTTCAGCCTTCTATTCATTTTCTACTGTATAACCTCTTTCATTGATTGAAGATAAAATCATAAATTTATACCTCTCTGCATCATCTTCCTACTTGTATGTTAAATCCATAAAGTTGACTGATACGAAAATTCCTCTCTTATCAAGTCCATCTCTCACATCTCAGAATATTCTGCAAACAAGATATCATACTTGTATAAATTAATACTACTTCAACAAATATTTCAGTTAACAATGGCATTAGCTGGTGAGGATTTCCGCACCAGACCGTGTCTTGGACAAGTTCTTTCAATGTCAGAATTGTATTTCCCCAAAAATCAATAATAACCGAATAATATGACAACATATCAATATTTATGGCTATGGAAAAATGGGCACATTACATCCCAATTTCCATAACAGGTCAACCTCTTGATTCTTAAATTGAAACCATAGATGGAACTGGTCAGATGCCAAGTATGCAATTTGTTGAGTGGTAACTTATTATATATTTGTCTGTCAGTGTCAAGCAGACCAAAATTATGCATAGAAAAAGACCTTAAGTAAACCAGACTCCAAATCAGACACTTTCGATACATCTTAAGACTTAAGGAATTATATCTCGACTTTCAAACTTCTCTTGGCATGAATTATTAAATCCTGGCTACTTTTTGGGTCTGATATGAGCTGTATACATCCTGAGTTTCATAGCTTTCCAGGAATGAATAATTACATCCTGGCTAGTATTAGCTATTACATACTGAGTCTGATATCTCTCCTGGTATGAGCTACATATTTTCTGAGTTTGATACCTTTCCTGGAATGAGTTATTACATCCTGACTAGCATTAGCTATCATACTCGTCTGATGTTTCTGCTGGCATGAACCATATACATTCTGAGTTTGATATCTCTCCTGGCATTAGCTATGTACATGCTGAGCTTGATAGCTTTCCTAGAATGAATTATTACATCCTGACTATTGTTACCCATTATATTCTGAGTCTGATATCACTCATCTCTCTTGGCATGAGCTATACATGTACATTCTAATAACTTGCATCCGGACTAGTATTAGCTATTATATTCTGAGTTTGATATCTCTCCTGGCATGAGCTTTTTACATCCTGTGTTTGATATATTTCCTGGAATGACTTATTATATCCTGGCTAGTATAACCAATTACATTCTGAATCTGATATCTGTCCTGGCATGAGCTTTATACATCCTGAGTTTGATATCTTTTTGGAATGACTTATTAAATCCCAGCTGGTATATGCTATTACATTTTGAGTTGGATATCTCTCCTGGTATTAGCGATACATTTGAGTTTGATACCTTTCCTGAAATAGATTATGACATCCTGGATAGTATTAGCTATTATACTCTTATATCTCTCCTGTCAGGAGCTACCGGTATATACAGTCTGAGTTTGATATCTTTCCTGGAATTAATTATTACATCCTAACTAGTATTAGCTGCTATAATCTAGTGCCTGCTATTACATAAACTCTTAGCATGCTATGGGCTAATTCAGCAGATGACAAACTGATGATATTTTTCTTATTTTTCCTAGAAAATAGGCTTTGACATTTCATGCAAATTGTCTCCTCTAGAGACAATCTGCATGAAATGTCAAATCCTATTTTCTAGGAAAAATAAGAAAAGGAGACAATTTGCATGAAATGTCAAATCCTAGTTTCTAGGATAATAAGAAAAATATTTCAAAATGTCATCTGATGAAATTTTTAATTGTTCTGACACCAGCTATTAATCATTAAGTTTCTATTTCCTACCAGTCATATCAAATTTATTTTTTAACTGTACTGAACTGACTGAAATACTATTGATGGGTCATAAAACATCAAAATATCAACCCTTAAAACACTAATCACAACTGCAGCAGATGGCATTTTGAAATATTTATTTTTATTTTTCAAAAAAAGTAAGTCTTGACATTTCATTTGAATCAAGCAGATGATTCACATGAAATGTCATCTTATTTTCTTGGAAAAAATAGCAAAAAGCAACCAAGAGGACCATGATGGTCTTGTATCACTCACCTGAGCTGACAGATCTGCAAATTTAATATGTATTGAAGTTTCACAAAGCAGATTGCTTCAAATTTTTGTTTTAACCATTATGTTCAGCATTCTTAGGGTTTGAAGTTGACTGCATTTCCACATCACAGACTATAATAGCAACAGAAATATGCACTATTTTGGCTTTGCCCATTCAAAAGGACCAAATTTGATCTTGCAATCAAATAGGTCAAGGTCAACCCAGGGTCATTATTTATATAAATTTAATAGTACTTGCATCCCAGATGCTACATACCTAGTTTCAAGGCAGTCAGGCCAGTGATTCTGGAAAAGACTTTTAAAGCTTTTTACCATATATGGACATGGTGGCCATCTTGGTCATGTGACCAGGACCATTTGAATATAATTTCATTCTCCAATCCCACATAGGCTTCATATGAAATATAATTTTAATTAGCTTAGTAGTTTCTGAAAAAAGGACTTTAAAAATATTCAACCCAAGTGACCTTTGGTCAAAGTCAGTAAATGACCTTGACCTTTAGCATTTATAGGGGTTGAAGTTGATTGGATTTTCATATCAGACTACAATAGCAACAGAAAAATGCACTTTTTCAGCTTTCCCCATTCTAAAGTCCGAGGGACAAAATTTGACCTTCTGTAAAATAGGCCAAGTCAACCCAGGGTCATCATTTACATATACTTTGTAGTACTAGAGTCCCAAATGTTAAATACTAAGTTTCAAGGCAATTAGCTCAGTGGTTCTGGAGAAGCTTTTTCAGTTTGTTTTTTTTATCATATAAGGGCATGACGGTCATCTTGGTCATGTGACATGGACCAATTGAATATAATTTCAATCCTACATAGGCTTCATTTAAAATATAATTTTAATTAGCCAAGTAGATTCTAAGAAAAAGGACTTTAAACATATTCAACCCAAGTGATCTTTGGCCAAGGTCACTAAATGAACTTGACCTTTAGCAATGATATGGGGTGAAGTTGACTGCATTTCCATATCATAGACTATAATAGCAACAGAATAAAAGGAATATTTCTGTAAAATTATTTTGAAATCATGTCACTGGCATAGGAGGAGAAGTTGTTTAAAGACATTTCTATTTTTAGCTCTGGTGGTCATTTTGTACAGCCAAGTGGAACCATTTTAGCATTTTTGGTAATGGGGCATATGAGGAACATTTCTGTGAAATTATTTTGAAATCAGGCCATTGGCCTAGGAGGAGATGTCATTTAAATTTGTGTTTCTTTTTTATTTTCAGCTCTGGCAGCCATTTTGTTCAGCCCAGCAGAACTATTTTAGCAATTTTGGTAATGGAACATTTCTGCGAAATTATTTTGAAATCGGGCCACAGGCCTAGGAGGAGATCTTGTTTAAAGGTTTTTCTATATTTTAGCTCTGGCGGCCATTTTCATACATGTGCTATTTTCTTGGTCCCAAATAGGGAGATTTTGATTTTCAGATAGGGAGATTGGGGTCTCAAATAGAGAATATGATTTTGTTCAGCCAAGCTGAATTATTTTAGTACTTTTGTTAATGAAGCATTAGAGGAACATTTCTGTGAAATTATTTTGAATTTGGGCCAAGTCCGAGATGTCCTTTAAAGATTTTTCTATTTTTAGCTCTCGTGGCCATCTTGTTCAATGAACAAAACCATTTTAGCAATTTTGGTAAAGGGGCATAAGAGAAACCATGATTTTTGTGAAATTATTCTGAAATTAGCTAAATGGTTTAGGAGGAGATGTCATTTGAAGAAATTGTTGATGACACATACACACTACAGACGATGGATACAGGCCCATCACTATAGCTCTCCTTGAGCACCTTGTGCTCAGGTGAGCTAAAAAATAGACTGCTGTCTGTTACAATTTTTCTTTGCTCTTTAAAGGTTAACATCATACAGGAGTAGCAGCTTACATGATATTCAAGATACTGTCATCAGAGCAAGACAGGAAAGGTCAGACTGGGTGCTATTCAGAGAGATCAAATACAAGATCTCATGTCAATACTTAAGTCCCTCCAAGTAGAAATCAACTTTATGACACATGTAGCCAGTCTGGACAAAGAACGCCCTAAACATCTGGTCTGACTGGTTACCTAGAGAGATCAAGCACAAGATCCTATATCAATACACCAGTTCTTCCAAGTAGAAATCAACCTTATGACACATATGACCAGTGTAGACTCAGAGTAGCTTAAACATCTGGTTAGACTGGTTGCCATTTTGAAAGATAAATCACAAGATCACATGTCAATACACCATCCCCTCCAAGTAGAAATCAATCTTAAGAAACATGTAGGAGCAGCCTTAACCTCCAGTCAGATCAAACACAAGATCCAATATTAATACACGATCTCCTCCAAGTAGAAATGAATCTTACAACACATGTAACCAGTCTAGACTAAGAGCAGCCTAAACCTCTAGTCAGACTGGTTGCCATTCAAAAGAAATCAAACACAAGAGCCCTTGTCAATACACAAGTCCCTCCAAGTAGAAATCAACCTTCTGACACAACCAGTCTAGACTCAGAGCAGCCTAAACATCTGGTCATACTGGTTGTCACTCAGAAAGATTAAACACAAGATCCCATGTCAATACACAAGTCTCTCCAAGTAGAAATCAACCTTATGACACATGTAATCAGTCTAGACTTAGGGCAGCCCAAATATCTGGTCAGACTGGTTGCCATTCAGAAAGATCAAACACAAGATCCCATGTCAATATATAAGTTCTTCCTAGTAGAAATCACCCCTATGATACATGTAACCAGTCTAGACTAGAATCAGCCTGGTTGCAATGCAGAAAAATGTAGCACAAGACCCCATGTCAATACATCAGTTGCTCCAAGTAGAAATCAACCCTATGGCACATGTAGCCAGTGTAGACTCTGAGCATCTTAAACATCTGGTCTGACTGGTTGCCATCCACAAAGATCAAACACAAGATCTCATATCAATACACTAGTCCATCCAAGTAGAACTAAACCATATATTCATCACATGTAACCAGTATAGACTCAGAGCATTCTAAACATCTGGTCAAAATGGTTGCCATTCAAAAAGATCAAGCACAAGACCCCACGTAAATACATCAAGTACACATCAACCTTATGAAACACATAACCAGTCTAGAACAGCCAAAACATCTGGTCAGACTTTTTGCCATTCAGAAATCAAGTGCAAGATCCCATGTCAATACACCAGTCTCTCAAGTAGAAATCAACCTTATGACACATGTAACCCATCTGGACTAAGAGCAGCCTAAACATCTGGTCAGACTGGTTGCCATTCAGAGAGATCAAACACAAGATCCAATGTCAATGCACCAGTCCCTCCAGATAGAAATCAACCTTATAACACATGTAACCAGTCTAGACTAAAAGCAGCCTAAACATCTGGTTAGCCTGGTTGCCATTCAGAGAGACCAAACACAAGACCCCTTGTCAATTCACCCAAGCAGAAATCAAACTTATGGCAAGTGTAGCTAGTGTAGACTCAGAGCAGCCTAAACCTCTAGTCAGATTGGTTGCCATTCAGAAAGATCAAACACAAGATTCCTTGTCAATACCCCAGTCCCTCCAAGTAGAAATAAAGCTTACGGCACATGTAACTAGTGTAGACTCAGAGCAGCCAAAATCTCTAGTCAGAATGGTTGCCATTCAAAAAGATCAAGCACAAGATTAGAAATCAACCTTATGATACATGTAACCAGTGGAGACTTACAGCAGCCTAAATATCTGGTCAGATTGGTTGGCATCCAGAATGATCAAGCACAAGATCCCATGTCAATACACCAGTCCCTACAAATAGAAATCAACCTTAAGACACATGTAACCAGTGTAGACTTAGAACAGTCTAAACATCTGGTCAGACTTGCTATTCAGAAAGATCAAACACAAGATCCCCTGATTATAAACCAGTCTCCACAAGTAGAAATCAACCTTATGACACATGTAACCAGTCTAGACTTAGAGCAGACTAAACATCTGTCAGAATGTTTGCCATTCAGAAAGATCAAACACAAGATCCCACATCAATACAGGAGTCCCACCAAGTAGAAATCAACCTTATGACACAGGTAACTAGTCTAGACTCAGAGCAGATTAAAACATCTGGTCATACTGGTTGCCATTCAGAAAGATCAAGCACAAGATCTCATGTTAATACACCAGTCCCACCAAGTAGAAATCAACCTTATGACACATGTAACAAGTCTAGACTCAATCCATCTACAAATGTGTGCAGCCTGGTCTGTGTCTATGCTGGTCACTAACATAATATCTGGACCATTAACTCTTTCCCTGCTTGTGTGGACATTTATCATTTGCTATTAACCCTTGCAAACAGTTTGGACCCAGATCAGGCCAAACAAAATGTCGGGCCTGATCTGGATCCAAACTGTTTGACACTCTGATGGTATTCCTGAGAGATTTTTTTTTAAAAAGTTTATTTTAAAAAAAAAATCCATAGACAAAAAAAAAGCATGTAAAGAGTTAAGGGGAATAGATACACCGGACTTATTTTGACTTCACGCTCTGAAGTGAGACCACTTTTACAGACAGGAAGTTGTTATCTTAGTATTTGAAGCCATTCAAAAATTCTTTCTTTTAATGCTTAGCAAACTAGATAAGGAAATCAGCAAATGCCATTTTGGATATATTTTTTTTTCTTATTTTTTCCCAGAAAACAGGTTTTGACATTTCATGCAAATTGTCTCCTATGGAAGAAAAGTCAGTTACTCTTAAAGTGCCAATCACAAGTGGAGCAGACAATAATCTGAAACATTTGTTTATATTATTTTGTCAGAGAAAATAAGGCTTGAAATTTCATGTGAACTGTCTGCCTGAGAATGCCTTCTGAAACAATTTTGCATTGCACTTTAACTCTTGTCCTGCTGAACCCGAATATACACTGCCTTTGCAAACACTGTAGATCCAGATCAGTTGGCTTCTGAAGAAGCCAACTGATCTGGATCTGCACTGTTTGCCATTGAGTATGTGAATTTATAGCAACAATCTGGATCAAGCAATCTGATTGGCTGAAAATTAGAAGTGGGTGTGGCATCTTAATTTATTCAGCAGGACAAGGGTTAAGACTTAATCCTAAAGTATTTAATCCTATCATCAAAAAACTGACATGAATGTTCTCATAATTCACAGCCTTTATGATGTAATAAAATCAACAATTTTAAGTGTTTCCAGGTAAAATTGCAAACTGCAATAAAATTTATCCTGTAGTATTCTCTAAGCAAATTTACCTGAAGAAAAAAATAAGCAACATTTTTGTTCACTTTTCCAGATTATCAGGCTCTGTCATTTCTTTCTGTAGTCTCAAGAGAATGTTATGTTCCACTGAATGACATGTCCATTGCCATTTTTTAATGTGTTTTAACTGTCATTTGCTGGTATTTAAAATCAACAGCATAAAGGTTAAAATAAGGTCTGGCCTGAGGAAACTAATACCTCCTATACCAGACTGGCTCCAGTATCCGGTGACTAAATATTTTTTCTCATAATCCTGTTTAATAATCCACTAAAATAAAACCAAAATAATATCATGACTATACAGTCATGATATTATTTTGGTTTCATTTTAGTGGATTATTTAACAGGATTATAAGAAAAAAGTATTTAGTCACTGGAGACTGGAGCCAGTTTACTCCTATACTTGAGCAGTGAAAATCCAGTGAACCCTAGTCATCCAGTCAACCTGGCTCTTGCCATACATTGTTCAACACTTTACTTTAAAGAAAAGCAAATCCCAAGCCAAACTGCATGGAACTGAATATTGGGTTTCCATAGATATGTTTACGATATTTACCCTAAGTATACCTTACTTATTAAAAATCTGGACCAAATCTATTTTACTGCTGGATGAGTGGCAATGTAGACCCTGATCAGATGCCACATTATGTACTCAAAGATGAGTCCAAGACCAAAACTCTACAAGGGGTTGATATTTTCTAAACATCAGTAACAATGACCTAGTTTTGTGGATGGTTATCTGAGGTGACAGGATGAATGCCATCATGAAGTTTGTGCATCTGTGGAAGCATGGCTACAAATTAAATCCCCAAAATCTGAGTAAGGTAAGTGTATGCTACATATTCACAGTTCAGCCACTCAGCTGTGAACATGTAGGTTACAGTGATCTGGGTAAAGCCACTGAACTGTGAACATGTAGGTTACAGTTACCTGGTTAAAGCCAATGGGCTGTGAGCATGTAAGTTACAGTTACATGGGTAAAGCCATTGAACTGTGAACATATAGGTTACAGTTACCTGGTTAAAGCCACTGAACTGTAAACATGTAGGCTACAGTTACCTGGGTAAAGCCACTGAACTGTGAACATATAGGTTACAGTTACCTGGGTAAAGCCACTTATGTATGAACATGTAGGCTACAGTTACCTGACTAAAGCCACTAGCTGTGAACATGCAGGCTACAGTTACCTAAGTAAAACCACTTAAAAGTGTGAACATGTAGGCTACAGTTGCCTCCTAGGTAAGGCAAATGAACTGTAAACATGTAAGTCATAGTTACCTGGGTAAAGCAACTGAACTGTGAACAGGTAGGTTACAGTTTCCTGGGGAAAGCCACTGAACTGTGAATATGTAGGCTACAGTTACCTGGGTAAAGCCACTGAACAGTGAACATGTAGGCTACAGTTACGTGGATTAAAGCCACTGAACTGTGAACATGTAGGCCACAGTTTCCTGGGTAAAGCCACTGAACTGTGAACATGTAGGCTACAATTACTTGGGTAAAGCTACAGAACTGTGAACATTTAGGCCACAGTTTCCTTGGTAAAGCCACTGAACTGTGAACATGAAGGCTACATTTACCTGGTTAAAGCCACTAAACTGTGCACATGTAGACTACAATTACTTGGATAAAGCTACTGAACTGTGAACATGTAGGCTATAATTATCTGGGTAAAGCTACTGAACTGTGAACATGTAGGCCACAGTTTCCTTGGTAAAGCCACTGAACTGTGAACATGTAGGATACAGTTACCTGAGTAAAGCCACTGAACTGTGAACATGTAGGCTACAATTATCTAGGTAAAAGTAACTGTACTGTAAACATGTAGGTTATAGTTACCTGGGTAAAGCAACTGAACTGTGAACATGTAGGTTACAGGTGCCTGGGTAAAGCCACCGAACTGTGAACATGTAGGCTACAGTTACTTGGGTAAAGCCACTGGACTGTGAACATCTAGGTCACAATTACCTTGGTAAAGCAACTGACCTATGAACATGTAGGTTACAGTGACCTGGGTAAAGCAACTGAACTGTGAACATAGTTCAATGGACATGTAGGTCACAGTCACCTTATTCTCAAATAACTGCAAACTTACAAGTTTCTCTGACATAAAGAAAGCTATAATAGATAAATCAATTTCTCAATCTGAAAAGGGGCACAAGTCAATTAAAAATTCTTAATAGAATTATATTACTTGTTCCCTAAGTTCTTTGTAAGACAATAGAAAAGTGCTTCAAGTTTCAAAACAATCTTTAAAGCATAAAAGTCATCAGTGACAATGCATGAGGATGGCACACTTTCCTGATTGAAAGGGACTATGTCATGCAAAAATGCAGAACAGAGTTATGTCACTTGTTGTACGGTTTCCTCGTGAGGTAATAAAATGTTTAACCCTTGTCATGCTGAACCCGGATATACCCTTTTTTCCAAACAGTTTAGATCCAGATCAGTTGGCTTCTAATGAAGCCAACTGCTCTGGATCTGTACTGTTTATCATTAAGTATGTGAATTTATAGCAGCAATCCAGATCAAGTAATCTGATTGGCTGAAAATTAGAAGTGGGCATGGCAATTTAATTTATTCAGCAGGACAAGGATTAAGTTTCAAAACAACCTTTCAAATACAGCTAAATTTACCAGTGAAAATGCACCGAGGTGGGTCAATTTCCTCACTGTGAAAGGGGCCATAAGTCGTGTAAAGTGCAAGACAGAATTATGTAACTTGTCATACAACTTTCTTTGAGACAGTAAACATTTGTTCTATATTCAAAATATCCTTTAAGGCTAACATGTTGTAACAAAAAAAATGATTCAGGATGGGAATGGATGAGACAAATGATACCTATATAGCAACCCCTCCCCTCAATCCTGTTTGGTTTAGCCATATAATGATTCCTATATAACCCTGTCCAACCTCTCACCCCACAACAAACCCTGCTTGGAGGGAGCATAACAGTCCATTTGACAACTTGGTAATCTGTATCTGTAGATTTATGATAATTAACTTTTAACCTGCTAAATGTATTGGCAAATTCAGCAGATGATAAACTGGTGATAGTTATTCTTAATTTTCCTAGAAAATAGGATTGACACTTCATGCATTTTGTCTCCATAGGAGGCAACTTGCATGAATTGTCAAATCCTATTTTCTAGGGAAAAAAAAATTCAAAATATCATCTGCTGAAATTACCCAGCATGCATTGTGTGTAAGGGTATTTAGTGAATAGACTTTCTGAACTGCCTCATATCTGGAGTTCCAAGTAGTTTGTCTGGCATTTTGACTTCATATACAGACAGACTGGTGTAACATTTGTTCCCTAAAGTACAATCCATCACAGAAAGCCATCTAGTCCAATTTGCCACAAACAATACATTTTAACCTCTAACCAAGTGCAGACGATAATCAGCATAGGACAGTCAAGGATACTCTACTTTTCTTTTTTTTCTGAAAATAGGGCCAGGAACTTCATCCAAATCATCTAATAAACATGATTCTAATGTAATTTCAAGCCCTATTTTTATGAAGAATAAGAAACTATCACCAATATGGCATCTGCTTACCGGTGCCTGCGGAAGAGTACAGTAACTATGCTATGAGCAAATTCAACAGACAACAAACTGATGAAATTTTTCTTATTTTTCCTAGAAAATAGGATCTGAAATTTCATGCAAATTGTCTCCTATGGAGACAATTGCATGAAATGTCAAATCCTATTTTCTAGGAAAAATAAGGAAAATATTTCAAAATGTGGCGTGCTGAAATTTTTATACAGCATGCAAAGTGTTAAGATTTCAAACTGTTTTATCAAATTAATAGCTCAAATACTCTGCCAGCACAACAGGGATCCAAGACAAAATGTCTGTGATTCTTTTGATCTTGTGAAGTTAAAAATAAAAGCATGAAAATTGAAGGATTTTGGTTATTGAATTTGTCCTTTTCAATCTGGAATATTAATGAATTAGCACACTTCAGGGATTTAATGACATTTTGTTTAACTTTAAACTGAAGTCTAGACTCTGACAAGGCAGTGTGTTCTTCAAGGTCTTTTTACACTATAAACCCTTATCCTGCTGAACAATTTAATTAGTCACACCCATTTCTGACTATCAGCCAATCAGATTACATCATATAATTTTTTCCTTCAAATTCACAAACTGAATGACAAACAGTGTAGATCCTGATCAGATGGCTTCTCTGGATCTACACTGTTTGCAAAGGTAGGGGTCGTCATGAACAGCAGTATAAGGGTTAAGAATACTTGAATAAATATTTTGGTTATAAGTACAAGTAATTGGACCAAGTTAGGTGTTTCTATCCATTTTTGAGCTAAAGCAGAATTAACCCATTGTAGACTGAATAGACTCTCCCACACTATATATTGGAAGAGTCAATTTTAGGTACACCTAGCTATGAGATTTACATATTCCTAGAGAAAAATGGCTAAACTATTTGCAAACAGTGGAGACCCTGATCAGATGCTGCATTCTGTTTGTCAATTACCCTTTTAGGGGTCTCCAGACTACAATGGGTTAAGGGAAGTTTCAATCAAGTAAAGTCGCCACTGGGGCCTTCAGGGTAACTTCTTTTATATTTTTGTGGGCTTGCTTTTAAGGTTATGAGCTGCCTATACTCATTCTTCTCCTGCATTCTGAAAAGCTAATTTATTTCCAAGTCCATTCCAAGTTGAATGGAAAATAGGATTATTTCTAGTCTATTCAAGATGACTTCAACATGATCTGCCCTTTCAAGTGGTGTCTATAGTCAAGAAAATTGTTCAAGCTGACTTAATCAAGAAACTTGTTCAAGTTTGTTTTTGCCTATACATGTACACTATTCTTATTATAGTCTACCTTGTTCACTTACAAAGTTTTTAAGTTCAAACCTTATACAAATGAGAAGAGTACACTTTGATGAAATTGAATGACACACAGCGCAACCTGGGTCAACACTGCTAGAGGCATATCTCATATGGGCCTTTTCAACATGCTATGGCTTATCAACCTTTACCACTCCCCGGGCAAGGCCACCAGATGACAAATTGACAATATTTTCTTATTCTTCTCTGAAAATAAGCTTTGACATTTCATGCCAATTGTCTCCCCCAGGGAGGCAATTGGCATGACATGTCAAAGCCTATTTTCTGAAAAAAAAATAAGAAAAATATTAATTTTCCAAATGTCACCTGCTGAAATTTTAACCCTGATGCTTAGCATTAATATTACATTCTAAAGTCTGAAAATCTTTTGTGTGTATTTCCGAATCTTTTTCCAGTTCCATATAGAAAGAACTCATGCGGGAAAATCAGATTTTAATTTTCGCTAACTTTTTCTTTGTTAAAATAACAAAACAGACTCAAAGAAATCAATATAGAAACTATAGTGGTACAGAAAGAACTTCAAGGAAACTAGAAAATTAATTCTTTACAAACATGATGAATTGTATAGTAGGAAAGATGCAAAATCACTGCAAATTAATAGATGCATGTTGGTGGAAAGATGCCCATATCAAACACTCAATCCAAACGAAATCTGTGCGCTCTAGCTTCCATTTTTCTGTATTTCAACATTTTCATTTTTTAAGGCTTTGTCTATGCAAACATTAAATGCACAGCCTAACTAGTAACTATATGTAGATGCACTGGCTGGTCTAGGTAAGCAGTGCTCACTATTGGGAGCTCAGTATGCAGGACTATTCTGGAGCTGAACAGCCTGCATAACTACAGATAGGAGAATATCCAAATAAGTATTTTTTCTTATTTTTCCATGAAAACATATGTTATGGGTACTCTTAGAAGTGCCTCATAGAGGCACTTCTAAGAGTAACCACAACATATGTTTTCATGGAAAAATTATAACGTCAATACTTATTGGATAAAGAAGCACCTTATCTAGTGTTGTGAGCCGGCACTTCCTGGTTTGGAAAAGTGTTCCCATGGCAAATCAATATTTTGACAGTTTACATTCTAAAGTAAAATTAGTGAAAATGAGCTGTAAGATTTGTTGCCTTGGCCTTGTGAAAAAATTTTTAGGCATCCTAGGTCAGTATAGGACATATCACTATGACCTACTTTTTGGAAAAAGTAGGTCAAATTTTATTTGATAGTAGCTGAAGGAGCTACAAATTTTAGACACAGGCTACCATATTTCTTTAAATGTTTGCTCAGACGTGTCTGAGCCAAGAATGTACAACCAGATCAAATTTACATAAGCAATTATTAGTTGCCATGACAAATGCAATTTGCTGTAGACCTGTAAAAGGAAAATTGTCAAATGACATTCAACTCCAATGTGAAAGAAGTATTTTGAATAATAGCTGCCTAAGGTTCTTTGAGTGGTCCACTATTTTTAAGGCCACCCTCTAGCCTGATTGGTTGCTATGTAATGAAAAGTTGTTCCACGACATCTGCAGATAGGTGAGTTAGCCCTGGCCCATGGGATTCTTGTTTTCAGTTGCCATAGCAATGATTAGCTTTAAGATGAAAAGTCTTTAAACAGCACCTCCAAAATAAAAGCATTGACTGAATTTCATTGAAATAATGCAGGTTTGTTCCTTGGTGGCCCTCTACCTGATTTATGCTTATTGTTATTTTGTAATTTGTAACCAGTAATTTGGTTGCCATAGGAACATATATTCTCTGTAAACTTGCTATGGAAAATAGGTTAAATGACATCTCTGCAACCAATGAAGTGGTTTGAACTGACTGATTGTGTTGAGGTTTAACTAGTTCAAATCTTCTCTTACCTTTAAGTGGCTTTTCTTTATTTTGATATTTACCACTTACCGTCAGAGCAACTTAACTATCGAAAAAGCAGCATTTCCCCAGCCAGTCTTGGCTGGGCACTTTCAAAGAAAATTCTGAACATTATTTAGCAGATAGCACAATAAAATTTTAGAATAAACAAAAGAAACCATTTTCCAATAAATCAAATAATTTGTTTTATTGGAAACTTGCATAACCAGCTTTTTCACTATACCTGTCGTCTGTCTATCCTTCTCATACGGTATGTCCATCTATTCATCCACCCATAAGTTTGACTGATTGCCATGGTACTGTCTTATGGACAAAATAAGGCTTCTTTTTTGATTGCACATTCTGTTTGGTTGGCTTTTTAACTCTTAAAGCACCAGTCACAACTGAGGCAGACAACATTTTGAAATATTGTATTTCATTTTTTCAAGAAAACAAGTCTTGACATTTTATGTGAATTTTCTGCATAGCAGACAATTCACATTAAATTTCAAGACTTATTTCTATGAAAAATAAATATAAAAATGTCATTTATGGCAGTTGTGATTTCTATGCAAATTCAGAAAAATATACACCAGAGGCTGCTGACCAGTAAAATAGTGCTTTAACCCTTTAACCCTTGTCCTGCTGAATAAATTAAGATGCCACACCCACTTCTAATTTTCAGCCAATCAAATTACTTGATCCAGGTTGTTGCTATAAAGTCTCATACTTAATGGCAAACAGTGCAGATCCAGATCAGTTGGCTTCTTCAGAAGCCAACTGATCTGGATCTACACTGTTTGCAAAGGCAGGGTATATCCGGGATCAGCAGGACAAGGGTATTCTAGTAAATTTTTCAACAGATGGCATACTGAAAATTTTTTCCCAGAAAACAGGATTTGACATTTCATGCAAACTGTCTGTATGAAATGTCAAATCCTGTTTTCTGGGAAAAATAATATTAGTTTGTCATCTGCTGAATTAGCCAAGAGAGTGATAGTGGTTAGACCCACTCAGCCAGTGAGGCCTTGCAGAAATGTTAAGGGGAAAGAGTGAGAATGCATTTTCAAGTAATGTGACTGCTGACCTTTTCTTGATACTGTCTTAAATCATATAAAGAAACTGGAACAATCTTTAAAGATGAATGTTCAGCCACAAAATATTTGGTGGAAAATGTCATTGATGGATCTGTACCATACTCCCTGTTCTTCTAGGGAACGATTAGTGAATGCGGAATTGATCACCGAGGAAATTACTCGGGCCTATTACTGCATGCTACACTGATGATGATAATGCCATATTTTGAATATCTTCTTCCTGTGAAACACTGAGTAAACACTCAAGACAAATAGGACATACAGATTGGTATCTAAAATAACTGTAATTTCATGTCATTTGATTTATTGCATGCATAGAACAATTTTTCATAACATGTTTCAGTCATATCAGGCTGCAATATGTGAAAAAAGGTGTCTTTGAGGTATAAGTACATAGCAAAGCTGTGAATCAGCCTGCACATTTACACAGTCTGATCACCTCCTTCAATGTCTGTTTATAAATAGAAAATATAATATCTAGGAGGATAAAGGACTTCATGAGACCATGGATATATGCAGGCATAGTTCCAAATAAGGCACTTTTTTCATCAAAAAAGTACTGATATGTTTCTTATTTCTTCACGAAAACATATGTTGTGGGTACTCATTAGAAGCACCTCAGCAAGGTGCTTCTAATGAGTACCCACAACATATGTTTTTGTGAAGAAATAAGAAAAATATTATTTGGATACCATCTCTTATCTGGAGCAATGTGCAGGACTGTCTGAACTGCTCAAAGATACCCTTTCACTTGATAGGTTTCATCTGTATGTGGATAGAAGTTGTCTGGCTGTAAGACATGCCATAGGAAAGTGAGAAGATTGTCTTATATTTGGGCCAATCAAAAATGTGAGACTGCGGATGTGCACTCGACATGTTTCATTTGAATATGAATCAGATGAAGTCTAAGCCTGCCTAGGAAAATGAGTACTGTATTTGACCTAATTGTTACATTGTGTGCTTAGGTTGCTTTTTTATAAACAACAGGAAAATCTTGTAGTAAAATAGCTACCTAATAAGGGCACACTTAAAAGAATGACCAGTAGAGGAAGAGTACTTATTGATGCCTGCACAACCATTTTTTTTCTGATTTTCTTTTTAAAGTATCTTTTGGGTGCTCATTTGAATCATCTCGAGAAGTACCGGTATTAGAGCAATAATCTGAAGACTCAGCAATTGCTTGACAGCGCCCTTATAGAGATATGTGTGATAATCACGTTGAATGCGGTACATGTATATTATCTTACATTTGGGCCATGTCTATCAAAACTATTCCTTTCAGATAATGCCCAATATTCAAATTCAGATCATCCTACTCATCCGCACAATCTCATCAGAGCTTTTGCTGCCAGTTGATACATTTCACAGTATCTAATGATGCTGTCAGTGGACAGAGATGATGGTAGTCACATGGCAAAATCAGTCATGTCAAAATCAGTGTTCACTGTAAACACTTAACCCTCATCCTGCTGAGCCCAGATATGCCCTGCCTTTGCAAACAGTGTAGATCCAGATTGGTTGGCTTCTTCAGAAGCCAACCAATCTGGATCTGCACTGTTTGCCATTCAGTATTTGAATTC
Source organism: Anodontia alba (assembly GCA_964016985.1). Taxonomy (NCBI): domain Eukaryota; kingdom Metazoa; phylum Mollusca; class Bivalvia; order Lucinida; family Lucinidae; genus Anodontia; species Anodontia alba. The sequence goes on along the minus strand of OZ024825.1, from coordinate 97,630,563 downwards.
TTATCAATAACCTGGCTCAAGTAATCTGATTGGCTGAAAATTAGAAGTGGGTGTGGCATCTTATTCTATTCAGCATGACAAGGGTTAAAAACAAAATAAATAAGAAAACAGCACCAGAAGATTAGTGCAAAATGTGGCCATTGCAGGTAGGATTTGACTTCTTCCACTGATTCACCATCTTCTAATTGTGCATTTATTTTGGTCTAATCCACATGGTAGACAAACACAAACATTCTATTGAGTGAGACTAAACAATATAAAGAACTTTGTTGTATGTCAAACCTGCAGACTAAAATGTGAAAACAAGCACCAGACGAGTAAGAGTTGTCATCCTTGTTTAGCGAGATCAAATAATCAGTGAAGTGAAACTAACTGTAAAAAGTTTATCAGTTTGTATGCTTCATTTTGGGTGGACACTAGGGTAAGTACATGGATGAACAAATGGATGGAAACCTGCAAACCTGAGTCGCTCATGCTAATTCAGATGTGGCAAAAATAGACCATTGTATATTGGGTGTCATGACTACTGTGACAGGGACATTCAAGGATTCATAGCAGTATAATGGGAATTGGTAATTGAGTATAAATGACATCTTCAAAATGTATCTATGCATCATTCTACCTTCAAACACTGAAGTGTAAACAACTAACAAATAACCATGATACAGACTGTACTAATGAACGCACTGAAGAGTTCAGCTTTGTTGGAGCTCCACTATGGTGATTATCTGATGAAAAGGATCTAGTTCGCGTCAAAGTAACCTTTCACAACAACTAGATATGTCAAGAAGAGGGCTGAAAGTAGGAGGCAATCTGCACCCACTGATGGCAAGTGGCCTCCCCACCAGCTAGATGACTGATGCCAACACCAGCTCGCTGACCAACCCCCTGTATGGAGAAGGAGGTGACACCACCATCGCCGCAGGCACTACCAAACACCACAAGAGACTACATCACATGACCCCACCCAGAAAATATCTGTCATAGAACCAGCACCAGGCATCAAGAAGCCTACTACACCATCTTCTTCTCCAAACAGCCAGCCAAAAAAGAGGACAAGACACAACTCTATACCTGAGCTGACCAGATAGCCCAGCAACCTTCTGATGTTCTATGATGCAATCAGCAAGCCATTCCCTCTGCACGAAAATATGATCTTCAAGAAGTCTCCAAGATCTATCCAAAGAACTTCAAAGCCATAGTCGTGAAAGTCCAACATCTACCACATCCAGATGAAACACTCAGCGTGGACTTGCCAGTATTCTTCATGTACCATCAAGAGCAGGAATATTGGTTTATCATCAAGGGACCTACATCCAAGCTCTACGTTGAGGAGATCTACACAGAGATCGAAAACAAGTTCAAAACAGGCATACCACCAGAGAACAACATCTCTTGGTACAACTTCTTAGAAGCCTCCTACAACAAACCAGAGGGAATAGGCCATCGGAAGAATGTCAAGTTCCTTGGCTTGGGACCCGAGTTACGCTAACTAGGTCACCAACACCAGTGCGGACCTGGGTGAGGACACCCAACAAGCTCTAGGGTGAGAACACTCTCTCAGCACATGGGTGAGGACACCCATTCTGCATCCTTTCTAGTGATGACCGACATGTGGCTAGTAAAAGAATCTTTTTCACGACTCAAGCTATGTACCAAAATGCATTGTGCAATCGAAATTGACACACATTAGGTACGAGAGTGAAAGCTGAACCTTTTTGGCTGATAGTCTAAATTCTGAAACTTACAGATTGGTGTCTGGGTGAGGTGACCTAGTTATGAATTATATCTAGGCCTGTTTCAAGCCAACCCAGTCATTCAGTAAAACTAATACAGATTTTTCTGGCGTAGCCCCTATGTGACTCTGTTGCCTGGCTACGTTAAAAATCTGATTACTATTACTACTATTATCTATGCATTGTTGCCATTAAGTCACTCCAAGAGTCTATTTAAATTAGCTGAAAGAAACTCAATTATTACAGAGAAACCAATTTATAATATTTATCAGGGGGATCCTGACTCATGCCAGAATGGATGCATAAATACTGTTTTTGATTCATCATTAATTAAGCCAGCACAGGAATTCTGATTGAGTCCTATAGAAGACATTAAGATATAGCATGTAAAACTTTTTTTCTTTTTTTTTTAAATATTTATCAGGAGCTATAACTCTATCTATAATTTATTGAAAATAGCCTATTAACTCTTGTCCTGCTGAATAAATTAACGATGCCACACCCTTTTCAAAATTTTCAGCCAATCAGATTACTTGATCCAGATTGCTGATATAAATTCACATACTGAATGGCAAACAGTGCAGATCCAGATCAGTTGGTTTCTTAGAAGCCAACTGATCTGGATCTACACTATTTGCAAAGGCAGGGTATATCCAGGTTCAGCAGGACAAGGGATTATAACAATCCTATATGAGATCTTTGCAATACCAATGCACAGATAAATTTCAATGAAACACAATTGACATTACAACATCGAAATAAACTTAGTACCAGAAAACTGAACCCCTATGGCAATCCCTCTTCCAAACAGTCATTTAATCTTAACCCTGGTCCTGCTGAATCCGGATATACCCTGTCTTTGCTAACTGTGTAGATCCAGATCAGTTGGCTTCTGAAGAAGCCAACTGATCTGGATCTGCACTGTTTGTCATTAAGTATGTGAATTTGTAGCAACAACCTGAATCGTTATCCGATTGGCTGAAAATTAGAAATGGGCATGGCAATCTTATTTTATTCAGCATGGCATGGGTTAAGCACTCTGTAAGTGAAATTATCAGATGACACATGAGTGAAATGAGCTACAACATGAAAACTGTGCCTCCAGACTCATGTCTGATCAGATGTAAAAGCTAATCTGAGCCTACAATGGGCACACATGTTCAAGGGTACACATTCTCACATTGCAGCTCAATTATTTCCTTAACCCATAAAAGACTGAATAAACTGCCCACACATTATATTGGAAGATTCCAATTTCAATTTTAGATATGTCAGGCTATAGGATGTAGATATTCCTAATGAAAAATGGTTAAACTATTTGCAAACAATGGAGACCCTGATCAGATGCCGCATTCTGCGGCATCTGATTTGGGTCTGGACTGTTTGCCAACTACCCGTTTGGGGGTCTCTAGCCTTCAATACTTACTGGGTTAATACTTTTCTCAGAAACAAAAGCTTGGCATTGAAAAAGATGACTGAAAGAAATTTTCTTTCTAAGAATTTTCTAAGAAAACCATTCAAACTGTTGCAGCTATGTTGATTAAGACTTCAAATGATCAATGATTTAAACTTGTCACATATCAGCAGTTGGACAATTTCCAAAAATTAAAATCAAACAGATAACTGGCACATATCCACAAACTTGAAATTTTATAAAGTTTATTCCTAATTTTTCTCAAATATTTTTTTAATTGATTTTCACACGAACACTTAATTCACAATAGTGAAAGGAACCATGGGCTTTTTACAGGGTATCTAAATTCAGAGTAGTGAAAGAATCATGGACTGCCAATTTTTCACAGGATCAGTAAATTCAGTTGTGAAAGGTATCGTGAACTGCCAATTTTTCACAGAATCACTAAAATACGGAATATTGAGCGGAATCACAGATTGCCAATTTTTCACAGGATCATTAAATTCAGAACAGTAAAAGGAACTGCTGATTCTGAGTGATTGAGTAACTAGAATATTTGGACAGAAATGCAAGAGCAAACAGTATAGACCCAGATCAAAATGATTCTTTAAAAGCAATTCAATCAGGCCATGCACTGCTTGCCACTCTGCCAGCACCTTTATGATACAATACCAGGTAGTCAAATGGACTCAAACAAATTTTAGTATAGTTATGTTAAGGAGTTGATGTATCTGAAACTTTACAGTATTTATTGTACTTTAAAATGTTATTTGGACACGCTAATGTGTAAGGTGATGGCCTTGTTAACATTTTGGACAAGTTATTGTCCCTTTTCAGATAAGTTTTTAGATGCACCAACTACTAAACCTTTGCTGTGTACTAGGGCCTGTAGGAACACTTTTTTCATAAACATAAATACTGGGGCAGACAGGCTTGAGCAAACAGTGTATACACAGATCAGACACTGCAAAATGCAGTATCAGGTCATGGTATACACTATTTGCCACTCATATAGCAGTGTTTTTGATAAATCAACAGGTAGTAAAATGGACTTGTCCAATTTTTAGTTTACGTATAGTGAGGAGTTAACCCTTGAAGCGCCAAGCAAAATTTGTAGCAGACGACATTCAAAAAATTTTTTTTTATTTTTCAGAGAAAACAAGTCTTGACATTTCATGTGAATCATCTGCCAAGCAGATGATTCACATGAAATGTCAAGACTTGTTTTCTCTGTAAAAAAAAAAAAAAAAAAAATTGTCGTCTGCTGCAGTTGTGATTGGTGCTTTAAGGGTTAAGAGAGCTGAAGAGTTTGCGTAAATACAGTAGGCCATAAGGTTGTTTTTTTCCACCATGTTTAATTCAGTAATTTACGGCTTATCAGCAGCCACGTTCTTCAACCTATCAAAAATCAAATCTTCCAAATAGGTTCCACTAACAGAGCAAGAATAACCAAAGGCAATTTGAGCAATGTTACTGGAAAAACAACATTATGCCAAATCAGTCAATGAAGGCACCGACCAGCCTTTATATCGATGCAATCAGGTCAAAGACACAACAGGGGGTGGTTGGGTGGTGCGAAGGTGTCGTGTATCTTTCGTCACCAGGGCGTCCAACTGATATTGGCTTATAGTTGGGCAAGGCATGCTATCCTTGTAGCAGGTATGGGTAGAGGGGGAATTTTAGGTAACAGCCCTTGCAGCCTCAACTGAAAAACAAGAGCTGTCAGCAGACAGCATAGCTCGCCTGGAATTGGGGAGATACTGGAGTGTCAGGGGTCTCTTTAGGACCAGTCTGATATGGGTCTGCACTGTTTGTTTAGGCCTATCTGTAAGAGGAAATGTTATGGCATTTTAGCTCTTGATAGGATTTCTTGTGCTATGGTTTGGTCATTTGTTGTCATGAATTTAACATGATCAGGGATCAAATATAAAAGTCTGTGACTTGACCTTGAGGCCTGAGGTCATAGGAATGGGTGGGGGTGAATAAAACTTTGGATCTGTATCTATTATCATTCCAAATATGAACCAAATCTATTGTATGGTTTGGAAAATATATGCTCTTAAAACACTTTAATATAAAATTTCCAGGTTCTTGGAATTTCCTTGGGCATGAGCACAGAGTATTGCTGAATAAAACTTTGGACCTGTATCTATCATTATACCAAATATGAACAAAATTCAGCTCTTAAAAAACACAAATGTCAAATTTTTAAGTCTGTGACCTTGACCTTGAGGTCATAGGCATGGGCAGGGTATTGCTGAATAAAACTTTGGAACTGTATCTATCATCATACCAAATATGAACAAAATCCATCATATTATTTGGAAAATATGAGCTCTTAAAAAACTTTAACATTAAAAATTTCTAAGTCCATGACCTTTACCTGACCTTGACCTTGAGGCAATGGGCTGGGATGTTGCTGAATAAAACTTTGGAACTAAATCTATCAAATGGTCTGGAAATATAAGGTTTTAAAAAACTTTAACGTAAATGTGGACACCAACGCAGAGGCTGATGCCAACGTCGGGAGTAGTGCAATAGCTCTTCCTGGACTTCGTCCAGTCAAGCTAAAAACTGACAATCAGCTGGGCACTGATGGAGTACCCAACAGTTCTATAATTGAAATCCTGTCATTTGCTGAAATTTTTACCCAGCATACAAAGCATTAAAGCACCATTCAAAGATGAAGCAGACAACATTCTGAAATCTAATAACCCCTTTTTTTTTAATTTTCAGAGACAATAAGGCTTGACATTTCTAGTGAATTTTCAGCTAGATAGATGTTACACACAAAATGAAAAATGAAAACTATGAAGGTTGCCTTATTTAAAAAAAAAAAAAAAACATTCAGAAAGTTGTCTGCTTCAATTTTGAATGACACTTTAACTAACACACTCTGGGCAAATTCAGCAGACAACATTTTTTGAAATATTTTTTCCTTATTTTTCCCCAAAAATAGGCTTTGACATTTCATGCAAACTGTCAGTTATGAAATGTCGAAGCCTATTTTTTGGGCAAAATAAGAGAAAAAGATTTCAAAGACTTGTCTGCTGAAAATTTTACCCAACATGCTAAGCATTAAGAGTGTTGTCTGCTACAAATGCCTGAGCCTGTGTACTTTGATAAAAATAAACTTCTGACTTTAGGTAACTGCCCTTGCAGCCTCAAGTAAAAAATCAACAATTAGTTGGGCGTTGATGGAATACCCAACAGTTCTTCATATATCTTCTATCAATACTCTTTCTTCATCAATTGAGTGAATCCGCTAATGATACCTAACAACATAATTCACACATAAATCCTTTCCCCACATGGATCTGCTGGTTTTCTCCAGAATAATAAATATATAAGACCTGCTCCGAGAAAAACACCCATATCATCATTTCATAGCTTCTGATTTTTATGGCCACTGTAGGAAGTACCCAGTAAGCATTCTACATAAATCTATAGCGGGCCATTATAGGCTCGTCAGGGTAGCTGACGGGCCGATAAGGGCTCGCTATAGATTTATGTAGAATGCTAGCTGGGTATAGGGCCTTCTGGGAATATGCAAACAGCAAAGGATCTAAATAATTCACACACAAATCCTTTCCCCACATGGATCTTTGCTAATTTTCTCCAGAATAATAATTTCCACTGGGAAAAAAACACCCATACCTTGATTTCATAGCTCCTGAGTTTTTATGGCAACCCTGGGAAGAAGGTCTGAGAAGGTGCAAACAGCAAAGTCCCTGATAAGACAACATAATTCACAAAATTCTTTCCCTTCATGGACCTGCTAGTTTTCTCCAGAATAATAAATACAGAACCCATGGATAAAAACAACCATACCTTCATGAGTTTTTATGGCCATCCTGGGTAGAAGGTCTGAGAATATGCAAACAGCAAAGACCCTGATCAGACAACATAATTCACACACAAAGTCTTTTCCGTCATGGACCTCCTAGTGTTCATCAGAATAATACATACAGGACCCATGGATAAAAACAACCATACCTTCATTTCATAGCCCCTGAGTTTTTATTGAAACCCTGGCAAGAAGGTCCGAGAATATGCAAACATCAAAGTCCCTGATCAGACAACATAATTCACAAAATTCTTTCCCCTCATGGACCGGCTAGTTATCTCCAGAATAATAAATACAGAATCCATGGATAAAAACAACCATACCTTCATTTCATAGCCCTGAGTTTTTATGGCAACCCTGGGAAGAAGGTCTGAGAATGTGCTAACAGCAAAGGCCCTGATCAGACAACATAATTTGCACACAAAAGTCTTTCCCCATGTGGACCTACTAGTTTTCTCCAGAATAATAAATATGACCAACTTGGAGAGAACCACCATTATCATCATTTCACAGCTCCAAATATTTTATAGTCACCATGGGAAGAAAGGTTCTCCAGAGATATGCATACAGCAAAGGGCCTGATCAGACAACATAATTCACACAAAAATCCTTTCCTCGCATGGATCTGCTAGTTTTCTCCAGAATAACAAATACAGCCCATTTGGAGAAACAATACTTATCATCATTTCACAGCTCCTGATATTTTACAGCCACTGTTGGAAGAAGGTCTGGATATATGCAAACTGCAAAGGTCCTAATCAGACTGCACATTTGTGCAGTCTGATCAGGGCCTTTGCTGTTTGCTAGTTGTTGATATACAATATAATATCTGATGATTCTTTAAGCGGACGATGAAGGCACTAACTAGACAGTGCAAAACAAACTAGCTGATTTAAGGCTTTGCTGTCTGTATTTATCATGACAGCCTTTTCATCATGGCAGAGCTTATTGTCAAATGTTGGGATACCTCATCTGAATCACATTCTAAATAATTGTCAAAGCATGCTTGCATGGAGAAATAGGTAAATGCCAACAGAATGCTTTTCAGTCAAAAAGGAAAGAGAAAAATCTGGTGAGTTCCTGCCATATGTAAACTGTTGAGACCTCAGCATGGCCTGTCTGCTTATCTTGTTTTTTTTTAGTTAACATAAGATTGACTTTGGTCTCAACAATCTTTCAGTCATATTGCAATAGTGTTTAGATGTGGCAGAGAGCTCAACCATCACTTCTAGAATGCTACAAATATACCTCACTGAAATATCATTCCCAGACACATGAAATGTTATTCCACCCAGCCACCAGGCTGACCAGGGTTAGCTCTGCTTTTTTGGGTCCGTTGTTTAGATTGAGCCAAAATATAAATACACCAAAATTTCCTTTAGGTTGTTGTCCATGTGACTATCATTGACCAGAGAAATCAAACCCCGCATTTGTACGAAATCAAGGTCAAGGTAATTTATAGCCATGGTATTCTTGTCCCTGTGATGTCAGAGTGTCATGTACAGAGGGTTATCTGTAAAACCTTGACTGGGACATTGGCAAACAGTGCAGACCCAGATCAGACACTGCAGAACACTGCATCTGATCAGAATCTGCATTGTTTGCTAAAATTACAGGAAGGGTTAAATGAAACAATCTTAAGTCCCAGCCAGGACCATTTTCCAACCTACACTCAGAGACAATTGACCCACTAGTGCTGTCAGTGCTTTGATTAATACTGAGTGCCAAGCAAAAGAGCAGCCAATACCATATTTAAAGTCTTTGGTATGAGTTGGCCTGACTCAGTTCCACAATCTCCTAGATGCAAACGGTTTGCTCTACCAAGAGCCAATGTGCTGGCAACTGCATGTCTGCTGCCTGGCCAATATTCATCCCCATACAATATTTTAACACAGTGGCAGATCCAGAGGGGATTTGGAAGATCCAGTCAACACCCCAACCCTCTCCCCCCCCCTATGCCCCCTGACTCAAAATTTCATTTTCATGGGAAATGTTTCATAAATCTGCTTTTCTGGATACCATATTCACCATAAATATTTGCACACCTTAATATTTACCTTATATTTCTAAAATTTTAAGAAGTGCATTTCATTACCTGTGAATGAGTTTAATCCTTGTCCTGCTGAACCCATATATGTCCTGCCTTTGCAAACAGTTAGATTCAGATCAGTTGGCTTCTTCAGAAGCCAACTGATCTGAATCTGCACTGCTTGCCATTAAGTATGTGACTTACTATCATCAGTCTGGAAAAAGTAATCTGATTGGCTAAAAATTAGAAATGGCTGTGGCATCTTAATTTATTCAGCAGGACAAGGATTAAAATTGCTGGATGAGTAGCAAACAGATTAGACTCTGATCAGATACTGTGTTCTGTGACAAATGATCCATGTCTACACTGTTTGGTCGGGCCGGTCTATCTGAAAAGTTAGGGTAATCTGAACAAATCAAACCTCCATCAGAAATGTTATATCTCCTGAATCTGCCCCTGTAGCATTGGTAAACCTAACTCATGCACCATGTACCTTGGGCAGGGAGGCAGTAAGTGTGATGATCTATGAAAGATGAATGATGGCTGTACTTATATATGCAAAATTACATATTGCAAGCCCTGTATTATTGAAATGATGTTGAAAGGGCCATGAAACTCTAGAACCACTGCTGTTTCTTCTCTGCCTTCACAAGAACAGATGACTTTGGCCCTTCAAGAACATACACAGTGAAAAATGCATGCCCTGACTAGACTTTGCTTTTTAACCTTTAGCACTCACTAGGAAAAAAATAAATGAGAAGTTGACAAATTAGTGATTTTTTTTCTTATTTTTCACAGAAAGTAAGGCTTAACATTTCATTCAATTTGAATGAAATGTCAAACCTTATTTTCTATGAAAAATAAGAAAAAAAAAACATTTAAAATGCAATCTTCCATTTAAATTCAGCAGGTTAAAGGTTAGCACTAGCTGTAGATGCTTTTCCCCCAGTTTACCTCCAAGATTTTTTCCATCTCATCAGAATGGGAGAAATCATCATGATTTGCTCAATTGACTCTCACCCCTCACATTAATTAAAACTTTTATTAAAATTTTACGGCTATAGCATTAAGCCAAGCTTTTTTTTTTTTTTTTTTTCATGTAAATGACTTTCACAACATTTTCAAAAGCCCATCAAAGTCAAACATTTGTTGATGGCAAGACAAAGGAAATTTTTTGTATTTTTAATTAAAATTACCCCTTCTAGATTAATCAATAAAAATGATAAACACACTTAAATTAACAATCAAGTAAAAACTGCTTTCTAAAAAAAATGATATAAAGAATTGAAACCTTTTTCCAAATGAAAAAGTATAAAGAATTGTAAGTTGATAAAATGCAAAAAAATAATATTAATAAAAACAAATAAATAAATAAATGAATAATGATAAAAACAAGAGGGCCATGATAGCCCTGCATCACTCACCTGTGTATAATAACACTCAGATATGGATAACTGCATTCAAGAGAACATGCTAAGGTGTATGCATGTGCTAAATATCCCTGTTGTAGAACCATTATTTACTGAGAAACTGACCTAAATAGAAAAAAAACTTAACAAAGTTATTGACCATGAAATATAGGTCACTGTCAAATATGGATGACTGCTTTCAAGAGGTCATGCTAAGATGTATGCAAGTGCCATGTATAACTGCTGTAGGACAAACAGTTACTTAGAAACTGACCTAAATGGAAACACTTACTTAACAAAGTCACTGGACCGTGAAATATAGTTCATAAGTGACCCAGTTTTAAACCTAGAAATCATGAAGTCAAACATTTTGAGCAAGATTCATGATGATTACTTCAAAAATGTGCACTCTAAATTGTTAACAAGGTTTTCTTTTGATTTGGCCTGGTGACTATAGTTTTTGATCCAACTGACCAAGTTTCGAACTTGACCTAGAAATGATCAGGACAAATATTTTGAGCAAGATTTATGATGATTACTTCAAAAATGTGACCTCTAGAGTGTTAACAAGGTTTTCCTTTGATTTGGCCTGGTGACCTAGTTTTTAATCCCTTGTAACCCAATATCGAACCTGAACTTGGAATTATCAAGACAAGCATTTTGAGCAAGATTCATGATGATTTCTTCAAAAATGTGACCTCTAGAGTCTTAATAAGGTTTTTCTTTGATTTGGTATAGTGACCTAGATTTTGGCCCCCAAGTAACCCAGTTTTGAATTTGACCCAGAAATCATCAAGACAAACATTTTGAGCAAGATTCATAATGATCAATGAGAAGATTTAAAGAGGATTGCTCCAGTTTTATTTTTTTTATTTTTTTTTGTTTGTTTGTTTGTTTCACAGGAGGCTGAGTTTGTAACTTCATTATTTGCAAAGATTAATTAACTATCCTTATTTCAATTTATATAGCTCTCCTTTGCACCAAAAGTTATCAGCTACTATCGGGTTCCAGTGCATCAGGCGCTGATTGCGGAATTCTAGCGGCCATTGGTTGGGCGTCCTGGTGATTTGTAGAATTTCCTCCTAAATGCATTTTCACTGTTCACTTCATGTTCTGGAATCTGGTGAATTATCTGCCAATAACCAGATTTGGAGTGATATGGTGAACAAACGTTGGCTGGGTAGGCCCCTCAGGTATGGCCATTCAGCAGGATTCTCTGCCTGAGTGAAACCTCCTGGGTGGGTTTCCAGGCCAACGATCATTAAAAAGTTTTACAAGGGGCAGAGTGTTGCTCAGAATACTTTATTGTACATATTTTGAGGAGTGGTTTTGGAGGAATTTGTTTGCTTTGGAGGAGGAAAATTGGAAATTAACTCCCATTTTTATATATGAATATATATGGAGGAATTAGAGCTTGGAATGGAATTGGATTTAAATTGGAAGAGGAAAAGGGGGTTGACTACTTGCTTTGATATGGCAGCTTTATTTGGAAGGATGGAAATTTAAATATTTTACTACTCTTACTGTCAAAACATAGCTTAATTTTCACAAGTCACCAGGGCGTCCGGTGTGGCCTCTTCGAGTTTCAAATCAGCATCCATAATTGTCCACAGATTGTACAATACATTCAAATGTAAGGAATTACATGTCATTTGCAAGACAACCTGCTTTTCTACATTTTTCTTTTTATATGTTCTGGAAACAAGCGGTAACATATTCGCACAGAAATTCTTGTGATGTCTATGCAAACTGCTGCAACTAATGACACTTCCATTCCTTCACAAAATTATGTTGAACTCATCAGAATCTTAAGTCTGATGACCATTAATATGTTTTGCTCAAATAAACAAGAAAAATATTTTACTTATTACTCCCCATATTTTGAAAAAAAATCTAGTCCTACCAGCTAATTTGTAATGCATTATATTAACTCTAATCCTGCTGAACCCAGATATGTCATGCCTTTGCAAAAAGTGTAGATCCAGATCAGTTGGCTCCTGAAGAAGCCACTGATCTGGATCTACACTGTTTGCTAAGACAGGGTATGTTGTGTTCAGCAAGAGAAGGGTTAACCCTTGTCCTGCTGAACCCTGATATACCCTACCTTTGCAAACAGTGTAGATCCAGATCAGTTGGCTTCTGAAGATCTGGATCTACACTTTTTGCCATTAAGTATGTGAATTTATAGCAAAAATCCGGATCACACAATCTGATTGGCTAACAATTAGAAGTGGGCGTAGCATCTTAATTTATTCAGCAGGACAAGGGTTAAGAGCCTATGATACTCAGTTGGAATCCTAAGAAATTTCTTAAAGGATCACTTTTAGTCTCCTAAAAATGTAACGTCCATTTTACTGCCTGTTGCTGTATCTAAAAACTGCTGTATGAGTTGTAAACAGTGCAGACCCTGATCAGATGCCCCATCTTGGGCATCTGATCTCGGTCTACACTGTGTGCTTATTTCCATGTCCAGAACTTTAAGGTCTTGTCCATTCTAATACTTATGATTATTATGGTATATACCGCAATAACCCTAAGTATTGGGACACCTTATCTCTTTCCATACTTGTCCTAAAACTTGAAATAGTCCATTCTACTACCTCTTCATATACCTAAAATATTGCTGTATGTATAGCAAACAGTGTAGACCCAGATCAGATGCCGCATTCTGCGGCATCTGATCTGGGTCTTCATTGTTTGCAAGGACCTATCTATCCCAATACTTAGGGTTATTATGGAATATTATGAATGTATGTCACAAAAATCTAGTCCTACCAGCTAATTTTTAATGTATTATATTCAGAGCCTAAGGTACTCAGCTGGAAACATAAGAAATTTTCTTAAAGGATCACTTTTACTAAGACATGGTATAGAAGGGATCAATCTGACTTCAGTTCAAGTAAAATGCTAAAGACATTGCTCCATAAATAATAATCCTGATGTCTGGAAACTTACCTGGAACCAGTCCAGCCTTCTACATTGTTGGACTAAATACCGTATTCAACCTAATTACTGCACTGTGCGCAAAAATGCTGGGAAAAACTTGTGGTAAAATATGTACCTACCTATACTAAAGGTACTCTTTAAAAAAAAAACAACAAAGGACTGTGAAGGACTTATCAAATAATGTTTATGCGATGTTTTTGTATGTTGTTGTTTTTTTTTTTTTGCTGATTTTCTTTATAAAGGCATATGTTGTGGGTACTCATTTGAATTGCATTGACAAGTAAATGCAATTCAAATGGGTACCCACAACACAGGCCTTTATAAAGAAGTAGACAAAAATACACTGGCATCTGAAGACTACAGAATTGCTTGACTGTGTGCTTATAGGGGTATGTGCGGTAATTAGATTGAATACAGTATGCACTTTTACAGGAAATGGATACACTTTCAGGGCAGATAACGATGTCAAAATGGGTTTTGCCTGCTTTAAGAAAGGGGTCTATTCTAAAAGGAAAAACGAGAAATGTGTCCAAAGTATATGGATGCCCCGCCTGAAAAACTTTAACGCAAATTGCAGCCAGTTTTTTCTAATAAAAAATTATTTCTAATTTGTTCTGATTTTTTTTTTTTTTTTTTCAGAATAAATAAGGCTTGACATTTCATGTGAACTGTTTGCTAAGCAGACAAATCACTTGAATGTCAAGCCATATTTTCTCTGAAAAAAGAAAAAAAACTAAGGATGTCATCTGTTACAATTTTGCATAGCCCTTTAAGGCTTAAAACCATTCAGACACTGTCATTCAGCTTGTAGTCACACACAAATATGTTGGGAGCCATTGTCCATCAGCGGAAGAGACACTGGGATAATAACTTGCTATAACAATGTTAACAGTTTCTCCATTGTCTGCCAAACTAATTGACCATCTCAATGCCTAACTCCATGATGGTGAGTTTGCATGCCATCCACCCATTTATAATATCAAAATTAAACTGACCACCAAGCTCTTCAACAATTAGGATGTATTTCTCTATAACCCTCTGCATGCTGGGTAAAAATTTCAGCAGATGACATCTCAAAAGTATTTTTTTTCCTAGAACACAGGCTTTGACATTTCATGCAAATTGTCGGAGACAATTTGCATGAAATGTCAAAGCCTGTTTTCTAGGAAAAATAAGAAAATGTCAAAATGTCATCTGCTGAAATTATTACCCAGCATGCTAAGTGTTAATCACTTCCTGATAAACTGTGTACCATTGATTCCAATTCTTCCCATCTACAGGAACAATTTTAGATATTATACTGAGGTGTGCCAAGAGTAGGAAACCCACATGAATCTGTGCATCCATCATCCATGGTCTAGTCAGAGCACTGGCTGTCACGGTCCTCATCGCCCCCCTTAAACCCCACTTTTATATAGTAAAACTGGGGTTTACAGGGGTATACATTATTTTTCTTATATTTGCTCAAAAACATAGATTGTGGGTACTCATTAGAACTGCCTTGCTGAGGCAGTTCTAATGAGTAACCACAATCTATGTTTTGAGCAGAAATATGAAAAAAATATCAGTTTTTTTTTTATCTGAAAATTTTCAGTTTTTGGAGGTGAAGTTTTCTATATATTTGATTTTTTTGATTGATTGTGTTGGGGTTTAACGACACGTCAACCCTTGTGGGTCATTTTGTGTCGTCTCCCAGAGAAAGGGAGAAAAGTGATAGAAGAGATAGTAGAAGAGATTAAAGAGAGGGACAGGGAAGAAAGGAACAAGAATGAAAGTGAAGAAACAGAAGAAACAAAAATATTCCCCATCTACCCTTACCTGCTACAAGGATAGCAGGCCTTGCCCAACTGTAAGCCAATATCAGTTGGACGCCCCGGTGACTTAAGATACACGACACCTTCGCACCACCTGATCACCCCCTATATATTTGAATAGGCGTTTTTGTAATGTCTTTACACATTCTATAAAGTTCCTAAATTGTATGGGGAAATAATAAGGAACCTTGTCATATTACAGTGGACCCTTGTTAGGACGATAGCGTTTGTTCCAAAGGACATTGCCATTAAAATGAATTTGCTGTTGTGAGCGGAATGATATGTAAGAAAGGCCTTGTTTTATTCTTATTTTCTCATAGAATATGTTTTGGATACTTGTTAGATCACATCAGTGAGGTGATTCTAATAAATATCAAAACACATTTCTAGAAGTATTAGGTACAATGTTCTTGCATAATTTCTGATTAACTGTCACCTCTTGAGCAAAGGTTTCATGCCAGTCAAATCATCATTATAAAGCATATTGTCATTGTATCCAGTGTCAGAATAAAGAGAGTAGACTGTATATGAATGCATGACGAGTTTTTACTGTTTGTGTGTCTGATGGAGTAGTGTCCTCCAACACATGATCCACAAGACAAGGAAATCGGTTAGACAAACAAGATTTGTTAACCCTTCTCATGCTGAATAAATTAAGTTGCCATGCCCACTTCTAATTTCCAGCCAATCAGATTACTTGATCCAGGTTTTTGATAGAAATTCACATATTTAATGACAAACAGTGCAGATCCAGATCAGTTGGCTTCTTCAGAAGCCAACTGATCTGGATCTTCACTGTTTGCTAAGACAGGGCATGATGTGTTCAGCATGAGAAGGGTTAACCCTTGTCCTGCTGAACCCGGATATGTCCTGCATTTGCAAACAGTGTAGATCCAGATCAGTTGGCTTCTGAAGAAGCCAACTGATCTGGATCTGCACTGTTTGCCATTAAGTATATGAATTTATATCAACAAGCTGAATCAAATAATCTGATTGGCTGAAAATTAGAAATGGGAGTTGCAACTTAATTTATTCAGCAGGACAAGGGTTAAGAGACCCTTTGAAAATATACACAGATGAACATAATGTACTTATTCTGGCCTCTAATGAGAGATCACCTGGCTTCAATGCTCAGCATACTGGGTAAAAATTCAGCAGATGATATTTTGAAATATTTTTATATTTCCCACTAAACAGACAAACATTTTATGCAAATTGTCTCAAATTTGTCTCCTTTGAGACAATTTGCATAGAATGTCAAATCCTATTTTCTGGGAAAAATATCATTGATTTGTTGTCTACTGAATTTGCCCATAGAGTGGTAAAGGTTAAAGACTACAATGTACATTTTTGGTGTCCCTTGGGTGGACTCTTAACCCTGGTCCTGCTGAATCCGGATATGCCCTGCCTTTGCAAACTGTGTAGATCCAGATCATTTGGCTTCTGATCTTGATCTGCACTGTTTACCATTAAGTATGTGAAATTGTAACAACAATTATGATCAAGTAATCTGATTGGCTGAAAATTGGAAGTGGGCTTGGCATCTTTATTCAGCATGACAAGTGTTAACCCTTGTCATGCTGAACCCGGATATACCGTGTCTTTGCAAACAGTGTAGATCCAGATCAGTTGGCTTCTGAAGAAGCCAACTGATCTGGATCTGCACTGTTTGCCATTCAGAATGTAAATTTATATCAACAATCTGGATCAAGTAATCTGATTGGCTGAAAATTAGAAATGGGCATGGCATCTTAATTTATGCAGCAGGACAAGGGTTAAAACAGGCTTGACTGTCTGTATATGCCCAGCAGACACACGATGTTTATACAACATTGCATCAACACTGGTGCAATATCATGATGCTGCATCAACATTGATGCAACATGATGTCTCAACATAGTGTGCCCACTGGGTGGTGACTATCTAAGAGTCAGAAAGGAATGACTGGATACAGGCAAATATGGGTCATTGTTCTTCACATGTACAGTATACACAAAGGATGTTTTTTTTCCCAGCATGCCTCATTTTTCAAGCTCAACAAGAATCAATAAGCGGAAAAAGTGAGTTTGTTTACCTTGTTTGAACTCCAGCTGTCCAAGGTTTTCCAGCGGATTAGTGTCACATCTCAATGACGATTCTTTAAAAGGGTATCTTTAATTCTACAGTATTAGTTCCCTGATAGAAAACACAAGTTCTGATTTCCTGAATACAAGAAAAACGAGGAAATAATACTCAATGTATTCTGCTTCATTAACATCAGAGCAATTAGGCTATGTAGTGATCAGAAGGAAAAAAATGCCATGAAACCTGAAAAAGGCTAAATCTTCACATCACTTCAGTCCATCCAGTCGGAATGTTCCTTATGCCTGTCAGCCTTCCCAGTCCATAATATGACATTGGCACCAAGGAGATGATAAACACCTAGCATGCAGGGTAAAAATATCAGATGATATTTTGAAATAGTTTTCTTATTTTCCCAGAAAATAAGTTTTGATAATTCCTGCAAATTGTCTCCTTATTTCTTATTTTTCCCAGACAATAGGCTTTGATATTTCATGCAAATTGTCTCCTAAGGCAATTTGAATAAAGCCTTTTTTTTTCTGGGAAATATAAGAAAAATATGGTAAATTTGTTGTCTGCTCAATTAGCCCATAGAATTGTTAAGGTTAGACATCAAAGCCACAACTGATTCTTGCATTGCCAAAACTATTATCATTTATACTTATAATTATTATCATTATTATTATTATTATTATTTTTATTATTATTATTATTATTATACAAATGACTTATATCATGACATGTATCTAATAAGCAGAGTTGGGTAAGGTTCACAAATATCTAATAGGCAGAGTTGGGTAAGGACCGCATGTCACTGTAACTTGTGGTATGATGGTATGATGGTGTGTACCATCTTGGTTAAAAGAAAAGGATCTGTTGCACTTACAGCAGGTGGGGCCCAAGGTGGAGTGGGGTTCTTTTTACCCCATTCTAATCTTTCCTTTCTTTCTCCTAGTCTATGGTACATGGCTTGATCCAGGGGCTTGATATACATGTAGTTTGTAATGCTAACTGCTGAGATGTACCCATTGTAATCGGGAGACCCCTAAAAGGGTACTTGGCAAACAGTGCAGACCCAGATCAGATGCTGCATTCTGCGGCGTCTGATCAGGGTCTCCACTATTTGCAAATAGTTTAGCCATTTTTCTCTAGGAATATGTAAATCTCATAGACGGATGTACCTAAAATTGAAATTAGACTCTTCCAATATATAGTATGGGAACATCTATTCAGTATATAATGGGTTAAACCAAAGACAAAGAAACAATCAAAGCACTGACAGCACTGGTGGGTCCATTGTCTCTGAGTGTAGGCTGGGAAAATGGTCCTGAATGGGGACTTAAAACCTTTACTTCCTGTAATTCAACAAACAGTGCAGACCCTGATCAGACTATGCATTCTGCAACATCTGATCTGGGTCTGCTTTGTTTGCCAATGTCCTAGTCCAGGTTTTACTGATAACTCTCTTTACAGGACACTCTGACATCACAGTGACAAGAATCGCACGGCTAGAAATAATCATTATCTGGATTTCACAGAACTGCAGGGTTTGATTTCATTGGTCGATGATAATTACGTGGACAACAACCTTAAGGAAATGTTGGTGTATGTATACTTTGGCTCGATTGTAAACAATCAACCCAAAAATATATCAGACTGTATTTACCCTAAGTATTCAGTTACCTTAAATCCTTACCATACTTGTCATAAACTTTGTATACGTTCATTTTAGTACCTGTTCTTATATCTGAAAATTGCTTGATAAATGGCAAAGAGTGCAGAACCTAACCAGACACTGCATTCTGTAGCATCTGATCTGGGTCTACATTTTTACTCGGGCTTCTTTGTCCAAATACCTAGGGTAAATACCATACATTTTTTTTTTCAAAGAATAAGGTAAAGAATACTTAGGATTGCAAATTCCAGTAAATACCAGGTTATTTCAATTTTAAAGATTCACTAAGCCCAATGTTAAATGGTCCAGAAGAGATCAAACACTTGATAACTCAGTCTGTCACTATAAAATTGACCACTATGATAAGATTGTTGCAATCTAACCTTTAACCTGCTGATTTAAACAGCAGCAGATTACTTTATTTTTTCTTATTTTTCACATAAATAAGGCTTGTTAATTCACTCAAATTGTCTTCACAGGAGAAAATTTGAATGAAATGTCAAACTTTATTTTCTTATTTTCTGCAGAAATAAAAAAAAAATGCCATCTCCGCACCAGATTGGGCATTGCAGTGCCAAAGGTTTTGACCTTTACCACCCTCTGGGCAAATTCAGCAGACAACAAATTGAAATTTTACTATTTTTTGCCAGTAAATAAGATTTGATATTCATGCAAATTGTATCCAATGGAGACAATTTGCATGAATGCCAAATCCTGTTTTCTGGCAAAAAATTAGAAAATTGTCAGTTTGTTGTCTGCTGAAAATGTTACCCAGAGTACTAAGCATTATGAAGAAGTTTGCACCCTAGTCATAACTATGACCAGGGGAGTCTGTACTTTAATGGCTGTTAGCTCCCCTGTTGATATTTTTACAGTATTAAAATTCTCTCTGTAAATGAGACAGCACTTTGTTACAATTATATTTAAATACCTTACCCCAAATGTTTCAATTTAATTTATTGACAGTGTAAATTGGTCTCTCTCTGACCACAGCTCCCACAAAGACTTTAAGTGCCCAACAATAGTATGGCCAGGTAAGAAGAGGGGTCAAATGTCTGCACCTTGCTGTATACCCCTTGAGACTCTGGTACAAGGTGGCCAATTAGCCAGAAGTGAGGAAGTGTCCTACTGGGGAAAGATGGCAAAACAAGATGAGATAATTATACAGGTAATACTAACACTACAGAGGGACTGAGGATTACAAAAATTCATCCTATAGATCAACACATTTTGCTGGAAAGGTCACTTAAAAACTTGTAGCAGCATAAAGGATTTTGCCGCCAAAATCTAGTAAAAAAACAAACAGTTTTGTTCTGTTCTATTCTAAAACAATTTTGGCATATAAATACTGACCAGAAAAAGAAATGCAACACTTCTGAACCTTAAAGAAAAAGTAACATTAATACCTTATTGTTTAT
Source organism: Anodontia alba (assembly GCA_964016985.1). NCBI lineage: Eukaryota > Metazoa > Mollusca > Bivalvia > Lucinida > Lucinidae > Anodontia > Anodontia alba. The sequence continues at coordinate 97,610,214 of OZ024825.1, read as the reverse complement.
GTTGCAATAAAAATTTATCTCTGTGTTGGTCCACAATTTCTTGCATGTATACTTTAAATTGAGGAACAAATAATTCAAATGTACAGCCAACTTGATTTATTGGTACATTCTACACACTAGATCAGTTTTACAATCATTGGGTATTAGTCTTCATTTCTTTTGACATATAGTACTGTTGTTTTACCTTTTCTTTCTTAAAACAATGGTCAGTTTGGCTATCTAGTAATGGGTCTACAAAGTACTGATTAAATGGTAAACAGTGTAGACCAGGAGCAGCTAGATCAGGATCTACACTGTTTTTTTTACGTCTGTTCCAGATGGGCCTATCACCCTATCACCCACAAAAGGCTCTGTGTAATAAAAGGCCATACAGTCATGCGCTAAAATCCATCTCCAATAGGATTCCAACCTTGGACATCAGAATCCAGAGTCAGAATGGTAACCATTCAGCCATGCAGATGCGGAGTTTTGATGTCCAAATATATATTCACCCTAATATTTGGAAGGACCTGAGCAAACCATGTAAATCCTAATAAGATGCTGCAGAATGCAGCATCTGATCAGGGCCTACACTGTTTACTAGTCATCCAGCAAATCACAAATCAACAGGAAGTTAAATGTAATAATTCACATTTGAAGACAAGTATGGTTAAGGAATTGAGGTGTCTGAATACTTAGGGTAACTTTGGTAATACTTAAGCAAACAGTGTAGACCCAGATCAGATGTCTACAGAATGTGGCATCTGATCAGGGTCCACACTGTTTGCCTCTCATCCAGCAAGTTTTAGACATGTTAACAGGTAGTAAAATGCGCATTCAAATTTTAGGACAAGTATAGTAAGGAGTTAAGATGTCCCAATACTTAGGGTAAATACAATAATTATTGTGCCTCATTTTCATTTATACCATATTAAACCTAAATATTAGGACACCTAAACCCATTGTAGACTGAATGAACTCTCCTGCACTATATATTGGAAGATTCTTATTTCAATTTTAGGTATGTCAGGCTATGTGAGTTAGATATTCCTAGAGAAAAATCGCTGAACTATTTACAAACAGTGGAGACCCTAATCAGATGCCACATTCTGCAGCATCTGATCTGGGTCTGTACTGTTTGCCAATTACCCATTTAGAGGTCTCCAGACTACAATGGGTCAACTCCTTACCATATTTGTTCTAGAATTTGAACAAGTGCCTTTTTCTACCTGTTGATGTGTCTAAAACAATGCTACATGAGTGGCAAACAGTGGAGATGCTGAAGAAGCTCTGATCTAGGTCTACACTGTTTGCTCATGCCTGTCTGTTCCAATAATTAGGGTTATTATGGTAAATGGTAGACTCAGTATATCAACATAATAATATGCTGCAGGTTGTGCCAACTCTATAATAGGGCTCATTGGGTGGAAACCCCTAATCAAAATTCTATAAAAATCCTTACTCATCTCAATAAATTACAATGGGCAACAGCTCAGGTTACGGTAATTTTATGATGCTTTAACTATGCACTGATAGTCAATTAATAAAAGGAGCTGTGTCCTTTAGAAACTAGAAATTTAATTCATAAATAATTGTGAGGAATAAAGGAGCCCACAGTTTAAGAAGAAATCAACAATGAAGTGTAGCATCTGCAGATTTGACGCAAACAGCTGCAGCAAGATTGCAACAATAAAAGTCTCTCCCAGGGATACGGATAATTTTTTTGTCATTTTGAAGGATGAAAAAATATGTTGTGACAATAATATGGTTTAAAGGGCTGTATACACCCACAAGCACCAGCTTAAGCAGAACTGGATTCTCCAAAATGAGCTAAATGATCCAAAGGTAAATACAGTCGAACTTCAATGGCTCGAACATCTTTGGGACCATGGAAATTCGTTAGAGACATGGGTAGTTCGAGCCACTGAGGGTTAATCATGGCACCAGTTCAGGAAACAAATAGCGATAACTTAGGGAAATCTTTTCAATTTTCTACACAATGATTGTATGTTGAGTGTAATCATTAGAATTGCCTCGATGAGGCAATTCTAATGAGTACACACGACATACAATTCCATGATAAAATAAGAAAAGATCCCTAAATATTTGTTTTCTTGAGCTATTGGAAGGATTTTGTAGGGACTGAAAAAAGAGTTCGAATCATCCACAGTAAACGAGCCATCCATGTTCGAGCCATTTAGGTTATACTGTAATACAATACAGCGTCAAACAGTTTGGATTCAGATCAGGCCCGACATTTTGTCGGGCCTGATCTGGGTCCAAACTGTTTGCAGAGGTTATCAGCAGACCACAAAAGTTGCCATTAGCAGGGAAAGAGTTAAAAGAATGAATAAAGAAAAAGAGTAATAAGCTGTTGTTGTCCATGAACCGAGTGAGTTGTTTTAACCTTTAGCATTCTCTGGCTGTAAATCTTCCAAACATACCATCTTATCTTCTCCCTAAAATCAGGATTTAGCATTTCATGCAAATTAGGAGACAATTTGCATGAAATGTTAAGCCTTATTCTCTGGGGAAAAAATAAGAATAATATTAAAAAAAAAAATGAAAAATGACATCTGCTGCTATCTAAGTCCAGCAGACTAAAGGTTAACCCAATTATATAATCAATATAATAAAAACAATTTTCTCTTTAAATTCACAATAAAGAAAAAGGTATTTTACAGTAACTAACCCTTAAAGTGCCAATTACAACTGCAGCAAACGACATTTTATCTTTATTTTATTTTACAAAAAAGACAAGTCTTAATATTTCATGTGAGTCGCAAGCAGACAATTCACATGAAACGTCAAAACTTATTTTCTGTCAAAAATAAAATAAAATCAGAGTTTCGTCTCCTACAAACTTTGCTTGAGGTTGTAAGGCTTGAGCCATTTGATTGTCAACTTATTCTGAACCATCTCAGGGAAACTGAAATTTTGAGGGGAAGCAAATGTCAGTCTTGTTTTGACCTCACTTCTGAAATGGTGTCTACCCTAAAAGAAAAGAAATTGCTGCCTTTTCGAGCAAATTCTTTTCTTTTATAGCAGATCCCTTTTCAGAAGGGACTAAGTGTGCAGGGAAGCAAACAAGAAGCCATAAAAGTTGCCTCCCTTGTATAAATGGTGGAAAATCTACCAAGTCTATCCATCCGACTTTACCCTTGTCATGCTGAATAAATTAAGAAGCCATACCACTTCTAACTGTCAGCCAATCAGATTACTTAATCCAGATTGTTCATATAAATTCATGTACTGAATGACAAACAGTGCAACTAATCTGGATACTGTTTGTAAAGGCAGGGTATATCCGGGTTCAGCAGGACAAGGGTTAAAAGGTGCTCAAAACATAATGAACAGAAAAAGTCCAGATCAGCCTGCATATTGATAAACTTCTTCTGTTCTTCATTAGATTCCACAGATAACAAGTTTGTAACAGTAAAGGACAAGATTTGACTAAACAGAGGTATTGGCTGATGGCAGGACTTTTTGTTCCCCTCCCTCCCACCCAGGGGAGTGAGAACCAACTGTGTCTTGGGAAACAGCATATGAAAGATGGGGTCCAGTCTTCTCCTTTTACTGCCTTTAACTTTCACCATAAAAGGAACCCATTCACTGCTGAGTGAACAATTTGTCAGTTTATGGTCTGAGCTAGGCTCAAACGCATAACCTTTAGCACTGTGGTCAAACACTTCACCACTCAGCAACGGTGCCTCTCCTATTTTTTTTTTTAACATTCTATGTGTTTTATTTTATACAAGCCTTGTGAATTGTCCACCTTGAAGAAATGGCAAGCCTTTTTTAAGCAGTATGCTTAGCATGCTGGGAAAAATTTCAGCAGACAACATTTTTTTTCTTATTTTTTCCAGAAAATAAAAAAATATCAATGATATCACTCATTATATCAGAGTTTGTCATTTCATGTCAGTTGTCTCCAAATTTGCATGAAATGTGAAATCTTATTTTCTGGGCAAAAATAAGAAAAATGTTGCATTGTTGTCTGCTGTAATTTTTACCCAGCATGCAAATGATGCAAGTTAAACTTCACAGGCAATCATAGCAGCAGACAACATTCTTTTAAATATGAAGTTTTTATAAGTAAAACATTTTTTAACTACGTAGCAATACTTAACCTATTTCATATTCATGAGAAATTTTTGACTAATATGATCAATTTGGGATACCGTATTTACCCTAAATATTCACCTTTTAAACTGTTGTTTTTTATGTGGAAGGTTTGAAATACAGAATAGAATAGCACATTATCTATAGGTTAATGTATTGTGCAGTTAAAATACATACAACAAACCCTCAATAGCTTGAACAGCAATGGACCGCCTACCATGGCTGATTCGAACTCGTTTTTGAGTCCCTATAAAATTCTTCTGATAGCAGCAGAAAATAAACATTTTTGGAACTTTTCTGATTTTATCATGAAATTGTATGATGTGTGTACTCATTAGAATTGCCTCACCAAGGCAATTCTAATGAGTACACACAACATACTAATATTGTATAGACAATTGAAAAGGCTTCCCTAAATTATCCCCATTTGCCTCCTGACCTGGCACCATAACTGACCCTCAGTTGCTCAAACCACCCATACTTCAAATGTGTTTCCATGGTCCCAAAGATGTTCGAGCCATTGAAGTTTGACTCTACATATAATATATATACTTATTCTTATGTAAGGAACAGAAAGGTCACAAACCTGAATAAAATATCTGCATTATTTTGTGGCATTTTTTAGCATAGTAGTGAAACGTATCAAGAATTGTAATCTTATAGCACAAGGCAATAATGTTTCTATTATTTTTGTGTCCAAAGTGACATGAAAGTTTGGAAAAGAATCAATTGCAGGAATAAAGAAACTCGAAATGCTTAAAATTACCTGTTCAAAATTGGCACTTCACAACAGGATCTCCCAAGCAAATATCATTTAATCAATTATACACTCAAATCAGCACATATTATGACATTATTAAATTATTTAATTAAATGAATTAATTGAGTTATATGACTAGACTCCCATTTCCAAGTTTAGCTAATCCAATATCCTCTTAGGTTAATCAATAATAATTTATTTTTCAAACCATTAATTTTGTAACAGTAATCATACAAAGAGCAATATTTCGTCAAACATGCGTATGACCATATGCTTAACGGCTCACTGATTCCCCGACATCTTACTGTCATAATAGTGTATTTAGCTTAAATATTGGACCACCTTAACTCTGTACCATACTTCTCCTAAAGGTCAAACAAGTCCATTTAACTTCTTGTCGATGTGTCAAAAAATGCTAGATGAGTGGCAAACAGTGTGGAACCAGATCAGATGCAGCATCTGATCTGGATCAACACTGTTTGCTCAGGCCTATCTGTCCAAATACTTAGGGAAATTACGGTACTATATTATGGAGCAACTGCTATTGATTTCTTTAATTGATTTTTTGAATATGAGTCAATTTTTTTCTGACATCTGGTTATAGATAGCAGGCTGAGCTATCAATAATCTTATTATTGATTTGTTCAATCTTGTTTATCCTTATCTGTTATTCAATACTTAACCTCTTGCTTGTTTTATCTGACCTGTATTTTTAATTATAATCTGGAATTAGCAGGTGACAAGTTGACATTTTCATTATTTTTTTAATAAAATTTGGAATAGGCATTTTGGTTCAAATTGTTCCAAGGGGGAAGTGACAACTTGAATTAAATGTCAAGCCCTATTTTCAGGGATGATGATGATTTAGTGCTGTACACCCCTTTCAACATTATTTAAGTCATATCTAGTCAATGAAATGATATACAATCATGGGCTGAATTTCGTCTCCAGCAGGATTCGAGCCCTGGAACCCATGATTCAAAGTGGGGAGTGCTAAACATTCGACTACCTGAATATTTCATTTTCAAACATTATCTACAAACATTTAAGGGGAAAGGATATGCCCTCAAGGGAGATCACTCTAATATGAAAGCACTGCCTCCCTTTTTAAAGCGACTACTCTTAAAGGTAAGAATTTGCTCCCTCTGGGGAGCAAATTCTTACCTTTACATTACGAAAACATGCCTACTCAAATACACTGAAAATTTCACCTCCAAAAACTGAAAAAATTCAGGTAAAAAAACTCTGATATTTTTCATATTTCTGCTCAAAACATAGATTGTGGGTACTCATTAGAACTGCCTCAGCAAGGCAGTTCTAACGAGTACCCACAATCTATGTTTTTGAGCAGAAATAAGAAAAATAACATATACACCTGTAAACCCCAGTTTTACTATATAAAAGTGGGGTTTAAGGGGGTCAAAATTATATAGGAATGTTTTTGTGATGATGAGCACCCCTTTCTTAGAGATGAGATTTGTATATCCTGGAAACAAATTCTTTTCTACTGGAGTGGTCTCCCTTTGAAAAGAGAGGTAACAAATTTTAAGCCCTCTTTGAGGTGTATTCATTCACTTAATTCGCCATGCTAAAACACCAACTAATTCAGTTCTTAACTTTTAGCCTGCTGTATGCGAAATAAGCAGTTATCTTTTCCCTGAAAATGGCCCCATAGGACAAAACAAAATGGGAACTTTTCTGTGTAAAAGTACCTCACGTTTCCTACACTTTATATAGCAAAACCATGGAAATGAAGGGTGCCTCCTGTATGAATATTATGAAAATTATAGTAGCAGGTACATGTACTGCTTATGTGGAAGATGTAACAGATATTCATCCTCAGACAGACCAGATTAACTGCTGGCCGAGATCAGCTCTACAGAATTATTATTTTTCTTGAACTAAAAAGATAAGGCTGCAATACAGTGCAGATGCTCTGCATAACAACGAAAAAGTTGGTAATACTATCAAGTGCTTAGAAAAAAATCAAAGCACTGAGAGTGCTGATGGGGGCGGTTGCCTGAACTCTTGAACTGATTTGGATTTACCTTGAAATTCAAAGAGCAATACATAAACAATACCTTATAGCCCCATATCTGCCCTTTTTCTGCAGCAAGTAGGGCCGCGGCTAGGGTAAAGAAATAAGAGGAACTGATACAGTTAGATCCACCTCAGAGTGTATAAAGCTAATACCTTTTTAAAATGCAGAATTAAGCATTATCGGCAGTAGCAGAGAACTATTTTCATGCAATTTTAGGTAATTATCAGGTAGGTCCCATCAGCTAAACAGATTTTCGAAATGCGATATGTTAAATCTGGTGGCGGTAAACTGCCCCCAATATACCACTGTGATGGTTACTTCGAGCAAATTTTGAACAGTGCTGGTATAGGACTCACACAAAAATATTTATTATGATAGGGATCACATAAAACAGTTTTTTTTAGGGTAATTATCAAAATAGTTTTGCTGCCAAAAAATAGGCCAGCATAACAAAATGCTTTGATTTCTGAATCTGTACTTTATTGCATGCAAATCTTTTCAGTAGTAAGCTAGATATAAACAATACCCTAACAATATTGTATGAGCCCTATCATACCAGCCATGCAATTATCCACAGTTAATGATGATCTGGGCCCAGTTGTTCAAAGCGTCGTTAGCTTAACGAGCTCGTTAAGGGTCATTTTGTTAACTGTTTTAGCAGATTCAATATACAATATTATGATATTTTTTGCTGAAAAAATGTGAGTAGCTTTTGCAATGCAAAAGCTACTCACATTTTTTCAGCAAAAAATTTCAGCATATACTCGTATCACTTGATCTAAATTTTAACGAATCGTTAACTAACGACATCGTTAGCTTTGAACAACTGGGCCCTGGTGTTTTACATCCCTTCCAAAATTATCTAAGTCATACTGAGATAATAGAAGGATATAATGGAAAGCTTTGAGCAATGAAGCACTGTACTATCATGAGCTGAATTTCACCTCCAGCGGGATTCGAACCTGGGACCTTGTGATGCTAAGTTGGAAGCGCTAACCACTTAGACACTAAGATGCTTCTATCCACAGTAATTTATACTATCCTATTCAATGTAAAATTACTGTACAGATCCCTATAAGCATACAGTCAATCAATTTCTGAATCTTCAGAAATACCACCCTATATATTTACCTTTATAAAAACATATCATCACTGAAACATGCCTGTATAATTTTGACCCCCTTAAACGCCACTTTTATATAGTAAAACTGGGGTTAACAGGGGTATACGTTATTTCTCTAATTTTTGCTCAAAAACATAAACTGTGGGTACTCATTAGAACCACCTTGTTGAGGTGGTTCTAATGAGTAGCCACAATCTATGTTTCGAGCAGAAATATGAAAAATATTAGAATTTTTTACTGAAAACTTTCATTTTTTGGTGATAAAATTTTCAGTATTGGGGGTATGGCAGGCCGAAACCAGATGTTGAGGGTGAGAGAATCCTAGAGTACGCCCTAGCATTTGACCTGCTTCTTGAGAACACATGTTTCAAGAAACGTGACAGCCATCTCATCACATACAAGTCTGGAAACACAGCCACACAGACAGACTTCATCCTTTTCCGTAGAACCATGCACAAACTTATCACAGATGTAAAAGTGATCCCTGGTGAGGAAGTAGCTCTGCAACATCAGCTTCTTGTATGTGACATGAGGATTGATGTGCCTCCAAAATCTAAGCGCAAGTTCACCCCTTGCCTCAAAGTTTGGAAGCTTAAAGACCCTCAGACAAGCAATCATTTCCAGGAGGTCTTCAACTTGTGAGCACATCTGCAGGTGTAGCTGATGGGGCCACTGAGGATATCTGGAACAACATCAAGACTGGACTGCTCAAGACAATTGAGGAGGTATGTGGCACAACTCAGCCACACCGTTGGCGTCGTGAAACCTGGTGGTGGAATGAACACGTCGAAAAAGCCATTGCTGCCAAGCGGACAGATGTCAAGGCCTGGAAGGCTGGTAAAGGCACCAGGGCATCATACAATGCAGCCAAACGAAATGCCAGACATGCAGTGCACCATGCTCGTCAAGAAGCCGACAAGAAGGTCTATGAGAATATTGACCCTAAGTCTTCAGAAGTCTACCGCCTTGCTAACCAGTTTAGAAGAGAGAACACTGATGTTGTTGGTGACAAACCTGTGAAGAATGATGCAGGAGAGATGTCAATGAGCGAAGACTCAAAGCAGAAGGCCTGGCTAGAGCACTACCAAAGGCTTCTCAACGTTGAGTTTAACTGGGATCCAGACTACCTGTCATATCAACCACCAGTGGAAAGCCCGCCCATCCCAATCACCACTGATATGGTTAAGAAGGCTATCTCACAGATGAAGGCTGGCAAAGCACCAGGTCCATCAGGCATAGTGGTGGAGATGATACGAGCCGCCAGTGACATGGACGCCTCCATGATCCGTGACCTCGCAGTTGCAATCATTCGTGACGGCAAGGTGCCCTCTGACTGGGAGCAGAGTTTCATTGTCTGCCTCTACAAGGGAAAAGGGGACACATTGGAAAGGGGCAACTACCGCGGTCTCAAGCTGACAGAGCAGGTTATGAAAATCTTGGAGAGGATTGTGGATGGCCTCATCAGACAGTTGGTGTCAATCAACGATTCCCAGTTTGGTTTCGTCCCAGGCAGAGGCACTGCAGATGCAATCTTTGTTGTCAGGCAGCTGCAAGAGAAGTATCTAGCTGCCAGTAAGAGACTCTACATGGCTTTCGTAGACCTGGAGAAGGCATTTGATCGAGTACCTCAGAAGGTCATCTGGTGGGTGCTGAGAAAACTTGGTGTGGAGGAGTGGATTGTGCGACTGGTGCAGGGGATGTATGCAAATGCACGGAGCTGTGTCTGTGTTGGTGAGGGGTACAGTGAAGAGTTTGAAGTGAAGGTTGGTGTTCACCAAGGTTCAGTACTCAGCCCGCTGCTCTTCATCATTGTGCTTGAAGCCTTATCACGAGAGTTCCGCTCTGGGGTCCCCTGGGAGGACCTCTATGCTGATGACCTTGTTATCATCGCTGAATCGCTTGAGGAATGTGTCAGGAGGCTCTTGACTTGGAAAGAAGCAATGGAGAAGAAAGGACTGAGAGTAAATGCAGGAAAGACAAAGATCCTGATCTGCAGTTCGGGACTGGACCTCCTGCAGAGTTCAGGCGAGTTTCCATGCGCTGTCTGTCGCACTGGAGTGGGCAGCATCTTCTGCAATGGCTGCAAGCACTGGGTGCACAAGAAATGCAGTGGGCTCAAGCGCTTGAAAAAGGAGCCTGACTACAGACGTACATGGTGCCAGGGAACTGCATGCCCCTTGGATGGCAGACCACAGAAGGAAGTCCAGGTTGGACCTGACAAGCTTGAGGTGGTAGCTTCCTTTTGCTACCTAGGAGACATGCTCTCAGCAGCTGGTGGCTGTGAACTTTCAACCACAACACGTGTGAAAACCGGCTGGAAGAAGTTCAAAGATCTGCTACCAGTCCTCTCTTCATGCCACCTCTCTTTCAAAACACGTGGCCGTGTGTACAGCTCTTGTGTGCGAAGCGCAATGCTCCATGCCAACGAGACTTGGCCATTGACAAAGCGGAATCTCCAGCGTCTGCAGCGAAATGACAGGGCAATGATCAGACAGATCTGCAATGTCAGGCCTTAAGACATTGTCACCACCAGGTCCAATGAGCTACTTGTGCGGCTTGGCATTGAGGATCTGGACCTCATTCTGAAGGAGAGAAGACTCTGATGGTATGGACATGTGGAACGCTCCAATGGTGCAGTCAAGACAGCCTTTGACATACAGGTTGATGGAAAGCGTTGGCCTGGGAGGCCCAAAATGACATGGAAGCAGCTAGAGAGGGATTGCAGAGAGTGGAAGCTCTCGGCTATCAACCCTCATGATAGACATACCTGGAGATCTGGTGTGAGATCTGCCATGCGTGCAGCAAGCCAGCTATCTGGAAGAGGGCCCACTGATGTGGATGTTGCCCCTGTACCTGCACGTTAATCAAAAATCGATTATGATATGATGATGGTGATTTGAATAGGCATGTTTTCGTAATGTCGTTGGTACTTATTAAAAGTGCTTTGCCTTATTGAGGCAATTCTAATGAGTAGTCCCATGACATATGCTTTTATCAAAAAGAAAAATAGAAAAAAACATTGCATAATCATTGAATACACTCCTCATGAAATCTCTTTTATCTTTCTTTTAAGTATAACCCCATTAGATGGATATTATACAAGTTTTCCAGTAATTTTGAAAAAAAAAAAACAAAAACAAAAAATAAGCACACAGTGCAGCAGTTTTGATGAATAGTTATATCAAAGCCTTTTACCTGCACAAAAATCTGCTAGCTGATGAAAATTACTTTCAGCAAAACTCTAAAACCACAAAATGTCAAAGATTACAACTATAAAATTCTCTAATTCCTTTAAACCAAACCTCTGAATAGCACTGACAAAGTTGAATATTATGTCAGGTAAATGTTTTAAATCAATTTCAACCATGATTTCAAGCACTTGAGATACAAAAAAAAATTGTCACCTTGCTGTGCCGCTATTATACACACAATTACCCCCAATTTTGTAAGCTGCTTATTCTATTCAGATTCATCCAGGCTGACTTTAAAAATATGCCACACAGTGAGAAAAGGGGATTTTGGTGACCTACCTAAACCCTTAAGGTGCTAATCAGGACTGCAGCAGACAACATTTTGAATATTTTTTTATTATTTTTTCAGAGAAAATAAAGCAACATTTTATGTGAATCATCTGCATGACAGGTGATTCACATGAAATGCCATGTCTTATTTTCTCTGTAAAATAATAATAAAAAAATTAGAAAGGTACTGCTACAATTTTGTCTAACACTTCAAGGGTTAACAGCAGAGGCCCAGATCAGCTTGTACATATATGCAGTCTGATCTGGGCTGTTGCTGTTCAAAGATATGTACTACAATGGCCAACGATTCTGTGCGCAGGGAAGATCTGAGTGAACAGGCAGGCTGTTTCCAAAGCCCCAAAGATCCCTTTACTAAGAGCTGCACCATGTGAAAATGTGTTTTTGAGGTAACATGTGTAGATGGTGAAGAGCCTGATCAGCCTGTTCCCTTCTGCTGATTGAAGAAGGGTCCCCAACATGACCTTAATAGTGTTGACTAGGCTGTTAAACTCCAAATCAACCAACCAACTGATCAGCCTGTACATCTGGGTAGTCTGATTAAGGCCATGATAACACTACCTGCTTATAGAATTTCTAGACACTGTAGAGTATTAGATACTGATGAGACTGTATGCATGTGCCTGCTGTCGTAACTCTTTTGTTTAACCCTTGTCCTGCTGATCTTGGATATACCCTGCTTTTGCAAACAGTGTAGATCCAGATCAGTTGGTTTCTGAAGAAGCCAACTGATCTGGATCTGCACTGTTTGCCATTAAGTATGTGAATTTATAGCAACAATCCGGATCAAGTAATCTGATTGGCTGAAAATTAGAAGTGGGCATGGTGTCTTAATTTATTCTGCGGGACAAGGGTTAAGGTCAATTGTGGACACATCTAGAGACTTTGCCACCATTTTTCACAAGGGAAATAACTTTTATTATCACTTCCTGTTTGCTTTCTTGTACTTCACTCGCATTGGAAGTAAATCCATTTTTTTAGAGTAGACCCCTTTTCAAAAGGGAATAAAAACAATTTGGACAGAGTTATCTCCCTTGAAATTGTATCAATTCCTCTTCAGGACAGGTATTTCACTTGACCTGCCACATTTTGATCCAAGGATAACCTACCTTATAACAAAAATGCACGACCCATTAAAAGGGCCCTTAAGAGGAAGTGAAGGTTCAGAAATCTTTGCATTCACTCAGTCAGATTGGGGTCTTCTGTTTTTGTCATATTTAAGTGGACTGGATACACTTTCAAGTTAGATAATTCTGACAAACTTGTTCCTTTTAGGTTTGACCCATTTTCAGAAGGGGATTGCTGTGCATGACAGGATGTCATAAAAGTTGTCTCCCTTAGAAAAAAAAATGGCAGAAGATTTACAAACAGTGCCCACTCAGCTTAAACACTGTGCTTCAGACTAAGAGAGAAGATCAGACCAATGTACATGTACAAGGTACGATCAAGAAATTATGTTGTTGTGTTGAGGTTTTACGGCCCAGTCAACCCAATGGGGTCATGTCGAGCGCGGTCAGTTTACCTAACCACACGTTTACTGGGCAGGCTTAGTCCTCCAAGCGGTTAACCAGTATTGTGCACATTCTTTCGCCAGAAACTGACAACTGCCCTTCTTGAATCAGCGGAAGGGAGAGAATGACCGTAGAAAATATTTCATGATCAATCTCCACGAAAGAATGTTGCCGGCCTCGGCGGGGGTCGAACCCGCGACCTCCTGGTCTCCAGTCGGACGCGCATCCAACTGCGCCACCGAGGCCGGCACGATCAAGAAATTAACGGCCCAAAATACTTAGAATTAATAAATTGAAATGAAACCCCAGTCAGTCAATAATTTTATCTTATTCAACATCTTTGGTAGAAAGAATAAAATTTCAAAGCTATTGATTTCAGTAGAAATGCACTGCAAACAGGGGAAGGGTGTGTTAAACTTAGAAAATGGACAAAGTTGGAGCATTCATAAAGTTATTGTGTAAGAAGGGCATGTCCCCAAAAGGAAATTGATGATGACTTTATAAAAAAACCCTTGGGGATGAGGTTCCTTCTTGCAGTATGGTAAAGAAATGGGCTGCTGAATTTGGGAGAGGGAGGAAGAGCATGGAGGATTATGAACAGTCTAGGTGCCCTAAAAAGGCTACTACAGACAAAAATATTGAGCTTGTACACAGTCCGATCGTGTGACAGGAGAAGAAGCCTGCATGATATAGCTAGACAAACAGGCATCAGTTCCTGGGCAGTTCAGTCTATCTTGGCCGATATCTTAGGTATGTTCAAGGTCTCAGCTAAATGGGTCCCCCAGAATGTTGACCAAAATTCAGAAGAAGAACAGGCTTGATATTTCTAAGTACCTCCTGTCTCTCTATGAAAATGAGCCAGAGGAATTTATGTCCAGTTGTGACCCAAGATGAGACTCGGGTCCATCACTTTGATCCTGAGGCCAAAAAGCAGAGAATGCAATGGAAGCACCCTAGTTCACCCCCTCCTAAAAAATTTAAAAGAGTTTCTTCAGCAGGGAAGGTGATGGCCTCTATCTTTTGGGTATCATGGTGGATTATCTTGAAGAATAATGGTGCATATTATGCAGAAGAACTAAGGCAGCTGTGTCAGGAGATTGTGAAGAAAAGAACAGGAAAGTTCACTCGAAGTATCCTGCTCTTGCAAGATAATGCACCAGCGCACAATACTCAAGTTGATATGGCTGCTGTGACTAAATGCAGCTTCAAGGTCCTTCTTCATCCCCTGTATTCTCCAGATTTAGCCCCTTAAGACATCTGTTTCTAACTCTGAAAACTAACCTTTGTAGTAGGAATTTTGGAAGCAATGAAGGCATTATAGATGCTGTTGAGGTTGACAAGTACTTGGGGGACCAAGAAGAAAGCTTCTTTTTGAAAAGATAATGGCAAATTTCTGCTCTTGGTCATTCCCATTTTGTGCAATAAAGCAGTTTTCTCTTACATGTATTACGAAGCTTTCTCTTATTTGCAATAAAGCAGTTTTCCTTGCATGTAGTAAAGCAGTTTTCCTTTACAGGCAATGACCTTTACATGCAAGTAAGCAGTTTCCCTTTATATGCAATAAAGCAGTTTTGTCCTGTGTGCAATAAAGCAGTTTTCTTTACATGCAAAAGAGCAGTTTTCCTTTATGTGCAATAAAGCAGTTTCTCTAGCAGTTTTCCTTTGCAGGCAATAAAGCAATTTTCCTTTACATGCATGAAGTATTTTTTCTTTACGTGCAATAAAGTCATTTTCCCTTACATGCAATAAAGCAGTTTTCCTTTACATACAATAAAGCATTTTCCCTTTCATGCAATAAAGCAGTTTTCCTTTTCATGCAATAAAGCAGTGTTAACATGAGCAACAAAGTGGTTTTCCTCTACATGCAATACAGCAGTTTTCTTTACATGCAATAAAGCAGTTTTCCCTTACATGCAGAAAAGCAGTTTTCCTTTACATGAAATAAAGCAGTTTTACCCTATGTGCAATAAAGCAGTTTTTCTTTCATGCAATAAAGCAGTTTTCTTTTCTTTGCTTTGGGCAATAAAAGCAGTTTTCCCTTAGCAAAACCCAAGATTATCTGGATTGCATCAAGGAAAAAAGTCTCTGATCACATGTGAGTTGCACAGATTTAGATCATTATGTGCATCTGTGCAGTTTGATCAGGGCCTTTACACTCTATTGATACATTCTACAGGATCCAATAATACTGTAAGAGAACAGTGAAGACACTCATCAGGCTGCACAGGTGTGCAGGTTGATCTGCTCATTTGCTCTCTGCATTAGGCTGAAGACAAATTTTCGCTTGGCAAAGTCCAACTAATGAAAATATTTAAAAATGATATATCAAAAATTCACACTTAAAATTACAGGTGAAAGTAATTTCTAAATAAACATTAAAAATAATCCCAGTAAGTTATGACATAAGGTTAAGTGCTTTAATTCATCTCTTTGAGGTAAAATTATCCTAACAAGACTAGCCCAGCTGGACTATATCCTGTCATTTCACTAGCTTTGACAAAGGCATTCCTACAATTATAAAAAATATTATCCCTTAAAGCATTAAGCAAACTTGTAGCAGACGACATTCCAACCGTTTTTTTATATATCATTTTTCAGAAAAAATAAGACTTGGCATTTCATGTGAATCATCTGCTGTGCAGATGATTCACATGAAATGCCAAGTCTTATTTTCTGGAAAAAATATTAAAAAAAAATAAAATGTAATCTGATACAATTTTGCTTAGTGCTTTAAGGGTTGATATAAGTACCAGCACAAGTAAAAGACCTTTGTGTCATCACAAACAGAGAAAGGTCATATCAGTCTCCCCATCCATGCAGTCTAGACAGTGTCTTCTCTTTCTGTTGATATATTCTATAGGTAAAAAAATTCTGTAACCTGACAGTGAAGGCCCCAGTCAGACAGCATGGATGTGCAGCCTAGACTGGACTTTCACTGCCTGCATTATGCTACAAGAGCACTTTTATCATGTTGAAGCCAATATTATACAAAAAAAAATAACAAAGAAAACACAGCATCTTTGCTGGCTTGAAACCATCTAAACAAACTGGGTGGGCTCAGAATGAAGGATAAAAGGTCCAAAGGTTATGCACCGAGGTGTTCCTCAGTTATTACTGACTATGAGCTACTTGATCTTTAAGTCTGTTGACTGCAGTGCTATTGCTTTGGGCAAGTTTTTGATGACTGATTAGACCAATGTTAGCTCTGAACTGTCTTGCAAGAAAGCTCTGATAAAGTTTCTTCGTATGGTCGTGCATTGGCTTTAGCTTACTGCTGTTGGTGCTTTCTCTCAGCTTCACAGATTCTTTTTGCTTCATAATCATCTGCTCCTTTTCTGATGAGGCAATGCCACTTTAGTAGGTTGAGTGCTGTCTCTTCCCAGGACTCTGAAGGTATGTTAAAGACCTTGAGAGACTTTAGGGTGTCCTTGCAGCATTTCTTCTTGCCACCCTGGGAGGGGTTTCTCACCTGAAGTTCGCCATAGTTTTTATTTGGTAAAGAGTTCATCACGCAGTCTGGTGACATGACCAGCCTATCTTAGCTCTGTGAGCTTCAGAAGAATATGTATGCTATGCATCCCTGCCCTCTATAAGACATCTGTGTCTGGGATCTTGTCTTGCCACATGATCTTTAGTTTCCTCAGGCAATTTTCTAAGGCAGCTTGTGTGGAAGTGGTTAAGGCTTTCAGCGTGATGCTGGTGAACTATCCATGCATGTATATATGAGTGTTGGCAGTACCGCAGCTTTGCAGACTTTCAGCTTTGTATCCAGCCTGATTCTACTCTGATTCCAGACATTTCAATGTAACCTACCAAATGGTGCACAGGCTTTAGCAATTCTGCAGTTTATTTCACAAGCAATATGCACAACTCTTGACAGAGTGCTTCCCAAATATGTGAACTGGTCGCCAACTTGAAGTTTTTGTCCTTTCACTGTGATGATGGGCTCGCTGCATGGCTTTCCAGGTGGAGGTTGGTGCACAACCATGGTCTTCTTGATCCTGATTATGAGATTATAGTTGTCACAAGCTTGTGAAACTCAATACATACCTTCTTGTATTTTCCTCTCTGTTGAGGCATTTTTTGCCATGTCATCGGCACAGAGAAGCTCGTCCAACATACCCCGATGCTTCCTACCGAGTTTAAAGTCAATTGGCCTTTCAGTTCAGGAGAAGTAAACAATATATTTTTAAGATGGCAGTTATGGTGGCCATCTCGGATTTCCAATCTGAAGGATTTTAGCTATTTTTCATCTACAAGTCACCCCGTTCCTTCCGACCAAGTTTCAAGTCAGTTGGCCTTTTGGTTCAGGAGAAGAAGCGAAAACTAAATTTTCAAATTTGGTGGCCATGGTGGCCATCTTGGATTTCCGATCAGAACAGTTTTAACTATTTTTTATTTGCAAGTCACCCTACTACTTCCTACCAAGTTTTAAGTCAAATGGCCTTTCGGTACAGGAGCAGAAGTGAACAATAGATTTTCAAGATGGCAGCCATCTTGGATTTCTGATCAGAATGATTTTAGCTATTTTTAATCTTCTCTTCACCTCGATGCTTCCTACCAATTTGTGAGTCAATTAGCCCAGGTGTGTAGGTGGAGAAGGCTTTTAAAGCAAATTGTTGATGCCTCATGATAGATGACGGACATTGACCGATCCCAATAGCCCACCTTGAGCACTTTGTGCTCAGGTGAGCTAATAACCACCTACAGTAAAACTTTGATGACTCGAACACTGATGATTCGAATTCATTTTTGAGTCCCTTCAAAAACTCTTCCAAAAGCTCAAGAAAACAAATATTTAGGAAATTTTCTTATTTAAGCATGAAATTGTATGTTGTGTGTACTCATTAGAATTACCACATTGAGGTGATTCTAATGAATACACTCAACATGCCATTATTGTATAGAAGATCAAAAATACTTCTCTAATTATCACCATTTGCTTGCTTACCTGGCGCCATGATTTGCTCTTATTGGCTCTAACTATCCATGTCTCAAATAAAGTTCCATGGTCCCAAAGATGTTCGAGCCAGTGAGATTTTACTGTAATAAGGTGCACATATAGAAAAAAAAATCAACTGAATATTTCATTAGAGAAGTACTTTAAGATGCTAGTAGTATAGAGTGACACTATGGACACTCCTTATGGGAAATACAAAATTCCCATAAGAAGTGTCCATAATGCCACCCTATACTACTGATGCTTATGCGGTATTTTTTTTTCTAATTTCTATAAGCATATGATGTTGAGGCAATTCAAATGAGTACTTACAACATATGCTTTTATAAAGAATTAGATAAAAGCACAGGGACTGTAATCAGAAGACTAAAAATTGCTTGACTGTGTGCTTATAGAGGTATGTGCAGTAATTAGGCTGAATAAGGTAGTAGAGTTAGGACTGTCAAATTCCATGAAATATTCTGTTTGGAGCATGGTATTTCATAAAAGAGCATTCCAAAATGTTCCTCGAAATTTATGGGCTTTGATTACACAATCTTCATATCCAAAATACGAGGGATGTTCGAAATGAATTGCTTATTTCTATCTGGAGACTTCAAATTTCAAGTTAGCCCGAAAGTACTCATTTCTTGCCCTCGAAGTACTCCCTGTGGCTAGGAATGCAAAGTTTCAGCCGATGAATCCACTTCTTGAAGGCGTCACGGTACGCTGATTTGGGCACAGTAATAAGGTACTGATGAATGGCAGATCCAAGTGCCTGTCGGGACTGGTATTTCCGCCCAGCAAGGAATGCTTTCAATTTCGGAAACGAAAAGAAATCACATGGGGCAAGGTCTGGGGAATACGGGGGTGAGGCAAAACAGTTACTTTTTCTTTTTTCAAAAACGCCGTAACTATTGCGGAGGTATGAGCTGGGACATTGTCATGTAGAAGACGGACATGTTTAAAACCAGTGGCAGGGCGTCGTTTCTGATAATACTTTTTCAGTTTCTTCAGTACTACGTCTTTGTAGTACTTTCCGGTGATGCTTTTGCCCTTTTTCACTGGCACTTTTATTGCGACTCCTTCACCAGAGAAGAAGATTGCATACAAAACCTTCTTTGTACTCAAAGAACGTTTGGCAATTATTGGGCGTTTGCTGTGTTTAGTGGCCCAGATCATATTGCTAACCTTTCTGATGGGCTCAAAATAATGGATCCAGGTTTCATCACCTGTGACGACATTGGCAAACTGCTTTTTATCATATTTTGGAAACATTTGAAGCAGCTTTTTGGCCACTTTAACCCGTTGCCTCTTTTGCTCGTCAGTCAACAGATGTGGCACCCATCTAGCAGAAATCTTTCTGACTTTCACATGCTTCTTCAAAATAAGGTGAACCATTGATAGTGATATGCCTACCTTTCGTGCAATATCACGAACTGTAAATCTGGCATCTCCTTTAATGATTTCATTTATTTTGGAAACGATTTCTTTACGAGATGCAGATTTTGGCCTACCTGATTTCGGTGCATTTTAGATGGACTCTACACCAGACTCAAATTTCTTTTTCCACCGCCGAACTGTGTCATAAGACACACAAGAAAGTCCAAAAGCAGTAGAAATTTCAGTCATCAGCTTCTTCAAAGAACAACCAAGTTTTGAGCGAGCTTTGATGTAAGCCCGTATTTCATCTTTTTTGTCGACGCTTCTACCAACCATTTTTACTGCAGTGGTCAATGACTGCGTGTATTCAAATGGCAAATTTTATGTCTTACACTTAGTCTAACATGTACATTTATATACCATTGTGTAGATATTGAATAGCCCTATACAAGTATGTATTGGTTTTTATCATGCCCCACGTGGATATCGAGCTAGAGGACAATAAGCAATTCATTTCGAACATCCCTCGTACTGTTTCACTCAAAATGTCTTGGAAAATGAGTGAGTTTAATTATCATTATCCTGTTGGTCATGACTATTTGGGCATTCAGTAGGTAGGCTTACTTGAGTGCACCTCAAGACTCCAGAAACTAGGCTCGTCCCTCAGTTCTAGGTTTTCTGACAGAAACAAAATACCATAATAACCCTCTGTATTGGAACAGACAAGCCTAAGCAAAAAGTGGAGACCCAGACCAGATGCCACAGTCTGATCAGGGTCCATACTGTTTGCCATGCATCCAGCAGTTTTTATATACAAGAACTGGTGGTTAAATGGACGTTCAATAAGGAGTTAAGGTGTTCCAATATTTAGGAAAAATACATAGGCTGCATGGTTATATCCAATTTTCTGAAGAAAAAAAAAACAAAAAAAAAAAACGTTATAAAGAGCCTATCATTCTCTGTATGCTAATTTTGTCATCGGTATAAAAATGATTTAATTTTATCAAAACAATAATGATTGATTTTCAGACAATAACAATCATAACTATGAAGTCCTATGGTGAAAATGCATTATTTCTAGTGTCCTGTGGACCAAGATAAATGAGACATGACAAAAGAAAATGTACCTTATTACATGTTAACCCATAAAGCATCATTTAAAATGGTAGCAAACAACATTCTCATTTTCTTAAATTAATAATTCAGAGAAAATAAAGCCCAATATTTCATGTGAATCAATGATTAACTGATGATCATTATGCAATAGCATGCCCTATTTTCTAAGAAATATTAAAAAGAATTGGAATGTTACCTGCTGTTGCAGCTTGTGCTGAATTTATGCCCTTTTTGAGTGCTTAGTAGCATTTTTCCATGATAAGGAGACAATTTGCATAAAATGTAAAACTCTATTTTCTGAGAAAAATAAGAATAATATTAAGTCATTGTCAACTGAGTTTGACCTGAGAGTATGAGTATTTATAGTATGTGAGTAAAAATTTCAGCAGACAACATTATGAAATAGTTTATTTTTTTCCAGAAAAGGAGTCAGTTTGCATGAAATATCAAACCCTTTTTTTATAAGAAAAATAAGAAAAAAAAATCATTCATTGTCTGCTTGAATTTGAGCTTATATGAATATTTTGAGTAAAAATTTTAGCAGACATTTTGAAATATTTTCCTTATTTTTCCCAGAAAATAGGATATGACATAGGGTATCATATCCTTGCATGATTGCCAAATCCTGTTTTCTGGAAAAAAGTAGAAAATATTAATTATTAAAGATGACTTTGATATGTCATAAGGTACTTTTTTGCTTGTGCATAATTTGAAAAACAAGCAGAAATAGCTATATTGTTATTGTTTTAAAAAAGCTTGTAAAGCCAGAAAAGTTATTAATCCTGGGCAGATGTCATTTCAAGTCCTTCATGTATTGTTTTACAGGCAAAGATTAGATTTATTTCAACATTGTATTTTATTGAATTTTCATTTTCATGTAATGCTTAGCATGCTGAGTAAAAATTTCAGCAGATGACATTTTGAATTTTTCTTTATTTTTCCCAGAAAATAGGCTTTGATATTTCATACAAATTGTCTCTGAGGATCCAATTTACATGAAATATCAAATCCTGTTTTCTGGGAAAATGAGAAACATATCATCAATTTGTCACCTGCTGAAATTGCCAAGAGTGGTAAAGGTTAAACACCAACATGAATACCATGTTATGGACCCTTGACTGCAATCTGGCAAGGGGAATTTGACACACAGGGAGTAAGCAAGACATGGTGTTATCAATTTGTTTTACTTTAATTCTGCTTGACATCAGAAAACTACCATATTTATCTTAACCCTTGCAATGCTGAACAAGACCTGTCGGCAGACAGGATAGCTCGCCTGATATTGCACATTTTGTTTCTGAAAAATTCTAAGTCCGTGACCTCGATTTTGACATGACCTTGGGGGTGGGGGGCAGGGTGGGGATTGCACTGTGCAAAATTTTCATCAAACCAAAGAGGAATCAAATCGGCGCTAAGGAGGAAATAATGAGGTCTTAAAAACTTAAACTAAAACTTTTAAATTCCAAGTCTGAGACCTCGACTTCAAGGTCAAGGACATGAAAGCTGATGGTGCTGATAAAAACTTTGGACCAGTATATATCATGATACCAAAAATAAATCAAATCCATCATTTGGTTTAGATGTAATGAGGTCATAAAAACTTTGACATAAAATTTTAACATGAAATATTTTGACATGACTGGGACCTGGACCTTAACATGTACTAGGGGATTGGGATGGAACTGGGCAAAATTTTTGACCAATATGTATCTACATACCAAAGATGAATCAAATGGGTGGTAAGGTTAGAAAATAATGAGGTTTTAAAAAACTTCAACGAAAACTTGAACATTTAAATTCTAAGTCTGTAGCCTCGACCACAAGGTCACAGTCATGAGTGTTGATGGTGCTGATAAAAACATTTGACCAGTATCTATCATGATAACAAATAGGAACTAAATCCATCATTTGGTTTAGAAGTAATGAGATCCTAAAAACTTTGATAATTCTAAGTCCATGACCTTGACCTTGGCCTGACCTAGGGGTATGGGATGGTACTGCGCAAAATTTTGGACCAATATGTATCATCATAATGAAAACTTTAACATTTAAATTCTTAGTCTGTGACCTCGATCACAAGGTCACGGTCATCAGTGTTGATGGTGCTGATAAAAACTTTTGACCAGTATCTATCATGATACCAAATAGGAACTAAATCCATCATTTGGTTGAGAAGTAATGAGATCCTAAAAACTTTGAAAATTCTAAGTCTGACCTTGACCTTGACCTGACCTAGGTGGGTGAGGGGTGGCATGGTAATTCGCAAAACTTTGGACCAATATGTATCATCATATAAAAGATGAATCTAATCGGTAATTAGGTTAGGAAATAATAAGGTCTTAAAAACTTTAACGAAAACTTTAACATTTAAATTCTAAGTCTTTGACCTCGACTTCAAGGTCACGGTCACAGTCACGAGTGCTGATGGTGCTGATAAAACTTTTGACCAGTATCTATCATGATACCAAATAGGAACTCAATCCATCATTTGGTTTAGAAGTAATGAGATCCTATAAATTTTGGCATAAAATTTTAACATGAAAATTGTAAGTCCTTGACCTTGACCTGACCTAGGGGGGTGGGGATGGTACTGTGCAAAATTTTGGACCAATATGTATCATCATACCAAAGATGAATCAAATCATGAGGTCTTAAAAACTTTAACGAAAACTTTAACATTTGTGGACGCCGACACCAATGCTGCCGATGCCGAGGGTAGTACAATAGCTCTCCGTGAACATTGTTCAGGTGAGCTAATAAATTAAGATACCACACCCACTTCTAATTTTTAGCCAATCAGATTACTTGATCCAGATTATTGGTATAAATTCACATACTGAATGACAAACAGTGCAGATCCAGATCAGTTAGCTTCTGAGAAGCCAACTGATCTGGATCTTCACTGTTTGCAAAGGCAGGGCATATCTGGGTTCAGCATGACCAGGGTTAAAGTGACTGGACAGCCCTGAAAGATTTTCTTTTTGAGGGAGATGCTTTTGCAGATAGGAAGTTGTCTCCCTATATCTGAATACTTTCAAAACATGAGGTTACCATACTCTTAAAGGAAAGAATTTGCTCCTCAATAGAAGAAATTCTTTTCTTCAAAAGTAGCAAATACTTCCATGTCAGAGTTTTTTCCCTTGGAGGTGTATCTATTTCTCTGAAATGGATGGAAGTGTGAGCAAACAGTATAGACAAGATCAGTACCTATGCCATTTGCCATTTAGCCAGCCAGTAATGTTAAATAAAGTGAAATTCTGCTATTAAGACCACTTTAGGAACTGCCTAAAAGCGGTCTTATTAGTGGCATGGTATTAATACTGAATATAGAATAATAAGGAAGAAAGCATTTGGGACTGGCAGAAGCAGCTCTTAATAGTGGAGTGGTCTTAATTTCAAGTGGTCTTAAAAGCAGAATTTTACTGTACATTATGAATATATAGTAAAACCAAAAAATATCAATATTTCTTTTCTTATTTCTCCATAAACTATGTGCCGTGCATACCCATAATAACTACCAGAGTGAGCCAATAGTAATGCATACCCATTACATGTATTTTCCTGGAGAA
Source organism: Anodontia alba (assembly GCA_964016985.1). Classification (NCBI taxonomy): domain Eukaryota; kingdom Metazoa; phylum Mollusca; class Bivalvia; order Lucinida; family Lucinidae; genus Anodontia; species Anodontia alba. The sequence goes on along the minus strand of OZ024825.1, from coordinate 97,586,132 downwards.
ATAAGAAAAACATTTTTAATTAACCCTTGCTATGCTTAATAAATTAAGATGACATGCCCATTTCTAATTTTAAGCCAATCAGATTACTTAATCCAGGTTGTTGATACAATTCACATGCTTAATGGAAAACAGTGCTGATCCAGATCAGTTCTGCAGAAGCCAACTGATATGCATCTGCACTGTTTGCAAAGGCAGGGCATATCTAGGTTCAGCAGGACCAGGGTTAAATACTCATCTTATTGAGCCCTTAAAGCACCAATCAAAACAGCAGCAGACAACACTCTCAACTAAATATTTGTTGTTGGTGGTGGTGATTTTTTTTTTTTTTTTTTTTTTTTTTTTTTTCAGAGAAAATAAAGCTTCAAATTTCTGTGAATCATCCTGCTAGGCTGATAAAAATGAAATTTCTCTAAAACATTAAACAAAATATTTTTTTAGAGTGTCATGGACATCATATCTTGAATGGTGCTTTAACCTTTACCAGCCTCTTAGCAAAGTCATCAGATGACAATCTGATGCTATTTTTCTTATTTTTTTTTTCTAGAAAAATAGGCTTTGACTTTTCATGCAAAGGAGATAATTTGCATGAAAGATCAAAATCTATTTTCTGGAAAAATAACAAAAATATGTTATAAAATGTTGTCTGCTGAAATTTTTACCCAGCATGCTAAGTGTACAAGCACCAGTTGTAAAAGCGGCAGACAGCACTAAAAATATCTGGGCTTTTTTTTTTCAGAGAAAGTAAGGCTTGAAATTTCAGAAATCATCCATCCTCCAGGCAGATAAACATTAAATTTTCTGAAACAATAAAAAATCTGTTTTAGAATGTCATCTGCAATTTACAAACTTGAATGGTCCCTTAAGGGTTACAGCTACAAATGTGAAAAGTGACAGTTTACAGAAATATCTGTACTTGTGTCAGTGCTGATGATGCGGGCCAGTGCCATCAGAAATAATGCAGATGTTATGCAATATGCACTTCTAAAATATTATGCCACCAAGGTAATAAAAAACTTTGAAGTAATTTCTTTCTCTCCATTCTAAATCTTAATAGAAATATAATGTTATTTAGAGCTAGACAATCTCTTTTTAATCATTGTGAAATCAAAGGGGGGATAAAAAATAACAGCACCAAATGTCATGTTTTCTGAAAACCTTGATTTCTATCTTTGTTTTTATGACAGGAACAAAAGAGGTTCTGACTTTATCTGAAAATATGAGTAGACTGGTGTACTCATCACAACTGTGATCTTTGAAACAGATTGTCGTTTAAAGCCACCATGGAGAATGCAGAACGGAATCCTTTCAGATATGGCCGTTATGCTAACACACATATGTAAAATATTTGTTTTTATTTTTCTCATAAAGATTCACAAATGACTGCAAATATCAACACATTTTTACACAAAACTCAGGAAAATACAGGAAAATATTCAGAAATATTTTGGGAATCCAACTGACCACACATGTATAAATTTCAATCAAATCTATTGACATCCATACACATAATTTTTTTTTTTTTTTTTTCATTTAGCCAGCATTTAAGATGTCCAAATATTTAAGGTAATTACAGTATATACCTCTTTTAACCTATTGTACACTGAATGAAATCCCCACACTATATATTGGAAGATTCTATTTTCAGTTTTAGGTATGTCAGGCTATGAGAAAAATGGTTGAACTATTTGCAATCAGTGGAGACGCTGATCAAATTCTGCATTCTGCAGTGCCTGATTTGGGTCTGCACTGTTTGCATATTTACCCTTTTAGTGGTCTCCAGACTACAATGGTTTAACTTTCCGGTTGCATAACTCTGGCAGAATGAGAAGCTTAACCCATAAGTGCCAATCACAACTGCAGCAGAAATCATTTTGAATTATTTTTTACATATTTCCAGAAAATAGGCTTTGACATTTCATGCAAACTGTCTCCTCTGGAGACAATTTGCATGAAATTACAGAGCCTAGTTTCTGGAAAATTTAAAACAATTTATCAATTGGTCGTCTGCTGAATTGCCCAGAGAGTGGTAATGGTTAAAATGATATGATACTGTATTTACCCTAAGATTCATATACCTTAACTCCTATATACTGGAAGAGTCCAATTTCAATTTTAGGTACATCTGACTATGAGATTTAGATATTCCTAGAGAAAATTGGTTGAACTATTTGCAAACAGTGGAGACCCTGATCAGATGCCGCATTCTGTGGCATTTGATCTGGATCTGCACTGTTTGCCAAATACCCTTTTAGGGGTCTCCAGGCTACAACACTTAACACTCAACAGAAAAGAGAATTTAACATTTCAAGCAAATTGTCTCCATTGAAAACAATTCGCATGAACTGTCAAATCCTGTTTTTTGGGAATAATAAGAGAGTATCATCAATTTGTTGTGTGATCAGGGCCTACATTGTTTCCCATTCCACTAAGTATTTTAAGAAACAACTGCATAAAAGCAAACATTTGGCCTAAAATTCGTTAAAAATTTTAGACATTTACTGTATTCTAATTTCAATATTAGGACCATCCCACTAATAAGACCACTTTTAGACAGTTCTTAAAGTGGTCTTAATCCTTGTCATTCTGAACCTGAATATACCCTGCCTTTGCAAACAGTGTAGATCCAGATCAGTTGGCTTCTTAAGAAGCCAACTGATCTGGATCTGCACTGTTTGCCATTAAGCATATGAATTTATAGCAACAATCCTCATCAAGCAATCTGATTGGCTGAAAATTTGAAAAGGGCATGGCATCTTTATTTATTCAGCAGGAGACAAGGGTTAATTGTGGAATTTTACAATAGTTAGGGTGATATGGTAATGATGGACAGCCAAGAAACTGATCATATTGTGTGGCTGTGCATGTTGATCCCAGCCTTCACTGTTTGGAAACATTCTTTTTTTTTCACCAATACTTCCACTATGAACTTTCTGCATTCAATACAAGAAAAAGGCCCTTACATGACATGCAGGAAAGGAAGACCCAGAGCAGTCTAACCAGGGCCTTTGTTGCCAGCTTACAGACTCACTGGAGACAGTAAAATGTATAGACAAAAAGAGAATACCATGAACAGATGGCACTGCACATTCACAGTTTATTATAGCATGGCAAAGGGGTCCTTTTCTTGCACTGAATATCATTTCATAAAGTTCCAGCATGCACACTGTATTTTCTTTAATTAACACACTGTGCACTTAGGTTTTCAAAAATACTGGCAAAACTTGTAGCATAAAAATAAAGTATCTTGAATTAAAATTTGATCAAAATATGAGTTATTTTCCTAGTAAGTACAGCTGTCAAAACAAGAGAGTTTGTGGGCCATGCAAGTTTTAATCTTTACAAGTTATTTCAATGTTTTGTAAAATCCAATATGTATACATAAATATTTGTGGTAGATATAGAGTTGACTTCCATTATCTCAAACTCCAAAGGTCCAGAATGTTTCATTTAAGATAACAGTAATTTGATATAGTAAGGAAGACCAATATTCGAGGGTTGAGCGCAAGACTATTGTAACTCAAACATATTTTTGAAACCCTTGTTTAGGGGCAACTTGGACCCCTTTGTAAACAATGCAAATTTAGGTGCCATTGCTCATACGAGCAATGGCACCTAAATTTTCATTGTTTACAGAAAGAAATGTTGTAATCTTCATAATGCCTTCATGGTGAGGAGATTAGGTTTGGGGAAAACCAACCATCTGACTTACGCCAGTCTTGCGCTCAACCCTCGTATTGTCCTATATTTAGTTTGCAGAAGTTTGAGATATCAGTGTTTGAGATAATGAGAGTCAAATGTATCATAAAGAGAATAAACAAGCAAATTCCATGGGGAATTTATGTCCCCCGCCTTATTTTTATTTGAGGTGTTAAAAATGGGTAAGTTAACCAGAGGACCATTGGTCCTGTATCACTTACCTAAGTACTGAAGGAGGAAACCAGTGATAAAAAATAATTTCAGGATTCTGAAAAAACCACATGCATATCTTCAGACCATCCTTAAAGCACCTGTAAAGTTTCAAAAGGATCGGCTTAAAACTGTGGTAGGAGATATTAGAATTCAAAAAATGTCTAAGTTAAAAATGCGGAAAAAGTGATAAAAAATTATTTCAGGATTCTGAAAAAACCATATGCATATCTTCAGGCTATCCTTAAAGCCCATGTAAAGTTTCAAAAGGATCGGCTTAAAACTGTGGGAGGAGTTAAGGGGACAAGGTACCTACTCCCTATACACTTCTGTAATATTAGAACTAAAAAAATGTCTAAGTTAAAAATGCAGAAAAAGTGATAAAAAATTATTTCAGGACTCTACATGCATATCTTCAGGCCATCCTAAAAGCCTCATGTAAAGTTTCAAAAGGATTGGCCAAAAACTGTGGGAGGAGTTAAAGGGACAAGGTACCTGCTCCCTACAGACTTCTGTAATATTAGAATTCAAAAAATGTCTAAGTTCAAAATGTGTAACAAGTAGTAAAAACTAATTTCAGGATTTTGAAGAAACCACATGTATATCTTCAGACCATCCTTAAAGCACCTGTAAAGTTTCAAAAGGATCGGCCAAAAACTGTGGTAGGAGTCACGGGGACAAGGTACCTACTCCCTATACGCTTCTGTAGTATTAGAACTCAAAAAATGTCTAAGTTAAAAATGCAGAAAAAGTGATAAAAATTATTTCAGGATTCTGAAAAAACCATATGCATATCTTCAGGCCATCCTAAAAGCCCATGTAAAGTTTCAAAAGGATCGGCTTAAAACTGTGGGAGGACTTAAGGGGACAAGGTACCTGCTCCCTACATACTTCTGTAATATTAGAACTAAAAAAATGTCTAAGTTAAAAATGCGGAAAAAGTGATAAAAATTATTTCAGGATTCTGAAAAACCACGTGCATATCTTCAGGCCATCCTAAAAGCCCATGTAAAGTTTCAAAAGGATCGGCCAAAAACTGTGGGAGGAGTTAAGGGGACAAGGTACCTACTCCCTATAAACCTGTAATATTAGAACTCAAAAAATGTCTTAAGTTCAAAATGTGTAAAAAGTATTAAAAAATAATTTCAGGATTCTGAAAATAGCACATGCATATCTTCAGACCATCCTTAAAGCACCTGTAAAGTTTCAAAAGGACTGGACAAAAACTGTGGGAGAAGTTAAGGGGACAAAGTACCTACTAAAAATTCTGAACCAAGCACCACGCGCCATGCACCATGGAAAGCCAAAAACAGTGTCCCCCTGCTTTTCTTTGAAAAGGCTAGGGGACAAAAAAAAAGTCTTAAATTTTAATTGGTTGAGTTGAGGTTTTACAACCAAGGCAACCCATTAGGGTCATGTCGATCACAGTCAGTTTATTTAACCACACTTTTCCTGAACAGGCTTAGTCCTCTAAGCAGCTAACCAATACTTGTCCACATTCTTTCCCCAGAAACAGACAACTGCCTTTCTTGGATCAGCAGAAGGGAGAGAGTTACCCTAGTAAATATTTCATGATATGTCTTAGATAACGATCAGATGACTGTGCTTTTGATATCTGCTGGAAAGACATTATTCATTTGCCATTTTATTCTAATTGTAAAAAATATTAGTGACTGACATTTTGTTCCAAATGTAAAAAATTATATGCGACTGAACCATTTGTCTTCTCTGTTTCCTGGCCTTTTTTTTTTCAGATTTTTACCACACAGATAATTTTATGGCCAAAAGTGAGTCGGACATATGCAATTTCTATAGTGAACTGAATTTTTGGAAAATCTGATTACAAAATATTGTTTGCTTTTCTCCATTGTTTTTTCAATAGTGATGTTCCATAACAATATTGTAAAAATTTCAGTAATTTTGAATAAGTGGAACCTGTTGAAACCTTCAACCAAACTATAAATTTTTTGCATATTTTGCAGTCACTTTTACAAAAAAAATGAAAATATTTGATTTTTTTTTTAAAACAATGAACAGAATAATGGCAATTATAGTCTGTTTCCAGACTCTGTCTTTTCTATCATTTTCTCTTTTCTTTTCAAAGGTGTACTATCTAGTACAGCTTATAATGATTAATCAGTTATGTCCTGTACATGTGTAGTGGAAAAGATAGATTCTCTAGGAAAACAGTGAAACGGGATCAAAGAGACAAATACAGCTACTGGAAGTGATAAAGAATGATAAAAAAAAAAGAATAAAAAAAAAAAAAAAACAAGTGCAAAAATGACTGAAGCCAGACTAAAGAAGTTACAACAAAAGGTTTTGTACTAAATCATGACATAAGTTTGGGATTTACTTCTTCAGAGTAAAGCACAATGCAAAAAAAGGATCTTTCAAAATACCATATTCAACCTAATTACCGCACATACTCCTATAAGCTAAGCGTACAGTCAAGCAATTCCGTAGTCCTTAGATTACAGCCAGTGTACTTTTTTGTCTACTTCTTTATAAAGGCATATGTTGTGGGTACTCATCTGAATTGCATCGATTTGTCGATGCAATTCAAATGACTACCCACAACACATGCCTTTATGAAACAAATCAGAAAAAAAAATGCATTATCATCTTCAAATAAGTCTTTTTCTGATCTTTTTTTATAATGTATCCTAAAGCAGGTCGATACATATTTTAACACAAAATGAGTGTTCTGAGGAATTTTGAAAAACCTAAGCAGCACAGTGAGGTAATTAGGTCGAATACAATATATTAATTGAAAGCAGAGTAGAGTACCTATGACCTCCACCTCTGACTCAATGATCAGAAAAAATCTGATAAAAAATACTATAATATATAAAGTGTAAAATGCCACAGATCTTTGGCATCCCTCATCTAACTCACCAAACTACACATCTGTAAAATCTATTACTGTCATAAGATGAGCAATTAATTGATTAGTGACAGTTGCAGATGTAGCTAAGATGTTTTTATCAGAGAGCCTCACTATTTCCGAACTCCTCTCTTGCTGATTTTTTATCAAAAAAATCAGTAAGGCTCTTATTCATCATTTTATCAGAACTACTGTAATTTACCCTAAATATTTGGACACCTTAACTCGGAACCATAATACATGCACTAAAACTTGAAAGAGTACATTTTACCACCTGCTAGATGAGTGGCAAACAGTGTAGACCCTGATCAGATGCCACAGAATGTGGCATCTGATCTGGGTCTACATTGTTTGCTCAGGCCTGTCTGTCCAAATACTTAGGGTAAATGTGGTACTCAATACCCATAACACCAGCCATGATAATGTCATCATTATTAGTTGTTGATCATATAAAAAAGAAACATTCAGGATCAAGGGGGTTAAACTGGTGTAACTTACTGTATAAACCCAAATAATTAAACACCTTAACTCTTAAACCTTATCCTGCTGCATTTTCTTCTGATCTGGGTCTTTCAAAGGGGTAGGTACCCTTACCTGAGCACTTGTTGCCTCTTTTTCCACTGATTTTAATCAGACTCTCACATGTGATGAACAATGGACAGGCTTACTATCAGCAGATCAGCCATGATCATGTGACTGTCATCTGGTAGTGAGTCATGTGACAAACCGGTCACCATTTAACACACTTAAAACAAAATACAAAAAAAAGGAACTTCAAACTAGTGTCATTTGTGGCTATTGTAGGAATTAGACCAATATATCTACGTTTGAAAGAAAATATCCTTCCCCGCATAGTGATACTCTCAGTGGAATCCGCCTGGCATGATTAGAAACATTTGATTAGATCCAGCTCAGTTTCTCTGACTTTGGCATTGTTACAGCATTATTATGCAGGTTTTATTAAAATACATTGAATGTTTACGGAATAATGTAAAAATTCAACATTATTATGCAGAAGTTTTATTAAAATATATTGAATATTTATGGAAATATGTAAAAATTCTACGAACTTATCAAACAATCTACATTACAATACATTAACAGGCCCAGATCACATAAAATAAATGCACAGGATCAGATCACATACAATAAATGTACAGGACCAGATCACATACAAAAATAAATACACTGAACCAGATCTCATAAATACACAGGATCAGATCACATACAATTAATACATAAAACAGATCACATACAAAAATGTACAGCACCATAAGGCATACAATAAATGCACAAGACCAGATCACATACTATAACTGTGCAGACTGAGATCACATACAAAAATGCACAGGACAATATCACATACAATAAATGCTCAGGACCAGATTATAAACAATAAATTCTCATATAATTAATACACAGCATCAGGTCACATACAGGAAATGCACAGCACCAGATCACATACAATAAATGCATAGGACCAGATCACATACAATAATTGCATAGACCGACATCACATTAAAAAAAAAATGCACAGGACAAGATCACAGACAATAAATGTTCAAGACCAGATCATATATAATAAATGCATAGGACCAGATCACATATAATAAATAAATAGCACCAGGACACATACAATAAATGCATAGCACCAGATCATGTGCACCAGATCACATGCTAAAATACATAGAACTATATCACATACAAAACATGCTCAGGACCAGATCTCATACAATAAATGCTCAGTACCAGATCACATACAACAACTGCTTAGAACCAGCTCACATAACCAGAGGACCAATGGTCCTATAGCTCACTTGAGACTATTTGTTTTGAGCTAGCTAATGGTAACAGTTTTAAAGAATGAAATATAAGGGTATGGTAGCCGTTCAGTTAAAAAAAACAAAAAATTTGGTCTCTATATACTACAGTAACTTTGGTATGGAATTCAGCTTTAATTAATTTTGCAAAATGCACTTCACATAAGATATGGCTTTGATGAAGCTCTATATAAAAAAAATAAAAGGCCTGGGCCTTCTAGTTTCGCACAAGAAGACTTTCAAAGTTTTTGCCCTATATGAGACTATGTAAAATAAGTGACCCCTGAGACAGAACCATTTTTGGCTCTAGGGCTCTAATGTGAACAATCTTGGTAAAATTCGGATGCTTCACTAGATAAAAGCTATGTAGCACATGTCAAAGGCCTAGGCCTTCTAATTTCACATGAGAAGATCTTTAAAATTTTCCCCATACAAGTCCATGTAAGAAAAGTGAACACATCAAATACCAAAGGCCTGGGTCTTCCAGTTTCAGACAAGAAGATTTTTAAAGTTTTTGCCTTTAGAGTCTATGAAACAAAATTTGACCTTACTGTAAAAAAGGTCAAGGTCAACCCAAGGTCATCAAACTTTATTGGGTCCATGTCCCCAATACTGCATACTAAGCCCCAGGGTCATTGGCCCTTTGATTCTGAAGAAGATTTTTATAGGGTTTTTACAATATATGGGCATGGCAGCCATCTTGATCATGCGACCCAGATGTGACGAACAACTTTCATTCCAAAGTTTGGCTTGGAATTGGCATATGAAATTTGGCTTGGATTGGCACAATGGTTTCTGAGGAGAAGACATTTGAAAAGTGTGGATGATGGACAATGGATGACAGACGGATCAATGACAGATGGATGGACGGACAGACAACAGATGGATGACAGAGCCTGCCTGCCTGTACTATAAGCTCACCTATGTGCTTAAAGGCTCAGGTGAGCTAAAAATAAATGCTCAGGACAGATCTCATAAAATAAATGCTCAGAACCAGAGTGCATACAATAAATACTCAGGACCAGATCACATACTATAAATACACAGGACCAGATCACATACAAGAAGTGCTCAGAACAAGATCATATACCAAATACTCAGGACCAGATCACATACAATAAATGTTCAGGACCAGATCTCACACAATACATACTCAGGACCAGATCTCATACAATAAATGCTTAGGACAAGCTCATATAAAATAAATGTTATGGTTAGGAACAGATCTCATACAAAATTACTCTGCACCAGATAACATACAATAAATGCTCAGGACCAAATCTGATACAATAAATGATCAGGACAAGATCATATTCAATAAATGCTCAGGACCAGATCACATACAATAAATGCTTAGGACCAGATCTCATACAATAAATACATAAGACCAGATCACATACAATAAATGCTCAGGACCAAATCTCATACAATAAATGATCAGGATAATATCACATACAATAAATGCTCAGAACCAGATCAAATACAATAAATGCTTAGAACCAGATCACAAACAATAAATGCTCAGAACCAGATCAAATACAATAAATGCTTAGAACCAGATCACAAACAATAAATGCTCAGAACCAGATCAAATACAATAACTGCTCAGGACCAGATCATATTATTATAATAAAGGCTCAGGACCAGATCACAAACAATCAATACTCAGGAACAGATCACCTACAATAAATGCTCAGCACCAGATCGCATACAAGAAATGCACAGGACCAATTACATACATTCATGTACTCTTCAGTTATGATTTCACCCTGTGTTAGTGTTCAATGGAAAACCATGAGAACTTGTTTTTATCTCTTACATAACATACTGTTATTCAATTTGTCTACAACTTAAAAGCACTTCCTTTCCATGTGACCTTCATTGCCTGATAAAAATCTGAGCGGCAACATTCGAAAATGTTACCTCGGACATATCCACCTAGCAAAGATTCAAATGCACCAAGTGAAGATTCAGATCAGCCTGCACATTTACTTAGTTTGATCAGAATCTTCATTGGATACATTTTGTATAGTCAATGATGAAAATTTTTTTTTTACATGTTGACAACCAAGACTCTGATCAGACTGTGCACATGTAAGAAAGTACATTTTCTCAAGTTGTGACTCAATCTTATCTTGAAAGTGACTTTGACAAAGCGATTTTTCTGTTAACCCTTGTCCTGCTGAACCCGGATATACCCTGAATTTGCAAACAGTGTAGATCCAGATCAATTAGCTTCTGAAGAAGCCAACTGATCTGGATCTGCACTGTTTGCCATTAAGTATTTGAATTTATAGCAACAATCCAGATCAAGTAACCTGATTGGCTGAAAATTAGAAGGGGGTGTGGCATCTTAATTTATTCAGCAGGACAAGGGTTAAAATTCAGGCTCCCTGGAAAACAAAATTATTGATAGATATGATTAAACTTGAGAGAACAGTTATGATAATCACATATATAAATCAAAAGGCAAAAATATATCTTGATATCTCACAAATGTTCCGACAGCTGCAGAGCAGGATCAAAACAGACACCAACTATCCACCAGGGGACACGCTAGATTTCATAAACATTTTCTTCATATATCATAACATTTTGGCATGATACCAGGCAAATTTCAAAAATAAATGGTTAATTATCCACAAACCAAGTTAAAACCCCTTTTTATTGGATGTTTTTTTTTTTTTAATATATTTCTCCTAAAAAAAAACAAAACAAAAAAAAAAGTGTTGTGGCAGTCATTAGAATTGCTTCCTTGAGGCTATTCTAATGAATATGACAATTGATGATTACATGGAGAAACAAGAAAAAATATCATTTGATACCCTTTCATCTACATCTCTGGTATCCTCGCAGAATTCCATACCTTTCATGTTCCAGTCATGCAAAAATACTTGCAAAAAAATTACTTGCAAAAAGAACTTTTTTTTGAGGAATTATAATTAATTAACACTGTAAGCCCTGCAGACGAAATTAGATAGATTTGCCAACTGTGTAGATCCTGATGAGATGGCTCATAATGAGCCATCTCATCAGGATCTATACAGTTTGCCATTTTTTTTTTTTGCACTTACATCCCTATTTGCAGTAGTGGATGTATGAGTACAGTGTTTGTCATTTCTTTTCTTTTCCAATATTTATCAAAGAAATTAAAACAATAAAAAAAAGAATGGAAATTAAAACAAAGATAATGTATATCTTTTCCAATTTAGTTAGCAGAAAAGAGATCTAAACAATAAAAACAGAACAGAAATAAAAACAAAAATAACACATTTCCTTTCTGATATTTAGCAAAAAAGGAATTAAAACAATAAAAAGATCTCATTTAAACAACATAATATGTCATTTAAATGATATATTATGTTGTTAAAACAAGATCATTAAGTTGAAAAAATGGCATAATAAGTCATTAAAACAAGACACTATTTTGTTTCAGTTTCCATTCTATTGTTTTGTTTTGATTTCCATTCTGTTTTTGTTTTAATTTCTTTTCTGCTAAATATTGGAAAAGAAATGTGCTACTTTTGTTTTAATTGCTGTTCTGTGTACATTGTTTTAAATTCTTTTCTGCTAAATATTGGAAAGAAATTTTTTTTTTATTTTTGTTTTAATTTTCGTTCTGTTTTAATTTCTTTTTAGCTATATGTCAGACATGAAATGGGTTATTTTTGTTTTAGTTTCTATTTCTTTTCTGCTAAATATCTGAAAGGAAATGTCTATTTTTGGTTTTTATTTCCGTTCTGTATTTTATTATTTTGGTTTCATTTCTTCTAAAGATCGGACAGAAAACTAAACCAAGAAAACAGAATGGAAAATAAAACAACATAACGCTAAATATTGGAAAGGAAATGTCCCTTCAGGGGTTCCGTAGGATACACATGGTAAGTTTTCTGCCATTTTTACTAGAGTGACTTCTTACAGCCTGTTTGGCTATTTTGCACATCAAGCCCCTTCTGGAAAGGGTCTACTCTAAAAGAAAGAAATTGCTCCTTTTAGAGTAGACCTCTTGTCCCCCTTCTGAAAAAGGGTCTATCCTGAAAGGAAAGAATTTGCTCCTCTTTGGAGCATTTTTAGTCGACTCCTTTTCAGAAGGGGCACAAAACAATTGAGTTACCTCCCTTGAAATTGTATCAGCTTGCCTTAATGTGTCTTATACAAAGAAGTCAACAGAAGGAAGGAGGAATGGAAGACCAGAAGAAGAGAATTATGTCAGGCCCTTGGTTGGTTCATTTGGAATTTACTGCACAGTTATCACTATTAAGGTCATGTCGACCCTGTCAGTTTACCTTCTCACACTTTTCCTGGGAAAGCTTAGTCCTCTATGCAGTTACCCAGTACTTGTGTACATTCTTTTGCCACAAACTGACAAAATTTATGCCCTTCTTGAATAGGCCCTAGTTCCAGGGGAAAAATAAGAAACCATTACAAATTGTCTGCTAATTTTTGTTATTATGTAACAAAAGCTAAAGAAGAGCTGATTAAATATCAAAATTGGATCACAAGGGCAATAAAATACTGGCATAAGCACAAGACATCATGTTCTAAAACATGACAGAAACCTGCAAAAAGGAAAACCTGCAAGTTTGCCGTGGGGCAATCTGTGAATGTCCAGACCAGCCTGCCCACTTATCCAGTCTAACTAGGACCTTCACTTCAATTTTAAATGTTCAAATATTATGTGTACAAAACTGTAGGCCTTTATCATCCCTTCATGGATGCAGAGATTGGTCTGGACCTCTGCAGCTCAAACAAAAGGATAGAGAAAATTACTGTTTGCACTAAAACATATCTTGTGGGTACTCAATGGAATTGCCTTGGTGCGGCAATTCCAATGAGTACCCGCAAGAAATGTTTTGATGCAAAAGTACCAAAAATTATCCCAAATTATCTAGAGCAAAGTCACATAGACAATTACGTAGGTTTTCCTGCATGCCAACTTTATTACTTTTATTGTAGGGAAGTAATAATATCAAACATGGAGAATAAGACAAAAATTCCACGAGATCATAAATTGTGCAGCAACTGTAAGCATGCATTTAAAGCTATGAATTACCGCTAAAATCACAATAAAATATTAATAAGGAACAACTGTTCATAAATATAACTTCTTTGAGAACAGTCAGTACTAAGAAACCATAAAAAACAGAAGGCGTAAAATTGAAGCATCATTTGGGCTGCGCCATGCCAAAACGTGTCTTCAGGCATCTGCAGACAGTGAAGGCCCAGATCAGACTGCACATCCGTGCAGTCTGATCAGGGCCTTCACTGTTCGCTAACAGAATAATTGGAAACTACAGAATGTATGAATGGAGAGCAAAGGCCTGAATGATACTTTGTGCATGCACAGGATGATCTGAATGTGCATTTTCCTCATGTTCGAAGGGACTTTTTCACTTGATGTGGCCCATTCTATCATTCTAAGAAAGGATGCTTGGAGGTATCACAGAGGGTATTCCTACAAGGTAGAACAGTCATAGCTCCAGATAAGAAGGGGTAGCCACGCAATATTTTTCTTGTTTCTCCACAAAATCATATGTTGTGGGTACTCATCAGAAGTGCCTCAGTGAGGCGCTTGTATTGGGTACCTACAACACATGTTTTTGTGGAGAAATCAGAAAAATATTGCTATTGCCTTGTTTGGAGGTATGAACTGTGGGTATAGTAAAAACAAAATAAAAATAATAAAAACAAGAAAAACACCTAACAGCATTATGGACAGGTTTTTTATATAACGAAGAAAGTAAGTGTTGTCTCTCTTGCAAGAGAAACATCTACTGGTCCTCCTCTTCATCCCTACCAAATATGAATGCAATCCATCGAAGAATAAAGGTAACATATAACTTTGAAAAAAGGTTAGCCAAAAGGTAAATCTCGGACAACGCCCGCCTGTCCAGACATCGCTATTTTAAAGGACAGATTTTTTAAAAACCCTCCAAAAATAGTCCTGATAAAAGCAAAAATAGCATTTTGTCATCTGCTGAATTTGTCCAGAGAGTGGTAAGATTAAACTTTAAAGTGCCAAATTTAAATATCAGCAGACGGTAGTTTTTTTGTTGTTTTTTTTTTTTTTGTTTTGTTTTAATTATCTGGGAAAACAGGGATTAACATGTCATGTGAACTGTCTGGATTTTTATTCCATGTACAAAGATTTGATCTCAGGGTTTGATAAAGATCTCAAAATGGTGCACTGTTTCAAGAATCTTGCTGCCTGCATCCCTGTTTCTGTAGTTGTCAATTAACCACTACCAGATATTAACCATAAACCTGCCAAATTTATGTATTAGATGACAACGTACCATTTTTCCATGGAATTGTTTCTGCACAGGTCATAGACATATAAATACAATGCAACCTCCCTACAACAGCCACCATTGGTAACAAAAGAACAACAAAAAGAACTGGCTGCTGTAATGGAGGTTGGTGTCATAGAGAGGTTAAATATAAAGTAAAACTGCACTTTGGAAATTCAGAAAAGTGGCTGTTATAGGGGAGGTGGCTGTTTTTGAGTCCACATAGGGAAAGCCTCTGTCTGATAAGGGCCTTTGTTCTATGTCAATATATTTTTTCAGTACCAATGATTCTGTAAGCAGACTACAAAGCCGCCGATCAGACAGCATGAATGGCCCAGTTGATCCAGACCTTCACTGTCTGTATGTTTCTTGTACATCATTTCTTCATACCCTTGTTTTTTTCTGTACAAATGCAATAAACTTTATGTTGTTTAAATTGTTTTAAATGGTCATAAAAATGAGGTAAACACATAAAATAATGAATCACATAAAATCTTTGTGAAATATATGTACTGAGTGTATAAAAAAAAAGACAGAAAAACTTCTGACAATGGAAATTAACCCATTGTAGTCGGAAAACCCCTAAATGGGTAACTGGCAAACAGTGCAGACCCAGGGCATCTGATCAGGGTCTCCACTGTTTGAAAATAGTTCAACCATTTTTCTCTCAGAATAACTAAATCACATAGCCTGACATACCTAAAATCGAAATTAGAATCTTCTCATATATAGTGTGGGTGAGTTCATTCAGTCTACAATGGGTTAAGGAGAACAAATGCAAAAGCTACTCACATTTTTTTCAGCAAAAATATTAGCATATATGCCATATTTAATGATCAAAATTTTAACGATACGTTAACTAACAACATCATTAGTTTTGAACAACTGGGCCTAGGTCGTTACCAGCACCCTACGCACACTGTCAACAGCTCACCAAAAAAATGTTCACTACAAGTCATTAACTTTTTTCTTCAAAACTCTTTGCAAGAAATAACACACTAAATCCTATTCAATATCATAGTAATGAAAAAGTGTCTGTTCATGTTATTTCATTTAAAATCATCTTACAATATGCTCTTCAGTTTTGTTAAGTTTAAGTCTCAGTAAATGGAAAACAAATAAGCAGTCAATTCTTAATTTAACTTCAATTATATTTTTTTTCTATTTTCTCTGAAGTGAATAGATCCAGAGATTTTAACTAGAAGTAAGGCCACAAAACTTACTCATTTAAGAGGACTGTTTTTCTGCCATTTTTGATAAGGGAGACAACTGTTTGCTTTCCTGCACATCAAATCCCTTCTGAAAAGGGTCTACTAAAAAAAGAAAGTATTTGCTCCCCATGGGAGCAAATTCTTTCCTTTTATAGTAGACTTCTTTTCAGAAGGGAGGTAAAACCATTTTGAAAGAGTTGTCTCCCTGAAAGAGTATCAAATCCCCTTAAAAAATCACAGCAGGAAATAATTATCAAGTATGTTTTTTTTTTTTTTTTTTTTTTTGTTGCTGTTGTTGTTTTTTTTTTTTCCATTTAACCTCTAACTTGCTGAAAATGAAATTAAGTAACAAATTAATAAATTAAAAGATAAAATTCCATCTTAAAGATTTCAAAAATTTCTGGACCACCTCCTTTTAAGATACTGTATCTACCCCAAATATTGGGAGAATGTGGCATCTGATCGAAGTCTACACTGCATGCCCCTCATCAAGCAGTTTTAAGACATATCAATAGGTAGTAAACTGGACTTCTTCAAACTTTAGGACAAGTATGGTAAGGAATTATGGTGTCCCAATATTTAGGGTAAAAACAGGATTACAAATGAAATGCCAAGCCCCACCCCATCATGTTCCCTAAGACACACGCACACACTTTTTTTTGTAAAAAAAAAAAAAAAAAAAATAAATAAATATTTAGCTTAAAATGTCATATGATAAATTTAACCCTTAAACTGCCAATCACAACAATTGTCCTCTACTTTGTCATCTGCTTGTGATTTTGAAAGTCATTTCTGCAAACAGTGTGGACCCAGATCAGACTACTCCTTTAGGAGCAGTCTGATCTGGGTCTACACTGTTTGCCTGTATGCAAAAATAAGTTTGAAAAGTATGCAAGAATATTCAGCAGACAACATAAATAGACAACATTTTCAGATGCAGGTTTTCTTGGCATTTTAAGGCTTAAAGACAGCATGTTAAACATTTACAGCATCAAAAAAACATGCCTATATAATTTTGACCCCCTCAAACCTCACTTTTATATAGTAAAACTGGGGTTTACAGGGGTATACATTATTTTCTTATTTCTGATCAAAAACATTGATTATGGGTACTCATTAGAACTGCCTCAGTGAGGCAATTCTAACGAGTACCCACAATCTATGTTTTGATCAGAAGTATGAAAAATATCAGAGTTTTTTATCTGAAAATTCTCAGTTTTTGGAGGTGAAATTTTCTATATATTTGAATAGGCGTGTTTTCGTAATGGATTACAATTACATGTATGATATACATCAATTACATTAATTATTATATTAATGATACACAAAGAGCAAACAATGTGGATCTAGGAGACAATTTGCATGAAGTGTCAGATCCTGTTTTCTAGGAAAAATAAGAAAAAATATCATAAGTTTGTCATCTGCTGAATCTGCCCATAGCGTCAAAGTGTTAACCATTACTTTTAGACAGTAAATAATACAATGTATAGGGTATTGCACAGATATTGATGGATATTGTAAAAGAATTGGGATATTGAAGGACACAAGCTTGCGAGCATCAATAAATATCCCAAAGAGGGACAATATTCACCAATATCAGTGCAATAACCCTTTTATTATATAGCTATAAATATTGTCCTCTCGTTTTGCTTCTTATTCTGTATTTTGGTTTAATTTGATGTTGCAAATAGCGCTTTCTGTAACAGTGCAAAATTTATATCTGAAAGTGATATAATTTTTGCACTAGTGCAATATCAACATGATATTATTTTTGCACTGTTGCTGTTTTGCAGGGAATCTAGTTGTAAAAACAAATTATTTGAGCAAAAATCAGTTGTGTTGCTTCATTTACGACTTTCAAACTTTAAAGAGTAATTAATATTATCTTTTGCCCAGTGTGATATCATATTTCATGTGAAAATGAAGTCAGCAATTTTGAAGTCATACAACATCAACATTCAACAATGGTTATAAATTTTGAGATTTGTTAATGGTCAACAAACAAGCATTACTGATCTAAAGAAAGCGTGCAATTTGGTATTGAGAAATATCGGCATCATATTTTGTTCCTCGGATTTTATTGTTCATTTCTAATATTTAATATTTATAGCTATATAATAAATGGAGTTATTCAAATTTTAGCAAAAGTATGATAGGGAGTTAATATGCTATTTGTGTAAGAAATACATTAGTTCACCATCTGTTATTTCAGAAAGCAAGGTTGTGATTTTTTATCCTGGTGTTCACACAAAAGAACTTTAATTAATGATTCCTGATATACTCATTACTTCATCTCTGACTTCTTTTCCCTAGTTCCCACAGAGAACTTCTTAAAGAGCATCATCTGATGATAATTACAGGATAACTTTCTCATTTTCTCGATAAAAACACATATTGTGGGTATGCATTAGAAGCACCTCATGGCGATTCTAATGCATACAACAATATGTATTCATAGGAAATAAGAAAAATATCGGTACTTTTTGGTTGAAAAATGTGCCTTATCTGGAGCTATGCCTGGTTCTCATTTTTTAATTTCTCTCATTAGTCTACAGTAATATTAAACAAGATTTTGAACTGTAAAATGCATTTAGACATTCCAACTTTTTCAGATTATCTTTATGTTCTATGGTAATTCATTAGCCAAGCATACTCACATTACTTTTGCAGTGTACGGTAAAATAAAAATTCATTCATATGCTTCTCTCCCTCACTCACACCACAGAATTTTTTGTATGCTGCTGACCTCGCACCTGTTACTGTATTGTATGCTACTGATTTGGTACAAACAACAATATATTTTACTGTATTCTGCTGACTTGGCACTAGTTATTGTATTGCATACTATTAATCTGGTACACACTACAGGTTATTCTACTGTACACTACTGATGTGGTGCCAGCAACAGTATGAAAGTTAAATGTAAGCTGCTGACTTGGCACCAACTATTGTACAGTGAACATGTATTACTAAATCGTTACAAAACATATGGAAGTTTACTGTATGCCACTGACCTGGCAGCAACTACAGTACTGCATGCTGCTGATTTGGCACATACCACATTGGAGTTTACTGTATGCTGCTGATGTAGAACCAGCTATTGCACTGCATGCTACTGATTTGGTACACATTATGATAGTCTACTGTATGTTACTGACTTGGTACCAACTATTGTACTACATGCTGCTGGTTTGGTATGCCTAATGATATTTTACAGTGTTACTGACTTTGTACAAACTTTTATACTGCATGCCACTGATTTGGTACACCTGATGATATTCTACTGTACCAACTATTGTACTGCATGCTGCTGATTTTGTACAAATAATGATAATCTACTGTATATTACTCACTTGGCACCAACTACTGTACTGCATGCTGCTGATTTGGTACATGTAATGATATTTTACAGTGTTACTGATTTGGCAGCAAATTTTGTACTGCATGTTGTTGATTTGGTACACCTGGTACACGTGGTGATATTCTATTGTAGGCTATTGACTTGGCACCAAACTAC
This sequence comes from Anodontia alba, assembly GCA_964016985.1. Taxonomy (NCBI): domain Eukaryota; kingdom Metazoa; phylum Mollusca; class Bivalvia; order Lucinida; family Lucinidae; genus Anodontia; species Anodontia alba. Next base: position 97,566,501 of record OZ024825.1, on the reverse strand, counting down.
TGTATTACATCTAATGGTATTTTACTGTATGCTATTGACTTGGAACCAACTATTGTACTGCATGCAACTGATTTTGTACAAATAATGATAATCTACTGTATATTACTCACTGGGCACCAACTACTGTACTGCATGCTGCTGATTTGGTACATGTAATGATATTTTACAGTGTTACTGATTTGGCAGCAAATTTTGTACTGCATGTTGTTGATTTGGTACACCTGGTACACGTGGTGATATTCTATTGTAGGCTATTGACTTGGAACCAAACTACTGTATTACATGCTGCTGATTTGGTACACCTAATAGTTCACTGTATGCTATTAACATAGCACCATCTATTGTATTGCCTGTTGCTGATTTAATACACCTTATGATATCTTACTTAATGCTATTGACTTGACACCAATTGTACTGCCTGCTGCTGATTTGGTACACCTAATGATATTTTACTGTTTGCTACTGATTTGACACTAAGTATTGTACTCCATGCTGCTAATTTTGTACACTTAATGACATTTTACTGTATGCAACTGACTTGGCACCAAGTGTTGTACTGCCTGCTGCTGATTTGGAACACTTAATGATATTTTACTGTATGGTACTGACTTGGCACCAAGTGTTGTACTGCATGCTGCTGATTTGGAACACTTAATGATATTTTACTGTATGCTACTGACTTGGCACCAAGTGTTGTACTGCCTGCTGCTGATTTGGAACACTTAATGATATTTTACTGTATGCTACTGACTTGGCACCAAGTGTTGTACTGCATGCTGCTAATTTGGTACACCTAATGATATTTTACTGTTTGCTACTGACTTGAAACTAAGTATTGTACTCCATGCTGCTAATTTTGTACACCAAATGACATTTTACTGTATGCTACTGACTTGGCACCAAGTGTTGTACTGCCTGCTGCTGATTTGGAACACTTAATGATATTTTACTGTATGCTACTGACTTGGCACCAAGTGTTGTGCTGCATGCTGCTAATTTGGTACACCTAATGATATTCCACTGTATGTTACTTACTTGGTACCAACTATTGTACTCCATGCTGCTTATTTGGTTCACACAACATTGACTGATGATTTGCTGCTGATTTGGTACACCTAATGATATTTTACATTATGCTTTTGACTTGACACCAAGTATTGTACTGCATGCTGGTGATTTAGTACACCTAAGGACATTTCATTGTATGCTACTGACTTGGCACCAAGTATGGTACTACATGCTATTGATTTGGTAAACCCAATGATATTCTACTGAATGCTACTAACTTGACACCAAGTATTGTACTGCATGCTGCTGATTTGGTACACCTAATGATATTCTACTGTATGCTACTGACTTGGCACTAAGTATTGTACTCCATGCTGCTGATTTGGTACACCTAATGATATTTTACTGTATGCTACTGACTGATTTGTTTCACCTACTGCATGCTGCTGATTTAGTTCACCTAATAATATTTGACTGTATGCTATTTAGACACCTAGTATTGTACTACATGCTGCTTATTTGGTACACCTTACTGTATGCTATTGACTTGGCACCAAGTATTGTACTGCCTGTTGCTGATATGGTTCACACCTCAGGATACTTTACTGTATGCTATTGACTTGGCACCAACTATTGTACTGCATGGTGCTAATGTGGTACATATATTAGTGCACTTTACTATATGCTATTGATTTGGCCCCATCTATTATATTGCATGCTGCTGATTTGGTATACCTCATATTTTACTATATGCTTTTGACTTGGCACTAAGTATTGTACTGCTTGCTACTGACCTAGTATTGACTGTTATCATATGCATTTGACCTCATCAGAAGATTTGTTAAGGAGCATTTGGTGAAAATTCTAACCTAATTTCTCCATAAATATATATTGGGTACTCATTAGAGACCTCTATGAAGCACTTCTAGTGAGTAGCCACAAATTGTGTTCTTATGCAGAAATAAGGAAAAATATCCCAGAATTATTACCAAAAACTCCTCATTAGCAAGTCCATTGTCTCATTGTAATAAATGTAATGCAAGGAGATAATATGGGGTCAACATTTGTACTGCAAACTACTATTCTGGTACTAAAAGCTAATTTACTGGTTGTTATAGAGTTGTTTTTAGTTTCTTTTTCACTTTTTAAAGCAGTTAAAATCTTTTGGTAAAAATGAAAGTTTTGAAAGTTAAATAGGTTCATCTTTCCTAAGTTAGTGGGAAACAAAGAAGTGAAACTGGTAAGATTGGAAAATTTTGTCAAGTAAGTTACCATGTTACTTTATATATACAAATATAGTTTGGAAATTCAGACAAATGAAATACATTTATATAAACAAATATCGACACAAGGCATTACAGTGCCACTCTTCTAATGAAGTTTAACAAAACTCTAACAGAAAACTTACAAAATCAGTTCCAGAAAATGCATGCTTTTAATTAAAATTTGACAAGAAATTATCACAGCTTGCTTATGTTGATTATTTTCTCTGCTACAAATATAATAACAGACCATAAAACTTGCTTATTAACTTGCCTTATTCTTTGCCCCATTTTCTGTCTGCAGTGCACTTCACAACTGTTTGGAAACACTGTAAGGGATAGAAGGCACCTAAATAATGGCTTTTCACACAAGACCACACAGAATAGTCCATGTAGAACACCAGCAGACCTGCAAATAACCATTTAACATTTACCACTCTCTGGGCAAATTCAACAGATGACAAACTGATAATATTGTTTTTCATTTTTTTCCAGAAAAATAAGCTTTGACATTTCATGCAAATTGTCTCTTAAAGAGACAATGTTGCATGATATGCCAAAGCCCATTTTCTGGGGAAAAAAAATATATATCAAAATGTCATAGGCTAAATTTTTTACCCAGCATGCTAAGAGTTAATTATAAATACACAGCAATTTGTTTTAATGCTCTGCATGCTGGGTAAACATTTCAAAAGACTGCATTTTTATTTTATTTTATTTTTTTATTTTTGCTGAAAAATAGGACTTGACATTTCATGCAAACTGTCTCCTTAGAAGATAATTTGCATGAAATATCAAAGCCCATTTTCTAGGAAAAATAAGAAAATTTTCATCAATCGGTCATGTGTTGAATTAGCCCAGAGAATGGTAACAGTTACTATATAATGCACACTTCAAAACTCTTCAACCAATTTGCAAATGTAATTTAACCAACTTAAGAGTTTATCTATTGAATTAGTTCATGTTTTTTGTTTTTTTCTTCCAACCTACCACCATGTGCACATTTTTTACCTTTTTTTTTTAAATTGCCATAATTTGTATTTTAATTTCACTGAAACCTGTTCATACCTTCTTTAATCTACAATGTACAAGTTCTCAGCCTTGTGCCACTTTTTTTCAAACAAAGTTCAACTTTTCCAAAAATAACACATGGGATAAAAATTTCAGCAAAATTTTGGTAATTAATTTCCCTTGAAAATATGGTTTGACATTTCATGAATTGTCAAACCCTTTTTCTGGAAAAAATAAGACAAGTATCAATTTTTCTTGCATACCGAATAAGGATTTCCGCTAGTACACTAGTGCTAGCAAATCTTATCTCACACACCCTTATCCGTCCCGTGGGAAAGATAAAAATCGGGAATTTTCACGTTTGATATACATTGGTTGCAGAGGACGTCACAGTGTGCAATCTTTAAGGTTGACGACACTGAACATAATGACGTCACTAAACGTCACAGTATTGTCATCACAATAAGGCAGACGTCTGCAATCGAAGTGACAGATAGAAAAATCTGTCCCTCAGGATCAAAGTCTGACATTACTCGGCAAGCCTCATGATGCCAGAGGGTAACCCTCGGGATGGATTTTTCTATCTACTCCTCACACCCATGATAGATTCTTATAATCACTTGCAGACATTTGTACCCAGGGAGTGCTAAAGGTTAATGTGTCAAAATTTCGAAATATTATGACTGACTCTAACCCCTAATCCTACTGTACACACTCTACTTCATAAACATTATGCTGCTCCCTCCTCCCCTCTCCCCTTCCTATTTCATTACTAATTTCTGGGTCCCATAAAATTTTATGACCTTCACTATTAACATGCTGAATTCAAATATTAGCAGATATTTCTATCTCGCAGTACATTTGAAGTTTCAGTCCAAAACATCCAGCCCAATTTTATGGGAATAATAATAATACCAATAATAACAACAAAAACAACAACAGTAATAATGGTAACATAATCATTAACCCATTTAAGCCAAAAAAAGGGACATTGACAAACAGCGTAGACCCAGATCAGACACCGCAGAATGTGGAATCTGATCAGGGTCTACACTGTTTGCATTAAGTTCAGATATTTCTTCAAAATATGATAATAATAAAATTTACCAGACACCCCTTAAATCAAAAATGGGACTGTCCAAAACTTAAGGTATAAGAGTCCATTAGGCATAATTGGGTTAATAATAATAAAACAATCCATTCAAGAAATGCCAATATCTACAGTAAGCTATAGATATTAAAAGCAAATGGAAATGATGAGTCACATAATATACTTTGTACCTCAAATCATAGATAAGAGATGTATTTGAATTATTTTCATTTATTTCTCTGTCAAAACCTATGCTGTATGTACTCACAAGCATTATCTTGGCAAAGTAATTCTAATGAGTGTTACAATGATTTGATGGAGAAATAAGAAAAAAACATATAAAATCTTGTTCCTCAACTTTTGGCTTATTAGAACCATCATCAAAATCTAAAATCTATTTATCAAGACCACCAAAATCAATAATTCATTAAAATACCAATAGTGTAATGATAAAATGACACTGATCACTGGAAAACCACTGGTTTCTCATATATGGACCACAAAGATCCCAACAAATCTGTGTAATTCCAAGCAGTCTAGTCAGTATCTTCCCTATCTGGTATGCACATTCTTAACCCTAGTCCTGCTGAACCCGGATAAACCCTGCCTTTGGAAACAGTGTAGATCCAGATCAGTTGGCTTCTGAAGAAGCCAACTGATCTGGATCTACACTCTTTGACATTAAGTATTTGAATTTATAGCAACAATCTGGATCAAGTAATCTGATTGGCTGTAAATTGGAAGTGGGTGTGGCATCTTAATTTATTCAGCAGGACAAGGGTTAAAAATTCCCCATATTATAGACATAGCTCTAGATAAGGCATATTTAATTGATTAAAAAAGTACATTTTTCTTATTTCTCCTTGAAACATATTTTGTGGGTACTTATTAGAAGAGCCTCACTGAGGCTCTTCTAATGAGTACCCACAATATATGTTTCAAGGAGAAATCAGAAAAATAATCATCTGAATAACCCCGCTACTCCATTTATCTTGAGCTGTGGTATAGCACTGAAGGCACTATGGATGCTGTTCTTGGCCTTGGCGCTTTGTAAACAATAAAGTGTTGGTTTTCTCAAAGCAAGCATCAAATTTTCACTTCGAAAATGGAACGCCTACATTTTATTGCAATATCTGAATTTTATGTCTTCACAACTTTGATATTTATTGCACCAATTTGGTTCTACTGCTACCGATTCTTGATCAAAATGATGATACATTACAAACTTAATTAATTTACTAATAGTTATTGTAAATACCCTAAATACAGTCAAATTCTGCTATTAACCCTTGTCATGCTGAATAAATTAACAGCCACGCCCATTTCAAATTTTCAGCCAATCAGATTACTTGATCTAGGTTGTTGATACCAATCCAAATACTGAATGGCAAACAGTGCAGATCCAGATCAGTTGGCTTCTTGAGAAGCCAACTGATCTGGATCTACACTGTTTGCAAAGGCAAGGTATATCAGGGTTCAGCAGGACAACGGTTTAGGCCACTAGAAAATTAAGACCTCCGCTATTCAAAGCAGCTTTTGCCAGTCCAAGCTGCTTTATTCAGCATTCAAATTAACCCTAGTCCTGCTGAACCCGGATATACCCTGCCTTTGCAAACAGTAAAGAAGCCAACTGATCTGGATCTAAACCATTTGCCATTAAGTATGTGAATTTATATCAACAATCTGGATCAAGTTATCTGATTGGCTGAAAATTAGATGTGGGCATGACATCTTTATTCAGCAGGACAAGGGTTAAAGGCCAGGCCACTAATAAGATCACATTCTGGCAGTCCTAAAGATGGTCTGAATAGCAGATGTTTTACTGTATTTGGACAGACATGCCTAAGCAAACAGTTTAGACCCAGCTCAAACTCTCTTAAAGGAGCAGTTTGATCAGGGTCTGCACTGTTTGCCATTCAGAAAGCATTTTTTAGACATATCACCAAGTAGCCAAATGGACTTGTTTAGAATGAGTATGATAAGGACTCATGGCGTCCAAATATTCAGGTTGAATATGGTAATATCAGTACTTAGATAATCTCAAGATTCAGATTTTACTCTGTTGCAGGCAATAATTAACTGTTGCTAAATGGCAAGGACTTGTTAAGAAGGAATATCTGGTAACATTTCTGGGATAATTCTTATTTCTCCATAAAAACATGTTGTGGATACTCATTAGAAGTGGAGAACTAGAGAAAAGTATCCTAGAAATACATGTATCATCAAATACTCTTCCTTTACAACTCCCGGATCAAGAATAGTGTCTATTAATTTATCTACCTTTGATGACATCATACATGCCAAAATCTCAAGAATTCGGCCCATCTGGAAGGAAATTCCCATAAAAAATTAAAATCTCACAGAATTTTCGAACCATTTTACAACAGAATTTATGAAGAAATAAACATAAATCACACACTGCTCTGATTTTCACAAGCTCCTTACATGAAAAAAAGACTTTAGACTATATTGGAGGAGCTCCAAAGTGATGTTTAAGAAAATCTCACAGAATTTTGTCAAATCTCCCTTGAAATTTTGCCTTATCTCACAGATTTTAGCCCACAGCTTATGGCATGGTGTGACATCCATTTATCCTTCTCTGTCAACTTATTCTTCAATATCCCACTGAGTCTGTAAGTGGACAATGAATGACTTGATCAGACTGCATGAATGTGTATGCAAATCTGGGCCCAGTTGTTCAAAGCATTGTTAGCTTAACGAGCTCGTTAATGGTCATTTCGTTAACTGTTTTAGCGGATTCAATATACAATATTCTGATATTTTTTGCTGAAAAAAATGTGAGTAGCTTTTGCACTGCAAAAGCTACTCACATTTTTTCAGCAAAAAATTTCAGCATATTTGCGTATCACTCAATGTAAATTTTAACGAATCGTTAACTAACGATGTCGTTAGCTTTGAACAACTGGGCCCAGGATCTTTGTTGCCCACATGTAGCATTAGGGATCTGTCTCACATTGTGCATTATATCATTCTAGAGGTCAAAATTTTATATACCGTATTCGACCTGATTACTGCACATGCTCCTATAAGTGCAGAGTCAAGCAATTTAGTAGCTTTTAGATTACAGCCAATGTTCGTACTTTTATCTACTTTATAAAAACATATGCTGTGGGTACACATTTGAATTGCCTTGACAATATATGCTTTTATAATGAAAATCAGAAAATAATATCACATAAGTAGCATTAAACACACTCCTCATGGTCCTCCACTGACCTTTCTTTAAAGTGTTTCCTTATTAGGTGGATATTTTACTACAAGTTTTTCCAGTAATTTTGCAAAAACCTGAGTGCACAGTGCAGTAATTAGGTCGAATACAGTAAGACAAAATCTGCTAAGAATAATGCTTACATGAAAAACTGATTAAATGTATTGCAAGCTCACGATAATCACAGTATAAAGGAGGTAATTTGAGCATAAAATTGGATAAGCACGTTTTGGGCATAGCGTCTATGATGTAACGTCCGTTGAACATAAAGTAACGTAAAGTTACTTAATGTAACGTTACGTTAGTTGCCAGGTGAAGTAGAGATGTTGTTGTAAGAAGATGTTTGTTTGAGATACTAATGCAGAATTTGTGTTTTTAAATGAAATAAATAAAATCAATCACAGAAAATCGACATTTTGGTCTTATTCCATTATCGGGAAAATCACTGGACCAAAAACTGCCTAGGATGCATTTCTTCCCTTCCTCAAATGCACAACATTTGATGAAATAAGTAATGTTGATAAGCATCAAATTAAACTCACAAATTTATAACTTAAGCATGATACTCAATAATACTCGTTAACTTTAAAAGTACTTGCATTGTTGTAAACCACACAGAGTTCTTCTGGTGCAGCTAACTCAGTTTTGGGAATTTGTAGAAATCCTTATCAAAAAGATCAACCAGGACAGTTTTATCTGGAAGAAAAAAAAGAAAAGAAACTGAAGAATATTTCAGATATTTGCTAAAATAAAAAAAGTAGGAAATAATATTAAACTATCTTATTTTCCAAGAAAAACATGACTTGTTATTTCACACAAATCATCTTCTCAGGAGATACGTCACATGAAATGTCATCATATTTCCTGGGAAAAACAAGATAAATATTACTTATTTGTCATCTGCTAACATTATCCTTTAGTGTAACAACTTGCGTTATTTTATTTTTTTCAAGCTAGTGATGTATTCAAAACAAAGCATTCTTTGCACTAATTAGCACTCTGGATAAAATTTTCAGCAGATGACATGTTAAAAAAATTTCTTATTTATCCCAGAAAATAGGTCTTGACATTTCATGCAAATTGTCTCCAGAAGAGACAATTTGTATGAAATGTCAAAACTTATTTTCTGGAAAAATATGAGAAAGTATCATCTCTTTGTCATCCGCTGAATTTGCCCACAGAGTGGTAAAGGTTAACAGTGTTGCTAACAAGGACAATTGTTTGTACTGAGGTTTTACGGCACAGTCTATCCAATGGGGACATGTTGAGCATGGTCAGTTTACCTAACTACACTTTACTGGGCAGGCTTAGTCCTCAAAGTGGTTAACCAGCATTTTGCATATTCTTCCGCCAAAAACTGACAACTGCCCTTCTTGAATCAGCAGAAGGGAGAGAATGACCGTAGAAAATATTTCATGATCAAACTCCACAAAAGAAACTTGCTGACCCAGTGGAGGTCAAACCCACAACCTGATCACCAGTTGGACACGCATCCAACTGACCCACCGAGGCTCAACAAGGACAAGGCAGTAGCAAGGACAAGGCAGTAGATCAGAGTCAAAATCAGAGCCAAAACATATTAGGGCAGATAATCTTTGGAATGCCAGAGTTGCAGTTCTTGTTGCTTTCAAGCCTGCCACGAGCTTTCTTGAAGATATTCTGAAAGGTAAAATAATATTATCAGACCAGACACCTTTTGAATGTGGGTGTATCTTCAGATTCTGTATTTATTAACACTTAGCATGCTGCGTAAAATTTTCTGCAGCTGACATATTGAATTTTTTTCTTATTTTCCCTAGAAAACAGGTTTTGATATTTCATGCAAACTGTCTCCATTTGCATGAAAAGTCAGACCCTATTTTCTGGGAGAAAATAAGAACAAGAGGGCCATGATGGCCCTGTAATGCTCACCTGAGCAACATAGCACTTTGAGAGCCTGATCTAGAACTGATCAAGGCAAACATTCTGATCAAAGTTCAAAATGATTATATTAACAAGTAAGACAATGTAGCATGTCTAATGGACTGTGAAATAAAGGTCAAGGTCAAATATGGATGACTGCACTCGAGGCCATGCTAAGATGTATGCATGTACTAAGTATCACTGAGAAACTGACCTAAACATAAACACTTTACAAGTTCCAACTATCACTCTGTAGGACCAATAATTACTGAGAAACTGACCTAAATGGAAAAACTTAAGAGAGTCACTGGACAGAAAACTATACATCACCTTGAAATCATCAAGACAAACATTTTGAGCAAGATTCATGATGATCACTTCAAAAATGTAACCTCTAGAGCATCAACAAGGTTTTCCTTTGATTTGGCCAGGTGAACTAGTTTTTTATATCAAGTGACCCAGTTTTAAACTAGACCTAGAAATCATCAAGACAAACATTTTGAGTAATATTTATGATGATTATTTAAAAAATGTGACCTCTGGAGTGTTAACAGTTTTCTGCTGATTTGGCCAGTTCACCTAGTTTTTGACCCCATGTGACCCAGTTTCAAACTTGACCTAGAAATCATCGACAAACATTTTGAGCAAGATTCATGATGATTGCTTCAAAAATGTGACCACTAGAGTGTTACCAAGGTTTTCTGCTGATTTGGCCCGGTGACCTAGTTTTTGACCCCAAGTGACCCAGTTTCAAATTTGACCTAGAAATCATCAAGACAAACATGTTGAGCAAGATTCATGATGATACTTGAAAAATGTGACCTCTAGAGTGTAAAGAAGGTTTTCTGCTGATCTGGCCCGGTGACCTAGTTTTTGACCCAAGGTGACCCAGTTTCAAACCTGATCTAAAAATCATCAAGACAAACATTCTGAGCAAGATTCATGATGATTGCTTAAAAAATGTGACCGCTAGAGTGTTAACAAAGTTTTCTGCTGATGTGGCCCGGTGACCTAGTTTTTAACTCCAAGTGACCCAGTTTCAAACTTACCTAGAACTCATCAAGACAAACATTTTAAGCAAGATTCATGATGATTGCTTGAAAAGTGTAGAGTGATAACAAGATTTTACGCTGATTTGGCCAGGTGACCTAGTTTTTGATCCCAGGTGTTCCAGTTTCAAATTTGACCTAGAAATCATCAAGTCAAACATTTTGAGCAAGATTCATGATGATTGCTTCAAAAATGTGACCGCTAGAGTGTTAACAAAGTTTTCTGCTGATCTGGCCTGGTGACCTAATTTTTGACCCAACGTGACCCAGTTTCAAACATATCCTAGAACTCATCAAGACAAACATTTTGAGCAAGATTCATGATTATTGCTTCAAAAATGTGACCGCTAGAGTGTTAACAAGGTTTTCTGCTGGTTCGGCCTGGTGACCTAGTTTTTGATACCAAGTAACCCAGTTTCAAACTTTACCTAGAAATCATTAAGACAAACATTTTGAGCAAGATTCATGATGACTGCTTGAAAAATGTGACCGCTAGAGTGTTAACAAGGTTTTCTGCTGATTTGGCCCGGTGACCTAGTTTTTGACTCCAAGTGACCCAGTTTCAAACTTGACCTAGAAATCATCAAGACAAACATTTTGAGCATGATTCATGATAACTGCTTGAAAAATGTGACCGCTAGAGTGTTAACAAGGTTTTTTGCTGATTTGCCCCGGTGACCTAGTTTTTGACTCCAAGTGACCTAGTTTTGAAACTGACCTAGAAATCATCAGGACAAGCACTTTGAGCAAGGTTCATGATGATTGCTTCAAAAATGTGACCCCTAGAGTGTTAACAAGGTTTTCTGCTGATTTGGCCTGGTGACCTAGTTTTTGACCCCAAGTGACCCAGTTTTGAACTTGACCTAGAAATCATCAAGACAAACAAATTGAGCAAGATTCATGATGATTGCTCCAAAAATGTGACCGCTAGAGTGTTAACAAGGTTTTCTGCTGATCTGGCCCGGTGACCTAGTTTTTGACCCCAAGTGACCCAGTTTTGAACTTGACCTAGATTTAATAGAGGCAAACATTTTGAGCAAGTTTCATCAAGATTGGGTCAAAACTATGATCTCTAGAGTGTAAACAAGTTTTTCCTTTGATTTGACCTGGTGACCTAGTTTTTTACCCCAAGTATCAAACTTGACCTAGATTTCATAGAGGCAAACATTCTGACCAAGTTTCATAAAGATTGGGTCAAAACTGTGACCTCTAGAGTGTTAACAAACTAATTGTTGACGACGAACAATGGACAATGGATGACGGACGACGACGAAGGACGGACATAGGGTGATGACAATAGCTCACCCTGAGCTTTTGCTCAGGTGAGCTAAAAATACCATCAATTTATCATCTGCTGAATTTACCCATAGCATTGCAAGAGTTAAGATTCTATATTTATTAAACAAATAAAATCTATTGGGATTGTCTGTTGTTGCATTGGTTGTTTACAATCTTAACCCTTGTCATGCTGAATAAATTAAGATGCCATGCCCACTTTTAATTTTCAGCCAATCAGATTACTTGATCCAGAATGTTAATATAAATTCACATACTTCATGGCAAACAGTGCAGATCCAGATCAGTTGGCTTCTGAAGAAGCCAACTGATCTGGATCTACACTGTTTGCAAAGGCAGAGTATATCCGAGTTCAGCAGGACTAGGGTTAAGATATGAAATTTATAACAGTGACAGGCCTTTCCTGCAGAGCAGACCAAAACAAAAGATTTGCATTTGAGAGTCTTCAATCTGATAGGAAAAACTGGAAAAATGCCCACCAAAATGAGGATTTCTCTTCATTTTTCAGAAGTGAGGATAGTCAAACAGATTCAGCTGTCACAAAAGTTATGAATACTGATAATGATCCTTGTAAACAGAAGGGAGAAAAATAATGTGCAGAAAGGCTATCAAGAATTACCATATTAACCCTAAATATTTTGACAAAAATGCAAGAGCAAACAGATCAAACTGCTCCTACAGTAGACTGGCCCCAGTCTCCAGTGACTAAATATTTATTCTTATAATCCTGTTTGATAATTGACTAACATAAAACCAAAAAAATATCATCACTATATATTTATTTAGGTTTTATTTTAATGGATTATCCTAGTGACCAGCCTTTATAGTCATGATATTGTTATGGTTTTATTTTAGTGGATTATCAAACAGGAATATGAGAATAAATATTTAGTCACTGGAGACTGGAGCCAGTCTACTCCTACAGGAGCAGTTTGATCATGCTTTGCACTATATGCTTGTTCAAATTTTAGGATGAGTATGCTACAGAGTTGAGGTGTATGACTATTTAGAGAAATTATGGTACACCGACAAAACATACAAGATATGGCTTGGGAGAAAAATAAAGTAAATAGCAGTAGCTTAGCCAGAACAGAGTTATTTTTACGCACACTCAGGAGGAAATTATGCCTAGAGTTGCTTCCCAAAGGGGTACTCTTAAAGGAAAGAATCTGCTCCCAGAGGGAGCAGATTCTTTCCTTCAAGAGCAGCCCCTATGGTAAAGAAGCAAGATATTAAATGTTAATGGCTCTTTATTATAAATATTTTTCTTACGCATTAAGCACATGCATAATGTGCATAATGAGCACTATGCCTATGGATAGGACAGTGCTTAGTAATATACAGTGGCACTAAATACATCAAAGAATTAAGTGGAAGTGAAGCCTTGGGTTATATATATTATTTAGATGTAAAAAGTTTAGTTATGTGTTCAGCATACTGAGGAATAAAACATACACTTGTTTTTAATCTGAAAATACACATTATGTTTAACAAATAACAGCATAATGCACTTAGAAATTCCATGTTTATCCAGCCAATTAGAGTTAATACAACACAGATGAAAACCATTTTAATGTAGAGAAAAATTGTTAAACATTCAGTGGTAAAAGTGGTACAAGAAAAACAACCACATTTACAGAGTTTGATATTCGAACCATTTTATTTTCACCATTATAACCCTAAACAAAACATTGCCCATTACAAAGAAAAGTTCTGAATTCATGACCTTGACCTCTAGGTCATTGCATGGGTGGTAGAATGTATTTATCAACACCTACCATCATATTAAATGTAAACCAAATCCACCTGATTTCTAAGGTAGACATGTAATCACTTAATAAATAATTTAAGGTAAAACTTGAAAATTCTATGTTTGTGACCTTGACCTCTAAGTCACTGGTAGGGAAGAACTGATATAGAATAAAATTCTTTACTACTACCTACATTATACCTCTAATGTCACTGGCTAGGATGGGATGGTACTGAAAAAAAAAAACAAGAAAAAAAAAATTGGACCAATATCTACAATCATGCCAAATATTATCAAAATTCATTAACACTTTGCATGCTGGGTAAAAATTTCAGCAGAGGACATTTTGAAATAGCTGTCTTAGTTTTCCTAGAAAATGGGATCTGACACTTCATGCAAATTGTCTCCTTAGGACAAAGTGTCAGATCCTATTTTCTAGGAAAAATAAGAAACATATCTCCAATTTTTCGTCTGCTGAATCTGCCCATAGCATGGTAAGTGCTAAAAGATTTGGATAATGTAAGTGCTTTAAACACTTTTAACCTGAAGCTTGAAAATGTAAACAGTGCTGATGCTGACACCAAAAGTAGTCCTCTACTTTTCTACAGGTGAGCAAAAAAATAAAATAAATAAAAAATAAAAGAAACAACAAAAAAAAACAACAACCAACAAAACCGGGCAGAAGAAACTTTTATGTTTGATGATTGGCATTTCCCATCAGTAGTATTTAGTAATTTTAGGATGAGGGGGTGGGGGTTCTAAGGCTTTACGGACCATACAAAACCATTTCACTTATCAGTCATACACATATTTATACATACTGGCTTCTTCTGTTTACTGGTCTTCCAGAAAAAAATATCTGAGTAGGTATTAACCCTGATCCTGCTGAACCCAGATATGCCCTGCTTTTGCTAATAGCGTAGATCCAGACCAGTTAGCATCTGAAGAAGCCAACTGATCTGGATATACTCTGTTTGTCATTCAGTATGTGAATTTGTAGCAACAACCTGGGTCAAGTAATTTGACTGGCTGACAATTAGAAGGCGTGTGGCATCTTAATTTATTCAGCATGACAAGGGTATAATTCAAACTGGCATCTAATAGGCATTTTTTTTACAAAGAAAAAAAGGGGAAAGCAATAACTTTTCAGGTAAGAGATCAGGAATTTGGCAACTTGGCAGATATGCAAAATAGCTATGACCGTGAAAAATCTGACTTCCACTATCAATAACAACTGGGAAAATTAATTGGTGAAAATTTATTTTAGAATTTTTTCAGATTATTAATCAGTATATAGTGCAACATGGTATTCATCAAGATATACCAGCACCGTGACCTCTGATAAACTGAAGACCTTTTAGAACTGTTTAACAATTTAAATGATAAGTATGTCAAAGAATGCTATGCTATGCCTGCAAAAATTTATAAAAAGTCCCTGGAGCATAAAAAAATTTCCATGACATACAAATATATCAATCACAATCAGAGATTAGAAAAGTTGATCTTCTATGAAGTATATTGGCTAGTCAGTGCTTCTGAATAAATTACAATCCAAGATCTTTCGAACTTCCAGATTCCTTCAAGGACATTGATGACAAAACAAAATGGCAAATACACAAAACGGAACAACAGAAAATACAATCCATTTGACAATAAAGCACCAATGGCAAAAACAGAAGACATGATGATGATGATTTGGTGTTTTACACCCCTTTCATTATTATTTAAGTCATATTGAGATGATGGAAAGGAGATAATGAAAGGCTCTGTGCCATACAGTCATGAGCTGAATTACGCCTCCAACGGGATTAAGGTAAAACCCAACACCTCGAGGTCCTAAGTTGGAAGTGCTAACTTGGTCACCTGAAAGCTTAACAGCAGGTGACTTTTAAAAATATTTTTTGAACGAAAATAACGCTTGACTTTTCATGTGAATTGTCTACCTAGCAGACCATTCATTCAAAATGTCATAGCTTAATTTCTCACCTCTTCACCCCCCCCCCCCCCCCCCCCCCACCACCACCCCCACTCCCCATCTCCCCTCAAAAAAAAAAAAATATATATACAGTATATATATATAATTGTATAATTTTTGAATGGTAAAAAATCATATTCAGTGTGAAAAATAAACCAATTTGTGAGCTGAGCACTTTGTTGTAAGAAATTTGAATATCTGAATCAGATTTGGCACATTCTGTTTATGTTCAGCAGAAATTGAAAATCCAGACAGGAACCAAAAGAAATGATCTGCAATACAAGAAAATGGCCTGTAGACCACATGAACAGTGAATGCTCAGACCAGTCTATGTATCTGCCCATCTGATGAGGGCCATGAAAGCTCTGATCAGAGTACATGAATGCACAAGCTGGTCTGAGCCTTTATTACCAATATATTGCAAAAACTCCTTTTATTTTCATTTGGCCAGAGGACCTAGGCCTGCATGTCACAGTCTGGGTTGAATCTTCCAAGTTCCGATGCACAATACCTAGGTACTCTAGGCATCTACACTATTTGCCACCCATCCAGTCTTTAGACACACAGATAGTAAAATGGACTAATGCAAATTTTAAGACCAGACTGGTAAGGAGTTGAATGCTCAGCTAACTGGTAAAAAATTCAGCAGACTTTTTTATTTTTTTTTTTTATTTTGTTTTTATTTTCCCAGAAAAGAATTGACATTTCATGCTTAGGAGACAATTTGCAAAACATGTCAAATTTTAATTTCTGGTAAATATAAAAAAATATCATCAATTTGTTGTCTGCTGAAATTGCCCAGAGAGCTGTAAAGGTTAAGGTGTCTGAATAGTTAGGTAAATATTGAGCTATAATTAGCCCAAATTTTTAGATCCCTTGTTGTATTTGAAAAATTCCATTTGAATACCAAACGATATATCTAAAATGTCTGCTGAATGGCAAATTGTATTGACCCTAATAGAAGCAGCTTCATCTGGGTCTATATTGTTTGCTTAGGAAAACTACTTTAAATACTTTGATAAAATATGATACGAGGGCGAGTCAATAAAAAACCAGTCTAACTTATTTCTGGGTGAGATCGATCTCTTCTTTTTCGATGTAATTGCCCTCTAGAATGATGCACTTGGACCAACGGTGTTCCAGTGCCATCAGCCCAGAACTGAAGAAGCCAGGGTCCTTGTCTCTGACCCACTCCTCAACTGCCACCATGACTTCTTCGTTGGACCGGAAATGACGTCCACGGATATCCTTTTTTCAAGTTTGGGAATAGGAAATAATCACTAGGAGCTGTCCGGAGAATAGGCGGGGTGTGGTATTAGCTCATACCCATTCCGCTCAACAGCATCCATTGCAATTTTGCAAGTGTGGAGCAGAATCCCTTTGGAGAGTTTATCTCTGCGTTTTTCACGGATCATAGTTCTCAGTTGGTCGAGCAAATTTGCATAATACGCAACTGTTATTGTAATTTTCTTTGCTAGAAAGTCCAACATAATAATGCCTTGTGCATCCCAAAATACAGTTGCCATCACCTTGCCAGCAGAGGGTTGCATTTTGAACTTCTTCGGCCTAGGAGACCCCGGCCCTACACTTGGGCGACTAAGCTTTATTCTCCGGCTCATAACAATGGACCCAGGTCTCATCTACAGTCACCAAACGTGAAAGGAAATCATCTTCCTTTGACCTAAACCGCTTCAACAATGCGCTGTATACTGATGCTCTGGTTGCCATTTGCTCGTTGCTAAGGGATTTTGGGACCCAACGGGCTGTTAGCTTGTGCATACCCAAGCGATCATGTAAAGTTGTTGAAACGCTACCATGTGAATTGTGTAATGTATTTACTATTTCTTCCACCTTAATTCACCTATCAGAGTACACTAGATCCCGTACTTTGTTACACATTTCTTCATCGGTGGCATCTGATGGGCATCCAGACCCGGTTTCGTCTTCTAAAGACGTTCTACTGCGTTTGAATTCCCCAACCCAGAATTTAACTTGTGCATAGGATAGTGCAGAAGACCCAAAAACATTGGTTAACTTGCAGTGTATTTCCTGACCTGTTTTCCCTTTCAAATACAAGTACCGAATTACAGCACGGTACTCAACTTTTGCCGAAAAGCTTACTTTTGCATCGCTAGCAATGTTTGACATTCAATATCTTATGAGTGAATGACACGATAAGGCAGCAATTTTGTCCTCAGACCGAAAACATGTATTGAAACAAGGCATGAAAATCTTGGGTGTCTCGGTCAATTGAAAATGGGATAGGCTGGTTACTTATTGACTTGCCCTCATAGATCAACACCATAGAATCCAGCAGTTAACACTTAGCACACTGAGAAAAAAATTCTGCAGATGACATATTGATTTTTGTTTTCTCAAAAAAAACAAAAAAAAAAAACAAAAAAAAACAGGTTTTGACATTTCACGCAAATTGTCTCCTAGACAATTTGCATGAAATAATAAATCCTGTTTTCTTGGAAAAATTAAAAAAAAATCAATTTGTCATCTGCTGAATTTGTTCAAGAGTGTTCTGATAAAATGTGACAAGAATCTGGGCTATGAGAAGCTATGTTTTAATATAAATGAAGCTAAATCTATGTACTTAAAAGGAAATTCACTTTTATTTTAGCAGATGCAGTCAAGAAGTAACATTTGTGTGATCTTTAACTATACTGAACAAGGCATGTCCAAAAGCAAAAATGATAAATATATTTTTGCTCAAAAATATGCAAAGCTTTCTTTTTGCAAGCCACATTGCATACCCATAAATATTTAATAGTTATACCAACCTACAGGGCTATAAATTTACTCTGTTAAGGGTATTATTCTAGTATCATTGGGCACGTTTGGTTTGCACTCAAGCCAGTCTACCATCACATGGGCTTTGCTTTTGAGTGGGATGAAACCAATGATAGCTCAGACCACCACAGCATTCCCTACCTCTACAGTCCCTTTACCACTACTGTACAGGATTGCATGCATACCTATGGCTAAGATAGGAGAGAAATGCAGCCAGATATCTGGCTGGACTATTTTCATTCTGGTAGTATCCATATTTTTCAAATATATTAACTTACCATCTTCAGATTCTCCTTGCTCATGAAGTAGAATCACACTTCATCACTCCACCTCAAGCTTAACCCTTGTCCTGCTGAACCTGGATATACCCTGCCTTTGCAAACAGTGTAGATCCAGATCAGTTGGCTTCTGAAGAAGCCAACTGATCTGAATCTGCACTGTTTGTCATTATTTGAATTTGTATGAGCAACTTGGATCAAGTAATATGATTGGTTGAAAATTAGAAGTGGGCAGGGCATCTTCCAGGTTTGACATTTCAAGACATTGACCAATATGCACAGCTGTTGAAACTGAAATGGGATATTTGTTAGTTGCCTGCATCAACTTACAGTTTTGTATCCACATTCTCCTATGCAATAAGGTATCCTCCATTCATCATGGCTTATATGAAAGGGTTTGTACACTACTAAAGCATATATTCCAGAGCTGCTTGTACATCTGCAGTCTGATTAGGACCTTCACATTACATTATATATATACAGTCAAACCTGTCTTAAGCAGCCACCCATGGGAAGCTTAAAATGTGACTGCTGAAGACAGGTGGCTGCTTAATACAGTTCAAATATATAAGTCTATGAATTTTGGGGCAACTTTCCTCTGGCTGCTTAATACAGGTTGGCTGCTTAATAGAGGTGACCACTAACACAGGTTTGACTGTATATATATTCAACATGATATAGTTTTTTCTTCAAGCAAGCAATCAAGGAGTTGCTCAGCTTGCACAGTTGCAAAGGCTACTCTCATAGTTTTTGATAAAAGGCAGTATTCAAGAGATTTCTTTTTTCTATCTTGTGGGTGCTCATTGAAATTGCCTCAGCAAGGCAATCCTTAACCCTTGTCATGCTGAATAAATTAAGATGCCACACCCATGTCTAATTTTCAGCCAATCAGATTACTTGATCCAAGAACTTGATACAAATATACATACTTTATGAAAAACAGTGCAGATCCAAATCAGTTGGCTTCTGAAGAAGCCAAATGATCTGGATCTACACTGTTTGCAAAGTCAGGGTATATCCGTGTTCAGCAGGACAAGGGTTAAGATTACCTGTTTGCATTTTGTGTACAAATAACAAAAATTATCCTAAATTATCAGCTTAGTTATCATGCCTGCCTTCCCTTGCAGGTATATGGTGTGGCATCTTTCTTGCATGACACAACTCATGTAACTGATATAACTTATGTCGTAACTGATATAACTTATGTCATAACTGATATAACTTATGTCATAACTGATATAGCATATCTTTTTAACCCTAAAAGCACAATTCAAAATTGTAGCAGCCTATATACTAAAATACTGTCTTGTTTTACTTTTTCCCAGAAATAATGTTTGACAGTTCATGTGAAACATCACTTATATCGAGCCGATCGTTCATCAAACGAGGCCGGCAACCACAGCAGTGAGAAACCAAATGGATTAAGAGTCTACTCTCCTATCCACAAGGCTACAAGGGCCCGCTATAAAATTCTGAATGGAATTGTTTGTTTGTGTAGAGGTTTTATGGCCCAGTCAACCCAATAGGGTCATGTTGAGCTTGGTCAGTTTACCCAACCACTTTTACTGGGCAGGCTTAGTCCTCTAAGCAGTTAACCAGTACTGTGCACATTCTTTCGCCAGAAACTGACAACTGCCCTTCTTGAATCAGCAGAAGGGAGAGAATGACCATAGAAAATATTTCATAATCAAAAATTCTGAATGGACCTTTAATAGTTAGTAATATACATGTACATGTACATGTATATGGATTATACACAAACAAAACACACAGAGCTCATGCGTATTCTATTTTATTTTGATGCACCGTGATTTCATAGAACACATTTACTGTTGTTTCGCATTTTTCTTTATTACTATTACAGAATAAATTATATCTGATTTGTAGCAAAAGCAATAATGGTGAGACAAATACCAGTCTTAGGGCTAAGCTTTTAACGCATAGCATGCTGGGTAAAAATTTAGCAGATGGCATTTTGGAAATATTTTTCTTATTTTTCTCACAGAAAAAGCCATGACATTTCATGGATTTGTATGAAATGTCAAAGTCTTTTTTTTGGAAAAAATACTAGGAGACAATTTGCATAAAATGTCAGCTAATTTTCTGGGAAAACTAAGAAAAATATCATTAATTTACCATCTGCTGCATTTGCCATAGAGTGGTAAAGGTTAACAAGAGAACCGCATGCGGGTGCCAACGCTCGGCTGCAGTTTCTTTTAGAAATATATAGGGCATGTTTGATTATAAGCAACAGAACTACTTAAATACATTAAATTGGAAGTGCCATAATTATGTAATACCAAACATGATCAGAATTCATCCATCAGTTCTTGAAAAATCACAGTGAAACCATTTTTCAACAAAAATTCTAAGTTGAAAAAGGGGCATAACTGTGCTAAAAATATTTTGAGGGTTACCTCCCCTATTGGTATGGGTTCCCCTTTTCATAATAAACAACTAGTCCGAGTTTCAAGTAAATATCTTCAGTAATGACAGAGATATTACAAAATGTCCAAGTTTTTGTACTACGACAACGACGCAGACGACGCCAGAGCTATGACAATACCTCGTCGTTTTCTTCGAAAACAGCCGAGCTAAAAACTGACTTGCCTCAAAGAAATGATCATGAATGTTTAACTTGATACAATAATCCTTAAGACTTATTTAAAAGCTTAGCACTCTGGGTAAAATTTTCAGCAGACGACATATGCAAACTGTCTTCAAAGGAGATAGTTTGCATAAAATGTCAAATCCTGCTTTCTGGTAAGAATAAGAGAAATGTCACCAATTTATCATCTGCTGAATTAGGCCATAGAGTACTGGTAGCTAAGGTTAAAAACTGATTTGCCTCAAAAAATGATCATTACTGTTTTAATTGATACAATAATCCTCAAGACATAACACCAATATGCCATCTGGTGAATCAGCCCAGAGAGTGGTTAAGTTAAAAAAAAAACACATGCATACTTTTTCTCAAAGCATTTTCAAAGGAAACTCTCCTCTTTAACAACCATTTTACATTGCCATTTCATAGGAAGGTAGTGTAGGTATAGATGATTAGTTTAATGCAAGGATGGATTGATGGCTGGATGAAAATATTAAGGATGGAAATACACATATCAAAGCATTTAATGAGCTCATCACTGTTTATTTCATACACACTTTAAAAGTGAGCAGAAAAATCTACCTTTTCTGAGAACAGAGGTGGTATGGCAGGAAGGGAAAAGACATTTTAGAATAATTCAACCAGTTCCTCAAATTTTGTTAGAAACAAACATAAATAATGGAGACTTTGAGTCACATGAAAATTAGGTAGGAAACATTTTTGTCCATTTTAATATAATGTCTTTGAATGAAGGGAAATAATCAATCAATTTTACAGAAAGGATCAAAATGGTTATCTCTCTTCCTTACATAGTAAAATTCAAGAATTAACTAGGCACTGTTGTTAAACTTGTGATGTTATTTGCCATGGCAAAATACTTCTACATGAAAACATGTTGGTACTCTCCGAATTCCATAATTAATGAGAACCAACAACATACATTTATCTGGAAAAATACTGATACTATATGACTGAAAGAAAAAAACTAAGTGCCTTATTTAGGATCATGCACTAATCAATGGCAGTTCCAACATACTTGAGATTTTCTGTCTCACTCTATTTTCTTTATAAAAAGTACAACTTAAGTCAGTTGCATCATATGGTTTTCAATAATTTTCACAAACATAAGCCACTAACATACAAATAAATATTGTTAGAGAAATATTGCTAAAGAAAAGACAACCTCCTGTCTTACTGAGAGATTACTCTAATGAAATCTCACAACATAATTTTCTTTCAAGAAATATGACAAGAATTCCGCTGAAGTCTATGCTGTATCACGCAAATTTACAAAGTTGATGAACTGTAAAATATAGGTCAAGGTCAAATATGGATACTGCTGTCTGAGTTGTCATCCCTAGGGCCAAGCTTATACCAAGTATCATCACTGTTGCCTTTATACTTCTTGGGAAATGAACATTAGGGTCAAAGTTAGGGATGACACAAATGTTGACAGATTGACAAACAAACTAACAGATGGACGGAACTGAAAACCAGATCCCTATATCGCGCCATGCTAAAAGAAGGCGTGACAATAACTACCAATATTGTCTGATGGAAGTGAAAATGTGCAACCCATATGGATAAAACATGACTATTGGATCCCTTAACCATTAATGGTTAACCCATTTCAGTTCGGAAACCACTGAAATGGTAATTGGCAAACAATGCAGACACAGATCAGATGCCGCAAAATGTGGTGTTTGATCAGAATCTCCACTGTTTGCAAATTGTTTGGCCATTTTTCTCTCGGAATATCTAAATTACATGGCTTGACATACTTAAAATTAAAATTAGACTCTTCCAATATATAGTGTGGGAGAGTTTATTCAGTCTAAAATGGTTTAAATATCTTCAATGAACCCTTCTATCCTGTATGTTGGGAGGGTTCATTATCTATTTAAAGGGATGTTATACAGAATCTGACATAATTGGTTCTGTGACTGGAGATCTCTAACTTAATAGCAAACAGAGTAGACCCTGATCAGATGCTGCATTCTGCAGCATCTGATCTAGGTCTACTCTGTTTGTGCATCCTTATTGTGGGGATGCAAGGCATTTATGGGTTAATACTTGCACGGATTCACAGCATCTGGCACCTAGCTTATCTATATATTGGTAAATGTCCTAAAATTCCAATTATTTTGATATTTTTTGCTAAAAGTTTACTTTTTATGCATTCATTTCACAAAATATTTAGTGGAATGACACTGTAGACTGATTCAGGTCTGCATTGTTTGCATACGCATTTTGTCATAAAAGTTGGTGTATGAAATTTTAGGACAGTTACCAAGCAAACAGACAAGTGGAGACAGAGCAAAATCTTTGAAATACCCATATGCAAATTATATAAAATAAAATGATCCAGTCTGGCCTGAAAATCTATGCAGTCTGGCCATGGTCTTCGCTGTTTACACACACACATACATATTCGAACTAAAATATTTTGCCTACTACATGTTAAAGGTTAACCCTTAAAGTGCTAAGCAAATTTCTAGCAGACAGCATTCTACAACTGATTTTTTTTTTTTTTTTTCAGAGAAAATAAGACTTGATATTTCATGTGAATCATCTGTTAGGCAGATGATTCACATAAAATATCACGTCTTGTTTTCTCTGAAAAATAAAAAAAAACAACAATCAAAGTGTTGCCTGCTTTTGCTGTAATTAGTTTGTGTTGAGGTTTTACGGCCCAGTCAACCCAATGGGGTCATGTCGAGCGCAGTCAGTTTACCTAACCACACATTTTCTGGGCAGGCTTAGACCTCCAAGCGGTTAACCAGTATTGTGCACATTCTTTCGCCAGAAACTGACAACTGCCCTTCTTGAATCAGCGGAAGGGAGATGACCGTAGAAAATATTTCATGATCAATCTCCACGAAAGAATGTTGCCGACCTCGGTGGGGGCTGAACCCGCGACCTCCTGGTCTTCAGTCGGACGGCGCATCCAACTGAGCCACCGAGGCCGGCCGCACTTTTAGGATTAAATTTCAGATTAATACACATGTGAAGATGTGGGATGAAACTGATGACTGACTAGCAGCGAGATTTTACCCACATGACCCAAAATATTCGGACACTTTAACTCCCTACTCCACTTATCTTAAGCTGTAACAAGTCTACTTGACTTTCTAGTGATGTGCCTTAACCCATAAAGTGCTAAGCAAAATTGTAGCAGACAACATAATTATCCCCACACTTTAGCAATAGGGATATTCTGAATGACTTTGTCCATCAGTCTGTCTGTTCGTCCATCCGTCATGCTACCTCTTCCTAAACCACTGGGAAGAATTTAACCAAACTTGCTACATGACTTCCCCGCAGGGTAAGGGTGTGCTAGTGCAATTATTTTTCCCTCAGTTCATCTGTCTGTCAAGTTATCTTATCCTGAACAACCTGGGTGGAATTTAACCTTAACTTGTTACATGAATTCCTCACATGGTAAGGGTTGAGTAGTGTGAGAGCAACATTATTTTTCCATCCATCCATCCATCACGCTATTAGCAACATTAACACTGAGCAGGGGGATTTGCGATGGCGTGCCATCAACTGGGCAGTCTAATTTTTTTTTTTTTTAATTATTTTTCAGACTTAGAAATTATTGTGAACTGTCTGGTAGGTAGATGATTCTCATGAAATGTTAAGCCTTATTTTCTCTGAATACAAAAAAAAAAAAAGTTGTCTGCTGCAGTTCTGATTAGCCCTTTATGGGTTATATGTTATGATGAATAGTAAACAGTTTAGATCCTGGTCAAACTGCTCCTTTTTATCAGATAATTCACATGAAATATCAAGACTTGTTTTCTTTGAAAAATAGAAGATTTGTTTGTGTTGAGGTTTTACGGCCCAGTCAACCCAATGGGGTCATGTTGAGCGCGGTCGAAAAAAAAAAAAAAAAAAAAATAGAAGAAAAAAAATTAAAATGTTGTCTGCCACAAATTTTGCTTGGCGCTTTAAGGGTTAAGAAAACAGAGTACAATGTATAAATATAATTAATTCAGTACTTGCTTTAGCTTCAACTGTTTTATGTAAAGATGTCCAATACTTTTAATGTCAACATGTCCCCCTCCCCTTTGGTGCCTGGACATAATCACTCCCTCACTGATTCAGTTCAGTTCTGTTTAGAAAGAGATCTGATATTTCACAGTAGCACCTTTACAAACAATAGCACTGAGCTTCCTGCCGCTGTCTTGACTAAATCAGAGACTTGTTAGAGTTACATGATGAAAATTCTGGGTTAATTTTCTCAATTTCTCCATAGAAACATATGTTGTGGGTACACTAGCAGTGCCTTGCAGCGGAGCTACTAATGAGTACCCACAACATATGTTTTTATGGAGAAAAACAAAAAAATGGAGAAATACGAAAAATATCCCAGAATTATTATCAACTACTCTTCCTCAACAAGTCCTCTGCTGCATTGATCAAAACCATTGCCATATATGGAGCTATGGATGATAGTTCGAAACTCTTTCACACTGTCATTCAGCATGGTTAAAATAAATTAACAGAGCACATTAACGTGGATAAAATCATATAAGTCCAAGCTGTGTAGAAATGAGAAAAGACAACTGTTGATGATTATTACTCCATTGTTCCAAGGGTGCTGATAGCTGTTGTTAGCTTCTCTATCTCTATACTTAACTCAGATGCCTGAAAAAAAAAAAAAAAAATTACGGTCATGTCAAGCCGGTCACTTAACCTATTCACACTTTGCCTTGGCAGGCTTGATGATAATTTGGTGGTTTACATCCCTTTCAACATTATTGAAGTCATACTGAGATGATGGAAGGATGATACTGAAAGGCTGTGAAATGAAGTGCCGTACAGTAATGAGCTGAATTCCTCCGCTACTGGGTATTTGAACCTAGGACCTCATGATCCCGGGCAGGCTTAGTCCTCTAAGCGGTTAGCAAGTATTTGCGCACATGCTTTCACCAGAAACTGACAACTGTCCTTCTTGAATCAGGGAAGGGGGAGAATGACCAGAGAAAATATTTCATGATCGATTTCCATGAAAGAATGTTGCCAGACTCGGCAGGGATCAACCTGTGACCTCCTGATCATCAGTCAGATCGCATATGACTGAGCCACCGAGGCCGGCACAAGCTGAAGTTAGTTTTGTAATTGGAAATAATTAAAATATTTACATTTTCTTAAACCAAAGAAAAGAATAAAACTATTGGTGCAAAGGCAATTAAGAAAAATGGTTTTGCATTAAATCATGAGGACAATTTGTAAATTTACATCTGAGGAAAGCACCAGCTGAAAATGACTTCTAAAAATTTGTTGTTGAACTGAGATTTTATAGCCCAGTCAACCCATTAGAGTCATGTTGAGCCGGCCAGTTTACCTAACCACATTTTTCCAGGGCAGGCTTAGTCCTCCAAGCATTTAATCAGTATTTGTGCACATTCTTACCACAGAAAACTTTCTGTAAGTATCAATGATGATGATGATGATAATTTGGTGCTTTACATCCTTTTCAACATTATTTACATCATATTTTGATGATGGAAAATGTGATAATGAAAGGCTCTGTGCAATGAAGGGCCATAGAGTCATGTGCAGAATACCCCCTTCCAGTGGGATCATACATAGCTCTTGATAAGACGCTTTTTTCAACCAAAAAGTATCTATATTTTTCTTATACCTCAATGAAAACATATGTTGAGGGTACTCATCAGAAGCGCCTCGCCGAGGCGCTTCTTATGAGTACCCACAACACGTTTTCGTCGAGAAATAAGAAAACTAGTTACCTGATACCCACTCTTATCTAGACCTATGGGGATATGAACCTTGAACTTTCTGAAGAAAGTACCAGCTGAAAAATGACTTTCTGAAAGATGTCAAACACCAACGGACTCACCTTTTCAGAATTTTGTTTTTGTATTTCTTCTGGGACTTTGGTTGAATAATCAGGTTTGGCCATATCAGCTTGTATCTTTTCTAGTTGAGCTGATAATCTATCTTTCTTTCCACCAAGTTTGGTCTTTTCTTTACTTATATCTATTAAACCCTGAAGAACAAACAACAACACAATTCTATCAAATAAAAAGAGTTAACCCTTAAAGGGCCATGCAGAATTTATAGCAGATGACATTATATTTTTTTGCCATGGAAAATAAGTGCTAACATTTCATGTGAATCGACTGCTTGACACCTATATATGCGGGGCATATATATGCGGGGCACAATACATTTGTTATCTGATAACATTTTTATTAAAAATATTCTGTACAATTTTAAAAATTAATGCTGGCATAACTAATTTATCATTAAGCTTATGATGCTTAGAATAACAAAATTTACATGACAAAGCTCAGGAAATCCTACAAAATGCTACCAGAGAAATAAGGTCCAGGGCCCAGTTGTTCGAAACTAACGGTTTGTTAGTTAATGTATCATTATAACTTTGATCATTAAATATGGCTTATACGCTAATATTTTTGCTGAAAAAATGTGAGTCATATTTTTTCAGCAAAAATACATGTGAATTAGATATTGTACTTACTAGAACAGTTAACATTTTGACCACTAATGAGTTTGTTAAGCTAATGATGCTTTGAACAACTGGGCCCAGGTCAGTATATATACAGGATGTGCAGGCTGATCTGGACCTTTGCTGTCTGCATAGTTCAAAGTTTAGGACAGGTACGATAAATGGTTTTCTGAATATGATGGGTAATTACCTTTATCATAAGGTGAGTTTCACATTTCGCTGAGACTGTCTGTACAGCACAGCCAAGAGGAGGGGTCTGATCTACCATGATGTTAACAGCACTGGTCAATGATAGAACCTGGATCAGATCTGGGTGGGTCCTTAACAGGTTCGCAGTTTCCTCATCAGAACATTTAAGGTATACTGAAAAACAAACAAACATCAAAATGTAACTGAAGTACATTACAAGCATTGATACACCAGACTTCAGAGAAAAAAAAAGAGTACTCAACAGATATTTTAATATTTTTCATCACCCAAAACACCCAGCTTTTTTCAACCAAATGACTGTACAAAACTTTTTCAACATAAAACATAGTTTTTCTTTCAACTAAAGCCCACAGCTTATTTCAACCAAAATTACTCATATTTTACTTATTTATCCATGAGGCTCTCTTTAGGAAGTGCCTTGGGGATGGCAGAAACCCTAAGGAAATAATGACTTTTTTTTTCATTTTTCAGCTCTTATATCCTACTCAAGCATGATTTATGAACCACTGACATAATAAAATGGGGATTTCTAGCTAATTTAAGTTACATAACACGATATGACAAAAGATAACAATTTTCCTATACGCTTTCTGATGTTAATCTTACCTTCTGGTCTCATTTTCTTTGAGAGGTCATAGTCTCCTCGTATAGAACGTATACTTTTAACAACATTCTGTGCAAATTCTACTTCTACCTCTAGTTTCTGATCCCGCCATGGATACTGGAAAGTACAAATTGCAAAATTAAATGACAAAACTATGTCTGCCCTAAATATATGGATAGAAAATAGACATGCCTAAGCAAACAGTGTTGATCCAGATCTAACTGCTCTTTAAAGCTTAGCATGCTGGGTAAAAATTTCAACAGAAGGCATATTGAAATATTTTTCTTATTTTTCCCAGAAAACAGGTTTTGACATTTTTTACAAATTGTCACCATATTCCCAAACAGTGTTTTCTTGGAGAAATATGAAAAATATTATCTCTATACTATACTTTGCTATCACCACTCAAAATCTTTAATGCTTAACAAGCTTTATAAAATTTAGCAGATGACATTTTGAATGTTTTTTCTTATTTTTCTTTGAAAATAGGCGCTGACAATTCAAGCAAATTGGAGACAATTTTCATGAATTGTCAAAGCCAATTTGCTTAGAAAATATAAAAAATGCAATGAATTTGTCGTCTGCTGAATTGGCTGATGGAATGGTAAATGATAACTGACTCTTCTTGAAATTCTTTAGATTTTCATGCCAATTTAAGTGAACAGTAACCATAAATACAAACTTACATCTTCAGGCTGTGGATAACGAGTTACACATATACTAGGTGGTTCATTCTCTGTCCGCCTTGGTAACCGCTGAAAGAGCTCTTCAGTAACAAATGGCATGAAAGGATGAAGCAACCTCAACCCTGTATCCAGACATGTGTATAATACATCTCGGCAGACTTCCTTAGCTTCTTCATCTGTGCCATACATGATTGGCTTTATGTGTTCCTGTTATAATAAAAATATCAACTGCATCACTTTTAACCCCTAAAGCATAGAGCCAATTTGCAGCAGACAACTTTCTCAAGTTTATTTGTTTGTTAGTTGTTTTTCAAAGAAAACAAGACTAGACATTTCATAGGAATCAACTGTTAGAAATGTCAAGTCTTATTTACTCTGGAAAAAATAAAAATTTACAAATTATTATTATTATTATTATTATTATTATTTATTTTTATTTATTTTTTTTTTGCTATTTTTTCGGAGAAAATGAGACCATATTTCATGTGAATCATCTGCCTAGCTAGCAGACGATTCACATAAAATGTGAAGTTTTATTTACTCTGAAAAATACAAAATTGGATCAGATGCTGTCCGCTGCAGTTGTGATTGGTGCTTTAAGGGTTAAATAGTCACAGACTTTTGTTTTGTAGGCGAAAAACAAATAAAATTTAAAAGGAACTGGTACATTTTAAAGGTGCCATATTCCTCAAAAATAGACATTTTATTATCCAAGAATGATTTAATAAATTGATATATGGTATTAAAACGATCATAAAATGTGGCACCTGACAGCCTGTAAAATTTTTCTTTCTTGAACTGGATGAAAAATTTAATGATTTTTATCATATCTCTAAATTAATTTTGGCAACATAAATTCAGAGATACGATTAAAAATCGTTTCATTCTTGATCCAGTTCAAAAACAACAGACTAACTGAAATTTAGTCTGTCAGATGCCACATTTTATGATCATATTAATACTATATAACAATTTATTAAATTTTTCTTGGATTATAAAATGTCTATTTTTGAGGACTACGGAGCCTTTATTTTAAGAGGCGGCAACTCTGTCAAAACTTTTTTTGTCTCCGTTATCAGACGGGGCCTGGTGTGCAGGAAAGCAAACATAAAGACTAGTACTAAAGTTGTCTCCCTTGTAAAACTAGTGGAAAATCTTCCAAACAGTTTATCACTCTGAAAAAAAATTTGTGTTGAGGTTTTACGGCCCAGTCAACTCAATGGGGTCATGTTGAGCGCGGTCAGTTTACCTAACCACACATTTACTGGGCAGGTTTAGTCCTCTAAGCGGTTAACCAGTATTGTGCACATTCTTTCGCCAGAAACTGACAACTGCCCTTCTTGAATCAGCGGAAGGGAATGACCGTAGAAAATATTTCACGATCAATCTCTACGAAAGAATGTTGCCGACCTCGGTGGGGGTTGAACCCGCGACCTCCTGGTCTCAGTCGGACGGAGCATCCAACTGAGCCACCGAGGCCGGCCTCTGGAAAAGAAGGGTATTCAGTTAAATGTAAACTTTTCTATTTCTCTCCTGATAAATATTTTTCTTACTGCTTCATAAAATATGTGCATACAGCTACCTAATTGAGGAGCTTCTAATGTGTATCAAAAGGTATGTTTTAGCAGAGAAATGATAGAAAAAATAATATTTTTTGACTGAAAAAAAAAAAAAAAACAATCACCTGATCTGAGTTTAAGCTGTAATTTCTATAATGTCTAAATCAAAGTTCTATGTAAATTTTGTTTTTTCAATCAAAGATACTGATACATTTCTCTCATCTCCAAGAAAACATGCACTGTGGGTATTCAGTAGAAGCACACTGACAAGGCAATTCTAAAGGTATGCACAACCTATGTTTTTATGCTGAAATGAGAAAAAACATTTACCTGGCTACCCCTCTCATCTAGAGGTAAGATTAGAAGAAATGAGAAAAAACATTTACCTGGCTACCCCTCTCATCTAGAGGTAAGATTAGAAGAAATGAGAAAAAACATTTACCTGGCTACCCCTCTCATCTAGAGGTAAGATTAAAACTATCACAAGCAGAAGAAATAAAGACCTTGGTCACACATCAGATATACACTAACTAACATGGGTCTCCGCAGTTTGATAACACAAAGTAGAGAAGCATTTGATGTAGTTACTTTGATGTACTTACCAGGTACCAGTCACACAACTCGTACAGCCAGAAGTTGTAACACGCCTGTGTTGCAGTTGGAAAGTCATAATTTGTGAACCCAGTTTTACAACTCTCCACTGCCAGTGAGAGTCGACTGAGAATCCAGCTCTCCATCTCTTTCTCCTTACCACTCAGCTGAAAACACAACCAGATCATGAAAACCCTTTCATCCCTGTGTTTTTTAAGTGGACTCTTCCATTCCTTTATTTGGATGTCCAATGATGAAAATAGGGGTTTAGTCTAAAATCAAAAACAGACTGGCAAACAGTGTAGATCCTGATGAGAGGGTTCGTTATGAGCCATCTCATCTGGATCTACACAGTTTGCACAGGTATCTGTTTTGGTCTGATGGGCTGAAATGAAAGTGTTAATCACTGCAGCAGACAGCATTTTTATTTTTTATTTTTATTATTCAGTAGAAATACACCTGTGGACACAAAACTGTACAAACTTTGATGGGCTTCATTTCATTTTACCATCCTGTCAGTCAACTGCTAGCCATGTATAAATGCAAAACATAAGAAGTTGTCCATTTCACGGCAGAGCCTGCCCTGCATCAGCCAATTAAAATATATCTCAACTGTCAAGAACATACATCAGACTTAAAATAGAATAAATACTTGTCAAAATGAATAAGATCAATCAACGTAAATTGTTAGAATTGTCCATGAATGACATTTGACTGTCAAACAAACATGAAGCAAACAGATTCATTGACAGTTACTTCATCAGAGTTTGCACAGTTTTGTGTCCACTGGTGTAAGGCATGACATTTCACATAACCTGCTCTGCAGACAATTCACATGAAATGCCAAGCCTTGTTGTGTCTGAAAAAAAAAATAGTAAAAAAAAAATTTAATTTTGTCGGTTATAATTTTGCTTAGCATTTCAAGGTTAACGAGTAAAATGAAGATGACCCAACAAAATAAATAAACTGCCGGTACTTGGATGATCTAATCAGATAAGCACTATGGGTTGGCTTTATGGTGAATGGATATGCCTGGAAGTTTTTGCTGTCACTTTGTACAGTGAGACAACTTTTGCAGGCAGGGAGTTGCCTCCCTAGTATATGATACCTATCAAAAATGGGGACTACTGTTAAAGAACACAACAGAGACTAGAAATGTGTTTGTAAAACACTATGCCCCTAACTATATGCTTGTCCTTATAAAATGCCAATCTTGAAAAGTGGCATAAAAAATCTCACAAAAGTAAGTCATTTTATTTTAGAGTTTAATCATGCAATCTACTTCTCAGCCTAATAAGCTCACTGAGTTTCATGGCCCTAGCTCAAATAATTATCAAGATATCTTGCTGACATGAAAAGCATGAAGAACAGATGAACAAACAGACAAATGACCCGAAATCATTATGCTTCTCCAAGTTCTTTGAAGATGGGAGCATAAAAATAAGGTCTGATATTTCATGTGAATCACTGGCCTAAAAAATATTTCAGAATGTCATCTGCAATAGTTTTTAAAGGTTTAACACTGAACACACAAACTACAGTGTTTTAACATTTACACTTTCCAGAAATTCTTACCTGAGATGTAGGTTTGGGTTTAAAGTCCTCTCCTAGTGTCATTAAGGCAAATTTAGTGGCATTCCAGAGTTTATTGCAAAAGAATCTATAACCTTGGACACGTAAAACATCGAGATTTATATCTCTACCTGAAACAAGAATGAAGTAGCGGTACCAATAACATCATCTAGGTTCATGATAAGCAGAGCAGTCATACCTTATTTCTATACAAAACCTTATTTTTGTTTCAATAATCAAAACTAAGACAAAATATACATAACATGTAGTGATAGTGTTTGATTACAAGTGAGTCAGTATGTTTCTACAAACTCAAATTCCCATTATTCCATATTCCAGTCTACAGATGTGGTCTCCCTTTGAAAATTGGTGGGAAATCTATTTGTATCCAGTCACTTGAAAACTAAAGTCGGCAAATGGAAAGACACAGATCTGCCTGCACACATCCACAAAGACTGATCAAGGCCTTCCTGGATTCTACAGTGTCTTCGATTTCCTCCTGTCCAACAATACAAGTATTTTACATTAAGGGGAGTGGATACACCTCCAAGGGAAATAACTCTGATATGAAATTATTTGCCCCCATCTCACTGGGGTCTACTTTTAAAGGAAAGCAAATGCTTTTCTTTAAACGTAGCCCCATTTGTTGAAAGAATTTAACTATGGGAAGACAATGTCATGTTTGCAAAAGTTATTTCCCTTTGCAAAATGGTGGTAAAATCTTTCAGGTGTATCCAGTCACCTAAAATGCTACTCACCCTGAGAAGTGTATGATACTAGAGCAAATCTTAGGGCATCAGTTCCACACTCTGGTATACCATTAGGATAATCTGCTTTCTGTCCTGCTTTAGCTTTCTCTATCTCTTTCTCATCTAGGTTACCTTCTTGTAGACGTTTGTGAAGGTCCTGCAGAAATTAAAATATATTTCTAACACTCCTTGCCTATATAGCCAATGGTTAAATTCAATGATTTATTCTGCAACAAATCACTGGGTGGAAGCGCGCGACACTATCTGGCACCATTCTGACGTCATTTTGACACTTTGCCAATGTCAGTCTTCGTTTCCACGACCTTAGACAGTATAACGTCATTTTTCTCTTGTCAATAACGTAAGAAATGCATGTAAACAACAGCGTTACAGTCAAAACTGTTGGCGGGATTTCTTTATGCAATGAAGTAAAGTTGGAAGAATCTGAAGGATACAATTACTTTTTTTGTTGTTTTCTATATGTTAGAATCGAAATAGATCAGCTCTTTTGCGTGATTTGTTGTCAGAGTAATAAATCACAGGTCAATTGTAAGCAGATAAATCACTCGCGCTCAGCGCTCGTGATTTCATCTACTTTACAACTGACCTCCAAACAGTGATTTATTACTCAACAAATCACTGCTAGAGCAGATCTATTTCTTAATTTACAGATCAACATTTCTAATTACATGTATCTGAAATAATAAAACAATGGTTTATCTAGGAAGATAGGATTTTTAAACATGAAAACACCTCATATGCCAATGATATCATGAATTCAATCAAATTGTTTCATCACCAAATTTTTACGGAGAAATAAGAAAAATATCTGTAGCAATGATAGCAGATCTACTGTCTCAATATTTTGAATATATGTTTATTTCACTGCAAACTTTCCTGGCTCGTCAGAAAATCACATCCAAACAAATTTAAATGGCATTTTTAACACTAATATCTTGTAAGATGCCATTTTGTTATTATCAAATTACTTCACATAAGCCTAATGTTGATTAGGTCATAGGCTTACTGTGATGCTCTTCAGTTAATTAGGTATAGTTTATTAGTAAAAACAATACAGAAACAAATATAGAAAACAATTATCGTGTAAATTATGACACAGAATCAGACTACAGCTGATATTCCTACCAAAATACAGGTTCTAGGAAATCTTACCTCTAGGGAGATTCCAGATATCACATCTAATGGATCAATGGTATTGCCTAAAGTTTTACTCATCTTTCTACCATGAGCATCTCGAACCATTGCATGTAGATATACCTATCAATAGACAGATCTTAGATATTAGCTGGCAAATAATGCCTTGTCAGAAAAAAGTTCATCTACTAAGACTGCTCCTACCATAATTATCCTGAATGTTTGGACAGATGGGCAGATGGGCCTGAGCAAACAGTGTAGACCCAGATCAGATGCTGCATAATGCAGCATCTGATCAGGGTCTGCACTGTCGCCACTCCTCCAGCAGTAGTTTAAACACATCAAAAGTAAGTAAAATTATTTCTTCAAATTTTAGAACCAGTATAGTAAGAAGATAATGTAAGGTTGAGTCCAACCTTGAGTATTCCAACGAGTATTAACAAGCTATTATCATGGCAATAAGTAAATTATGGATAATTTAATTGGTTGAAAGTTGAAAGTAAACGACAACAAAAACCCATCTTGCTTTGAGCAATGATACTTGAATAAATTTGTCGGGAAACAAAATATATTACACAAATATAAGCTTAGGGGAGTGGATACACTTGGTAGAGTTTCCGTTATTTTTATAAAGGGAGACAACTTTTGTGACTTCCTGTTTGCTTTCCCACCCAGCTATCCCCTTCTGGGAAGGGGTCTACTCTAAAAGGAAAGAATTTCCAATCTGGAGGGAGCAAATTCTTTCCTTTTAGAGTAGACTTCTTTTCAGAAGACAGGTAAAATTCAATTCTGACAAAGTTACCTGCCCTGAAAGTATCAATTCCACTCAAGAATCAAAATATGTACTAACCTCTTTGAAAGGGAGATCATCCATCAGCTCCAAGCCAAACATGACCATTCTTGCTACCCAGAAGAACAGAATGTCATGCCCAGTTTCTAACAATGTTCCAGGGTAAAAATTCTCTAACTCAGGAGTCTGCAAAAGTCAAGATGACGGTCAGTATAATGTCAGTGAGAAAAATTCACCACAACTTGATTTATCAATATGGCAAACTTGACAAGACGTACTGGGTCAAAATTGTAAACTTATTTACAGAGAGCAGAACTAATTCTTCCCCAACCGAATTTAAGCAGACAACATATGACCACCAGTGTTGTGCCTAGGCCCAACTGCTTGAGGGACACCACTGGCCATTATAACATTTTTCACAGGGCCATTTCCTTTTTTAAAAGGAGTTCAGTGCAAGAAAAAAACGTTGGTTTATTCTAAATTTTTTTACATTTTTCTGAGAAAACAAGACTCGACATTTCATCTGAATCATCTGCCTAGCAGATGAAATATACACGTTGTCAAGTCTTATTTTTCTCTGAAAAATAAATCAGTGTTGTCTGCTGTAGCTGCATTTACATTTTAAGTGTTAAATCTTTCTCTTGTGTTGAGAATTAATCTTTATATATGCATCTTTGAAGGGAAAGGCAAAATTTACAAAGAATGTGTCTGGAATGAAAGAGCTATGCCATTTATAATTTTCCAATTAGCACAGTGGTTTAGACCATCAGTCCCCCCAAAAAATTTACCAATGGTATTACAGACACAGCAAGCAAGTAATAAAATGGTCATACCTAGTCATAGCTACAGTAATGAAAGCTCACAAAAAGGAAGCATTTTTTAACTGAATATCACTGCTACAGGCCAGTGAATCCACATGTCTAAAAGCATTCATGTGTTGAAAATGATATATCTCACCTTGTCTGGCCAACCGAAGACAGAGAATGGAAACAGAGCAGAGGAAAACCAAGTATCAAGTACATCAGGGTCTGAAAGTAATGGTAAAATTTTGTTCAAAGATTTATAGCAAACTCTAGATAACAAAAGAACTCCAGAAAACAGTTATTAAAACCCTTGTCCTGCTGTATATATTAAGATGCCATGCCCACTTCAAATTTTCTGCCAATCAGATTACTTGATCCAGGTTGCTGATACAAATGCATATGCTTAATGACAAACAGTGCAGATTCAGATCAGTTGGCATCTTCAGAAGTCAACTGATCTGGATCTACACTGTTTGCAAAGGCAGGGCATATCTGGGTTCAACAGGACCAGGGTTAAAAGCAATCTTTTTCCCCTGCCAACAAAGTTTACCCTGACCTGATGCACTCTATACTAGACTTCTTTCAGAGAAAAGTTCTGTTGGCTAATCTGGATGAACTCCTTCACAGGTAAATAAAATTGGTAACGTCTATCATTTCAAACACTGTTTTTCAATCCATAATTTTAAACACTAATTTTCAATTTTAGTAACTTACCACTTTTCTACAAACACAATATCTTTATCATGCCCCACTTTGACATTTAATGTTTGCAACTGCTCATAATAATTTCAGAAGGTGCTGCATTAGGATAGAGAGACAGAGCTACCAGTCAATTTCACTGCCACTCTGAGGCTGTGGTGCAACTGTGAGGCTGTGGTAAATAAGTTTCAAAGTGAACTTTGATAGGGAGTTATACAGAACAGAAGTTTCAAAGTGGTGCGCAAAAAAAATCACAATACTCTTAATAAGATGCTTTTTTTTTTTTCAATCCAAAAGTATTGATATTTTTCTTATTTCTCCACAAAAGCATATGTTGTGCATACTCATTATAAGTGCCTCAGTGAGGCACTTCTAATGAGTACACACAACATATGTTTTCTTGGAGAAATAAGAAAAATATCCATCTGATACCCACTTTTATCTAGACCAATGATCACAGTCATAGGACATATGAAATTCACTTTGTATCATAACATAAAAAACAATAAATGGATGGAAAGAAGTACATGAAAGCAGTATAAAAGCATCTTGAGATATATCATTGTTCTATCACCACCAAAAGACACAAGTTCTAGACTGCAATAATGTCATAGCTAGAAAAAGCATCTTTTTAAAACAAATATTTCTAACATTTCTCTTATTTCTTCATGAAAAATACGCAATAATTACTCATTATGAAAAATGGGGTGCTTCTAATATGTACCCATAGCATATATTTTTGTCAAAATATAAGAAACATACGTGTGTGTATCTGGATACCTATCTTACCAAATGCTATGATTTTCAGTTTACCTTGATGTAGTTTTATCTTGTCCGGAGATACTTTGAATTTTTCTGCAGCTTTTGTGATGGCTTCTTCTTCTGTTCTTCCTGTTATCCAGTACTCGCCATCTGTATCACTACCTGCTGGTACATTGGGATCATCAACTGTTACAAAGTAGGCAGGAATCCTGTGTCCCCACCATAACTGCCGAGATATACACCAGTCTCTGTGGTGGAAAACAAAATGTGAGCAAATTGAGAA
This sequence comes from Anodontia alba, assembly GCA_964016985.1. Lineage (NCBI taxonomy): Eukaryota > Metazoa > Mollusca > Bivalvia > Lucinida > Lucinidae > Anodontia > Anodontia alba. The sequence continues at coordinate 97,528,282 of OZ024825.1, read as the reverse complement.
GAGCACAGGAAAGGTAAAGACATCTGAGCCTAGTTGTTTCAAGCATCTTTAGCTTTTTTAAGTCTCTAGATTGATGTGACTTTAAATATTGAAACATATCTATTTAATATACTGTATTTATTGATGAAAAATATGAGCAATGTTAAAATATGTATGTTATCAGCAAAAAAGAAGTGCAAGCAAAACAAATCTACATTTTTTCACCCAAATAGTGTAAAACTTTAAAATTCACTGTTGACTTAATGCTCAGCATGCTCGGTAAAAAATTCAGCAGATGACATTTCAAAATGTTTTCATATTTTTCTGCAGAAAAATAAGCCCTGAAATTTCATGCAAATTGTCTCCTATGAGACTAGGAGACAATTTGCATGAAATGTCAAAGCCTATTTTCTGTGAAAAATAACAAAAAAAACCCAAAAAAAAAACAAAAAAAAAAAAACAAAAAAAAAAAAAAAACAATTTGTTGGTTTGATGAATCAGTCCATAGAGTGGTATGAGACTAGGAGACAATTTGCATGAAATGTCAAAGCCTATTTTCTGTGAAAAATAACAAAAAAAAAAACAAAAAAAAAAACAAAACAATTTGTTGGTTTGATGAATCAGAGTGGTATGAGACTAGGAGACAATTTGCATGAAATGTCAAAGCCTATTTTCTGTGAAAAAAACAACAACAACAAAAAAAACCAAAAAAAACAACAATTTGTTGGTTTGCTGAATCAGTCCATAGACCCTTTGAACAGCTGCGCCTTGGGACTCCAGATATAGATACCAAAAATACTGTATTTTTTCCAAAATACTGTAGTTTTTCTACCTTATTTTTTGTTGGGTCAAAACATGAAGTAAAATATGTCATGACACAAGAAAATATATCTTAAGCATATGCAAACAAAAAAGGCACAAATCAGCCCACCCGGTCTGATCAGGACCTTTGCTGTCCCCTTTAATACAGAATCATAAAATGTGACTTACCTGGAGTTTTCTAACCAGTTATTCCAGGTCTTTACATGCATGTCTGGAATAATTTTCAGAGAGGCATCCCTTACAGCTTCTACTGCCTTTGCCGCCATTTCCTTCATGCTAACATACCACTGTGGTTTTAACATGGGTTCAATCACATCTTTAGATCTACTACAAGTGGGTACAACCATAGGATTATCAGCGGTTCCACGATAAAGTCCTTTCTCCTTCAAGGCTTCTAATACAGCCTTTCTGGCATGAAACCTCTTCATTCCCGCAAACTGTCCACAATCTTTTGTTATAAACCCTTTATCATCAATCATTGTGATAAAAGGCAGGTTGTGTCTTACTCCACAGTCATAATCGTTGGGATCATGGGCAGGAGTAATTTTTACAGCACCTAGAAGACAGTGATGAACAAGTTTGAAATACATATAGTCAACTCTTGTTATCTAGATTGATTGTGTTGGGGTTTAACGACACGTCAACCCTTGAGGGTCATTTTGTGTCGTCTCCCAGAGAAAGGGAGAAAAGAGATAGAAGAGAGAGTAGAGGAGATGAAAGAGAGGGACAGGGAAGAAAGAGGAACAGGAAAGAAAGTGAAGAAACAGAAGAAATAAAAACATTCCCCCTCTACCCTTACCCACTACAAGGATAGCAGGCCTTGCCCAACTGTAAGCCAATATCAGTTGGACGCCCCAGTGATGTAAGATACACAGCACCTTGGCACCACCCGACCACCCCTACCTAGAAGTTCAAGGGACAGTCTGGAACAATTCGAGATATCCGTACCTCGACATATCAGATTTGCAGAATTGAGGCAAAAATAAATTGAACAGCCTCATTTCAAAAATGAATATGCAGTTTTACTCCTGAAGTTGGAGATATATTGAAAAAAGTGTGGAAAAGAGGAGAAGTTGTTCCTATTTTGTTACCTGTTGTTTGATTTCCATGTTAAAACAGGACCATATTTTCAGTTCGAGATCACCAGTTATTCGAGACAAGCAAGGTCGAGATAACAAGAGTCGACTGTACATGAATTTATAGCTCCTGATAAGACACTTTTTTCAACCAAAAAGTGCTGATATTTTTCTTACTTCTCCATGTACACATATGTTGTTGGTACTAATCAGCATCGCTAAAGTGTTTCTAAGGACCCACAACATATATCTATGTGGAGAAACAAGAAAAACATAATCTAGATACCCCCTCTCATCATCACGAAAACATACCAATATAATTTTGGCCCCTTTCAACCCCATTTTTAAAAAGTAAAACTGGGGTTTACAGGGTATACATTTTTTTTTCATATTTTTCTTATTTCTGCTAAAAAAACATAGATTGTGGGTGGTTCTAATGAGTACCCACAATATATGTTTTGGGCAGAAATATGAAAAGTATCAGAATTTTTATCTGAAAACTTTCAGTTTTTGGTGATGAAATTTTCTATACATTTGAATAAGCATGTTTTCCGTAATGTTTGGAGCTATGTAACAGCAGGAACAGTTTGTTTTCGTAGAACAACATTTAGTATAAAATGAATTCAATGTGTTTGTTGTTTCAAGATTACAAATACCGGTACATATATCTGTCACAAAAAATGTATCATCTTCAGACATGCCTGTCTAAATCCACTTCTGTGTATCATTTACAGATATTACAGAGAACTTGTCAACAAGCAGTATTTGATAGTCATTCTGAGACAATTTTCTCCGGTTCTCCATAAAAACGTGTTGTAGGTACTCTAACTCATTATGAGTTTATACAAACTCAGCAACAACAAAAAAGAACCCAAGTCCCATTTCCATGAGTTCATCACAGACAATGGGTTCATAATACAGTACGGTAAGTCCAAAAATTATTCCATACTTTTTGGCCTAAATTTTGGCTTTTATGCAGTTCTTTCTTAAAATACTTTGTGGAATGGCAGTGTAGATTCTGATCTGACTGCCCCAGTGCCCATGCTCCTGATGGAATTGTCTAATCTGGATCAACAATGTTTGCATACACCTTTTTAACAGAAACTTTGGTGTATTAACCCTTAAAGCGCCAAGCAAAACCTGTAGCAGACAATATTTATTTTTATTTTTTTCATTTTTCAAAGAAAACAAGTCTTGATATTTCATGTAAATTGTCTGCTTGAGAAAACAAATCTTGATATTTCATGTGAATCGTCTGCCAGATGATTCACATGAAATATCAAGACTTATTTTCTTTGAAAAATTAAAAAAAATATATTTCAAAATGTCGTCTGCTGCAGATGTGATTGGCGCTTTAAGGGTTAAGTTTGAAGACATCAACTTATAAGTAAAGGATATATAACAATACAGCCCTTACAAGTTCTAAAACAGTTGTAATGGTGTCAGACATATATAATTTACTTATCACTGCCCAGGGGAAGTATTCTAAAACAGATAGTGCAGTCTTGGTCCTTTCTTATGTATTTGTTAGGCAACCAGATATCTGATTTTTAACCCTTAAGCGCAAATCACAACTGCAGCAAACAACATTTTGATATTTTCTTATTTTTCAGAGAAAACAAGTCTTGACTTTTCATGTGAATCATCAGCAGGGCAGATGATTCACATGAAAAGTCAAGACTTGTTTTCTCTGAAAAATAATAAAAAAAAAAGAATAAATAAAATAAAATTTAGAATGTTGTCTGCTTCAAATTTTCCTTGGCGCTTTCAGGGTTAAAGGCTTTACTCTTGGGATTTTCTATAACAAATAAAATTGTCTACTGACTGGAACAAATTTTGTAAATCCCATGTAAGGAAGAAAGCATATGTCATATAAGATGAGTGTAGGTGTTACAGTTAATCAGAAATGGAGATAATGCTGGGCAAAAAAGACAAAGTCATTAGACCATGAAAAATATGTCATGGTTATAAAATACTGCTGCAGTATTTGAGTCCTTGTTAGGGTGAAAATGTATACCAGATAAGATAATTTTTGATGTATAGCTGTTCATAAATGGGTGATTGAAAATATTTAATAAGCAGACAGACGGATGTCTAGACGACTTTATTGCACATGCTTGTTTAAGCAGGTGCGACAAAAACAAGAAAAGAAAAGTGGTTATTACACCCACCTGGATAGATTTATGCTGTGCAAAAGGCTATAGAAATGATGATCAGTTTGAACTGAGACACAAAATTAATTTCTACAAGCTCAGCATGAGTAATCATTTTGAAACACAATTTCTACAATTCAGCCATGACAGGCAATAGCTCTAAACACAATTTCTGCAAAATCAGCATAAAAAATAGTCCGAAACACAATTTCTATATATTCAGCATACCTGTTCCAAAACCAATTTCAACAAATTCATCACAGACAATAGGCAGCCTCCTGTCAATAAATGGGTGTTTTACATATTTCCCATGAAAGTTCTTGTATCGTTCATCCTCTGGATGCACCGCAACACCTGTGTCTCCCAGCATCGTCTCAATACGAGTAGTTGCTACAACTATCTCTTCATCTGCAAATACATAATCTCATGGGTAAAAATCCTGGCCCGGTTGTTCAAAGCGTCGTTAGCTTAACGAGCTCGTTAAGGGTCATTTCGTTAACTGTTTTAGCAGATTCAATATACAATATTCTGATATTTTTTGCTGAAAAAATGTGAGTAGCTTTTGCACTGCAAAAGCTACTCACATTTTTTCAGCAAAAAATTTCAGCATATTTGCGTATCACTCGATTTAAATTTTAACGAATCGTTAACTAACGACATCGTTAGCTTTGAACAACCGGGCCCCTAATTTGTTTGTTAGTTGATTTGTTTAAGTTCTTGTTTATGGACACGCCAACCCTTCTGGGTTATCTCACAATAAGGTAGAAAAGAGACAAGGGAGCTAGTAGATAAGAGGAAAGAAAGAAACAAAAGTGTTACGAAATTAAAGTGAATGACAGTGCAGGAACAGAAGAAATACCAACATGCCCTCCTTTCCCCAGCTCCAAGTACAGCAAACCCTTATCACCATCCTACCACTCACAGATAAGTATTAAATCACATGTATAAACATACCGTAGTACTGTTAGGGTTGTCATTCCTCAAGTTTAGAAAAGCATATATGTTAAATATGTGAACCTCTATTGAGCCAATTCAAATGAGAACCCACATGATACTCTTTAGTTCATAAATTAAAAAGTATCTTTCAAAATAAAACAATATACATCTTTTTGACTTCTTCATTTCATGTCTATATTTTTTCAGGATATGGGTAAAATACTGTGAATAGATTGACTTTATATTTCCACAATTACAGAATTCAATTTATATACATTTTGTTTTATTGCAGTTAATTTTATCTGTGAGCAACAAAGAACATTTGCAAATCTGATTAATTATTGTTTTCTCCATGAAGGTGACATGATGCACCTGGTAGATTAACTGACATTTTTGACCAGGGAGACAACTATTGTGGCTTCCTGTTTGCACATTCTGAGAAGGGGTCTATAAAAGAAAAGGTTTTGCTCCAGGAGCAAATTATTTGCTTTTGAAATTCATCACTTTGTAGAAGGGAGCAAAAACAATTTTGACAGATTGTCCGCGAGGACTTCTTCATATTTACCATACAAAATCCCAGTTCTCAAACCCTATCTTTTGTTAATCTTATCTAACCCATCATAACCTGCGTTCAACCTTACCCGAGTCTTCCACTTTGTATGCAAATGAGACAAGTACCCCAAACTCTACTTTCTCTTCATACCCAGGTACAGGTAGTAAGGTTCTTCCAGGTATTTCCTTCTTGTCAACCTAAAATACAATCAGCAGAGGACTTGTTAAGGGAAGTATTTGGCGCCAATTCTGGTATAATTTTCTCCAGTTCTCCATAAAACATACGTTGCTGGTACTCATCAGAAGTGCCTCACCAAGCCACAACATATGTTTTCATGGAGAAATAAGAAAAATATCAACATTTTTGGTTAAAAAAAAAGCACCTTAACTTGAGCTTTAACCCCTGACACGATCTAGAGGAATCAGAAAATGACAATTGCAACAAGAGATTAACCCTTAAAATGCCAAGAAAACCAGCATCTGAAAATGTCATCTGTTTATGTTGTCTGCTGAATATTCTTGCAAACTTTTCAAACCTATTTTTGCATACAGGCAAACAGTGTGGATCCTGATCAGACTGCTCCTAGAGGAGCAGTCTGATCTGGGTCCACACTGTTTGCAAAAATGACTTTCAAAATCACAAGCAGACGACAATTGTTATGATTGGCTCTTATGTCATATACAGTGAATGCTCAAACCAACCTGCCCATTTGGCAAAGTCTGATTAGATCCTTCTCTGTCAATATATTCTACGGTATAGAAAGATTTTGTAACCCGACAATGAAATGACGGCAAGATTCAAGGGAAATTAATGTAATTTCAGGGTGGCAACTCTGTCAAAGTTGACTTTGTCCCCTTCTGAAAAGGAGTGTACTCTAAAAGGAAAGAAATTAATTAGACCCCCTTTCAGAAGGGATTTGGTGCGCAAGAAGTCCCAAAAGTTGTATCCCTTTTGGAGCAAATTCTTTCCTTGTTGTATCATGTACATTACTGACTAGGCTCCAAGATGCAAAAAAATGTGTCATATTTCACAAGGATTGAGTTGAAAATGGCACAGTTTGAGCTGAAACAGACTAAATAATACAGGAGACCAAGTTACAAGGTGCAAAACTGACTAGGTTCAAGCTGAAAATGGGTAAATTCTCAACAAGTTACTATCCCATATGCAGGGATTATTCTGGCCCCAGACTTTTGTGAGAGAAAAAATCCCATTTGGACAAAAACAGTGAGAGAATTTCAAATTCACTGAGATATTTTTTTTCGCTCGCTCGGACAAACTGAGAATTTTTTTTTTTTTTTTGTAAAGGCCAGATTTTGTATGTAGAAGTATTATTATTGCTTATTTTGTAATGTACTCTACTAGTAAATCAGGTTAATAAAATTGTTATATATAAGGTGTTTGATTATTTTAAGTTTTGTTATTTTCATGTTCACTGAAAGTGTTTATATATAAATTAGAACTTTCTGGAAATTCATGTTTACAATAATAAGTTGTTTATATTCTTTTTGGAATTTCCAGATGGAATATTCCAGATTAAGCTATTTTTGGCATGGCACAGAACATTTAAAATTTTCTTGACAAATACTGGAGAATAAGTGATGTCTCTAGTACTTTATTTTTATTTTTTTTTTTAGGATGTGCTTTGATATTATATAAGGAGAGAAGATTTTCATATGAGCATCTCTGTACTCTTTCATTCTTTACTGGATTACTTAAATGTTTCATTAATTCTGGAATTAAACTCTGAATTCAGGGACTTAAATTGTGGGATCAGAAACTGCAATTCAAAAGATTTGTTTCAGAAATTCTTCTGGAATATTTCTGAGGGATTTTGTGACATTATCTTGAAAGGTACTGTTTACTTTTTCTATCTTGCACATTTTCTTATTTTTTGTTATCAACAAATACTGTAAATAATTTTAAAGCTTGGTGTTGGTTTCACTTTCATTTCTTTATCGTTACGCCTGGCTCGTAACAAAATGCAAACGGCTGAATAAGGGCTTCATGAGCTTGGGAGTGGGATTGTTATTCAGGCTCAGCTCGGTCTTGTGTTTGATTGTCATCCGAACCAGGGGAGCAGAGAGTGGTCGCCCCAGTCGAGCTGGGTTGTGCTCGAACAAGATAATTTAACATGTTGCCATCCCGACTGGACGGCTTTGGGGCGGATAATTTTCTCTTTTATTTTTTCCGAGTCGGCGGACATGTTTTTGCTGACTCGAGGTAGCGATAAAAAACGCTTACTTAAACTAGAGACCGACAATGAGCTTTTACGATAAAGCTTTTCAATGATACAGATTAATGAATGGTTACCTGCGGTTGTATGTGTAATGAATTTTGGCGCCACAATGATTCAGAAACCGATCAAACAGAGCAGTCCGATAGTCTCGAAATGAACCGCATGTGCAAAATAGGAACTTAACGGCGCGAAATGAGAAAAATTCAGCGTGCGATTTTTTTTCTCACTCCGGGAATTTTGATGCGATTTCTTGCAAAAAAATGCGAGAATATCGCGAAATCGCGCCAGAAAATGATCCCTGCAAAAAAAAATGATATGGACCAAATTTATGGTAAGAGACCATTTAAATTTCTAGATGTTCCTTTAATCTAGACCTATGCTATAAAAATGCCTCCCTAAGGTGCTTCCATAGAGTACCCATAACGGATGTATTGTGTGTATGGAAAAATAAGATACATATCAATACTTTTTTGCATAAAAATGTATAATATACTTCTTCATGTAAAAAAGATTCATGGTATTACCTCTATATCTGATATGGCAGAGTTGAGAGTACAAGACCAGTTGACAAGTCTAACACTTCTGTATATCAACCCCTTCTCATGAAGTCTTATGAAGGCTTCTGTGACAGCTCGGTATAATTTCTGAAAACAAAAACAAGCCTTAGTATAAAAAATGATTAAGAATTCAGGGACAGCTTAAAGCTTAGTCTTCTATATGTTTACTATTTGCATATGATTAAAAAAGAATATCATTTGCAGCAATGGATAATTTGCGACTTCCCACACAACAACAAAGGAGATAGTTTTGTTTATGTTGAGGTTTACGGCCCAGTCAACCCAATGGGGTCATGTTGCACATTGTCAGTTTACCTAACCACACTTTTACTGGGCAGGGTTAGTCTTCTACGCAATTAACCAGTATTGTGCACATTCTTTCGCCAGAAACTGACAACAGCCCTTCTTGAATCAGATACTTTTGCAAACAGTGGAGATCCAGATGAGACAGCTCATAATGAGCTGTCTCATCTGGATCTACACTGTTTGCCATTTTGATACTGATTTTTGACTGAAACCCCTATTTGCAACGATGAATGTGTCCAAATTCAGAGATAGAAGAGTCCATGTCAGAAACTTGGGGATGAAAGGGTTAAAGCCAGAAAAAAGCATCAAAAATAAGGCTGGCTAATCAGAGCTAAAAAGATAATCGATTATCAGTCCTGCCAATGTGATCGATAATCTATTAGTAATCTCTGAAGATTTGGTAATAATTTTACCTGTCTGAGCATGGCTCTTACCATACGAGTATGTTATACTTTATTGTATGTATTCGGTAAGACAGGCCTGAGCAAACAGTTTAGACATAGATGAGATGCCACAAACACGGCATCTCATCAGGGTCTACACTGTTTGCCACTCATCCAGTTATTTTAAACACAACTGTGGGTAGTAAATTGTACTTGTTCAAATTTTAAATAAAGTATGGTAAGGAGTTGAGATGCTGAATACTAAGGGTAAATATGGTAAAGTAACAGACACAGAAATCAAATGATTGATTATTAGCAAATCTTTAACCCTTAAAGCGCCAATCACAATAATTGTCCTCTGCTTTGTCTTCTGCCAGTTACTTTAAAAGTCATTGTTGCAAACAGTGTGAACCCAGATCAGACTGCTCCTTTAGGAGCAGTCTGATCAGGTTCCACACTGTTTGCCTATATGCAAAATGTAAGTTTGAAAAGTTTGCAAGAAGATGCAGCAGACGACATAAGCAGACGACATTTTCAGATGCAGATTTTCTTGGCGCTTTAAGGGTTAATGATAATCATTTTTGTGGAATTTATTGATCGATTAATCGATTATCGGATTAATTGTGCCAGCCTTAATAAAAAACTCACTGGTTCCATGGTAAAACAAGCTCGGTCCCAATCATAAGATCCACCAAGTCTTCTTAGCTGATTGTATATTCTATCTCCATATTGATTCTTCCACTGCCAGACATTCTCCACAAACTTCTCTCGACCCAGATCATGCCTTGACAGCTTCTGCTCTTTCCAGAGTTTTTTCTCGACTACAACCTGTGTGGCAATACCAGCGTGATCACATCCTGGGTTCCATAAAACAGTCTTGCCATTCATTCTGTGCCTGTTGAAAATAAAACAGCTGTGACATGTAGGGTCATTATTACCATATTTAGATACCCCTCTTACCTAGTGCTTTGATTTTCTGTTAACCTTGATGTATTTTATCTTTTCATTGCATAGCTCTAGTTAAGGCGCTTTTTTCAATCCAAAAGTATTGATATTTTTCTAATTTCTCCATGAAAACATGTTGTGGGTACTCATTAGAAGTGCCTCACCGAGGCACTTCTAATGAGTACCCACAACATATGTTTTCGTGGAGAAATAAGAAAAATATTAACCTGATACCCACTCTTATCTAGGCCTATGCATTTTGTCAAGAGATACTTTGAATTTTTCTGCACTTACTAGACAGATTCTTCTGTTCTTACTGTTATCCAGGCACTTCTATAAATGAGTACCCATAATGTACATTTTTTAAGGAGAAATAAGAAAACAATTACTCCAGAATTATCACAAATAACAAGTACTCAGGTCAAAGATGATGATGAGTTCAGCTTTAACAACACATCAACCCATGAGGGTCATTTGCGTCAAAATGGTTAACTAACATGGTTCTGTAATGAAACGATTATAATAAGTCATACTCAGGTCAAAGTAAGGCCTGAATAATCTTTAATAGATTTACTCACCATCTGGTAATTGTATCTTCAACAGCATTGGTTAGACCATGACCTAAATGCAGTGACCCTGTGACATTGGGAGGTGGGATCATCATAACAAACTTCTCTCTGTCTGGGTTATTACAGTGACCATCCTGGAGAGAACAACATCATGAAATGCGATCATGTCGAACTAAACCTGGTGTGTGTCAGACACAAATATAGAAGCGTTATTTTGTTGATGACGATGATGGATTTCATGTTCTGTGTCCCTTTCAACAGTATTTAAATCATATTGATATGATAGGAGGGTGATAAGAATAGACTCTGTGCAATGAAGTTCCATACAGTCATGTGCTGAGTTCCACCTCAATCGGGATTTGAACCAAGGTCCTCTTGATCAGGGCCCAGTTGTTCAAAGCTAACGATGTCGTTAGTTAACGATTCGTTAAAATTTAAATCAAGCGATACGCAAATATGCTGAAATTTTTTGCTGAAAAAATGTGAGTAGCTTTTGCAGTGCAAAAGCTACTCACATTTTTTTAGCAAAAAATATCAGAATATTGTATATTGAATCCGCTAAAACAGTTAACGAAATGACCCTTAACAAGCTCGTTAAGCTAATGATGCTTTGAACAACTGGGTCCTGGAGTGCTACCCACTTGAATATATATAACAACCAACTAAGCCCTGTAGGGGTGTTATTTCTATAAACAGACATACACAGAAACTTTATTTTGCAATGAATATATAAAGCAATGAACATAAGCCCTGTAGTGATTCTGTTTTGACAAACATGAAGGGAGGAGATTTAACCCTTAAACTGCCAATCACAACAATTGTCGTCTGCTTTGTCATCTGCTTGTGATTTTAAAAGTCATTTTTGCAAACAGTGTGGACCCAGATCAGACAGCTCCTCTAGGAGCAGTCTGATCAGGGTCCACACTGTTTGCCTGTATGCAAAAATAGGTTTGAAAAGTTTGCAAGAATATTCAGCAGACGACATAGACAACATTTTTCAGATGCAGGTTTTCATGGCATTTTAAGGGTTAAAGCAATGATACATATATCATAGCATACAATATCTTTATCATACAATTTACAATAAGTTCATGCATATATTATATACACTGCAGATCCAATACATCGCGGTCCGTTATTACGCGAAATCCAGTATATCAGGAATCGTCAGTGGACCCCAAATTTACCACGAGCCAAAAAGAAAAACAAAAAAAAACAACTTATAGTATGTTTATTGTTTTACTTAATTTGAAACAAAAAAAAAAACTGACCAATTTGTTCTGGTCTTGATTTTTTGCGCATATCCAGATGCGAAGTCTCACCACGCATTATGACCAAACAATCCAATTAGCGTCAATCAGTACATGCATTTATTATAACTGGCAAACAATTAATTTTAATCACTGCACTTGTCATAATCAGTGTCATAATATTGAGTACATCTACCCAATGCTCAATCAGTCAACGATGTCCACGTGCCGTCTAAAAAAATCAAAAGATAAACTGATAGTTTTGGGCCTGCAGCTGACGTAACAAGTGAAGGGAAGCAACTCAAATTGTCTACGCATTTAGGATATGCGAGTTTCTCCCCTTCACTGTTACAGGGAACCAGTATATCCAAAATGGCGTCCTCATTTGTCATTTTGGCGAACAAATATTTTCAAACGTAGTTTATCAGCTGGTCTCGATTAAAATTAATTGGTAGACATAGTCCCCTAGTGTATATACTGCCATTAAGTAATTCTGAACCTACTGTAATGGTGAAATATGGCCGATAGCTTTACTGACAGTCATTTGGTGTGGATTGATTAGCGGCGTCTCGACAAACTACCACCGTGACTTATATCGCGATCCGGATATATCGCGCTAGCTGAACTTGGACCCCAAGCACCGCGATATATTGGATCTACAGTGTATAGAGCAAGGTATAACAAATACAGATAAGAACACAAACACAGCTCCAGATAAGGTGCTTTTTTCAAACCAAAATTATTGACACTTTTCTCATTTCTCCATGAAAACATACTTTGTGGGTACTCATTAGAAGTGCCTTGATGAGGTGTTTCTAACAAGTAGAGAAATAAGAAAAATATCTACCTGATAGCCTCTTTTATCTGGAACTATGCATAAATCTACAGACTACTAACCAAATACATAGCACTAGTTAAGGCGCTTTTTTCTATCCAGAAGTATTGATATTTTTCTTATTTCTCCACGAAAACATATGTTGTGGGTATTCATTAGAAGCGCTTCGCTGAGGCGCTTCTAATGAGCACCCACAACATATGTTTTTGTGGAGAAATAAGAAAATATTCACCGGATACTCTCCCTTATCTAGACCTATGCAAATACAGAATAAGAGTTCAGTGAAGATGCTGTCACACCTGCTGGCGTCTGTCCTTATCTGGTATCATGCTTTAAAAATTCATGTAAAGAATGACAAAGTCAATGGACTGTGCTATATAGGTTATGGTCACAAAACGATACACAGTATTTGAATCTCTTTTAGGGAGGAAGTGTATGCCAGATTTGATAACTGTAGGTCATATGGTTAAATAGAAATGGAGCTAAATGCTGGAGTTGATGCAAAAAATGAGTCATTAGACTATGAAATGTACATGTAGGTCACAGTCATAAAATGATACTGCAGTGTTTGAATTCATGTTAGAGAATGTATGCCAGGCTTAATGATTGTAGGTCACAGAGTTAATCAGAAATGGTGGATGCAAAAATACTATCATTCAACTGCGAACTACAGGTCAGGGTCACAAAATGACACTGCAGTACACTGCAGTGTTTGAATCCATGTAAGGAAGAAAGTGATTGCTAGTGTTACAGTGAATCAGAAATGGAGTTAAACAATAGGATTGATGACAAAGTCGTTAGACCATGAAAAATAAGTCACAGTCATATAATGATGCTGCATTGTTTGAGTCTTTGTTAAGAAGAAACTGTAAAAAGTAAGATCACTATAGGTTTAATAGTTGTTAAGAAATGGACACTAGGCAAATGCTACATGAAATGACTGACAGACTAAAATGTATCCTTTTTGTCCTTCTTCAGGAAACTGTTTTGGGGAACTCATTAGAAGCACGCCGGCCTCGGTGGCTCAGTTGGATGCGTGTCCGAATGGTGATCAGGAGATTGCGGGTTTGACCCCTGCCGGGTCAGCAACATTCTTTCATGGATATTGATCATGAAATATTTTCTACGGTCATTCTCTCCCTTCCGCTAATTCAAGAAGGGCAGTTGTAAGTTTCTGGTGAAAGAATGTGCACAATACTGGTCAACTGCTTAGAGGACTAAGCCTGCCCAGTAAAAGTGTGGTAAGGTAAACTGACTGCCTTCAACATGACCCCAATGGGTTGACTGGGCCGTAAAACCTCAACACAAACAAACATTAGACGCACCTCACTCCCTCACAAGAAAATAAACCCTTTTAACTAGTATATCACTGCTATAAAGATATAGATAAGGTGTTGTTGTTTTTTTCCAACCAAAAATTGTTGATATTTTTCTTATTTCTCCACAAAAACATATGGTACTGATTAGAAGCCCCAGGCAATGCTCTTCTAATGGGTACCCACAGCATATGTTTCAAAGGGGAAAAAACAGAAAAGTATTTTCTTGACATCTCATCTTATCTGGAGTCATGCTGCTAACAATAAAATGATAATACTGCAGGAGCTTAGATAAGGTGGGTATTTGGTGATAACTGAAGGATAATTTTGCTTATCTCTCAACAAAACATATAGTGTGGGTACTCATTTGAACTGTCTCAGTGAGACAGTTAAAATGAGTACCCACAACATATGTTTTTGTTGTCAATGAAAATTATCACTTAATTATCACCAAATACCCACCCTTATCTAAGCTCCTGTAATAGTCTTACATAATATTCTGGTTTGAAGAATCCCGACTCAACCCACCAGTCGTACCAGGCAGCTTCTACATACGCTGGGCTGTATGCATCTGGCATTGGACATTTTGTATCTGCAACAACAAAGACATTTCAAACAAAAGCAAATCTTCCAGGAATGATTAGTCTGATTAACTTTTACTACTCTGTGGGCAGATTCAACAGAGGACAAGGTGATTTTTTTTTATTATTATTATTACCTTTCTCAGACAATGGGTTTGACAGCAAAAATGCCATCAGATTGATGTCTGCTGATACAGGCTGAAAGAAAGGTAAAGGTTAATACATAAATATGCCATTCTGCCCCTAAAACAAAATCTTATCAGTATTATGCCATTTTCTCAGATTGTTGGTTGGTTTGGAGTAAAATGGCCCAGTCCACACTATCAAGGTCATGCTGAGCCGGCAAGTTTTCCTAGCCACACTTTTCTGCGACAGGCTTAATCCTCTAAGCCATTAACCAGTACTTATGCACATTCTTTCGCCTGACTACTGCCCTTCTTGAATCAGTGGAAGGGGGAGAATGACCACAGAAAATATTTCAAGATTGATCCACAGGAAAGAACGTTGCCAGGCTCAGTCGGGATTTTTTTTTGTGTTGAGGTTTTACGGCCAAGTCAACCCAATAGGGTCATGTCGAGTGCGGTCAGTTTACCTAACCACACGTTTACTGGGCAGGCTTAGTCCTCTAAGCGGTTAACCAGTATTGTGCACATTCTTTTGCCAGAAACTGACAACTGCTTTTCTTGAATCAGCGGAAGGGAGAGAATGACCGTAGAAAATATTTCATGATCAATCTCCACAAAAGAACGTTGCCGACCTCGGCGGGGGTTGAACCCGCGACCTCCTGGTCTCCAGTCGGACGGCGCATCCAACTGAGCCACCGATGCCGGCTGCTCAGTCAGGATCAAACATGCCACCTCCTGATCACCACTCACCAACTAGACCCACATTTTACTGAGCCACTGAGGACCTTTTTTCTCAGATGGAATATAAACAGACACAATTTCCTGTTAGTGACTGATCTGTCTCAGCGACAAAACAAAGCTCCCAGTGGCAAGTCTGACAGACAATCGATATTTCAAGAATAAATCTTGTTCCAGCTATTTACATGTGCACAGGGAGCTCTTTATAACACATCTCATTATATTTTTTCTATATACTCTATACATTTTTGTTTGGATATAACACTTCTGTTTAGTCAACCTGGTTTTTGTTTTCGATCTCTGCTACAGTGTTATAAAGGGGTTGATGTCCTAGTGAATGAATGACGCAAGACATGTCACCAGTAAAAATTCTGATTCTGATGTATTTACCTTTTTTCTGTCCTTTTGGAGTTGGTGTATCATATGTTGCTACTGTAGTCTTCTTCTCAGGTTTTTTCTTTTTCTAAACAAAATAAAACTGATTATAACTGCCTATTCAAATAAACATTTTTTTTATTATTTCTACATGGTACTCAGTGATTTTTTTTCAGTTTTGTAACTATGAGTCCCAGGACTCACTAGCCAGAAGTTTTATGAGTCCTTTGGAGAATTTATGTCCCTTATTGAATCACCCAATGCGTACTACAAGTTACTTTTGTTACTCAAGTAAGAGTGACGGTGGTTTATAAAATATATGATTACATGTAATAAAATTAAATAACTAATTCTAGTGTTTTATCTTTTATAACCTGTGCAAGCAATAAAACCATATGATAAAATGTCTAGGTGAACACAAGACTAGGCAACAGATTGGAAGAAAATGCTTTTTAGACTGGAAATCAGGACTACGTAAACATATTGTGATGAGACAAGAGATTGGATAAAATTCCAGATTTTAAGGTATCCAAAACCTCTTTGATGACCCACAGCTGTCTCAGTATGGGTCATCAATGAGGTTCTGAACTATAAAGGTCAGCCACTTAAGTTGAAAATGCCTGACTTTTTTAGAGCCAGAACTGGCAGAAGAATCTGACTCTGATGAGCTTGGCATTTCAGCTCCCTCCGTCTTATCCTGGGTATCTGAGACGGGTTCTCTTTGTTAAGAAGAGTTACAAGAGTGGGCTGTTCCTTGTCTGGAACAGTTTTTGCTTTTTTCTTGGGTTGTATCACTGATTTTCATGCCCTTGAGAATGCTGGAACAGCTACAATATGAATTTACCTACAGTAAAGATCCAATATATCATTGTCCTTGGGGTCCAAAGTCCGCTATCGCGATATAAACGGAGCGCTACATGTCCAGACATGTACCATGCATGTATAACGGCATGCGTAACACTCGCTTGGTTTGTCGCTGTGGTAGTTTGCTGAGACATCACTGATAAATGGCATTCAGTCATGCTGTCAGCCATATTTCCTAATTAAAATTGGATTAGAATTGCTCAATTGCATAATTTACAATGGTGTGCTATGTCTAACAAGTAATTTCAATCAAAACCAGCTGATAAACAACGATTGAAAACAAGAAATCATCGGGTTGACAATTTAGGACGCCATTTTGGATACTCTGGTTCCCTGGAATGGCGAAGGGAAGTTACTCAGATTGCTTCAGTTGTGCTGAGATAATTTGAGTTGCTTCCCTTTATTTATTATTGTGTTGCAGGCGCAAAAAGAAAAAAAATTGTTTATCAAAGTTGATTTCTTTTTATTTTAGTTTTATTGTTATTATTATTATTATTTTTTTTTTTTTTGACGCAGTTGTTTTCTTTTGAAATATTTATTGCTACAGAAGTGTAAAATAAGCGGACTAAGACCTCTGTATGTGAAACAGAAACATTGTAAGACTACTGTCTTGTAAAATTTGCTGGTGTTGAAAAGGAGGTGGACCATTTTCACCTGTTCAGCAAAATTAGTTTGTGGGCATCACTGACTGAGCATTGAGTAGATCTATGTACTCAATGATGATAATGATTATGACAATAACGGCGACATAATTTATTGTTTGCCAATTATAATCAACGTGTGTGCTGATTGACACTAAGTGGATTGTTGTCATAATACCTGATGTGACTTAGCATCGGGATAGACGCGAAGAATCAATTACCGGAGGTGGAACACATTTTTTTTTGTTGTTTTTCTTTCTGAAGTTAAATAAAACAACAAACATTTTATGTTTTTAAATTTTTTTGCTTATGGAAAATTTGGGAGCCATGGCCGATTTGCGATATACTGGATTTCGCGAAAAAACGACCGTGACGTATTGGATCTTTATTGTATTTACTTTCGTTTTCAACAACAGCAACGCTGTTGTCAGTAAACCTATCGCTGATTGGTTGAAAAAACCTTAGGTGCCCAATTAAAACTGATTTATCACAGCCAAAGACCCGACACACAGTAACCAATATTCCCCCAATGTGTCTCAGAGTTTACAAAGGGAAGCAGATAGCCGGTGCTTTAGTAAACAATTAACATGGTTATAAAACATGGAACAGGACTCGCTGCCCCGCAAACATATGCATCCAGGACATGCATATCTTTCACTTTGCATCATTGGCGAATTTTATGCAAGATTCTCGCAGGTAAATGAAACACTGGGTACACATTTGAAATGTCTCATAATGAAAACCAAAAGATACATGTAATGATAGGTTTTGTTGCTCTCCTTTGATTGCTAAATCCTTTAGCAAAATATAAATATTCTGTGCCAAAAGCATTATTATGATGACTTTTTCATTCTTCACTCTATTCTGTTGAAACAAGGTATACTTGTCTTTAGTGCTGGTGCTATTACCCATGATATGTACAAAATAAAGCTGCCCCAAAGAGCCTGCATGCAAAGCATGCCTATAGATAACACACAGCATTCAAAAATGTTCAATCAAGTGTAAAGTTATACCTGACAAACTAGAAAACTTTTGACAATGTCCTGCGTACACTCTGGGTTGACCCAGTATCAATTCCCAGTTCTAATTCATGCTCAATAAAGTCAGAACATAGTTTGCCACAAATCTCTTCTCTGTATTTTGAGAGATGATTTAAATCTGCATACTTTGCATTTGAATTAATCTAAATACATTTTAAAGTCCAAATTCCAAAACAAGTTCTAAGCTAAACAAAATGAAAGCTAACCGAATTTTCATCATATTAAAAAAATGCAAATGAAAATACATGCGCTCTTTTGTCTCTGGGTAACTGGACTTGCCTCAGTCAATCAAAATACTGGATTCATGCAACTGGCCAAGAACACCACATGATTCCTGGGCTACATATGTATGGTGTGATTAGATAGGTTCTAGATGCAGTCACTCCAAATCATTAGGTGTTCATTAAAGACAACATGCCAAATGTTTTCAGTTTATAAACCAGTCGACAAAGGCATGACGGGCCTACTACTATGCATGTTGGTTTGTTGCTTTGCATGCATCACCATCATCATCATCATCAGATTTTTGATTAACATGCAGGTACAAGGGCAACTTCCATATCAGTGGGCCCCCCTTCCTGGAAGCTGGCTTGCTGCACGCATGGAAGATCTCACACCATATCTCCAGGTATGTCTATCATAAGGGTCGATCGACGAGAGCTTCCACTCTCTGCAATCCCTCTCTGTCAGCTGCTTCTATGTCATCTTGGGCCTCACAAGCCCACGCTTTCCATCAACCTGTATGTCAAAGGCTGTCTTGACTATACCATTGGAGTGTTTCACACCAGTCCATAACAGTGGAGCCTTTTCTCCTGCAGAATGAGGTCCAGCTCCTCAATGCCAAGCCACACAAGTAGCTTACTGGACCTGGTGGTGACAATGTCTTGCTGCTTGACATGCATCTAGGTATATTACTGGTGTTTGACTGGTCAAACGAAAGAAGAAAAAATGATGACTGATATGAATTTTTAGCCAAACCTCTAATGGGTGAAATGGCTAGTGGTGGGGTGCTGGGTGCAAAACACACATTTCAGAACAAGCAGTTCCCACAATGGCACATACCGCACCCCCTCAACTCCTGACTGATTTTGGCAAAGTGATCACCATATCCTTACCTCCACCTCTTTATTTCCCTTCTCTGCTGCCTCTTTTTCCTTTTTCTCTTGTTTAGCTTTAAACTTTTCCAATTTTTCAAGTCTCTTCTTTTCCTTCTGAAGTTCCTTGTCGGATTTTACTCTTGGCAAACCCCCATCCCCTGCAGCACTCCCCGCTTCGCCGGGTGACTGACTTTCCTTACAATCAAAAGCAGGTGCTTCTGACATCTTCTCACAATGTGTGTCTATTTATGAACTCAATTTCGGATGTTTAAATATAATCAGGGAAACAGGAAATGATGATATTTAGATCAAAATCTTGAAAAAGTTGCCACTGCTTCAGCGTGTATTGCATGAGACAGATGTCAAAGAATAACCCGGAAGTGAAATAATTGATGCACAACATTATTATAGCATTTTTAATTGAATTAGAAATTAAATTTTTTGCGTTTCAGAAAATTTGAATACATTTATTCAGTACACAACTATTAGAAGTACATTATGGTTAAACTTCAAATTAAATATGGTCTAGTTTTTAAAGACAGAAAAAAAAAAAAAAAATATTTTAAATTAAATCTATGCACATTGCGCTGAGCCGGTCAGTCTTATTACCCCAGGACACCGGAGGATACCCCAGGACATCGTTATTTAGACATTTTATTTCATGGAACAACAAAAATGCCTTACTGAAAAAGTATAAAATAAACAAAATTTGGAAGCTCCATTCCTCTGATATTAATAATAGTTACACAATACACTATATTCCCGTGTACTTATTATCTATCGGCAGTCCTACCTGTAATTAAACCCCCAGAACACATTTATTATTGCTCAATAATGTTTATTGTCATAAAATCGTAGAAGTTAAATGCCTAAAAAGGATAAAAAAAAAATGTTAAATAAATTTTGTTTGCAAGTATTTACCAACATTTTATGTAAAGAACCTCAAATAAAGGGCATGCTTCATTCTACATAATATGGAATCCAATTAAATATGTAATCGTCACCCCAGGACTTTTCGTTTGTTCATTTAACCATATTATTGTTTCCAGAGTAAATGAAAATCAAAGCTTACCATCTATCCATATGTTTTTTTTTTTTTTTGTTTTGTTTTTTTTTTTTCTGAAGATAACAGGTATCGATTATCTCATTAAACTCATTAATACCTGTAATTTACAGGTATTATGAGATTAATGAGATAACCAGTAAATGCTACTTATGCAAACACCCGCTTGTTTATTGATTACTAGATATGTGGCTAATTCCATTACAACAGATTATCCCTTTAACACCTAATAAGGACTGTCGATTGATAATACCCAAAGTTGACATTCAGCGAACATTTTCGCTTTTATTTTTTAAAGAATGTTAAAAATATCAATTATCTTTAAATAAATGAATTCAACGAGGATTCTAGCCTGGCAATCAGGCCCTGCATTTAAGTCATTCTAATAAACAAGGAACACAACTACAGTAAACCTATAGCAATATGTATTATTATTTGCCCCTTATCTAAAACTGGCAATCAGGCCCTGCATTTAAGTCATTCTAATAAACAAGGTACACAACTACAGTAAACCTATAGAAGTATGTATTATTATTTGCCCCTTATCTAAAATACAGGGCCTGTTAAATCAGACATTACTTGAGAACATTATATTAGTGTATATGTTTTGCAGTTTATTAGTGAATTTGTTTTATGAAACTGCTCTATATAACAGACTGATACCAGTCTACGAGGATTCTTGCTCAATTTCTTTTTATATATAATTTTAATATGTTAATGTGAACTGTGGTAAGGCTGTGAGAGTGCAAATTTACTACTTGTCCATCTGTCAGTCATGAAAGCAATGTAGACCCTGATGAATTATCTGGTTCCAGTTAAGAGGTGTATCCAGAAACGTGACAGGGCGAAAACTATCTGCACTGCCATATAATCTAATTAATATATTAATACCTGTAAGAATTTAACTCTCTACTTTACAGTGGTATTCTACTGAAACAAAACCTTACCATGATGACTGCGGAAGAAATCGATTATTTTGTATTTTATAGTGTACATAAATATCTTTTTGAACAAAATTGTACTTTTTTTTCAGTAAAAATATATTTAAAACTTATAAATAAAGGTGTTCTAGGGTGTCCTAGGGTATCCTCCGGTGTCCTATGGTGTCCTCCGGTGTCCCGATCCTGAGCTGCCTTACATAAAACAAAGATGTCTGCACCGTTCCAAAAAATGCTGTGTCAAATAATAAAAAAGCAGGTTTTGAAAAATCAATGCTCTGTCAATAAAAGTTGTCAAAGACAATTAAGCTTCGCCAGCTTTTCTTTCAATACAGGATCATTTAATTATATGAAGACGAGATATGTCAAAGTTGTTGCAAGTATAATCGGCGTGTCATCAGTTTTCGTGACTAAAGCTTTATGGAATTCTACCGCTGCAAAGACTTCAGCTCCGAACCAGGCTACCTCTCAAAACGTACATATCTTATAGTCAAGATAATCTGTCTGACTATGTTTAATGTTATTAATGAGCTGGAATTAATGGTAGTTGAGGATGAGTTTAGTTATAAATATTGGGATGAAATAGGCAGATTATGTAATCCTATGTAGAAATTCAAAGCTTGAGCAGTGGTAGTGTTAGAATTAGCCAGAATTTCTTATAATTAATCGTTGGTCCTATTCATATTACTGATCATCGACTAGTGCACCAGTCATTTGTAACCATTTCTCCTCTCCCCCACCTACATGAGGCTTGTGACACCCTTCAAAATACAACCCAGAAAATTTACCATTCAAAAGAGTGGGGATAAGGGCAGGGTAATGACTTTAATGAGGTCTCTGCAGTGCAGGACTGTGATGGACAAAAAGTCATTGTCCCTGCTATTCCCCCTATTGTCCCTGCTATACTACAATGAAGTTCCGTTAGCCAGAAGATTGGCTCCTTTCATGGATAGTTTTGTGGTGTCTTCAGAGGGAGTGATTAAGTTACTTAAACGCTTGAATCTTTCAAAAGCCTTAGTACCTGATTAGCTTCATCCTAGAGTCCTAAAGGTGCTAGCAAATGAACTAGGTCCAGTATTTGCACATCTGTTTCAGCAATCTCTTGATACAGATGAAATCCCTAAGAAATGGCTTCTTGCAAACATTTGTCCCCTCTTCAAGAAGGGGATAGGGCTTTCGCTTGTAATAATTGCCCTGTGTCCCTATCATGCATGCCATGTAAGTTGTTTGAACATATAGTACATGCTCAAATATCATGGCTCACTTGGATGAATACCAGCTCTTGTCCAAAAGCAACATGCATTTAGGAAAAGGCACAGTTGTGAAACTCAGTTGACCACTGTTGTAAATGGTTTGGTAAAAATCGGGAACAAATGAGGACAGGTTGACACATTTATTCTGGACTTAGAGAAGGCTTTTGAAACCACACCTCATGAACTTCTTAAAAGCAAATTATTTGGTTATGGCAGTGACGAAAGGATAGATTCCTGTGTTATAGTGCACAACGAGCTGTTGTAAATGGTGAAACTTCAGAGTGGGCTACAGGTTTGTCAGGTCTCCCACAAAGAGCCCTTCTTGGTCCATTATTGTTCTCTCTGTACATTAATGTTTTTCCTCAGACATTGACTCAGAAATAAGACTTTTCGCAGATGACTGTTTGCTATCATGAAATCAGAGATACAGAGGACATTGAAACTTCAGAAGGATATTGATAGATTAGGATCTAATCATGTTGGGTCAGAAAATGGGGTATGAGATTTCAGCCAGTCAAATAGGAAGAAAACAAGTAAGATTGAGGCGTCTTACACTAGAGGGTATGGTCCTTGAAAATGTGGATTCCATTAAATACATGTACAAATGTACCTAGGAGTAACAATCACACATGGCACGTATTAGCAACATATGTATTAAGGCAAATAGAACTCTTGGTTTCCTGAGACAAAATCTTTAAATCTGTGTCCTCAGCATGTAAAAGAAACAGCATATAAAGGACTTGTTCATCTCATTTTGGAATATGGCAGCTGAGTTTAGGATCCCCACGGCATGGTTCTTCAACAAAAAATCGAAAAAGTTCAGAATAGGACTGCTAGGTTTGCAACTAGCAATTACTGCTTTGAAACTGGGAGTATGACTGGAATACGGGAAAAACTAAGATGGGAGTCTCTCAAGAAAAGGAGGAGAGACAGACTGATTCTTTTGTACAAGGTGCTGCCAGCAGTCCAAAAGATGACCTTATCACCCCAATTAGGCGCAGTAGAAAACATCACTCACTGACTCACCGCTGCAAGAACTGACATTTGCAGGGGCTTATTCTTCCTTCAGACAATCAGAGATTGGAATGCCCTTCCAGATTCCAGCTAGGGACTAACTTCCCATATCACAGGTCCTGGTGAATGAATGTCATTAGACGTGTCACCAGTAAAAATTCTGATTCTGATTCCCATAGGTGCAATTACAAATGACTGGTGCATAATATTAGACTTGTAGAAAAAACATTCATTTTTATTTTAGTCCACTTCCAGGTACATGTACATTACTACATTTTTACATATTCATGGCTTAAGATAAGTTTGAGTATCCACATAATATTTTTCTATGAAAACATAAGTTGTGGATACTCATTTGAAGCACCTCAGTCTTCTAATGAATATTCACAACATATATTTTCATGGAAAAATAAAAAAATATCGTGTAGAAATAGAAAAAAATATCAGTACATTTCGGTTGAAAAAGTGCCTGTCTGGAGCTATGTTTTTTCAGGCTATTTTATCAGATTTCCTCATCTTTATTCATCAGAGATTTAGAGATTTAAAACAACACAAACAGACAGTTTAGTATTGCATTTTTTTTTTTTTACCACTTGCATATTAAAATAAATAAAACATCAAACGATAATACCCTGTCATTATTGTGTTGGCAGATAACTCTGTTAAAAGTTGACATAGTTTGCTCATTTGCAATCCCAAAGCAGATCTCCACTATATCAGTGCACTTACCAAGTTTGGTGAAAATCCATTGATATTTACTGAAGTTATTGTCCAGAAACAAAAATATGGATGTGTGGCAGGCAGATAACTCTGACGAAAATTTGCCCATTTGCAATCCCAAACCAGATCTCTACAATATCAATGCACATACCAAATTTGGTGAAAATCCATTAATATTTATGTTATCTTCCAGAAATAAAAATACATGTATTGACCTATGGCAGGCAGATAACTCTGTCAAAAATTGTTGAAATTTGCCCATTAGCATTCCCTAACCAAATCTACAATATCAATGCATATACAAATTTTGGTCAAATCCATTGATGTTTACTCAAGTTATCATCAAAAAACCAAATATGGACAGATGGACATATGACAGATGGACAGATGTTCTAAAGAATTGTGTTTCTGTGGCTATTGATGGTACAGAGTGTAGTTATGTTACACACAAGCCTTAAAACCCACTTTGCCACATAAATCATAAAAAATTTAAGTGTCTACGGAATAAATCTCATTGAAACCATAACACCCTGCCACTATCGTGTGGCGGGGTATAAAAATGAGAAAAAATCTTCCTAAAGATTGAACTTTCTGATTAATCGGCTGAAAACTGTTTCCTGATATCAATTATAAGAGGCAAAAGTGGGACCCAGGAGGAGTGAGTGTACTGGTACATGTACTTGTTTAGTGTGTGTAGAAGGTAGGGACAGGCTGGAATGTTGTTGAACTACTAGTCATAGCTCTAGATAAGGCGCATTTTTCAGCCAAAAAGTATCTATATTTTCCTTATTTCTCAACTAAAACATATGTTGTGGGTACTCATTAGAAGTGCCTCATCGAGGCGCTTCTAATGAGTACCCACAACATATGTTTTTGTTGAGAAATAAGAAAACTATTTACCTGATACCCACTCTTATCTAGACCTATGACTAGTGTACCAATATGTTACCAAGGCTGTGTACAATTATTCTGCAGACATATAACTTTATATAATTAGCAGGACTGTGGAATTTTGTTAATTGTCCACGGACAAGTAAATGGTTAAAATTCACTTGTCCGTCCAAGGTTTACTTGCCCAAAAATTGACAGTTTACTTAAATAGTTCTCGAAGAAAACATATGTTGTGGGTGCTCATTAGAAGCATCTAATGTATACCCATAACATATCTCATAATCTGTATACGCTTTTTAGCTAGAGGTATGTAGTTCTTGTCCCTTTACAAGTAAATGAATTCTTACTTGTCCTCAGGGAAATGGGACAAGTTGGGCATGGTATTTCCACAGCCCTGTAATTAGGCTATAAAAACTTACATTGGCGTCGTTCAAGCAAAAGTCTTTGGAAAAGGTGTGTTAAATGCTGGCAAAGTGGCCTTTTTTTTAACATATTTCATGCTTCTCACTAGGAGTCTAAAAATAGAAGTCCCAAAGTCATTTTCTCAAAAAAGTAGGAGTCCCACAATGCAAATTGCTTAAGTTCTTAGAAAAGTAGGAGTCCCA
The DNA here is from genome assembly GCA_964016985.1 of Anodontia alba. NCBI lineage: Eukaryota > Metazoa > Mollusca > Bivalvia > Lucinida > Lucinidae > Anodontia > Anodontia alba. Next base: position 97,502,421 of record OZ024825.1, on the reverse strand, counting down.
ACTCATAAAATAGGAGTCTAGGGCTCCGTATTTGGAGTTAATGAGAACCCTGTACCCTGTTTGCTTTTCAAAACTTCTTGAGCTCATTGTGTCTGATATTCTCCTTAATTCATTACAGCATTAATGCATTTTCTACTTGCAGTATGCTGTTTTAAAATTTATGGAGACATGGAAAATGTAATGTATTTAGTAGTATAAATGTCTATGTTTGAATATGTCAGTATTTTTATTTAGAAGGTTTTCTGGTAAGAATATTGTTAGATTTATGTGTGAGGATTAGGGTCAGGAATTTAAGTGAGACATGCTATAATATTGACGCTTATCTTACGTTGTTTTTTGGGTTTTTTTTGTTTTGTTTTTTTTATAAAACTGGTTAAAATTCATAATTTAACTTACTGTTCTAAAGGCTGCCTTAACTGTAACTACTGTACAGGGATTGCCCCCTCCAACTTTTGATCTTTCATCATAGAACAGTAGATATTTTCATCGTATAAAAGAGAAGTCTGAGTCATGATATAAAGTTTTAAGTGTCTCACTCAAGCTGCATTTAACCCTTGAAGCGGCGATCACAACAATTGTCGTCTGCTTTGTCTTCTGGCAAATACTTTAAAAGTCATTGTTGCAAACAGTGTGGACCCAGATCAGACTGCTCCTGTAGGAGCAGTCTGATCTGGGTCCACACTGTTTGCCTGTATGCAAAAAGTACAGTATGTTTGAAAAGTTTGCAAGAAGATGCAGCAGACAACATAAACAGATGACTTACTGTACTGTTTTTTCTTGGGCTTTAAGGGTTAAAGAACCTTTGTCCCTCTAGAGCTATGTGATATGTTTTCCAGGCTCAGAGAAAATTAACCCTGTACCAGTTCCAGTCATGCCCATTCTGTTGTAAAGTTCGAGCTGCTCTGGATTATTATGGATTCTCATATGATGTGGTTGAGGTGAACTCAGTAACAAAAGCTCAGTTAAAGTTTTCTAGCTACAAGAAAGTCCCAGTATTAGTTTCTGAAGGAGAAAATGGAGAGGACTTTGTGGTAGGTTTTACATTTCCAATACAGTGATTTCCAGCAAAAAAAAAAAGTTCTATAGTGTTATGTTTTGTCCTACTGTCTTTTTGACATCACTTGGAAGAATGTTTTTTGCTTGTTGTTTTATTCAGAATGGATATAATTTATTCTGATTTACCATTTCTTTTCAGAAACTGTTTGTTGTCTCCATTTCTCTGCTTCTTTCTCTGATATTTACCTAAAATTAAACTTTTGGCCAAAAATTGGTCTGACCTATAATGCTGTTTCTGTATTTTCTACTTGTCTCCGGTGGGTATCCAGATAAATATTTCATTGCTGGCAATCACCTCAATAAGTTAAACAAGAAAGGAAAAAATGATAAAGAGGACTCATTTGGTGATAATTCTGGGATAATTTTTCTTAATTCTCCGTGTGAATGTTGTGGGTACTCATTAGAAGTGCTTCAGTGTTGCACTTCTAATTTATATTCACAACATATGCTTTTGTGTAGAAATAAGAATTTATATCAGTACTCTTTAGCTTGCCTGTACAAAAGTACAGGTAGAACTGTAGCCACTGGCATCTGTGCCAGCGTCGGCAGTGGTTAAAGTTTTGTTTAAAGCTTTAAAAGGCTATATCTGCTAAACCTATAGATGGAAGTTGATTGATTTTAGATACTGGTCTGAAGTTTTATTCCGTCCCATCCTGATCCACATGGGTCACAGACTTTATATGTTAAAAGTTTTTGTTTAAAGTTTTAAAAGGCTATATCTGCTAAATCTATGGATCATACATGTGAACTTCAATGCCCTGAGTGATTTTAGATCCTGGTCTGAAGTTTTATGCCATCCCATCCTGATTGACATGGGTCACAGACTTTATATGTTAAAGTTTTTGGTTAAAGTTTTGAGAAGTTTATATCTTCTAAAGTATGAGCCTGATTTTAGATACTTGGCCTGATATTAGATACTACTCTAAAGTTTTATGCTGAACTACCCCCACCCCCTCACTAACCTTGAGGTCAAGGTCACATACTTCAAAATTTTATGTTAAAGGTTATGGTTAAAGTTTTCAGAAAGCTGTATTTCCTAAACCTGAGATGTAACTAGTTCATACTGGGCCTAAGGCATTAACTACGTTCCTATAATATTTTCTTTTCTCCTTTCCTTGCAGTCACTGAATGATTCTTCAGTTATAGTGAGTATCCTGGTTAGTCATCTTTGGGACCCATCTGTCTCACTGGCAACATTGAAAACATATTACCCTGTCCTTGAAGAGAAGATAAAGAAGAAAACTGTCTTGGAATTTCCTAACAGATATTTTATTATGTATGGTGACAGCATATCTGATTCAAGGACAGAAAAGCAGAGAAAGTTAGTATCTCATATTGAATATATTACATGCTGCATTTATTATAACCCTTTCAAACCTGTGGACTAAAACAATTATTTTGCAAACAGTGTAGATCCTGATGAGATGGCTCATAATGAGCCATCTCATCAGGATCTACAGTTTGCTATTCTGTTTTAAGTTTTGACAGAGACACCTTTATGGAACAGTGGTTCTGACAATCTTCAAAGATCGAAGGGTCAACTTCAAAAACTCAGGGTTGAAAGGGTTAACCCTTGTCATGCTGAATAAATTAAGATGCCATGCCCACTTCTAATTTCCAGCCAATCAGATTACTTGATCTGGGTTTTTGATAGAAATTCACATATTTAATGACAAACAGTGCAATTCCAGATCAGTTGGCTTCTTCAAAAGCCAACATCTGGTTCTACACTGTTTGCTAAGACAGGGCATGTCGTGTTCAGCAAGAGAATGGTTAACCCATTTTAAACTGAATAAACTCCCCCACTCTATATATTGGTAGTCCAATTTTAATTTTTAGGTATGTCAGGCAATGTGATTTAGATATAACTAGAGAAAAATGACCAAACTATTTGCAAACAGAGGAGGCCCTGATCAGAGGCCACATTTTCAGGCAAATAGCAAGGTATTATGTTATTCCTTGTCTGTCTGTCCATAGGTATGTCTGCACTCCAATTCTGATCGATAAGTTGAGTATTTATTCGTTGATAATGATTGTGTTCAGATTTTGCAAATGTATTAACAATTTGATATCAGCAATGGGAAATGTGGGTTTTATTTTTTTTTTCTATTTCTATGCTTTGTTCTCAAATAGTTACTCTAAAATTAAATTTTTGACCAATTATGGTCTGACCTGTGCAATTCTATTGTAGACAGTGTTTTCTTAATTTATTTATTACAAACTACATATATGTTTTGCTTCCAATAGTTTTTTTTAATTACTGGTGTTTCATTTTGACATGAAAATTTCATAATTTTGAACAAGAGGAACTTGTTGAAAGCCTACATCCAATCTGGCTATCCTGTGGATTTTTGCATATTTAGTAGCCCCTTTTTGAGAAAGAAAAAAATATGAACAAAACTGTTCCTGCATATGTAGTTACCTATAGCAAGAGGCTTTTATAGTCTGCATGTACAAAGTACAAGGAGAGCTGTTGTATAAGGAAGCTGTTGATGTCATCCCAGTCATGTGCATTCCTGTTTATGTCACACTGCCTTAAATTTATAAGTGCAAGTTTTTCAAATGCTTATGTTTCGACAATCACTCGTCATATTTGGAACAAGGGTACAGTGTGCCTGGGAGGGTCTTCTTCGACTGCATAGATACTGAACCCAGTGTTCATGTCCTTGGGTGAGGCTAGAGGTAAAAATTTAGGACACCTTTGTAAAGTGTTCTAATGCATTTCTGTTATGCAAATAACATCTAAATATGGTAGAGAAAGATAGAACAGCAGTATAAAATTGACTTCATTGTCATGAGTTGACAGTCATGTGACCTTTATTTCATGGTCCAGCAATTTTGCCTTACATCTTGAAGACTTTTTGATGGATACAAAAGTACAGGTAGAGCTGTAGCCACTGGCATCTGTGCCAGTGTTGGCGGTGGTTAAAGTTTTGTTTAAAGCTTTATAAGGCTATATCTACTTGGGATATTGGTTCCATGTTACACCAAAATTGACCTCATAGTATATGTAGGTCAATGGGACCTATATTTTGCAGTTCAGTGATTTTACTTTCTTTCTTGAACACTTAAATGATACATGAATGTCATACTTGATATTGGTTCCATGAAACGAAAAGATTGACCTGATAATACATGTATGTCAATGTGATCTATATTTCATGGTCCAAAGCTTTTGCCTTGATAAAAATGGCATGATACAAAATGTACTCTGCAGACAAGCTACAGCTCTTATTTGCACTGAACTGTGACAAATTATCATAATTTTTGTCTTCTGAATAATAAAGCAGTAGGTGAGAAAGCAACTTTCTAATTGATGTCAAAAACAGAGAAGTTTAGCTGTTTAAGCCTTTTGTTTTTGGCTAGACATTCCTCATCTGATATTACTCAGGTCCCTGTTAACACCATGGTAATACATGTATATGTTTACAGTGAATCTAGCAAAGAAAGGTATTTTATTTTATCCTTGTATTTACTCTTAATTGTTTTGCAAATGTCCTAAAATTTTGGGCACCAAAGTTTGTAACAAAATAACATATGCAAACGGTGCAGACCAAGTTCGGACTAGCAGTCTGATCAGGGTCTACACCTGTTTGCCATTCCGCAATGTATTTTGAGAATATAACTGCATAAAAAGCAAATTTTAGGTAAAAATAGTGCAGAAAAGGTGTTCAAAATTTTAGGACTTTTACTGTATTTTGGATGTACTTGATATAGAGTTCTGAACAACATACTGAAGACCATAAACAACCGCATCCCAGATTATTAACCCTTGTCCTGCTGAACCCGGATATACCCTGCCTTTGCAAACAGTGTAGATCCAGATCAGTTGGCTTCTGAAGAAGCCAACTGATCTGGATCTGCACTGTTTACCATTAAGTATGTGAATTTATAGCAATAATCTGGATCAAATAATCTGATTGGCTGAAAATTAGAAGTAGGGGTGGCTTATTAATTTATTCAGCAGGACAAGGGTTAAAGACTTTCTCATCCCCTGTCTCTTCTTTTATTAGTATTTTTATCAAAAACTTGTAACTGTTGGTTTTTTCCATGTGTGCCTCTTTAGTCAAGGTGTTGTTTGTCTACTTTTTTTTTTACATTTAGGAACTCCATATTAGGTGTACCATTTTATTTAACTTTTATCATCCTAAATTTTTATATTAGCAAAAATTAATTTTTTGGAGGTTATTCTATATATTTCCTGGAAAAAAGATGTTTAATGCTTCATTTATGTAGTCTTTGGAAACCTTTTGAATATGTTTCAATGATAGCTCTAGATAAGATACTTTGTATTTAAACCCAAAATATTTATGTCTTTCTTATATCTCATTGAAAATTTATAGTGTGGGTGCTCACTGAAATTGCCTTCAGTGAGGCAGTTACAATGAAGTCCCACTGAAATTGCCTCTGATTAGGCATTTTCAGTAAGACCTCACTGAAATTGCCTCTGGTCAGGGAATTTCACTGAGGTCTCACATGCTTTTGTTAAAAAACAAGAAAAAAAAAAATTTATCTGGATATTTCTTTTCCAAAGCCATGCACATGTATAGTTTGAAAGAGATACATGTAATTAAAACAAAAAACACCAATTCTTTATTCTGGGAAAAATATGAAAATGTTATTTATTTGTTGTTTTGTTAATGATTACTGTATTTAGAATGTGCTTGGATGCATCTTTTATGGACATGGTCCTGGATACATTTAGAAGATTTTCCATTATTTTGTACAAGGAGATACTTTTTGAGACTTCCTGTTCGTTTCTGCACATCTTGCCACTTCTGAAAAAGAGTATTCTAAAGTGAAAGAATTTGCTCACAAGGGGAGCAAAGTCTTTCCTTTTAGAGCAGATCTTCTCAGAAGGGCAGTAAGAATGTGTATTCATTCCTGTTAAGGAGAATGTATACAATTTAAAAGGAACTGTTTAGCTATGCAGTATCAGTAAAAATCAGTTGAACCCTAGCAGATAGAAATGACCACATAATATATTCACCGCAACCTCATTATAACACTGCTGCTGGGATCCAAAGCTTAAACTGTGTTCAGTGTAGTATCCAAACAAAAATGTTTAGATTATATAGAAAAAATGACCATAAATGGTCATTTTTCTATATAATTTATACATTTTTAATACTTAAATTAATACATGGTCATTTTTCTATTTAAATACATTTATGTTTGGATATAAGATTTGAGGATCCACCTTTAAACAGTCTTATATCTAAAATCTTATAATGAAGTGCTTTATAAAGAGGTTCGAGTGTAACCAGTGTACACCAAGATCAACCTGTGCATATGTGTGCATTCTTACAAGAGTCTGTAATGTTTGGGTCGAGAATCTTTTAGGTCTGCGCTTTATATTAGCAGCTCAGACGTGAAGAACTCATAACTGCAGATAAGACTTTTTTCCAAGGACTTTCTTCCAACTACAGAGAATTGATATTTTTCTTATTTCACCACAAAAACATGTTTTGGGTACTCATTGAGGGCGTTCCAATATATATATATATATATATATATATATATATATATATATCTATATTTATATATCTATATATATATATATATACATGTATATATGTTTTTTTTGTGGTAAAATAAGATAACCATCCATTTGATGAAGCGAGGCACTTCTAATGGGTACCCACAACATATATTTCATGGAGAAATAAAGAAGATATTATCCTGATACTCCAGCTTATCTGGAACTATAGATCTATGCTGTATATTACAGAGAGGAGAGAAAATGGAGAGCCTGGGTTGATGATGTTCTAGTTCACATGATTTCACCAAATGTCTACCGTACTCCATCAGAGTCACTTGAAGCATTTTACCATTTCTCAGACTGGGGAAAGTGGGATAAAAACTTCTCGACACTCCAACGACTTCTTGTTATATATGTAGGAGCACCTGTTATGTACGTTATAGGAAAGTTCATAAAAAGAAAGTGAGTTCACACTTAAACCCTTTAAAGCACAGTCACAAAAGCAGCAGACAGCATTATTTTTTTATACCCGGCCTCACGGTTTCACGTTGGTGGTCAGTCTGTCATACTTCCCAAAAATTCAGTCGCCATCTTGAAAATCTGTTTGAAATTCTTTTCTTAACTGAAAAGCCAATTGACTGGAAACTTAATTGGAAGTATCGCGGTGAATTGGAGATCAAAAATAGATAAAATAGTTGAGATTGCAATTCCAAGATGGCCACCGTCTTGAAAATCTATTTTGAACTAGTTTCTTGAACTGAAAGGACATTCAACTTGAATTTTGTAAGGAAGTATCAGAGCAACTTCAAAAATATCTACCATAAAATTGTTGCAAAATGGCTGCCATCTTGAAAATCTGTTTTGAACTTCTGTTGAACAGAAAGGCCAATTGTCTCGAAACTTGTCTAGTACCCTGGTGAGAGACACAGGGCCATCTTAGCCCTCTTGTCCAGAGCTATACTATATATAGCATGATAAGCAAACAGTCAGGCAATTTTCTTTAGATTATTGCCACCCTTTACATGTACATGTATCTAAAGCATATGTTTTGTGTACTCATAAGAATTACCTGTAGAGACTCTTTAACAGTATTTTCATTTCCCGCCAGATATAATCTCCATGATGATGTTCGTCTGTCTCTGTATCAGACCTGTGATGAGTGGATGAAAGCTGTTGGCAAGAGAAATTATCTGGGAGGAGATGAGCCCTGTGTAGCTGATCTGGTAAGGCGATTGGTCTCTTGTATGTGCCATTCCCAAAAGAAAAGAGGAACAAGACCTGAGCAGACTGCGCAGACTCTAGTGTTAAAAGACTGCATTTTGATTGGCAGTACCTGTCTTAGTAGAAATATTATCCGGAATAGGCACAGTAACTTAGTTCTATATACAATCCAGCGCAAGCAAAGACAGATCAACCTGTACATCCACCCGAGTTACAGCCTATTTGTTTTTTTTCCAATGTTTGAATTACTACGTCTGCAACAAATGGTCATAAAGAAACAATTGAAAATTGTTTCTTTTATCTGTCACTTCAAATAACCACCTTAAAATAGATGTCCTTTGATTTTTCAATGTTGGTGTTACAACTGCCAATGTTAATTGATTGACATCACTATAAAAAGTGCAGCCCATTTACCATCCACTCTGCTTCTTTCGCCAATCAATAAGTAAAATTCCATCATAATGTCTAATATAAACTCAAGGAGACAGTTTTGGACAACTCTCGCAGTATGTTTCTTTACATTTGTTCTGATAAGTCTGTTCTGGCAAGTCTTGAAAATGGATTGCTCTAAACCGGCATCTGCAGACACATTAGACATAAAAGTGAAATTTTACATATCATGGAGGGGAGTATTACTTTTGGTCTGTTCCCAATAAAACGTGTTTTGTCGGTACTTTCTAGAAGCACCTCACTGAGGCTATAATTACTCACGAGGCGTGTTTTATAGCGAAAGAAAAAAAAAAATATCCCTGAATTGTCACAACATACCCTTCTTATCTTATTTATTAAATTTCAACACACTTTTTTACCTATAGCTCATATTAACTTCAACAATCTCTGATGTAATTACCCTGTGTGGTAAAATCATAACCTTTACTGGCCAACCAGAATACAAACAGATCATGTAGATGGGCTGCTCATAGCGGTATATCAGTTCAAAATCAGGAACACAGAGAACCTATGAAGCATTTTATCTGTCACTTCAAGAGACAAGGCGATTTTATGAGATAACGGGGACATTTAGAAAATATCAGCTACAATGGAAAGTTGCAAAGGAATCTTGACACGCAGTATCTGACCAAGGAAGTAGATTTTTCTACATTTTTAGTGACAATCATATAGCTGGCAAATTGTGTTGTTTAAACATCTTTTCTAAGAATTTTTTTTTTTTTTTTTTCTTCTTACTTATATATGGTGTGTTGATATAGCGCAAAGTTAAGAACATCCAGATAATTGTGTTTCTTATTTCTCCTCAAAATATCTTTTGTGGCTCATTAGAAGTACCTTGATATGGGCACTCCTAATGAGGATCCTTAGTATCCATTTTTTTCTCTTTTGGGCAGGTTTTACAAAAAATCCATCCTTTGAAATAGCGATGTCCGGGCGAGCAGACGTCATCCCAGGTTAATCTTTTGGTTAATCTTTTTTCGAAGTTATATGTTACCTTTATTCTTCAATGGATTGCTTTCATATTTTGTAGGGATGAAGAGGAGGACCAGTAGGCGTTTCCCATGCAAGAGAGATAACTCTCACTTTCTTCATTACTTAAAATACCGGTCCATAATGCTGTTAGGCATTTTTCTTGTTTGGTAATAAAAAAAAGTATCTTGTCTTGAGCTATATGCTGAATGTGTTGAAAGACAGCTGAACATTCACAGTAGTTCCAGATAAGGAGCTTTTTTATCGGAAAAATATTTTTCTTATTTCTTCTCAAAACAGATGTGGATACTCATCAGAAGCGCCTCAGGCACTTCTGGGCCCAGTTGTTCAAAGGGTCGTTAGCTTAACGAGCTCGTTAAGGGTCATTTCATTAACTGTTTTAGCGGATTCAGTATACAATATTCTGATATTTTTTGCTGAAAAATGTGAGTAGCTTTTGCACTGCAAAAGCTACTCACATTTTTTCAGCAAAAAATTTCAGCATATTCGCGTATCGCTCGATTTAAATTTTAACGAATCGTTAACTAACGACGTCGTTAGCTTTGAACAACTGGGCCCTGATGAGTACCCACAACATATATTTTCATGGAGAAATAAGAAAACTGTTGTCTGGATACTTAACTGGAGCTATGCTTCACAAACCTCATAGATGATTCTGTCTCTTTGTTTCAGTCTGTGTATGGTGTATTGAGTTCATTTGAAGGCTGTCAAGCGTTCACTGATCTGATGGCTAATTCTAAGATCAAAGTATGGTACTACAGAATAAAAGAAGACATAGAAGCCCATAAAGGAGCCAGTCTTACTTCAGCTACTGTCAAATAAATAGATTCATTATTAGACACAGAAACCTCATTATAACACAATTCGTTATAGCACAATTTTGGATATAACACTGTTTAAAGGTGGACCCAAAAATCTTCCTTCCAAGCAAAACTGTAATATAGATGATATAGAAAAATGACTATTCATGGTCATTTTATTCTATATAATCTATACATTTTTGAATGGATACAGCACATTAGTTAAGGTAACTCGGGAATCTCTTTATGATTCATCATAGCACTGTACAGGATATAACAGTTTTGAAGATGGACTCCAAAAATGTATCCAAACAAACATGGATACATGTAGATTGTATAGCAAAATGACAATTTATGGTCATTAGCTCGCCTGTAGGAAAGTACAGGCAGGGCTATAGCAGTCTGCAGCATTGGTTAAGTTCTGAATCTGTGTATTGAAGTAGTTTATACTTGCCCTGATGTTAGATAAGTAAATAAGTAACATCGATAATGTCACTTGTTCCAGTTATACAGCAGTCTTCTGTTGTTTTTTTGCCATTTGAGCAAAGGTTCGGACTAGCCTGTGCAACCGCACAATCTTACCAGAACCTAGGCTGTTCTCTTACTTCAGTGGCAGGCCAAGGGGTGACTTAGCCAAAGACCTAGAAATGTGGCCTTGCTGAGACAGGACATGCGCACTGAAAGACTGATTGATGGAAATTCAGAAGAACCTCTTTCTCAGGATTTGGCTCATTTAGTTTTGATATTAATTAATAATGTCACATATAAATCAAAACGTAAAATGATAATACCCCGCCATTATTGGTGTAGCAGGCAGATAACTCTGTCAAAAATAGAAAATATTTGCCCATTAGCAATCCAAAATTAGATCTCCTTAAAAGTAAGTGCATGTACCAAGTCTGGTTAGAATCCTTTGACATTTACTCAAGTCATCATCCCCGCCTCCCCAAAAAAATAAAGGTGTATCTTGGCAGATAACTCCATCAAAATTTGATAAAATTTGCCCATTAGCAATCTCAACAATATCAATGCACATACAAAGTTTGGTGAAAATCCATTGATGTTTATTGAAGTTATCACCCAGAGACAGACAGACTTACGACTGACAGATAGACAGACAGACAACACAAAACCATAATACCCCGCCATTATTGTGTAGCAGGGTATAAAAAGGTGTTTAGGCTCATGTTTTTGGTATGTTTTGCCACATATGAAAAATGGGTAAATATGTATTGCATCTGGAAAAACATATACACCACAACCTCTTTATAACACTATTGTTGATCTCCATAGCATAAACAACCGTGTTGTATCCAAATAAAAATGTATAGATTATATTGAAAAATGACCATTTATACATTTTTGGGATCCGTCATTGAACCGTTTTATATTCAAAACCGTTTTATAACGACCCATGTTATACAGAGGTTGTAGTGTATGCACCAACATATGAAAAAAGAAGGATCATTGAAAGAATGCCTAAACCTTGCTCCTGCTGAACTTGGATATGCCCTGCCTTTGCAAACAGTGATGGAATGTATGTTATAGGTACAAATGCCCTGAGTTTGCAAACAGTGTTGGAATGTACGTTGTACATACAAAAAATGTTCAATTTAAATCTGAAAGATACAGTGATTTTGCACATGTAACTTATCCCTGGTCCTGCCGAGTCCGGATTTGCCTCGTCTTTGCAAAATGTAGATCCAGGTCATTCAGTTGACAGCCAAATGATCTGGATCTATACTGTTTGCAATGGGTATGTGAATTATATCAACAACCTGTATCAAGTAATTGATTGGCTGACAGTTAGAAGAAGGCAAGGCAACTTAACATGACAAGGGTTGTGTTAAAGTCTGAAAAAAGTGCAGACCTTTTCAGATGAATACTATAAACGGCAATATTTGGTGAGCAGACTGCATGGATGCACAGACTGGCCTGGGGTTTTTTGTTGTTGTTTTTTTTTGCATATGTCCAAATATTCTCTTTTTTCACCGATATTGACATGTTACTTGAATGAATTTTCAGTGATAGCTAAAAAGTGCTGTGCAGAATAAACAGAAAAAAGGGAAAATTTGTTGTACTTAACAGCTTGTTAATTTGTTGTTCATTTGTATTCACTATACATTTACATATACACTTACCTCAATGTGGGCAGATTCAGCAGATGACAAATTGAGAATAGGATCTGACATTTCATGCAGATTGTCTCCTGAAACAATTTGCAGGAAGTGCCAGATCCTATTCTCTAGGAAAAATAGGAGAAATATTCCAAAATGTCATCTGCTGTAATTTTTACCCAGCATGCAAAGTGTTAATGTCTTCTTGGAAATAAATGTGTTGTTACACACTTGTCTTGGCCTATTTTTTATCACCGTAGCTTCAGATAAGGCACTTTTTTCGACAGAAAAGTACTGATATTTTACTTATTTCTTCACAAAAACTGAGGCACTTCTAATGAGTAGCACAACATATTTTTGTGGAGAAATAATGAAAATTTTATGCAGATAGTCCCTTAGATCCAGAGCTATATATAATCATATTATAAAGAAGTCATAACCATATTTACCATGATTAGACAAACATGCCACAGACAGTATTTTGTGATAATTTCCTCCAGTTCTCAGTACTCAATAGAAGTGCCTCTGCAAGGTGTTTCTAATGAGTATCCACAACATATGTTTTTATGGAGAAATAAGAAAATTTATCCCAGAATTATCACCAAACACTCCTCCTTAACAATTCTACTGCAAAGTGTACAGTGTAGACCTGGATCAAATTAACCCTTTAATGTTGAGTGGCCTTATCTACCAGAACTAAAACAATTTTCCAAGTGTTTTCTCTGAATGTGTATCCATAAAGCCCCTATCAAAAGTGTAGCAGATGACATTCTAATTTTTGTCTCCCTGCCTTTTCGAAGAAAAGGGAGGGGGGACATAGTGTTCAGCTTTCTGTAATTCCCCACCGCCCGCCCCACCCACCCCCTCCAAGAGTAGGTACACAACTTCTTCTACAGCTATGGATGGATCTTTTTGAAACTTCGCCGGTGTTTTTGTTATGGTCTGAAGAGATGCATGTGCTTTTGCTAATTCCTGAAATTATATTTTGTCACTTTTTCTGGGTTTTTGGATCTCATTTTTCGAGCTCGAATAGTTTTTAGATAGTGGGTACCTTGTGGATGCAAGTCCTCCCACAGTTGTGGATGGATCTTTTTGAAAGTTTGCAGGTGTTTTTGATAGGTCTGAAGATATGCATGTGCTTATGGTATATTCCCTGAAATTATATTTTTTTATTTTTCACTTTTTTCTGGGTTTTGAACTTCATTATACAAGCTGAAACCATATAGCTAGTGGGTGGTGTGGATGCAACTCCTCCTACAGTTGGGGAGGGTTCTTTTTGGATGGGTTTTTTCCAAAAATCTGTCCTTTAAAAATAGTAATGTCCAGGCATTGGGTGGACGGGCATCACCCCAGGTTTACCTTTTGGTCAACCTTTTTTCAACGTTGTATGTTGCCTTTATTCTTCAGTGGATCGCTTTCATATTTGGTAGGAATAAAGAGGTAGACATGTAGGCATGTTCCATGAATCCCAAACTTCCGGTTCCAAACGGGGCTATGCCATCTTTCGCCAGAGATATGCTGGAGTGTCATGAAAAGTAATAATGCTCCTTAGGAACCCTGGATTACTAGTGTTAATCACAGTAGACACAGGGTTAAGCTTTGGACCTGCCCTCGAATGTACCAGCATTGTCCTGGAATTACCCGGATTGAGCCAGTTTGGATATCCTTCCAGGTGACTTCCGGTCATATTAAACATTTTCAAACAACTGGGGCTGTTAGGCGAATCATCAGGGCTCATACCGACTCACCCCGGATGTTCATGGTACCGCCAGGGTTATACTCCCGGTTGGATACAGTTATTCCCGTATCACTTACTGGGGTCCTCAACTGTGACTGTTTGCATTTTACGGTCCAGTCAACCCATTAGGGTCCTGTCGAGCATGGTCAGTTTACCTAACCACACATTTTCCTAGGTAGGCTTAGTCCTCTAAGCGGTTAATCAGTACTTGTGCACATTCTTTCGCCAGAAACTGGCAGCTGCCTGAAATCGTGACTGTGAGAACTAGGCTTTAGGATTACGTAGGTAAGGTTTGGATAGTTGAGGGATCATACATTAGCATACATATATCTGGAATACACAACCTCTTTACAAAACTGTGATATAATGAACCGGGTTATAAAGAGGTTGTGTATTCCAGATATATGTATGCTAATGTATTTTTGGGATCCATCTTTGAACCGTGTTATATACAAAACTGTGATATAATGAACCGGGTTATATATAACACGGTTCAAAGATGGATCCCAAAAATGTATAGATTATATTGAAAAATGACCATAAATGGTTATTTTTCAATATAATCTATACATTTTTGGTTTGGATATAACACAGTTGTTTAACTAACAAGGTTTATGCTATGGACCCCAACAATAGTGTTATAAAGAGGTTGTGGTGTATTTATAAATGGTAAGGGTAAGATTAAGTGACAGACAGATTCTAAATATGCCCCAACAGTTAAGACCCTGATCAGATGCATCATTCTGTGGCATCTTATCTGCACTGTTTGCTAAGGTTGGTATGTCCCAGTACTTAGGGTCAATACCGTATTGCTTTATTATTGTTTTCAGTTGTGAAGTCAGATTTTTGTATGATTTTTTTTATTTAGTTAAATTGAATGGGATAAAATAGATTGTTTTAAATCTTATATAATTATTATATTGCTTTTTTAGCTCACCTGAGCTCTGCTCAGGATGAGCTATTGTGATCACTTTTAGTCCGTCCATCTGTGCATCCGTCCGTTAACATTTTCAAACAACTTCTCCTCTGAAGCCGCTGAGCCAATTTTGCTCAAATTTCTTATGGAGCCTCCTTAGGGTGGGGGAACGAAAAATTGCTAAAATGGTCGCTGCCCGTTGACCAAGATGGCCGCCACGCCCATATGTGGTAAAAACCTTTAAAAATCTTCTCCAGAACCGAGAATGCCTTGGGGCTGAACCTTTGCAGGAATCATCGTGGACGGGAGATCTACCAAAATTGCTAAAAGAATTGTCGTATGTTGACATTTGACCTTTTTACGGCAAGGTCAAGTTTGCTTCCCTATGCATTTGTATGGGAAAAAACCTTTAAAAATCTTCTTCTCCAAAATCGAGCATGCCTTATAGCTGAATCTTTGCATATATCATCAGGAACAAGAGGGCTACCAAAGTTGCTAAAATAATGGTCGTACATTGACATTTGACCTTTTTACGGTAAGGTCAATTTTGCTTCCTTATGTTTTTGTATTGAAAAAATGTTCAGAATGTCAAACAACTTCTCCTCTGGAGCCTCTGGGCCAATTTTGCTCAAATTTCATATGGAGCCTCCTTAGGTAGGGGGAACAAAAGATTGCTAAAATGGTCACGGTTCGTTGACCAAGATGGCCGCCATGCCCATATATGGTAAAAACTTTTAAAAATCTTCCTTCTCTAGAACTGAGGATGCTTTGGGGCTGAATCTTTGCATAAATCATCGGGGACGGGGGGTCTACCAAAGTTGTTAAAATGATGGTTATACATTGACATTTGACCTTTTTACGGCAAGGTCAAGTTTGCTTCCTTATGCATATGTATGGGGAAAAACATTTAAAAATCTTATTCTCCAAAACCGAGGATAGCTTGTGGCTGAATCTTTGCATATATCATCTTTAGCAGGCGGTCTACTAAAATTGCTAAAATAATTGTCATACATTGACATTTAACCTTTTTATGGCGAGGTCAAGTTTGCTTGTGTATGCATTTGTATGGGCCCCATACATTTGTATGGAAAAAATGTTGATAATTTCAAATGGCTTTTCCTCTGAAGCCTCCGGGCCAGTGTTGCTCAAATTTCATGCGGCGCCTCCGTGGGCAGGAGAATGAAAGATTTCTAAAATGGGTATGGTCCATTGATCAAAATGGCTGCCATGCCCATATATGGTAAAAACCTTTAAAAATCTTCACCATAACCAAATAAGCCCTGGGTCCTAATCTTTGCACAAATTATGGGGGACAGGAGATCTACCAAAATGGCTAAAATGATGGTTCTGTGTTGACATTTGACCTTTTTACCTCCAAGGTCAAATTTGCTTCCCCATTTGTTTGGGCCATATACATTTATATTGAAAGTATCAAAGTGACTTGTAGATCAACAGTAGTTAAAATTGTTCTGATTGGAAATCTAACATGGCCATCATCTGGTTTATATTTATAATATTTCCCTGCCACTGTGCTGTTTACATGTATAAAATCATGATTCTTCAGAAACCACTTTAGCCAGTTTCCACCAAATTTCACATTGATCCTTCTGTTGAAATGTGATTGATAGTTTATTCAAATGATCATGCTCCATTGACTGTCAGGCCCATATATTCTTCTTCATAACTAAGAACTGCTCAAATGATGATATTTTCATTAGTTGCGATGATAGGATTGGAAAAATGTTGCATAACATCTGCATGTCTGCAGTGGCTATGTCACTCAGGTGAGCAAACCGTGGCCCATGGGCCTCTTGTTTTACTGTTTTTCTCCCATTTCTATCTATTGCCCTATTTAGCATATAGATTTGGACAGACAGGCCTGAGCAAACAGTTTAGACCCAGATGAGAATATGGCATGTATTCAGGATCTATACAGTTTGCCACTCATCAAGCTTTTTTAGACACAACATCGGGTAGTAAATTGTACTTGTTCAAATGTTTGGACAAGTATGATGAATAGTGTCATAATACTTGGGGTAAATGTGGTATTCTTAAGACTTTGTTATAACATGGTTCAATATTTAGTAAGGACTCCAGTACATGTACTCAATTTTTGCTAACCCTAGCATCGGAAAGATATACGATTGTTTTCGATATAGGAAGAAAGCCTGGACATGTCTATATAAAACAGTTGTACAGCAGATATGCATATATTGCATTTTGCGAAAAACTCACATCTATCTATGGAGGCCCAGTTGATCCTTAACAATTTCTAAGTATATAAAAACTTGTGTATTCAGGTTAAAATCATAAAAAAAAAGAAAGAAAAAATGCTCAAAACAGAAAGCAGAATATTTATTTTCTTATGTGATTATGCAAACATGACGTCATTAGTGACACCCCGGTTGTTTTCCGCATTTAAGGGAGAGTATTCCGTTTTCCTGTCTGACATGAATTTTTTTAATTTTGCATGCAAACTGCGTTTCAAATAAACCTTCTACCGTTTCCTACAGCCTATATTAGAAGGTATATAGAAATGGATTAACACCAAAATAATTTTTGATTTTTTTCATCCACTATGGCCACTACAATAAACCTGTAAGAAATTGTTTGATTGCAAATTTTATGATACCATTTTGAATGACACATTTCAAATTTTACCAGATTGATTGTGTTGGGGTTCAATGACACGTCAACCCTTGTGGGTCATTTTGTGTCATCTCCCAGAGAAAGGGAGAAAAACAGATAGAAGAGATAGTAGAGGAGATGAGAGGGACAGGGAAGAAAGAGGAACAGGAATGAAAGGGAAGAAAAGAAGGAATAAAAACATTCCCCTCTACCCTTACCTGCTACAAGGACAGCAAGCCTTGCCCAACTGTAAGCCAATATCAGTTGGACGCCCGGGTGACGTAAGATACACGACACCTTCGCCACACCCAACCACCCCCAAATTTTACCAGACATCTTTCGGGCATTAGTGTTTATGATTTTTCAATAAAAATATTTGTATTCGTACAGAACCTCGTATTGTACTTACGTAAGTGTTAAATATGCATGTTAAGGGGAATCCCCATGCATTTCATCATGTCCATAATTTCAAAACTTTTGTTGACAAACTATACTTTGTAAGAATGTAAGAAGACCAAACATAATATTTGACGTAATTTCCACAAACTAGAATGTCTATGAAAATTTTTATAAAATACACGCCGTTTTACAAAATGCGACAAGAATTTTAAACAGTCGGTGCCAATTTATATTCAAACATCAACTGTCCAGCTTAATTTATCGCGAGTTTGGTGTATATTGGGTGTATTTTATCCGTTAGTATATCCTTTCGATGCTAGGGTTACATTTTTTTGCAAGGGACAGGAATTGAGAAACCCATCTAATACACTGCAATAACCTTAAGAACTGGGACAGACTGGAAAACAAAATTTTTTAGTTATTGAAACTTAGGGACTGAGATGGTAATGGCCATTTTGTAATGCGCTTTCTTGAAATAGACTGTTGCAAAAGGTGATCAAGTCACTATAAAGCAGAAAACAAAAGTGCTAGCCTTTGGCAACTCTCCCCACTGAGTAGTAGCATAAGGCTTGCACTACAGAGAGCATTGTGGCAAATGGTTTTGCAACACTATAGTCCTAAAAAGTGCTTGCTGATACTACATGGTGTATTTAGAGCTGGCTCACATAAAGCACTTTTGAAGCTGACAATTGTATAGCAGCGGGACACAACAAAATATCAACAATACTGGTGACAGTAGGCTTTAAAACATTGTTTCTCAACACTTTGATCACTAAGGATGATAAAATGTGTTTATATGGTAGTAAATAGAAATTTAAATCATAAAACTTATAATTTATAAGAAGAAGTGTTCCAGAGAAGACAGGTGTCACCCCACCATGAATTTTCAATTTTTCTAGTGTTGTGACCCTGAAAATTAGGTCAAGGCCACCAAAATCTAATCCTTTGTTATGTCCCAATTTTATTTACATGAAAATTTGGTAAGAATCCAACCACAGGTTCAAAAGATTGTGCAGAAAAGAAAGTGTCTCTATTTGGATCTGCACCAAAAACAATGTCCCTCTCCTAAAATAAAGAGACATAATTCTTGAAACTTAGGATCAAGAAAATGGCCTCTTTGTAAAGTGTTATCGTGAAAACAGGTTGAAGGGTAAGAGGGTCAAATAAACGTAAAAAAGATTGCCTTTGGAAACACACTACAGATTAGAAAATGGGAGTCTCGGGTTTTATTGAAACTCTTCATAAGCAGTTGAAGTTTGCAACACTGCTTATGCCCTCTAGCATAATCATAAGCAGAACTCCATTTTCAAAGAGTCGAAACAAAGCACTACACAAAAACTCTTGTCTGATGCATTCCCTGGTAGATTCTCTATTTTGTTTTTACAAAGGAGACTACTTTTGTGACTTCCTGTTTGCTTTCCTGCACATTAAGCCCCTTCTGTAAAAGGTTCTACTCTATAAATACTTTGCTCACAAGGGAAGGAAATTCTTTCCTTGCAGAGTACATTGCATTTCTAATATCCTATTGTTTTTTATATTTTGGAGAAAAATCAGGTTTGCCATTTCAGATGACTCACATCCAATGTCGTTTTAGTTTATTAAAAAATAAAAAATAAATAAAGTTCAGAATAAATGTTAACCTTCAGCACTCTGAAGGCTAAATTAAGCAGACGACAAACTTGTGGTATAATCTTTATAAATATGAAAGGTCAAAAATATAAATTTACCATAATAAGCCTAAGTATTTTTTTGATGTTTATTGTGCAAATAGTGTAGACCCAAATTAGATGCTGCATAACATGCCATCTGTTAGGTCTACACTGTTTGCCCTACATCCGGCATTGCTTTAGACAAATCAACAGATAGTAAAAGAGCCTTGTACAAGTTCTAAGAGAAGAAAGGTAATGAGTTAAGGTGTCCCAATATTTAGAGTAAATACGATAGTTACATAGAAGCCACATTCAGAGGTACAGCTCTGAGGTACCAAAAGAAGCCACATTCAGAAGTACAGCTTTCTCCAAGGTACCAAAAGATAGCAATAACCAGCATATGAATGTAAAGAACTGCAACAGAGGAACCGCATTTTGTTTAATGCTTAGCACTCTCGGTAATATATATATTCAGCAGACATTTTGAAATATCTATTTTTTTGGAGAAAACAGGTTTTGACATTTCATGCAAATTGTCTCCATTGGATACAATTTGCATGAACCCTCCATTGGATACAATTTGCATGAAATGTCAAATCCCTTTTTGTGTGTGTGTGTGTGTGTGTGTGTGTGTTTTTTTTTTTTTTCATGAAAAAATTAGAAAAATTTCATGAATTTGTTATCTGTGGAAAGTGCCATGAGAGTGGTGAAGGTTAACCCTTTCACCCTCATGATACTGAAATAGACACTTCTATCTCTGAATTTGGACACATTCTTTGTTGCAAATAGGGGTTTCAGCCAAAAATCAATAACAGAATGGCAAACAGTGTGGGTCCTCTTTACAAGCAGTCTCTGGATCTGCACTATTTGCAAATACAGCCATTTAGGTCTATATAGCTAAAAGGGTAATTTTTTCTAAGGAAATAAGGCTTGATATTTCATGTGAAGATTTGCTGATGGCAATTTTGATTTTCCAGAAAATAAGGCTCAACATTTAATGTCAAGCCTTATTTTCTGGAAAATCAAAATTGCCATCTGCTGCAATTGTGGTTGTCACTTAATGGGTTAATTCTGATGCAGCCTAAAATTACAATTATGTTTTTGGTTTGTGCAGAAGTCCTTTATTTCATCAGTAAAACCATGTATGAATGTGTAAGGCTGAAGGCTCAAAGCTGATGCTAATAATTGTTCCCTGTTTTCTGTTTTGTTTGTGTATACTATAAATACATTTTTTTTTTTTCAATTTTAAGACAAGTAATTTCGCTTTAATGGTCCTCAGGGAAATGGGATTAGTTGGACAAGTCGGGTATGGTATTTCCCAAAGCTCGATTTAAATAATTTGCTACCATTGAGAGCAAATTCTTTCATTTTAGCATAGATTCCTTTTCAGGAGGCAAAATTAATTTTGAAAGTTGCCTCCCTTGAATGTGTTTGCATTCACCTGAAGGATGCAGTGGAACCTCTCTACAACAGTCCCCTTAATTGGGATGATACAAAACTGGATATTACAGAGGGATGGCTCATGTAGAGCAGTTAAACACAAAGGAAAACAGCATTTTGGGAAGTCCACAAAGTGGCTGTTATAGGGAAGGAGCTGTTGCTGAGAGATGACTGTTCCACTGTATTTGAAACATATTTTTTCTATCTTACTTCTGTTACATACCTGGGCCCAGTTGTTCAAAGCAATGTGAGCTTAACAAGCTTGTTAATGTTAACTGTTGTAGTAAGTATGATATCTAATTCACAGGTATTTTTGCTGAAAAAATGTGAGTAGCTTTTGCAAATGCAAAAGCTACTCACATTTTTTTCAGCAAAACTATTAGCATATATGCCATATTTAATGATCAAAATTTTAACGATGTTAACTAACGACAATGTTAGTTTTGAACAACTGGGCCCAGAAGACTTGGAATGGAGGAGACTTGATGATTCTGGGCATAATTTTCTCCATTTCTTCATAAAATATATAAGTACTCATTAGAAGCACCTGAGCAAGGCACTTCTAATAAGTATCCACAACATGTTTTATGGAGAATTAACCCTTCCAGCTAGGCATATATCTTTGTAGAGTAGATCATGACAAGAAGGTAACGAGCCATCTCATCGAGATCATCTCTGTCTGCCATTCTGTTTTTTTGGGGTTTTTTTATTTTACACTGTAACCCCTATTTACAGCAATGGATATATCAAAATTCAAGAATGGAAGAGTCCACTTCAGAACTCAATAAAAGGGTTAAGAGACAATTCTAATATGACGTTAACGTTCTCCAATTGAGCTAAATGAAAATGTCACCGTGATCAAACTACATTCTAATGCACTTGCGTATGTAGCGTGACGTCCGATTGGATGTCAAAAATTTGCAACAGTAAATTCTGTGATATACTGTCAGAAATCTGACGTCATCACATAACATTGCTTTTCATTGGCTGGCATTTGGTTTTAAGCTGAATTACACAAGACTTACACAATGATTTTGGGAGAATAAGCCTCGTCTTATAACCGAATAAATAGATAGGAGGAGATAGTCTTATAATGGTAGGAGATAGTTTGATGGACAGATGGCTGGATGGCAGATGGATGGCCTGAAAAATAATGTTGCTCTTGCACACCCTTACCATGAGGTGAAGTCATGAAGCAAATTTGGTTAAATTCCGCCCAGTGGTTTAGGAGATAACGAGAGGAAGGGACAAACAGACAGCGGCATTCACAATTCCTATCTCTTTTTAAACAAGAGGGCCTGGATCGCTCACCTGAGTCCAAGATGTTTTATAGCTTATGGAAGTGAAGGTGTCACTGGTTTAAGGAGATGTGGACCAAAGATTTTTTTTTCTTCTATTTTTAGCTTTGCAGGCCATCTTTTCATTGGAGTGGAACCATTTTAGCAACATTAGAGGAACATTTCTGTGAAATTAGTTTGAAATAGGGCAACTGGAATAGATGTCATTGGAAGATTTTGCGATTGTCAGCTCTGGTGGAACCAACTTAGCTATTTTGGTAAAGGGCCATAAAAGGAGCATTTCTGTTAATTTATTTTGAAATCAGGCCTTTGGCCTAGGAGATGTTGTTTAAAGGTTGTTCTAATTTTTAGCTCTGACAGCCATTTTGTTCAGCTGAGCGGAACCATTTTAGCAATTTTGGTAGAACATTTCTGTGAAATTATTTTGAAATCAGGCCATTGGCTTGGGAGATGTTAAGGTTTTCTATTTTTAGCTCTGGTGGCCATTTTGTTCAGCGGAGTGGAACAATTTAAGCAATTTTGGTAAAGGGCAGAGGAACATTTCTTTGAAAATATTTTGAAATCAGCCCATTGGCCTTGGAGAAATTGATTTTTTTTTTTTAAATCCATCCATCAGTTTAGATGTTTTTTTAAAGGTTTTTTCTATTTTTAGCTCTGGTGGCCATTTTGTTCAGCGGAGTGAAACCATTTTAGCAATTTTGGTAAAGGAGCGTAAGGGGAACAATTCTGTGAAATTGTTTTGAAATCAGACCTAGGAGATGTTGTTCAAAGGTTTTTCTATTTTTAGCTCTGGTGGCTATTTTGTTCAGTTGAGCAGAACCATTTTCGCAATTTTGGTAGAGGGTTACCCAAGGAACATTCCTGTGAATTTATTCAAAATCCATTCACCGTGGTGGCAACTGCCGCAGTCAAAGGCAAGGACACAGGTACAAGCTCTACTGGTCCGGAAATGACAAAGGCACTGCTGGTGTAGGAGTGTTCATGGCGGAAGAGTGGATAGAAAAAGTTTTTTGAGGTACAGAGAGTCTCTGACAATCATCTTAGTGAAACTTATAGTTGGTCAGCGTGTGGTTACTTTCTGTCTGTGTATGCCCCTCAGAGTGATCTGAGTGATGAGGTTAAGGACCTGTTCTTTGATCAGCTGTGTGCTGTGACTGCCAAGATACCAGCATCGGAATTTATGATCCCATGTGGAGATTGGAATGGCCATGTAGGCCATGCAGGCACTGGATACAGGGAAGTGCATGGTGGGATGGGGTATGGCAGGCTGGAACCAGATGTTGAGGGTGGAAGAACCCTAAAGTACGCACTAGCATTCGACCTACTTCTTTGGAACACTTGTTTCAAGAAATGTGACAGCTATCTCATCATGTACATAGCCACAGATATTCATCCTTTTTTGTAGGACCATGCGCAAACTTGTCACGGATGTAAAAGTGATCCCTGGCGAGGAAGTAGCCCTGCAACATCAGCTTCTTGTATGCGACATGAGGATTGATGTGCCACCAAAATCCAAGCGCAAGTTCACCCCTCACCTCAAAATTTGGAAGCTTAAAGACCCTCAGATGAGTAATCATTTCCAGGTCTTGCATGTGAGCACGTCTGCAAGTGTAGCTGATGGGGCCACTGAGGATATCTTGAACAACATCAAGACTGGATTGCTCAAGACAACTGAGGAGGTGTGTGGCACAACTCTGCCCACTGTTGGCGTCGTGAAACCTGGTGGTGGAATGAACACGTGGAAAAAGCCACTGCTGCCAAGCGGAAATCCTTCAAGGTCTGGAAGACAGGTAAAGGCACTAGGGCATCATACGATGCAGCCAAATGCAATGCCAGACATACAGTGCACCATGCTCATCAAGAAGCCGACAAGGTCTTCAAGAATATTGACCCCAAGTCTTCAAAAGTCTACCACCTTGCTAACCAGTTTAGAAGAGAGAACATTGATGTTGATGACAAAGAATGATGCAGGAGAGATGTCAATGAGCAAAGATGCAAAGCAGAAGACCTGGTTAGAGCACTACCAAAGGCTTCTCAACGTTGAGTTTGACTAGGACCAAGACCACCTGTCTTATCAACCACCAGTGGAAGGCCCGCTCATCCCAATCACCATTGATATGGTTAAGAAGGCTATCTCTCAGATGAAGGCTGGCAAAGCACCAGCCCATCAGGCATAGTGGTGGAGATGATATGAGCAGCCGGTGACATGGGCACCTCCATGATCCATGACCTCGCAGCTGCAATCATTCGGGATGGCAAGGTACCCTCTGACTAGGAGCAGAGTTTCATTGTCTGCCTCTACAAGAGAAAGGGGGATGCATTGGAAAGGGGCAACTACCCCGGTCTTGAGCTGACTTGAGCAGGTGATGAAAGCCCTGGAGAAGATTGTGGACAGATTCATCAGACAGTTGGCGTCAATCAACAATTCCCAGTTTGGCTTCGTCCCAGGTAGAGGCACAACAGACGCAATCCTTGTCAGGCAGCTGCAAGAGAAGTATCTAGCTGCTTACAAAAGACTCTATATGGCTTTCGTAGACATGGAGAAGGCTTTTGATCGAGTACCTCGGAAGGTCATCTGGTGGGCGCTGAGAAAACTATGTGTGGCGGAGTGGATTGTGCAACTAGTGCAGGGGATGTATGCAAATGCGTGGAGCCATGTCTGTGTTGGTGAAAGGTACAGTGAGTAGTTTGAAGTGAAGGTTGTTGTTCACCAGGGCTCAGTACTCAGCCCGCTTCTCTTCATCATTGTGCTTGAAGCCTTATCACGAGAGTTCCACTCTGGGGTCCCCTGGGAGGACCTCTATGCCGATGACCTTGTTATCATTGCTGAATCATTTGAGGAATGTGTCAGGAGGCTCTTGACTTGGAAAGAAGCAATGGAAAAGAAAGGACTGAGAGTAAATGCAGGAAAGAAGAAGATCAGGATCTGTGGTACGGGCCTGGATCTCCAGCAGAGTTCAGGCGAGTTTCCATGTGCCGTCTGTCGCACTGGAGTGGGCAGCAACAGCATCTTCTGCAACGGCTGCAAGCATTGGGTGCACAAGAAATACAGTGGGCTCAAGCGCTTGACAAAGGACCCTGATTACAGATGTACAAGGTGCCAGGGAACTGCACGCTCCTTGGACAGCAGACCACAAAGGGAAGTCCAAGTCAGACCTGACAAGCTGGAGGTGGTAGCTTCCTTTTGCTAGCTAGGAGACATGCTCTCAGCAGCAGGTGGCTGTGAACTTTCAACCATAACACATATGAAAACCGCCTGGAAGAAGTTCAAGGAGCTGCTACCAGTTCTCTCTTCACGCCACCTCTCTTTCAAGACATGTGGCCGTGTGTACAGCTCTTGTGTGCATAGTGCAATGCTCCATGCCAGTGAGACTTGGCCATTGACAAAACCAAACCTCCAACATCTGCAGCGGAATGACAGGGCAATGATCAGACAGATCTGCAATGTCAGGCCGCAAGACGTTGTCACAACCAGGTCCAATGAGCTACTTGCGCACTTTGGGATTGAGGATCTGGACCTGATTCTGAAGGAGAGAAGGCTCCGCTGGTATGGATGTGTGGAATGCTCCAATGGTGCAGTCAAGACAGCCTTTCACATACAGGTTGAGAGAAAGCATGGGCCTGGGAGGCCCAAGATGGCATGGAAGTAGCTGACAGAGAGGGATTGTAGAGAGTGGAAGCTCTCAACCCTCATGATAGAAATATATGGAGATCTGGTGTGAGATCTGCCATGCGTGCAGCAAGCCAGCTATCTAGAAGGGGGCCCACTGATGTGGATGTTGCCCCTGTACCTAATAATTTTAGCTATTTATAAATTCTCCTAACCAAGCAACACATTCCTACCTAACAAGGGACAAATCACTTCAGCTGTCATTTTAAAGTGTTAAACAAATGAACAGGCAGACAGACTGATGGAGGGATAGCACACAAACATTGATCACTGTTGCTCAGCCTGAGCATAGCTCAGGTGAACAAAAAAAAAAAAAAAGAACAAACAAAACACAGAGGTGAATTTAATTTCAACACAATTATTATTATTCAAAAATAACATTTAATAATTTATATTTTCTTACAGTTTTACTGCCAAAACTGTAAAACATTTTAACACCTAAAGCACAATCACAACTATAGCAGATAATATTTTGAATCTTTTTTTTTTTTTTCAGAGAAACTAAGACAACATTTTACATAAATTGTCTGTCTAGCAGATAATAAAAGTCAAAAAGGATTGCCTTTGGAAACAAAGAACACACAAAATCATGAAAATCGGAGACTCAGTTTGATTGAGTCTCTTCATATGCAACACTGTAGTTTGCATGGTTTAAGTGGTATTCGATTTTAAAAATTACCAGGATGGGCTCAAGTCACATGAAATGCCACTGTTTTTTCCAGGAAAAAACTAACAAAAAACTCTCATCTGCTGTAGTTGTGATTCATGTTTTAAGAATGAAAAGAGCCAGGAAGTACTGGGCTGGGATATGGAAAAATCCACAAAGCCATCAGCAAAACAGTTCACCCCTAAAGAGCTAGGAAAACTTTTAGCAGACAACATTCTATTTTTGTTAATTACTGTTCAGAGAAAATAAGACTTGACATTTCATGTGAATTGTCTGCTTGCAAAATCTCAAGCCTTATTTTATCCAAAAACATGTTTGAGACAGCTGTTTTGTCTGAGAATTTTTCTGTATATGTTAAGGAAATAAGGGCTGAGATCTCAATAGTATGGATTAAGATCATTGAAGATCATGATGCTGTCAATGCATGATTTCATATCAGATCAGTAATCGAGGGTTGAGCGCAAGACTATAGTAACTCAAACATATTTTTGAAACCCTTGTTTAGGGGCAACTTGGACCCTTTTGTAAACAATGCAAATTTAGGTGCCATTGCTCATACGAGCAATGGCACCTAAATTTTCATTGTTTACAGAAAGAAATGTAATCTTCATAACACCTTCATGGTGAGGAGATTAGGTTTGGGGAAAAACAACCATCTGACTTACGCTAGTCTTGCGCTCAACCCTGGAGTTGAATGTTCAAATGTTTAAAAATAACAACTTATTTCATATCAGATCAGTAATCGAGGGAATAGCGCAAGACTATAGTAACTCAAACATATTTTTGAAACCCTTGTTTAGGGGCAACTTGGACCCTTTTGTAAACAATGCAAATTTAGGTGCCATTGCTCATACGAGCAATGGCACCTAAATTTTCATTGTTTACAGAAAGAAATGTAATCTTCATAACACCTTCATGGTGAGGAGATTAGGTTTGGGGAAAAACAACCATCTGACTTACGCTAGTCTTGCGCTCAACCCTGGAGTTGAATGTTCAAATGTTTAAAACTAACAACTTAAGTTGTATATCCTTACATGATTAATCTGTAAAACACTGGTTGGAAGTATCTTAGTGAAGGGCTTATAATGAGTACCTACAGTGCTTTTTTTTTTGTGGGGAAATAAAATAATTGTCAGTACTTTTTGGTTAAAAACGGCTTTATTTTGAACTTTGTACTTATGCTTATACCACTTAAGCCAGTGCTGGGGGGGGAGGGGGGGCAGCGAGCCGGGGAAAGGGGAGGGGGGCAGCGAGCCGGGGAAAAGGGAGGGGGCATACGCAGCCTCGCAATCTTCAGTTCAGAGACTTCATCAAACCGAGTCTCCAATATTCTTTGTGTGTTCTTTGTTACCAAAGGCAGTCCTTTTCAACTTTTATTATAAGCATTGGAAAACCACACACACACACAAGAGCTGAATAGTAAGGTAGAAAGAAATACTTTCACAGATTACCCAGAAACATAGTGTTTGAAGCTATTTTCAGTTTGTTTTTTTTTATCTCTTGTACATACTGTAATCAAGCATTGATCATAAGCGATTTCTGATAAAAATGGACAACTTCAGCCATTGTACAGTCATTCTCTACCTCAACCACAAAGGCTCAACACTCAATGAGGTCAAGGAGGACATGATGTTCACGGCAGGGGAGGATACCCCTTCATATAAAGCATGGTGAAAAGGTGGATTGCTAAGTTGCAATGTGGCTGGGAGACTCTGTAATCTGTCTGGGAAGGTCAGTCATCATTACTACTCAGGAGACCATTACCAAGGTTCTTGCAGTACCGCTTTTGAATGAAGAGTACAAAGTTGTATATTGCCGCGAGGTGTCAGCTCACTGGGTCCCAAAACTCCTTGGATCTGATCAGAAATGAATTCAGCACAACTTGTAAGGGGAGAATGACAGCTTAAGCTTCCTCTGGCAATTTGTGACCACAGATGAAACCTTGGTCCATCACTTCCAACCAGAGATGAAGTCAGGGCTCTGGAAAGATTCTTTGCCTTACAAAAAAGCTAAGACATTGATGTCTGCAGGCAAGGTGACAGTCTGTATTTTATAGGATGCAAAAGGAGTACTGCTGTTGGACTACTTGGAAAGGGTCACACTATCACCAGGGCTTCCATTGACAAGAAAGGTGCTCTTCAACCAGAACATTGCTCTGGCACACACATCCACAGTGTCCAAGCATGTCTATTTGGTGTATTCCAGCTTGTTAAACACCATTCTTGATGACGCTATAAATGATGTGGACTGCTTCCTGAGGGCCCTAGATGGTGCCTTCTACATTGAAGGTATGCATTTGCTTCTTGACCAGTGGTTTAAATGTGTTCTTGAAGGTAGAGACTGTGTTGTCATTTGGAAAATGATTGTTTTATTTTCTAAAACTGACACCAAGTGCTCTTGGAGCATGTTCCAAGAAGAGTAAATCAACTGTTTAATACACCGTTATAGCAACTTATTTTGGGATACAATATTAAGTTGATTGAATTAGAAACTTGAAATAAAAATCCTAAAAATACTGTTATAACACTAAGGATTGGAACATATAGGCCTATGCAAACAGTTTTGACCCATATCAGATGCTGCAGAATGTGGCATCTCATCAGGGTCTGTGCTGTCTGCCATTCATCCAACAGTATTTAGACACATGAAGAGGTAATAAAATGGACTTTATGAAATTTTAGGACAATTATTGTAAGTGTTAAGCTGTCCAGATATTAATGCATTTTAGTCAAGAAACCCCCAAAAGGATAATTGTCAAACAGTACAGACCCAGATCTGATGCCACAGAATGTGGCTTCTGATCAGGGTCTACACTTTTTGCATTAAAATGCAGGAATTTCCATAATACAAAGTACTAATTAAAATTAACTAGACACCCTGCTTTTGGAAACAGACCAGTCCAAAGAGCTGTGGTTGAAGAGTCCACTTGACATTTCAGGGTTAATGGACAATATGGTATTTGAACTCTTTCCTCTAATTTGAAAAAAAAAAAAAAAAAAAAAGAGATTCAAATTTTACTCTGGTTACTTGTTTTCTAACTGAGTTTGAGTGAACTACTACTGAGGTGATTTCAGGGGTTTCAAAAACATTTTGCTTAATTTGCAAGTAAGTAAGAAATATTTGATTAAGACTGAGTGAGTGATATTTTATTTAAAGAGTAAATTTTCATTTATCCTGGACTAAACTTTACTATATAGTGATGGTTTATGGATGCAATTTTTAATGCAGCTGTACATAAGCCATACTGATGTCCTTAACAAAATAATAAAAAATGAAATAAAATAAAAATAAGTAAATAAATGAAAAAAAATTAATAAACAATAAGCAATTTTGGATTAATGGAATTGCAAACCATCCTGCTGTGAATCTAACTAAGTCTTTGTAGAAGCATTTAAAGCAAACTGGCATAGAAGCATTTACAGATTACATTTGACTGTCTTTTCATCCAGCAACTGCCTAAAGTGAGTAATTGTTATCATTAAGTTTATAGAATTACCAATTATGTTATTAGGTGGCATGCTGTTAATCCAGTGATTATTAAGCAGAAAGCAGATTCTGGATGAAACATTATTATTATCTATTTCAGGAGACTAAAGAGCAACATGTGGCATCCCATTTTGGTTTTTACACATTTAATAGAAATGTCTGTAGTTCAATATCTCTAACCAAATTAAACATTTCAATATTAAAAATCAAAAAGAGCTATCTCTAATACAGTTAGAGATATGTGCAATGGAAATAGATATCTTTAATTGAATCAGATGTTTCTAATTCAATTTATAATGATGTCATTAAGATAACCCAATTATGGACATCTTTATTGTAGACATCATTGTTTATTTACAATAAAGACATCTATTTATGCATAAATAAAGATATCTTTATTTCAATTAAAGGTAACTTTATTACTGATAGAAAATTAAAAAAAATTATGGACATCTTTATTGTAGACATCATTGTTTATTTACAATAAAGACATCTATTTATGCATAAATAAAGATATCTTTATTTCAAATAAAGGCAACTTTATTAAACTGATAGAAAATTTAAAAAAAAATCAAATCAAAAGCTATCTCTTGTAAAAAAATGGAGATAGCTTTAATTCAATCAGCCATAGCTTTAATTCAATCAGTCATAGCTTTTAATTTAACTATAGATTTTTCTATCAAATGGATAAGAAGTTAATCAGATGCCATGCTTACAATCTCAGAAAATGAGTAACAATGAGAATTTCGGTAAGATGTACAAATGTTTTAAGAATGAAACTACTCTTTTTCAAAATATTATGTTAAAAAATCTATCCTAGTCATAGAAGCCTTTTAAAAACTTTACTAGATTCACACCAGAATCAGTATGGTAGGTAAACCTTCATACCGAACCTGTTTTACAAGGAAATTAATATGACTACTATTAAAGTAAACGAAGAAATAATGCATAAAACTACTATATTAGGAACAATTAATATATTTGCATGAAAATGTAATTGCATAAAAACTACTAGATTAGGATCAATATATTTGCATGAAAAATGTAATAGCATAAAAAATACTAGATTAGGATCAATATATTTCCATGAAAAATGTAATTGCATAAAAACTACTAGAGTAGGATCAATATATTTGCATTAAAAAAAAATGCATAAAAACTACTATATTAGGAACGATATGTTTGCATGAAAATGTAATTGCATACAAACTGCTATATAAGAGGCAATATATTTGCATGAAAATGTAATTGAATAAAAACTTCTACATTAGAAACAATATATTTGCATGAAAATGGGATTGCATAAAAACTTGTATATTAGAAGCAATACATTTGAATGAAAATATAATTGCATAAAAACTGCTATATTAGAAACAATATACTTCCATGAAAATGTTATTTTGTTCTATGTGCATTTTATAGCACAAAAGGAAAGGACAAAAGGGGCAATGCCTCTTCCCATGCCATGACACATATGCATGGTATATATATTGTCTAAAATTCTGAATGATAAAAAAAAAAAAAAAAAAAAAAAGAGAATGCAAATCAAGCAATGTTTTCAAAAACCCTAAAATCAACTAAGTAGTCGCTCACTCAAAATGAATTAACAGAAAACAAGTAACCAGAGTAAAATTTGAATTTCACTTAATTGTTCTCTAATAAGAAGAAAGAATTTCTTCTGAAGGGTTCAAACACCATATTGTCCATTAACCAATAACATCAAGTGGTCTACCACAACTCCTTGGACTGGTCTATTTCCAAAAGCAGGGTGTCTAGTTAGATTACCACTTTGTATTATAGAAATTTCTGCATTTTAATGCAAAGAGTGTAGACCCTGATAAGAAGCCACATTTTGTGGCATCTGATCTGGGTCTGAACTGTTTGACAATTACCCTTTTGAGGGTTTCTCGACTAAAATGTGTTAATATCTGGACATCTTAACACTTAATAATTGTCCTAAAATTTCATAAAGTCCATTTTATTACCTCTTCATGTGTCTAAATATTGCTGGATGAATGGCAGACAGCACAGATCCTGATGAGATGCCACATTCTGCAGCATCTGATCTGGGTCAAAACTGTTTGCATAGGCCTGTATGTTCCAATACTTTAGTGTTAACAGTATTTTTAGGATTTTTATTTCAAGTTTATAATTCAATCAACTAAATATTGTATCCCCAAATAAGTTGCTATAATGGTGTATTAAACAGTTGATTTACTCTTCTTGGAACATTCTCCAAGAGCACTTGGTGTCAGTTTTAGAAAATAAAGCAATTATTTTCCAAATGACAACACAGTCCCCTCCTTCATGAACACATTTAAACCACTGGTTAAGAAGCAAATGCATGTTTTCAATGTAGAAGGCACCATCTTGGGCCATCAGGAAGAGGTCCACATCATTTATTGCGTCATCAAGAATGGTGTTTAAAAAGCTGGAATACATCAAGTAGCCATGCTTGGACACTATGGATGTATGTGCAAGGGCAATGTTCTGGTTGAAGACACCGTTCTTGTTGATGGAAGACGTGGTGATAGTGTGACCCTTTCCAAGTAGTCCAACGGGTAATACTCCTTTTGCATCCTATAAAATATATACCACCACCTTACCTACAGATATCACTGTCTTAGCTTTCTTGTAAGGCTGAGAGCCTTTCCAGAGCTCTGACTTCATCTCTGGTTGGAAGTGATGGACCAAGGTTTCGTCTGTGGTCACAAACTGCCAGAGAATGCTAAGCTGTCATTCTCCCCTGACAAGTTGTGCTGAATTCATTTCTGATCAGATCCAAGGAGCTTTGAAACCACATGAGCTGACACCTTGAGACAATGTAAAGCTTTGTTCTCTCCTTCCTGCAGTGATGCTGCAAGAACCTTGGTAATGGTCTCCTGAGTAGTAATGGTGACTGACCTTCCCAGACAGATTCCAGAGTCTCCCTGCCACATTTCAACTCAGCAGCCCACCTTTTCAACATGCTTTATATAAGGGGGTATTTCCCCTGCTGTGAACATCACATCCTCCTTGACTTCCTTGAGTGTTGAGCCTTTGTGGATGAGGTAGAGAATGACTGTACAATGGTTGAAGTTGTCCATTTTATCAGAAACCATTTATGATCAATGCTTGATTACAGTATATAGAAGAGATAAAAGAACTGAAAATAGCTTCAAACACTCTGATCCTGGGTAATCTGTGAAAGTGTTTTTGCCTTACTGTTCAGCTCTTGTGTGTGTGTGTGTGTGTATGTGTGTGTGCATGTGTGTGTGTGTGGTTTTCCTGTGCTTATAAGTTTAAGTACAAAGTTCCAGATAAAACATTATTTTACCAAATAAAAAGTACTGGTATTTCTCCACAAAAAATACATTCTAGGTACTCATTAGAAGCCCTTTTCTGAGATGCTTCTAATGAGTTCCCACAACATATGTTTTCTTGGAAAAATAAGAAGAAAAATCTCTGGATATATCTAGATCTGCATACCCACTAATGCAGGGAAAGGGAATACCCACGAATGCAGGGAAAGGGAATACCCACTAATGCAGGGAAAGGGAGTAAATGAGCAACTGTTCTGACAGCTTACTATGCTGTTTTAAAAATTTCAGCAGATGACATTTAGAATTGTTTTCTTATTTCCCCCCACCCCCCCCCCCCCCCCCCCCCGCCAAAAAAAAAAATGATTTGACATTTTATACAAACTCTCCTCAGGAGACAATTTGAATGAAATGTCATTCTATTTTTTTGGAAAAATATCATCAATTTGTCATCTGCTGAATTTGCCTAGCACTGTAAATATTTAGGTGAATGAATACACCTGAAAAATGCAGCAGTATTCGATTTTCAAAATTACCAGGATGGACTAAAGTCACATGAAATGCCACTGTTTTTTTTTGTTTATTTTTGTTTTTTTTTCACGAAAAAACTAACAGAATCTGTCATCTGCTCCCTAGCATCGGCTTAAGCGGTATTTGATTTTAAAAATTACCAGGATGGGCTCGTCACATGAAATGTCACTGTTTTTTTTTTTTGTTTTTTTTTTTCACGAAAAAACTAACAAAAAACTGTCATCTGCTGTAGTTGTGATTGATGTTTTAAGGTTGAAAAGAGCCAGGAAGTACTGAGCTGGGATATGGAAAAATCCACAAAGCCATCAGCAAACATTTCACCCCTAAAGAGCTAGGCAAACTTTTAGCAGACAATAATCTATTTTTTTTAAATTATTGTTCAGAGAAAATAAGATGACATTTCATGTGAATTGTCTGCTTGCAAAATCTCAAGCCTTATTTTATCCAAAAAACATGTTTGAGACATCCGTTTTGTCTGAGAATTTTTCTGTATATGTTAAGGAAACAAGGGCAGTGATCTCAATAGTATGGATTAAGATCATTGAAGATCATGATGCTGTCAATGCATGATTTATATCAGATCAGTTGAATGTTCAAATATTTGAAACTACCAACTTGAGTTGTTTATCCTTACATGATTAATCCTTAAAACACTGTTTGGAAGCATCCTAGTGAAGGGCTTCTAATGAGTACCTAGAGTGCGTTTTTGTGGGGAAATCAGAAAAATACCAGTACTTTTTGGTTAAAAACTGCTTTATTTTGAACTTTGTACTTATGCTTATACCACTTAAGCCCACACTAGTTGGGTGTATGCAGCCTCGCAATCTACAGTGTTGCATATGAAGTGACTCATCAAACCGAGTCTCCCATTCTCGCCATTTTGTGTGTTCTTTGTTTCCAAAGGCAGTCCTTTTAGACTTTTATTATAAGCATTGGAAACACACACACACACGCACGCACACACACACACATACACACACACACAAGAGCTGAATAGTAAGGCAGAAAGAAAAACTTTCACAGATTACCCAGAAACAGTGTTTGAAGCTATTTTCAGTTTGTTTTTTTTTATCTCTTGTACATACTGTAATATAGCATTGATCATAAGTGATTTCGGCTAAAATGGACAACTTCAGCCATTGTACAGTCATTCTCTACCTCAACCACAAAGGCTCAACACTCAACGAGGTCAAGGAGGACATGATGTTCACAGCAGAGGAGGATACCCCTTCAAATAAAAGCATGGTGAAAAGGTGGGCTGCTAAGTTGAAATGTGGCAGGGAGACTCTGGAATCTGTCTGGGAAGGTCAGTCACCGTTACTACTCAGGAGACCATTGCCAAGGCTCTTGCAGCATCACTGTTGAATGATGAGTACAAAGCTTTATATTGTCGCGAGGTGTCAGCTCATTGGGTCCCAAAGCTCCTTGGATCTGATCAGAAATGGATTCAGCACAACTTGTAAGGGAAGAATGACAGCTTAAGCTTCCTCTGGCAATTTGTGACCACAGATGAAACCTTGGTCCATCACTTCCAACCAGAGATGAAGTCAGGGCTCTAGAAAGATTCTCTGCCTTACAAGAAAGCTAAGACAGCAATGTCTGCAGGCAAGGTGACAGTCTATATCTTATAGGATGCAAAAGGAGTACTGCTGTTGGACTACTTGAAAAGGGTTACACTATCACCAGGGATTCCATCGACAAGAAAGGTGCTCTTCAACCAGAACATTGCTCTGGCTCAAACATCCATAGTGTCCAAGCATGGTTACTTGGTGTATTCCAGCTTGTTAAATACCATTCTTGATGAAGCTATAAAAGATGTGGACTGCTTCCAGAGGGCCCAAGATGGTACCTTCTACATTGAAGGTATGCATTTGCTTCTTGACCAGTGGTCTAAATGTGTTCATGAAGGTGGGGACTGTGTTGTCATTTGGAAAATGATTGTTTTTATTTTCTAAAACTGACACCAAGTGCTCTTAGAGCATATTCCAAGAAGAGTAAATCAACTGTTTAATACACCATTATAGCAACTTATTTGGTGATACAATATTAACTTGTTTGAATTAGAAAGTGAAGGTTGAATTAGAAACTCAAAACAAAAATCCTAAATATACTGTTATAACACTAATTATTGGGACATACAGGACTGTGCAAACAGTTTTTTACCCAGATTAGATGCTACAGAATGTAGCATCTCATCAGGGTCTGCACTGTCTGCCATTCATCCATCAGTATTTGGACACATGAAGAGATAATAAAATGGACTTTTTGAAATTTTAGGACAATTATAGTAAGTATTAAGATGTCCAGATATTAATGCATTTTAGTCGAGAAACCCCCAAAATGGTAATTGTCCAACAGTGCAGACCCAGATAAGATGCCACAGAATGGGGCATCTAATCAGGGTCTACACTCTTTGCATTAAAATGCAGGAATTTCTATAATACAAAGTACTAATAAAAACTAACTAGACACCCTGCTTTTAGAAACAGACCAGTCCAAAGAGCTGTGGTTGAAGAGTCCACTTGACATTTCAGGGTTAATGGACAATATGGTATTTGAACTCTTTCTTCTAATTTGAAAACAAATAAAAAAAAAGAAAAAAAAAGAAATTCAAATTTTACTCTGATTACTTGTTTTCTGATAACTGAATTTGAGTGAGCAACTACTTAGGTGATTTCAGAGTTTTCGAAAATATTTTGCTTAATTTGCAAGTAAGAAATATTTGATTTAGACTGAGTGAGTGATATTTTATTTAAAGTGCAAATTTTCATTTATCTTGGACTAAACTTTACTATATAGTAATGGTTTATGGATGCAATTTTTAATGCAGCTGTACATAAGCCATACTGATGTCCTTAATAAAATAAAAAAAATGAAATAAAATAAAAATAAATAATGAAAAAATAAATAAAAAAATAAACAATAGGCAATTTTGGATTAATAGAATTGCAAACCATCCTGCTGTGAATCTAACTAAGTCTTTGTAGAAGCATTTAAAGCAAACTGGCATAGAAGCATTTATAGATTACATTTGACTGTCCTTTCATCCAGCAACTGCCTAAAGTGAGTAATTGTTATCATTATGTTTATAGAATTACCAATTATGTTATTAGTTGTCATGCTGTTAATCCAGTGATTATTAAGCAGAAAGCAGATTCTGGATGAAACATTATCATTATCTATTTCAGGAGACTACAGAGCAACATGTGGCATCCCATTTTGGTTTTTACCCATTTAATAGAAATGTCTGTAGTTCAATATCTCTAACCAAATTAAACATTTCAATATTAAAAATCAAAAAGAGCTATCTCTAATACAGTTAGAGATATGTGCAATGGAAACAGATATCTTTATTTGAATCAGATGTTTCTACTTCAATTTAAAATGATATCGTTAAGATAACCCAATTATGGACATCTTTATTGTAGACATCATTGTTTATTTACAATAAAGACATTTATTTATGCATAAATAAAGATATCTTTATTTCAATTAAAGGTTTTTTTTTTATTAAATTGTCAGATAGAAAATTAAAAAAAAAAAAAATTAAATCAAAGATATCTCTTGTAAAAAAGGGAGATAACTTTAATTCAATCAGTCATAGCTTTTAATTTAATTATAGATTTTTCTATCAAATGGATAAGAAGTTAATCAGATGTCATACTTGCAATCTCAGAAAATGAGTTACAATGAGAATTTCTGTAAGATGTACAAATGTTTTAAGAATGAAACTAATCTTTTTCAAAATATAATGTTAAAAAATCTATCCTAGTCATAGAAGCCTTTTAAAACTTAACTAGATTCACACCAGAATCAGTATGGTAGGTAAACCATCATACCAAACCTGTTTTACAAGGAAATTAATATGACTATACTTTTAAAATAAATGAAAAAAATGCCTAAAACTACTATATTAGGAACAATTAATATATTTGCATGAAAATGTAATTGCATAAAAACTACTAGATTAGGACCAATATATTTGCATGAAAATATAATTGCATAAAAACTACTAATCAATATATTTGCATGAAAATGTAATTGCATAAAAACTACTAAATTAGGATCAATATATTGGCATGAAAATGTAATTGCATAAAAAACTACTATATTAGGAACAATATGCTTGCATGAATATGTAATTGTAAACAAACTGCTATATAAGAGACAATATATTTGCATGAAAATGTAATTGAATAAAATCTTATACATTAAAAATAATATATTTGCATGAAAATGGGATTGCATAAAAACTTCTATATTAGAAACAATACATTTGAATGAAAATGTAACTGCATAAAAACTGCTATATTACAAACAATATACTTGCATGAAAATGTTATTTTGTTCTATGTGCATTTCATAGCACAAAAGGAAAGGATGCCATGACACATATGCAAGGTATATATGTTGTCTAAAATTCTGAAAGATAAAAAATAAAAAAGAAATGCAAATCAAGCAAAATGTTTTCGAAAACCCTAAAATCACCTAAGTAGTCGCTCACTCAAAATGAATTAACAGAAAATAAGTAACCAGAGTGAAATTTGAATTTCCCTTTTAATTATTCTCTAATTAGAAGAAAGAATTTCTCCTGAAGGGTTCAAACACCATATTGTCCATTAACCAATAAACATCAAGTGGACTCTTCTACCACAACTCTTTGGGCTGGTCTATTTCCAAAAGCAGGGTGTCTTGTTAGATTACTACTTTGTATTATAGAAATTCCTGCATTTTAATGCAAAGAGTGTAGACCCTGATCAGAAGCCACATTCTGTGGCATCTGATCTGGGTCTGTACTGTTTGACAATTACCCTTTTGGGGGTTTCTTGACTAAAATGCATTAATATCTGGACAGCTTAACACTTACAATAATTGTCCTAAAATTTCATAGTCCATTTTATTACCTCTTCATGTGTCTAAATACTGCTGGATGAATGGCAGACAGCACAGACCCGATGAGATACCACATTCTGCAGCATCTGATATGGGTCAAAACTGTTTGCATAGGCCTATATGTCCCAATACTTAAGTGTTATAACAGTATTTTTAGGATTTTTATTTCAAGTTTCTAATTCAATCAACTTAATCTTGTATCCCCAAATAAGTTGCTACAATGGTGTATTAAACAGCTGATTTACTCTTCTTGGAACATGCTCCAAGAGCACTTGTTGTCAGTTTTAGAAAATAAAAACAATCGTTTTCCAAATGACAACACAGTCCCCTCCTTCATGGACACATTTAGTCCACTGGTCAAGATGCAGATGCATGTTTTCAATGTAGAAGGCACCATCTTGGGCCATCAGGAAGAGGTCCATATCATTTATAGCGTCATCAAGAATGGTGTTTAAAAAGCTGGAATACACTAAGTAGCCGTGCTTGAACACTATGGATGTGTGTGCAAGGGCAATGTTCTGGTTGAAGAGCACCTTTCTTGTTGATGGAAGACCTGGTGATAGTGTGACTCTTTCCAAGTAGTCCAACAGTAGTACACCTTTTGCATCCTATAAAATATAAACCGTCACCTTGCCTGCAGACAACACTGTCTTAGCTTTCTTGTAAGGCAGAGAACCTTTCCAGAAGTCTGATTTCATCTCTGGTTGGAAGTGATGGACCAAGGTTTCATCTGTGGTCACAAATTGCCAGAGGATGCTAAGCTGTCATTCTTACCTGACAAGTTGTGCTGAATCCATTTCTGATCAGATCCAAGGAGCTTTGGAACCCAATGAGCTGACACCTTGAGACAATGTAAAGCTTTGTACTCTCCTTCCTGCAGTGATGCTGCAAGAACCTTGGTAATGGTCTCCTGAGTAGTAATGGTGACTGACCTTCCCAGACAGATTCCAGAGTCTCCCTGCCACATTTCAACTCAGCAGCCCACCTTTTCAACATGCTTTATTTGAGGGGGTATTTCCCCTGCTGTGAATACCATGTCCTCCTTGACTTCCTTAAGTGTTGAGCCTTTGTGGTTGAGGTAGAGAACAACTGTACAATGGTTGAAGTTGTCCATTTTATCAGAAACCATTTATGATCAATGCTTGATTACAGTATATAGACGAGATAAAAGAACTAAAAATAGCTTCAAACACTCTGATTCTGGGTAATCTGTTTCTGCCTTACTATTCAGCTCTTAGGTGTGTGTGTGTGCGTGGTTTTCCCGTGCTTATAAGTTTAAGTACAAAGTTCCAGATAAAACATTATTTTACCAAATAAAAAGTACTGGTATTTTTCTAATTTCTCCACAAAAAATACACTCTAGGTACTTATTAGATGCTCTTTTCTGAGATGCTTCTAATGAGCTCCCATAACATATGTTTTCTTGGAAAAATAAGAAAAAAAATCTCTGGATATATCTGGATCTGCATACCCACTAATGCAGGGAAAGGGAATACCCACTAATGCAGGGAAAGGGAGAAAAGGAGCGACTGTTCTGACAGCTTACTACGCTGTTTAAAAATTTCAGCAGTTGACATTTAGAATTGTTTTCTTATTTTTCCAAAAAAACAAAACAAAATGATTTGACATTTTATGCAAACTCTCCTCAGGAGACAATTTGAATGAAATATCAAATTCTTTTTGGGGAAAAATAAGAAAAATATCATCAATTTGTCATCTGTTGAATTTGCCTAGCACTGTAAGTATTTAGGTGAATGAATACACCTGAAAAATGCTGCCTCTATTTTTTAAAAGGAGACCAATTTTCAGACAGAACGTTGCCTCCCAAACATCTGAAACCTTCAAAATAATTGGGGTCACATTAAGGGAATGAATTTGCTTAGTCTAGGAGCATATTCTTTCCTTTAAGGGTAACCTCCAATAAAAAAGAAGATAAATGTTTTCAAGACAATTATTTCGCGTGGAGGCATAGGCATATCAATTCCGTCCAAAACATATCATATTTACACTAAATAGTTGAACACTATATTTCTAAAATGTGAGGACCATTTCACTACAACAGTGTAGATCCTAATCAGATGTCACATTCTGCAACATCTAACCTGAATCTGTATTATTTGCTGTGTGGCCTGTTTGTCCAAATACTTAGTATAAATAAGGTTATGTTTTCTTTGCAAAATATTAAAAATGCCTCAGCTTTGACATGATATTAAGGGTACAGGCAAACAAGGATCAAAAGTCCTGCTCAGCCTGATTATCTGCACAGCCTGACTATGGCCTCTACTGTTTGTTGATATATCCTTTGTATTCAATGATCCTGTATCTAGTGAAGATCCTGAACAGACTGTATTCACACAGAAGCTGATCTGGGCCTTCACTGTTCATATACCTCTCAGACCCCTTTTTCATCATGTCACTCATGTCACTCTGGATACCATATTTATCCTAAATATTGGGACGCCTTATTACTCCTTACTATACTTGTCCTTAACCTTTACCACTCTCTGGGCAGGTTCAGCAGATGGTAAATTAATGATGTTTTTCTTATTTTTTCCAAGATAATTCATGCAAAGGGTCTCAAACCATATTTTTGGGGAAAAATAAGAAAAAAAAATCCAAAATACTGAGCATATCTATTTACTACCTATTGATGTGTCTTAAACTGCTGAATAAGTTGTAATTAGTGTAGACACTGATCAGATGCTGCATTCACTGGGTCTACACCGTTTATTCAGGCCTGTCTGTCCCAAAACTTAGGGTAAATTTGGTAGTCCTTATCTATATCACTGAGCTTTACATCCAGAGACACAGTCACATTGCACACATTAACTTTTACCACTCTCTGGACTAATTCAGCAGATAACAAATTGATGATAATTTCCAAGAAACCAGGATTTGAAAATGTCAAATCATGTTTAAATGGAAAAATAAGAAAAATATTTTAAAATGTTCTCTGCAGGAATTTTTACCCAGAGTACTAAGCAATAACATCCATAAACAATGACTTCCATCTTGTATCAAATCTGAATTGGGTTTATGGGAAGAGGTTGATATCCTTCATTGGCCATCCTTAACAATGTAGCAAGAAGTAGAACTGGACCTGAAATAATACAGTACAGTACAGAGAAAAGTTACAAAGTAAATTACTTCCACAATAATGGACCAGCTATTCGAAGCATCTTTAATTTTACACACAGCTCCAGATAAAAGGGTTATCCTCATAATATGTTGTGGACACTCATTAACCCTTGTCATGCTGAATAAATTAAGATGCCATGCCCACTTCTAATTTCCGGCCAATCAGATTACTTGATCTTTTGATAGAAATTCACATTTTTATGACAAACAGTGCAGATCCAGATCAGCTGGCTTCTTCAGAAGCCAACTGATCTGGATCTACACTGTTTGCTAAGACAGGGCATGTCGTGTTTAGCAAGAGAAGGGTTAGAAGCCCTTTGCTGAGGCTATTCTATGAGTACCTACAACATATGTTTTCATGGAGATATGAAAAAATCTCAGGGCCCAGTTGTTCAAGGCTAACAACATCGTTATTAAGGATTGGTTAAAATTTACATTGAGTGAATATGCTGAAATTTTTGGCTGAAAAAATGTGAGTAGTGCAAAAGCTACTCACATTTTTTCAGCAAAAAGTATCAGAATATTGTATATTGAAAATAGTTAACGAAATGACCCTTAATGAGTTTGTTAAGCTAACAATGCTTTGAACAACTGGGCCCAGTACTTTTGGGTTATCTGGAGTTACATTTACACTTCACATGCTGGGTAAAATTTTCAACAGAGGACATGGAACTTTTAGCAGATAAACAGGGTTGACATTTCATGTAAAAACTGACATGTCAGATCCAGCTTTCTGAGAAAAATAAGAAAATTATCTAACCAATTTGTCATCTGCTGAATCTGCCAATAGAGTGGAAAGATTAGTTAAGCTGTTAAAGTTAAGCATGTTGGGTAAAATTGTCAGCAGAATGACATTTTAAAATAATGTATTTTTTTTCTTACTTTAAACAGAAAATAGGACTAGAAATTTCATGCTCATTATTAGGAGACAATCTGCATAAAATGTCAATTTTTTTATTCAGGTTTTACCTCGATTTCAACAACCTTTCAGACATATCGTGGCAGTGTTTGGATGTGGCAGGGAGCTTGATGCTCACTGAATGCTGCCTTACTGAAATATCAATCCCCTGGCACATCATGATATTTCACTTGTCACATTATACCAACACCAGGGCCCAGTTGTTCAAAGCGTCGTTAGCTTAACGAGCTCGTTAAGGCTCATTTCGTTAACTGTTTTAGCGGATTCAATATGCAATATTCTGATATTTTTTGCTGAAAAAATGTGAGTAGCTTTTGCACTGCAAAAGCTACTCACATTTTTTTCAGCAAAAAATTTCAGCATATTTGCGTATCGCTTGATTTAAATTTTAACGAATCGTTAACTAACGACATCGTTAGCTTTGAACAACTGGGCCCAGGCTAGCCTGTTCTAGCTCTACTGTCTTAATGCTGAGCGCCAAGCAAAAGCGCACCTAGTACCATTTTAAAGTTTTTGGTATGACAAAACATCGGATGGAACCCAGCGGGTCATAAAACAGATGCTCCACCAAGTGAGCCACTGTGTTGGTAAAATGTCAGTTGGTTGGTTTGGAGTTTGATGGCCAAGTTGAAACTACATGTATTAAG
This sequence comes from Anodontia alba, assembly GCA_964016985.1. Taxonomy (NCBI): domain Eukaryota; kingdom Metazoa; phylum Mollusca; class Bivalvia; order Lucinida; family Lucinidae; genus Anodontia; species Anodontia alba. The sequence continues at coordinate 97,458,987 of OZ024825.1, read as the reverse complement.
GTCATGTCAAACCAGTCAGTTTACCTAACCACACTTTTCCTAGGCAGGCTTATATATGTAGTCCTCTTTGTGGTTAACCAGTACTTGAGCACATTCTTTCCTTGGCAACTGACAACTGCCCTTCTTGAATAAGCAAAAGGGACAGAATGGCTGAAGAAAATATTTCATGATAATCTTCACAAAAGAATGTTACCGAACCTGGTAAGGATCAAACCCGCGACCTCCTGATCAGAAGTCTTGTGTGTATCAGACTGAGCCACTCAGGCCTGAAAGAATCTATAGAAGTGAAAACCCAAAGTGTCTGGCACAATGATAATTAAACCCTACTTTCTGTCAGGCTTCATGTACAATATTTACCCAAAGCATTGGGTTGTTTGGTTTTAACAGACCAGTCAACACTATTAAGGTCATGTCAAGCAAACTTAGTCTTCTAGGCAATTAACCAGTACTTGTGCACATTCTTTTGCCAGAAACTGACAACTGACCCTGAATCAGTGAAAGGGAAGAGAATGACTGTAGAAAAAATTTCATGATCAATCTCCATGAAAGACTGCTGATGAACCCAGCGGGGAATGAACCAGTGTCTCTTAATCACCTAGCTATTGGGACAGGTCTGAGCAAACAGAAAAGATCCAGCTCAAATGCTGCAGATTCATCATCTGATCAGTGTCTACAGTTTGCCACTCAAAGAGCAGTTCTTACAGGTAGTAAAATGGTTTTGTTCAAAGTTTAAGAATAAATATTGTAAAGAGTTAAGATATCCTAATTGTTAGAGTTTTCACAATACTTCTTGTCTGCTGAATTGCCCAGATGCTGTTAACTACTGAAGTGCTGATTTTGAATGCACTGCATACAGATCAAAAATTACAGCATACAGCATTTTGATATATTTGTCTTACATATACCTTTCCTAGTAAATAGGCATATTCTTTTGTCAGAAACTGACAACTGCCTTCTTGATTCAGCAGAAGGGAAAGAATGACTAGAAATGATTTCATGATCAATCTAAAAGAAAAATGCAACAGGACCCGGCAGGGATCAAACCTTTGACCTTCTGATCACCAGTCAGAGGCACATCAGACTGAGCCACTGAGGCCAGCTTGTGCCTCATCTCTCCAACTTTGGTGTCTGGGGAAAGCTGTGCTTTGTGATTGCAGAATTTCCTGGGTATCTTCACTCATATTTTTGACATTTCATGTGAATCCCTTGCTACTAGGTAGAAAATTCATATGAAATGTCAAGGCTTTTCTCAAAAATCAAACAGAAACAAGAGAATTGGTGAAACTGAAGAATGCTCCCCAAAGGTGTGCAGTAGTGGGAGGGTTGTTAGTGAAAGAGTAAAATACTTAAAGAGATATGCTATGGACAAGCTTATTATTGCAATGTAGGGGCTGGTAGCCTGGGCATCAGAAGGCCCAATGACAAATGACTAGAAATCCATCTGAAAGCCTGTAAAATGTACAAAACAAAAAACAAGACAAAAAACAACTAGAAATTTGTCCACAGTACACTGATGCCCAATATAAGGCCCAATGCCTGCAAGGTCAGTTACTCTTAAACCATGAGACTTAAGAAACTCAATTTTGTGTTCTCTAGTAAGTAATTTTCAACAAAGAATCCAAAAATAATGAGAAATATAAGGCCCTTTGCCTGCAAGGCCTGTAACTCTTAAACCATAAGACTGAGAAACTCAGTTTTGTGTTCCCTAGTAAGTGATTTTCAACAAAGAATGCAAAAAGAAGGAGAAATGTAAGGCCCTTTACCTGCAAGGCCTGTCACTCTTAAACCATAAGACTAAGAAACTCAGTTTTGTGTTCCCTAGTAAGTGATTTTCAACAAAGAATGTAACAATCATGAAAAAAATTGAGGCGTGCATCCAGAGTATAAGTAAGGGAGATAACTCCAGATGGACAGATGGCTGGACAGACGTACCCTCAGGCCTGCACTCTGCACTTCCTCTAATGGCCAATTATCAATGTATCAAGTTTCATTTAATTCTGTTCTATACTTTCAGAGATATGCTCCGGACAAGCTTTTTATCGCAAAAATTAAGAAGGGAAATAATTCCATAAATCCTAATGATAGCGCTATGGTTCTTGCATTCTGCAATTCCCTTTATGGCCCTCTATCAGTGCATTAAGTTTCATTTATTTATCATCAATAATGTAAGAGATATGCTCCGGACAAGCTTGCTATTGCAAAAATTAGGAAGGAAAATAACTCTGTAATTACTTGTGATAGAGTTATGGTTTTTGCACTCTGCACTTTCTCTGATAGCTGTCTGTCAATGTATCAAGTTTCTTTTAACTCCCTTCTACACTTTCAGAGATATGCTCCGGACAAGTTTTTTATTGCAAAAATTAAGAAGGGAAGTAACTTCGTAAATACTGGTGACAAGGTTATGGTTCTTGCATTCTGCAATTGCCTTCATAAGCCCTCTATCACTGTATATGTATCAAGTTTCATTTATTTACCTTCAATACTTTCAGAGAAATGCTCCAGACAAGCTTACTATTGCAAAAATTAGAAAGGGAAATAACTCTGAATTTACTTGTGATAGAGTTACAGTTCTTGCACTCTGCACTTCCTCTAATGGCCATCTATCAATGTATCAAATTTCATTTAATTCCCTTCTATACTTTCAGATATGCTCCGGACAAGCTTTTTACTGCAAAAATTAAGAAGGGAAGTATGGTTCTTGCATTCTGCAATTCCCCTCATAGCCCTCTATTAGTGTATCATGTTTCTTTAAGTTACCTTCAATACTTTTAGAGATATGCTCCAGACAAAAGCGTGATGGACGGATGGACGGACGGTCGGACTGACAGTCAGACAAAGCGGTGACTATAAGCTCTCCCTTTGGGGAGCATAAAAATACTGGAGAATTTCACCTGCTACAATTTTGTTTGACACTTACTACTACCACTTTCTAGGCAAATTCATGAGAAGACAAACTGATATTTTGCTTGTTTTTCTCAGAAAACAGGCTTTGACTTTTTATTCAGCATGAAATTGTCAAACACTATTTTTTATGAAAGGAGACAATTTGCATGAAATGTCAAACCCTATTGTTTGGGAAAACAAGAAATGTCATTAAGCAGGGATTATTAGATACCTCCTTCTCAGAAAGCAAAATGTAACAGATGGATGGACCAGTATACCTCCCTCCCTCCCTACAAACTCAGTTTGTGCAGTGGGGTTGGGTTGGCAGGGGGTAGGGGTACAGTTATGTTAAAATGACTAAGTAAAAAATCCTGCCATTTTGCCTAAAAACAAATTCCAGCATCAAACTTGCACCCTCCTTTATATATCCGTAACATATTCAATGTCTTGGAAAGATCCAACAAAAAGTTTAAGAGGAGTTTTCGCAAAGAATACACTGTTAACCATCACTGACTAGGTACAGTTGTCCTAAAATGGCTAAAAAATGCTGTCATTTTGTAAAGAAATATTTGTTCAGCATCAAAGTTTCACATGCACATCTTCAATTAGCCCATAATGTATGTGTAAAGTTTGAAAAGATCCAACAAAAGTTGTTAAGAGGAGTCGATTTCATAATTATTAACCATCACTAAGTGCAGTTTTCGTAAAATGGCTAAGTTAAAAAGCTTGCCATTTTCTCAAAAAAAAAAAAAAAAAAAAAGAAAGAATTTTCAGCATCAAATTTGTACATGCACACCTTCAATATGCCTGTAACATATATGAAAGGTCCAACAAAAGATGGAAGAGGAGTTGATTTCTCAAAGTATAATATGAGTATTAACCATCATTGACGAGGTGCAGTTGCATACATGTGATACTGCCTGGATTATGTGGGAGTCTCCCACATTTGAAGCCCATCTCCTGGTCTCCCACCCTAGTAACGGAATCTCCCTCAAATGAAATACAATTACAGATCCTGAGTTTTCTCTGTCTGTTTTGCTAGCAATGGTACGTCAGCTCTATTTTATTAATCACCTAACCCCCGGGGTCCTAACATGTCTTATCATAATAAGTGACATCACTGAGTTTTACAATAGGATGCTTATTTATCCCAAGTCTAATCGTGCTGCAGTATGTGTCAAAATGTTCCAGTATTCAGGTTATGTAATGAATACCAATCTGTTTACCGTTAGAGGCATAGCTACAGATAAGAGGGGTATCCACATAATATTTTTCTTATTTCTCCATGAAAACGTATGTTGTGGGTACTCATTAGAAGTGCCTCAGTGAGGCGCTTCTAATGAGTACCCACAAGATATGTTTTCATGGAGAAATAAGAAAGATATCAGCATTTTTTAGATGAAAAAAGTGCCTTATCTGTTGCTATGTAGTCGGCAAGGTCAAACAGTGCCTGACTGGAGGCCATCCAAATTGTGTCGATGCTTGTTATAATGAGGTTCAGATGTAATTATTTTTATTTTAATAATTGCGAATAATTATTATTTGAGTATCAAAGTCTTGAAAACAATAAATAACTTTTTTATTGCCCTGGTTAATAAGTAGTTTCCTCCCTTGCAAAAGTAAGCATACAGACTATATACAAGCTGTGCTTTTTCAGAAAATCTTGTAAAAGGAATTCAAATGTACTCACTGTGCCCTTAATGTTAGTGAACTTTATAACTATTGTGTATTTATTTTGAATGTTTAAAAACTACCCATAAACCTGTTTATTATAACATATTTTGGGATATAACATGATTTATAGATGGACCCCCAAAAATTATAGATTATCTAGAAAAAATACCATAAATGGTCATTTTTCTGTATAATCTATATAAATTTTTGTTTGGATATATCATCTTTGTTTAACTTTTGGACCCAAACAATAGTGATATAAAGAGGTTGTGGTATATGGAGGTTATGGCATATGTATAGAAAGTGAAGTAATCAGTCTAGATTCGGTTCAGAACTGGGATTTTGTTTGTCACCATACTGAGCTGAAACCATTTCAAAGTTTCAAACTGCTAAAGAAGACAACTTTCATATGTCTTCATATATCCTCCCTCAGTGGAGACCCCATGAACATTTTCAATAAGTCTGTAATGTATATAAAAAGTTTTGAAAAGATCCAATAGAAGCTCTAAGATCCAATAGAAGCTCTAAGAGGAGTAACTACTTGAGCAACTTGGATGCTCTCTTTTTAAGAGTACCCCCATTTTTTCTAAAGATTTCAAATAAATGTAAAGGGAGGTAACACTTCTCTGCATAGTTGTCTCCCTTTTTAAAATGGTAGCAAAACCTTTCAGGGGTATCCATTCACCTTAATAGCCTACATACAAACAGCCGGAGCAAATTCTTTCCCTTTAGACCAAACCCCTTTTCAGAAGATGAGTGATGTGCAGTAAAGTAAACAGGCTTCTTTGGTGTTTTACATCTCTGTCAACATCATTTAAGTCATATCTTGATAAAAAGGGTGATAATGAAAGGCTCCTTGCAAGGAAGCACTATACAATCATGAATTGAACTCTGCCTATAGGAGATTCAAACTCACTAGCATCAACTACTTAATTGGCCAGCCAGCTGTTTCAAAGCAAATAGAAAGTCACAAAAGTTGTTGCCCTTGGTAGAAATGACTGAAAAAGCAGCAAGTAAGGTTCCCACAGCTTCTATCCAAATGGTGTGTTCTCCAAGGCGGTCAAAACAGGACAGCAAATCAGTTTGATTTTTGAGACGAACCTGTTGTTCTTGGCCTTCCATATCATCTTGTAAAACTTTATTGAGAATTCTTTAAACTTTCAGAGATCAGGTTTAAACTTGACCATAACATACGAGGGATGTTCGAAATGAATTGCTTATTGTCCTCTAGCTCAATATCCGCGTGGGGCACGATAAAAACCAATACATACCTGTATAGGGCTATTCAATATCTACACAATGGTATATAAATGTACATGTTAGACTAAGTGTAAGACATAAAATTTGCCATTTGAATACACGCAGTCATTGACCACTGCAGCAAAAATGGTTGGTAGAAGCGTCGACAAAAAAGATGAAATACGGGCTTACATCAAAGCTCGCTCAAAACTTGGTTGTTCTTTGAAGAAGCTGATGACTGAAATTTCTACTGCTTTTGGACCTTCTTGTGTGTCTTATGACACAGTTCGGTGGTGGAAAAAGAAATTTGAGTCTGGTGTAGAGTCCATCAAAAATGCCCGGCCTCGGTGGCTCAGTTGGATGCGCCCTCCGACTGAAGACCAGGAGGTCGTGGGTTCAACCCCCGCCGAGGTAGGCAACATTCTTTCGCGGAGATTGATCATGAAATATTTTCTACGGTCATTCTCTCCCTTCCGCTGATTCAAGAAGGGCAGTTGTCAGTTTCTGGCGAAAGAATGTGCACAATACTGTTTAACCGCTTAGAGGACTAAGCCTGCCCAGTAAACGTGTGGTTAGGTAAACTGACCGCGCTCGACATGACCCCATTGGGTTGACTGGGCTGTAAAACCTCAAAACAAACAAACCATCAAAAATGCACCGAAATCAGATAGGCCAAAATCTGCATCTCGCAAAGAAATCGTTTCCAAAATAAAGGAAATCATTGAAAGAGATGCCAGATTTACAGTTCGTGATATTGCACGAAAGGTAGGCATATCATTATCAACGGTTCACCTTATTTTGAAGAAGCATTTGAAAGTCAGAAAGATTTCTGCTAGATGGGTGCCACATCTGTTGACTGACGAGCAAAAGAGGCAACGGGTTAAAGTGGCCAAAAAGCTGCTTCAAATGTTTCCAAAATATGATAAAAAGCAGTTTGCCAATGCGTCACAGGTGATGAAACCTGGGTCCATTATTTTGAGCCCGTCAGAAAGGTTAGCAATAAGATCTGGGTGTCACGTCCCTATTTTATCTTGAATATATTTTACATGTACATAGTATAAAAAGAAGTTTGTATCGATTTTTATTAACCAGGTTAGATTAATGCATTTGTAACTGGAGCGCTGATTATGATAGTTTTACTTTTTAAGCAAGTAGGTACACTTCAGCTTTCAGGTTACGGTACTACGGTAATCACGAGATAGTTATGCTGAGGGTGTATTTGATTATTCACGTCTATATACTTGAGCGGTTACCAGAACACTATATATTCCGAGTGAACCTAGGTTGGTGATCAATATCTTCACTGTTCTGGGATTGATTTTCGTCTCAAGGCTATCTTTTGAAAGGGGAGACAATTTTCTGCCGTAATTTTGCAGTTTTGTAGCGTTCCGAGAGAAAAATGTTTTTTGCTTCATAGTTTTAGCAGTTGCTGTATGAAACTTTGCACCGTTCGGACAATCGAACAGGTTATTTTAAATCTTGACTATCACGGTATTCTTGTGAATATTATTTTTAGATCTTGAATTTCACGGATTACTTGTGGACATGTTTCAAAACGTGCCACATTACTATAAAAGTTCCCTAGTTGAATAGAACGATACACACTGCAAATTCATTTCATCGAAGACTGATCCTTGTCTTCCTTTTATTAATCTTCATGTTGTGTTGTATCTGGGGAATCTGACCATGGTAAGTCAATAATTTATTTTAATTTTATTCTTGCAATATTCTTGCTCGTCTTTACCGCAGCTAAAATTCGAGTAGGTAAATTTATTGCTTTACTACGTTGCGATTTTATGTATCATTCGTACTTACAAACCCGGCATGATAAGTAGATAGACCCTGATCAGATGTGTATACTTTGGTTATATGTGTAGACCCTGATCAGACGAATAAGCCGTGTCGGGTGTGTAAACTATAAACCGAATAGGAAGGTTAAGTTTGATCGATTCTATGGATCCTGATCAGTCTGGTGAGTCTGATAGGTTCTGTAGACCCTGATCAGAATGCAGTCATTAATATTTTTATTTGAATAAGATAAATGGATATTACATATTCTCATCTGACATGTACATACCAGACATATACGCTTAAATGTAAGACACAGTTAGGCGTTATGTTGTTATGTTAACCGCACACACCGTACATATACGCGTAAAAGTACGCTACCGTTAGGCGTTATGTTAACTGCATACACATTCATTAGTTAGCGCGATTTACACAAATGACAAAGACTATATTCACCTTGAATACATATACAGAGGTCCTTTTTACTTTAATCACAAGTCTGTTTACTAGAATATTTTACGGTGAAATGGCTCAAGCAGCGAGGAGTCATGTTTGAGGCTATGACGATGGCATGTTGATATTGTACCCAATGATTACGTGGGGACGATGTGTGATCGTGTAATCATTGTGGTATAATGGCAGTTATAATTTATTTTAGCCTTTAGCGTTCTAAAGGGATTCTTACAGTGGAAGGCGCATGGGTTCTTCCTGTAAGAATGTGTAATCGTCGAGATGCCATTCCTCCGATTAATATGAATGTCAGATATATTCTGACTGTGTGTCTGCCTGTGTTTAATTGTTTTTACAATATTATATGTCATTAACAGCGTCCATGTGGTTTTAGGATCTGATTTTGCTATATAATAATCAATTGCAACGGACTTGTCGCATTTATAACATTTGGCGTACACACTCTGTATATCTAGTGGAAATTGATAAGGAAATATCTTGTCATGTTTGATATCGAGAGTTCTAGGACATGATACTTATTTTCAGGTCCCGTATCCGTATCTGTATCCGTATCCATATCCATATCCGTATCATATATCTGTTTCACCACTGTTATCGTCACTATGATTGACCATCAAATGTTTTCCGGCAAGCTTTATTCAAAGTTCTATGGGAAAAAGTGTTAGTGATAACCGGAAATATCATGAAGGATACATCCGTGGACAAGTTTCTTCAAGTTACGTAAATTTATATAATATTTAATTATGGAAATATAATTAATTAGATTTTTCAGAATATGAAGTTTAACAGTACCTATGGATTATGGAAGCTTCGGAACATAGAAATTAGAACATGGAAATTTGAACTTTTAATTATAGTTTTTTTTTTTTGAACTTTTTAAATACATGCTTGTTTTTATTTTACAAAGTGTTGTGTTTATCCTCTGATTGCTTGTGATTGCGTCTAGTCCATCGTCACCGTGCCCAACGCTCGTCCGATCACGTGACAATGGTGTCAGAAGTGGGATCATGGTGACTTTGGACACGTTATTCTAGCAAACAGAGGATCGATGTATTGTGTTAAATACAGTTTGTTGTTTATGTAGTTATATGTAGTTATGTGGAATTAGTTACTGTCAAATTATGTATATTCCAGAAGGTAATGACAAGCGGGACCATGGTCAATCATGTTGTGTAGTGTGTCACATGGTGAGATAAAACAGATACAGCACAGCAGGCGTGAAGAAAGGATAAGGTCGGAAAAGCTTTGTTTATTTTCCAGTGGTCACTTTTTATTTGACCGTGAATGCCCTTTATATTTTATTGTGGATAAGCTAACGCGCAGGGTTGTGTATGTTCCATTGATAACTCGGAGAGGTGTGATATTAACATAGTTAAAGAGTAATTTTGTGTGGATATATTATGATATAGGCAACGAGGAGTGATGTATGGGTTTATTTTGTAGTATGGATGCCGTTGGCCTATGATCATTTTTGAGCATTGTTATTGTCCTCTTCTAGAGTTAGTGGATATTGTATTCATATTAGTGGAATGCTTTATTTCGTGTTAGACTTCAGTGTAAACTAAGAGTTGATTTTAGTTTTAGGGCATTTAATAGTGATTTTTCTGAGACTTATCCTATGAAACTTGTGCATAATTGAAACAAACTTCTTACTATAATTGTTTCACTGAGACTTAGACAAATGGAGACCTTAGAAAATTTAAAAGCTCAAGGGGAGACTTTAGGGTACGAAGGCGATGCACTTCGAGCTTTTATTAAGGATCAGCAAGATAGGTTACGCGACGAGAGAAAGGCACAGCGTGAGGCGCAAGCACGCGAGCGCGAACTCGCGGAGGCTAAGGAAGCACGCGTACGTGAACTCGCGGAGGCTAAGGAAGCACGCGAGCGTGAATTAGCAGAAACGGCGGCAGCGCGTGAATTAAAAGAGCGTGAACTCGCGGAGGCTAAGGCCGAGGCTAAGGCAGCACATGAACGCGAGATACAAAGAATGCAGTTACAACAAGACATTGAGCAAAAGAAACATATATTTGAAATGGAAAGGTTAGCCGCAGAGCAAAATATAAAGCCGGCAGTGCAGCATAAGGAAGATAAAACTTATGTCACTGCTAAGACCCCAAAAATACCAGCATTTGATGAAGGTAAAGATGAAATGGATTCTTATTTGCTTAGGTTTGAAAGGTATGCTACAGCTCAAAAATGGAAGAAAGAAGATTGGGCTACTAATTTGAGCGCACTTCTCAAAGGTAAGGCACTTGATGTATATGCATTAATGCCTATAGAAGAGGCATTAAATTATGATATGTTAAAGGCAGCTTTACTCAAAAGATATGAGTTAACTGAAGAAGGATTTAAGAGAAGGTATAAGAAGTGTAGGCCAGATTCAGGTGAAACTTTTCAGCAATTCACCAGCCGTATGAAAAGTTATTTTACAAGGTGGGTAGATATGTCTGGCATTAATAAGACTTATGATGGATTAGCAGATTTAATACTTAGAGATCAGCTTGCATTTATTTGTAATAGAGACCTTGAACTTTTCCTTAGAGAAAGGGAACCCAAGTCACTTGAACAGGCTAGTAAATTAGCAGATCAGTACAAAGAAGCCAGATATACTGATATTCTTAATTTGACATTTAAGATCAATGAAAGACCAAGATCTAGGTCAAGGTCGAGATCACCTTCACCTTCTGTTCGAAGGTATAATCATCAAGGCCCACAGCCTTTTAGAGGGTCATGTTTTATTTGTGGTGATAAAAAACATATAGCTAGATTTTGTCCTGATAGAGCAAAAGGTAATATGAAGGTAGCTGCAACACGAACATATGGTAGAGGTAGAAGTAGATCCCCCTCGAAACATGTGCGTTTTCAGGATCAGAGACAAGGACAGGAACTGAGCGATAACGGGAAATCGGATGACAACCAGGTATGTGGAGCGTGTTTTATTCATACTGATACAGTTAGTTATGTCCAAGCAAGCAATGTTGGCACTAAGGTCTGTCCAGGGATGGAAGATACATTGAAGGTGAGTACTACAGCTCAACCTTCACCCATTTGTAATGATATGAAGACCGTACAGGGTATAATGGGGAACCAAATTGTTAGTGTCTTGCGCGACACTGGGTGTACTGGGGTGATTGTCAAACAATCATTAGTTTCCTCAGAGAATTTGACTGGCAAGATGCATTCATGCATGATGGTAGATAGGACTACATTACAGCTTCCTGAAGCTCAAGTATCATTAGACACTCCTTATTTTAAGGGAGACACACTTGCCCTTTGTATGGAGAACCCTTTGGTTGATGTTATTATAGGTAATATTCCAGGGGCGAGGGATGCTTATGACCCGAATATAAATTGGGTGCCAGCTTTAGCAGTACAAACCCGGTCCCAAGCCAAACTACCTAAACAAACCAAAACATCACTCAAAACCCCCAATATTATCGATAGGGATATTTCACCTCAACAAATTAAGGAAGCTCAAGTTAATGATCCTACTCTAGCAAGAATTCGAAAAGCTTGCGATGAATCAGAAGTTAAAGGTAATGCTAAGTTTTTTCGCAAAAATGACTTGATATACAGACAATTTAGTTCACCTAATGTGGAATTTGGTAAGATTTTTATTCAACTTGTAGTTCCACAGCAATATCGCAAGATGGTAATGAAATTAGCCCATGAGTCAATCCTGTCTGGACATCTTGCAGTGAAGCGGACTATTCAAAAGGTACTATCAGAATTCTTTTGGCCAGGAATAGCAAGTGATATAAAGAGGTTTTGTCAGTCTTGTGACATATGTCAGCGCACTATAGCCAAAGGTAGGAATACAAGAGCGCCCTTAGGCAGTATGCCAGTTATAGATACCCCATTTCAAAGAGTAGCAATTGACTTGGTTGGTCCACTTGAACCCCGTACTGAGAATAGGAATAAGTATATTTTGACGTTAGTTGATTATGCAACTAGGTATCCAGAAGCAGTAGCTCTGTCTTCAATTGAGACCGAAGCAGTTGCAGAAGCTTTAGTTAGTATATTCAGTAGAGTCGGAGTACCGAAAGAAATATTAACTGACATGGGAAGTCAATTCACGTCAGCACTGATGAAAGAGGTAAGTAGACTTTTGTCATTCAAACAGTTAGTTACTTCCCCTTATCATCCCATCTGTAATGGCTTAGTAGAGCGCTTTAACGGTACATTAAAGAAAATGTTGACTAGAATGTGCGCAGAACGTCCGAAAGACTGGGACAAGTATATAGATCCATTATTATTTGCATACAGAGAAGTTCCACAGGAAAGTCTGGGGTTTTCTCCGTTTGAATTAATATATGGATGGCCTGTGCGTGGACCTATGCAAGTTTTAAGAGAATTGTGGACGAAGGATATCGAGGATCCTCGGGTACGTACTACTTACCAGTATGTTTTAGATTTGAGGGAAAGATTAGAGTCAACGGTAAGTTTAGCACAGCAAAACTTGCAGAATATGTCAAAGAAGTATAAAAAATACTACAATCGGAAGTCGAGGCGCCGACATTTAAAGGTAGGTAACAAAGTTCTCGTACTTCTTCCGACTAAGACAAATAAGTTGTTGATGAGTTGGAAAGGCCCGTACGAAGTAGTGGAGAAATTAAGTGTCTTAGATTATAGAATTAAAATGGGAAAGAAAGTAAAAACTTTCCATATCAATATGCTTAGGCAATACATTGAGAGAGAGAATGATCAACAGACTACAGATGTTCAGGTATGTTCTATAGCAGTATTAGACTGTACTTCGGAAGATAACGAAGATAATATAGAAGGATTAGTAGAATCACCATCAATTTGTGACAATGAGTCAGTTGAACTGTTAAACATTAATCCAGACTTGACAAAAGAGGAACAAAGTCAGGTAAGGCAACTTGTAACAAATTTTGCTAGTACATTTACAGGAATACCCGGCTGTACCACTCTGTTGGAACATGACATTAAGTTGACAACAGATACGCCGGTAAGAGTTAAGCAATATCCACTTCCTTTCAATATGATGGAAGCAGCAAAGGATGAGGTAAGAGACCTGATCAATTTAGACATTGTAGAACCATCAGAAAGTCCTTACTGTTCCCCTGTTCTTATAGTCAAAAAGAAAGACAATACGAACAGATTTTGCATAGATTTTCGTACACTGAATAAGATTACGGTTTTCGATGCAGAGCCGATGCCAAATATGGAGGAAATATTTACGAAAATAGCAGGTCATAAGTACATATCCAAGCTTGACCTTACCAAAGGTTATTGGCAGATACCTTTAACTAAGAATGCTAAGCAATACACAGCTTTTCAAACACCATTAGGACTGTTACAATTTAAAGTTCTACCTTTCGGTTTAGTAACAGCTCAAGCTTCCTGTAGTAAACTGATGAGGAAACTGCTGAAAGGTATGTCTAATATAGACAATTTTGTCGATGATATCATCATATTCACATCTACTTGGGAACATCATATGCAAGTATTCGAGGAATTATTGAAGCGACTAAGAGATGCCAATTTGACTGTGAAACCAAGTAAATGTTTCATTGGTTTTCAAAATTTAGAATGTCTTGGTCATTTGGTTGGTGGTACACTTATTAGGCCCTGCCCTGATAAGATTCTAGCAATTGAAAAAGCAGAAAGACCTGTTACCAAGAAACAAGTACGTTCATTCTTGGGACTTGTAGGATTTTATAGATCTTTTATTCCTAATTTTTCTCATATTGCCGCACCTTTGACGGAACTTACAAAAAAAGGTGAGTCCAATAAAGTACACTGGGATGAACCACAACAGAGAGCATTTGATTCATTGAAGAAGGCGTTGACAGTTCAACCTATTCTTAAAATGGCCGATCTGTCAAAACCATTTACTTTACAAGTAGATGCCTCTAATGAGGGATTAGGAGCTGTCCTTTTGCAAGACGAAGAAGGTAAGAAAAGTCCTATTGCATATGCAAGTAGAAAACTGAAACCTAGTGAAAAATCATATGCAGTAATAGAGAAAGAATGTCTTGCGCTAGTATGGGCAGTACAAAAGTTCCATAGATATTTGTATGGCACAGCATTTACGATAGAAACCGATCATCAGCCATTAAGCTATTTAAATAAAGCAAAGCTTACAAATTCTAGACTGATGCGATGGGCTTTGGCATTACAGCCATATAGATTTCATATAGTGGCAATACGTGGTGCAGAAAATGTGGGCGCAGATTATTTAAGCCGTGTGTGACGTAATATATTCGGCGATATAAAGTGACGTAATACTCTAGTGCTACGCACTTCTGTAAGAGGGGAGATATGTCACGTCCCTATTTTATCTTGAATATATTTTACATGTACATAGTATAAAAAGAAGTTTGTATCGATTTTTATTAACCAGGTTAGATTAATGCATTTGTAACTGGAGCGCTGATTATGATAGTTTTACTTTTTAAGCAAGTAGGTACACTTCAGCTTTCAGGTTACGGTACTACGGTAATCACGAGATAGTTATGCTGAGGGTGTATTTGATTATTCACGTCTATATACTTGAGCGGTTACCAGAACACTATATATTCCGAGTGAACCTAGGTTGGTGATCAATATCTTCACTGTTCTGGGATTGATTTTCGTCTCAAGGCTATCTTTTGAAAGGGGAGACAATTTTCTGCCGTAATTTTGCAGTTTTGTAGCGTTCCGAGAGAAAAATGTTTTTTGCTTCATAGTTTTAGCAGTTGCTGTATGAAACTTTGCACCGTTCGGACAATCGAACAGGTTATTTTAAATCTTGACTATCACGGTATTCTTGTGAATATTATTTTTAGATCTTGAATTTCACGGATTACTTGTGGACATGTTTCAAAACGTGCCACATTACTATAAAAGTTCCCTAGTTGAATAGAACGATACACACTGCAAATTCATTTCATCGAAGACTGATCCTTGTCTTCCTTTTATTAATCTTCATGTTGTGTTGTATCTGGGGAATCTGACCATGGTAAGTCAATAATTTATTTTAATTTTATTCTTGCAATATTCTTGCTCGTCTTTACCGCAGCTAAAATTCGAGTAGGTAAATTTATTGCTTTACTACGTTGCGATTTTATGTATCATTCGTACTTACAAACCCGGCATGATAAGTAGATAGACCCTGATCAGATGTGTATACTTTGGTTATATGTGTAGACCCTGATCAGACGAATAAGCCGTGTCGGGTGTGTAAACTATAAACCGAATAGGAAGGTTAAGTTTGATCGATTCTATGGATCCTGATCAGTCTGGTGAGTCTGATAGGTTCTGTAGACCCTGATCAGAATGCAGTCATTAATATTTTTATTTGAATAAGATAAATGGATATTACATATTCTCATCTGACATGTACATACCAGACATATACGCTTAAATGTAAGACACAGTTAGGCGTTATGTTGTTATGTTAACCGCACACACCGTACATATACGCGTAAAAGTACGCTACCGTTAGGCGTTATGTTAACTGCATACACATTCATTAGTTAGCGCGATTTACACAAATGACAAAGACTATATTCACCTTGAATACATATACAGAGGTCCTTTTTACTTTAATCACAAGTCTGTTTACTAGAATATTTTACGGTGAAATGGCTCAAGCAGCGAGGAGTCATGTTTGAGGCTATGACGATGGCATGTTGATATTGTACCCAATGATTACGTGGGGACGATGTGTGATCGTGTAATCATTGTGGTATAATGGCAGTTATAATTTATTTTAGCCTTTAGCGTTCTAAAGGGATTCTTACAGTGGAAGGCGCATGGGTTCTTCCTGTAAGAATGTGTAATCGTCGAGATGCCATTCCTCCGATTAATATGAATGTCAGATATATTCTGACTGTGTGTCTGCCTGTGTTTAATTGTTTTTACAATATTATATGTCATTAACAGCGTCCATGTGGTTTTAGGATCTGATTTTGCTATATAATAATCAATTGCAACGGACTTGTCGCATTTATAACATTTGGCGTACACACTCTGTATATCTAGTGGAAATTGATAAGGAAATATCTTGTCATGTTTGATATCGAGAGTTCTAGGACATGATACTTATTTTCAGGTCCCGTATCCGTATCTGTATCCGTATCCATATCCATATCCGTATCATATATCTGTTTCACCACTGTTATCGTCACTATGATTGACCATCAAATGTTTTCCGGCAAGCTTTATTCAAAGTTCTATGGGAAAAAGTGTTAGTGATAACCGGAAATATCATGAAGGATACATCCGTGGACAAGTTTCTTCAAGTTACGTAAATTTATATAATATTTAATTATGGAAATATAATTAATTAGATTTTTCAGAATATGAAGTTTAACAGTACCTATGGATTATGGAAGCTTCGGAACATAGAAATTAGAACATGGAAATTTGAACTTTTAATTATAGTTTTTTTTTTTTGAACTTTTTAAATACATGCTTGTTTTTATTTTACAAAGTGTTGTGTTTATCCTCTGATTGCTTGTGATTGCGTCTAGTCCATCGTCACCGTGCCCAACGCTCGTCCGATCACGTGACACTGGGCCACTAAACACAGCAAACGCCCAATAATTGCCAAACGTTCTTTGAGTACAAAGAAGGTTTTGTATGCAATCTTCTTCTCTGGTGAAGGAGTCGCAATAAAAGTGCCAGTGAAAAAGGGCAAAAGCATCACCGGAAAGTACTACAAAGACGTAGTACTGAAGAAACTGAAAAAGTATTATCATAAACGACGCCCTGCCACTGGTTTTAAACATGTCCGTCTTCTACATGACAATGCCCCAGCTCATACCTCCGCAATAGTTACGGCGTTTTTGAAGAAAGAAAAAGTAACTGTTTTGCCTCACCCCACGTATTCCCCAGACCTTGCCCCATGTGTTTTGTTTGATTTGGGCTTAACGTCGCTTTCAACCTTTTTCAGTCATATGGCGACGGTGTCTGGATGTGGCAGGGAGCTCAATACTCACTTTTAGAGTGCTGCCTCACTGAAATATCACGCCCCAGACACTTTGACATGATATTCCACCCAGTCACATTATACTGACACTGAGCTGACCAGTTCTAGCTCTACTTTCTTAATGCTGAGCGCCAAGCGAAAGAGCAGCTAGTACCATTTTTAAAGTCTTTGGTATGACCCGGCCGGGGATCGAACCCGCAACCTCCCGGTCACAAAGCGGACGCTCTACCACTGAGCCACTGTGCCGGTTTGCCCCATGTGATTTCTTTTTGTTTCCGAAATTGAAAGCATTCCTTGCTGGGCGGAAATACTAGTCCCGACAGGCACTTGGATCTGCCATTCATCAGTACCTTATTACTGTGCCCAAATCAGCGTACCGTGACGCCTTCAAGAAGTGGATACATCGGCTGAAATTTTGCATTTCTAGCCACGGGGAGTACTTTGAGGGCATGAAATGAGTTCTTTTGGGCTAACCTGAAATTTGAAGTCTCCAGATAGAAATAAGCAATTCATTTCGAACATCCCTCGTAAGTTTGTCGGCCATGTTTATTTACCATTGTTACCGAGCAAGCTGTGACAAGGTTTGTTACATATTACTGTACCACACAGCTTTGAAATACAGTGCACAAAGTAAAACATTGCAAGTATAATTGTGCTCTTTTTTTGAAGACAGTACCTCTGACTGTGGAGAAAATAAGAAAATAAATGCACAATTATATATAATAAAAAGAATTCCACCAATGGCTATGTTGCACCTGAGAGGGAGCAAAACCTTTAAGGTTAAGCCTATGCAAATTTACAAAGTCAATCCATGAAATAAAGTTAGCGATCAAATATCGATACTACTATCTGAGTTTTCATGCCTGAGTGCAAGCCTATACCAAGTATCATTACTGTAGCCTTTGTAGTTCTTAAGAAATGAACTTGAACATTAGGGTCAAAGCTAGGGATGATGCAAATATACAAAATAAACCATGAAATATAGGTTGAGGTCAAATATGGACACTGCTATCTGAGTTGTCATCCCTAAGTGTAAGCTTATACCAAGTATCATCACTGTAGCCTTTACAGTCCTTGGCAAATAACTTGGAACATTAGGGCTGACGCAACTGTTGAAAGATTAATGGACAAACAAATGGGTGGTCAAAAGGATGGAAAACCGAAGCCATATATCGCACCATGCTGAAAGCAGACGCGACAAAAATGGTTAGTGAATTTATATGTAGATATATTTTGTGGGGACTGGTTTGGCCGAAATGACTCGCAAGCTTATTGGCTCCACCACAACAATTTGTCCCTACAAAATATATCTTCATACAAATCCAATAACCTATATTAATGAAATCCTTTTTTGCTTTTCTCACTTCCACTTACCCTCTTGAAGTAGCCATCCATCTCAAACTTGTCCTGGTTTGCAATGTCTCTCTTCACCTCAGAATATGCATCACTGATAATGGCAAAGAATAGGTTTATCAAAAACAATCACAAACAGTTTAAAGGGTTTGCATGGTTCACTGCTGATCAAAGTCCAAAGAAAAAGGCAAAGCTACAACAGGAATAGACAATGTGTTATATTAAGTGTTCTTTCAATAATATTAATGATTACATCACAACTGCACAATAGAGAATGTAGATATGGAGCCTTTGCACAGACAATGATATGCATTTTAGATCTCTGTCAACAGTATGAAAGTCATAAGATGATGAAAAAGTGATAATGAAAGGCTCTGTGCAGAGAAGTACCATATAGTCATAAAATGAATTCTGTCTCTATAACGATTTGAACCTGGAGCCTTGTTGTCCAAAGTAAGGAGGGCTAAACCATGTTGACCTCTCTATATGTTGCATTTCAGATTCAAATTTGGAAGTACCAAGTTTGAATCCCACTACTACCACAGAGTTGTATCATTCAGCAAAACTTATCCACATTGCTTGCTTGGCTTACAAAGTCATAATTGTGTAGGGGTTAACATGTCTGCCCAGGAAGCAGAAGGTCTGTGATTCAATTCCTGGTCACCGAATGACTAATCTTTTTTATGCCAGTTTCATTTTAGTTATATCAGATATCATTCCCCATAGCTACAGATAAGAGGGGCTATCCACAATATTTTTCTTATTTCTCCTCAAAAACATATGTTGTGGTACTCATTAGAAGTGCCTCGATGAGGCGCTTCTAATGAGTACCCACAACATATGATTTTGTGGAGAAATAAGAAAGATATCAGCATTTTTCGGATGAAAAAAGGGCCTTATCTGTTGCTATGATTCCCTGCATTGTGCTTTACTTTTTATCTCATATAGCTGTCTTAGATGAGTGCAAGATAACCTCTAAAGAGTCTTTGTTGATTGTTTCAAAAAGTGAGTACATGTATTTATCTCTTAACTTTAATAACTTTATAAATGCTGTTTCCTCTCATCAATAAAATCATTCAATTAAGCTGTAATAATGTGGCCCTGACCCTGGCTCTAGATAATGTACATTTTTCAACCCAACAGTATGGATATTGTTCTTAATTCTTCAAAATAACATTTGCTGTGGGTACTCACTTAGACACTTACGAATTTGTGTTGAGGTTTTACTGCCAAGTCAACATAATGGGGTTATGTCGAGTGTGGTCAGTTTACCTAACCACACTTTTACTGGACAGACTTAGTCCTCTAAGCGAAAACGTTTACCTAGCATGCTAAGTGTGAACAAAACATTTTCTGCCATGTTGTGATAGGGTCTGGATATGATGGTGCAAATTGTTGCCCTTTTATAGTGCTGCCTTACTGTCACATACTGCCCTAGACATTTTGACCTGATACTACCACCACTCACATTATACTGATTGATTGATTGTGTTGGGGCTTAACGACACCTCAACCCTTGTGGGTCATTTTGTGTCATCACATTATACTGACACCGTACAATCAGTCCTAGCTCTTCTTCCTAATGCTGAGCACCAAGACAAGTGCAGCTAATACCACTTTTAGAACTTGTCTTAGTTATGTCCTGCTTGACGACTGAATCAACAATCTCCAGACCCAAAGGCAGAAGCTCTACAACTGAGCCACTCAGTCACTTATATATTCAACTGAGACTTATATATCAGTGAAATGTGATATTTGTGGAAGAAAATATGACAATGCTCATAGTCCTGGGTAAGGTGCTTTTTCAACCAAAATGTAATTATTTTTCTTAGATCCATTGTGGGAAATACTCACTACAAGCAGGCACTTCTGATAACTCACAAGGTATTTGTGCAGAGATAAGAAAAATATTATGTGGATACCCCTTTTTATCTGGAGATTTCATTGCATCTTTGACAAATTTTGAGATACAGATTTTTATAAATGCTAAGTATCTGTTAGACTTTCTATGCTTAAGTGACAAGGAAACTTTGCCATGCAAAGAAGAGTAAAAAAAAATAGATCACATTTCTTCCTCTAATGGTTAGGTCCATTAACAATCAATTAAACTTACAAGGACTCAGTTTTGGAAGATAGCAGTCCTTCACTTGTATTCTGAAGTGCTGGCCACCAAACAAAGTGGAAACCAGGAAGATAATGAAGAAATCACAGTGGAACAGGTTGGGTCCTTTGAATCCTTTCAAAGGGAGAATAGTCGGCCGTCATTGTCTTCTATCAGCAGATGTACTTGGAAGATCTACTAGAATAAAAATACAAAACTATAATACCCTGCCTCTATCATGAGACAGGCAGGTAACTCTGTCAAAACTTGACAAAGTTTGCCCACTAGCAATCCAAAGTCAGGACTTCACATCAATGCATATACCAAGTTATGTAAAAATACATTGATATTTACTCAAGTTATTGTCTGGAAACAAAAATATGTGCAGTTGGATGGACGTATGACAGTAGTATGGACAGACACACAGATGACCAACATGAAACCATAATACCAAACTACTATTTTGTGGCTGGGTATAAAAACAAAACATACAATACAAATACAAAACTGTTATATATTTTTTTGTAAAGCATACTGGGAAAAAATTCAGTGGACTAAATTTCAAATATTATTCTTACTTTTACCAGAAAACATAATGACATTTCATGCAAATTATCTCCTAACCTGAAAACAGGGTTCTACAATTCATGCAAATTATCTCCTAGACAATTTGCAAGAAATGTCAAATCCTTTTTTCAGGTGAAAATAAAAATGCTATCGATTTGTTGTCTGCTTCATTTGCCCATAGAGTTGTAAAGGTTAAGTGGACTAGATGCACTTGAAAGACTTCAGCAAGTTTTTTTTTTACTAGACAGACAACTTTTGTGACTTCCTGTTTGCTTTCCTGATATATGAAATAGACTTAGATTTGACTGTCTGAAGCTTTGACTGATCTGAGTCTATGCTGTTCACATTTATGATAAAATTCTTTGTTTGCCAAAACAGTTACTATAGTGGTGTCAATATGGAGTGTGTGACATTCTGCTTCCAAACAGGTACACTTGTGATAGGTGATATGGTGCGTTACTTCTTAGGAAAGAGATGATGCAAGTATGGTAAGTCTGATAAGACTGATCTGAGCTTATACTGTTTGCTCAGAGGATACTGTCACAATGCATAGATGTGGTGTTTTATGTCCTTTACAATATTATATTTAAAATAAAAGTAAGCGAAAAGTCCAGGGAGTGCCACAATCACAAGCCGCAGCCCTTCCCAGACACCAAGAGAAAGAGGAAACAGAAAAAACAAAACAAGCGCAAATCGAACAAACATGCAAAAAGCTTATAACACAAGCGCAAATTGAACAAACATACAAAAAGCACTCAGATTAGCTCTCTCTTCCCCAATCGAGGTAATCACATTGCTCAAAGGACTGAAAAACACAAGAACAAAATAACACAAGTCACATCAAGGATGGATAGGTGATAATGAAAGGCTCGTTGCAGAGGGGTGAATACCCTGCTTCTGTGGAAGTAGTTCAAGTGGGGTCTTCACTGTCTGCCTATCCAGTTTGTTGGAGACTGTGGGGCAACTGCTGGTGGGCAATTGCTGTTTGATGAGACATGACAAACACATCCCAGGCTGTGTGAGTAATACTATTTTGAATTTTGTAAACTGGAATATTTGCTTACATCTCTTTTTTTTTTTCTTTAAAAAAAGAATATGTTTTGGGTATGTCATATGTTATGAAGAATTTGAATTAAATAAAATTACAAAATTAAAAAAAAAAATTTCTTTGCACCATAGTCATGAGCTGAATTCTGCCACCAGAGGGATTTGAACCCAGAACCTCATGGTACGAAGTCAGGAGTGCTAACCATTCGGCCACCTGGATGCTTTGAGAGACACACTGTGGAAACTTGATCTAAATAAGAGCTGTCAGAGGATCTGACTATAGCCCCTCTGCAGCGCTATCAGAGCTTTCTAGCTTTAATAGTTCCTGAGAAATCTGTTACAAAACTTTTCAAGAATGGCAAAATTTGAAAACCTATCAAGCGATATAACTCCAAGAGTTATTGGCCCTTGACCACCAATTTTTGCCACTACACCTTCCTTCCTTTAGAGTGTGTGTATAAGTTTCATCAAAGCAGGACCACAAACATAAAAGTTATCAAGCAAAATGCATTTTTATTTTTTGAAAACCTACTAAGGGACATACTCCAAGAGTTATAGACCCTTGATGCTTATTCTGATATACACAATACATCCAGTCATTATCCATGTTTATACAAACTTTCAGCCTTCTAGCTTTCTTAGTTCCTGAGAAATCTGTTATGAAAGTTTTTAAGAACAGCAAAATTTGAAAACCTACCAAGGAATATAACACCAAGAGTTCTGGGTCCTTGGCCACTATTCTGTCACTACACCTTCTTTATGTTAGAAACAAAGTGTGGTATTAAGTTTCATCAAAGTAGGATCACAAACATAAAAGTTATTAAACAAAATGGATTTTAATTTTTTGGAAACCTACCAAAGGACATAATGCTAAGACATAATGCCAAGACTTATAGACCCTTTGCCCCTATTTCAGTATACACAATACACCCAGTCATTGTCCATGTTTATATGAACTTTCAGCTTTCTAGCTTTCTTAGGTTCTGAGAAATCTGTTATGAAAATTTTCAAGAATGTCAAAATTTGAAAACCTTCCAAGGGACACAACTCCATCTTCCTTACCTTGGAGACCAAGTATGGTATGTTTTATCGAAGTAGGACCACATTCATAAAAGTTATTGAACAAAATGCATTTTAATTTTTTGAAAACCTACCAAGGGATATAACTCCAAGAGTTATAGACCCTTGGCCCCTGTTCCAGTACACACAATACACCCAGTCACTGTCCATGTTTATACAAACTTTCAGCTTTCTAGCTTTCATAGTTCCTGAGAAATCTATTACAAACATGTTCAAGAAGGACAGTTTGAAAAACTATCAAGGGACATAACTCAAAATGGGCTCTTGGCCACTGTTCTGCCACTACACCTTCCTTACCTTTGAGACCAAATGCAGTATAAGTTTAACTGAAGTAGGACCACAAATATAAAAGTTCGTGTCAGGGAATCACAGAGTCACCGAATCACAGTCACAGAATGACCGAAGCATGTGGCAAATCCAGTAAAGTCCCACTTTTTCAAAACGGGGCTATAAAAATGTATCCATAGAATAAGTGGATTAAAATGCATTACAGTAGTTATTATAAGTTTTCAGACAGACAGGCCTGTAGACCCCATTCATATGCTGTAGAAATGGTGGCATCTGATCTGGGTCTACCCTGTTTGTAATTCAGCAGCTTGCAGACACATCAACAGAGGACTCTTTACCACACTTCTCCACTTGTGTTTTTTGTGATGTATTTAACACTTAGCATGCTGAATGAAAATTTCAGCAGACACATTTTTTTTTTTTTTTTTTTCAAATATTTTTCTTATTGTCCAAGAAAATAGGCTTTGACATTTCATGAAATTAGTTTCCAACTGAGACAATTAATATACAAGAGCTCCGCTAAGCGGGGTATTATACGCCCGTGGCAAGTAATAAGATATAGCACACTAGACAAAGTGCCCAGTGGGGCACGCATACCCCCGACCAGCGCTACCGCCACGTTTTAAAGAGCACAAAGTATGTAGCTTTGACTCTGGAGATGGCAGTTATATGCTTTATGTGATAACATTGAAAAACTTCAATCACACATAATATGAAGCCCTTGACCTCAAAGATCAGGCACAGGTGCAGGGATTGAGCTTTATAAAACTTTAGCCCTATAACTATCACCATATACTAGTGAAATCAACAATCAGTCTTTATAATATAAGCAAAAATGACATTTGTATGAAAAGTCTGTGACCTTGACTTAAAAGCCATACCCCAGCTTGGGGATGGTGCCGAGAAAAACTTTAGACCTTTTTATACCATCATGCTTAATATTAATGAAACCAACAAAAGGGTCTTCAAAATATAGCTATATAAATTTTAATGAAAATATTAAGGTCACCTGCCTACTCAATGTCCTCTACATATCGGTAAAGTACCACAAAAATATCTTAAAGAATTTTTAGAGTTATTGCCTGCACAAGATTTAAATAACCAAGGGAGAAAACTGCAGAATGGAGTCAGAAAGTCATTCTTGAATGTTATATGCCTACTCAATGTCCTATACATACTGGTGAAGTATCATGAAAGTATCTTAACATGTTTTAAAGTTATGGTTTGCACAAAATTTTTACAATTCTGGAGACAAGGGGAGATAACTCATGGACCAAGTCAGTTAGAGTTGTCTTTCTTGTACCTGACACCCTACCAAATGCCCTCTACAACCTGACAGTTTCCTGAAAATAGCTCAAAGGGTAGTTAGGAGTTATGGGGTGCACAATAATGCATTTATGGACAGACAGATGGATGGATGGATGGATATTTTGTTTATAGACGCTCAACCCTAAAAGGGCATATAGCATCTAATAAGTTTTATGTTATATGATGATTTTATTTAATGAGAAATTTTAAAAATATCTAGGATTGATGTGTTCATTTTTAAAAAGATAAAGTATCAATGATTTTAAGTTATTAAATATACTAATCATATTTTATTAAAAAGTCCGATCTCTTTAAGAAAGTCGAGTATTTTCTGAGTTGGCATATCAAAAAGTTCCTTTATAGTTTTTATATTAAAATACTTTGTGCGAATGTAATTAAATTCAGCACAAGTGATAAGAAAATGTTTGACTGTGAAAGGTTCGTTACAAGGAATGCAGAATGGAGCTTGTTCATTTTTTAATATGTAAGAATGAGTAATTCTAGTGTGTCCAATTCTACATCTCGTGATTTTTGTTTGTTCTTTTCTGCTGAGATTTGAGAATGTGCATTTGCTGTTAAAATTTGGTTTGATTTCATTTAGTTTATTTTGAGTTTGTGTTTCCCAAACAGACTGACATTTATTGTTAATGTATAGACGTATGTTCGATTTAAAGTCGGAATGAGGAATTTTAAAATTGGTTATCACTAAGGATAGTGCAGATTTAGCTTCTAAATCGGCTAATTCATTTCCACGAATATTAACGTGGCTGGGAAGCCAACAAAATACAATTTCTTTTGAAACTGAAAGGTAATATTTTTTAAGAATTTGCTGAATTAATGGATTTCTATGGTGTAAATCTTTAAGAGATTTTAATACAGAAAGAGAATCTGAATAAATGATGAACTGTTTTTCAGACTGATCTCGGATGTGATAAAGTGCAATATCAATTGCCTTGGCTTCGGCGGTAAAAATGGAGCTATTATCAGGTAATCTGATACTGTCAGTAAACTTTGGACTAATAACAGAACAAGCAACTTTCTCATCTTGTTTCGAACCATCTGTATAAATTGACAGGTAATGTTTATAATTTGATTTGATTTCTAAAAATTCATTCTTAAAAATATGCGACTCGACTTCTGTTTTTTTATTTTTATGAAGGTCTAAAATAATCTTTGGAGGGTTTAACGTCCATGGCTCTTTTGATGGAAAAGAAAAATGCTGAACATTTTTAATATTGATATTGGCCTCTTCAAGTAACGGTTGTATTCTCAGGCCAAGGGGTTTAATAGCCGTTGGTTTGTTGTTGTAAAATCTTTCATATTTCGGGTTAAAAACACAATCATAAGCTGAATTTTGTGGATTGGCGGCTAGTTTAGAAACATATTGAAGAGACAATTTCTCTCTTCTTATATACAATGATGGTTCATTTGATTCAGCGTATAAACTTTCGACGGGGGAAGTACGAAAAGCCCCTAGAGCCAGACGTAAACCTTGGTGATGAATAGTATCCAAAGATTTCAAATAAGATTTTCTAGCGGATCCATAAACTATGGATCCATAATCCAGTTTAGATCGAATTAAAGATCTATAAAGATTTAAAAGAACAGTACGATCTCCTCCCCAGTCGGAACTGGAGAGAACTTTAAGAATATCAAGTGCTTTAAGACATTTAGCTTTTAAAGCTTTGATGTGTGGTATAAAAGATAATTTGTTATCGAACAAAAGACCTAGGAATTTTGCTTCACTGACGACTGGAATAGGACTACCGTATATGGTAAGATGAGGATCTAAATGTAGCTGACGTATTTGACAAAAATGAACGCACTGAGTTTTTGTTTTTGAAAATGTGAAACCATTTTCTGTTGCCCAATCTTCTATATTGTTTAAACATCGTTGTAGTTTGAATTCAATGGTTTCCATATTTTTCGATCTAATAAATATTCCAAAATTGTCAACAAAAAGTGAACAATCAAGGTCTTTCACACATTTAACAATATCGTTAATTTTAATGCCAAACAAGGTAGGTGATAAAATGCTTCCCTATGGTACACCTTGTTCTTGTTTAAATATGTCCGATAACGTATTACCTATTCGAACATTAAATGTTCGATCTGATAAAAAGTTTTGAATAAAAAGTGGTAATCGGCCTTTAAGGCCTAATTTATGTAAATCTTTCATGATGCCATGTTTCCAAGTAGTATCGTAAGCCTTTTCAAGGTAAAAAAATACAGCTACTACATGTTCTTTTTTAACAAAGGCATCACGAATAAAAGATTCCAAACGAATCAAATGATCGTTTGTACAGTTATTTTTTCTGAATCCAGCTTGATATTTTGTTATAAGCTGGTTTGATTCCAAGAACCAAACCAGTCTATCATTAATCATTCTCTCCATTGTTTTACATAAACAACTTGTCAAAGCAATAGGTCTGTAGTTAGTAGCTTCAGTATGATCTTTATTTGGTTTTGGTATAGGTATAATCGTTGCTTTACTCCAGTCTTTTGGAAATTTTCCAGTGATCCAAATATCATTTAAAATATTTAATAAAGTTTTTAAAGCGTTATCGGGTAAATGTTTAAGAATTTGATAATGAATGTCATCAGGACCAGCAGCTGTATCATGAGATTTATGAAGAGCATCTAATAATTCTGAAGCTGTGAATGGTACATTATATTTTTCATGATTTAGTGACATAAAATTTAGATGCTCTTTCTCTCGTTCCTGTTTTATGTTTTGAAAGGTTTCTGAATAATTTGCACTAGAAGAGTTTTTCTGAAAATTCTCTCCTAGTGCATTGGAAATATCTTTAGTCATTGAGCATATATTTCCATTTGATTTAATATGGACATGCTTGTTATTTTTATTTTTGCCAGTAATTTTTCGAATCATGTCCCATATCTTCTTTGCTGGAGTTCTAGAATTAAGTTTGGAGACGTATTGCTGCCAAGATGTTCTTTTAGCCGTTTTTATTGTCTTGCGAGCTTTTGCTCACATTTGTTTGACATGGATTAGATTTTCTTTTGTTGGCTGCCTATTGAACTTTCGTAAGGCAGATTTTCTTTTATTTATTGAATTTTTAACATCTTTATTAAACCAAGGTCTATTTCTTTTTGAACGTGTCGAGGACTTTGGAATACATTTTTCGGCTACATGAATTAATGTATCAGTAAAAGCTTGTATATCATCTGCTGTTTTAAACATTTCAGGATTTAATTTTTCATTACATAGCTCCATAAAATTCTCCCAGTTTGCTTTATTCAAATTCCATCGGGAATGATGGTCTTCATTTGTCGATTCAATTTCTTCAATTTTAATTGGAAAATGATTGCTCCCATGAAGGTCATCTAAAACTGACCAATCAAAATCTAAGTAAATATTTGGAGAGCATATAGAAATCTAAAGCAAAATAATTTCTTGTAGGAAAATGAAGATAAGTTGGTTGTTTATCGTTAAATAAACATAAATCATTTTCTGCAATAAAATTTTCTATTATTTCTCCTTTGTCATTTGTATCCAGACAACCCCATAGTTTGCTGTGACTATTAAAGTCACCTAATAATAAATAAGGACGAGGTAACTGGTTTATAAGATTTTCTAAATCGTGTTTAGAAAATTTACAGTGTGGAGGAAGATATAGAGAACAAATTGTTATGGATTTAGACAGAGTGACATTTACAGCAACAGCTTGTAAATTACTATTTATATCTATCTGTCTATGAGGAACATTTGATTTTACAAGGATAGATTAACCTCCTGAGGCTTTCTGATTTTCAGTTGCGATATGATTATATAAACTATAATTTTTAAAATTAATATTATCTGTATTTTTTAAAAAGGTTTCCTGGAGACAAAAGACAGTCGGAGAAAGTAGTGTTGTTAAAATTAAAATTTCGTTATAATTTGCTTTTAGTCCTCGACAGTTCCACTGAATAATTGATTTTTTATCCATGATAAATGGAGAGATTTGAAAATAAGGAACTTAATCCTTTTGTTTTCTCTGAGACTGCGAGAACATGGAGGAGTCAATCTCTAACTCCATGTTCTCAAGGGAATCGAACCGATTGACCAACTTGATCGGATCGGCCGACACCCCTTTACTATATGGATTTGGTTCTTTATCTTTATCTTTTTCTTTTCCATTTTTTGCTTTCTGGTCAGCTGTCCTGGACCTGGATCTCTGTTGTGATCCACTTGTTTTAGTCGGCTGTGTTTGTGAACTGTTTTGAGATTTTGTTGGTGGTCTAGGCTGATGAGTAGATGTGGGTTTAGGTTTAGGTTTTAGAGTAGGAGTAATAACTTTTGAATTTGCTTTGATGACAGAATCTTTTTCGTTAAACTGGGTAGAAGTTTCTTTGGTTTCAGGTTTAGTGTTTAGGGATTGAACAACTTTTGCAAAGGTGATTTCAGGTTGATTTTCTTGAATCTTTTTGGCTTCCAAATAAGTGATTTTTTGTGTAACTTTAATTTTCATGATTTCTTTATCTTTTTTCCAAATTTCACACTGATTTGATTTTGATTGATGGTTTTTGTGACAGTTCACACACTTGGCTTCATTTTTACAAGCATTTGTATGGTGATCAAATTCACCCATACCACATTTTTCACATATTGATCCAGGTGCTTCCGGACAGCCGTTTTCATGATGTCCAAACCTCTGACAGTTGAAACACCGCAGAGGATTTGGAATGTAGACTTCAACCGGTATAATTCGGTAAAAGATTTTTAGTGATTTCGGTAAAGTTGTGGTGTTGAAAGTTAGTAAAAGTGTATTTGTTTCTATAAAGTTTCCATCTTTTTTAATTTTAAAACGTTTGCAAGCTGTTACTCCTTGTGTGTTAAGATATTCTGTGATATTTTCTTCATTTCATGTTTAAGCATTCTGTCACGGATAATACCTTTGCAACTGTTGAGAGTTTTATGTTCCGTGACAGTGACATTAATATTAAAAAATTTTGTAAGTTTCAAAAGATTATCAGTTTGAGATTTTCTGTTTGTTTCGACCAAAAGAGTTCCATTTTTTAATTTTTTTACATTTTTTGGAGTGCCTATAATAGATTTGATTTGTTTTTCTATGATGAATGGTGACAGTGAAGTTATTGGTTTATCTTCTTTGCTCGAAATCACTAAAAATTTAGCGAAGTTCTCATTAGCTTTGAACGTAAAGGTAGTCGGTTGCGTGTCGTCCTCCGAAGAGTCGAACGCCAGAAATCGTTTTTGAGAGGCCATGGTGATGAAATTTTTTATTCGATAGCTATGCGCCCCACCCTCCATGGAGCCCTACAAGGGGACATTCAACAGAAATGGATCTCCTATTTCTAACGTCAAGGCTACATTGCTATGTCAAGATCAGAGTCTTCAGCTCGGCCTCATGCTTAGATGATTTCCCACCTATTCATCTAAATTTCCATAGAAAAATTTATGAACAATTGAGTTCATCCCCCTATCCACAGCCTCCACTCACAGAGGTTTCCGCCAAAGCCCCAATACAAGCCCACCAATTGACCCTTCAGCCGTCGCCCATTGAAACTCACTTAAAGTTAGAGGAACACTAGAAAAATAAGCCCGGTTGGTACCATAAAGATACGTATGAAAGAGAGAAAGAAGCTAAGAACAAGTTGTGCACTTCTAGAGCTTGGCACGACTGAGCCGATTGATCCAGGCCGGATCTAACCCAGACCGCTCTTCTATCTGAAATAAGGGCCAAAATGATGTGTTGAAAAGCTGGAGATCCCTGGGCTTTCCTCAATCATCAGGTTCCCCTCTCCCAGCATACGAGACGCCACCCACGGCAAACAGGTGGTTCCTGTTTTAATAGGGGATTACACCCTATCCACTACAGAAGGAAAGTGATCTGTAGATTTTATTCCCTACAGACAAGGGAGGCCGAAAATGTCTGGGAAATTGAAAGGTTATTTTTAACATAAATTAGGAGATCCATATTTAAAATAAACAGTTTATTATAGAAAGAAGGATTCATTTTGGATTCATTTTTTAAGAGAGTCAAACAAACAAGCTGTGTTAGATGATATGTAGCTTTCAAATGATATGTAGCTTTCATACCTTGAAAAACGTTTAGTTTTTTATCTAACAATATTAAATGCATCTTACTTTTTAATGTGGAGAATGCTAGAGTTCGGAAAAATGACACAAACACAAGACAAACACATATGTTAAATACAGATGAGGTTATAATCTTCGTCCCATGTGCGACCCACGGGCACAGGATGATACACAAACAAATGAAGCATGTTAGTAACATGAGATAGGAAAGGTTTAAAAGGATAGATCTCGCGAAATTTGTTTTTTCCAATTTAAGATGCATTTCAGTAAATTTAATTTTATAGTCTGGAATTATACCGGTTGAAAGGACGGTTGCTCTGTTATGTTAGGGGTTTTACCCAACTGCCACAGAAGCGGAAGGCAGCCACCTATTTCGAGGGCCCGGGTGGTCACGGGCAGCCTCTTTTAGACAGCTCGTACGTCACGCACGGTCACCGGAATAACCGAAATCACCAAAATCACCGAAATCACCACCGAAATCACCGAAATCACCATGGAAATCGCCAAAATCATCATCAAGGAGTGGGGTGGAGTGATGTTGGGTGTGGTGGGGTTGGTATGTGTGTAGAAGTTAAGTTATGGTGGGATTTGGTTACGTAGGATGAGTAAGGGCTATCGAATGTGGCCCCGAATGTGGCGAGTTTTATACCTAAATCTCGGTCGAAATAATTGAAATCACCGTTGTTTTATAAAGTTCTGGGCACAAATCATACTGTCATACATGTATGATGGGGGAGGGGTAAGGTGGTAGGACTACGACAGGGTATGCTGTTTTATGCAAGCTGAGTAGGGTTATCGAAGGGCCCGGACCAGTAGTGTAACGAACTCCCAGTGGAAATCACCGAAATCACCGTAATTAGATCATCACTGTAAATTGAAAAATATCAAAAGATATCACCGACAAGAATGGATGAATGAATGAATGAAGAAATGAAGGAAGGAACGAGCGACCGAACGAACGAACGAACGAACGAATGAATGAATGAATGAAAAAGAAATTAATAAATCAATTAGACGTCAGAAAAACAAGACGTGTTCATGCAGGCCCGAATCCTTAAACGCGCCTACGGAGGTGGGGTGTATTTATCTCCATTTTTTAATATATGTCCATGAAATATCGTTTATCATTTGTGTCAGAAATTACTGTTGTAATTAAGAAATTGTTAAGACAATAGGGACACTCGGGATAGTATAATCAATTATATCAAAACATTTGTTTATTTAAAATATATACATAATTGTATAAAAATCATATTAATATAGCACATATTATGTCGAATTCTTTACAGTACAATTGTCGTCTGCTTTGTCATCTGCTTGTGATTTTAAAAGTCATTTTTGCGAACAGTGTGGACCCAGGTCAGACTCTGCTCCTTTAGGATCTGGGTCCACACTATTCGCCTGTGTGCAAAAATAGGTTTGAAAATTTTGCAAGAATATTCAGCAGACGACATAAACAGACGACATTTTCAGACGCAGTTTTACTTGGCGCATTAAGGGTTAACTTATCTCGCCCCTACCTAACAAACGACCCCTAACCCATCCCTGCCCTATCCTGATCCACCCTAACCTATCATACTTTCCCCCACCTCACCCCTTGATGGTGATTTCGGTGATTTCCATGGTGATTTCAGTGATTTCGGTGATTTCGGTTATTCCGGTGACCCCGTCACGCAGAGGGTACGTCTGGCCTATTCTAAGCCCGGAACCAGCACGGGACGGACAGACAGATGGATGGATGGATGGATGGATGGATATTTTATTTATAGACGCTCAACCCTAAAAGGGCATATAGCGTCTAATAATTTTTATATTATATGAGGATTTTATTTAATGAGAAATTAAAAATATCTAGGATTGATGTGTTCATTTTAAAAGGATAAAGTATCAATGACTTATTAGAAATACTGGTTATATTTTATTAAAAAGTCCGATCTCTTTAAGAAAGTCGAGTATTTTCTTCGTTGGTATATCATTAAAAAGTTCCTTTATAGTTTTTATATTAAAATACTTTGTGCGAATATAATTAAATTCTGCACAAGAAAT
Source organism: Anodontia alba (assembly GCA_964016985.1). Classification (NCBI taxonomy): domain Eukaryota; kingdom Metazoa; phylum Mollusca; class Bivalvia; order Lucinida; family Lucinidae; genus Anodontia; species Anodontia alba. The sequence continues at coordinate 97,426,140 of OZ024825.1, read as the reverse complement.
AAGAAAATGTTTGACTGTAAAAGGTTCGTTGCAAGGAATGCAGAATGGAGCTTGTTCATTGTTTAAAATATAAGAATGAGTAATTCTAGTGTGTCCAAGTCTACATCTCGTGATTTTTGTTTGTTCTTTTCTGCTGAGATTAGAGAATGTGCATTTGCTGTTAAAATTTGGTTTGATTTCATTTAATTTATAAGTTTGTGTTTCCCAAACAGACTGACATTTGTTGTTGATGTATTGACAGACGTTTGATTTAAAGTCAGAGTGAGGAATTTTGAAATTGGTTATTACTAAGGATAATGCAGATTTGGCTTCTGAATCTGCTAATTCATTTCCACGAATATTAACGTGGCTGGGAAGCCAACAAAATACAATTTCTTTTGAAGCGGAAAGATAATAATATTTTTTAAGAATTTGCTGAATTAATGGGTTCCTATGGTGTAAATCTTTAAGGGATTTTAATACAGAAAGAGAATCTGAATAAATGATGAACTGTTTTTCATGCTGATCTCTGATATGGTAAAGTGCAATATCAATTGCCTTGGCTTCGGCGGTAAAAATGGAGCTATTATCAGGTAATCTGATACTGTCAGTAAAATTTGGACTAATAACAGAACAAGCAACTTTCTCATCTTGTTTCGAACCATCTGTATAAATTGACAGGTAATGTTTATAATTTGATTTGATTTCTAAAAATTCATTTTTAAAAATATGCGACTCAACTTCTGTTTTTTTATTTTTATGAAGGTCTAATATAATCTTTGGAGGGTTTAACATCCATGGCTCTTTTGATGGAAAAGAAAAATGCTGAACATTTTTAATATTAATATTGGCCTCTTCAAGTAATGGTTGTATTCTCAGGCCAAGGGGTTGGTTTATTATTGTAAAATCTTTCATATTTAGGGTTAAAAACACAATCATGAGCTGAATTACGTGGATTGGCGGCTAATTTAGTAACATATTGAAGAGACAATTTCTCTCTCCTTATATACAATGATGGTTCATTTGATTCAGCGTATAAACTTTCGACGGGGGAAGTACGAAAAGCCCCTAGAGCCAGACGTAAACCTTGGTGATGAATAGTATCCAAAGATTTCAAATAAGATTTTCTTGCGGATCCATAAACTATGGATCCATAATCCAATTTAGATCTAATTAAAGATCTATAAAGATTTAAAAGAACAGTACAATCTCCTCCCACAGACAGATGGATGGATGGATGAATGGATGAATTCCATGCTGATAGCTATATCCCCTAAACCTCTCAGTAGGAGGATAACAAAATTCAACAAAAGGTCTTGATGGTATAGCTATATAAACTTAGATGCAAATATTTTTTCTTTTATACGAAATTTTTAAGTCTGTGACCTTGACCTCAAGGTCATACCCCAGGATGGGGATGATGCTGAGTAAAACTCTAGACCTATATCTACCAACATGTCAAATATAGATGAAATTCCTCAAAGGGTCTTGATGGTATAGCTATATAAACTTAAACACAAAAAACTTTGAATTCTTTATAAAAATTCTAAGTCTGTGACCTTAACCCCAAAGTCACCCCCGGGGTGGGGATGGTGCTGATAAAAACTTTAGACCTATATCTACCATCATGCCAAATATGAATGAAATCCATCAAAGTGTCTTCAAAATATGAGGTCTTATAAACTTTGACGCAAAAACTTTGACCCAAAGACAAAATTAAAGTATGAACAAATAATGCTTCAAAGGATGGATGGACAGACGAACAGATTTCTTGCTGATAGCTATATCTGCTCAACCATTCAGTTAGGGGATAATGAAATTTAATAAAAGGTCTTGATGATATGGCTACTAAACTTAAACGCAAAATTTTTTTACTTTTATATGAAAATTCTAAGTTTGTGACCTTGACCTCGGTCACACCCATGTGGGGATCATGCGGAGTAAGACGCTAGGCCATATCTACCAACATGTCAAATATAAATGAAATTCCTCAAGGGTCTTGATGATATGGCTATATAAACTTAAACACAAAAAACTTTTGACTTTTTATGAAAATTCTAAGTCCGTGATCTTGACCCCAAGGTCACCCCCGGGGTGGGGATGGTGCTGATAAAAACTTAAGACCTATATCTACCATCATGCCAAATATGAATGAAATCCATCAAAGGGTCTTCAAAATATGAGGTCTTATAAACTTTAACGCAAAAACCTTGACCCTAAGACAAAAAGTATAAACGAATAATACTTCAACGGACTGACAGACAGACAAACAGATTCCTTGCTGATAGCTATATCAGCTCAACCTTTCAGTTAGGGGATATTGAAATTTAATAAAAGGTCTTGATGATATGGCTATATAAACTTAAATGCAAAAATGTTTACTTTTATATGAAAATTCTAAGTTCGTGACCTTGACCTCGGTCACATCCAGGGTGGGGATCATGCTGAGTAAGAAGCTAGGCCGATACCTACCAACATGTCAAATATAAATGAAATTCCTCAAGGGTCTTGATGATATAGCTGTATAAACTTAAACACAAAAAACTGACTTTTTTCACGAAAATTCTAAGTCCGTGACCTTAACCCCAAGGTCACCCCTGGGGTGGGGATGGTGCCGATAAAAACTTTAGACCTATATCTACCATCATGCCATATATGAACGAAATCCATCAAAGGGTCTTCAAAATATGAGGTCTTATAAAATTTAACACAAAAACTTTGACCCTGTGACTTTTTTATGAAAATTCTAAGTCCGTGACCTTGACCCCAAGGTCACCCCTGGGGTGGAAATGGTGCTGATAAAAACTTTAGACCTATATCTACCATCATGCCAAATATGAACGAAATCCATCAAAGGATCTTCAAAATATGAGGTCTTATAAACTTTAACGCAAAAACTTTGACCCTGACACGGAAAGACGAACGAATGAACGAACGTACGAATGAACGGACGAACGGATAAGCGAAAACTATATACCCCCACATACTTCGTATGTCGGGGGTATAATAAACTGGTTCCTGTATAATTCAATGCTCCAGATATAAACTGTAAGTGGAATTACAAAAAAAAAAATTTAAAAAATTTTCATTGGGGCATAGCTCTGCTGATATTTGGTGAACTGTAACCTACGAGTCCAAGATGGCCCAGGAATTAAGGGAGAAGTGACTTCTCCCTCCTGGGAAAATAGGGAGGTTTGCTGCATCTAGGGAGGTGTTTTGGGGCGGAGGGCACACGACAGAAGCATGGCTATATTATAAGCTCATATGAGCCTTTGGCTAATTTGTTTTTCCTATACTTCAATATCGGACCAAACAATAACAAAACAAAAATAAACAACCAAAAAAAAAAAGAAAAAAAATACTGCATGAAATTTTTTTGTAAACCTTTAACTTGTTTTATACTAATTTTAGTTTTGTTCTTCAAGGGAGCCAACTCAGAAGAGTATTAAAAAAAAGATAGAAAGAAAACAAAAAATCCGAAAAGAATTATGTTTATAAGTTTTGATATGTCAAGCTTCTTAATTCTGTATCATTTAATAAATGTATTTATAGATTTAATAATGGCAACATTTCCTTGCAAATCTAATAAAAGAAGATGTAAAAAAAAAAAAAATAACTTGCCCATATGGCCGTAACTTTAGTTATTTGCAAAAAAATATACCTATTATAAAATGAAATTAGCACACTATTACCTCTAAACAATATGCTGCAAAACGTTTACAAAAACTTTCAAAGGGGCATGACTCTGCCAATATTTGATGCACTGTAACCTCGAAATAATATGCGCTGCTCCACATCATTGTGTAACTATTTATGAAGTCTCAGCTTGATTGGCTGTAAACTGTAGGATATAGCAGAAACGAAAAAATTAATAGAAATTTTCAAAGGGGAATAACTCTGCAAATATCTGGTGGATGTAACCTTGAAATAATATGCACTGGTCCACAACATGGTCTAACTACAAATCAAGTTTCAGCTTGATCGGATGTAAACTGTAGGAGTTAGCCGGAAAACGAAAAGTTTACAGAAATTTTTAAAGGGTCATAACTCTGCAAATGTTTGGTGAACTGTAACCTTGAAACAATATATGCACTGATCCACATCATGGTCTAACTATAAATGAAGTTTTCAGCTTGATTGGATGTAAAATGTAGGAGGAGGTTACCAGAAATGAAAAGTTTACAGAAATTTTCAAAGGGGCATAACTCTGCAAACATTTGGTGGACTGTAACCCCGAAATAATTTATGCTGCTCCTCATCATGGTCTAACTATAAATGAAGTTTCAGTTTGATTGGATGTAAACTGTAGAAGGAGTTAGCTGGAAACGAAAAGTTTACAGAAATTTTCAAAGGGGTTTAACTCTGCCAATATTTGGTGGACTGTAACCTTGAAATAATATGCGTGAATCCACATCATGGTCTAACTATAAATGAAGTTTTAGCTTGATCGGATGTAAAATGTAGGAGGAGTTAACCAGAAATGAAAAGTTTACAGAAATTTTCAAAGGGGCATAACTCTGCAAACATTTGGTAGACTGTAACCCCGAAAAAATACAGTAAAGCTACAATATATAGCCATCCTCGGGGTCCAGAGTCAGTTATCGCGATATAAACAGAGCACGATATAAGTCCAGACATATACCATGCATGTATAACGGCATGCATAACTCTCGCTCGGCTTGTTGCTGTGGTAGTTTGCCGAGACATCATAGATAAATGGCATTCAGTCACGCTGTCACCATATTTTCTAATTAAAATTGGATTAGAATTGCTCAATGGCATAATTTACAATGGTGCGCTATGTCTAACAAGTAATTTCAATCTAAACCAGCTGATAAACAACGTTTGAAAACAAGAAATCATCGGGTTGATAATTTAGGACGCCATTTTGGATACTCTGGTTCCCTGGAACGGCGAAGGGAAGTTACTAAAATTGCTTCAGTTGAGCTAAGATAATTTGAGTTGCTTCCGTTTGCTTTTATTGTGTTGCGGGTGCAAAAAAAACAAAATAAAACTGTCATTTCTTTTTATTTTAGTTTTATTGTTATTATTATTTTTTCTTTTGACGCTGTTGTTTTCTTTTGAAAGAGTTATTGCTACAGAAGTGTAAAATAAGCAGACTAAGATATGTGTATGTGGGACAGAAACATCGTAAGACGTCTTTGCTGGTGTTGAAAAGGAGGTGGCGCTGAGGTCGGCAACATTCTTTCGTGGAGATTGATCATGAAATATTTTCTATGGTCATTCTCTCCCTTCCGCTGATTCAAGAAGGGCAGTTGTCAGTTTCTAGCGAAAGAATGTGCACAATACTGGTTGACACTAAGTGGGGGAGTGGATTGTTTGTCATAATACCTGACGTGACTTAGCATTGAGATAGGCGCGAAAAATCAATTACCGGAGGCAGAACGCGTTTTTTTTTTTCTGAAGTTTAATAAAACAAACATTTTATGTTTTAAAATTTTTTTTTGCTTGTGGAAAATTTGGGAGCCATGGCCGATTCGCGATATACTGGATTTCGCGAAATAACCGACCGCGATGTATTGGAGCTACACTGTATGTGCTGCATCACATCATGGTCTAACTATATACCAAGTTTCAGCTTGATCAGATGTAAACTGTAGGAGGAATTAGCCGGAAACAAAAAAGTTTATGGATGGATGGATGGACAGACGGACGCCATACCCTGTAACATAATACGTCCCGTTTTTCAAACGGGCGTATAAAAATGCCATATCCTATTAATTGGTTAAGTAAGAAACATATCATCGATTTGTCACCTGCTGAACTAGCCCAGAGAGCAGTTTTGTGTTTGTATTGAGGTTTTACAACCCAGTTATCCCACTGGAGTCATGTTGAGCACAGTCAGTTTACATAACCATACTTTTTCCTGGGCAGGCTTAGTCCTCTAAACCCATAACCAGTTACTGTGCACATTCTTTTGCCAGAAACCAGAGAGTGGTTAAGGTTAAAAGCATGTTAACTTAATGCAAACAGTGCAGACCTTTATCAGATGCTACATTCTGTGTGCCCAAATACTATGGGTAAATATGGAAACTGCTATGTCATCATTAACACTTAACACGCTATCAGCAAATACAACAGACAACAAATTTATAATATTTGTCTCATTTTTTTCCCCAAAACAGGATCAGACATTTCATGTAAATTGTCTTTTAAGTAGAAAATTTGCATAAAAGGTCAAATATTTTCTGGGAAAAACAAGAAAAATATTTCAAAATGTCATCTGCTAAAACTGTTAACTAGCAGGCTAAGCATTAATAAAAGTATTGCAATTACCAGCATCATTCAATTCAATCAGGAACAAGCTATTTTGCTGGTCTTAAATCATCATCTTTCTCCTCCTCCTCCTCCTCCTCATCATCATCATCATTATCATCACAGGTTGTAGCACCATCTGTAAAACAACAAAAACTATGAGTAATTATCAGACTGATTCAATAAACCATGAATTATAGGTCGAGGTCAAATATGGATACTGTTGTCTGAGTTGCCATCCCTAAGTGCAAGTTTATACCAAGTATCATCACTGCAGCCTTTACAGTCCTTAGGAAATAACTCAGAACATTAGGGCTGATGCAAATGCTGAAGGATTAATGGACAAACAAACTGATGGACAAAAGGATGGAAAACTGAAGCTATATATGGCACCATGCTGAAAGCAGACACGACAAAAAAGGTTAGTGGATTTGTATGGAGATATATTTTGTGGGGACTGTTTTGGCCAAAATGACTCGCAAGCTCATTGTTCCACCACAACCATTTGTCCCTACAAAATATATCTTCATACAAGTCCAATAACCTATATTAATGAAATCCTTTTTTGCTTTTCTCACTTCCACTTACCCTCTTGAAGTAGCCATCCATCTCAAACTTGTCCTGGTTTGCAATGTCTCTCTTCACCTCAGAATATGCATCACTGATAATGGAAAAGAATAGGTTTATCAAAAACAAACACAGTTTAAAGGGTTTGCATGGTTCACTGCTGATCAAAGTCCAAAGAAAAAGGCAAAGCTACAACAGGAATAGACAATGTGTTATATTAAGTGTTCTTTCAGTAATATTAATGATTACATCACAATTGCACAATAGAGAATGTAGATATGGAGCCTTTGCACAGTTGATGATATGCATTTCAGATCTCTGTCAACAGTATGAAAGTCATAAGATGATGAAAAAGTGATAATGAAAGGCTCTGTGCAAAGAAGTGCCGTATAGTCATAAAATGAATTCCATCTCTATAATGATTTGAACCTGGGGCCTTATTGTCCGAAGTAAGGAGGGCTAAACCATGCTGACCTCTCTATCTGTTGCATTTCAGATTCAAATTTGGAAGTACCAAGTTTGAATCCCACTACTACAACAGTGTTGTATCATTAAGCAAGACTTATCCACATTGCTTGCTTGGCTTACAAAGTCATAATGGTGTAGGGGTTAACATGTCTGCCCAGTAAGCAGAAGGTCCGTGGTTCGATTCCTGGTCACCGGATAACCAATTGTTTTATGCTTACAGTAAAACCTGTGTAAGACAACCACCTTTGAAATTGACCTTAGTGGTTGATGCAGAAAGGTGGTTGTCTTATAAAGGTACATGTCATGTAATTTTGCTAGCAAAATTACATGACATGTACCTTTATAAGACAGACAACATTTCCACATCAACCACTATTTAAAGTTAGTGTCGAAGGTGGCTCTCTTACACAGGTTTTACTGTATATCATTCCCTGCATTGTGCTTTATTTTGTATCTCATATAGCGGTCTTAGATGAGTGCAAGATAAGCTCTAAAGAGTCTTTGTTGATTGTTTCAAAAAGTGAGTACATGTATTTATATCTTTAACTTTAACTTTATAAATGCAGTTTCCTCTCATCAATAAAATCATTCAATTAAGCTGTAATAATGTGGCCTTGACCCTGGCTCTAGATAACGTACATTTTTCAACCAAACAGTATGGTTATTTTTCTTAATTCTTCAAAATAACATTTGCTGTGAGTACTCACTTAGACACTTACGAATTCGTGTTGTGGTTTTACTGCCAAGTCAACATAATGGGGTTATGTCGAGTGTGGTCAGTTTACCTAACCACACTTTTACTGGATAGACTTAGTCCTCAAAGCAAAAACGTTTACCTAGCATACTAAGTGTCAACAAAACATTTTCTGCCATGTTGTGATAGGGTTTGGATATGATGGTGCAAATTGTTGCCCTTTTATAGTGCTGCCTTACTGTCACATACTGCCCTAGACATTTTGACCTGATACTACCACCACTCACATCAAACTGACGCCATACAATCGGTCCTAGCTCTTCTTCCTAATGCTGAGCACCAAGACAAGTGCAGCTAATACCACTTTTAGAACTTGCATTAGTTATGTCCTGCTTGACGACTGAATCAACAATCGGACCCAAAGGCAGAAGCTCTACAACTGAGCCACTCAGTCACTTATATATACAACTGAGACTTATATATCAGTGAAATGTGGTATTTGTGGAAGAAAATATGACAATGCTCATAGTTCTGGGTAAGGTGTTTTTCAACCAAAATGTAATTATTTTTCTTAGATCCATTGTGGGAAATACTCACTACAAGCAGGCACTTCTGATAACTCACAAGGTATTTGTGCAGAGATAAGAAAAATATTATGTGGAAACCCCTTTTTATCTGGAGATTTCATTGCATCTTTGAAAAATTTTGGGATACAGATTTTTATAAATGCTACGTATCTGTTAGACTTTCTATGCTTAAGTGACAAGGAAACTTTGCCATGCAAAGAAGAGTAAGAAAAATATCACATTTCTTCCTCTAATGGTTAGGTCCATTAACAATCAATTAAACTTACAAGGACTCAGTTTTGGAAGATAGCAGTCCTTCACTTGTATTCTGAAGTGCTGGCCACCAAACAAAGTGGAAACCAGGAAGATAATGAAGAAATCATAGTTGAACAGGTTGGATCCTTTGAACCCTTTCAAAAGGAGAATAGTCGACCGTCATTGTCTTCTATCAACAGATGTACTTGGAAGATCTAGAATAAAAACACAAAACTATAATACCCTGCCACTATCATGAGACAGGCAGGTAACTCTGTCAAAACTTGACAAAGTTTGCCCACTAGCAATCCAAAGCCAGGACTTCACAATATCAATGCATAAACCAAGTTATGTAAAAATACATTGATATTTAATCAAGTTATTGTCTGGAAACAAAAATATGTGCAGATGGACGGATGTATGACAGTAGTATGGACAGACACACAGATGACCAACATGAAACCATAATACCAAACTACTATTTTGTGGCTGGGTATAAAAACAAAACATACAATACAAATACAAAACTGTTATATATTTTTTTGTATAATTTAAGCATGCTGGGAAAAAATTCAGCAGACTAAATTTGAAATATTATTCTTACTTTTACCAGAAAACATTACTTGACATTTCATGCAAATTGTCTCCTAACCTGAAAACAGGGTTTTACATTTCAGGCAAATTATCTCCTAGACAACTTGCAAGAAATGTCAAATCCTGTTTTCAGGTGAAAATAAAAATGCTATCAATTCGTTGTCTGCTTCATTTGCCCAAAAAGTTGTAAAGGTTAAGTGGACTAGATGCACTTGAAAGACTTCAGCAATTTTTTTTTTACTAGATAGACAACTTTTGTGACTTCCTGTTAGCTTTCCTGATATATGAAATAAACTTAGATTTGACTGTCTGAAGCTTTGACTGATCTGAGTCTGTGATGTTCACATTTATGATAAAATTCTTTGTTTGCCAAAACAGTTACTATAATGGTGTCAATATGGAGTGTGTGACATTCTGCTTTCAAACGGGTACAGTGATATGGTGCGTCACTTCTTAGGAAAGAGATGATGCAAGTATGGTAAGTCTGATAAGACTGATCTGAGCTTATACTGTTTGCTCAGAGGATACTGTCACAATGCATAGATGTGGTGTTTTATGTCCTTTACAATATTATATTTAAAATAAAAGTAAGCGAAAAGTCCAGGGAGTGCCACAATCACAAGCTGCAGCCCTTCCCAGACACCAAGAGGAAGCGGAAACAGAAAAAACCAAACAAGCGCAAATCAAACAAACATACAAAAAGCTTATAACACAAGCACAAATTGAACAAACATACAAAAAGCACTAAGATTAGCTCTCTCTTCCCCAAGCGAGGTAATCGCAATGCTCAAAGGACTGAAAAACACAAGAACAAAAATAACACAAGTCACATCAAGGATGGATAGGTGATAATGAAAGGCTCTTTGCAGAGGGGTGAATACCCTGCTTCTGTGGGAGTAGTTCAAGTGGGGTCTTCACTGTTTGCCTATCCAGTTTGTTGGAGACTGTGGGGCAACTGCCGGGGGCAATTGCTGTTTGATGAGACATGACATAAACACATGCCAGGTTGTGAGTAATACTATTTTGAATTTTGTAAACTCGAATATTTGCTTACATCTCTTTTTTTTTTTTTTTTTTCTTTAAAAAAAGAATATGTTTTGGGTATATCATATGTTATGAAGAATTTGAATTAAATAAAATTACATAATTTAAAAAAAAAAAATTTCTTTGCAGTGAAGCACCATAGTCATGAGCTGAATTCTGCCACCAGAGGGATTTGAACACAGAACCACATGGTACGAAGTCGGGAGTGCTAACCATTTAGACACCTGGATGCTTTGAGAGACACACTGAAACTTGATCTAAATAGAGCTGTCAGAGGATCTGACTATAGCTTCTCTGCAGCGCTATCAGAGCTTTCTAGCTTTAATAGTGCCTGAGAAATCTGTTACAAAACTTTTCAAGAATGGCAAAATTTGAAAACCTATCAAGGGATATAACTCCAAGAGTTATTGGCCCTTGACCACCAATTTTGCCACTACACCTTCCTTCCTTTAGAGACAAAGTGTGGTATAAGTTTCATCAAAGCAGGACCACAAACATAAAAGTTATCAAGCAAAATGCATTTTTATTTTTTGAAAACCTACGAAGGGACATACTCCAAGAGTTATGTACCCTTGATGCTTATTCTGATATATACAATACATCCAGTCATTGTCCATGTTTATACAAACATTCAGCTTTCTAGCTTTCTTAGTTCCTGAGAAATCTGTTATGAACATTTTTAAGAACAGCAAAATTTGAAAACCTACCAAGGAATATAACACCAAGAGTTCTGGGTCCTTGGCCACTATTCTGCCACTACACCTTCTTTATGTTAGAAACAAAGTGTGGTATTAGTTTCATCAAAGTAGGATCACAAACATAAAAGTTATTTAGCAAAATGGATTTTAATTTTTTGGAAACCTACCAAAGGACATAATGCCAAGACATAATGCCAAGAGTTATAGACCCTTTGCCCCTATTTCAGTGTACAAAATACACCCAGTCATTGTCCATGTTTATATGAACTTTCAGCTTTCTAGCTTTCTTAGGTTCTGAGAAATCTGTTATGAAAATTTTCAAGAATGTCAAAATTTGAAAACCTTCCAAGGGACACAACTCCATCTTCCTTACCTTGGAGACCAAGTATGGTATAAAGTTTTATCGAAGTAGGACCACAAACATAAAAGTTATTGAACAAAATGCATTTTAATTTTTTGAAAACCTACCAATGGACATAACTCCAAGAGTATGGACCCTTGGCCCCTGTTCAGGTACACACAATACACCCAGTCACTGTCCATGTTTATACAAACTTTCAGCTTTCTAGCTTTCATAGTTCCTGAGAAATCTATTACAAACATGTTCAAGAAGGGCAAAATTTGAAAACCTATCAAGGGACATAACTCAAAATGGGCTCTTGGCCACTGTTCTGCCACTACACCTTCCTTACCTTTGAGACCAAATGCAGTATAAGTTTCACTGAAGTAGGACCACAAACATAAAAGTTAGAGTCAGGGAATCACAAAGTCACCGAATCACAGTCACAGAATGACCGAAGCACTTGGCAAATCCAGTAAAGTCCCACTTTTTCAAAAAAGGGCTATAAAAATGTATCCATAGAATAAGTGGATTAAAATGCAATACAGTAGTTATTATAAGTATTCAGACAGACAGGCCTGTAGACCCCATTCATATGATGTAGAAATGGTGGCATCTGATCTGGGTCTACCCTGTTTGTAATTCAGCAGCTTGTAGACACATCAACAGGACTCTTTACTACACTTCTCCACTTGTGTAATTTGTGATGCATTTAACACTTAGCATGCTGAATGAAAATTTCAGCAGACACAATTTTTTTTTTCAAATATTTTTCTTATTGTCCCAGAAAACAGGCTTTGACATTTCATGAAATTAGTTTCCAATTGAGACAATTAATATACAAGAGCTCCGCTAAGTGGGGTATTATATGCCCGTGGCAAGTAATAAGATGTAGCACATAAACTGGTTCCTGTATAATTCAGTGCTCCGGATATAAACTGTAAGTGGAATTACAAAAAAAAAATTAAAAAATTTTCATTGGGGCATAGCTCTGATGATATTTGGTGAACTGTAACCTACAGGTCCAAGATGGCCCAGGAATTAAGGGAGAAGTGACTTCTCCCTCCTGGGAAAATAGGGAGAAGTTTGCTGCATCTAGGGAGGGAGGTGTTTTGGGGCAGAGGACACACAACAGAAGCATGGCTATATTATAAGCTCATATGAGCCTTTGGCTAATTTGTTTTTTCTATACTTCAATATCGGACCAAACAATAACAAAACAAAAATAAACAACCAAAAAAAAAAACAAAATGCTGCACGGAATTTTTTTTGTAAACCTTTAACTTGTTTTATACTGATTTTATTTTTGTTCTTCAAGGGAGCCAACTCAGAAGAGTATTAAAAAAAAGAAAGAAAGAAAAAAATAATCCAAAAAGAATTATGTTTATAAGTTTTGATATTAGTCAAGCTTCTTAATTCTGTATCATTTAATAAATGTATGTATAGATTTAATAATGGCAACATTTCCTTGCAAATCTAATATTAGAAGATGTGAAAAAAAAAAAAAAAAAAAAAAATGACTTGCCCATATGGCCATAACTTTAGTTATTTGCAAAAAATATACCTATTATAAAATAAAATTAGCACACTATTACTTCTAAACAATATGCTGCAAAACGTTTACAAAAACTTTCAAAGGGGCATAACTGCCAATATTTGGTGCACTGTAACCTCGAAATAATATGCGCTGCTCCACATCATCGTGTAACTATTTATGAAGTTTCAACTTGATCGGATGTAAACTGTAGGAGACTTTAGCCAGAAACAAAAAACTGATAGAAATTTTCAAAGGGGTTTAACTCTGCCAATATTTGGTGGACTTGTAACCTTGAAACACTATGCACTGCTCCACATCATGGTCTAGCTACAAATCAAGTTTCAGCTTGATCTGATGTAAATGTAGGAGTAGTTAGCCGGAAATGAAAAGTTTACAGAAATTTTCAAAGGGCATAACTCAGCCAATATTTGGTGCACTGTAACCTCGAAATAATATGCCCTGCTCCACATCATTGTGTAACTATTTATGAAGTTTCAGCTTGATTGGATGTAAACTGCAGGAGGATGTAGCAGAAATGAAAAATTAATAAAAAATTTCAAAGGGGTATAACTCTGCAAATATTTGGTGGATGTAACCTTGAAATAATATGCACTGCTCCACACCATGGTCTAACTACAAATCTAGTTTCAGCTTGATCGGATGTAAACTGTAGGAGGAGTTAGCCAGAAACGAAAAGTTTACAGAAATTTTCAAAGGGGCATAACTCTAATGCTAATGTTTGGTGGACTGTAACCTCGAAACAATATATGCACTGCTCCACATCATGGTCTAACTATAAATGAAGTTTTCAGCTTGATCGGATGTAAAATGTAGGAGGAGCTTACCAGAAATGAAAAGTTTACTGAAATTTTCAAAAGGGCATAACTCTGCAAACATTTGGTGGACTGTAACCCTGAAATAATATGTGCTGCTCCTCATCATGGTCTAACTATAAATGAAGTTTCAGCTTGACTGGATGTAAACTGTAGAAGGAGTTAGCCGGAAACGAAAAGTTTACAGAAATTTTCAAAGGGGTTTAACTCTGCCAATATTTGGTGGACTGTAACCTCGAAACAATATGCATGGCTCCACATCATGGTCTAACTATAAATGAAGTTTCAGCTTGATCGGATGTAAAATGTAGGAGGAGTTAACCAGAAATGAAAAGTTTACAGAAATTTTCATAGGGGCATAACTCTGCAAACATTTGGTGGACTGTAATGCCGAAATAATATGCGCTGCACCACATCATGGTCTAACTATATACCAAGTTTCAGCTTGATCTGATGTAAACTGTAGGAGGAATTAGCCGGAAACGAAAAAGTTTATGGATGGATGGATGTACAGACGGACGCCATACCCTGTAACATAATACGTCCCGTTTTTCAAACAGGCTTATAAAAATGCCATATTCTATTAATTGGTTAAGTAAGAAACATATCATCGATTTGTCACCTGCTGAACTAGCCCAGAGAGCAGTTTTGTGTTTGTATTGAGGTTTTACAACCCAGTCATCCTACTGGAGTCATGTTGAGCACAGTCAGTTTACATAACCATACTTTTTCCTGGGCAGGCTTAGTCCTCTAAACCCATAACCAGTTATTGTGCACATTCTTTTGCCAGAAACCAGAGAGTGGTTAAGGTTAAAAGCGTGTTAACTTAATGCAAACAGTGCAGACCTTTATCAGACGCTACATTCTATGTGCCCAAATATTATGGGTAAATATGGAAACTGCTATGTCATCATTAACACTTAACACGCTATCAGCAAATACAACAGACAACAAATTTATAATATTTGTCTCATTTTTTTCCCCAAAACAGGATCAGACATTTCATGTAAATTGTCTCTTAAGTAGAAAATCTGTATAAAATGTCAAATCCTATTTTCTTGGAAAAACAAGAAAAATATTTCAAAATGTCATCTGCTAAAACTGTTAACTAGCAGGCTAAGCATTAATAAAAGTATTGCAATTACCAGCATCATTCAATTCAATCAGGAACAAGCTATTTTGCTGGTCTTAAATCATCATCTTTCTCCTCCTCCTCCTCCTCCTCCTCCTCATCATCATCATCATTATCATCACAGGTTGTAGCACCATCTGTAAAACAACAAAAACTAAGAGTAATTATCAGACTGATTCAATAAACCATGAATTATAGGTCGAGGTCAAATATGGATACTGTTGTCTGAGTTGCCATCCCTAAGTGCAAGTTTATACCAAGTATCATCACTGCAGCCTTTACAGTCCTTAGGAAATAACTTGGAACATTAGGACGCAAATGTTGAAGGATTAATGGACAAACAAACGGATGGACAAACGGATGGACAAAAGGATGCAAAACCAAAGCTATATATCGCACCATGCTGAAAGCAGACACGACAAAAAAGGTTAGTGGATTTGTATGGAGATATATTTTGTGGGGACTGTTTTGGCCAAAGTGACTCGCAAGCTCATTGGCTCCACCACAACAATTTGTCTCCACTAAATATATCTTCATACAAATTTAATAACCTATATTAATGAAATTTTTTTTTGCTTTTTTTACTTCCACTTACCCTCTTGAAGTAGCCATCCATCTCAAACTTGTCCTGGTTTGCAATGTCTCTCTTCACCTCAGAATACGCATCACTGATAATGGAAAAGAATAGGTTTATCAAAAACAATCACAAACAGTTTAAAGGGTTTGCATGGTTCACTGCTGATCAAAGTCCAAAGAAAAATGCAAAGCTTCAATAGGAATAGACAATGTGTTATATTAAGTGTTCTTTCAATAATATTAATGATTACATCACAACTGCACAATAGAGAATGTAGATATGGAGCCTTTGCACAGACGATGATATGCATTTTAGATCTCTGTCAACAGTATGAAAGTCATAAGATGATGAAAAAGTGATAATGAAAGGCTCTGTGCAGAGAAGTACCGTATAGTCATAAAATGAATTCTGTCTCTATAACTATTTGAACCTGGAGCCTTGTTGTCCAAAGTAAGGAGGGCTAAACCATGTTGACCTCTCTATCTGTTGCATTTCAGATTCAAGATTGGAAGTACCAAGTTTGAATCCCACTACTACCCCAGAGTTGTATCATTAAGCAAAACTTATCCACATTGCTTGTTTGGTGTAGGGGGTTAACATGTCTGCCCAGTAAGCAGAAGGTCTTTGGTTCAATTCCTGGTCACCGAATGACCAATCATTTTTATGCCGGTTTCATTTTAGTTATATCAGATATCTATTTAGTTATATCATTCCCTGCATTGTGCTTTACTTTGTATCTCATATAGCGGTCTTAAATGAGTGCAAGATAAGCTCTAAAGAGTCTTTGTTGATTGTTTCATAAAGTGAGTACATGCATTTATATCTTAACTTTAACTTTATAAATGCTGTTTCCTCTCATCAATAAAATCATTCAATTAAGCTGTAATAATGTGGCCTTGACCCTGGCTCTAGATAATGTACATTTTTCAACCAAACAGTATGGATACTTTTCTTAATTCTTCACAATGACATTTGCTGTGGGTATTCACTTAGACACTTACGAATTCATGTTGCGGTTTTACTGCCAAGTCAACCTAATGGGGTTATGTCGAGTGTAGTCAGTTTACCTAACCACACCTTTACTGGACAGACTTAGTCCTCTAAGCCGAAACGTTTACCGAGCATGCTGTCAACAAAACATTTTCTGTCATGTTGTGATAGGGTCTGGATATGGTGGTGCAAATTGTTGCCCTTTTATAGTGCTGCCTTACTGCCTGTCACATACTGCCCTAGACATTTTGACCTGATACTACCACCACTCACATTATACTGACACCGTACAATCAGTCCTAGCTCTTCTTCCAAATGCTGAGCACCAAGACAAGTGCAGCTAATACCACTTTTAGAATTTGTCTTAGTTATGTCCTGCTTGACGACTGAATCAACAATCTCTAGACCCAAAGGCAGAAGCTCTCTACAAATGAGACAGTCACTTATATATACAACTGAGACACTTATATATCAGTGAAATGTGATATTTGTGGAAGAAAATATGACAATGCTCAAAGTTCTGGGTAAGGTGATTTTTCAACCAAAAAGCAGATATTTTTCTTAGATCCATTGTGGGAAATACTAAAAGCAGGCACTTCTGATAACTCACAAGGTATTTGTGCAGAGATAAGAACTAGAATTGTGTCCACATTACACGGATGCCCCCGCTGTGGGGTACCTGACTATAAAACTGCAAAATTCTACCTGGTACAAATGCCTTAACCTGAGTCTAACAGGATCATGTATGTACATATCTACAGACGTACAGAAAACCTAAACACTATATGCCCCCGGCATCATCCGATGCTTGAGGCATAAAAATATTATGTGGATACCCCTTTTCATCTGGAGGTTCCACTGCATCTTTGACAAATTTTGGGATACAGATTTTTATAATGCTACATATCTCTTAGACTTTCTATGCTTAAGTGACAAGGAAACTTTGCCATGCAAAGAAGAGTAAGAAAAATATCACATTTCTTCCTCCAATGATTCGGTCCATTAACAATCAATTAAACTTACAAGGACAGTTTTGGAAGATAGCAGTCCTTCACTTGTATTCTGAAGTGCTGGCCACAAAACAAAGTGGAGACCAGGAAGATAATGAAGAAATCACAGTGGAACAGGTTGGGTCCTTTGAACCCTTTCAAAGGGAGAATAGTCGGCCGTCATTGTCTTCTATCATTGATTGTGTTGGGGTTTAACGACACGTCAACCCTTAAGGGTCATTTTGTGTCGTCTCCCAGAGAAAGGGAGAAAAGAGATAGAAGAGATAGTAGAAGAGATGAAAGAGAGGGACAGGGAAGAAAGCGGAACAGGAGTGAAAGTGAAGAAATAGAAGAAATAAAAACATTCCCCCTCTACCCTTACCTGTTACAAGGATAGCAGGCCTTGCCCAACTGTAAGCCAATATCAATTGGACGCCCCAGTGATGTAAGGTACACAACACCTTTGCACCACCTGACCACCTTGTCTTCTATCAGCACATGTACTTGGAAGATCTACTAGAATAAAAACACAAAACTATAATACCCTGCCACTATCGTGAGGCAGGTAGGTAACTCTGTCAAAACTTGACAAAGTTTGCCCACAAGCAATCCAAAGCCAGATCTTCACAATATCAATGCATATACCAAGTTATGTAAAAACACATTGACATTTACTCAAGTTTTTATCTGGAAACAAAAATATGTGCAGTTGGATGGACGTACATCAGTAGTATGGACAGACACACGGATGACCAACATGAAACCATAATACCAAACTACTATTTTGTGGCTGGGTATAAAAACAAAACATACAATACAAATACAAAACTGTGATATATTTTTTTTTGTATAATTTAAGCATGCTGGGAAAAAAATCAGCAGACTAAATTTGAAATATTATTCTTACTTTTACCAGAAAACATTACTTGACATTTCATGCAAATTGTCTCCTAACCTGAAACAGGGTTTTTTGGTGTGTTTTTTTTTGTCCACATCTTTATTTTATTAATTTATGCATGTAATACATAAACATAATAGATAGTGATATATTGATAATCTTTCATTCTATCTCTCATCCTTCTTAAGCTATATGAACTATTGTTTTGTCTGTCAGAGTACAACTAATATTTCAGTATTCATATACAAGGAGATTCTTTTAATAAATACTGTCTGCTTTTGTATATGAAACAACTTTTCATTCCCTCTTCGCAATCACAAAAACTGTTTATACTTTCTGCTTATTTTGATATAGGAACCATGAGTTATCAAAACAGTCTTTGTGATTTGAAAAAGGATTCATGTTCATATATATACATGCAGTTAATTATACTATACTAACCAAATTTGATGAAGACATTCTAATCTGCTCTGCATTACTTGTCCGCCTACCTGAACATAAACATAGGGCTGTATGGCTTTTTTTTTTGTTGTTGTTTTTTTTTTCTGGCTATGGCGCATCAAGTTGTATCTTCCATTGTGTGACTTAAAAGTGACCATTTGGCTTGAAATTTATTCTGTTTATTATGAATTTTTGAGTTGTATTTCTCATTCTGATATTTTCTTTTCAGGTAGATAATAAAATTTTCCAGCCTAATGTTATTTGCCAAAAACTTTGTTTTGTAGATAAAGTACTTACCTAATAGCAGTATGTAGTTAAGTAGTTCATTATTTTCTTGTTTAGAAAAAATAACATTCTTTATGGTTAAATGAAGTATAATATTAGCTTGAATTCTTAGCCAATTCTTCTTTGCCAACCAAAATTCTTTCACCTTATTACAGTTGAAAAGCACATGTATTATTGTTTCAGTTTCCAGGCCGCAAAAAATGCATCTGTCATTGTCTACTTTATTTATTTTGTGAAGAAAAGATTTTGTATCTAGTATATGGTTATTTACTTTAAATTTGAAGTTTTTAAATTTGAATTTAATGAAAACAGGGTTTTACATTTCATGCAAATTGTCTCCTAGACAATTTGCAAGAAATGTCAAATCCTGTTTTCAGGTGAAAATAAAAATGCTATCAATTTGTTGTCTGCTTCATTTGCCCATAGAGTTGTAAAGGTTAACCAGACTAGATACACTTGAAAGACTTCAGCAAGTTCTTTTTACAAGATAGACAACTTTTGTGACTTCCTGTTTGCTTTCCTGATATAGGAAATAGACTTAGATTTGACTGACCAGAGTCTGTGATGTTCACATTTATGATAAAATACTTTGTTTGCCAAAACAGTTACTATAGTGGTGTCAATATGGTGTATGTGACAGTCTGCTTCCAAACAGATACACTTGTGATAGGTGATATGTAGTGTTACTTCTTAGGAAAGAGATGATGCAAATGTGGTAAGTCTGATACGACTGATCTGTTTGCTCAGGGGATACTGTCACAATGCACAGATGTGGTGTTTTATGTCCTTTACAATATTATTTAAAATAAAAATAAGAGAAAAAGTCCAGGGAGTGCCACAATCACAAGCTGCAGCCCTTCCCAGACACCAAGAGGAAGAGGAAACAGACAAAACCAAACAAGCGCAAATCGAACAAACATATAAAAAGTTAATATCACAAGTGCAAATTGAACTAACATACAAAAAGCACTAAGATTAGCTCTCTCTTCCCCAAGCAAGGTAATCACAATGCTCAAAGGACTGAAAAAACACAAGAACAAAAATAACACAAGTCACATCAAGGATGGATAGGTGATAATGAAAGGCTCTTTGCAGAGGGGTGAATACCCTGCTTCTTTGGGAGTAGTTCAAGTGGGGTCTTCACTGTCTGCCTATCCAGTTTGTTGGAGACTGTGGGGCAACTGCCAGGGGCAAGTGCCGTTTGATGAGATATGACATAAACACATGCCAGTTTGTGTGAATAATATTATTTTGAATTTTGTAAACTTGAATATTTGCTTACATCTTTTTTTTTTTTCTTTAAAAAAAGAATGTTTTGGGTATATCATATGTTATGAAGAATTTGAATTAAATAAAATTACAAAATTAAGAAAAAGGCTCTTTGCAGTGAAGCACCATTGTCATGAGCAGAATTCTACTACCAGAGGGATTTGAACCCAGATGCTCATGGTACGAAGTGGGGAGTGCTAACCATTTGGACACCTGGATGCTTTGAGAGACACACTGTGGAAACTTGATCTAAATAAGAGCTGTCAGAGGATCTGACTATAGCCCCTCTGCAGCACTATCAGAGCTTTCTAGCTTTAATAGTTCCTGAGAAATCTGTTAAAAAAATTTTCAAGAATGGCAAAATTTGAAAACCTATCAAGGGACATAACTTCAAGAGTTATTGGCCCTTGGCCACCAATTTTGCCATTACATCTTCCTTCCTTTAGAGTGTGTGTATAAGTTTCATCAAAGCAGGACCACAAACATAAAAGTTATCAAGCAAAATGCATTTTAATTTTTTGAAAACCTACCAAGGGACATACTCCAAGAGTTATGGACCCTTGATGCTTATTCTGATATACATGATACATCCAGTCATTGTCCATGTTTATAAAACTTTCAGCTTTCTAGCTTTCTTAGTTCCTGAGAAATCTGTTATGAAAATTTTTAAGAACAGCAAAATTTGAAAACCTACCAAGGAATATAACACCAAGAGTTCTGGGCCCTTGGCCACTATTCTGCCCCTACACCTTCCTCACGTTAAAAACAAAGTGTGGTATTAGTTTCATCGAAGTAGAATCACAAACATAAAAGTTAAGCAAAATGGATTTTAATTTTTTGGAAACCTACCAAGGGACATAATGCCAAGAGTTATAGACCCTTTGCCCCTATTTGGGTATACACAATACACCCAGTCATTGTCCATGTTTATATGAACTTTCAGCTTTCTAGCTTTCTTAGGTTCTGAGAAATCTGTTATGAAAATTTTCAAGAATGTCAAAATTTGAAAACCTTCCAAGGGACATAACTCCATGAGTTATATGCCCATGGCCACTGTTCTGCCATAACACCTTCCTTAACTTAGAGACCAAGTATGGTATAAGTTTTATCAAAGTAGGACCACAAACATAAAAGTTATTGAGCAAAATGCATTTTCATTTTTTTTAAAAACCTACCAAGAGACATAACTCCAAGAGTTATGGACCCTTGGCCCCTATTCTGGTAAACAACATACAGCCAGTCATTGTCCATGCTCATGATTAAACGAACTTTCAGCTTTTTAGCTTTTATTGTTCCTGAGAAATCTGTTACAAACATGTTCAAGAAGGGCAAAATTTGATAACCTATCAAGGGACATAACTCCAAGAGTTATGGGCTCTTGGCCACTGTTCTGCCACTACATCTTTCTTACCTTAGCGACCAAGTGCAGTATAAGTTTCATTGAAGTAGGACCACAAACATAAAAGCTAGAGTCAGGGAATCACACAGTCACTGAATCACAGTCACGGAATGACCGAAGCACATGGCAAATCCAGTATAGTCCCACTTTTTCTAAACAGGGCTATAAAAATGTATCCTAGAATAAGTGGATTAAAATGCATTACAGTAGTTATTATAAGTTTTCAGACAGACAGGCCTGTAGACCCCATTCATATGCTGTAGAAATGGTGGCATTTGATCAGGGTCTAACCTGTTTGTAATTCAGCAGCTTGTAGACACATCAACAGGTCTCTTTATCACATGTCTCTACTTGTGTAATTTGTGATGTATTAAACACTTAGCACCCTGAATGAAAATTTCAGCAGTCACAATTTTTTTTAAATATTTTTCTTATTGTCCCAGAAAATAGGCTTTGACAGTTCATGAAATTAGTTTCCAACTGAGACAATTAATATAAAATGCCATATCCTGTTAACTGGTTAGAGTAAGAAACATATTGATTTGTCATCTGCTGAACTATTGCTTGTGTTGAGGTTTTATGGCCCAGTCAACCCAATGGGGTCATGTCGAGCATGGTCAGTTTACCTAACCACACATTTACTGGACAGACTTAGTCCTCTAAGCGGCTAACCAGTATTGTGCACATTCTCTTGCCAGAAACTGACAAATGCCCTTCTTGAACCAGCGGAAGGGAGAGAATGACCGTAGAAAATATTTCACGATCAATCTCCACGAAAGAATGTTGCCAACCTCGGTGGGGGTGGAACCCGCGACCTCCTGGTCTCCAGTCGGACGGCACATCCAACTAAGCCACTGAGGCCAGCTCATCTGCTGAACTAGCCCAGAGAGCAGTTTTGTGTTTGTGTTGATGTTTTACGACCCAGTCATCCCACTGGGGTCATGTTGAGCACAGTCAGTTTACATAACCATACTTTTTCCTGGGCAGGCTTAGTCCTCTAAACCCATAACCACTTGTTGTGCACATTCTTTTGCCAGAAATCAGAGAGTGGTTAAGGTTAAAAGTGTGTTAATTTAATGCAAACAGCGTAGACCTTTATCAGACGCTACATTCTGTGGGTAAATATGGAAACTGCTATGTCATCATATACTTAACACGCTATCAGCAAATACAACAGACAACAAATTTATAATATTTATCTCATTTTCCCCCCAAAAAAGGATCAGACATTTCATGCAAATTGTCTCTTAAGTAGAAAATTTGCATAATATGTCAAATCCTATTTTCTGGGAAAAACAAGAAAAATATTTCAAAATGTAATCTGCTGAAATTGCTGCCTAGCATGCTAAGCATTAATAAAAGTATTGCAATTACCAGCATCATTCAATTCAATCAGGACCAACCTTCTTTGCTGGTCTTAAATCATCATCTTTCTCCTCCTCCTCCTCATAGGCTCTAGCACCATCTGTAATTGTATGCAGCAACATCATCTGTAAAACAACAATAACTAAGAGTAATTATCAGAATGATTCTTATCATTTAGTACTCTCTGGACAAATTCATCAGATGACAAACAAATGTTTTAAGGGGCAGTGGGGTTCTCCAAAATGGATGGATGGATATTTTATTTATAGATGCCCAACCCTAAAAGGGCATATAGCGTCTAATAAGTTGTATATTATATGATGATTTTATTTAATGAGAAATTAAAAATATCTAGGATTGATGTGTTCATTTTAAAAAGATCAAGTATCAATGATTTTAAATTATTAAAAATACAGATCATATTTTATTAAAAAGTCTGATCTCTTTCAGAAAGTCGAGTATTTTCTGAGTTGGCATATCATTAAAAAGTTCCTTTATATTTTTTACATTAAAATACTTTGTGCGAATATAATTAAATTCAGCACAAGTGACAAGAAAATGTTTGACCGTAAAAGGTTCGTTACAAGGAATGCAGAATGGAGCTTGTTCATTTTTTAATATGTAAGAATGAGTAATTCTAGTGTGTCCAATTCTACATCTCGTGATTTTTGTTTGTTCTTTTCTGCTGTAATTAGAGAATGTGCATTTGCTGTTAAAATTTGGTTTTATTTCATTTAGTTTATTTTGAGTTTGTGTTTCCCAAACAGACTGACATTTATTGTTAATGTATAGACGGATGTTCGATTTAAAGTCAGAGTGAGGAATTTTAAAATTGGTTATCACTAAGGATAGTGCAGATTTAGCTTCTAAATCGGCTAATTCATTTCCACGAATATTAACGTGGCTGGGAAGCCAACAAAATACAATTTCTTTTGAAACTGAAAGGTAATAATATTTTTTAAGAATTTGCTGAATTAATGGGTTTCTATGGTGTAAATCTTTAAGAGATTTTAATACAGAAAGAGAATCTGAATAAATGATGAACTGTTTTTCAGACTGATCTCTGATATGGTAAAGTGCAATATCAATTGCCTTGGCTTCGGCGGTAAAAATGGAGCTATTATCAGGTAATCTGATACTGTCAGTAAAATTTGGACTAATAACAGAACAAGCAACTTTCTCATCTTGTTTCGAACC
Source organism: Anodontia alba (assembly GCA_964016985.1). Lineage (NCBI taxonomy): Eukaryota > Metazoa > Mollusca > Bivalvia > Lucinida > Lucinidae > Anodontia > Anodontia alba. The sequence continues at coordinate 97,401,747 of OZ024825.1, read as the reverse complement.
ATCTGTATAAATTGACAGGTAATGTTTATAATTTGATTTGATTTCTAAAAATTCATTTTTAAAAATATGTGACTCAACTTCTGTTTTTTTATTTTTATGAAGGTCTAATATAATCTTTGGAGGGTTTAACGTCCATGGCTCTTTTGATGGAAAAGAAAAATGCTGAACATTTTTAATATTAATATTGGCCTCTTCAAGTAACGGTTGTATTCTCAGGCCAAGGGGTTTAATAGCCGTAGGTTTATTGTTGTAAAATCTTTTGTATTTAGGATTAAAAACAAAATCATAGGCTGAATTTTGTGGATTGGCAGCTAATTTAGTAACATATTGAAGAGATAATTTTTCCCTTCTTATATATAGTGATGGTTCATTTGATTCAGCGTATAAACTTTCGATGGGGGAAGTACGAAAAGCCCCTAGAGCCAGATGTAAACCTTGGTGATGAATAGTATCCAAAGATTTCAAATAAGATTTTCTAGCGGATCCATAAACTATGGATCCATAATCCAGTTTAGATGGAATTAAAGATCTATAAAGATTTAAAAGAACAGTACGATCTCCTCCCTCTCCAAAATGGAGACAATTTGAATGAAATGTAATAATGTTTTTTATATAGTCATTTTTCCTTTCTGACTGACTTTTGTTTTCATAGGGAATAGCTCAAATATGGTAGGCATCAATAATGCTTAATTATCATTTATAAATCAGTATAACTCGATGAAAGTTTACTGTCCTGTCAAAGGTTGGACGAGTTCATCCAAAATCTTTTTTTAGGTCGACTAGAACTGGCATCTCGGGCACTTTCGAACTTATCCGTAAAGCATTCGGCGATAGCAACCGAGAAAAGCAAATATATACACAATACTTCGTAACAGCGGATGGTATGGTGTAGTGGATACATCACTAGGGTATGACTGTCTTGAGTAGTGTAAAATGTTGTATTGGCACCGTGCAATCTTTCTTTTTTCTTTTTTTGTATTTTACTTTGGAAGCCTTATATCAATTGTGGCTTAAAAATTATTTTTTTTCATACTCAATTAAATACCCCACCCACCCACTCCTGTCCCCTCAAAAAAAAAAAAATAAAGGACCCCGGCTAATTGGCACTTACTGTATTGAAGTCTGAGCAAACAGTGTGGATCCAGAGCAGAACAGGGAGTCATTACAGTAAGCATTCCATATAAATCTATAGCAGGCCATTATCAGCCCGTCAGGGCAGCTGATGGGCCGATAATGGCCTGCTATAGATTTATGTAGAATGCTAGCTTGGATTAGAGTAATTAATGAATGTCTCTCATCTGGTAATTTTAGATAAATAAACAGCTGAATGTCCTTAATAAATTTTGGGGGAAGTATGGTAAGATGTCAGAATGTTTAGGGTAAACATGGTATTTTTTCTCTCTTCTTTCTTTTATTTTTTGGCAACAAACAAGATACTACATCGTTATCTTAACACTTTATCATCATTCAGTCTAATCAGGACCTTTGTCCGCTTACAAAATTGATGGATATTATAGAAAATATGAATGGACAAGAACAATCAAGAGAAGATCCAGATGAGACTGTGTGGATGCACAGGTTGATCTTGACCTTCACTATTCGAATGCAATATGAGCTCATCATTACACACATTAAAGACTTTTTTGTATCAACGTTTAGCGGATAACATTTTGAAATATTTTTCTTATTTGCCCCAGAAAACAGAATACAACATTTCATGCAAACTGTTTACTTGATTGAATCCTATTTTCTGGTAGAACAAAAAAAAGAAGAAAAATCACATCAATTTGTCTACTACTGAATCTGCCCATGGCGTGGTAAGTGTTGAAAACATAAGAGTTTTCACATTGCGCTGATTTAGATGAAAAAAGGAAGGAAAAATGATAATAATAATAATAGTAATAATAATAATAATAATAATAATAAAAAAACAACAACACACACACAAAGATAAAATATTATTACGAGTCCAAAAAAAAAAAGAAAAAAAAAAAGACAGTTACAGGGATTGACACTCCGACAGTCGATTTAGTTTTTGACTTTATGGACACCGAACTTACCCTTTGAGCTATGATCCAATACCCTTGCAAGAAACCGCTACTAATGTATAACTTAGTCAAACCGAGTCTGTGAATCGGAAAGTACTGCGTGGCATTATTTATACCCGTAACAACCTGCTTTACCTTGATGATGGATTATTCCAATAATAAAAGTACATTGACACGACAGTAAACATTCATCGAGTAATAATAGCAGAAGTCCCAGTAACTCTTTTCACATTTTTATTTTTACTTCTTCTTAGTACTTTTCCACATATATAATAAACTAAGGATCAAATATATCATGGTCCATTATTTTGCGATTTTCCAGTATATCATGAATCGACCTTGGATCCAAAATTTTCCTTATGCAAAAATATTAAAGCTTAAAATATGTTTGTTCCCAGCAGGCACATGACGTTGCATCGACGTTGAGGCGACGTTATATTTACGTCATGTGCCTGCCGGGTTGTTTTACTTAATTTGAGAAACATAACTGATTGTAATTTGTTTCAGTATTGATTTTTTGTGCCTGTCTTGACCCGAAGTTGCATCACACACTATGATAAACAATCCAATTGTCAATCAGTACAGGAGTTGATTATGACTGGCAGACAATTAATCATAATCACCTTAACTGTCATAATCAGTGTCATTATTGGGTACATCATTCTACTCAAGGCTCAATCTTATATCAGTGGGAGAGAATGACCGAAGAAAATATTTCATGATCAATCTCCACAAAAGAATGTTGCCAACCCGGTGAGGGTCGAACCAGCAACCTCCTGATCACTAGTCAGATGTGCAGCCATCTGAGCCATCAAGGCTGGCGTGACGTCATCAAAAGCACCCTTTTGCATGCACTATGTTGACGAGGTGAATTACTGTAGCCTGATCATGGTGAGGTTTTGTATTTGGCTCAATGGGTTAACATTAACTCTTGTCCTGCTGAATAAATAAAGATGCCATGCCCACTTCTAATTTCCGGCCATTCAGATTACTTAATCCAGGTGTTTGATAGAAATTCACATATTTAATGGCAAACAGTGCAGATCCAGATCAGTTGGCTTCTTCAGAAGCCAACTGATCTGGATCTACACTGTTTGCAAAGGCAGGGTATATCCAGGTTCAGCAGGACAAGGGTTAACGTCATGTTAGAATATAACATCATATATACACATTCATGTAACATTTTAGAAAAAAAAATATAACATTGTACAGTGAAGGTTATTGACTGAGTTGAAGTTCCAGTCAATCCATTAGGGTCCTGTCAAGCTGGTCACTTTACCTAGCCACACTTTTCCTGGGCAAGCTTAATCTAAGCAATTAACAAGTATTTGTTCATTTTTCACCAGGATGTCAGGTGAAGGCTTTTATGATATCATATGAGCATTAGTAACAAATACAAATAATACTTTAGGAAAAAATATAACCTCGTCCAGTGACTTAAGGACAGGGCCTGAAAAAATGCGAGTTATTTGGTTGAGGACCAGTTTTTGAAGAGATGACTGACTTTTACTTCAGAAGGATATCAAAAATTAGGTCCATAATAATTCATGTTTTCTAATAGTTACACCTTATCTTGGGCAAGAAAACCAAACAAATCTTTTATCAACACATAACACTAACCGTGTACCGGAAATCACTTGAGCGATCTGCTCATTATCACAATGCCGCTTGATCCACGTGTCAAAAATAAAGAAAGTACCCATCTGATTGACAGGTAAAAACTCAATACCAGCGGTTAGCATACTTACCCTAAGTATTGGGACACCGTAAAGCCTTGTCACCACGCAATTTGTAATAATGCCAAATTGCAGCGTTATTACAAATTGCGTGGTGACAAAGCCTTACCATACTGGTCCTAAAATTGAAAAATGTTTATTTTACTTCATCTTGATGCATCTTTAATATTGCTGCATGAGTGGTAGACAATATGGATGAGAAGCCACACATTTTGCTACATCTGATCTGGGTCTACACTGTTTGCTCAGGCTTGTCTGTCCCAACACTTGGGGTTATTACAGTAAGTATATAAGGGTCAGTGTTTCATACCTGCATGCTTGGTCACATATTAAACAACAGAAGATAGTTTTCTAGCTGTTGATAATTTATTTAATTTCAAAAGATCTGTTTAATGTGCTTCATTGTAATTTTTAAAGTGCTCCTTAATTTTTTTCTACTGGTCCATAGAAAGAAAAAAAAATGAAGTGGCCAGCTCCAGCACAACGTGACTTGCCACTACATGAAGAGAGTCCGGTTGTTTCCTTTTTGTGCTCTTGTGGCGTCTCATCTGGGTCTACACTGTTTGCCACTCATCCAGCAATTTTTAGACACAACATCAGGTAGTGAATTGTACTGGTTCAAATTTTAGAACATATATGGTAAGGAGTTGAGGTGTCCGAATACTTAGGGTAAATACGGTAATACTAAAGCAGCATCTGCATTTGGAAACGGCAATACAGAAATTCAACAGTGGTTATGGAAAATAATGACATCACCACTTGTTAAACTCTGTAAATGTGGCCAAAATATGGACTTAGCAAACTCTCTAAATGTGGCCAAAAATAACTGGACTGATCGCCAATTATCAGTTTCTCGAGCCCTGCTCAAGGCTTCTGGTTCCCAACTGTTTTATGTCTAATAAGAAAGTGAAATCGGCAGTCACAGGTCACTGAAGAAGGTTATATTTATACCTATACTGTTAAATCATAAATACAAACAATCTCACCATTAAGTTGGCAGAGCCTCACCAGGACAGTAGAGTTGAGGAAGCCAATTATAGCTGACTTGAACACTATAAAAGATGGTAAATAACTAAGGCAGTACAAGCAGATTGCAAAGAAGCATAATTATAACATAAATCATCATCATCATCATCATACCTGTCCTCATCACAATCTTGACATCACCACTTGTTAAACTCTGTAAATGTGGCCAAAATATGGACTTAGCAAACTCTCTAAATGTGGCCAAAAATAACTGGACTGATCGCCAATTATCAGTTTCTCGAGCCCTGCTCAAGGCTTCTGGTTCCCAACTGTTTTATGTCTAATAAGAAAGTGAAATCGGCAGTCACAGGTCACTGAAGAAGGTTATATTTATACCTATACTGTTAAATCATAAATACAAACAATCTCACCATTAAGTTGGCAGAGCCTCACCAGGACAGTAGAGTTGAGGAAGCCAATTATAGCTGACTTGAACACTATAAAAGATGGTAAATAACTAAGGCAGTACAAGCAGATTGCAAAGAAGCATAATTATAACATAAATCATCATCATCATCATCATACCTGTCCTCATCACAATCTACATCATCATCTGCATCAACATTACAAATGTAATAAAGTACAGTAATTCCATTATTCACAATATCATCATCATCAACATCATCATCATCATCATCATCATCATCAGTAACCATTCAATAATATTAACCACTTATACATTTAGAATACATAATCAAAATGTATATAATTCATAAACAGTACTGTCAAACCATAAATATTACCAATCTCACTGATTGTCATCATTAGGTTAGCATTGCTATCATCATCATGATCCTTGCAAAGGACTGTAGACATTCAACAAGCTCAGCAACAGCAGCAATAGCACCACCATCATCAATAAATCTCAGTTATAATGGCACTCATTGTCATCAACATCAGTGTTAATGTGCAGTCAGGCAGGTCAAAGATGCAGGCAAAACTGATGAATATAAAAATAATAATAAGCTTTGCATTCAGAATCTCTTCCCTGATCATAGTGGCCACCGGCTATAACCCCTACGATACACACCAAACAATCCTTGCGGGCATTAGATCTCCGGACCCTCGTCATGAATGGTAGAGTTGAGAAAGGAAATGCTAAGCAGAAAGGTAAGCTGTAAAAGAGAAGCAAAATTAAGGCATATAAAATGCAAAAAGAAAAGAAGCAAAAGAAAGATACCATCATCATCATCACCATCATCATCATCATTAACATATCATCCTCATCAGTCTCAGCTTCATTACAATAAATCAAAAACATTGATGACTTAAAGCATCAACACCATCATCATCACTTCTACATCATCATCATCATCATCATCATCACTTACAGTACTATTGTAATCATAATCAAGTAAATGTAACACTTTACAGAAAAAAAAATATTAACTTTGTCTGGTGACCTGAGGCTTCTAGTGCCCAGCTGCATTATGTCAAATAGGAAACTGAAACCAGAAGTCACAGGTCACTGAACAAGGTTATATTTATACCTATACTGTCAAATCATAAATATAAGCAATCTCACCATTAGGTTGGCTGAGCCTCATCACAACTGTAGAGCTGAGGAAACCAATGATAGCTGAAAAAAATGCTGCAAAAGACGGTAAATAACTAAGGCACATATAGGTTAAAAAAAAATGGCAAAGAAGCATAAATAAAGCAGATAAATCATCATCATCATCATCATCATCATTTTCAATATCATAATCTGCACCAACACTATGATTGTAATCAGGTGTTGTAATTACATAATTCACCACCACATTATCACCTCATCATTTTCAGTAACCATTCAATAATTATAATCACTTCTACATTTAGTATATTATAATCAAGAAGTATTTGATTCATCAACAATACTGTAAAGTCATAAACACAACCAATCCCATTGACCTTTGTCAAGGATCATAATCCTTGCAAAGGACTGATACAAAATCACTTTCAAATACATTCAATACATGTAATCAACAATTAAACATATCTTGAACATGTTTGTCAAAACATTACCATCTCATCTTTTGAAATTCTACACATCATCATCATCATCATCATCATCATCATCATCAAAACAGCCATTATCATCAACAAAAACATATAAAATCATCATCATCATCACCATCAACATCCATTTTGATGTGCAGTCAGGCAGATCAAAGACGGTCTTTGCTGACAAAACCGTTAAATAATATAAAGTAGTGATCATGTAGCTTTGCATTCAGATCACTTCCCTGATCATAGTGGCCACCGGCTATTACCCCTACGATACACACCAAACAATCCTTGCGGGCATTAAATCTCCTGACCCTCATCATGAATGGTAGTTTAACCCACTGTAGTCTGGAGACCCATAAAAGGGTACTTGGCAAACAGTGCAGACCCAGATCAGACGCTGCATGATCAGGGCCTCCACTGTTTGCAAATAGTTTAGCCATTTTTCTCTAGGAATATGTAAATCTCATAGCCGGACATACCTAAAATTGAAATTGGACTCTTCCAATATATAGTGTGGGAAGGTCTATTCAGTATACAATGGGTTAAGAAAACCAATGCAGCTGTGAGGTAAGCTCTTGGTAAAGAAGCACAATTAGGCATATAAATAACAAATGCTGGAAGAGAAGTGCAATTAAGTCATATAAATAACAAATGCTGGAAAAGCAGCACAATTAAGGCAAATAAATTACAAGAACATATGTGAATTCATACAATTACAAACAATGATAAAGCATGATTAAAGACTATGTATTCCTCAAAAATAGACATTTTATCTTCCAATAAAGGTTTAAAAAGTATTGATACAATCATAAAATGTGGCACCTGACAGCCTGTAAAATTTCATTTAGTTTCTTGTTCTTAAACTGAATAAAAACTGATGATTTTTTTTATCCTATCTTAGAATTAATGTTGCCAACATTAATTAAGAGATATCATAAAAAATCAGTTCATTTTTGATCAGGTTCAAAAACACAAGACTAAATGAATTTTTAAAGGTTGTTAGGTGCCATATTTTATGATCATATTAATACAATATATCAATTTATTAAACCTTTCTTGCATAAAAAATGTCTATTTTTGAGGAATATGGAGCCTTTAAAACAATGAACTAAACAACAGCAACAAAATTAATGCTTAGCACTCTGGGAAAAAAATTCAGCAGATGACATTTTGGAATGTTTCTCTTATTTTTCACTTAAATAGGTTTGACATTTCAGGCAAAGTGTTCTGCCAAGAGACAATTTGAATGAAATGGTGATGCCTATTTTCTGAGAAAATTAGGAAAATATAAATTCTTTATTTGCTGAATTTACCCATAGAGTGATAATTATGATAATATGAAAAAAATGATAGTAAAACTGAATCACAAATGTGAATCACCAACATGAATTGCAAGTATGAATTGCAATTGCCAACATGAAACGCCGACATTAATCGCAAACGTATAGAAAGCGTCGCGAACCGACTCGCTGTTGAGCTGAAACCGCAAACGGCACACAAAAACACACATTTTCATATACAGTCACTTTCAAATCAATCAATCAGCAAAATTTCATGCATACACACTAAATTGAGCCATGCCAATGAAAAATGTGCCTTCTAGGCATGAGCAGAGATCAGGGCCCAGTTGTTCAAAACTAACAATGTCGTTTTCAAATATGGCATATACACTAATATTTTTGCTGAAAAAATTTTATTTGCAAAAGCTACTCACATTTTTTCAGCAAAAATACCCATGGATTAGATATTGTACTTACTAAAACAATTAACATTTTGACCACTAAAGAGCTCATTAAGCTAACGATGCTTTGAACAACTGGGCCCAGAATGCAGTCTAATCTGGGCATTCACTGTCCGCTGCCAGTCATTGGATACTATAGAATATATCAATGGAGAGCAAAGACCCAAAGGAGACTGAATATGTGTATTTTGCACATAGTTGAAAACACCATTTTTCGCTTGATGCGGCCCAACTTTATATTCTGATCAACTACTAAGTACAATCTAATACACTATCAATCTAATATAATCTAACCTATCTAATCTCATACCTAATCCAGTCAACAGTATTGCAGTCATATCATCATGTCAAGATATCACCTCTGAATCTGTGGTACTTTTACCTGACCTGGTCAAATGACAAACTCAAGTTCTGCATTATGTTACTGGCAGCTCTGCCACAGAGGCACAAGGCAGCCCATCTATCTTGCTGGCCCCAATGGGCTGGGACATGGTACTTAGTCAAGTTATTCAGTACCAGCGTCTCTGAATCTGTGGGACTTTTACCCAACTTGGTCAAATGACAAACTCAAGTTCTGCATCAAGTTAATGGCAGCTCTGCCACAGAGGCACAAGGCAGCCCATCTATTTCAATGGGCGGGGGCATGGTGCTTAGTATAAAGTACCAGTAAACAGTATATATATTTCAGTCATGTCAAGATATTGCCTCTGAATCTGTGGGACTTTTACCCAACCTGGGCCAATGTAAAACTCAAGCCCTGCATTAAGTTACTAACAGCTCTGCCATAGAGGGATAAGGCAGCCCATCAACTTCGTGGGCCCTGATGGGTGGGGGCATAATACCTAGTCTGATAAAATCTAACAACTTAAAACAGAAAACAACTTCATGACTTATGTCAGTACAGGAATGTGTATTGCTGACTGACTGTTCAGATTTTTAACGCTACCAGGCAACTGAGTCACACAGAGGCAGCACCAGAAAATCTGGATTAGTTTTACTGGACTACTGGGTTGACTTGAAATGGTGCCTAGTCATAATTCATAACTAGGTCACCTCACCCATACAGGGGATGCGTGAAAATCCAAACAGGGTGTAGGCATGTTCAGACCTCATACATAAGTAGTAGTCCAGCCTGTAAGTTGCAGAATTTTGACTGCTGGCTGAAAAGTTTGAGCTTTTAATCTTATGCCTAATGCGTGTCAATTCAGACTGCATAATGCATTGGGTACACAGCTCGAGTCGTGAGTAAGATGCACTTCCTAGCCACATGTCGGTAGGATGCCGGAAAGGATGCAAGATGGGTGTCCTCACCCAAGAGCCGAGAGGGTGTCCCCACCCGAGAGCTGAGAGGGTGTCCTCAAATGAGAGGCAGAGGGTGTCCTCACCCGAGAGCCGAGAGGGTGTCCTCACCCGAGAGCCGAGAGGGTGTCCTCATCGGAATGGGTGTCCTCACCCTAAAAAGGTCAACACTAGAGGGTATCTTCTCTAGCAGACATGTCATTCTAATCATTGTTCACCAGCCCACAGAAATGTATCTCTCCCCCAGGGTCATTGCAGGCTTGTTCAAGGTAGCCATACTATGAAATGATGTTCTCTTGTTGGAAGCCCATTTTCAATTCCTTCTCTATGCGTTCTTAGATGTTCTCAATCTAGTACTTGCTGGTGGGTCCTTTTATCATGATCCATTTCTTGTCTCTAGTGTTGAGCTGGTACATAAAGAAGGCTGGTAGATCTATGTTGATAGTCTCATCTGGGCATTGGAGACGCTAGATTTTGATGATCATGACTTCAGCTTCCCTTATCTTGATGCTGGTGACACCCTGGAGGTCAGACTTCTCATGTAATGAGTATGAGAAGTCATAGCTGATGTAGCTGGTAGGGCACTTCTCTTTGCTGGCTGGCACTGTTGGAGGCTGTGTCCTTGTCTTCTTCTTCAGCAGACTGTCTGGAGTAGGAGGCAGTGTGATTGGTTGAGTGATGGTCGGTGCAGGCTCTATGGTAGCTGTCTTCTGCTTGCGGTCATGTGTGATGGTGGATCTTGAAGTGTCTGGTACTATCTGTGCTGGTGATAGTGGTGTCTCTTCCACACAGGGAATTGGTTGGCTAGCTTGCGTTGGCGATCTTGTCAGTGGTGGTCGTCAAGCTGGAGTGGGCTAGCGAGGCCACATACCAGCAAGGGGTTAGGCTGCCTCCTACTTTCAGCCCCCTTCTTGTCAAAGGGTTAGTTGGTTGTTTTTTTGGAAAGTCACTTCCATCTTGACTTAATCTTTCCTGTCCGCCATTCTTCATAATGGGGACCCATCAAATCTGTACTGTCTCAAGGCATTGAGAAGTACTGCTGGCAGCAAATCAGTCCTTATTGCTGGTTGGTTATTCAGACGATGTTGACACTTCAAAGGTCGGTCAACTGGTCTTTTGTGATGATGATGTATATGAATGTGTATTGATACAACTGCCTCACTATTTAAAGGCAATTCTAATGAGTACTCACAACAGATTTTCTGATGATAAATACAAGTTTTGCTGGATTATATGGCTTGAATTTATGAATGTAGCACCCCTGGACTTTTCTCTTCCTTTTTTGAAACTATGCTTAGTCATAATTCATTACTGAGACATCTTGCCCAGACTGGATGCTAGGTGTCCAGTTTTTTAAGGACAATCATTGAGAAAACAGATATAAAAGTGATCCCTGGTGATGAAGTAGCGCTGAAACATCAGCTTCTTGTATGCAATATGAGGACTGATGTGCCACCAAAATCTAAGTGCAAGTTCATCCCTTGCCTCAAAGATTGGAAGCTTAAAGACCCTCAGACCAGCTATCATTTCTAAGAGGTCTTCAACTTGCATGTGAGCATGTTGGCAGGTGTAGCTGATAGGGCCACTGAGGATATCTGGAACAACATCAAGACTGGACTGCTCAAGACAACTGAGGAGGTGTGTGGCACAATTCGGCCCCACAGTTGGCATTGTGAAACCTGGTGGTGAAATGAACACATGGAAAAGGCCATTGCTGCCAAGCAGAAAGCTTTCAAAGCCTGAAAGACTGGTAAAGGCACTAGGGCATCATACAATACAGCCAAACACAATGCCAAACAAGCAGTGCACCATGCTCATCAAGAAGCCAGCAAGAACGTCTACAAGAATATTGACCCCAAGTCTTCAGAAGTCTACTGCCTTGCTAATCAGTTTAAAAGAGAACGCTGATGTTGTTGGTGACAAACCAGTGAAGAATGATGCAGAAGAGATGTCAATGAGCAAAGACTCAAAGCAGATGACCTGGTTAGAGCACTACCAAAGGCTTCGCAACCTTGAGTTTGACTGGTACCCAGACAACCTGTCTTATCAACCACCAGTGGAAGGCCTGCCCATCCCAATCACCACTGATATGTTTAAGAAGGCTATTACACAGAAGAAGGAGGGTAAAGCACTGGGCTCATCAGGCATAGTGGTGGAGATTATACGAGCAGCCAGTGTCATGGGCACCACCATGATCTGTGACCTCGCAGCTGCAATGATTCACAATGGCTAGTTACCCCTCTGACTGGGAGCAGTTTCATTGTCTGCCTCTACAAGGGAAAGAGGGATGCATTGGAAAGGGGCAACTACTGCAGTCTCAAGCTGACAGAGCAAGTAATGAAAGTCCTGGAGAGGATTGTGGACAATCTCATCAGACAGTTGGTGTCAATCGACAATTCCCAGTTTGGCTTTGTCCCAGGCAGAGGCACAACAGACACAATCTTTGTTGTCAGGAAGTTGCAAGAGAAGTATTTAGCTGCCATCAAGAGACTCTACATGGCTTTCCTAGAGCTGGAGAAGGTTTTTAATTTACCCCAGAAGGTCATCTGATGGGCACTGAAAAAACTTGGTATGGAGGAGTGGATTGTTCAACTGGTGCAGGGGATGTATACAAATGCACGGAGCCAAGTCCGTGTTGGTGAGGGGTACACCAAGGCTTAGTACTCAGCCTGCTGCTCTTCATCATTGTGCTTGAAGCCTTATCACAAGAGTTCTGCTCTGGGATCCCCTGGGAGGACCTCTATGCCAATGACCTTGTTATCATCGCTGAATCATTCGAGGAATGTGTCAGGAGGCTCTTGACTGGGAAAGATGCAATGGAAAAGAAAAGACTGAGAGTAAATGCAGGAAAGCCAAAGATCAAGATCAGTGGTACAGGCCTTGACCTCCTGTAGAGTTCAGGCAAGTTTCCATGTGCTGTCTGTCACACTGGAGTGAGCAGCAACAGAACTTTCTGCAATGGATGCAAGCACTGAGTGCACAAGAAATGCAGTAGGCTCAAGCACTTGTCAAAGGACCCTGACTACAGAATGATGTACTTGGTGCCAGGAAACTGCACACCTCTTGGGCGGCAGACCACAGTGGGACGTCCAAGTCGGACCTGACAAGCTGGAGGTGGTAGCTTCCTTTTGCTACCTGGGAGACATGCTCTCAGTAGCTGGTGGCTGTGAACTTTCGACTACAACATGTGTGAAAACCGCCTGGAAGAAGTTCAAGGAGCCAGTTCTCTATTCATGCCACCGCTCTTTCAAGACACATGGCGATGTGTTCACCTCTTGTGTGTGGAGTGCAATGCTCCACTAACAAAGCCAAACTGCCAGCATCTGCAGTGAAATGACAGGTCAATGATCAGACAGATCTGCAATGTCAGGCCACAAGACATTGTCACCACCAGGTCCAATGAGCTACTTGCGCAGCTTGGCACTGAGGAGCTGGACCTCATTCTGAAGGAGAAAAGGCTCTGCTGGTATGAAAATGTGGAATGCTTCAATGGTGCAGTCAAGACAGCCTTTCACATATGAGGTGAGGGAAATCGTGAGCCGGGGAGGCCCAAGATGACATGAAAACAGCTGAAAGAGAGGGATTTCAGAGAGTGGAAGCTCTCGGCTATCAAGCCTCATGGTAGACATACCTGGAGATCTGGTGTGAAATCTGTCATGCGTGCAGCAAGCCAGCTATCTGGTTTGGGTTTATTGATGTGGATGTTGCCCCTGTACCTGCATGTTAATCAAGAATCTGATTAGGATATACATATGAACCACAACTGCAGTGGCCAATATTTTGAAACACTTTTTCTTTATTATTTTTCAAAGCAAATAAGTCTTGATATTTCCTGTGAATCGAATGCCAAGAAGATGATTCACATGAAATACCAAGACTTATTTACTCTGTAAAATAATAAAAACAAGCAAATTCCATGGGGAATTTATGTCCCCCGCCTTATTTTTATTTGAGGTGTTAAAAATGGTAAAGTTAACCAGAGGACCACTGGTCCTGTATCAATTACCTAAGTATTGAAGCAGGAAACCAGTGATAAAAAATAATTTCAAGATTCTGAAAAAAAACACATGCATATCTTCAGACCATCCTTAAAGCACCTGTAAAGTTTCAAAGGATCGGCTTAAAACTGTGGTAGGAGTTACGGGGTCAAGGTACCTACTCCCTATACGCTTCTGTAGTATTAGAACTCAAAAAATGTCTAAGTTAAAAATGCAGAAAAAGTGGTAAAAAATTATTTCAGGATTCTGAAAAAACCACATGCATATCTTCAGGCCATCCTAAAAGCCCTTGTAAAGTTTCAAAAGGATCGGACAAAAACTGTGGGAGGAGTTAAGGGGACAAGGTACCTGCACCCTATACACTTCTGCAATATTAGAACTCAAAAAATGTCTAAGTTAAAAATGCGGAAAAAGTAATAAAAAAATATTTCAGGATTCTGAAAAATCAACCTGCATATTTTCAGGCCATCCTAAAAGCCCACGTAAAGTTTCAAAAGGATCGGCCAAAAACGGTGGGAGGAGTTAAGGGGACAAGGTACCTACTCCCTATAGACTTCTGTAATATTAGAACTCAAAAAATGTCTAAGTTCAAAACGTGTAAAAAGTAATAAAAAATAATTTCAGGATTCTGGATAAACCACATGCATATTTTCAGACCATCCTTAAAGCACCTGTAAAGTTTCAAAAGGATCTGCCAAAAACTGTGGGAGGAGTTAAGGGGACAAGGTACCTGCTCCCTTTATACTCCTGTAGTATTAGAACTCAAAAAATGTCTAAGTTAAAAATGCGGAAAAAGTGATAAAAAATTATTTCAGGATTCTGAAAAAAACACATGCATATCTTCAGGCCATCCTAAAAGCCCATGTAAAGTTTCAAAAGGATCGGCCAAAAACGGTGGGAGGAGAACACAAGAGTAAAGGACATGAATCAACACATTTAACCTTTTGATCCTTTGCTCAGGATCAGAAATCAACATGATGCTGCAAGAGCCTAGCAAACGGGAAAGGCATGCAGCAAATTTGGTCAAAATGGATGCAACAGTGTAGGAACAGATGAATGGATAGAGAGAGGTGATCATAATATCCCCAATGTTCTTTTCAAAATATAAGGGGTGTGGGGGGAGGGGCGGGGGGGAGCGGGGAGCGGTGGGGGGTAATACTGGGTAATGATACAGCCCCATGATATGTTAAGTAAGTCAGATGACAAAGGTTTGAAGTCGCAAGCTGAAAGATAACCAAAAACTGTACCTGAAGAAATCCTCCCATACTCTAAACTGTCAAACTCATTGATACCTAAACATCTGATAAACCAAAGGAAAAGGACCTGAAGGAACAATCCAACACATTAACACTTGACAAACTGAAATACAATACCCATGAAAACCCTGAAAACTCGACCTGAAGAAACCTTCTGATGCCTTAACCTACCTATGTAACATTACATACCCAACAACACTTACCTACCTACCAATGAAATAAAAATTAAAATAAGCCACAAAGAATCTATTTTAGCTCTCTGACAAAGATTGGACCTGAGGAAACTGACGTCTAAACCTCTAAAAACTTGAAATACTTGCCCTGAAAAAAAAACTTATGTCAGCTAAATCTTGGAATCACTTGATACCCAAACCTCAAACTGAAAGATCAAACCCGAAGAAATCCTATGACATTTAAACCTTGAAACCGCTGACACACCAAACCAAAGGACCTGAAGCAAACTTTTGACACCCAAAACTCTGACAAACATAGAGAACCTGAAAAAACAACAACTCTGACACAACATGTAAACCCACAAAAACAAAAAGGAAAGGACCTGAAGAAACCTTTTGATACTAAAACCTCTGACAGACTTTACATGACGAAACCCTTCAACAACTAAACCATTAACCTTCTGACAAACAAAATACTCAGGACTTAATAAATCTTTGACAAACAGAATGACCGTAAAAAAACCTCTGACAACAAAACCTTGACAAATGAACTCTGATACCCTAACTCCTGAAAATGCGAACCAAAATATCCATAAAACTCTTTTAATAAAAACTGACAGACTACACCTAAATATAATAAAACAAACCTTTGACACCTTGAAACCCTCTAACAAACAAAAAGACAGGACGTGCAAATACCTCCTGATACCTGAACTCATGAAAATGTAAAACAAATCCATGCAACTCCTTTGATAGAAACAGAATGACAGCACACAAACATAGTAAAATAACATTTTGACACTTAAACCTTGAAACCCTCTTACCAAGAAGGTGGGACCTAAAGAGACCCTCCAACATCTTGACACCTGACAAAGTGAAACAAAAGATCCAAGAAAATTTTCCCTAAAAAACTGCAAGTCTACATATGAAGAATTGTTGACTTTTAAACTTTGACTTTGACTTTGAAATTTGAGTCCAGTCAACAATCTTTAGGCCATGTCTAGCCAGTCAGTCCATCTACTCACTTTCACTGGGCATGACTACTTTGGGCAGAAACTTTTGCCAGTAATTGACAACTGATCTTCTTCAATCAGCAGAGTTTCAGTTGGAATTGGAGTTTTACAGTCCAGTCAACCCAGTTCAGGTCAAATAAAGCTGGTCAGTTAACCTACTCACACTTTTCCAGGGCAGGCTTAATCCACTAAGTGGTTAAACCAGTACTTGTGCACATACTTTCACCAGTAACTGACAACTGTTCTTCTTAAATCAGTGGAAGGAGTAGAAGGACTGTAGAAGTGACTTCATGATCAATCTCTAGAAAAGCTATGAGGCTGAGCTGGAATTCTATCTTGTGACCCCTGGTGCTGATTAGATGTATTACTGGCTGCACTATGGATCACTCTGAATCAGCAGAAGTGGAGAATGAACAAAGAAATTATTTCATGATCAACTGCCATGAAAGCTATGTGGCCAAGCTGGGATTTGAACACGACTCACTATGGACTACTGTGTAGATCCCAGCACATAAACCTTGAAACTTGTTTGATTTGAGTCAATGTTAAATAGTCTCGTCAACCGTCATGTAAAGCCATCTCCCAAAGACGCTGCCTTGAATCTGTGGGACTTTTATCCAACCTAACAAACTCAATTTCTGCAAAAGGTTACTTGCAACTCTGCTACAGAGTCACCAAGCATCCCATCTATTTGAAATTCCCAGTGAGTACCATTTTCAGACCTGCTCAGAAAAAAGTACTGGTAATTTCTATAATGTAAGTCTGTAGTATGTCATACTGATCTACTCTGTACTTGACAAGCTATCTTTACCGCTTGTATCCATACACCTAATTTGGGCAACATGGGCCAAACAGTACAGGAGCGATGCCCTAGACAAGGTCTCAGATGGACACAGGATTCTGGGTTAACACATAAATTGCTGTAATCAACCACTGGTAGTGAACACAGTACAATCCTAATCTGTTGTCTGTGCCTCTAAACCAAATTTGGTCAGCCCAGGCCATATACTACAAGAAATATACTGGTACCATGGATATTTTTGTTCTGTAATGTGGTCAGAGATAAGTATGAAGGTTGCAGTGACCTTAACTTGTCACACACTTTCTTTTCTAGATTAGCTTTCCAGGGAGTGGACATGCATTATCCTGCTGGAACAGGTTGGTTTGAGTGCTGGCACAGAAAAAGAGGAATCTGAGGTTTGAGTACCTTGTCAATGTTAAGTCTTTGTTATCAGACTGCCATCAATCACTACCAGAGTAGTTCTGTAGTGTCATGTGATATCCACCAACATCATGACACACCCTCTGCCCCAACAGTCCACTTGATAGACATTACATACTGCATAGGATTCCTCCATCAGATGCCATGCTTGCCTGTATCCATCCTACCCATTTTTTTTTTTCTTTTCAAATTTTTATTTGATTACCTTTCTCACACTTTTCCTGGGGAAGCTTTGTCCTCTAAGTGGTTAACCAGTACTTTGTGCACACAGATTCACCAGCAACTGACAACTATGCTTCTTGAATCAGTGGAATGTGGAGAATGATGGTAGAAATGATTTCATGATAAATCCCTACAAAACTTATGTGGCTGAGCTGGGATTTGAACTTGTGATTCCTGGATCTGCACTCAGATATGCTACTGAATAAGCTAAGTGGCCCAGCCACCCTGTTTAAGTAAACTCAAGACTCATTGGTGAACATGACAGCCCTCCACTAGTTTTGCATCCACTGGAGATGTTGGCACCATCTGACACCATTACAATGACATATTGCCCTGGCATGGGCACCTTGCTGTCAGCCCCAATTCACACAGACATCATCTGCTTGACTGCTTATTCTTGGGGCATGTCTACCTGATGTCTCATGCTGTAATGTAGGCATGCTGAAAAATGTTATTACCTGGCGAACAACAATCATCTATGCAGCCTGTAGCAGTTTGGCACTGTCATATGAAGCACCATGCTATCTCCCACAACACAAGCCAGTCACAGCTCCAGATAAGGTGTTTTTGTTTTTTCTTTCAACTGAAAAGTACTGACATTTTTCTAAATTCTCCATGAAAACTAAGGTGTGGGCCTCACTGAGATGCTTCCAACAAGTACCCACAACATACAATTTTATAGAGAAATAAGAGAAAAATGTGGATTCCCCTTCTTATCTGGGTCTATACAAGCCTTCCTCTACCATGCCTACATTCATCTCACATGGGTTCACCCATTTTTCGCTGCTGTTTTTTTTTATGTACTGCATTTTGCTAAGCTATATGCCATGGCTTTGGTTTGCATGCAAAGCTTTTATATGCATTACTTATTACAGAAGACTATCATGACATCTGTGATTTTTGCCATTTATCCAATGAAACACATTTTGCATATTGTTAACGAAAAATCACAAAATTTCTGTTGGCCATACTTTGAGCTTTTGAGTAAAAGTAATGTGCAAAATTGAGACCAAAACTTGTTCTTAAATTTGAATTGGACCCCCTAACTACATGTTCATTATTGTTGACAACCCTAACCACCTTTTACACTAGGGGCATATATTTACAAAAATTAACTTTTCATGCTGGGTAAAACTTACAGCAGAAGACATGTTGTATTTTTTCTTATTTTTCCAGAAAATAGGATTTGACATTTCATAAAAACTGTCTCCTAAGGACCCTATTTTTTAGAAAAAATAAAAAAAAAAATATCATCAGTTTGTCATCTGTGGAATTTGCCCATTGCATGGTAAGTTTTTAATGTTTGCCTTTTTTTTTTGTGGTGTTTGGGTCTCATTACCAAGTAATGGTTATGTGCTATGATCAATAATTACACATTTAAGAAAGATATTAATCATTAGACACAAACACCATCAGAACAACTGCTCAGGAGGCAAGGGGCGCAAATCCCTTTCAGGTTCTTCTAGCCACAACTTTAGAAATTTCAATTTCTGCAAGAGTATTAAAACTGAAATTATAGTTTATGCAGATTAAAAAATTAAAGTACTATGCAAAAATACACCTTATAACTAAAACAAGAATTCCGCGGAAGGCGTCATCGCACCTGCTGGGGCAAAAGTCACAGGAGCCACAATCAGAACGTGGTTATTAAATAAGTTTATTTCATTCTTAGCAGTGCTTACTTGGAAAACTGGGTTGAAAAAAATGTAGACAAAGTGCCTAGTGGGGCACATATATTCCGGGCCAGTCCCATTCCCTCTAATGGCTATATCTTCAGCACTGACTTTTCGTATCATACATGATACAGCCCAATGATAATGGAACATTGACGTAAAATTTGTAAAAGTCACTGAAGCATGAAATATAGGTCAAGGTCATGGGTCAAGGTACCTGCTAATTCAGTACATCAAGGAGAAGCACAATGCAAGGTATGGTGGTTGTAGGCCTTATAGTTGAGGAGTTATCAAACATCAACGTAAAATGTGTCAAATATAGGTCAAGGTCACCGGGTCAAGGTACCTGCCAAGCCAGTGGAATGAGGTGAAGCACTATGCAAGGTTTAGTGGTTGTAGGTCTTATATTTGAGGAGATACCGAACATCAACATAAAATGTGTCAAAGTCACTGGAGTGCACAATATAGGTCAAGGTCACCAGGTCAAGGTACCTGCCAAGTCAGTACATCGAGACGAAGTCTATATAAGGTTTGGTGGTTGAAGGCCTTACAGTTGAGGACATATGGAAGGGTGACGTAAAAGGTGTAAAAGTCAATGGAGCGCGAAATATAGGTCAAGGTCACCCAGTGAAGGTACCTGCGGAGTCCGTACATTGAGGAGAAGCACTACGCAAGGTTTGATGGTTGTAGGCCTTACAGTTGAGGAGATATTGAACGTAGACGTAAAATGTGTAAAAGGCACTGGAGCGCAAAATATAGGTCAAGGTCACCGGGTCAAGATACATGCCGAGTCAGTACATCTAGGAGAAGCACTATGCAAGGTTTGGTGGCTAGAGGTCTTACACTTGAGGAGATCTGGAACATTGACGTAAATTATGTCAAAGTCACTGCAGCCAAAATATAGGTCAAGGTCACCAGGTCAAGGTATCTGCCAAGTCAGTACATTGAGAAGAAGCACTTTGCAAGGTTTGATGGTTGTAGGCCTTATAGTTGAGGAGATATAGAACGTCGACGCAAAATATGTCAAAGTCACTGGAGCGCAAAATATAGGTCAAGGTCACCGGGTCAAGGTACCTGCCAAGTCAGTACATCTAGGAGAAGCACTATGCAAGGTTTGGTAGTTGTATGCCTTATAGTTGAGAAGATCTGGAACGTCAACGTAAATTGTGTCAAAGTCAATGGAGCGCAAAATATAGGTCAAGGTCACTGGGTCAACATACCTGCCAAGTCAGGAGGTCAGGGAGATGTGTCATGCAAGGTATGATGGTTGTTGTAGAATTGTAGTTGATTAGAATACTAACTTCGACGTAAATGTCGAACTTCGACATAACAGAACTGTTAACAGAAAGACGGACGGATGAACGGACAGACGAATGGAAAAGCGGGCACCTATGTCGCAAAGTCGGGAGGTCAGGGAGATGTTTCATACAAGGTTTGATGGTTGTTTAGTTTTGTAGTTGATTAGAATACTAACTTTGACATAAATGTCGAACTTCTACATAACAGAACTGTTAACAGACGGACAGACAGACGGACGGGCGAACAGACAGACGAATGGAAAAGTGGGCACCTATGTCGCAGAGTCAGGAGGTCAGAGAGATGTTTTATGCAAGGTTTGATGGTTGTTTAGTCTTGTAGTTGATTAAAATACTAACTTTGACATAAATGTCGAACTTCGACATAAATGTTGACAGACGGACGGACGAATAGACAGACATACGGAAAAGTGGACGCCTATGTTGCAAAGTCAGGAGGTCAGGGAGATGTTTCATGCAAGGTTTGATGGTTGTTTAGTCTTGTAGTTGATGAGAATACTAACTTTGACATAAATGTCGAACGTCGACATAAATGTTGACAGACGGATGGACGGACGGACGGACGGAAAATCGGACGCCTATATCGCACCCTGCTACAAGCAGGTGCGATAACAAGAGGCCCATGGGCCACGGTTCGCTCACCTGAGTGACATAGCCACTGCAGACATGCAGATGTTATGCAACATTTTTCCAATCCTATCATCGCAACTAATGAAAATATCATCATTTGAGCAGTTCTTAGTTTTGAAGAAGAATATATGGGCCTGACAGTCAATGGAGCATGATCATTTGAATAAACTATCAATCATTTCAACAGAAGGATCAATGTGAAATTTGGTGGAAATTGGCTAAGTGGTTTCTGAAGAACCATGATTTTATACATGTAAACAGCACAGTGGCAGGGAAATATTATAAATATAAACCAGATGATGGCCATCTTAGATTTCCAATCAGAACGATTTTAAATACTGTTGATCTACAAGTCACTTCGATACTTTCAATATAAATGTATATGACCCATACAAATCGGGAAGCAAATTTGACCTTGGAGATAAAAAGGTCAAATGTCAACATAGAACCATCATTTTAGCAATTTTGGTAGATCTCCTGTCCCCCATAATTTGTGCAAAGATTAGGACCCAGGGCTTATTAGGTTATGGAGAAGAAGATTTTTAAAGGTTTTTACCATATATGGGCATGGCAGCCATTTTGATCAATGGACCATACCCATTTTAGCAATCTTTCATTCTCCTGCCCATGGAGGCTCTGCATGAAATTTGAGCGACACTGGCCCGGAGGCTTCAGAGGAAAAGCCATATGAAATTATCAACATTTTTTCCATACAAATGTATGGGGCCCATACAAATGCATACAGAAGCAAACTTGACCTCACCGTAAAAAGGTTAAATGTCAATGTATGACAAGTATTTTAGCAACTTTGGTAGACCGCCCGTTCCAGATGATATATGCAAAGATTCAGCCACAAGCCATCCTCGGTTTTGGAGATAAGATTTTTAAATTTTTTTTCGCATACAAATGCACAAGGAAGCAAACTTGACCTTGTCGTAAAAAGGTCAAATGTCAATGTATGACCATTATTTTAGCAATTCTGGTAGAACCCCTGTCCCCAATGATTTACGCAAAGATTCAGCCCTAAAGCATCCTCAGTTCTAGAGAAGAAGATTTTTAAAGGTTTTTACCATATATGGGCATGGCGGCCATCTTGGTCAACAAACCGTGACCATTTTAGCAATCTTTTGTTCCCCCTACCTAAGGAGGCTCCAAATGAAATTTTAGCAAAATTGGCCTAGAGGCTCCAGAGGAGAAGTTGTTTGAAATTCTGAACATTTTTCCCATACAAATGCATAAGGAAGCAAAATTGACCTTACGGTAAAAAGGTCAAATGTCAATGTACGACCATGATTTTAGCAATTTTGGCAGCCCTCCCGTTCCCAATGATATATGCAAAGATTCAGCCATAAGGCATGCTCAGTTTTGGAGAAGAAGATTTTTAAAGGTTTTTCCCATACAAATGCATAAGGAAGCAAACTTGACCTTGCCTTAAAAAGGTCAAACGTC
Organism: Anodontia alba; assembly: GCA_964016985.1. Taxonomy (NCBI): domain Eukaryota; kingdom Metazoa; phylum Mollusca; class Bivalvia; order Lucinida; family Lucinidae; genus Anodontia; species Anodontia alba. The sequence continues at coordinate 97,378,953 of OZ024825.1, read as the reverse complement.
AACATATGATAATTCTTTTAGCAATTTTGGTAGACCTCCCATCCCCAATGATTCCTGCAAAGGTTCAGCCCCAAGGCATTCTCAGTTCTGAAGAAGAAGATTTTTAAAGGTTTTTACCATATATGGGCGTAGCGGCCATCTTAGTCAACGGACCGAGACCATTTTAGCAATTTTTCGTTCCCCCACCCTAAGGAGGTTCCATATGAAATTTGAGCAAAATTGGCTCAGCGGCTTCAGAGGAGAAGTCGTTTGAAAATGTTAACGGACGGACGCACGCAGGGACGCACGGACGGACGGATGGACGACGGACGAAAAGTGATCACAATAGCTCATCCTGAGCAGAGCTCAGGTGAGCTAAAAAGTTAGTGAAATATGAATCTTTAGTGTTGCCAAAAATGAAGAAACTGCCTTAGCCTTCTAAATATGCCTGCAAACTTGCTGACACATTTAGACATTTTCCTGACTTTCTCCAATTCTCACAATCTTCCCGCATTTTTCAAAACTAATAGATTCCATAGCTCTAATTGAGAGGAGGTATCAGGCGAAGAGTTTTTCTTATTTCTCCCTGAAAAACGTGTGTCGTAATTACTCCATGAGGTGCTTCTAATGAGTTCCCACAGCATATGTTTTTCACGAAGAAATAAAAAAAATATCAGTACCTTTTGGCTGAAAAAAGTGCCATCAACATCCAAACTGTATCATAGCTCTTGATTAGATGCTTTTTTCAATCAAATGTATTAATATTTTTCTTACTTCTCCATGAAAACATATGCTATGGGTACTGATTAGAAGTGCCTCAGCAAGAGGCTTCTAATAAGTACCCACAACATATATCATGTTTTTGTGGAAAAATAAGAAAAATATTTTCGTTCTATGCCCTTAATAAGCATCCAATTACAATATGCTTAAAATTGCAAGGCGCAGTTAGTTGATTCCAATTAGTACCCACAAGCTATGTTTTGGTGCAAAAATAAATATTTTCCCCCAAATTATTGCTTTACCTTGGGTCATGATAATAGAACACCAGAAGTTGTCAATCTCATACTGTAGTATATACCTTAACCTTAAAGTGGTAAGCAAAACTATACTCAACACCATTCTAATATTTTTTTTATTTTTTTTTTTTTTACTTCTGACCTTAAAGTGGTCAGCAAAACTGTAGTCAACACCATTCTAATATTCTTTTTTTTTACTTCTGACCTTAAAGTGGTAAGCAAACCTGTAGTCAACATTCTAACATTTTGTTGTTTTTTTTTTACTTCTGACCTTAAAGTGGTAAGCAAAACTGTAGTGAACACTATTGTAATTTTTTTTTTAATTACTTCTGACCTTAAATGGTAAGCAAAACTGTAGTCAACACCATTCTAATATATATATATATTTTTTTTTACTTCTGACCTTAACCTTAAAGTAGTAAGCAAAACTGTAGTCAACACCATTCTAATATTTTTTTTTTTTTACTTCTGACCTTAAATGGTAAGCAAAACTGTAGTCAGCACCATTCTAATATTCTTTTTTTTTTTACTTCTGACCTTAAAGTGGTAAGCAAAACTGTAGTCAACACCATTCTAATATTTTTTTGTTTTTTTTTTTTTTGTTTTGTTTTTTGTTTTTTCTTCTGACCTTAAAGTGGTAAGCAAAACTGTAGTCAACACCATTCTAATATTTTTTTTTTTTTTTTTTACTTTTCTGAGACAATATGACATGGCCTTCCTTGTAAATCAGGGCCGAGTTGTTCACAGCGTTGTTAGCTTAATGAGCTCGTTAAGGGTCATTTAGTTAACTGTTTTAGCGGATTCAATACACAATATTCTGATGTTTTTTGCTGAAAAAATGTGAGTAGCTTTTGCACCGTTACTCACATTTTTTCTGCAAAAAATTTCAGCATACTCGATGTAATGTTAACGAATCGTTAACTAATGACGTGGTTAGCTTTGAACAACTGGGCCCAGACAAATAACAAATTATTAAGCCTTATTTTCTTTGAATAAAAGCATAGTAGACACTGCATGATACACGGCTGGTGCAGGGAAACAAACCGTAGAGAAGATGGCTATATTTGATGTGGTACTTAATAAATTGTAAGCCATCATGAGAAGTTGAAGCCACATCATGCTTGAACAATCTTGAAAGAGCTACAATTTTAAAATTTGACGTACTGTTACCTCAAAACAGTATGCGCTGTACTGACTGATAGTCTAACTATCAATCATGTTTCAATATGATCTGATGAAAATGGTAGGAGTTATCAAGAAATGAAGGAAGGATGAAAATAAAAATATTTAAAAAGTGTAATAATCAAAATTTGGTGTATGGTAAATTTGAAACAATATACGCTGTACTGTCTCATGGTCTAACTGTCCATCAAGTTTCAAAATGATCAGATGAAAACTGTAGAGGGAGTTACCTGGAAACAAAGTGTGGATGGACAGACAGACAGACACCAGTCACTGGACAGGATAGCTCACCTGAACTCGCGCTTGTCAGTCAAATAAGAAAATAAAAGACTATGACCTAAAAATCCAGATCATAGTAGCGGGGTGGGGATGGAGGGGGTGGGGGTGGATGCTGGATATAATTTGGATGAAGAACATCTTCCATATCTATCTGTATACCAAATACACACTAAATGAATAGTATGATTTGAAAAAAAAAACATTCGAAGTCTGTGACCTTGACCTGTAGATCATACACAGGGATATGCAGGGGTGGGGATGATACTGACTAAAATATTGGACTAATATTTAATGTCACTCTTCCATTAAAGGATTTACGAAATATGAACACTTTGATGTAAAAACAAGATCTTAACAACTTTGAGATAAATTTTTAACATAAAATTTCTGGTTTCTGTCTGTGACCTTGACCTCTGGGTCATAGGGTGGGGATAGTACTGAATAAAATATTGGACCAATATCTGTAATCATGTAGATTTATACCTTTAAATGCTTTTTTTTTTTATTTGAATCTAGTAAGTAAAAGGAGGTAAGCAAAATATGCCCTTATAGCCCTGTAAACATTATTCCTGATTCAGTATCAAAGCAAAGACTGCCAAAGAACCAGGCTTTGGGATAAACTGAAGTGGTGGAAAGGAATAAAACAGTATCACAAAATTCTGAAAAAAAAAAAAAATGGCATTTTTTCACATTTTTTCAAAAGAGGGTTATTCCTCTGTAATTGAATAGGCATTTATTTTTGTGAGTTGTTTTAATTGTTTGTGTTGGGATTTAATGACATGTCGACCCTTGTGGGTCATTTTGTGTCGTTTTCCAGTGAAAGGGAGAAAAGATATAGTAGAGGAGATGAAAGAGAGGGACTGGAAAGAAAGAGGAATGGGAATGAAATGGAAGAAACTAGAATTTCTTTTTTTACAAAAACATAGATGTCTCCCCACTTTTTGGTGTCATATTGTATTGTACATTCAGCGAACATTTATATTAACTAATGAGATTCCAAAGAAAATAACTCAAATCGTATAAATGTAAGAGTTATGTTTCTTGTGCTTTGCACATTGTCTAATGTTGATTAAGAGTCATATAAATTTTCGTGAAGGTATCTTGAACTGTTTTTAAGTTATAGAGAGGACACGTTTTTTACGACGGACAAAGTTCCAAAGGAAATAATTCAAAAAATATAAATGCATGAGTTAGGTTCTTGTGCTCTGCACTCCATCTAATGTTGATTGATATTTACATGAAGTTTCTTTTAAGATATCTTGAACAGGTTTCAAGCTAGTGAGCGGACACAATTTTGTGACGGACAAAATTCCAAGGAAAATAACTCAAAAAGTATAAATGCAAGAGTTATGGTTCTTATGCTCCACACGTTGTCTAATGTTTATTGATATTCATATGAAGTTTCCTGAAGATAGCTTGAACTGTTTTCAAGTTATAGAGCAGATACGAGTGTGACACAGACAGACAGATGACCGGGGAAAAACAATATGTCTCCTAACCCTAAAGTGGGGAGACATAATAAAAACATTCCCCTCTACCCTTACCCACTACAAGGATAGCAAGCCTTGCCCAACTGTAGACCAATATCAGTTGGACTCCCTGGTGACTTAAGATACACGACACCTTCGCCACACCCGACCACCCCCGTGAGTTGTTTTAGTGTATGAAAGTGATTCACTTAACAAAGTTAACCATCTTCAACAATGAAGTTGTAAAAGCAGAGCATTTGCATATCATTTCACTTTGATTATAGCAGTAAACTTCACATATGTATGGTTTATCTTTGTTGCAGGAAAAAGCATATTTATTGCAAGTAAATTAATCTCATGACACTGTATATTATTTATGGTTTATTTGGCTAACTTTGGAATCAAATTCATTGCACACCATTGATATCTTATTAGACTTGTTCTTAATGTTGCATTACTGCAAACAGACAGATGAATGAGTTAATGTTAAACAGTATTACTATCATTTTCAAGTGACAGGTTATTCCCACTTTACTCTTCTTGTACCAGACACCACTACCTAATGCCCTCTACAACCTGACAAAGATTTGTGAAAATAGCTCAAAGGGTATAGGAGTTATGTGGTGCATAATAATGTGTCTATGGACAGACAGATGGATGGACAGACATATGGATGCTCTGCTGATAGCTATATCCCCTAAACCTATTTTTTATGAAAATAATAAGTCTGTTATCCCCCAGAGTAAGGTCGGAGCTGATAAAAACTTTAGACCTATATCTACCATCAGGCCAAATATTAACCAGAAAAGGTTTTTTCAGAAAAAAAACAAAACAAAAAAAAAACAAATATCCCCGTCAATCCCACCAGAATTGTCATTCTTGTACGCAACACCTCATCTCATCCTGTTCTACGTTTGCACCAAGCATCATCAAAATATTCTGAAGGGTATTCATGCTACAGAGCAGAGACAAGAAATTAAATTCAAACACAAGAAGGGGAGATAAGTCCAAAAGTAAAAAAAGCCAAAATGACATGTTGTCTGGTCCTATTCTTCATTACTATCAAGTATCATCAAAATATTCCAAAGAGTGTTCAACTTAAACAGAAGACACGAAATCAATGCATAATCACTGTCAAATATAACAAAGGGAGATAACAGCAGAAGTAAGAAAGGCAGAGTTGTCATTCTTGTAAGGAACATGTCGTCTTGTCCTATTCTACATTTCTACCAGATACCATCAAAATATTCTGAAGAGTATTCCAGTTATAGAGCAGAGAAGAAACCTATTTCAAACAAAACAAAGGGATATAACTCCAAATGTAAGAGAGCCAGAGTTGTCATTCTTGTATGCTACATGTTATCTGGTCCTGTTCTACATTTCTACCAAGTATCATATAATCATTCTAAAAGGTCTTTGACAGAACGAACACAAAACCAATGGCTAATCACGGTCAAATATAACAAAGGGAGATAATGCCAAAAGTAAGAAAGGCAGAGTTGTCATTCTTGTAAATGATACATTGTCTGGTCCTGTTCTACATTCTACAAAGTATCAAAAAATATTCCAAAGGGTCTTCGACTTACAGAGCAGACATGAAATCAATGGATTATCACTGTCAAATATAACAAAGGGAGATAATGCCAAAAGTAAGAAAGGCAGAGTTGCCATTCTTGTATGCAACATGTCTTCTGGTCTTGTTCTACATTTCTACAAAGTATCAAAAATATTCCAAAGGGTCTTTGACTTACAGAGCCAACAGGAATCAATGGATAATCACTGTCAGACATAACAAAGGGAGAGAACGCCAAAAGTAAGAAAGGCAGAGTTCTCATTCTTGTATGCAACACATTTTCTCATCCTGTTCTACATTTCTACCAAGTACCATCGAAATATTCCAAAGGGTATTGAGTTACAGAGCAGACACGAAATCTTTTTCAAATAAAACAAAGGGTGATAACTCCAAAAGTAAGAAAGCCAGTTTTGTCAATCTTATATGTAATACGTCATCTTGCTCTGATCTACATTTCTTCCAAATATTATCAAAATATTCCAAAGGGTATTCAAGTTACAGAGTGGACAAGAAGTTTTACGCTGACGCTGACACCAACGGGATCAGTCCCAAAAACAATATGTCCCCCAACCCCTTTGGTAGTGGTGTGGGGGTGGGGGGCACATAATGAAATCCATCAAAGGGTCTTCATAATATAAGGTCTCATAAACTTTAACATAAAAACTTTGACCCTACGACCAAACTAAGTACGAATGAATAATGCGTCTATGGATGGACAGACAGACAAACAGATTCCTTACTGATAGCCATATCTTCTCAACCTATCCATCAGGGGATAATGGAATTCAACAAAAGGTCGATGATATAGCTATATAAACTTAAAATGCAAAAGTTTTTACTTTTATATGAAAATTCTAAGTCTGTGACTTTGACCTCAGGTCATACCCTTGGGTGGGGATCATGCTGAGTAAAACTCTAGACCTTTATCTACCATCATGTCAAATATAAATTAAATTCCTCAAAGGGTCTTGATGATATAGCTATATAAACTTAAACACAAAAATTTTGACTTTTTTATGAAAATTCTGTGACCTTGACTCCAAGGTCACCCCCAGGGGTGGGGATGGTGCTGATACAAACTTTAGACCTATATCTACCATCAGGCCAAATATGAATAAAATCTATCGAAGAGTCTTTAAAATATGACGTCTTATAAACTTTAATGCAAAAACTTAGACCCTACAAGCAAACTAGAGTACTAACACACAAACAAACAAATGAATAGAAAAGCAAAAACTATATACCCACACATACTTTGTATGTCAGGAGTATAATTATCCAAATGTTAGTGGCTACATAAATTCAAAGTTCCCTAACAATATCAGAGCTGGAAATTTAGGTATTTAGCCATAAAGATGCACCAAACAGCCTAGCTTTATACAGCTGAAATGTGAAATTCCCTGAAATTTTTGTAAAATTTCTTTTTCCCTGACATATCACAGAATTTCCTGACATTCTCTGACCTTGAAAAAAAAATAAGTTTCCCTGACATTTTCCTGATGGGTATGAACCATGCAAAAGATTGTGATTCTGGATTTGCGATTCTGGGCAAACTCAGGGTTATTTGTATTTTTTTTTTTTTTTTTTTTCTATTTTTTATAAACTTCTACTGTCAAAGCATTATTTCTGGTCATACAATAATTTGTGCATTTATGACCACAAATCTCACAAACTTGACAGTAACCCTGAAGATTTGTACAATTAAAGTATATGTTTTCATGCCCTGGCCAGACAAAGGCAGCAGTGAAGAAAATAGCATTTCACCTTGATGTTACATGCATACATGCGTATGTCATGTTTGCAACCAGTGTCCAACAAATATTTGTTTACATTCAAATCTACACTGAGATTTACGTCTGTGTTTCTCTTGGAGGTTGTAACTTCAGTACCTTCTATCATAAGAAGTTGAAATTTGGTATGCTACTTACCCAGACCTAAACTTTCAACTTTGTGTAAAGTTGCCTCTGGGCCATGCCCTTGGGTGTGGATATGGGTCAAAATATATAACAGGGCCCAGTTGTTCAAAGCATCGTTAGCTTAACGAGCTCATTAAGGGTCATTTTGTTAACTGTTGTAGCAGATTCAATATACAATATTCTGATATTTTTTGCTGAAAAAATGTGAGTAGCTTTTGCACTGCAAAAGCTACTCACATTTTTTCAGCAAAAAACCAGCATATTTGCATATCACTCAATGTAAATTTTAACGAATCGTTAACTAATGATGTCGTTAGCTTTGAACAACTGGACCCAGATCTTTAGTTTACATTGAAATTTACACTGACATTTACATCAGCATTTCTCTTGGAGGTCATTAGTTGGGTATCTTTTATGCTATGCTGTTTAAATTGGGTATGCTACTTACCCAGACCTAAACCTTCAATTCTGTGCTATAATTGCCCCTTAGTCATGCCCTATGGTGGGGCTTAAGAGGTCAAAATGTTTAACAGATCAGGTTGAGCATTTGGAAAACAGTTGTTGCAATTTATGCATCCAGATCTTCCTCCATCTTCCTGAGGCCTTACTTATGCAAAGAAACATAAAAGGTTAGCACTGTTTATATCTAATAAAATCTCTGTCATCTGAAGAATGCTAGACAAGAAAAAGCCAAGATCAGATACAAGGAGGGTCAGAAGGCCTAAAAGGTTGGATGCAAACAGATTTCTGCAGTGGTTGATCCAAAAGAAAGAGTGGCAGGCTGACCATGTTGTGGGCTATGAGGAAATCATCTCTTTTGATGGCTCTTCAGAAATGCAGCTGGAAATGCAGCTGAGGAACTAGGTATAGATATGGTTGATATGGAAAAAAGAACTGGTATTATCCATTTTGATGATAAATTTAAAAAAAAATGTGCATTCGAAAATGCAAAATTCTGTATGTCTACTAGAAACGAAAACTTTAAGATGGGATCTTTCAGACCTTCATATTTATGCACATTCCAAAACAAATCAGGGGAAAAAATTCTAAACAGGACTAATTGGTGTCATGTGATAAAAAACCCATAATTTTTTAAAAAAGACATGCCCAGCTTCTATAAAGTATGGGTCATTTTATAATGTTTATAATGTAATGGTATAGGGAAGTGCTGTTCTGTATAATTATACAGTGGTGACAATTTGCATGAAATGCCAAATCCTGTTTTCTAGGAAAAATGAAAAGAATGTCATCAATTTGTTGTCTGCTGAATTAGCCCAGAATGTGGTAATGGTCAAAGTTTTTTTAAAAACATAGTGAGTGTTTGCATATCTTTTCAGTGCATTGAATAGTTTTTTAAAGCCTAGCATTTCATAACAATTCAGAGTATTAGATATAGTTTGTTAAAGCATAATGTTTGTATATCATTTCAGTGTCCTGGATATAGTTTGTTCAAGAATATGGTTAGCTCATTTGCATGTGAAAATATATGCTAAATTGTACATATATGATATGTATGTACGTATGTAGCATTTATACTTTGTTAAAGCATATTTCTCCATTCCTCTTTTCATTTGGGTACGGGGGGTATCCCAGACAAGTTGTCTTGGCAACAGCAAGAAATATGTTATAGATATATGCAAGGACAGAAACCGGACAGTCCCCTCTGTGTGATGTACAGCATCTATACATATATACAAATCTTCTGAACTGAAAAAAATGCTATTCTACACTTACAGTTTCAAGCAGAGATAGGATGCTGAAATGAAATACTTCTGAAGAAGGTCAGGAGACAGAAACATGTGGATTCTCAAACAAGTTAACCACTCTAGCTATTGATTATTCATTCTGGTTAGGTTCCATCTGCTGGTATGAAAGCAGTTCATGGAGAATTGTGAGTCTTATTTGGGCCATATGTAAGGGGATCTTAGGATTACATATGTCTGCCCAAGTGAATATTATGTATCTGGATGCTACTTGTATCAGCACTCCTTAGTAACAGATAAATATGAAAACAATTAAATTCACAAGAACAAACAGGACTGATCAAGGAGATGGCATCATTGCAGAGATGACTTTATAATTTTAAATCAAGGTGTTAGATAATACAAAAAGGACCAAGAAAGAGTTATCTGCCCAGAAATAGGCTGTTTTTTGAAACACAACCTATGTATGAATTGCATCTAGTTGTCCTATAAATATATGACCAGAACACAACAATTCAAATGTTTGTGGTGGTGTTCTGGAGCTTTATAATCCTTTTGTGTAGTATTACAGTTATATGGGGCCATGATGTGTGTTAATGCTTGCATTTGTACAGTCCGGTCCATGCATGCTTTTTCTGCTGTCTATGATCAAGCATTTCCCTGTCCAATTTATACTCAATCCAGGGCATACTGAGTATGAGCTAGGTGTTCTAATGATGGGAAACATTCCCAACCCAAACCAGGTTCAAACCCATGACACCTGTCTTACAGGCTGAGATCACTAACCACTAAGACACCCAGCCCAAAATGTTTAATGCATATGTTAAGCTTGCCATTCTCTGAATCGACACAGAAATTTAAATGAAACTTTGCTGACACTGTAACAGTATGTCACATATTAAAATGACAGTTAACTCCCTCTTATTTGGTACCTTGCTATTTTTCTGTTTTCACAATAAAATGCATCTAAGGAATAATGCTGTCTCATTTAAAAGCTTTTTTTCCCCTAACTATTTAAAATAAAAACGTAAAACGATAATACCCCCACCCCTCATTATCGTGTCGTAGGCAGATAACTGTCAAATATTGACCAAATTTGTCCATTAGCAATTCCAAACCAGATCTCCTTTATATCAATGCATGACCCAAGTTTGGTTAAAATCCCTTGACATTTACTCAAGTTACTGTCTGGAAACCAAAATATGGGTGTGTCTCAGCAAGATAATTCAGTCAAAATTTGACAAAATTTGCCCATTAACAATCCCAAACCAGATCTCTACAATATCAATGCACATACCAAGTTTGGTGAAAATCCATTGATTTTTACTCAAGTTATCATCTGGAAAAGAAATATGGGCGGATGGACGGACAGACACACTTTTAACTTGGTTTGCTGGAAACAAGACATCTTCAGACCCATATTTCTGGGCAGACAGCTGGACGGAGATCAAAAGCCTTCTTTACTGACCACCAAAAGACAACAAACTGACTTAACTGTTTTACTATTCCCCATATGGCATCAGTTAGAATGAAGAATTATCAAGGCATTTTATTGTAATGGAAAATGTATGTTTTGGTGGTAATGTACAAGAAATTCTAGCATCTATAAATATTCTAGAATTGCTATTCTGCACTCGCAGTTTCAAATAGAGATAGGATGCTCTGAAATTGGTAATAAAGACTTCTTAAGAAAGTCGGGGAGACAGAAATGTGGACTCTCAATCAAGTTAACCACTCTTGCTGTTGATTATTCATTCTGTTTAGGTCCCACAACTAGTAAGAAAGTAGAGAGCGAGAATAGTGAATTTTATTTGGGTCATGTAAGTGGATCTTAGGATTACATCTGTCTGTCCAATTGAACAATATGTAACTACATAGTAACAGATAAATATAAAAACAATTAAATTCACTAGAAGAAACAAGACTAGTCAAGGAGATGGCATCATTGCAGAGATGAATTTTTAATTTTAAAAACAAAGATGTTAGATAATACAAAAAGGACCAAGAAAGAGTTGTCTGCCCTGATATAGGCTGTTTTGTAAAACACAACCTCTGTGTGAATTGCATCTAGCTGTCCTATACATATATGACCAGAACATAACAATTCAAATAAATGTGGTGGTGTTCTGGAGCTTTATAGTCCTTAGTGTAATATTATAGTTAAATTAAGCCATGATGTGTTTTAATGCTTGTATTTGCACAGTCTTGTCCATGGATGCTTTTTCTGCTGTCTATGACCAAGCATTTCCCTGTCCAATTTATACTCAATCCAGGGCATATTGAGTATGAGCTAGGTGTACTAATGATGGGAAACATTCGCAACCCAAATGAGGTTCAAACCCATGATACCTGTCTTACAGGCTGAGATCACTGACCACTTGGACACCCAGCCCAAAATGTTTTATGCATATGTTAACCTTGCCATTCTCTGAATCAACACAGGAATTTAAATGAAACTTTGCTAACACTGTAATAGTATGTCACATATTAAAATGGCAGTTAACTCCCTCTTATTTGGTACCTTTCTGTTTTTCTCACTTTTTACAATTAAATGCTTCATCTATAGAATAATGTCTCATTTAAAAGCTTTTTTTTACCAAACTATTAAAGAAAAACAACAAACTTTAACTCCTTTGCTTGAAACACGACATCTTCAGATGCATAGTTCTGGGCAGACAGCTGGATTGAGATTGAAAGCCTTCTTTACTGAGCACCAAAAGACAACTAACTCACTTAATTGTTTTACCTTTCCCCTTATGGCATCAGTTAGAATGACGAATTTTCAAGGCATGGGGTTGGCAAATTTGTGACCTCATCAGATTTTCCTTTTATGTTTCGGTGGTTATGTACAAGAAATTCTAGCATTTATACATTTATAAAAATATTATAGAACTATTATTCTGCACTCACATTTTCAAATAGCGATAGGATGCTCTGAAATTAGTAATAAAGACTTCTTAAGAATGTCCTGGAGACAGAAACATGGATTCTCAATCACGCTAACCACTCTAGCTGTTGATTATTCATTCTGTTTGTGTTCTATCCACTAGTGAGTATAACAGTACTTAGGGAGGGTGCAGATATTATAGGTAATTTAGTATATGGAATTCATTTAAGGTAAGACATATCAAGAAGTTCACAAAATCAATGAGCAATAATAATTCCTAAGAAATCACAGTTCTATGCAAACCTACAGTATCCTTATATGGTCACAATTTTGAAAGTCATGAAGGTAGAGTGTGAGCATGGCATAAAAAATCAGTCATCCAATGGTTAAGACAAGATGCTGAGATTATGGGGTATAAATACTGTCTGGGCATGCAACAGGAGGAAGTCGGATTAGAGCTGGGTTGTGAGTTAGAATAAAAGTTAATACCTAGAATGAACGAGAGAGAGAGAGAGAAGGAAAAATATATATAATCCAACCTGGGTTGATAACAATTAGTAAATTAACTTGTATAAATAAAATGTAGAAATGCATTGTGGACTTACCTATACCTGTAGCATTGTAGTTTTATATAAGAAAGTAGCTGAGGGAGAAGTGTCATGTAAGTGGATCTGAAGATTACCATCTATCTGTCCAACTCAACAATATGTATTATGTATCTAGTACTAATCATGTAAGCACTTTTTAGTAGCAGACAAATGTGCAACCAAATTAATTTACAAGAAGCAAGTGAAGGAAATGGCATTATTGCAGAGATAATGAATTTTTAATTTTAAAACCAAATGGTAGATAAAACAAAAAAGAACCAAGAAAGAGTTATCTGCCCTGAAATAGGCTGCTTTGAGAAATACAACCTATGTGTGAATTGCATCTAGTTGTCCTATACAGATATGACCAGAACACAACAATTTAAATTTTTGTGGTAGTGTTCTGTAGCTTTGTAGTCCTTTTGTGTAGTATTACAGTTATATTCAGACATGATGTGTGTTAATGTCTCGTCCATGCATGCTTTTTCTGCTGTCTATGACTAAGCATTCCCTGTCCAATTATACTCAATCTAGGGCATACTGAGTATGAGCTAGGTGTACTAATGATGGGAAACATTCCCAATCCAAACAAGGTTCAAACCCATGAACCTGTCTTATAGGCCGAGATCACTAATCACTAGGACACCCAGCCCAAAATGTTTAATGCATGTGTTAACCTTGCCATTCTCTGAATCAATACAGGTATTTAAATGAAACTTTGCTAACACTGTAGCAGTATGTCACATATTAAAATGGCAGTTAACACCCTCTTATTTGGTACCTTTCTGTTTTTCTCAGTTTAACAATTAAATGCTTCATCTATGGAATAATGCTGTCTCATTTAAAAGCTTTTTTCACCAAACTATTGAAAAAAAAAAAAACAACAAACTTAAACTCGGTTTGCTGGAAACAAGACATCATCAGATGCATATTTCTGGGCAGACAGCCAGACGGAGATTGAAAGCCTTCTTTAATGATCACCAAAAGACAACTTACTCATTTAACTGTTTTACTATTCCCCAAATGACTTCAGTTAGAATGAAGAATTTTCAAGGCATTTTATTGTAACAAAATAAGTAGTTGGGATTAGCAAAACCTTGTCAGATTTTTTTTTTCCGTTTCATGGTTATTTACAAGAAATTCTAGCATCTATACATATACATAAATATTCTAAAATTGATATTCTTCACTCACATTTTCAAACAGAGATAGGATGCTCTGAAATTGGTAATAAAGACTTAAAAAGGTCGAGGAGACAGAAACATGAATTATGGATTCTCAATCAGGTTAACCACTATAGCTGTTGATTATTCATTCGGTTTAGGTTCTATCAACTAGTAAGAAAGTAGTAAGGGAGAATTGTGAATCTTATTTGGGTCATGTAAGGGGATCTTAGGACATCTGTCTGTCCAACTGAACAATATGTACCTGGATTCTACTTGTATCAGCACTCCATAGTAACAGATAAATATAAAAACAATTAAATTCACTAGAAGAAAGAAGACTAGTCAAGGAGATGGCATCATTGCTGAGATGACTTTATAATTCTAAAACAAAGATGTTAGATGATACAAAAAGGACCAAGAAAGAGTTATCTACCCTGAAGTCAGCTGTAAGGGGATCTTAGGACATCTGTCTGTCCAACTGAACAATATGTACCTGGATCCTACTTGTATCAGCACTCCATAGTAACAGATCAATATGAAAACAATTAAATTCACTAGAAGAAACAAGACTAACCAAGGAGATGACATCATTGCAGAGATGTATTTTTAATTTTAAAACCAAGATGGTAGAAAGAGTTATCTACCCTGAAGTCAGCTGTAAGGGGATCTTAGGACATCTGTCTGTCCAACTGAACAATATGTACCTGGATCCTACTTGTATCAGCACTCCATAGTAACAGATAAATATGAAAACAATTAAATTCACTAGAAGAAACAAGACTAACCAAGGAGATGACATCATTGCAGAGATGTATTTTTAATTTTAAAACCAAGATGGTAGATAATACAAAAAGGACCAAGAAAGAGTTATCTGCCCTGAAGTCGGCCGTTTTGTGAAACACAACCTATGTGTGTATTGCATCTAGTTGTCCTATACAGATATGACCAGAACACAACAATTCAAATGTTTGTGGTGGTGTTCTGGAGCTTTATAGTCCTTTTGTGTAGTATAACAGTTATATTGGGACATGATGTGTGTTAATGCTTGCATTTGTACAGTCTCGTCCATGCATGCTTTTTCTGCTGTCTATGACCAAGCATTTCCCTGTCCAATTTATACTCAATCCAGGGCATACTGAGTATGAGCTAGGTGTACTAATGATGGGAAACATTCCCAACCCAAATGAGGTTCAAACCCATGATACCTGTCTTACAGGCTGAGATCACTAACCACTAGGACACCCAGCCCAAAATGTTTTATGCATATGTTAACCTTGCCATTCTCTGAATCAACACAGGAATTTAAATGAAACTTTGCTAACACTGTAACAGTATGTCACATATTAAAATTGCAGTTAACTCCCTCTTATTTGGTACCTTTCTGTTTTTCTCAGTTTTCACAATTAAATGCTTCATCTATGGAATAATGTTGTCTCATTTAAAAGCTTTTTTTACCAAACTATTAAAGAAAAACAACAAACTTTAACTCCTTTGCTGGAAACAAGACATCTTCAGATGCATAGTTCTGGGCAGACAGCTGGATGGAGATCCAAAGCCTTCTTTACTGAGCACCAAAAGATAACTAACTCACTTAACTGTTTTACCTTTCCCCTTATGGCATCAATTACAATCATGAATTTTCAAGGCATTTTATTGTAACTGAAAATGTAGATGGGGTTGGCAAATTTGAGACCGCATCAGATTTTCCTTTTATGTTTCGGTGGTTACGTACAAGAAATTCTAGCATTTATACATTTACAAAAATATTATAGAACTGTTATTCTGCACTCACATTTTCAAATAGCGATAGGATGTTCTGAAATTAGTAATAAAGACTTTTTAAGAAGGTCGAGGAGACAGAAACATGGATTCTCAATCAAGTTAACCACTCTAACTGTTGATTATTCATTCTGTTTGTGTTCTATCTACTAGTGAGTATAACAGTATTTAGGGAGGGTGCAGATATTATAGGTAATTTAGTATATGGAATTCATTTAAGGTAAGGCTTATCAAGAAAGTCACAAAATCAATGAGTAATAATAATTCCTAAGAAATCATAGTTCTAGGCAAACCTACAGTATCCTTATATGGTCACAATCTTGAAAGTCATGAAGGTAGAGTGTGAGCACGGCATGATAAAAAGTCAGTCATCCAATGGTAAGACAGGGTGCTGAGATCATGGGGTATAAATACTGTCTGGGCACGCCACAGAAGGAAGTCGGATTAGAGCTGGGTTGTGAGTTAAAATAAAAGTTAATACCTAGAATGAACAAGAGAGAGAGAAAAGGAAAAAAATTATAATCCAACCTGGGTTGATAACAATTAGTAAATTAACTTCTATAAATAAAATGTAGAAATGCATTGTGGACTTACCTATACCTGTAGCATAGTAGTATTATATAAGAAAGTAGTTGAGGGAGAACTGTCATGTAGGTGGATCTGAAGATTACCATCTATCTGTCAAACTCAACAATATTTATCTAGTACTAATCATATAAGCACTTTTTAGTAACAGACAAATGTGCAAGCAAATTAATTTACAAGAAGCAAGTGAAGGAAATGGCTTTATTGCAGAGATAATGTATTTTTAATTTTAAAATTAAGATGGTAGATAATACAAAAAGAACCAAGAAAGAGTTATCTGCCCTGAAATAGGCTGCTTTGAGAAATACAACCTATGTGTGCATTGCATCTAGTTGTCCTATACAGATATGACCAGAACACAACAATTTAAATTTTTGTGGTAGTGTTCTGTAGCTTTGTAGTCCTTTTGTGTAGTATTACAGTTATATTCGGACATGATGTGTGTTAATGTCTCGTCCATGCATGCTTTTTCTGCTGTCTATGACTAAGCATTCCCTGTCCAATTATACTCAATCTAGGGCATACTGAGTATGAGCTAGGTGTACTAATGATGGGAAACATTCCCAATCCAAACAAGGTTCAAACCCATGAACCCGTCTTATAGGCCGAGATCACTAATCACTAGGACACCCAGCCCAAAATGTTTAATGCATGTGTTAACCTTGCCATTCTCTGAATCAATACAGGTATTTAAATGAAACTTTGCTAACACTGTAGCAGTATGTCACATATTAAAATGGCAGTTAACACCCTCTTATTTGGTACCTTTCTGTTTTTCTCAGTTTAACAATTAAATGCTTCATCTATGGAATAATGCTGTCTCATTTAAAAGCTTTTTTCACCAAACTATTGAAAAAAAAAAAAACAACAAACTTAAACTCGGTTTGCTGGAAACAAGACATCATCAGATGCATATTTCTGGGCAGACAGCCAGACGGAGATTGAAAGCCTTCTTTAATGACCACCAAAAGACAACTTACTCATTTAACTGTTTTACTATTCCCCAAATGACTTCAGTTAGAATGAAGAATTTTCAAGGCATTTTATTGTAACAAAATAAGTAGTTGGGATTAGCAAAACCTTGTCAGATTTTTCTTTTCTGTTTCATGGTTATTTACAAGAAATTCTAGCATCTATACATATACATAAATATTCTAAAATTGATATTCTTCACTCACATTTTCAAACAGAGATAGGATGCTCTGAAATTGGTAATAAAGACTTAAAAAGGTCGAGGAGACAGAAACATGAATTATGGATTCTCAATCAAGTTAACCACTATAGCTGTTGATTATTCATTCGGTTTAGGTTCTATCAACTAGTAAGAAAGTAGTAAGGGAGAATTGTGAATCTTATTTGGGTCATGTAAGGGGATCTTAGGACATCTGTCTGTCCAACTGAACAATATGTACCTGGATTCTACTTGTATCAGCACTCCATAGTAACAGATAAATATAAAAACAATTAAATTCACTAGAAGAAAGAAGACTAGTCAAGGAGATGGCATCATTGCTGAGATGACTTTATAATTCTAAAACAAAGATGTTAGATGATACAAAAAGGACCAAGAAAGAGTTATCTACCCTGAAGTCAGCTGTAAGGGGATCTTAGGACATCTGTCTGTCCAACTGAACAATATGTACCTGGATCCTACTTGTATCAGCACTCCATAGTAACAGATCAATATGAAAACAATTAAATTCACTAGAAGAAACAAGACTAGTCAAGGAGATGACATCATTGCAGAGATGTATTTTTAATTTTAAAACCAAGATGGTAGATAATACAAAAAGGACCAAGAAAGAGTTATCTGCCCTGAAGTCGGCTGTTTTGTGAAACACAACCTATGTGTGTATTGCATCTAGTTGTCCTATACAGATATGACCAGAACACAACAATTCAAATGTTTGTGGTGGTGTTCTGGAGCTTTATAGTCCTTTTGTGTAGTATAACAGTTATATTGGGACATGATGTGTGTTAATGCTTGCATTTGTACAGTCTCGTCCATGCATGCTTTTTCTGCTGTCTATGACCAAGCATTTCCCTGTCCAATTTATACTCAATCCAGGGCATACTGAGTATGAGCTAGGTGTACTAATGATGGGAAACATTCCCAACCCAAATGAGGTTCAAACCCATGACACCTGTCTTACAGGTTGAGATCACTAATCACTAGGACACCCAGCCCAAAATGTTTTATGCATATGTTAACCTTGCCATTCTCTGAATCAACACAGGAATTTAAATGAAACTTTGCTAACACTGTAACAGTATGTCACATATTAAAATTGCAGTTAACTCCCTCTTATTTGGTACCTTTCTGTTTTTCTCAGTTTTCACAATTAAATGCTTCATCATCTATGGAATAATGTTGTCTCATTTAAAAGCTTTTTTTACCAAACTATTAAAGAAAAACAACAAACTTTAACTCCTTTGCTGGAAACAAGACATCTTCAGATGCATAGTTCTGGGCAGACAGCTGGATGGAGATCCAAAGCCTTCTTTACTGAGCACCAAAAGATAACTAACTCACTTAACTGTTTTACCTTTCCCCTTATGGCATCAATTACAATCATGAATTTTCAAGGCATTTTATTGTAACTGAAAATGTAGATGGGGTTGGCAAATTTGAGACCGCATCAGATTTTCCTTTTATGTTTCGGTGGTTACGTACAAGAAATTCTAGCATTTATACATTTACAAAAATATTATAGAACTGTTATTCTGCACTCACATTTTCAAATAGCGATAGGATGTTCTGAAATTAGTAATAAAGACTTTTTAAGAAGGTCGAGGAGACAGAAACATGGATTCTCAATCAAGTTAACCACTCTAACTGTTGATTATTCATTCTGTTTGTGTTCTATCTACTAGTGAGTATAACAGTATTTAGGGAGGGTGCAGATATTATAGGTAATTTAGTATATTGAATTCATTTAAGGTAAGGCTTATCAAGAAAGTCACAAAATCAATGAGTAATAATAATTCCTAAGAAATCATAGTTCTAGGCAAACCTACAGTATCCTTTATCCATGCATCCTTTAAACCTACAGTGGTCACAATCTTGAAAGTCATGAAGGTAGAGTGTGAGCACGGCATGATAAAAAGTCAGTCATCCAATGGTAAGACAGGGTGCTGAGATCATGGGGTATAAATACTGTCTGGGCACGCCACAGAAGGAAGTCGGATTAGAGCTGGGTTGTGAGTTAAAATAAAAGTTAATACCTAGAATGAACAAGAGAGAGAGAAAAGGAAAAAAATTATAATCCAACCTGGGTTGATAACAATTAGTAAATTAACTTCTATAAATAAAATGTAGAAATGCATTGTGGACTTACCTATACCTGTAGCATAGTAGTATTATATAAGAAAGTAGTTGAGGGAGAACTGTCATGTAGGTGGATCTGAAGATTACCATCTATCTGTCAAACTCAACAATATGTATCTAGTACTAATCATATAAGCACTTTTTAGTAACAGACAAATGTGCAAGCAAATTAATTTACAAGAAGCAAGTGAAGGAAATGGCATTATTGCAGAGATAATGAATTTTTAATTTTAAAATTAAGATGGTAGATAATACAAAAAGAACCAAGAAAGAGTTATCTGCCCTGAAATAGGCTGCTTTGAGAAATACAACCTATGTGTGAATTGCATCTAGTTGTCCTATACAGATATGACCAGAACACAACAATTTAAATTTTTGTGGTAGTGTTCTGTAGCTTTGTAGTCCTTTTGTGTAGAATTACAGTTATATTGGGACATGATGTGTGTTAATGCTTGCATTTGTACAGTCTCGTCCATGCATGCTTTTTCTGCTGTTTATGACCAAGCATTTCCCTGTCCAATTTATACTCAATTCAGGGTATATTGAGTATGAGCTAGGTGTACTAATGATGGGATACATTCCCAACTCAAACAAGGTTCAAACCCATGAACATGTCTTACAGGCTGAGATCACTAACCACTAGGACACCCAGCCCAAAATGTTTAATGCATATGTTAACCTTGCCATTCTCTGAATCAATACAGGTATTTAAATGAAACTTTGCTAACACTGTAACAGTATGTCACATATTAAAATGGCAGTTAACACCCTCTTATTTGGTACCTTTCTGTTTTTCTCAGTTTTCACAATTAAATGCTTCATCTATGGAATAATGCTGTCTCATTTAAAAGCTTTTTTCACCAAACTATTGAAAAAAAAACAACAAAAAAACAACTAACTTATACACGGTTTACTGGAAACAAGACATCATCAGATGCATATTTCTGGGCAGACAGCTAGACTAGATCGAAAGCCTTCTTTACTGACCACAAAAAGACAACTTACTTAACTATTACTATTCCCAAAATGACATCAGTTAGAATGAAGAATTTTCAAGGCATTTTATTGTTACTAAATAAGTAGTTGGGATTAGCAAAACCTTGTCAGATTTTCCTTTTATGTTTCATGGTTATTTACAAGAAATTCTAGCATCTATACATGTACATAAATATTCTAAAATTGATATTCTTCACTCACATTTTCAAAAAGAGATAGGATGCTCTGAAAATGGTTATAAAGACTTAAGAAGGTCGAGGAGACAGAAACATGGATTCTCAATCAGGTTAACCACTATAGCTGTTGATTATTCATTCTGTTTAGGTTCTATCAACTAGTAAGAAAGTAGTAAGGGAGAATTGTGAATCTTATTTGGGTCATGTAAGGGGATCTTAGGACATCTGTCTGTCCAACTGAACAATATGTACCTGGATCCTACATGTATCAGCACTCCATCGTAACAGATAAATATGAAAACAATTAAATTTACTAGAAGAAACAAGAAAAGATGGCATCATTGCAGAGATGTATTTTTAATTTTAAAGCAAAGATGTTAGATAATACAAAAAGGACCAAGAAAGAGTTATCTGCCCTGAAGTAGGCTGTTTTGTGAAACAACCTATGTGTGAATTGCATCTATTTGTCCTATAAGGATATGACCAGAACACAACAATTCAAATATTTGTGGTGGTGTTCTGGAGCTTTATAGTCCTTTTGTGTAGTATTACATTTATATTTGGTCATGATGCTTGTTAATGCTTGTAGTTGTACAGTCTCGTCCATGCATGCTTTTTCTGCTGTCTATGACCAAGCATTTCCCTGTCCAATTTATACTCAATCCAGGGCATATTGAGTATGAGCTAGGTGTACTAATGATGGGAAACCTTCCCAACCCAAATGAGGCTCAAACCCATGACACCTGTCTTACAGGCTGAGATCACTAACCATTAGGACACCCAGCCCAAAATGTTTTATGCATATGTTAACCTTGCCATTCTCTGAATCAACACAGGAATTTAAATGAAACTTTGCTAACAATGTCACAGTATGTCATGTATTAAAATGGCAGTTAACTCCCTCTTATTTGGTACTTTTCTTTTTTTCACAGTTTTTACAATTAAATGCTTCATCTATGGAATAATATTGTCTCATTAAAAGCTTTTTTACCAAAAAAAAATGGTAAGAGAAAAGCCCAGAGAGTGCCACAATCACAAACTGCAGCCCTTCCCAGACACGAAGAGGAAGAGGAAATAGACAAAACCAAACAAGCCTAAATCTAACAAACCTATAAAAAGCACTAAGATTAGCTCTCTCTTCCCCAAGCAAGGTAATTGCAATGCTAAAAGGACTGAAAAACACAAGAACAAAAGAAAAACAACAAACTTTAACTCTGTTTGTTGGAAACAAGACATCTTCAGATGCATAGTTCTAGGCAGACAGCTGGACGGAGATCAAAAGCCTTCTTTACTGACCACCAAAAGACAACTTATTCACTTAACTGTTTTACTATTACCCTTACAACATCAGTTAGAATGAAGAATTTTCAAGGCATTTTATTGTAATTAAAAATGTAAACTTCATCAGATTTTCCTTTTTTATGTTTCAGTGGATATGTACAAGAAATTCTAGCATCTATTCATATACATAAATAATCTAGAATTGCTATTCTTCACTCACATTTTCAAACAGAGATAGGATGCTCTTAAATTGGTAATGAAGACTTCTTAAGAAGGTTGAGGAGACAGAAACATGGATTCTCAATCAGGTTAACCACTCTAGCTGTCGATTATTTATTCTGTTTGTGTTCTATCTACTACTAAGTATAAAAGTATTAAGAGAGTGCAGACATTAGATGCAATTCGGTATACGGAATTCATTTAAGGTAAGGCATTTCAAGTTCCCAAAATCGGTGAGTAATAATAATTCCTAAGAAATCACAGTTCTAGGCTAACTTGCATATCATTATACGGTTGCAATCTTGAAAGTCATGAAGGTAGACAACTGGCCTTCTTGAAGCTGTGGAAGGAAGAGAATGATCTTAGATAATATTTCATCATCTATCTGCATGAAAGAATATTGCCAACCTGGCAGGGGTCAAATCTGCCATCTCCTGATCACCAGTGAGATGCCCATCCAACAGCGCCACCAAGGTCAGCGGGATACAAAGGTACCCAACTAATGACCTCCAAGAGAAATGCTGATGTAAATGTCAATGTAAATTTCAATGTAAACTTCAGATTTGTTATATATTTTAACCCATATCCCCATCCCAGGTATGACACAGAGGGAATTCTAACACAAAGTTGAAAGTTTAGATCTGGATAAATAGCATACCAAATTTCAACTTCCTAGCATAGAAGGTACTGAATTTACTACCTCCAAGAGAAGTGCAGACATAAATCTCAGTGTAAATTTGAATGTAAACATAAACATTTGTTGGACACTTGTTAAAAATGTGGCATATGCACATACACATATAACATCAAGGTGAAATACTATTTGCCCCACTGCTGCCTTCAGCAGGCAGGGGCATGAAAACATATACTGTAATTGTACAAATCTTTGAGGTTACCATCAAGTTTGTGAGCATTGTGGTCCTAAATGCATAATTTCTGTACAACCAAAAATAATGCTTTGCCAGTAAAAGTTTAACAAAAATTGAAAAAAAATATACAAATAACCCTGAGTTTGCTGAGAATTGCAAATCCAGAATTACAATTTATTGCAGGGTTCACACATTTCTTGGAAATGTTAGAGATTTTTTTTTTTTTTTCAATGTCAGGGAATTGTCAGGGAATTCTGTGATATGTCAGAGAAAAATTAAATTTTGCAAACTTGTCAGGGGAATTTCACATTTCTGCTGTATAAAGCTAGGATATTTGGTCCTCATGTATCTTTCTTGCTAAGTTCATACATTTCCAGCTCCCATATTGTCAGGGAACTTTGTATTTATGTCATGGAAAAGTCTGGCAATTTTGGCCAGTCCACAACCATATGGATAATTACAGTATATGTGGCTAATTCATTGTACAAAGCTACCAATTATTTACCCTTAGAACTTGGATGAGCCTTATTTTTTCACAGAATGGTAATGAGGCATTTTGATAGGAAAGACATACTTTTTTTAAATGACAAAGAGTGAAGACATAATCAAACATGTCCATTAGCAGTCTGATCTGGGTATACACTGTTTGCTAAGGCTTATTACTTTATTTCTTACTTGTTTGATATTTGTTGTCCAAATTCTTATGGTAAATACAGTGTATAGCTGCACTTCATTGTGTTGTGGCATCAGCAGTATAATCCCCTGTCAAGTGGATCCCACTCAACCCTAAGCTTATTCATGACAGCAGACTAAACTGGACAGTATATCAAAGGGTACAGCAGACCATATGGGAGTAAAGTGGGAATAACACTACCTGTCACTTGAAAATGACCAGGGCCCACTTGTTCAAAGCTAACGACATCGTTAGTTAACGATCCGTTAAAATTTACATCAAGTGATACGCAAATATACTGTAATTTTTTGCTGAAAAAATGTGAGTGCAAAAGCTACTCACATTTTTTCAGCAAAAAATATCAGAATATTGTGTATTGAATCGGCTAAAACAGTTAACGAAATGACCCTTAACAAGCTCGTTAAGCTAACGATGCTTTGAATAACTGGGCCCTGAAATACTGTTAACATTAACTCATCCATCTGTCTGTTTGCAGTAATATAACATGAAGAACAAGTCTAATAAGATACAAGTATAAGCTTCCACATAAAGCTTGGTCTATGCTTTGCACATAATAAATTTTACAGCTGATTTTAATCCTCGTCCTGCTGACTTGGATATATTCTGCCTTTACAAACAGTGTAGCTCCAGATCAGTTAACTTCTTCAGAAGCCAACTGATCTGGATCTGCATTGCCATTCCATATGTGAAAATGTATAATCAACAACCTGGATCAAGTAATCTGATTAGCTTACAATTAGATATTGGTGTGCCATCTTAATTTATCCAGCATGACCAGAGTTAATACAGCATAATCTTGGGTTCTTTACATCCATATCTTGGCTAAATCCGCTTAATACCATAATCAAAAAGTGTATTCGAGAGGTCAAAATTAGACCTTGTCCCATTAACTCACAATAATGCCTGTCAGCTTTTATGAAAGCTACTTCTTTGTAGAATATCAAATTTTTGTCACCCTGTCTCAGAATGCAATAAATTATGCTTAGCAGTACCAATGCATCAACCTATTTTAAAAGTAAAAATTGTCAAGATTAATGTATATCTCATAGCCTTTGATAAAGTGCTGCAATGGTAGCCACATTTTATATTGTTTCATATTGCACTGCAATAATTACACAGGGCAGCACACTTTCTCTTTTTACTTGGTTAAAAAGAAAGTACATGTACCAAGAAAAACATTAAACTATAATACCCCGCAAATATCGTGTCGTGGGCAGATAACTGTCAAACACTGACGAAATTTGCCCATTAGCAATCCCAAACCAGACCTCCTTCATATCAATGCATGTACCAAGTGGTTAAAATCCCTTGAAATTTACTCAAGTTATCGTCCAGAAACAAAAATATGTGTGTGTCTCGGGCAGATAACTCTGTCAAAATTTGAAGAAATTTGCCCATTAGCAATCCCAATCCAGATCTCCACAATATTGATGCACATACCAAGTTTGGTGAAAATCCACTGACAATTACTCAAGTTATTATCCGGAAACAAAAATATGTGCAGATAACTGTGTCAAAATTTGACAAAATTTGCCCATTAGCAATCCCAAATGAGATCTCTACAATATCAATGCACATACCAAATTTGGTGAAAATCCATTGATGTTTACTCAAGTTATCATCCGGAAACAAAAAACGGATGGATGGACGTACGTACGACTGACAGACAGATGGACGGACAGACAGACACACGGACGTGCCAAGTGAAACCATAATACCCGACCACTATTGTGTGGTGGGATATTGTGTGGAGGGGTATGAAGTGTACACAAATGAAAAACATCTTCTGTATATACATATACAGGTTTTCCTATCAATATTATTCTGTTCTATTAAGTGCTATATTTAGACTCCGGTTTTACTTGCAGACAACAAGCAAAAGATCAATGGTTCATCGTGTGCAGCAATTGATTCACTTCTATGTCTGAACCAAATCATGTTGTCTATGCCCATGGGCATAGACAAGCAATGGTACACAATGAATTTGATTTCAAAAGTTTGTAAGTCCAATAAAGCATGAATAATATACAATGTCATGAGATTATCTTTACTGATATGCAATACAAACGATCTTTCCTGCAACAAAGGTAAATCATATATAAACTAGAATTTGTTTTTCTACAAAAACATAGATGTCTCCGCCCTTTTTGGTGTCATATTGTATGTACATTTAGCGAACATTTATATTAACTAATGAGATTCCAAGGGAAATAACTCAAAAAGTATAAATGCAAGTGTTATGGTTCTTGCGCTTTGTAAGTTGTCTAATGTTGATTGATATTCATATAAAGTTTCGTGAAGATTTTCAAGTTATAGAGTGGACATATTTTTTTATGAAGGACAAAGTTCCAAGGGAAATAATTAAAAAAGTATAAATGCAAGAGTTATGGTTTTTGCACACTGCATGTTGTCATAGTGATATTTACATGAAGTTTCTAGAAGATATCTTGAATAGATTTCAAGTTACAGAGCAGACATGATTTTGTGATGGATAAAGATCCAAGGGAAATAACTCAAAAAGTATAAATGCAAGAGTTATGGTTCTTGTGTTCTGCATGTCATCTAATGTTGACTGATATTTATATGAAGTTTCATGAAGATAGCTTGAACAGTTTTCAAATTTGAGAGCAGACACAATTTTGTGACATTCCAAGGGAAATAACTCAAAAAGTATAAATGCAAGAGTTATGGTTCTTGCCCTCTGCATGTCTTCTAATGTTGATTGACATTTATGTGAAGTTTCGGGAAGCTAGCTTGAACGGTTTTCAAGTAACAGAGCGGACACGATTTTGTGATAGAGTCCAAGGAAAATAACTCAAAAAGTATAGATGCAAGAGTTATGTTTTTTGTGCTCTGCATATCATCTTATGTTGACTGATATTTATATGAAGTTTTGTGAAGATAGCTTGAATGGTTTTCAAGTTATAGAGTAGACATGAGTGTGACAGACAGACGCCCGGGGAAAAAACAATGTCTCCCAACACTAAAGGGGAGAGACATAATGAAGTATAGTGCTATAAGAAAAGTGAAATGATATTCAAATGCTAATTGCTTTTTTTTTTTTTTTGATTTGGGTTTTACGGCCCTTTCAAGAATATTTCACTTATATTGAGCCAATTGTTCATCAAAGGTGGGCGAAAACCAGAGAACAGGGAAAAACCACCTGACTATCCGTAAGCAGAACTTGGCTTTCCCACATATGACCGAGCGAGGCTTAAACCACAGTGGTGAGTAACCTAATAGAGTAAGAGTCAGCTCTCTTATACACTAGACTACAGGGGCCCGCAAATGCTATGTGCTTCTACAGCTTGCATACTGAAGATAGTTTAAGTGTATCACTTTTACACACTTAAACCACTCACAAAAATGTGTATTGGTAATTTATTTATTTATTTTTTTGTTTGGGGCATGGCCAATGGTGGCCATAGTTGTAGATGGACCTAAACCAAAATCGGACAGGCACAATAAGATCACTTGGAGAACATCCTAGACAAATTTTGAAAAAAAAATCTAAAGTCTTAGAGGAGATGCTAAATAAGATCACTTGGAGAACATCCTAGACAAATTTTGAAAAAATCTAAAGTCTTAGATGAGATGCTATAATAAGCTTGTTACAGTGTTAAGTAACGGAAAAGTCGATGTTTCTAAGATGGCCCCTTGGCAACCATATTAGTAAATGGACCCAAAACACGTTTGGGGGTGACATCTAGGGATTTACAGGAATCCATATGCAAAGTTTTGACAAAATCACTGGTTACAGAGGAGATGCAATTACAGGAAAAATCTAAGATGGCTGATGCTAGCCATATTTTTTGGTGGACTGGATACAAATTTAGGCTAAGTCAGAAGGGGAACATCCCAGGCAAGTTTTAAAAAAAATCTGATAAGTGGTCTCAGAGGAGATGCTATAACAAGATTGTAGCAGTTTTAAGTAAAAGGGAAGTCTTGTTTCTTAGACTGCTATCTTTGTTTATGTTGCAGTTTTACGGCCCAGTCAATCCAATAGGGTCAAGTTGAGTGTGGTCAGCTTACCTAACCACACTTTTACTGGGCAGGCTTAGTCCTCTAAGCGGTTAATCAGTATTGTGCATATTCTTTCACCAGAAACTGACAACTGCCCTTCTTGAATCAGTGGAAGGGAGAGAATAACCACAGAAAATATTTATGATAAATCTCCATGGAAGAGTGCTGCCAATCAGGCAGGGGTTAAACCCCCAGCCACCTGATCACCAGTTGGACATGTATCCAACTGACCCACAAGGCCAGCTAAGATATTAGCTGATGGGCTGGAATCATTTTCCTGAAGGCAAATCTAGGGATTGAGAGGAATCCATATGCAAATTTTTGACACATATCCCCACTGGTTACACAGGAGATGCACAAATGAGAAAAATGCAAGATGGCCAATGAAGGCTTGATTTGTTGACGAACCAGATTGGGCGTGCACAACTAGACTACCAGGGGAACATTCCAGACAAAATTTTGATGGAATTCCTCCACTGGTTTAAGACCGAGATGCAATTAGAAAAAATCCAAGCTGGCTGCATGGGCTATATTTGGCAGCAGACTTGAACTAAATTTGGGTGTGCAGAACTAGACCACCAGGGGAACATCCCAGATAAGTTTAGAAAAAATCTGACAAGTGGTCTCAGAGGAGATATAATAATGAGACTGTAGCAGTGTTGGGTAAACATTTCAAAGACGGCCATCTAGTGGTCATGTTAACTCACTGACTGGAATCATTTTTGCTGAGACACATCTAGGGGGTTCAGAGAAATCCAAATGCAAAATTTTGATGAAATTCCTCCACTGGTTATGGAGGAGATATGATAAGGAGAAAAATCAAAGATGGCCAATGGCACCCATATTTGTAGATGGACCAGTACCAAATTTGGGCATACATAACTAGACAACCAGGGAAACATCCCAGAAAAATTTTGAAAAAATCTGACCAGTGGTCGAGGAGGAGATGGGATAACAGTATTGTAACAGTGTTAAGTAAAGGGGAAATCCCAACTTCTGGATGGATGGCCACATTTGTCAATGGACCAAAACTTAATTGGTGTGTGCACAAATAGACCACCAGGGAAACATCCCAGACAAGTTTCGAAAAAAACTTGACTTGTGGTCTCAGAGGAGATGGGATAACAAAAAACTGTTTATGGATGGAAATATGGATAGATGTAAGGACAGAGGTAAGCAGTGTTTTATTAATGGTGTCAGTCATAGGAAAAGTATAAAAGGTGTAATGTCAGTGTTTGAGCAGTAGACAAAACTGGACAGTAGATGAAAGGGTACAGTGGACGATGTAGGAGTAAACTGGGAATAACACTACCTGTCACTTGAAAATATAGTCTAGGAGAATCTCATTTATATGGTGGTTCAGTGAACTTGTTTAGGCCAAAGTTCACCATTCACCTCTGTTTCTCCTAAACTAGATGAATATGTCAGTGTTTTAAAACAAATTATGCAAAAGCAGTTGACAATAAGCTATTGCCATAAGCTTTTTTTTCATTCGTATTCTTGGAGGTGAAAGTATAGTGATTTAAGGCACTTCAAGATTTAATTCTAATCCAATGATAACAGAGTCACAGACCAGGAACCAAAGATTTTGTGCTATCTATTAATACAGAATTAAACTCAAATAATTTCAATTGTCAGATGATTCTATGCCAGATCAATATCTCCAGACTTCTGAGCTGATGTTTCTTCAGACAATGTCAAACTGTGGTCATAAAAACATCTACAGTAGCATGCAGCTATGGCTGACCTGTTTTGGTAAAGTAGCTCTCACTGACATGTTTGGTGAAGTTAGGTTTTGTCACAACTGCTTGAGAAAGTAGGAGCAACATAGGGATCAAAGTAAAAGTTACCCACAGCACTGGCAGCACTGGCATTGTTATTGTCAGCATTGGCTTCAACAATGTTGTAGATTTCTCAAACACACAGGCCTCTGGGCTAATGGAACTTCATACAAACATCTGCCATGATGTACCCTGCCCACTGCCATCAGCCATTACTGACCATGACCTACTTTGCATGCTTGACTGAACAGTGTTTAGTCTGTGCATTTAGCTCTGCTTCTTGAACACCAGCAGCAGTTGCAACATAGCCATTTGGCAAATTTCTTGTGGTTTAGTTTGCAGTTTGTGGCCCATTTAACACTTTTTGGGTCATGTTTAACTTGTCAGTTTACCTAACCACACATTTTTGGGCAGGGTTAGTCCTTAAGCAGTTATCCAGTACATTGCACATTCTTTCAGAAATTGACAACAGTTTTTTACTGCCCTTAAATTCTTGAGTCAGCAGAAAGGTGATGTATATATATAGGCTCTCCTTGTCACCAACCTTTGTGTTGCTGCTTGGTCAGTTAATGGATTTTTGCCCAGGAAAGATATATCAGCTCATCTAACAATCGGCATTCTTTCAGAAGGATTTTTGCTGGGCTTGTTACCCCAATGGGTTGGCTGTAAGCATTTTTGGCTACAATGCCTAAGCACCTTCATGGGCACTTCACATAGTTGAGTGCAGGAAATAATTTAAGCTGTGTACTGTACTGTTCTGTGATGCTATCCTCTTTGGGATCTCTTATTTGACTAAGGCATCAATGTCAGGCATTCTTTTATCCACCGTCAAATTTGTTTGGCCCTTTCTAGTTGGCCCCAAAGTCAGCTATCTGACATATTTACTTGGGGTAGACAAATTTTCCCCGATCAATCACAATGCAAGGGGTTGACGCTTCCCCCATCCCACTGTTTTCAATACATGGGGTTGACGCTTTATCCCCCAGATTACTTCTGCAGCAGATCAATTTATTCAGCAGAACTACGCACCAGCACCACACTCCATGAACCATGGAAAGCTGTCTCCTATTTTCTTCGAAAGGGCTGAGGGAGGGTGGGGCGGACAACAATGTTCTCACTGAGTAACCTACCTACTATTTAAAAACATACTATAATTACTGGATTAAAATTCTACCTACCTCCTGTTTAAAACTGTACTAAAATTACTGGTTAAAATTCTAGAAGTAGTTAAAACAAATGTCCTTCCTGGGTAACCTAACTGTCTTCATCTGTATTGAAAGTCAGCTGCTAAATTCTGTATGAAGTTCAGCAGTTAAAATAAATGTTCTCACTAGGAATCTAACTATGAGTTAACTATGTACTAAAACTAATGGGTTAAAATTTTATCTGCCTACTATCTAAAACTGTACTAAAATCAGTGGTTAAAATTCTATAAGTGGTTAAAATTACTAAAAGTGGTTAAAATTCTGAAAGAAGTTAAAATTCTAGACATAGTTAAAACAAATAATTTGGGTAACCTAACTGTCTTTATCACCATTAAAAGTCATTTTTTGTCACCCCCCACCCCCCCACTCCATTTTATAGAAAAGGGGACATGGTATTCTGCTTTCCATGGTTCATGGCGCCTGGTAAGTAGATCCACACCCTCTGACAGAAGTATGTATCTAGTGTCCGTAACTCCCTCCTACAGTTTTATGCTGATCTTTTTTAAACTGTACATGTGTTTTTGTCATGGTCTGAAAATGTGCATGAGATTTGAATATGATCCTCTAATTAACGTGTATCACTTTCTCTGCATTTTGAGCTTAATCATTTTTCAAGCTCAGATACTAGCTACCAAAGTATATATAGGCAACGGATACCTAGTGTATGCAACTCCTTCAGTTTTACGCTGAGGTTTTTTTAAACTGTGCAGGTGTTTTTGTCATGGTCTGAAGACAATCATGTGATTTGGATATAATCCTCAGGTTAATTTTTATCACTTTTTCACATTTTGAACTTAATCACTTTTTTTCTCACTTTTCCGCACTTTTATTTACAATGTATATAGTCATTTTTATCCCCTGACCAAAAGGTGGGGGATATAGCGATCAGCATGTCGCCTGTGCCTCCATCCATAGACACATCTTTGTGCACCCCATAACTTTGATATCCTTAGACATATCTTGATAATATTTGGTAGGAATGAAGAGGAGGACAAGTAGGCCTGTTGCCTGCAAGAGAGACTTTCTTTATCCCATGAAGCAGAAATCTTGTGCAGGCCATAACTCCCATACTGTTTAAGATCTGATAATATTATGTAGGGACTAAGAGGAGGACCAGTAGGCATGTCACTTGCAAGAGAGACAACTCTCACTTTCCTCATTATGTAGTTATCTCCCCTGAAACAGAATTTGTAGATGCATCCTTGTGCACTCCATAATTTGGATACATTCAGACATATAGGAATAAAGAGGAGGACCAGTAAGCATGTCTCGTGCAAGAGAGAAAACTCTCACAATCTTCGTTATGTAACCTCCCCTGAAGTTGAAATCCTGTGCAGGCCGTAACTCCCATACTGTTTGAAATAATTTAATAATATAAGAGGTATAAAGAGGAGGACCAGTAGGCCTGTGATGTGCAAGAGAGACAACTCTCACTTTCTTCTTTATGCAGTTATTTACCCTGAAGCAGAAATTCATAGCTTCGTAATGTTGTGCCCTCCATAACTTTGATACCCTAAAACATATTTTGATAATACTTGGTAGGAATAAAGAGGAGGACCAGTAGGTGTGTCACATGCAAGAGAGACAACACTCACTGTCTTTATATGTAGTTATTTCCCCTAAAGTCCAAATCTTGTGCATGCCATAACTCTCATACTGTTTGACATATTGATAATATTTGGAAGGGATGATTCATTGATTGTGTTGGGCTTTAAGGACATGTCAACCCTTGTGGGTCATTTTGTGTCATCTCCCAGAGAAACGGAGAAGAGATATAGAAGATAGCAGAAGAGATGAAAGAGAGGGACAGGGAAGAAAGAGGAAAATGCATGAAAGTGAAAAAACAGATGAAATAAAAACATTCCCACTCTACCCTTACCTACTGTAAGTATAGCAGGCCTTGTCCAACTGTATGCCAATCTCATTTGCACACACTGCAGATGCAAGATACACGACACTTTGCTTCACCCAACCACCCCAGTTGGTAGGGATGAAGAGCAGGACCAGTAGGAATGTCGCGCACGAGAAACAACTCTCACTTTCTACGATATGAAGTTATCTCCTCTGAAGCAGAAATCTTGTGCAGGCAGTAACTCTCATTGTGTTTGAGATAATTTGATAACATATGGTAGGGGCATGTATCAGGTCAGGTAGGAAGAAGAACAACTCTTGCTCTGTTTTTTTAGTTATCTTCCCTGAACAAATTTCTAAGCCAAATTCATGTACACTCCATAACTTCTTAATAGTTTGAAATACTTTGATCATGTTTGATAATATTTGGTAGAGGCATAGATAGGGACAAGTAGGCATGTCACATGCAAGAGAGACAACTCATATTTGTTATGCACTTATCTTCCCTGGAGCTGAAATCCCAGAGAAAGGGAGAAAAGAGATAGAAGAGATAGTAGAGAAGATGAAAGAAAGGGACAGGGAAGAAAGAGGAACAGGGATGAAAGTGAAGAAACAGAAAAAATAAAAACATTCCCCCTCTACCTTTGTCTGCTACAAGGACAGCAGGCCTTGCTCAACTGTAAACCAATATCAGTTGGACGCCCCGGTGATGCAAGATACATGACACCTTCGCCACACCCGACCACCCCCTCTCCATTATGTTGTTATCACCCCTGATGCCAAAATTTTGTGAAGGCCAAAACTCCCATACTGTTTGAGATAGCTTGATATTTTTTGGAATGGGCATATATCTAGGCATGTTGCATGTGAGAAGGGCAACTTTTTGCTTTGTTGATTTTTTACCCAAATAAACATACAGCAAGTACATTCACCTTTACAAGGTATTTATTTTTGCTATTATTTCTGAATATGTACACTAATAAATTTAAAGTATTTGCAAATATTCTTTATCTTGTACAAATAATCACATCAGAAATCATTAATAGATGATTTTTGACAAAAATAAAAAAATAAAATATGCAACAAGTTCCAAGTTCCAACTGACAATTTCTACCTTCGGGACAATTTATCTGTCAGACTAACCTTCAAGAGATTAACTGCTGTTTAGTCAAAATCAAAACGTCATATTACTTATACATCTATTGCTAAAAACGTATTGATGAAGTGTTTTTGATAGGACACCTGTAAAAAAAAAAAAGTTAATCCGACAATCAATGTGTTGAGTCTTCCAACACAGCTGACCGTTTTGTTTATTTGACGACTCCGTAATGGTCAGTTCTTTAAACAAATAATTTTCTATCTATCTAGGTTTTTAATGCTACCAGGCAACTGAGCAGTGCCAACAAATAATTTTTAAGGAAACATGTGCTTTTATATTCAAGTAGGAAGGCAAAAATAGTGCAAATTTTATTTTATAATAGGTATATTTTTTTGTAAATAAATAGTTATGGGCAAGTTATTTATTATTTTTTTATCTGTTAGATTTGCACAGAAATGTAGCCATTATTAAATCTATATAAATATGATTATTAAATGATATAGAATTAAGAAGCTTGATTAATACCAAAAACTTGTAAATGTAATTGTTTTTGGATGGATGGATGGATATTTTGTTTATAGACGCTCAACCCTAAAAGGGCATATAGCGTCTAATAAGTTTTATGTTATATGATGATTTTATTTAATGAGAAATTTAAAAATATCTAGGATTGATGTATTTATTTTAAAGAGATAAAGTATCAATGATTTTAAGTGATTAAAAATACTGATCATATTTTATTAAAAAGTCCGATCTCTTTAAGAAAGTCGAGTATTTTCTGAGTTGGCATATCAAAAAGTTCCTTTATAGTTTTTATATTAAAATACTTTGTGCGAATGTGATTAAATTCAGCACAAGTGATAAGAAAATGTTTGACTGTGAAAGGTTCATTACAAGGAATGCAGAATGGAGCTTGTTCATTGTTTAAAATATAAGAATGAGTAATTCTAGTGTGTCCAAGTCTACATCTCGTGATTTTTGTTTGTTCTTTTCTGCTGAGATTAGAAAATGTGCATTTGCTGTTAAAATTTGGTTTGATTTCATTTAATTTATTATAAGTTTGTGTTTCCCAAACAGACTGACATTTGTTGTTGATGTATTGACAGACGTTTGATTTAAAGTCGGAGTGAGGAATTTTGAAATTGGTTATTACTAAGGATAATGCAGATTTGGCTTCTGAATCTGCTAATTCATTTCCACGAATATTAACGTGGCTGGGAAGTCAACAAAATACAATTTCTTTTGAAGCGGAAAGATTAATAATATTTTTTAAGAATTTGCTGAATCAATGGGTTTGTATGGTGTAAATCTTTAAGAGATTTTAATACAGAAAGAGAATCTGAATAAATGATAAACTGTTTTTCAGACTGATCTCTGATATGGTAAAGTGCAATATCTATTGCCTTGGCTTCGGCGGTAAAAATGGAGCTATTATCAGGTAATCTGATACTGTCAGTAAAATTTGGACTAACAACAGAACAAGCAACTTTCTCATCTTGTTTCGAACCATCTGTATAAATTGACAGGTAATGTTTATAATTTGATTTGATTTCTAAAAATTCATTCTTAAAAATATGCGACTCGACTTCTGTTTTTTTATTTTTATGAAGGTCTAAAATAATCTTTGGAGGGTTTAACGTCCATGGCTCTTTTGATGGATGGATGGATGGATGGATGGATATTGTTTATAGACGCTCAACCCTAAAAGGGCATATAGCGTCTAATAAGATGATTATATGATGATTTTATTTAATGAGAAATTAAAAATATCTAGGATTGATGAGTTCATTTTAAGAAAGATAAAGTATCAATGATTTTATGTTATTAAAATACAGATCATATTTTATTAAAAAGTCCGATCTCTTTCAGAAAATCGAGTATTTTTTGAGTTGGCATATTAAAAAGTTCCTTTATATTTTTTACATTAAAATACTTTGTGCGAATATAATTAAATTCAGCACAAGTGACAAGAAAATGTTTGACCGTAAAAGGTTCGTTACAAGGAATGCAGAATGGAGCTTGTTCATTGTTTAAAATATAAGAATGAGTAATTCTAGTGTGTCCAAGTCTACATCTCGTGATTTTTGTTTGTTCTTTTCTGCTGAGATTAGAGAATGTGCATTTGCTGTTAAAATTTGGTTTGATTTCATTTAATTTATTATAAGTTTGTGTTTCCCAAACAGACTGACATTTGTTGTTGATGTATTGACAGACGTTTGATTTAAAGTCGGAGTGAGGAATTTTGAAATTGGTTATTACTAAGGATAATGCAGATTTGGTTTCTGAATCTGCTAATTCATTTCCACGAATATTAACGTGGCTGGGAAGCCAACAAAATACAATTTCTTTTGAAGCGGAAAGATAATAATATTTTTTAAGAATTTGCTGAATTAATGGGTTTCTATGGTGTAAATCTTTAAGAGATTTTAATACGGAAAGAGAATCTGAATAAATGATAAACTGTTTTTCAGACTGATCTCTGATATGGTAAAGTGCAATATCTATTGCCTTGGCTTCGGCGGTAAAAATGGAGCTATTATCAGGTAATCTGATACTGTCAGTAAAATTTGGACTAATAACAGAACAAGCAACTTTCTCATCTTGTTTCGAACCATCTGTATAAATTGACAGGTAATGTTTATAATTTGATTTGATTTCTAAAAATTCATTCTTAAAAATATGCGACTCGACTTCTGTTTTTTTATTTTTATGAAGGTCTAAAATAATCTTTGGAGGGTTTAACGTCCATGGCTCTTTTGATGGAAAAGAAAAATGCTGAACATTTTTAATATTGATATTGGCCTCTTCAAGTAACGGTTGTATTCTCAGGCCTAGGGGTTTAATAGCCGTTGGTTTGTTGTTGTAAAATCTTTCATATTTAGGATTAAAAACACAATCATAGGCTGAATTACGTGGATTGGCGGCTAATTTTGTAACATATTGAAGAGACAATTTCTCTCTTCTTATATACAATGATGGTTCATTTGATTCAGCGTATAAACTTTCGACGGGGGAAGTACGAAAAGCCCCTAGAGCCAGACGTAAACCTTGGTGATGAATAGTATCCAAAGATTTCAAATAAGATTTTCTTGCGGATCCATAAACTATGGATCCATAATCCAATTTAGATCTAATTAAAGATCTATAGAGATTTAAAAGAACAGTACGATCTCCTCCCCAGTCGGAACTGGAGAGAACTTTAAGAATATCAAGAGCTTTTAAACATTTAGCTTTTAAAGCTTTGATGTGTGGTATAAAAGATAATTTGTTATCGAACAAAAGACCCAGGAATTTTGCTTCACTGACGACTGGAATTGGACTACCGTATATGGTGAGATGAGGATCTAAATGTAGCTGACGTATCTGACAAAAATGAACGCATTGAGTTTTTGTTTTTGAAAATTTGAAACCATTTTCTGTTGCCCAATCTTCTATATTGTTTAAACATCGTTGTAGTTTGAATTCAATGGTTTCCATATTTTTCGATCTAATAAATATTCCAAAATCGTCAACAAAAAGTGAACAGTCAAGGTCTTTCACACATTTAACAATATCGTTAATTTTAATGCCAAACAAGGTAGGTGATAAAATGCTTCCCTGTGGTACACCTTGTTCTTGTTTAAATATGTCCGATAACGTATTACCTATTCGAACATTAAATGTTCGATCTGATAAAAAATTTTGAATAAAAAGTGGTAATCGGCCTTTAAGGCCTAATTTATGTAAATCTTTCATGATGCCATGTTTCCAGGTAGTATCGTAAGCTTTTTCTAAGTCAAAAAATACAGCTACTACATGTTCTTTTTTAACAAAGGCATCACGAATAAAAGATTCCAAACGAATCAAATGATCGTTTGTACAGTTATTTTTTCTGAATCCAGCTTGATATTTTGTTATAAGCTGGTTTGATTCTAAGAACCAAACCAGTCTATCATTAATCATTCTCTCCATTGTTTTACACAAACAACTTGTCAAAGCAATAGGTCTATAGTTAGTAGCTTCAGTATGATCTTTATTTGGTTTTGGTATAGGTATAATCGTTGCTTTACTCCAGTCTTTTGGAAATTTTCCAGTGATCCAAATATCATTTAAAATATTTAATAAAGTTTTTAAAGCGTTATCGGGTAAATGTTTAAGAATTTGATAATGGATGTCATCAGGACCAGCAGCTGTATCGTGAGATTTATTAAGAGCATCTGATAATTCTGAAGCTGTGAATGGTACATTATATCTTTCATGATTTAGTGACGTAAAATTTAGATGCTCTTTCTCTTGTTCCTGTTTTATGTTTTGAAAGGTTTCGGAATAGTTTGCACTAGAAGAGTTTTTCTGAAAATTCTCTCCTAGTGCATTGGAAATATCTTTAGTCGTTGAGCATATATTTCCATTTGATTTAATATGGACATGCTTGTTATTTTTATTTTTGCCAGTAATTTTTCGAATCATGTCCCATATTTTCTTTGCTGGAGTTCTAGAATTAAGTTTGGAGATGTATTGCTGCCAAGATGTTCTTTTAGCCGTTTTTATTGTCTTGCGAGCTTTTGCTCGCATTTGTTTGGCATGGATTAGATTTTCTTTTGTTGGCTGCCTATTGAACTTTCGTAAGGCAGATTTTCTTTTATTTATTAAATTTTTAACATCTTTATTAAACCAAGGTCTATTTCTTTTTGAACGTGTCGAGGACTTTGGAATACATTTTTCGGCTACATGAATTAATGTATCAGTAAAAGCTTGTATATCATCTGCTGTTTTAAACATTTCAGGATTTAATTTTTCATTACATAGCTCCATAAAATTCTCCCAGTTTGCTTTATTCGAATTCCATCGGGAATGATGGTCTTCATTTGTCGATTCAATTTCTTCAATTTTAATTGGAAAATGATCGCTCCCATGAAGGTCATCTAAAACTGACCAATCAAAATCTAAGTAAATATTTGGAGAGCATATAGACAAATCTAAAGCAAAATAATTTCTTGTAGGAGAATGAAGATAAGTTGGTTGTTTATCGTTAAATAAACATAAATCATTTTCTGCAATAAAATTTTCTATTATTTCTCCTTTGTCATTTGTATCCAGACAACCCCATAGTTTGCTGTGACTATTAAAATCACCTAATAATAAATAAGGACGAGGTAACTGGTTTATAAGATTTTCTAAATCGTGTTTAGAAAATTTACAGTGTGGAGGAAGATATAGAGAACAAATTGTTATGGATTTAGACAGAGTGACATTTACAGCAACAGCTTGTAAATTACTATTTATATCTATCTGTCTATGAGGAACATTTGATTTTACAAGGATAGATGAACCTCCTGAGGCTTTCTGATTTTCAGTTGCGATATGATTATATAAACTATAATTTTTAAAATTAATATTATCTGTATTTTTTAAAAAGGTTTCCTGGAGACAAAAGACAGTCGGAGAAAGTAGTGTTGTTAAAATTAAAATTTCGTTATAATTTGCTTTTAGTCCTCGACAGTTCCACTGAATAATTGATTTTTTATCCATGATAAATGGAGAGATGATTTGAAGATAAGGAACTTAATCCTTTTGTTTTCTCTGAGACTGCGAGAACATGGAGGAGTCAGTCTCTAACTCCATGGTCTCAAGGGAATCGA
This sequence comes from Anodontia alba, assembly GCA_964016985.1. Lineage (NCBI taxonomy): Eukaryota > Metazoa > Mollusca > Bivalvia > Lucinida > Lucinidae > Anodontia > Anodontia alba. The sequence continues at coordinate 97,339,692 of OZ024825.1, read as the reverse complement.
ACCGATTGACCAACTTGATCGGATCGGCCGACGCCCCTTTACTATATGGATTTGGTGCTTTATCTTTATCTTTTTCTTTTCCATTTTTTCCTTTCTGGTCAGCTGTCCTGGACCTGGATCTCTGTTGTGATCCACTTGTTTTAGTCGGCTGTGTTTGTGAACTGTTTTGAGATTTTGTTGGTGGTCTAGACTGATGAGTAGATGTGGGTTTAGGTTTAGGTTTTACAGTAGGAGTAATAACTTTTGAATTTGCTTTGATGACAGAATCTTTTTCGTTAAACTGGGTAGAAATTTCTTTGGTTTCAGGTTTAGTGTTTAGGGATTGAACAACTTTTGCAAAGGTGATTTCAGGTTGATTTTCTTGAATCTTTTTGGCTTCTAAATAAGTGATTTTTTGTGTAACTTTAATTTTCATGATTTCTTTCTCTTTTTTCCAAATTTCACACTGATTTGATTTTGATTGATGGTTTTTGTGACAGTTCACACACTTGGCTTCATTTTTACAAGCATTTGTAGGGTGATCAAATTCACCCATACCACATTTTTCACATACTGATCCAGGTGCTTCCGGACAGCCGTTTTCATGATGTCCAAACCTCTGACAGTTGAAACACCGCAGAGGATTTGGAATGTAGACTTCAACCGGTATAATTCGGTAAAAGATTTTTAGTGATTTCGGTAAAGTTGTGGTGTTGAAAGTTAGTAAAAGTGTATTTGTTTCTATAAAGTTTCCATCTTTTTTAATTTTAAAACGTTTGCATGCTGTTACTCCTTGTGTGTTAAGATATTCTGTGATATTTTCTTCAGTTTCATGTTTTAGCATTCTGTCACGGATAATACCTTTGCAACTGTTTAGAGTTTTATGTTCCGTGACAGAGACATTAATGTTAAAGAATTTTGTAATTTTCAAGAGATTATCAGTTTGAGATTTTCTGTTAGTTTCGACCAAAAGAGTTCCATTTTTTAATTTTTTTACATTTTTTGGAGTGCCTATAATTGATTCTATTTGTTTTTCTATAATGAAAGGTGACAGTGAAGTAATAGGTTTGTCCTCTTTACTCGAAATCACTAAAAATTTAGCGAAGTTCTCATTAGCTTTGAATGTAAATGTAGTCGGTTGCGTGTCGTCCTCCGAAGAGTCGAACGCCAGAAATCGTTTTCGAGATGCCATGGTGATGAAATTTTTGATTCGATAGCTATGCGCCCCACCCTCCATGGAGCCCTACAAGGGGACGTTTAACAGAAATGGATCTCCTATTTCTAACGTCAAGGCTACATTGCTATTATACTCGGTGTCAAGATCAGAGTCTTCAGCTCGGCCTCATGCTTAGATGATTTCCCACCTATTCATCTAAATTTCCATAGAAAAATTTATGAACAGTTGAGTTCATCCCCCTATCCACAGCCTCCACTCACAGAGGTTTCCGCCAAAGCCCCAATACAAGCCCACCAATTGACCCTTCAGCCGCCGCCCATTGAAACTCACTTAAAGTTAGAGGAACACGAGAAAAATAAGCCCGGTTTGTACCATAAAGATACGTATAAAAGAGAGAAAGAAGCTAAGAACAAGTTGTGTGCTTCTAGAGCTTGGCACGACTGAGCCGATTGATCCAGGCCGGATCTAACCCAGACCGCTCTTCTATCTGAAATAAGGGCCAAAATGATGTGTTGAAAAGCTGGAGATCCCTGGGCTTTCCTCAATCATCAGGTTCCCCTCTCCCAGCATACGAGACGCCACCCACGGCAAACAGGTGGTTCCTGTTTTAATAGGGGATTACACCCTATCCACTACAGAAGGAAAGTGATCTGTAGATTTTATTCCCTACAGACAAGGGAGGCCGAAAACGTCTGGGAAATTGAAAGGTTATTTTTAACAAATTAGGAGATCCATATTTAAAATAAACAGTTTATTTTAGAAAGAAGTATTCATTTTTTAAGGGAGTCAAATAAACAAGCCGTGTTAGATGATATGTAGCTTTCAAATGATATGTAGCTTTCATACCTTGAAAAACTAATCTAACAATATTAAATGCATCTTACTTTTTAATGTGGAGAATGCTAGAGTTCGGAAAAATGACACAAACACAAGACAAACACATGTTAAATACAGATAAGGTTATAATCTTCGTCCCATGTGCGACCCACGGGCACAGGATGATACACAAACAAATGAAGCATGTTAGTAACATGAGATAGGTAAGGTTTAAAAAGATAGATCTCGCGAAATTTTTTTTTTTTTTTTTTTTGCTGGAATTATACCGGTTGAACGGACGGTTGCTCTGTATGTTAGGGGTTTTACCCAACTGCCACAGAAGCGGAAGGCAGCCACCTATTTCGAGGGCCCGGGTGGTCACGGGCAGTTTCTTTTAGATGGCACAAACACAATACAAACACATATGTTAAATACAGATGAGGTTATAATCTTCGTCCCATGTGCGACCCACGGGCACAGGATGATACACAAACAAATGAAGCATGTTAGTAACATGAGATAGGAAAGGTTTAAAAGGATAGATCTCGCGAAATTTGTTTTTTTCAAATTTAAGATGCATTTCAATAAATGCAATTTTATAGTTAGGAATTATACCGGTTGAACGGACGGTTGCTCTGTTATGTTAGGGGTTTTACCCAACTGCCACAGAAGCGGAAGGCAGCCACCTATTTCGAGGGCCCGGGTGGTCACGGGCGGCCTCTTTTAGCCGGCTCGTACGTCACGCAGAGGGTACGTCTGGCCTATTCTAAGCCCGGGACCAGCACGGGACCTGTGGTTTAGGAGGAAATGTCGTTTGAAGCAACTGTTTACGGACAGACGCACGCACAGATGCATGCATGACAGACAAAATGTGATCATAAAAGCTCACCTTGTCACATAGTTATTGAATTTTTCAAAATTACTGGAAAAGAAAACTTAGGACAGCAGCACAAGCATTCTTGAGGTAAATATTTCAGGATACTTATGAGAATTAATTCTGATTTATTTATCAAAATCACATATTAAGGACAGTCATTAGAACTGTCCCAATGAGGCAATTCTAATGAGCAGCTACAATGTATGCTTTTATGGAGAACTACATAAAATTACCATGACAATAATCTGACAATATAGAACTTGCCTGATTTTGTTTGTTTTGTGTTGAGGTTTTACGGCCCAGTCAATGTGTCAGGAATGTGTCAGGAGGTTCTTGACATGGAAAGAAGCAATGGAGAAGAAAGGACTGAGAGTAAATGCAGGAAAGACAAAGATTATGATCTACGGTACAGGACTGGACCTCCTGCAGAGTTCAGGCAAGTTTCCATGCGCCGCCTGCCACACTGGAGTGAGCAGCAACAGCATCTTCTGCAACCGCTGCAAGCACTGGGTGCACAAGAAATGCAGTGGGCTCAAGCACTTCAAAAAAAAAGACCCTGACTACAGATGTACACTGTGCCAGGGAACTGCATGCCCCTTGGATGGCAGACCACAGAAGGAAGTCCAGGTCGGACCTGACAAGCTTGAGGTGGTAGCTTCCTTTTGCTACCTAGGAGACATGAGCACTCTCAGCAGCAAACCACAACACGTGTGAAAACTGCCTGGAAGAAGTTCAAGGATCTGCTACCAGTTCTCTCTTCACGCCACCTCTCTTTCAAAACATGTGGCTGTGTGTACAGCTCTTGTGTGCAGAACCCAATGCTGCATGCCAGTGAGACTTGGCCATTGACAAAGCCAAACCTCCAGCATCTGCAGCGAAATGACAGGGCAATGATCAGACAGATCTGCAATGTCAGGCTGCAAGACATTGTCACCACCAGGTCCAATGAGGTACTTGTGTGGCTTGGCACTGAGGATCTGGACCTCATTCTGAAGGAGAGAAGACTCTGATGGTATGGACATGTGGAAGGCTCCAATGGTGCAGTCAATACAGCCTTTGACATACAGATTGAAGGAAAGCAAGGGCCTGCAAGGCCCAAGATGACATGGAAACAGCTGACAGAAAGGGATTGCAGAGAGTGGAAGATCTTGGCTATCAACCATCATGATAGACATACCTGGAGATCTGGTGTGAGATCTGCCATGCGTGCAGCAAGACAGCTATCTGGAAGGGGGGTCACTGGTGTGGATGTTGCCCCTGTACCTACACGTTAATCAAAAATCCAATTATGATACATGATTATGATAGTCAACCCAATGGGGTCATGTCAAGTGTGGTCAGTTTACCTAACCACACGTTTACTGGGCAGGTTTAGTTCTCTAAGTGGTTAACCAGTATTGTGCACATTCTTTCACCAGAAAACTTGCCTGACTGTTCTAACACAAGTATGTGCTGAAATTAGGTCCAATACCATTATTTTCATTTTCTGCACCAAAATCTCTGTTGTGGGTACTATGATATCACCAAAATAGTGCTGGACACCAAAGCCACTGCCCTTATTAGTAAGAAGTATGGCAGGGGTACAAACTTACAAAACCTCAAAAAAGCTACAGAAGCCATAGCTCAAGATAAGAGAGGTATCAGGAATTATTTTCTGATTTCTCCATAAAAACATATATTCCATAGCTTTTGATAAGACACTTTTTTCAACCAAAAAGTGTCAATATTTTTTCTTATTTCTCCATGAAGACATATGTTGTGGGTACTCATTAGAAGCCCTCACTGAGGCGCTTCTAATGAGTACCCACATGTTTTCGTCAAGAAATAAGAAAACTAATTACCTGATACCCACTCTTATCTAGACCTACATATTCTGTGTACTCAGAAGTGCCTTATTGACTCACTACTTAATCAGTAACCACAACATACGTGTTTTGTGGAGAAATAAAATATCAACATTTTTTGGTTAAAAAGGTGTCTTATCTGGAGCTATGACACTCAGCAAAAAAAAAAAAAATCTACAAAACCTCTGCTCACATAAGGATAATTAAGAGATTATTTCATTTTTGCACCAAAACTTCTTGTGTGTGTGTGTGTGTGTGTGTATGTGTGTAGTGCTCTGAGGATAATTCAACAGTGATGTCAAGGCAGCTACCACTCTACCTGGGTAAAGCAGGTTTTGCATTAATTATTAAAAACATGTTACTTATAATTTAATGTAGTAAACAATTTTAGCGCTATAAGTGACTTTGACTAGTATGTTGCAACAGTGCATTTGTTTGAGCAATAGCTCTAGACAAAAGATTAGATGTTTTTGGTAGGCGAGATCCTAGCAACACATCAGCTCTTTTTTTTTTTTTTTTTTTCTTAGAAAAAAAAATACTTTTACTTCATTTATGGTCCTTGTATGTAACATATTATACTGTTTTAAATAGGTAGTATTAGATATTATCATAGAGAGTGTTTACATTGTTACACAAATGACATGCTTCCAGCATTCTTGTCTCCATATATGTATTTGCACGGACTGTCAGCATGTGGTTATCATTCAAACTAAAATTACCAGTTTCCCTATTGTCTTCGTTAAACTTTAAAAGATATGCAAAATAGAAAATTAAAACTTTGCTACACTAAAAATTTATTTCATAACTGATAAAAGAAAATGCATTTTTTTTCTTACATACTTTTCTTTTATATTTATTTCTTAAAATGTTTAAAAAAAAAAACAAAAAAAAAAAACTACTGAAACTAAGATTCAAACCTACAATATCTAAATTTGTAGTCTGGGAAATATACCACTGAGCAACTATGGATTTACGTGTACCGCTGTTTATAACATTTATTGAAGGTAGTTATCTGGGTAGCGTTTACCTATTTGTTAAAATCGACTTGGTCTAACAATATAAGCAATAAGTGACATCACTGTCAACTTATCCTCCGAGGATAGCAGAGGAAGGGAACTCAATATCAACCCATTGAAGCAATTTCAGCAAGTACACATGAAAGTTTTGGTGTAAAATAAAAGCATTTCCTTCAGAATATTCACTTTATCAGTCATAGGTATGGATAAGAGTGAGTATTGGGTAAATATTTTTCTTATTTCTCCATGAAAACGAGTACCCACAACATATGACATATGTTGTGGGTACTCATTAGAAGCGCCTTACCAAGGCGCTTCTAGTGAGTACCCACAACATATGTTTTTGTGGAGAAATAAGAAGAATAGCGATACTTTTGGATTGAAAAAAAAAGCTTCTTATCAAGGGCTATGTAATATCTGGAGACAGTGGCCGCAGTACTTTTCATGAAGAAATATGCTGTATTTACCCTAAATATTAATTAGAACACCTTTACTCTTTACCACACTTGTCCTAAGATTTGAACAAGTCAATTTTACTGTAAATGTCCTAAAATTTCAAACACTTTATTCAGTACTAGTTTAGCCGAAAATTTGCTTTCTATGCAGTTGCTTCTTATAAAATATGTACTTAGGTAATGCAAGAGCAGTCTGATCTGGGACTGAACTGTTTGCATATGCCATTTTGTGAGAAACTTTGGTGTTCGAAGTTTTAGGATATACGTTTTCATGGAGAAATAAGAAAGATATCAGCATTTTTTGGATGAATAAAATGCCTTATCTGTTGCTATGCAAATGCAGACAGCAAGCACAAATAAGCCTGCACATCCATGCAGTCTGATCAGGGCCTTCCCTATTATCACAGAATCATTGGATACTATAGAATGTATAAACAGAGAGCAAAGACCAGGAAGATACTTTGCACATGCACAGGATGATCTGAATCTGTGCATTTGGCACATGTTCAAAGGCACTTTTTTGCTTGACCCAGCCCAGATACTGATTAGTATTATGCCTGAGGTATACAGACACAAATAAGATAATTAACATTGCTAAATGGCAGAAGAAATGAAAACTAATACCTTATGACTGTAAAGCTGATAACATGTGTAAATAATGTGCATTTTCATCAACAAATGAAGGTATACTTAATTGTCTATTCCTCAATAAAAGTATACATGCTAGAAATTGCGGCGCAACATGTATTGTTTGTTTGTTTGTTTGATTTGGGCTTAATGTCGCTTTCAACAATCTTTCAGTCATATAGTGACGATGTCTGGATATGGCAGGGAGCTCAATGCTCACTTTTAGAGTGCTGCCTCACTGAAATGTCACGCCTCAGACACTTTGACGTGATATTGCACCCAGTCACATTATACTGACACTAAGCTGACCAGTTCTAGCTCTACTTTCTTAATGCTGAGCGCCAAGTGAAAGAGCAGCTAGTACCATTTTTAAGGTCTTTGATATGACCCAGTCGGGGATCAAACCCGCATCCTCCTGGTCACAAAGTGGATGCTCTACCACTGAGTCACTGTGCTGGTATGGACCAATATGTATAGGTATGTTTTTATTGCAACAGAAAAAACAATGTATTCATTTTACTTTTCTTTGTAGTCCGAAAGTGTTGTTTCCTTTTTCATGTCAGTATATAAAGACAAAAACAAACCTACCAAATCCACGGGACATTTTTTCTTGAGTAACAGGAACTGTTACTATGGCCCTCCCTGGTCCTGTGACCTGTGATGTTATTTGGCTTCAGTTCAAAATTGGAATCTGAAATGACAAAAACATTTTTGAGAGTTGTCCTTGCAAGCAAAGAACACTCAATAGAATGAAGACTGAAGTGTAGTTTTTTCTCAAACTCTTCATAGAATGGCAATGTATCTGTCTGTGTTGAGGTTTTATGGCCCAGTCAACCCATTAGGATCATGTTGAACTTGGTAAGTTATCTGACCACCTGTTTTCCTGGGCAGTCTTAGTCCTCTAAGAGGTTAACTAGTATTTGTGCACATTCTTTCGCTATAAACTGACAAATGCCCTTCCTGAATCAATGAAAGGGTGAGAATGACCGTAGAAAATATTTCATGATCAATCTCTGCGAAACAAAGTTGCCGGACATTGAAGGGAATCAAACCTGTGACCTCTTGATCACCAGTCGGACGTGCATCTGACTGAGCCAGAGAGGCTGACCCCGATAGCAATGTAGCTTGCATATGCATCCCAACACTGACTTAACCCTTCTCTTGCTGAACACAACATGCCCTGTCTTAGCAAACAGTGTAGATCCAGATCAGTAGAAGCCAACTAATTTCTAACAAAACCCTGGATCAAGTGATCTGAATGGCTGGAAATCAGAAGTGGGCGTGGCATCTTAATTTATTCAGCATGAGAAGGGTTAAGATTTTTTCAAAACTGAAGTGTGTGGATCTGGATGTAGAGTAGTTACCTGATCAATGTAAAATGATTGCGAATGTATTTGCATCTCATGTTATATTATCATAGTTCCAGATAAGGCCTTTTTTCAGCTAGTGTTGACATTTTTTCTTATTTCTCCAAAACAACATATGTTGTGGGTACTCATTAGAACTGCCTCGCTGAATGCTTCTAATGAGTATCCACAACATGTGTTTTCATGTAGAGAAAAGAACAATATTAAAAATATTTACCTGATACTAACTTTATCTAGACCTGTGGTATGGCAATGTGCAACAGCCAAATTGATGAGTACAGTAACATTTTGATTGTGTTGTGGTTTATCTACACGTCAACACTTGTGGGTCATTTTATGTTGTCTCCCAGAGAAAGGGAGAAAACAGATAGAAGAGATAGTAGAAGAGATGAAAGAGAGGGACAAGGAAGAAAGAGGAACAAGAATGAAAGTGAAGATAACATTCCCCCTCTACCATTACCTGCTACAAGGATAATAGGCCTTGCCCAACTGTAAAATAAGTCAAAAAGGTAAGCCAATATCAGTTGGACGCCCCGGCGACATAAGCTACATAACAACTTTGCACTTACAGACCACCCCAGAGTATAGTAACAGTTCTACTATGCATTTCAATATCCATTACACTTTGGTGCAGACGTGACACATCGAGGGTTGAGCGCAAGACTGGCGTAAGTCAGATGGTTGTTTTTCCCCAAACCTAATCTCCTCACCATGAAGGCGTTATGAAGATTACAACATTTCTTTCTGTAAACAATGAAAATTTAGGTGCCATTGCTCGTATGAGCAATGGCACCTAAATTTGCATTGTTTACAAAGGGGTCCAAGTTGCCCCTAAACAAGGGTTTCAAAAATATGTTTGAGTTACCATAGTCTTGCGCTGAACCCTCGACATGTCAGCTGTCTAACGGCAGCCAATTTCAGAAGCATTGCCGCATACTTTGATCAGAAACCATCCACAAGAACATCAAACTAGCAGCTTGTGAAACGGAAGGCAGTCATCCATTCAATCAAAAAAGGTAGCTTACCAATTACAAAAAAGTAGCCAAAAACTATGATAGGGCAGCAGGCTATCCGCTTATTCTGATCAGGACCTACAGTTTGCTTGACAGTGTTAACAGAACCTAGAAACATTTTCTATGCGCAGGCTGGTCTAGGTCATCGTATTTTGCCCAAGAAGTAACTATTTTATGGTTCATGAGTCTACCGAATAATACCACAGTGTTCCGAGCAGTAAAAAGCGTACCTTATTGCAAATGCGAAAATTGCTGATCCAGACAAGTCTGCGCGGTCTAATAAGGGTCTGTTTTGTTTATAGTGCACACTTACAAGGATGGGCATTCTTTACGCACAATTTTAGCAGTTTTATCATTTTGAGAAGCCTGCGCAGCCAATCGGGTTGCAAGTAATTCATGTAAGATGCACAAATAAAGTCCGCCAGTATTTCACAACAGCTGTACCTGGATAAAAAGAGGACAAGTCAATCAAAGATCATTTACTGGCTTAATTGTCTCCACCTACTGAATCAAAACCAATCGCATGCGAGATAACTCAGATATTGTATTCAATAATCAGAACTGCACAATCAACAAGACCGCAGATGTTTGTTTCTAACAGTTTTTTTTCAGTGCAATGACCTCTGTGATGACATCGGAATGTCGCGGTTTGATTCTCTGCATTCTATTGAAAGTCTAATGAATATTGAAATGCGTAGCAATATTTTAAACACTATTTCATATTTTCTTTTTTGTCTATTTTCAATGAGCTTGTTTCATAAAATTCTGAGTAGCCAGGTATATAGTGAAGACCCTGATCACATTGCTCCAGCAGCAAACAGATCTTGCATACAGCACAGCTTAGGTATTATGTCAGATAAGGCATTTTTTTCAACTCAGTATTAACCCTTAAAGCGCCAAGCAAAACTTGTAGCAGACGACATTCTAGATTTTTTTTTTTCAGAGAAAACAAATCTTAACATTTTAATCTGAATCATCTGCCAAGCAGATGATTCACATGAAATGTCAAGACTTGTTTTCTCTGAAAAATAAAAAAAGTAATAATAAAAGAATTATCATCTGCTGCTGTTGTGATTGGCGCTTTAAGGGTTAAACTAGAAATGTGTTTGTAAAACTATATACTTGTCAAGTTGGAAAGGGGCTTAATTCTTAACCAGATTATTTAAAAAAAAAAGTTAATCAGGTGATATACTCATCATCACCAATAACTCACCAAATTTCAAGGTCCTAGCTCAAATAGTTTCTGAGATATCTTGCTGACAAATTTTAAAAACACCCAAATTTTCAAAGGGCCATAATTCTGTAAAAATATGATGATTTTTTTTTTAATTTAAGCAGGCAATCAACTCATCATCCCCTATCAGCTGACCAAGTTCCAGGCTCCTATCTCAAACATTTTGAGGCATCTTGCTGAAAAACTTTAACAAGAGGCCCATGGGCCACAATTCGCTCACCTGATAAAAACAGCCATTGCATATTTGCAAATGCCATGCAACATTCTTCAGTATTGCCACAGCAACTGGTACACAAATTTGACCATATCATAAAAAGGTCAAAGGTCATACTAGTCTCATCATTTTAACAAACTTGGTAGACCTTGAGGCCCTGATGCTGCATACCAAGATTCAGCCTCAAAGCATTCTTAGTACTGGAGAAGAAGATTTTAAAGCATTTTTATCAAATATGGACATGGCAGTCATCTTGTTCAGTGGTGCAGAACCATTTGAACAAATTGTCAACATCCCTTGGACAGAAGGCCCCATGTGAAATCTGATGAAAATTGGTCAACCTGTGGGGCAAAATTTTGATCCTAACTAAAGATTTTTACTACTTTAATCATGCATTATGTATTTAAGCCATTAGTCTTAAATACATATTGAAAAAAATGATTTTTCAACTTTTTCCCCCATGCAAATCTATAAAGACACAAATTTTACCTTGCCGTAAAAAGGTCAAAGGTCAACCTATGATCATCATTTGAACAAACTTGGTAGAGCTTGAGACAGCAATGCTATATACCAAGATTCAGCCCCAAAGCTTTCTTGGTTCTGGAGATAAAGATTTTTAAGTGTTTTTACCATATCATCATCATAGCAAGAGCACAGCAAGAGCTATGTTTCAAAAGACCTGGTTACCAAAATTTTAGACAATTATAATATGTATCATGCCTGAAATATAAATACAAAAATAAACTTACCAAATAGGTTAGACAAATTTTGCATGCATAACAGGAACGTCTGCTGTGGCTTCCCATCTTCAAGAAATTTCAGGGGCATCTGAAATGAAAAAAAAAGTCATTACAAAACTGGCCATCTTGTTCAACGACAAGGAACAATGATTTGTACAAATTGGCAATATTATACCCTTTCAACAGAAGGCCCCATGTGAAATCTGGTGAAAGTTGCTCAAGCAGTTTCAAAGAAGACATTTAAAAATTACACAATTTTATACATGTATATAGCCCAGGGGCAAGGGTAGATAACCCTCAGTTTTCAACATTTTCCCCATACAAAATACATAGGGATGCAAGTGTGACCTTGTCGTAAAAAAGTCGAAAGTCAACTTACGGTCATCATTTGAACAAACTTGGTAGAACTTGAGTCCTCGATGCATGTAGCCCAAAGGCTTTCTTGGTTCTGGAGAAAAAGATTTTTAAGTGTTTTTATCATATATGGGCATGGCAGCCATCTTGTTCAATGGTGCAGAACCATTGAACAAATTGACGATGCCCTTTCGATAGAAGGCCCCAAGTAAAATCTGGTGAAAATTGCTCAAGTGGTTTCAGAGAAGAAGACATTTAAAAATTACACAATTTTATACATATATATCTTGTTCGTCTGTCATTACTGACAATGACCAATCCTAATCAGCTGTGTGATGTGATATTATTTGTGTGTTCTAAGATGGCTGATGAGACCAATCTTAGCTGTAAACTGCCTGTTGCAGATAGAACAAAAGAGGTCTGAGGAAGAAAGCTCTGTTGGTGATGCCTTAGCTCTGGCTTTCCGCCATGCACGTTTCTGCTCGGCTTCGCTGATTCTTTTGCTTCGTATTCGCCAGCTCCCCTTTTTATGAGGCCTCGCCACTTTGTACAATTTTGTGCAATCTGTTCCCATGACTCTGTTGGTATGCTGAAGTCTTTAAGGGAGGCTTTGAGGGTGTCCTTGTATCGCTTCTTCTGACCACCATGGGAGCATTTTCCTACTTGAAGTTCTCCATAGAGGATTTTCTTTGGCAAACGTTCATCAGGCATTCTGGTAACATGGCCTGTCCATCTTAACTGTGCCGATTTCCCAGGTAGAGTGGTAGCTGCCTTGACATCACTGTTGAATTATCCTCAGAGCACTACACACACACACACATGTAGAAAACAAATTCTAGTTGCTTATTGCATTGAGGTGGCTGCATGGCCAAGCGATTAGTGCTCCCAACCTTGTATCACAAGGTCGCGGATTCAAATCACAATGGGGACTAGATTCTCCTTGAACCTAACTGCACTGCAATGCACAGAATTGTTTAAAAAAAATAAGACTCTAGCTTATCTCTGTAGCCGACCAGACTGGTTTGTTTCTTACCTGGTCCGAACCCTAACGACAGGATTTCTCATGATGAGGCTCAATAAATAAATAAATAAATAAATAAATAAATAGCTGAGGCCATAAAAAATAAATAGAGCCTGCCCAGCGGGCACATGACGTTTATACAACGTCGGCTCAACGTCGATGCAACGTCATGACGTTGCATCGACGTTGAGCCGACGTTGTATTTACATCATGTGCCCGCTGGGTGGTCATCAGAAAACCCGTTTTATACCTTTGCAAACATCAAAGGCGCAGATCAGCCTGTTGCATTCGCACAGTCTAATCAGCGCCTTCCTTTCCTGTTCACTGCTTAGATATCATACTGGATACGTTTTATGTTTTTCAAGACTCTAGTTTATCTCTGCAGCTGAGTAGACTGGTCTGTTTCTTACCTCATTGTAACTCCAAAGACAGGGTTTCTCGTGATGAGGCTAAATAAATAAATTAACGCTTAGCACTTTGGGTAACATTTTTAGCAGACATTTTGAAATATTTTTCTTACATTTCCCAGAATGTAACCCCCAGGGGGGGGGGGGGGGGCAAAATTTTGTTTATAACTAAAATGTTTTACTACTTTATTAAATCACTTGTTGTAAGTTTCAGCCATTAGTCTTTAATACATCTTGAAAAACTGATTTTTCAATATTTTCTCGATACAAATGCATAGGGATGCAAATTTGACCTTTCTGTAAAAAGATCTAAGGTCAACCTAGGGTCACCATTTGAACAAACTTGGTAGACCTTGAGTCCCTGCTGCTGTTTTTCTGATTTCTCCACGAAAAGATGTTGTGGTACTCATTAGAAATGCCTTGCCAAGGCATTTCTAATGAGTACCTGCAACATATGGTTTTGTGGAGAAATAAGAAAAATGACAATACTTTTGGTTTGAAAAAAAAAATTACAGCAAGAGCTATGTTTCAAAAGACCTGGTTACCAAAATTTTAGACAATTATAATATGTATCATGCCTGAAATATAAATACAAAAATAAACTTACCAAATAGGTTCGATAAATTCTGCTGTGGCTTCCCATCTTCAAGAAATTTCAGGGGTATCTGAAATGAAAAAAAAAATCATTGCAAAACTGGCAACTGAGATCTGAAGAAGACAACTTATCTGGATCTGCACTGTTTGCTATTCTGTATGTGAATTTTTATCAAGCAGTGCTTGCATTAAGGGAAGTCTGGGAGTCAGAGACTCCCAAAACTTGCCCTGGGACTTCCAAACATTAATGCCAGGAAGTCTGGGGCTCCCAACTTTTAAAGATATTTAGTCATTTATAACAAAAATTTAGAATGAATTTATGTGTTATTTAGCTTAAGAATGGCAGTTTTACTCTATAAATTGAGAGATTAAGAATATTGAGGTTGAATTTCTGAAAGTGGGTGAAAAAATTGGATCACCAGGACTTCCAGATATTGCGGCTAGGAAGTCCTGGGACTTCCTGATTTTGACAGTTAGTGCAAGCACTGATCAAGAATCTGGACCAAGGAATCTGACTGGCTGACAATTAGAAGTGGGTTTGGCATCCTCATTCAGCATGACAAGGGTTAAGAGATAAAAATGCATTATATAAGTATGAAAAAACTTACCTTCTAACATGCGTAAATTTGAGACAAAGTATTTCCTTTCAAATAAAGGCACATTTTGGCTACAAAGTCGGCTACTCAAACAGCTCTATACAATGTACATTGACCGTACATATATAATATGTATTTAGCTGTCCCCAAAGTGCTTGCAGATAGACTACAAACCGGTATCCTGCCCATTATCTACATGAAAGGACAACTTTTAGTTTTGAGTACAGTTTGGGTACATACGGTACATACTGTGCTTTTATTTGAAAGCTTTTTGATATTTTAATTTCCGGCTGCTCTACAAGGAACACTGTGAAACAATTTATGAATTCATGAAAAAGAGAAGGGTACTTTTTGGTACTGAATTTGCACAAGTTAGAAGGTTAGTTTTTTCATACTTATAACATGCATTTTTATCTCTTAATAACCACTTGATATGCCTTGACATTAAAGTTATCAGTTGAATTTGTGAGATACGCGTTTCATAACGTGTAGAGGTGGCAAATTCCACCACCCTGTTTGGGCAGCCGGCAGATTATCCAGAAACTGACAACTGCCCTACTTGAATCAGCAGAAGGAGAGAATGACTGTAGAAAAAATTTAATGATCAATCTATACGAAAGTATGTTGCTGACATGTAGGGACTGAACCTGCGACCTCCTGATCACCAGTCGGACGCGCATCCGACTGAGCCACTGAGGCCAGCTGTTCTTTGTTCTGCATCTATAGTTTCTTCTTTTGGTAGCTCAGGAAGGCAGTACTTCCTGATTGTGGCCTTTCCTGGATAACTTCTTTTATTGCTACCATTACGAAAACACACCTATTCAAATATATAGAAAATTTCGCCTCTAAAAACCGAAAATTTTCTGATAAAAAACTCTTAATATTTTTTTCACATATCTGCTCAAAACATAGATTGTGGGTACTCGTTAGAACCGCCTCACCTTGATGAGGTGGTTCTAATGAGTACCCACAATCTATGTTTTTGAGCAGAAATAAGAAAATTAATGTATACCCCTGTAAACCCCAGTTTTACTATATAAAATGAGGTTTAAAGTGGGGGGGGGGGGGTCAAAATTATATAGGCATGTTTTCGTGATGATAGTCCATAAATAATCATGTGGAACATAATAAGGCGTGCATCTGTGTTTCTAACGACCGCCAACCCAGGTCATCAAGCATTCTGGTGACCATAAGGGAATACTGTAGTTGTTTTTTCACCCGCCTTGCTGCTGTCATCTGTATCATTTCTAGATTACTTATACTTTGCTCCGTATACGGAGACCAAACTGGGGAAGAATATTCGATCCGGGGGCGCACCATTGTTTTATAAATTCATTATATTTTTTTTTTTTTTTTTTTTATTCATTTTACAAAGCCGAGCAACAAATAAGCATATTTTCCAGGAACCCGAAAACCGTAATTATGTACTAGTAATACTAATATTTACATAAATATAAACTTACATGTGTCCAAAACAACAAAAATTCAAAATGTCTGTCACTGTTCTCTCTGACCCAAGTGAGTGAGCGAGTGATCAGATTTTTAACGCTACCAGGCAACTGAGTTACATACAGGTAGCGCCTCTGACCCAATAAACAATGGGATTTATACCTGCACAAAAACAACTCACGAAATGCACGCTTTGTCATAGTACACTACGAGTATTCGTTATTTAAAGAGGAGTGAGTATATAGATAAATATTTACAATATTACTCCACCAAAAAATGTGTAAACTGAATAGAAGCATCACGGTGGGATGCATCTAAATATTCATGCAGTACTCATAGCATATGTTTGTTTTTTTGTGTTTTTTTTCAATACTAAGAAAAGCATAAACACTTCTTTTTTTTTTTTTTTTTTGTTAAAAAGGTATGTTATCTAGAGTAAAGCGCCAAATCAACAAGAAATCAATGGGCTGATCAAAAAGTTTACTGCATTACAGGCTGACCAAAAAGTACAGTATATTGAACCCTTGGAAATGTCTGGAAGGACATATCAGCAAAAACTGTAGACCGGATAAAACTGCACCAAGCCTGCACTATATGCTGCCATTAACACGACCGTTTCTAGACATATAGCCAGGTGGTCAAACGTGCTTACGAAGGTTAAGAATACAGTAAAGAGACTCTCTCTCTCTCTCTCTCTCTCTCTCTCAACGATGACCCGTTTACCGTAGCTTTTGTCGTTAGGAAATTCTCTCGATATCTCAAGAAAATATTTAAGGAAAATGTAAGAAAAAGAAAAAAATGTTATGTAATCATGAAAATGTATGTTGTGCGTACTCATTAGAATCGCTTCATCGGGGCGATTCAAATGAGTATACTCAACATACCATTATAAAATTGAAGATCCAAAAAGATATCCTAAAATAGCCCCATTTGCTTTCTGAACTGGCGCTGTGATATTAACCCCTAGTGGCTCGAGCTACCCATTTCCATAATCCAAAAATATGTTCGAGCCATTCCCAGTAAATACACAACGTCGTAATAACGTCGTTTCGCCGAACATCCTCATCAGTTTCTGCTAATGCGCTTGTTGATCAGAGTCTACGCTTTTCCATGTGAGTTGATGTGTTGAATCAAATCAAATATTGCTTGTAGCAGCTCAGCCAGTACCGGATCATTCTTCTGGAAGAATTAAGTTATTCGGATGTTCTGAACCGTTCCCCCGGATGGTGTAGGCCCCGATTAGGCGCAACGAATTGCGGCGTCTGGTCGGGATATGCACTCTCTGCTGCATCCCAACATGGAGATTAATTTGGATGGTTACTTGCTGAAAAGTGGTTGTTACTTCGCGTATGGTATAGACCCCGATTAGGTGCAGCAAGTTGAGCGTCTGTTCTGGGTATGTACTATTTGCTGGATCCTAATATGGAGATAAATTCGGATGGTTATTTTGTTGAGAATTGTTGGTTTCCTGGCGGATAGTGTAGGCCCGGATTGCAAAACATTGCGGCGTCCGATCTGGGTAGACGTTATTCGCTGCGTTCCAACATGAAGATAAATTTTGATAGCTGTTTTGCTGAGAATTGTTAGTTTCCTGCGAGGGGTGTAGACCCCGATTAGGGTGCAACAAGTTGCGGCGTCTGATCTGAGAAGACATTATTCGCTGCGCCCCAACACGGAAATAAAATTGGATAGCTACTTTGCTGAGAATTGTAGGTTTCCCGCAAGGGGTGTAGATCCCGATTAGGCGCAGCAAGTTGCGGCGTCTGATCTGGGTAGACATTATTCGCTGCGTCCCAACATGAAAATAAAATTGGATAGCTACTTTGCTGAGAATTGTAGGTTTTCCGCGAGGGGTGTAGACCCCGATTAGGCGCAGCAAGTTGCGGCGTCTGATCTGGTAGACATTATTCGCTGCATCCCAACATAGGGATAAATTTGTGAGAATTGATGGTTTCACCGCGGATGATGTAGGCCCTAATTGGGCGCAGCATGTTGATCCGTCTTACCTTCGTAAGCACTATTTGGTGCATCCGAACATGGAGATAAATTTACATGATTATTTTACTGAGAATTATTGGTTTCCCGGCGACGGCGTAGACCCTGATTAGGTGCAACGGGTTGCGGTGTCTAACCGGGGTAGGCACGATGTGCGGCATCCCAACATCGGTTGGTGTAATGCAGAGTCTTCAGCACGTTGTAATTGAATGCAAGGTGCACAAGGGAGGTAAATCTTTATGCATAAGCTACCCAGATACCTGTGATTTGCCGAAAACAGGGAGTTCATTAATGATAATTTAAGTGCTATTAGTTGTTAATATATCCTTGCTGATAGGTAGCATATGGTCATTTACACGGGCTTCTGTCTTATAAATACATGATTTCACATCTTACATCTTCATCTTATCTAGACAAATGTGCATGTAAGCGTAGAATCGGTTTTATTTTGTTGTTCGAAGCGGTCTGTTAATTTGTTTTCGAGATCTTAATCGGCTAATTGAGTAGTCGACAAATTGGTGACACTTGTCTTATTTGCTCTTTAAACATGATTTCACATTTCATGCATATTGTCTCAATTAAAAAAAAAAAAAAAAAAAAAATCTGTTTTCTGGGAAATGTAAGAACAATATTTCAAAATGTTGTCTGCTAAAAATGTTAGCCAAAGTGCTAAGCGTTAATTTATTTATTTAGCCTCATCACGAGAAACCCTGTCTTTGGAGTTACAACGAGGTAAGAAACAGACCAGTCTACTCAGCTGCAGAGATAAACTAGAGTCTTGAAAAACATATAACGTATCCAGTATGATATCTAAGCAGTGAACAGGAACACCCAGGGAAACCCGATATCGGGATATCGGAGGTTGCGAGATTTCGGAGGTAAACAAATGATGTCATCCAGTGATAGTGTATGTACTTATCCTCTTTTAATGATCAAAAGAGTGCTTCTGGAGGATAAGCAACGTAACCTATATTTTCTCAATTGAATAGTTTAATATATGAAAATGGCATTTCAATATAAAGTATTCTCCTGTTTATTCAAAATCACGGTTGAAAAGGAAATTTCATTGTTTTTCACCCAAATTCCATTTTCAATTGTTTATAGCTTTTATCCTGTAAAGCTTTTTCATTGAGTATGTATGTCTGTATAATCTAGAACAATATTTCAAAATGTTGTCTGCTAAAAATGTTAGCCAAAGTGCTAAGCGTTAATTTATTTATTTAGCCTCATCACGAGAAACCCTGTCTTTGGAGTTACAACGAGGTAAGAAACAGACCAGTCTACTCAGCTGCAGAGATAAACTAGAGTCTTGTAAAACATATAACGTATCCAGTAGTGAACAGGAACATGAGGAAAGGAAGGCGCTGATTAGACTGTGCGAATGCAACAAGCTGATCTGCGCCTTTGATGTTTGCAAAGGTATAAAACAGGTTTTCTGATGACCACCCAGCGGGCACATGACGTTAATACAACGTCGGCTCAACGTCGATGCAACGTCATGACGTTGCATCGACGTTGAGCCGACGTTGTATAAACGTTATGTGCCCGCTGGGCAGGCTCTATTTATTTTTTATGGCCTCAGCTATTTATTTATTTATTTATTTATTTATTTATTTATTTATTGAGCCTCATCATGAGGAATCCTGTCGTTAGGGTTCGGACTAGGTAAGAAACAAACCAGTCTGGTCGGCTACAGAGATAAGCTAGAGTCTTATTTTTTTAAAACAATTCTGTGCATTGCAGTGCAGTTAGGTTCAGGGAGAATCTAGTCCCCATTGTGATTTGAATCCACGACCTTGTGATACGAGGTTGGGAGCACTAATCGCTTGGCCATGCAGCCACTTCAATGCAATAAGCAACTAGAATTTGTTTTCTACATGAAAACAGATGTCTGGTGTCTTCGCCCTTTTCGAGTACTGCTTTATACAGTTCACTAGGGTTATTAATATTCAAAAATGACAGAAATCACTATTTACAATGTTGAAAGGGCCGTAACTACAACGTTCAAAGGGCCAGACAGGTTTTCAGGTGACAGAACGGACACAATTATATAACCGAAGTCACTATTAACAATGTTCCAAGGGCAGTAACAGCAAAAGTAGACAAACAAGAATTATGGTTCTTGTGTATTACATGTCGTCTAATGGTGGTTAATAATTCTGTAAAGTTTGATGCAAATAACTCAGTTGTTAAGTTACCCAGTGTACATGAGTTGATGTAATGACCTTGCACTGTTCAAAAGTAGGTAAACCATTGTTATGTTCTCGTAGTGCTTAACAGTTTTGTGAAGTTTCGTGAAAATATCCCAAAATATTTTCAAGTTACAGACTGAACATGAGTATGTGACAAAAATCACTTTCTACCATGTTCAAATAGCCATAACTTAAAATGTAGGAAAACCAAAGTTAAGGTTCTTATATTCAGCACGTTGTCTCATGGTGGTATATATTTCTGTAACGTTTCACGGAAATATCTCAAACGGTTTCTTAAGTTATGGGTGGGACGCGAGTTTTTTTTTTTACCAAAATAACTTTTTACAATGTTCAAAGGACCATGAATCTAAAACAGGTAAACAGTAGTTATGGTTCTTATGTTCTGCAAGTCGTCTCATAGTGGTAAACATTTCTGTAATGTTCGTGAAAATACCTCAAACGGTTTTCAAGTTTCTGAGCGGAAATGATTTTATGGCTAGCAAAAGGGACATGCAACTATTTTAACTCTGTTTCATCTCAGTGAGCTCGTGATAATTCATCCACTGAGCAAAACTTGGAAGCTCGTTCCACAATTTTTAAAGGGATTCAAAAATGTAGCCCTCCAGGATTTATTTATTTATTTATTTATCTGAGACAGCATCACGAAAACATGCCTATATAATTTTAACCCCCTTAAACCCCACTTTTATATGGTAAAACTGGGGTTAACAGGGGTATACATTATTTTTCTTATTTGCGCTCAAAAACATAGATTGTGGGTGCTCGTTAGAACCGCCTCGTCGAGGCGGTTCTAACGAGTTCCCACAATCTATGTTTTGAGTACAAATATGAAAATTATCATAATTTTTTATCTGTAAATTTTCATCTTTTTTGGTGGTAAAATTTTCAGCATAATTGAATAGGCATGTTTTCGTAATGGCAACGAGAAGAGGTGCTTCCTGGGCATATGCTAACAGTAAAGCTTCAGATCAGCCAGTGAATCTGATAAGCATCACGAAAACATACCTATATAATTTTGACCCCCTTAAACCCCACTTTTAAATGGTAAAACTGGGGTTTACAGGGGTATACATTATTTTTCTTATTTCTGCTAAAACATAGATTGTGGGTACTCGTTAGAACCGCCTCGGCGAGGCGGTTCTACAGAGTTTTTCATCTGAAAATGTTCAGGATTTGGAGGTGAATTTTATTTATATATTTGAATAGGCGTGTTTTCGTAATGGGGACTTTGGTATATATACATGTACATGTAAATCGATGCGTTCAACATTATTCAGGGATTCTGTAAACGAACAGCGAAGTCTCTGATCATGGGCATTCGCTTTGTTTATTGGAGCTGAGATTCAACGTGGCGTTGTCTGATGTCTGGATGTGATGATGGGAAATTTGCCATTTTTATGTGTTTCCTAAAAGCAGTATCAAGTTTTAGATTTTATAATGAAGGATACTACCATCTGCTGCTTTAAAACTGACACCGGTGAGACCATTCATAGCCCTTTTACCTAATGCTGAGCCCCAAGAAACAGAATTACTAGTAACTTGTAAAGTTTTAGGTATGACCTAGCTGAATATCGACCCTAAAATCTCTAGATCCGAAGGTGGGTGCTCTATCAGCTAGGCCACTCAAACCCATCATGGGCCTTTGCTGTCCCAAAGACAAAATGTCACATAGTGTGACTCATTTATTTTTAATACTATTGAGCTATTCGGTCATTTTAAGATATAATAAAAAATGTACATGAACCAGTGAAACAACGGGAAATAAAGGTGAGTACGTATCCTTTCCCATCCACCCCACCCTGTCGAACCTTCCTAAATATAAATAACTG
Source organism: Anodontia alba (assembly GCA_964016985.1). Lineage (NCBI taxonomy): Eukaryota > Metazoa > Mollusca > Bivalvia > Lucinida > Lucinidae > Anodontia > Anodontia alba. The sequence goes on along the minus strand of OZ024825.1, from coordinate 97,317,875 downwards.
GTCAAGGAATCATTTCCCCTGATGATGAAAAGAAAATGCCTGCCTTTTATTTCGATGTATTAGATAGAATTTTTGTTTATCCTAGGAGAACGAACACTGCAAACTCTGCGGGCTGGGACATTTTGGAAGGATCGGCGTAGATTACCTCTACAGCTTTGTCACTGGACATATTTCGCAAAGTTAAAAAAAATAAAATAAAAAAAAAGAACTTTATTGAGCAGAAAAAAAATATTTTAAATCCTGGTTACTGTTCTTTTGGTAATTTTTTTACAAACCTATAATAATACAGTACTGTGTCAAGCACGCTTTTCACCTGCTTTCTTTACATCACAATGGCATGATTGACAAATGCTGACTTTAAACAAGAGGGCCATGAGGGCCCTATATCGCTCACCTGAATCATGTTACGTATAAAACATTAATAACAGAGATGCGGTTCTAAAGGTCACGCTGACCTTGACCATGATCTCAGGGTCATCTTATGGTCAGAAGAAACAGCCCTACGATGTTTGAGGGTCCTAGCCCCAAGAATTACAGAGTTTTAAGCTTTTTTGTACTAGAGGTCACCGTGACCTTGACATTTGCCATTAGGGTCATCTGCTGGTCAAGACCAACTTCCCATCTAGCCTCAAGCACTGCTGAATTATCAACTTAGTACTAAAGGTCATGTTGACCCTGACCATAACCTTTGCCCGCAGTGTCATCTACTGATGAGGACCAACATCCCTTCTAAGGGTCTGTCAAGTTATCAAGCTTTTTAGTACTAAAGGTCCTGATGATATTGACCTTTGCCCTCAGGGTCATCTACTGGTGAGAATCAACATCTCTACTAAGTTTGAGGGTCCTAACCATAAGTACTGCAGAATTATAAGCTTTTTTTTCTCGTACTTATATTAAGGTCACGGTGAAGTTGACCTTTAACTTAAAGGTCATCTTCCATTCAGGTCCATCCTTCCTTTTAGTTTGATAGTCCTAGGCCTAATCATTGCCAACAGCTTTTTGCTCTGTGTAAAACAAGTGACCACACCCTTCCACCCCACCTCTTTCCCACTGTGGGCGGGGCCTCTTTTCACCCAAGGGACATAATTTGAACAATCATGTCAAAGGACCTCTAGGCAAGGCTACATACCAAATATCAAGCCTAGGCCTCCACATTTAAACAAGAAGATTTTTTTTCCCTATAGAAGTGTATGCAAAACATGTCGGCCTCGGGGTGGGGCCATTTTTGGCCCACAGGCTATAATCTGAACAATCTTGGCAGAGGTCCACTAGGTGAAGCTATGTACCAAATATCAAAGACTCGGGCCTTCTGGTTTCAGTTTAGATGATTTTTAAAGGTTTTCTCTATATAAGTCTATGTAAAACATGTCGGCCTCAGGGTGGGGCCATTTTTGGCCCAGGGCAATAACCTGAACAATCTTGGTAGATGTCTATTAGGTGAAGCTATCAAATATCAAAGGCCTGAGCATTCTGCTTTCAGACAGGAAGATTAAAGTTTTTCCATATATGGGTCTACCCCCAGTGCGGGGCTATTTCTGACCCCAGGGCTATAATTTGAACAACTGGTAGAGGTCCACTAGATGATGCTACATACCAAATATCAAAGACCTGGGCCTTCTGGTTTCAGACAAGATCTATTTTAGCCCCTATGACCTGGATGTGCAATGGACCAGAACCATTTAAACATCTTTGAAAGCGGACTAACCAAGGATCATTTCTGTGAAATTTAGTCAAAATCCAATCAGTAGTTTAGGAGGAGATGTCGTTTGAAGAAATTGTGTACAGACGAATGCACGCACGGACAGACATACGGATGCACGACGGACAAAATGTATAATCACGAAAGCTCACCTTGTCATTACGTGTTAGGTGAGCTAAAAACAACGGGATCTTGTAAAATTAAGATGCCTTCATCTAATTAGCTGAAAATCTATAATTAATTTGAAGCTGGAATCTTTTTGAGAAGTTTGCGAATGTTACCCACTACAACTTTTTCGCTGAACATCTTTTGCTATAAAAAAGTTATTGTGAAAAATTAAGCAAAAAAAAAAAAAAAAAGAAAGAAAAGAAAAAAGAGTTCAGTATTATTTAATGAAGTTAAAACAGACTTAGCATACCGGCATTTATTTACTATTTAAATAACAAGGATAAAATTCAAAATCTCGAGGGTTACAATTTTTTATGCCCCCACAAATGGCGGACGGGCATATAGTGGTTACCCTGACAGTCTTTGTTGTCCTCATGAAGACACCTTAGGTCCTTCAGTACCTACTGACCGAACAGCGAAGAATCAAATCAGACGAGTTCAGTCTGATCTGAGTCTTTGCAGGGAGCACAAGCCTAATTGTTGGTTTTGTCATGTGGCAGCTCATTTTGTTTTCAAGTAATATTATAACCTCTTAAAGCACGAGACAATTTTTTGTCAAAGTAAGATTCAGTACACTAGCAACTTTAAATACATGAACACATTTGAGAAATATTATTGTACCTTTGAAAATAGATTATTTTGTCACACTGTTCCAAGCTTTGTTCAGAAAAAAATAAATTATGAATATAAGCATGCTAACAGTTTTTCATTATCATCCTGAAACATCTTTGGACAATTAGATAACTGGGGTCAGAACTGTTGGTGGTCACAGCCTGCTGTAATAATGAACTGCTGGTTCAACTATCCAGTTTAGTGGAAGGATGCTCAGATCTGATCTGAGCCTGGTTTGAGAGCTTATGCATAGATTTATGCGCATGAAAACTTAACCCTTGTCCTGCTGAATAAATTAAGATGCCACACCCTTTTTCAAATTTTCAGCCTATCAAAGTCCTTGATACAGATTGTTGATATAAATTCACATTCTGAATGGCAAACAGTGCAGATCCAGATCAGTTGGCTTCTTCAGAAGCCAACTGATCTGGATCTACACTGTTTGCAAAACAGAGTATATCCGGGTTCAGCAGGACAAGGGTTAAAGAACTGGTCTACGAGAAGCAACTCTCACAGTACACCTGCCGGTGGCGTTCCGTCTGTCGTACTATTATTAGCAGCTGCAGCGGATGACATTTGGTCTCGGAGGGAGTAGGGCTAGGCAATTCATGTAGATCGTCTGGCTGGATTCATATGAAGCGCCGGGCCTTACCTCCGAAGAAGAAATGATGTTTGATAAGACTTTTTTTCTCTGTAGTTTTGCATGGCAGTTCGAGCGTTAAAATCACTTCGATCGTGCCAAGCTTTTGCCTTTAGTCCAGTTCGTTCGTTCGCTTTCTCTCTGTCTCTCATCCCTTTTAGCCGGTAGCTTAACAACCTCATGATGTTATTGGCTTTGAGATATATATGTTTCAAGGTTCAAATATAACTTTTTAAATGTCAGGCTTTTTTTCCAAGGATTTCGTAAGCTGTTTGTGTGTTTGTCTCAGTACAGTCATATTCATCAAGCTGTGTTTGTACAATTTTTGACGTGCTGTTTTTGTATAGTCTTTTTTCGTATATTGTTAATCTGTGTGTGTGTCTGTCTTCCTCCCTCACTGTATGTATGTATGTATGTATGTATATCCTCATATCCTGTTCAACAGGTACATGCCATTTAGTTGTTTTGAATAAATGTTTGTGTTTTTGCATTTATTAACCTTGTTCGGTTCCGTTCCGCAAAATATAATTATCCACATCGATAATTATATTTAACGGAACAAGAATATCCAGAACTACTTGCTGGTCTCCACGATATCCACGGTGCAGGTAAAGGGTATACTGTAACTACATGTACACCTGTCTACAAATGGACTAAAAACGTATGTTCTCCCAGGTTACTCTTTATGAACAACATTTTTGTACTGTCCTAATTTGGGTAGATACTGTACGGCTCGGGTAAAAGAACAACAAAAATTCTTTACTCTGAATCTCGGCGTTTCGCGGACTCCCCCAAAACTCTCCAAACTACTCCGAGTAAACGTCTATACTCGGAGCACGATCTTGAAACGCCAAAGGCCATAGAAGCTCATGCGAACACTGATCAGACTGCGCGAATGCGCAGGATAATCCGAGTCTTCCCTGGTCGCACAGGTCTTATTGTATTTTCCAAATTTCCATGTTCCCTGTTCCCCCAAATTATTTTCATGCCCTTGTTTCTGCAGCGTCTGATCTGGTCTACACCGTTTGCATAGGCCTATCTGTCCCAATATTTTATTGTTTTTTTTGTTTTTTTTTTTTTTTCTTAATACATGTCAGTTTCGTGTGCATTTCTGACGATAAAGGGCTCAATAATTTAACGAACATAAGTTTATTTTCTCTACCATGATTTCACGTGACGTTATCGTTACGTGCACGCGGTTTCTTCATGCGGGGCACATTACGAAAACACGCACATTACGAAAAAACATATAGAAAATTTCACCTCCAAAATCTGAAAATTTTCAGAGAAAAGACTGATATTTTTCATATTTCTGTTCAAAACATAGCTTGTGGGTACTCGTTAGCAGAAATAAGAAAAATAATGTATACCCCTGTAAACCCCAGTTTTACTATATAAAAGTGGGGTTTAAGGGGTCAAAATTATATAGGTATGTTTTCGTGATGAAGAGAAATGTGACTTTGTGACTTGCACCTTCTGGGTATCTTCGCATATTTTTGTAATGATCTACACAGGAAATGCGAACGTCCCAGAATTGCGTGTCGTCGCCCAGTGGCGTGACTGAACAGACCCATGAGCATCTACAGAGGGACTACTAAATAAGATTCTGTAGGATTTAGAAACATGAATAGCCGTTTTGATGGGCAGACTGCTGTCTCGCATATTTAGCGCTAAGGTAATATTTTGCTTGCCGCTTTTCAAAAGAAAACGGTAAACATTATCTATCTATACCTATCCCTATTCCAACTTTTCATACAGCTTACACCCTCAACTGCGTATTATGTACCAAAGTATAACGGTGTTTTCGTGATTTCTGTGACGAAAATTCGGCGTCCGAAAACATTGAAATGAAAAAAAAAAAATAAATAAAAAAAAAAAAAAAAAGAAAAAATGAAATAAAATAAAAAAAATAGGGGCGGTTGGTACAACCGCCACTAAATTTAACATACTGTATTTCGACAACTCGTATTCAAAAATAACTTCCTAACAACTACCAAACAAGTAGCTCCCTACTACCAAACAGGTAGTTCCCTACTGACGCTGAAAACACTAAATTCTGCATTTAAAGCGTATAATACTTATACACTCTGAAACTTCTCCTAAGGAGCAATTTCTCCTCTTTTCCACAATATTTTGAATATATCTCTTAACTTCAGGAGTCAAATTACAGTGACTGAATATACAAACTTTTGAAGAAATACTATTTTAATGATGTTGAGCGTGACCTCGGCGGACGAATAAGAATAATTAAGCACAGCAGCTAAATAAACGAACGGCGGTATACTTGATTCAGCCTCCAGAACCTCGGAAGTAGAGAATTTGAAATCAAAGGATGCAGAAGATCCTCCGGAAGTTTCTACAAATGGAATAATAATAATTAAAAAAATAATCTGCAATTTTCTAGATTCTAAAATAAATCATCAGGAATTATTTTCAGGCTATTCACCATCAACAGATTCGGCCCAACTATTTTGCATCTAGTGCGTCTAGTACATGTGTTTTAGCAACATGTTTTTCCTAAACTTTCATTTTAATATATCTTCTTATCTATTTATGAAAATTAGTTGTTAAATGCTTTTATTTTGACAAAAGATAATGTTCTAATAACATTTCAGCGGTATTATTATCCCGCGAGATGTTTTTTGGTCCAAGTTAATTTGTGCCTTCCGGACATCCCGGATGCTAAAAGGACTGTGAATCAAGTCCGACCCAGTAACACCAGAGTAGTAGTTTTCTTCGGTACTGAATTGTATTTTGCAGTTCATAATGCTCACGAAAAACATCGTCTGAAAGGCAGAAACTTATTTAAAGTTCTCTGGCGAAATTCGTTTAGAAATCAGGGGCGGATCCACGATAATTTCTGAAGGGGTTCTGATCAAATTTCCGTACTTACTCTACGTATTCGGACACAGGCCTGAGCAAACAGTGCAGAACAAGATCAGAGGCCGCAGAACGCGACGTCTGATCAGGGTCTACGCTGCTGCCACTCACCCAACAATTTTACACACATTCGTAGGTAGTAATAATGGCTTGTTGAAGAGAAAATAATATAAAGAGTAAGGAGAGTGAATATTTCGGGTCAAACATAATAATAAAAAAATCCAAAATTTCCCATGAAAATGAAATTCGGGGTCAAAAGGGGGTTCGACTGAGCCCCCCTCCCCCCCCCCACCCCCCCCCCCTCCCCTTGCACTGAATTTGTTTTTCTAACTTACTGAAAGCTGTAAGCAGTTCTGGTTATTCTTGCAAAGCAGTCTTCATATAGTCTTCAGTATATCTGCATGCTGCCTGGATTCATTTTGTAACTTGCTGGAAGCTGAAGGCAGTTCTGGACATTCTTGTTCCATTGGTTCCACTAAATATAATTATCAGTGTGGACAATTATACTTTGTGGAACGGAATGTAACAAAGTTCATAAATGGCAAATCACTATTATTAGTTAAAAACAACTAAAAGACAGTTAGAAGTTCAAGAGGATAAATCTGTAATCGATAATAAGCCTAAATATTCTCAGAAACACAGGACAAGAACAAATATTATACTTTTACATTTATTCCCCAATGTGTGCCCCTGAAGTTGCTCCTTTCCAATCTAGTCTGCAAAGTATTATTAGCCCAAGAGACAATCTTTCTTCGTTATATGCTTATCTCCCCTGAAGCAAAAATCTTGTGCAGGCCATAACTCCCATACTGTTTGAGATAATTTTATAATATTTGGTAGGGACATATATCAGGTCAAGTAGGAGTGTCCCATGCAAGAAGGACAAGTCTTGCTTTGTTATTTTTTTCTAGTTATCTCTCCTGAACAAATTTCTAAGCCAAATATATTTTGATATTTGGTGGAGACATAGATCAGGACAAGAAAAATGTAGTGCAAGAGAAACAACTCTCACTTTCTTCTTTATGCATTTATCTCCCTTCAAACCGAAATCTTGTGCAGGCCATAACTCCGATACAGTTTGAGATAATTTGATAATATTTGGTAGGAACATAAATCAAGTCAAGTTAGGGTGTCACATGCAACAAGGACCATTGCTTTGTTCTTTTTATGTCCCCACCATTATGTATGTACATGTACGTATGTATGTATGTTTTGTCCGATCCATAACTTTGTAAATCCTTGATGGATTTTGAAATGACTTGGCAGAAATGTTTAGCATCATGAAGCAATGTGTCGCCCACAAGACCCAGGTCTGTAGCGCCAAGGTCAAGGTCACACTTTTTCGTGTCTGGTCCATAACTTTGCCATTCCTTGATGGATTTTGGAATGACTTGGAAGAAATGTCAAAGGTCAAAAATATGGTCTTTTTTTCTGAGTCCAGTCCATATCTGAGCCATTCCTTGATGGATTTTAAAATGACTTGGCAGAAATGTTGACCATCATGAGACGATATGTTGCAGGCAAGACCCAGGTCTATAGCTCCAAGGTCAAAGTAACACTTAGAGGTCAAAGGTCAAAATAGGGTCTTTTTTTCGTGTCCGGTCCACAACTTTGCCTTTCCTTGATGGATTTTGAAATGACTTAGCAGAAATGTTGACTCTCATGAAACTATGTGTTGCGCGCAAAACCCAGGCCTGTAGCTCCAAGGTCAAGGTCACACTTCAAGGTCAAAGGTCAAATAGTTTTTTTTTATATCCAGTCCATAACTTTGCCATTCCTTGATGGATTTTGAACTGACTTGGCAGAAATGTTGATCATCATGTAATGACGTGGTGCATGCAAGACCCAAGTTTTGTTTATTTGTGTTGAGGTTTTACGGCCCAGTCAACTCAATGGGGTCATGTCGAGCGTGGTCAGTTTACCTAACTTCACGTTTACTCGGAAGGCTTAGTCCTCTGAACAGTTAACAAGTATTGTGCACATTCTTTTGCCAGGCCCAAGTCTTTAGCTCCAAGGTCAAGGTCACACTTAGATGTCAAAAGTCAAAAATAGCGTCTTTTTTTCGTATCCGGTCCATAACTTTCCATAAATTTTGCCTTTCCTGGATGGATTTTGAAATGACTTGGCAGAAATGTTGACCATCATGATACAACGTGTTTGTTAATGTTGTTGAGGTTTTACGACCCAGTCAACCCAATGGGGTCATGTCGAGCGCGGTCAGTTTACCTAACCGCACGTTTACTGGGCAGGCTTAGTTCTCTAAGCGGTTAACCAGTATTGTGCACATTCTTTCGCCAGAAACTGACAACTGCCCTTCTTGAATCAGCGGAAGGGAGAGAACGACCGTAGAAAATATTTCATGATCAATCTCCAAGAACCTTGGCTGATACGACGCGTCACGCCCATCAGCCGAGGTCGGCAACATTCTTTCTTGGGAGATTGATCATGAAATATTTTCTAAGGTACGATGTGTCACGCCAGGTTCGTAGCTCCAAGATCATGGTCACACTAAGAGGTCAAAGGTAAAAATTGTTGTAATGACATTATGTCTGTTACACAACACTCATTTCTGTGTCCCATGTCATATAGTTTGGCATCGGTGTCCTATGGACACAATTCTAGTTTCTAGTTATCTCCCTTGAACCAATTTCTATGCCAAATTCTTGTGCATTCGTAACTTCTTAATGGTAGGCAAAGATAAGGACCAGTAGATGTGTCGTGTGCAAGAGAGACAACTACTTTCTTCTTTACGTACCTTTCTTCCCTCAAGCCGAAACCTTGTGCAGCCAAAGCTGATTTTCGGAGAGGTTTTTCAAAAATCTGTTCTTAGCGATGTTTGGGCTTCGACGTTGTTTACATTTTAGTTAACCTTTTTAAAAAAAACCTGTCCATAATGCCGTCAGGTATTCTTTTTCTCGTTTAAACTTTGCAGATGTCTTTGTCAAGGTCTGAAGATACGCATGTGTTTTTGGTATATTCCTGAAATTATTTTTGTTGTTTTTTTTTGTTTTTTTTTTTTGCATTGTGAACTTAGTCATTTTTCAAGCTCAGATAGTATAATTAGTGGGTACCTTGTGGACACAACTCCTCGTACAGTTATGAATGGCTTTTTTTGAAACTACAGTTGTTTTTGTCATGGCCTGAAGATATGCATATGCTTTTGTTATATTCCTGAAATTATTTTTATTACTTTTTTTGGCATTTTGAACTTAAGTCATTTATTATAAGTGGCATAGATAATTGAAATTTGGTACTTTGCGGATGCAACTCCACTTACATTTCTTGACTTTAAAACGTACACCACTTTGTCTAATTGAGTTGCAGTTCATATACTTACAAAAGGAAGGTGACATAAATTCCCTGTGGATCTTTTATTTTTAAATATTTTTCAGGGGAAAAAAGGGCTTGACATTTTCTTGGACTAATAATAAGATATGATTATATAATCTATTGATTATAAAGTCCCCCAAAGGAACCTGCAAAACTCAAATGAGCTCCCATGTGGACTCGGTTTCCATTTTAATTCGTCATCAGAAGATAAAAGCATTTTCAAACCCTTTGTTCTTGGCACAGATCTGAACGTTTTTTGAGATCTGGTGGGGCATACCCCCTGGGGACCCCAATCCTTGATATTAAGCCTAATGTTAACTGGAGGCAGTGGGGCATACTCCAGGGGATCCACCGTGAGTGTCCTTAAATGCATCTTATCATAAGGAAAAACAATATATATGGTTTAGGGGTGGGGTTCTCAATGGTTCCTGAGATATAAACAAGAACTGGAGGGTGTGGGGCATATCCCTGGGGGATCCATGGTCTGTGTCACTGTATGTGTCTTATCATAAGGAACAATATATTTTGTTTAGGGGTAGGTTCTGAACTTTTTCTGAGGTATTAAGCCTTATGTGAACTGGAGTGGTTGGGGGTAGGGGGCTGGGGAGCAGTCAATGTCACTGAATGCCTCTTATCATAAGGAACAACAATATATATTATGTTTTTTTTTGTTGTGGTTTTTTTTGTTGTTTTTTTTTAGGGGGGGGGGGTGGATCTGAAGGGTTTCTGAGATATTAGGCCTTTTATGAAGTGAATAGGGAGGGGCATTTCTTGGAGGACCCTTTGAAACCATCTTGCAAAACTTCATATCCATATCTATCATATCCCAAAATTTCAGAACACTCCATCCAGTGGTTACTGAGAACTTGTCCGTATAAAATTGGGGCAGATTTGGGCATGCCCTCAGAGTCTGCCTTTTGAACTTAGAAACCCTCTTGCAAAACTTCATATCCATATCTATCATATCCCCAAATTTCAGAACAATATGTCCAATAGGTAATGAGAAATCAAATTCAAACACAAGGGGAGATAACTCCAAAAGTAAAAAAAGCCGGTTGTCATTTTTGTATGTGACATGTCGTCTGGTCCTGTTCTTCATTACTATCAAGTATCATCAAAATGTTCCAAAGAATGTTTGACTTACATAGCGGACACGAAATCAATGCATAATCACTGTCAAATATAAGAAAGCGAGATAACAGCAAAAGTAAGAAAAGCAGAGTTGTCATTCTTGTACAAGACACGTCATCTGGTCCTGTTCTACATTTCTACCAAGTATCATAAAAATAGTCCAAAGGGCCTTTCATTTACAGCGGACACAATATCAATGGATAATCAGTCAAATATAACGAAGGGAGATGAAGGGAGGTAACGCCAAAAGTAAGAAAGGCAGAGTTGTCATTTTTGTATGCAACATGTCGTCTGGTCCTGTTCTACATTTCTACCAAGTATCATGAAAATATTCCAAAGGGTCTTTGACTTACAGAGCGGACACGAAATCAATGGATAATCACTGTCAGACATAACAAAGGGACATAATACCAAAAGTAAGAAAGGCAGAGTTGTCATTCTTGTACGAGACACATCGTCTGGTCCTGTTCTACATTTCTGCCAAGTACCATCGAAGTGTTCCACAGGGTATTCCAGTTACAGAGCAGACGAGAATTTTTTTTCAAACTAAACAAAGGGAGACAACTCCAAAAGTAAGACAGCCAGAGTTGTCACTCTTGTATGTGACATGTAGTCTGGTCCTGTTCTACATTTCTACCAAGTATCATAAAAATATTCTAATGGGTCTCTGACTTACAGAGCGGACACAATATCAATGGATGATCACTGTCAAATATAACAAAGGGAGATAATGCCAAAAGTAAGAAAGGCAGAGTTGTCATTCTTGCATGCGACATGTCATTTGGTCCTGTTCTACATTTCTGCCAAGTACCATCGAAATATTCCAAAAGGTATTTGAGTTACAGAGCGGACACGAAATCTTTTTCAAATAAAACAAAGTGTGATAGCTCCAAAAGTAAGAAAGCCAGAGTTGTCAATCTTTTATGCAACACGTCATCTCGCCCTGATCTACATTTCTACCAAGTATCATCAAAATATTCCAAAGGGTATTCAAGTTACAGAGTGGACAAGAAGTTTTACGCTGACGTTGACGGGATCCGTCCCAAAAACAATATGTCCCCCCCCCACCCCACCACCACACACACATTTTATGTGGTGGGGGGACATAATAAGAAACCAGAGGCCCATACGCCACATTTGCTCACCGGACTAAACAGCTTTAAAAAGTTACCATCTCAGCTGCTATGGCAACAAAAAAAAAATATTACTTAAAATATCTGCATTGAGAAGTAAAGATAGCTTCAACACTGGAGATTAGATGCACACCCAAACTTAACACCTACGGAGAAAGTATGCAATTCCTGAAGTAATGCCATGACAACCAATGAAATTGAAAGGTTTGGACAAAAAGTATATATCTGATAGAGGAATACTCAAATAACATTTATAGAAAATTCATCAAAATATCTGCAAAGCATAGACATAAAACCAAATTTTTCTTTTTTCCCGTGTTAGTGGAAATTTAAGTTTGAAAATGTTGATGGATGGAGGACAGATGTCTGCCTATACTTTAAGCTCACCTTTGAGCCTTCGGCTCCAATGAGCTAAAAATGAAATGCTGCCTGCTGCTGTTGTGACAGGTATTTAATTAAGAGTTGTTTTTTCTTATTTAACCTCTGCAAACTGTGTGGAGGGGTATACTATTGTCATGTTTGTCAGCCCATTAAAACTGGGTTCATATTTTTATTTACATGTATAAACTCTTTACAAGATGATTCAAATGAAATGAAAATGATAAGCCTTTATTTCAGGACAGAAAAAAAAAAAAAGACAGCCAAATGTTACTGAAGGTATGAACACCCCCATATCCCATCCTCCATGAAACAGGGGCAGGTTGGACAAGGGTGTACATTTCTAAAGGAAACCAAATTTTATATGATCCGGCACTCAACAAAACCTAAATTAACCCTTAAAGCGCCAGTCACAACTATTGTCGTCTGCTTTGTCTTCTGCGGGTTACTTTAAAAGTCATTTCTGCAAACAGTGTGGACCCAGATCAGACTACTCCTTTAGGAGCAGTCTGATCTGGGTCCACACTGTTTGCCTGTATGCAAAAATAGGTTTGAAAAGTTTGCAAGAATATTCAGCAGACGACAAAAACAGACGACATTTTCAGATGCAGATTTTCTTGGCGTTTTAAGGGTCAAGATATGTGTGACCAGACTCAGACTCAGATCAGCCTGTACATCCACCTAATAAGGCAAGGGTTTTCCTTTATCCCTCTTTGGATAGCCAGGAGGCTGTATAAGGCACAATTGATCAGCAAATACTGATCAGACTGAGTGGATGAGCAGACTGAGCTGAGTCTTCGTTAGTCGCACAGTCTTATTGTAGTTTTATTATGTGCTGAACATTTCTGCCAAATAAAACTGAATTCAGTTCAGTGGTTTCTCACATGAAGATCTTTAAAGTTTTCTATATAGATATACATATAAGGACAAGAGGGCAATTATGGCCCTGGATTGCTCATCTGAGCTAAGATTCGCTCTGACGGCCATTTTATTCAGCCGAGCTGAACCATTTTAGCAATTTTGGTAGAGGGTCACCCAAGGAACATTTCTGTGAAATTATTTTGAAATCGGGCCATTGGCCTAGGAGGACATGCCGTTTAAAGGTTTTTTCTATTTTTAGCTATGGCAGCAATTTTATTCAGCAGAGCAGAACCATTTTAGCAGTTTTGATAGAGGGTCACCCAAGTAACATTTCTGTGAAATTATTTTGAAATCAGGCCATTGGCCTAGGAGATGTCATTAAAAGGTTTTTTTTTCTATTTTTAGCTTTGGTGGCCATTTTATTCAGCAGAGTGGAATCATTTTAGCAACTTTGGTAGAGGGTCACCCAAGGAACATTTCTGAGAAATTATTTTGAAATTAGGTCACTGGCCTAGGAGGAGATGTCGTTTAAAGGTTTTTCTATTTTTAGCTCTGTTGGCTATTTTGTGTAGCGGAGTGGAACAATTTGAGCAATTTTGGTAGAGGATCTCCAATAGAACAATCTTATCAACTTTGGTTGAAATCCGCCCAGTAGTTACGGAGGAGATGTAATATAAAGCAAATTGTGGATGACGCACGCCGGACACAGGGTGATCACAATAGCTCACCCAGCATGTTGTGCTCAGGTGAACTAAAAATACGCCCTGCAAAATTTCATAAGAATCCAACAAAAGGTGTAGGAGGAGTTCCAGCCATAAGATTTGGGATGGACGGATTGACGAGGGTCATTTCTTAGTCCCCCTCCTCCTATGTCTGGTGACAATCAATAAAACACATATCAGTTTGCTATCTTCTAACTCCTAATTTCATCCATGGCATGCTATAATTTAACATAACTTTACGATGCATTTAATTAAAGTCAGAACAAATGTTTCAAATGTAGTTTATTAATCAATATTCGGCAAGCTGTGGGCAAATTCAGCAGATGACAAATTGATTACATTTTCTTATTTTTTCAAGAAAATGGAATTTGACATTTTCTAAAATTTGTCCCCTATGGGAAAAATAAGAAAAATAATTCAAAATATTGTCCACTGAAATTGTCACCAAGCATGCTAAACACTCTAGGCTAAGTCTTTTGCATGTTTAATAAGATCATCTGGAGGAGCTTGTATCTCTGGGCGTTTCTGACGTTTACGCTCATTTAACATCACAGCAACTCTATGCTTCTGCAAAGAAAAAGCAAAGTTACACTGAGATAATGACTTAACCCCAAACACTTTGCATGCTGGGTAAAAATTTCAGCAGACAACATTTTGAAATATTTTTCTTATTTTTTTCCCAGAAAAAAGGTTTTGACTTTTCACATTTCAGTCGACTGGAGACAATTTGCATGAAATGTAAATCCAGTTTTCTGGGAAAAATAATAAAAATATTTCAATATGTTGTCTGCTGAAAAATTTCTCCAGAGTCAAGCGTTAAAGTGCCAAGAAAAATTGCTGAAGTTTAAACTTTTTATTTTACAGAGGATTTTTTAAGCTGGTGATAATTTTTTTTCCAATTCTCCAAATAAAAACATATGTTGTGCACACCCACAACATACATATATATTTTAAGGAGAAATAAGAAAAATAAACCCAAAATTATCACCATGTACTCCTCCTTAATTTTTCTGGGAAACAAGGCTTGACATTTCATGTGAACCATCTGCTAGGCAGATGATAAACATGAAATGTCAAGCCTTATTTTCTCTGAAAAATAATGATAAAACAAGAAAAAGTGGGAATTCCATGAAAATCAGTCTTTCCAACATGATCTGAAAAGTAAGTCACACGAATGGATTGTAAATTATTATCAGGTCAAGTGAATGATCCCTATACCTATCAGGATACAGAACAAGAGGTTGGCAAGCAGAGGCATCATACAACCATGACAAGTAATAAGATGTAGATGTAAATACTGACTCCTGTACAATTCAGTGCTCCAGATGTAAACACTAAGTGTAGTTGGAAACCAAAAAATTACCAAAATTTTCAAAGGGGCATAACATTGCTAATATTTGGTGGACTGTAACCTTGAAATGATATGCACTGCTCCTTATCATGATTTAACTATTTACAAAACAGCCTGACCGGATGTAACTATAGGAAGAGTTAGCCGGAAACAAAAAGTTAACAGAAATTTTCAAAGGGACATAACTCTGTTAATATTTAGTGTACTGTAACCTTGAAACAATATGCGCTGCTCCACACCATAGTCTAATAATAAATTAATTTTCAGCTGGATTGGCTGTAAACTGTAGGAGGAGTTAGCCTTAAATGAAAAGTTTACGGAAATTTTATTTGGGGCATAACTCTGTTAATAGTTGGTGTACTGTAACCTCTTAATAATATGCACTGGTCCACATCATAGTGTAAGTATTTACAAAGTTTCAGCTTGTTGGGATGTAAACACTAGGAGGAGTTAGCCGGAAACAAAAAGTTAACAGAATTTTCACAGGGGCACAGCTCTGCTAATATATGCTGAACTGTAACCTTGAAACAATATGCGCTGCTCCACATCAAAGTCTAACTACAAATCGAGTTTCAGCTTGATCGGATGTAAACTGTTACGTAAACCAGAAACGAAAAATTTACAGACATTTTCAAATGGACATAACTCTGCTAATACTAACTTGGTAAACAGTAACCGCTAAATAATATGCACTGCTCCACATCATGATCTTACTATAAATCTAGTTTCAGCTTGATCAAATGTAAACTGTAGGAGTTAGCCAGATACAAAAAGGTTACAGAAATTTTCAAAGGGATATAACTCTGCTAATATTTGGTGAACTGTAACCTGGAACAAATATGTGCTGCTCCACATCATGATCTAACTATAAATTAAGTTTAAGCTTGATTGGATGTAAACTGTAGGAGGAGTTAACCGGAAACAAAAAGTTTGCCCAACTGTTCAAAGGGACATAACTCTGGTAATATTTGGTGGACTGTAACTTTGAAACAATATGTGCTGCTCCACATCATGGCCTAACAATAAATCAAGTTTCAGCTTGATCGGATGTAAATTGTAGAAGGAGTTAGCCGGAAACGAAAATTTACCAAAATTTCCAAAGGTAAATAACTCTGCTACTATTTGGTGGACTGTAACTTCGAAAAATTATGTGCTGCTCCACATCATGGTCTAACTATAAATCAAGTTAGAGCTTGATCAGATGTAAACTGTAGGAGAAGTTAGCCGGAAACGAAAAAATTACAGAAATTTTCAAAAGGGCATAACTGTGCTAGTATTTGATAGACTGTAACCCCGAAACAAATATGCGCTGCTCCACATCATGGTCTAACTAAAAACCAAGTTTCAACTTGATCTGATGTAAACTGTACGAGGAGTCAGCCGGAATGAAAAAGTTTAGGACAGACGGACGGATGCCAGACCCCATAACATAATATGTCCCGTTTTTCGAGATCTGCGCTGTTTGCCATTAAGTATCTGAATTTATATCAACAATTTATTCAGCATAACAAGGATTAGAATGCTGAATATCAGTGAGCGGTTTGACAGGTGTCAGGTTTTCTTGTCTGGAGCATAACTCGGAAGCTGTTTGAAATATTTCATTGATACTTTGCAGGATTATAGAATAGATCTTCAGAAGCCAACTAATCTGTATCTACACTGTTTGCAAAGCAGAATATTTCCAGGCTCAGCAGGACAAGGGTTAATAAGCAGATTTTTGCATTGGAAACCTGGTTAGAACTTAGAAGTTTATTTTTAAGTAGAGCCCTATAGTGAATTCAATAATAATAGGTACAAATACAGCCTTGTCCAGTGGCTTGTGGCTTCTGGTTCCAATTTTCTATTTGAAGTAATACAGTCCAGGTTATATTTCTACCAATAGCTACAAGTTCCACTTCATTTGCTATATATACAATATATGCACAAATATCTTGTGTTGCACAGTTGCTTTCTAGATGCACATTACTGAATCAATCTTTATCATTTGTAGTAGGAGGGGAAATAGACATGTAAAGAAAATATTCCCGTCGAGTGCCCCGACCGGGGATCGAACCAGGTACCCCTGGATCTCCAATCGAGCGTCATAACCACGAGGCTAAAAGGTCCTGACCTTTTAGCCTCGTGGTTATGACGCTCGATTACAGATCCAGGGGTACCTGGTTCGATCCCCGGTCGGGGCACTCGACGGGAATATTTTCTTTACAGGTCTATTTCTCCTCCTACTACACATTTGTATACTACCGAGTACTAAGTGGAAGTTGTGTTTCTTCCAAAACAAAGTAGGAAGATGGCAAAATACAATGGAACCCCAATGGATCAAACATCTTTGGGACCACTGAAATTTGTTCTAGATATGGGTACCGGCAGTTCGTGCCACTGAGGATCAGTAATAGCACCAGTCAGGAGACAAAAAGGATGATGACGAGTTTAGGTTTAACAACACATCAGACAAAAGGAGTCCATAGGGCTGTCTTTTCGATCTTCTATAAAATAATGGTATGTTGTGTGTACTGTTTAGAATTGTCTCAATGAGGCAATTCTAATGAGTACACACAAAATAATACACTTTCATGATAATAAAGGAAAAAGTCCTAAAATATCTTAATATTTGTTTTCTTGACCTGTCAGAAAAATTTCCTAGGGACTAAAAAAAAAAAAAAAAAAAAAAAAAAGACGGAATTAGCCATGGTAAATGAGTCCTGGGTGTTCAAGTCATAAAGGTTTTACTGTACATGTACATTTGTGTATATGGATGTATTAACCTTTGTCCTGCTGAATAAATAAAAATGCCATGCCCACTTCTAATTTTCAGCCAATCAGATTACTTGATCTGGATTGTTGCAATAAATTCGCATACTTAATGGCAAACAGTGCAGATCCAGATCAGATGGCTTCTTCAGAAGCCAACTGATCTGGAGCTACACTGTTACATGTTTGCAAAGGCAGGGTATATCCATGTTCAGCTGTCTCATCTGGATCTAGACTGACTGCACAGGTACCTGTTTTGGTCTGCCGCGCTGAAAGGGTTAATCATAGTCTATACCCAAATTAATATGCCAAGACATAATATTTAGGGCAGTTCGATTTAAAATAAATGTAATTCTTTCCATGCTTAAAACCACAAGTGAAACCAGAATTCTGAAGGCGGCGTTGCACCTGCTGGGGCAAAAGTCACAGGAGCCACAACCAGAAATTGGTTATTAAATAAATTTATTTCATTCTTAGCAGTGCTTAGTTGGAAAAGTGAAAAAAATTAAAGACAAGGATTATATTAATACAGGAATTTCATTGAAAGCATATGCATTTTCTCATATGATGCATGAGAAATCGGGCTAAAAAAGTACCCACAGTCTGTACACTTTCATACAATCTGAGGTTCAGAAAATGACAATGTTAATGTGGAAAAAGTGACAAAAATAAATTTAAAAATCATATCTAAACCAAGTGCACTTCTGCAGACCCTGGAGAAAAGGTGTGCAAAGTTTCAAAAAGACCGGTTTAAATTGTATGAGAAGTTGCAATCACAAGGTATCCACTGTCTATACATCTGAGGTCAGAAAATGACAAAGTTCAAAAATTACAAAAAAGTGACAAAATATATGGCAAGGATTATATGAACAGCACATGCACATCATCAGACTATGGAGAAAACGTGCAAAGTTCCAAAAAGATTAGTTTAAAATTGTATGAGGAGTTGTACTCACGAGGTACCCACTGTCAATATATATTGAGGATGAAAAATTGACAAAGTTCACAATGTGGAAAAAAGTAAAAACAAATAATCTAACAATTACATCCAAACCACATGCACATCCTCAAACCATGAAGAAAGCGCATGCATAGCTTCATAATAATCGATTCAAAACTATATGAGGAGTTGTGCTCACAAGAGGTACCAACTGTTTATATTTAAAGGGTGAAATATGACTAAGTTCACAATGTGGAAAAAGTGACAAAAAATAGCCTAACAATTATATCCAAACCACATGCATATCCTCATACCATGAAGAAAACATATGAAAAGTTTCAAAATGATTGGTACAAAACTGTCAGAGGAGTTGTGCTCACAAGAGGTACCCATCGTCTATATACTGAGGGTGAAATATGACTAAGTTCACAATATGGAAAAAGTACATGTGACAAAAGATGTTCTAACAATTATACCCAAACCACACGCACATCCTCATACCATGAAAAAAACACATGCAAAGTTTCAAAACAATCAGTATAAAACTGTAAGAGGAGTTGCGCTATCAAGAGGTACCCACTGTCTATATATTGAGGCGAAAAATGACTAAGTTCACAACGTGGAAAAAGTGACAAAAAATAATCTAACAATTATATCCAAACCACATGCATATCTTCATACCATGAATAAAACACATGAAAAGTTTCAAAACGATTGGTACAAAACTGTACGAGGAGTTGCGCTCACAAGACACCCAGGGTAAATGTTGATGGAAAGACGAACAGACGGATGGATGGAAACTTGCACGCCTAAGTCGCCCATGCTAAAGCAGGTGCGACAAAAATAGGATTTTTGTCTCTAGGGTATCATTCCTCCCACTTGCCTCAATATGCATACACAAATGCCTGTAAAATGATTAGCAGGCATTTTCCATTTAATTCAATAGCAGAAATAGACAGTTAACCCAAATTGAGTGTCAAATTACATTGCAATCAGAAAAGTTGTTTTCATGACAGTAATGATGGGCCATTTAAGGTGACACTGCAACAAAAATGAAGCAGGTTATGAAACTTTATTTTCCATCATTTTGTAGGCAAATTTACATTGCTACTGTCACTAATTACCACAGCCCTATGGGGGTGGTTGGGTGAGGCAAAGGTGTCGTGTAACACCTCACTGGGGCATCCAGCTGAAATTGGCTTACAGCTGGGCAAGGCCTGCAATCCTTGTAAGGGTAGAGGAGGGTGGGGGGAATGTTTTAATTTCTTCTGTTTCTTCACTTTTATTCATTTTCCTCTTTCTGCCCTATTCCTCTCTTTCATCTCCTCTACTAGTCTACCGGTATCTCTCCTCCCTTGATGACCCACAAGGATTGACATGTCCTTAAACCCCAACACAATCAAAAACCACAGCCCTATTATGCAACACTTCACCAGCAGAGTTGTTAAGGAGGAGTATTTCTTGATAATTCTGGGATAATTTTACCCCTTTTCCCTACTATCATAGGCCTAGATAAGAGGGGGTATCGGGTTAATATTTTTCTTATTTCTCCACGAAAACATATGTTGTGGGTACTCATTAGAAGCACCTCTGTGAGGCCCCTTCTAATGAATACCCACAATGTTTTCGTGGAGAAGTAAGAAAAATGTCATTACTTTTGGACTGAAAAAAGCGCATTAACTACAACTATGCACTATAACATGTTGCGGTTACTCATTAGAAGCACCTCAGCCATGTGCTTTTAGTGAGTATCCACAATGTATGTTTTTTTGTTGTTTTTTTTCTTGTTCTATATATACTGTGACACCCCCATTTTCTGTGTATTATGGGCAGGTCTTCCTGGGTAGAAATCAGTACTAAGCAATGTGGATAAAGTGTCTTTCTCAAGGACATAACGCTTGGTGCTCGCTGGGGTCTAACCAGCTAACTCACGATATTGAATCTGATGCTTTACCACTCCACCACAGCGTTCCACATGTTCTCATAGAGAAATAAGAAAAATTATCCCAGAATTATCACCAAATAGTCATCCTTGACAACTCCTCTGTACACTAACCTGCTTTGTTCCCATGTAACATTCCTTCCAATCCTCAAAGAACTTCCAACATTTATCAGTATTACCGACTCCACATTTATTCGCACACCGCATGAAATCCAGTTCATATTCATGACATTTGCTATATTGTCCATTATACAAGTACCATCTGCCAAATGTGAGCCAATATATTGGCTGAGCACCCGACATCTCCTGTTCAAAATGTAGATACAGTTGACTCTCGTTATCTCGACCTCGCTTATCTCGAATAACCGCTTATCTCGAAGTGAAAATCTGGTCCCTGCTTAAAAATGAAAATCTAATAACAGGTAACAAAATATTGTGGAAAAGAAGAGAAATTGCTCCTAAGGAGCAATTTCTCCACTTTTTCACAATATTTTCAACATATGTCTAACTTCAAGAGTCCAATTACATATATATTTGTTACATGCGGTTGTTCGATTTATTTTTTCCTCAAGTCTGCAAATCTGATATGTCGAATTACGGATATCTCGAAGCATTTTAGACAGTCCCTTGGAGTTCGAGATAACGAGAGTCGACTGTATACTTGTTACTAGTGGAGCATAAATACCTTATTTTTCCTAAGTATTGGGACACCTTTTTTACTTACCATGGTTGTCCTAAATTTTGAAATAGTCCATTCTGATACCTGTAATTGTGCCTAAAATATTGCAGTATGTATGGCAAACAGTGCAGACCCAGATCAGATGCTGCAGAACATGTCTGATCTGCGTCTACACTGTTTGCAAAGGCATATCTGTCCCAATACTTTGGGTTATTATGATATACATTGTTTTATAAGCCATAATTCATAACTCCAGAGCTTAGTTCCAAACAGAGGGGGTATCCACATAATATTTTTCTTTATTTCTCCATGAAAACATATGTTGAAGGTACTCATTTGAAGTGCCTCTCTGAGGTGCTTCTAATAAGTACCTTAACATATGTTTTCACGAAGAAATAAGAAAAAATATCAGGGCCCAGTTGTTCAAAGCATCATTAGCTTAACGCACTCGTTAGTGGTCTAAATGTTAACTGTTCTAGTACAATACCAAATTCATAGGTATTTTTGCTGAATAAATGTGAGTAGCTTTTGCATATGCAAAAGCTACTCACTTTTTCAGCAAAAATATAAGCGTATATGCCATATTTAATGATCAAAGTTTTAACAATAAATTAACTAACAATATTGTTAGTTTTGAACAACTGGGCCCAGTACTTTTGTAGAAAAAAACAAAACAAAACAAAAAAAAAAAAAAAAACATATCTGGAGCAATACCAGACTTGAGGGGAATCCACACAAATGTTTTTCTTATTTTTCAATGAAACATGCATGTAATGAGTAACCACTATTTTTAACCCATTGTAGACTGAACAACTCTTCCACACTATATATTGGAAGATTCTAATTTTGATTTTAGGTATATCAGGCTATGTGATTTAGATATTCTTAAAGAAAAATGGTTGAACTTTTTTGCAAACAGTGGAGACCCTGATCAGACACCGCAGAATGCGGCGTCTGATCTGGAACTGCACTGTTTGCCAATTACCCGTTTAGAGGTCTCCAGACTACAATGTGTTAAGAAAAAACAACCCAGTTCTGTGAATTCATGTAAACCTTTACACTTTTTTGTAACCTTGTCAGCCCTCTAGCCCAAATCAGCCATAATCCTTTAACTTTAGCTATCTGAGCAAACAAGATTCACATCAGACCATGCATTCACGCAGTCTGGGCAGACTTTTGCGAGACAATAGTTGGTTTGGAGTTTAATAGCCCTGACAACACATTTAAGGTCATCTTGAGCTGGTCAGTTTACCTAACCACATTTTTTTCTGGACAGATGTAGTCCTCTAAGCAATAAACCACTACTAGTGCACATTCTTTTGCCAGAAACTGACAACTGCCCTTCTTGAATCAGCTGAACCGAGAGAATAACTGTAGAAAATATTTCAAGATCAACCTCAACAGCAAGAATATTGCTGGAACCGCTGGGGATCAAAGGAACACACATTCCACTGAGCCATGGAGGACAGCTTGCAAGACCATAGACTAGCAAAAGGCATAGGCTCTGTTCCATTGGGACTGGACGGCATACATGCCATTAGCTGTTGACAGAAATCTGTGAGATTTTTCAAATTTTTAGGGGAGATCTGATGAAATTCTGTGAGACTTTTATGAAAATCACTTTCAAGCTTACATAAGTAAGTTAAAAGCTATTATTTTAATGAATTAAGCTTGGGACAGCCATGCTAATGTGTGATTTATTTCTAGTTCTTCAAAAAATAGCTTATTAAATGGTATGAAAATTCTGTGAGATTTGAAAAGCTTATGGGAAATGGGGTCCAGAAGGGCCAAAATTCTGTGAGATTTTGCCTCACAGTGTGAGGTATGGCATGTATCCGATGGATATGCAGTCAAGTTTATTTTCAAATAAGCTGCAATATGCAAAACTTGACTTTGGAACAGAATAAGGACATCCAATGCCCAGATTAGCCTGATCATCCCCACATTCTGATCTGGGATTTGCTTTGTGTTTACAGTTTCAACAGATACAATAGTCTACCAAAAGTAATGACATTTTTTTTATTTCTCGGTGAGGCGCTTCTAATGAGTACCCACAACATATGTTTTCGTGGAGAAATAAGAAAAATATTAACCCGATACCCACTCTTATCTAGGCCTATGAATAGAGTATAGTGATAAAAAAAAAAAGGCTGTGGTTAGACCATGTGATAATGCATAGACTCGGGGATTTATATAGATTTAAGGGGTCCATTAATAAGAGTTAGGGGTTTTGTTGTTTTGTTATTTCAGAGAAAATAAGTCAACATTTTATGTTAATTGTCTGCCTAGCATCACATGAAATGTCAAGTCTTATTTTCTCTGAAAAAAAAAATAATTTTAGAATGTTACATGTATCTACGTCTTATTTTCTCTGAAAAAAAAAAAAATTTTAGAATGTTACATGTATCTACATTTTGCTTAATGCTTTAAGGGTTAACTGTTGCCCAAATATTGATAATTCTTTTCCTTTAGACAGCAAACAGATTAAAAATACAAAGCCTTAGATAACTTAAAAGACTGATCATATATGCATCACTCAGGACCCTTGCCCCTTATAATGGAGGGCCCAGAACAAAATTTTGGGAGTAAAAACTGACAAAATATGAGCCAGGGAAACTGTGATAGACTGATCTGGGCATTTGCTGATGCATCATAAATTCATAATACAGAGTGTATCATAAACTGGAGACAGTTAGATAGAAAGAAAGAGAAAACATGTCCTAAACAATCTAGTGGTGGCAAATGAAGAGTTCATCTATGCCCACTATAACTACCTTGCTACTTCTGATCCTATACAAACTGGACACATAGTTATGTATATAAGTAAAAAAAAAAAACAAATATAAGTAGCAACTGTAGTTCAAAAAAGCAGAACTGTACTGAAAACAGGTTTTTACACCCTGGACTACATCACTGAAAAATGAATGATTATCCATCATGACTTGATAACCATGTGTTGAATAAAATCTATAAAAGTTTGTTTGAATAGTAAGTCATTTTTGTAAATGTTTCCTGTGCTAAGGTTTTGTTTGTTTGTTTGTGTTGAGGTTTTATGGCCCAGTCAACCCAATGGGGTCATGTCGAGCGCGTTCAGTTTACCTAACCACACGTTTACTGGGCAGGCTTAGTCCTCTAAGCAGTTAACCAATATTGTGCACATTCTTTTGTCAGAAACAGGCAACTGCCCTTCTTGAATCAGCGGAAGGGAGAGAATGATGGTAGAAAGCTGATTCTCTCTTACACAATACAACAAATCAAACCCAAGGTCTTAACAAATTTCAAAATCCCAGGTACATAGTTCCTGAGAAATCTTTGACAAAGAAAAAGACAAAAACTAAATACAGTATACCCGCTATATACATGTACTTCGAAAGCGGGGGTATAACAACTGATAAAAGCATATGTCAGACACTACCCTCAAAGAACAGCAGAAAAGTTTCTTCAAACACATCAAAACTTGAAGTCATAGTCGTATGAGGTCAAAATTTAAGTTCACAAGTCTGAATGAATTCTTCAGTGTCACCATCAGTACCCAGTATGTCCTCTGTGGGCATCAACACATGCTTGACAATGTCTGCGCATGCTTTGGACATACCTAGCAATAACATCTTGTGTAAGGTTGGCCGGTTCTTGCTGCAGTGGTTGTCTCAGCTGGTCAAGAATCTGAGGGGGGTTAACTCTGTACACTCTCCTTCCTAGATCATCCCAAACATGTCTGATAGGGTTGAGATCTGGTGAGTTAGCAGGCCAGTCAAGTCAGTCAATGTTTTCATGACAACAAAGTCGTGAACAACACGACCTCCGTGTGGTCTGGTGTTGTCATCTTGAAATACGGTACCCCATGGCAGTGGCGTTAGAAATGCCACAATGAGCGGCTGCAAAATCTTTTCCACATGGTGCTGAGCCATGATGTTGCCATCAATGATGCACAGCTGAGTCTTTTGATTCAGTGAACGCTAGCCCAAACAATTACAGCCCCCCAACCATACCAGTCATGCTAGTTAAAGATGGCCTCACTGAAGTGCACTCTCGAGGGTGTTGGTAGACTCGGATCCTGCCATCACTGAACCTCAGATTAAACCTTGATTTATAGGAAAAGACAACCTGTGACCACTGTGTGACCACTGTGGTCTGTTCCAATAGATGAGACGCTGACTCTACACTAAATGCAGTCTCCTGTGATATTGGATCAATGGTATACAAACTGCCAGTTGTCTACTAACTGCCAGTTGTCTACTGAGGTTTGCAGCCTGTAAACATGGTCCGACACATTAATACCTGCAGCAGTTCTGAGTTTGCCATGCAATACTCGAGCAGTGATGTGTCCGATCCTGACAGTGAGCAGAGGGTATGGATGAAATTATCGTGACACTGTGATGTAGCCCTTGGACATCCAGACCGTCTTCTGTCTCAAACAGAATTAGTGTCATTGCAGACTAGAGCTGCATATAGTGTAATGTGCCACACCAAACGCTGGCAACCTGACATGTCGACTGGCTAGCTTTGAGCATGCTGAGAGCTTTAGACCTGTCATAGGTGTTCAAAGATGGCATTCTGCCCATATATGTTTTATCCTTGTTCTGGCATGTAACAATTCAATGCAACCAAATTTGATTTGTACATGTAGTAGTCAAGGTACCCTGAAAAGAACGCAGATAGCCAATAAGCAATAAAATAGGGGACATTTCAAAAGTGTTCTCAGCAGCAATTTTTCAAAACACCTGAACAAAAAACCTGCATCATTATGTCCTATAGTTCTATGAAATTTACCATGTGACTTTACTTCAAAATTTTACAGCGATTTATTCAAAGTTTATAATGTTTTGCCGACGAATTTTATTACATTTTGAAAAAACAAAAAACACCAAAATCTAAGGTGAACTGATGCAAAACGTTTTTTGAGTATTATACATTATTTATGGAAATGTAAGTTATATAGTATTTCATAAAAGTTGAAATTAACAGTACATTTTTTTTTAACTAATTTCAACATTAAAAATCGCCATTGGCAATCACACAAATTGGTGAATGTGAACTGTAACATATCAGCCTCCACAATTAAAATTCCACATAATATATTTTTTCATTTATATTACATGTATGTACAGATTTTATAAAATTAGAAATCGACAGTTTATTGTTTAAAACTGTGGTACACTGGTAGGGGTGCAAGTACCGTGTAACAAATCTAATGATACACAAATATATCAATGCATCATGACAGTGACTGCTATGATAGTGCTATTGTGAGTGTTTTCAGCTATCGATTCTACCGATGATAGTCTCTTGCAACTATCGACAGTTTTTACAGTTTTTGTCGTAGTAGGTTTTCTCCTTCTGTAATCAGACATTACCATTAAGAAGCTTTTTTTTTTGACTAAATTAACAAAGTACAAGAAAAGAAAGGACTTCGGCTTTGCAAAAATGTTCGTTAAAATGGTGTCAAAGCTGATATTTGAGGGGCAAGAATGTTAGGTATCTTTTAAGGTAATCCGGTCTTTATAAAATCAACATAATTCATTAAAATACTGTGTAATTTTGAGATGGTGATAGTTTGGTGATGCATCATGATAGTAACAGTATCATGATACAGGACAGTGACAGTATCATGATACAGCACGGCTCAGCTAAAAAAAAATTTTTTTTTCAATTCGCGGACCAATTTTACACCGCGATTTTCCGCCGAGTGGCTTGGAGTAAACCACTCCGAGTGAAAATGTTTTACTCGAAGTTATGGGCTTGATATTCTGAGGACATTCTGCGGACCTCAGTGTACCCATGGTATTTGGAGTGTTTGTGAGTATTTGCAAGTGGCAACAGATTATTCCCCCAGGTAAGTTTGACGACTCGGATCATTCTCTCTCTCTCTCACGACGATTACCAAACAAAAATTGTTACAACTGCGAATACAATATATACCCTCTAAATAAGTGCTGGATCAGACTGCAAAAATGCACACATTTACATAAATATTTCTGCTTCTGACGACCAACACTGCGACTGATTTTATGTTTCAGCCGCGAGTATCAAAGGGTATATTTGAACAACAGCTGGTAAGCCCAATGCACAAGGATGGCAACGTATTTAGACCAAAACCTCGGATGATTTCTAATTGCCCAGTTTTAGTTTTGGATTAGGGTTGGTGGTCGCCCGAATCTTGCTATATTCACTTTCATGTGACAAGCACTTTTATCTAGGCTGGCCCATTTTTCCTGTGTCACTTTTGCAGCAGAAATATCCCTTTTCAAACTAGCTTGTTATTTTGTACCAATTTATCATGCTTTTCTTCCTAAGTCGGAAATTCCTGCCTTTCCAATCATTTTATGTTCAAGCTTAGCACGTGCTATTGCTGCCAAGAAAATATTTTGACTCCTGAAAATTCTAGAGGAGAATCCAATCTAACTGTTTTAGTATTTTACAGTGGAAATGCGGCTGAACATTTTATGTGAATCATCTGCCCAGCAGACAATTCACATGTCATGCTTAAATTACACAGGAAAATATGAAAAAAAAATGCCGAATGCTGAATGTGCTCAGCGTTACAAGGGTTAAAGTATGGATATCTACACTGCTTGGATCGAGGCCTGGACAGTTCATGACTGGATAAGGGTTTGGGCTGTCCATATATCACCACTTAATGATGACTGCGATTTGATGTCTTATGTCTCTTTCAACAAAGAAATATTTGTCATATCATAATAGAACGCGGCGTCTGATCAGGACAGGGTATTCACTGTTTGCAAAAACAGTTTAGCGGGTTTTTTCTCTAGGAATATCTAAATCTCATAGCTAGATGTAGCTAAAATTAATCAGATTAGTCAGCCGTCAAAATGAAAGATATATATTGATAGTTATCATTTTCACCATGGGTATGGTATCTTCGTTTGAATCCGAGACGTTTCGCCCCCAAACCATTTCCACCCCTAGTCGTTTCGCCCCCAAGACGTTTCCTCCCTGGTCGTTTCCCCCCTAGTCGTTTCGCCCCCTAGTCGTTTCGCCCACTTTTCATTGTTAAACTAATTTTCACTGTTGAACTTTTATTAGAGATGAGAAGAGGCAAATATTTAAGTAGCATCATCGCCCTGTCACGTCAGCCTAAGGATAACTTGTCCTTAGTTACCGGCCGGCACCGGGCCTTAAAAGCTCGTGGGCTGGGGGGGGGGGGGGAGGAGGGGTAACTTCCTATATATGGCATATTACGGACGTGCGTGCCGAATAGCCCCCTTTTTCAGCACTGGCAGGTATATGATTGGTCCCCTTTTTTGTAACAAAAAGTATATGAATGGCCCAGTTTTTCTGGATTCCCTTTGAGGGCCCCATTTTTCTGACATTCTGGTATATGCAAATATTTTTCGCTCAGAGATTTTTCGAGGCTGCTTATCCTCTTGGTATTACATGAATTGACTGTGATATTTGTGTAACAACCAGCAAAAATGGGTACAAAAAAATCAAAGGGCAGTTTATGAATAGGTCAACATTTTGGATGATCAAGTATATGAATGGGTCCGTTTTTTCAAACGCCAGGTATATGAATGGGGTAGGTTTTGAAATACTGGCTCGCACACCCGTACCAAAATTACCTCTAAGTTACCGCCCCCCCCCCCCCCCCCCCCCCCCCCCTCCAAGAGCTTAAAAGTCGCCACTCGGAGAGGTGTGAGGCTGTTTTCTTCAAAAATTTTAGTGTAACTATTTACCGACCATTTTTTTTTTCTTTTTCTTTTTTTCTTTTTTTTTAAATCTTATTTATGATTTTTTTTATGTATTTTATTGTTTTATTATCTTTTATTAATTTATTACGTTTAATCACTTGCTTTGCATATTATTTTTTTCTTTCTTTCATTTTTTTTTTTTTTTTTTTTTTGTCATATATCTTTTTTATTCATTAGTTTTATTTTTGTTACATATTTTAATAACAGCAAATGACAATTTACTATCTGTTCTAAAGTCTCGTAACTTAATCATGACTGTTCACACGAACATCTCTGGTGTCGTCAGTCAATTTAAAACAAAACTGGTAAAGGTGCTGAAGCGATAATTAGAGGTGTTTAACTTTGCAAAGAGCGCGTTTTTTCACACCTCATCATTAATCGCATTAATTGTATGATTAATGAGTCAAACCAAATAAACAATGTGATTAACGGTATTGATCAAAACAGGTAATACTTATCATAGTTCCTAATTAACATTTTCATTCAAAGTACATGCTCTGCTCTCTCTCTCCCTTTCTCTCTGTCTCACATGAAGTTAATTAATCTTTTATATAAAAAAAAAAATAGGGGGAAATGGTCTCGGGGCGAAACGACTAGGGTTGGGGGGCAAAACGACTAGGGGACCAAAAAGGGGGCGAAACGACTAAGGGGGAAACGACTAGGGGGGAAACGTCTTGGGGGCGAAACGTCTTGTTACCTCTTCGTTTGACGGCTGATTGTCTGACTACCAAAACAAACCCGTAGCCGGCTCCCTAAGTAAGATGAGACCGACTGCAGAAATGGTAGACAAGAGGGAACAATGCCGATCACTTAGGTAGTGCTAATTCATATAATTAATTTATAATATACTTTCAATTACGTTTAATTCAAACGATTTTCCCCACTAAACTTTGTTAGTTATCGACTTGAAGGTCAATTCTATGACCAGCTCGTTCTTACTTGCAGAGACTGACCCGGGAATAGAACTGGAGCAACGCGGTTCCGCTTAAGGACAGTTGTATTTGCCGGGACCGCGCGGGAAAAGACGGGATCTAACAACAAGGCCAAACTTTAATGGCCTTCAAGTTTTATGGGGTTGAATGAGTCTCATAGCCACTTAATGCCATGAAAGCAAAAGAGATGCTTTTTTTTTTAATCTTGGACCCAATATACATTAGACTAGTAATTTCAGTACAGGTGTTGTAGTTATTGGAAATATGTTGTCTTGGCCATATTATGTTTACAGCGACGGGTTCGAATGTAAAGAGATAATGATGTGAAATCTTCAGCATCTTTAATGAATATGTTTGAGTTGTTGTAAGGGAGGGTGAACTGCGCTGTCCGTCACATTGGTATAAATTGTAACCGGTGAACGGTGCGCATGTAAAAATCGGCGAGAGCGGTATAAGTTTCCCATAAGTGGAGTGAATAATGATGTCTCTATTTCAATCATGAAAACAGATATCTCTCATTAAAGTGCAGCTATCTCTAATTGAAATTCAGATATATGTATTTGATTTAGAAATTCAGATATACGCATTTCAATAAAAGATACCTGTATTTTAAACTGCAGATATCCAGAATTCATCTTGATTAGAGAAATCTCCAATTGAAATGCAGATATCTGTATTTGAAATGTAGATATCTCTAATTTTTAATGCAGATATCTATATTATGATCGAAAATAGAGATATCTGCATTTTAAATACCTGCATTTCGGTTACAGATAGCTCTACTTCAAATACAGATACCTGCATTTCAGTTAGAGATAGCTCTATTCAATTACAGATATCTGCATTTCAGTTAAAGATATCAATAATCCCAAAAATTACAGCTATCTGTATTTATTAAAGGAAATATCTGTATTTGAAAGACAGATATCTGCCTTAAATAGGTAAAACCCCAAACGGATCTGCATTAAATAGGTAAAACCCCAAACGGGCCATTACTGAGTACTATATATATATATATATATACACGTATATATATATATATATATATATATATATATATATATATATATATATATATATATATATATATATATATATATATATATATATATATATATATATATATCAAGAGTACCTCCGGACCTGACAGATAGCAATTATTGATATGTTTTCGAAATTTGGAATATTTCTGGATAGCGCATGCTCACAATTAAAGAGCAACTCTGCAAGGGACATAATATGATAGCTTGAAATTCCCTTTAGTCTTCTACCCTGAATTCAAGGATTTTTCCCATTTGAATATAGAATCAACATTCTGACTATTTATATGGGTGTCGTATACGTCAAAAGTTAGGACGAGCAAGGACGTAAATAATTTTATACGTCTTTGGACGAGGGTGAGCAAAGACGGAACTACCCTGCAAATACCAGGAAAATATGCATCTAACGACGGCTGATTTCAACTTATTTTAATTTTTATCTGTTGTAATACATGGGCCTCGCCTAAATTGAGCAAGTCCATTTTACTACCTGTTGAAGTGTCTAAAATACGATTGCACGAGTAGCAAAATGTGTATACCCTGATCAAACGCCGCGCTCTGTGGCGTCTGATCTGGGTCTACGCTGTTGGATCAGCTCTCCCTGTCCCAAAACCCATGGTTATTATAGAACAACGTTCCTGCTACACGATTTAGTAATGACTCGGACATAATAGACGCTATCATGTAGCAGATAGCTTTCCTTTTTGGATTCGGCTCATTTACCCATTTCGCCTACCGTATTTGCCCTTAATATTCAGCCACATTAACTCTTATACGAAACTTTGAAGTCCATTTGGTTATCTGGTAATATGTCTAAAAGGCGGTAGTGGAATGTCGAACAGTATATATCCTAATCAGACGCCGCGTTCTCTGCCGTTTAATCTGAGTGCACAGTTTACTCCGGTCTGTTTGTCCGAAAAGTTTAATTACGGTGGAAACATGACATATGTTACTGGTGCAGTAGAAAGGAAGTGCTTACTTTCCCCGGACCTGACATCACGCATCTCTCTCTCTCTCTCTCTCTCTCTCTCTCTCTCTCTAGGCGTTCTCTCTATGAAAACATGCTTAAACATTTACTAGACACGCTTCTCGTAGCCATTCTAATTGGTACCAAAGCAGTGTGAGTGTGTGTGCGTTCGTTCCTGCGCGCGTGTGTGTGTGTCAGTGTGTGTGTGTGTAAAGCTGACAAAAATCAAATGTTTGAAACCCTAAATAGATGTATTGGGACAGACAGAATGGACCCAGATCAGACGCTACGGAACGTTTATAAGGGTCTAGAATGTGTGCCACTCATACAGCAGCTTTTGAAACATCAGCTGGAAGTGAAATGGTCTTATACAAATTTTAAGACAAGTATGGTAAGGACTTGAGGTGTCCTGGTATTAGGGTAAATGTGGTAAAACGCATATCACTCCCATAAAATACCATAAAATGCGGTGATGCGCAAAGTGGGAAGTAATCAAAATTTTCCTCATTTCCAATATCTTAGGGAGACAATGCCTTGCTTACGTGTCTCTAGATAAGAGGAGTATTAAGATAAACATTCATGTAATCTGTCCCAGCAGGCACACAATATCAAAATGACGTCATATCAACGTCCATGCGACGTGATCACGTCGCATCGACGTTGATACGACGTCATTTTAACGTTGTGTGCCCACTGGGATTTTACATACACACACACGCACACACACGCACGCATGCACACGCGCGCGCATGCATGCATGCACGCACGCACACATTCGAGCGTGCCATTCACACACGCATGCACACAGGCCTGTTAAGTTCCACTTCTTCACATTAAGCATGTGCTCCTACTCTTGAAACTTCGGAAATAACTTAGGTTCAGGCGGATGTCGTATTGTATACTTGAACACAGATTTTAAATGGGTCGAATATTTATTTATTTATTTATTTATTTATTTATCTGAGACTGAGGTGAAATTGTTTCTTGAAGAGTTTAGAGAACATGTATGATACTGTAAGTGAGTGCCTGTTATCGTATTCGCCAAATTCCTTACCATACTTATCCTAAAATTTGAACAAGCCCATTTGACCATATGTTATTGTGTCTACAACATTGCTGGATGAGTGGAAGTAGTGTAGACCCTGATCTGCGGCGTCTGATTTGGGTCTACACTGTTTGCTCAAGCCCCTCTGTCTCTGTCCGAATATTTAGGATAAATACAGTGCCAACTGCAACTTCAGTTTTCATGCCTCAAATACTAGTTGTACATCTAAGCAGCGGATGCTGGATTTCAGATTTTCATCTAACCCCTAGACAGTGCCAGTTACAACAGCAGCAGGCAAAATTCTAAAATATACTCGGTCAAAAAAGTAATGGACTAGGAACCGTGTTGGGTCATAAATTTACCAATTCCCAACCGAATTTCCTAAACTATGTAAATTAAAGCCTGAAACGAGTTCATCTTACCCATTTTCAGGTACTGCTGAAAGTAGATGCAGAGGCTGCAGATTTATATAGGATCACTAAACAAACAATGCAAAATCCGTTTTTCTTTTTTTTTTTCTCTCTCTCTGAGTTTTGTTGCTGTGAATAAAAAAAAAAAAAAAAAAAGAAACTTGTTCCGTATTGATTCACTGCATCTGAGCAATCTCGATCTGTCTCTCTGACTCTCTCATACGCACAAACGCATATGCACGTGCAAACAGATGCACGCACACACGCATATATGAAAACAGTAATAAACTATGCATCGGAAACACCTGGAGAAGCGCTTTCTCACGCCCATCAAACGAAAGAATGCGTAACCATCGGTTAAGAACGTGAAACAATTAGAGCGACATCCGGTTAGAAATTCGATGACTAAAAAAAAAGTAAACAAACTTAGCATTTTCTGTGTTTCATGAGCGATATAAATGTTTTGAGGAAATTAATTAACACACACACACACACACACACACACACACACACACACACACACACACACACACACACAAACAAAACAAAACAAAACAAAAAAAACAAACAAAAAAAAACACAAAAAAAAACAAAAACGGAGAATTGCAGTCAACAGCTCATTGATATTGGCGTCTGTGGAGAAAATCTTAGACCATGCACCTACTTCATTTGGCTGAATTATTTTTCGCGTGCTGAAGGTGTACCGAAAGCCATAGAAAACACGTGGAAATTCGTAGTGTTTATTGTCCTTTATTTAATTTTGCGCTTTGCTAGAAGTTTTGCATATCATCACGTACACACGATAGACACATTATGGATATTTGTGCTATGGGTAGTTTGGTTGTCAATGCAGCATTGTTGAGAAATCGCCACGAGAATGGTCAAAAATGGGTGTTTATGCATTAGATCTATATAAATAATAATAAAACTTTAAAGAAAAGTCATTATACACCACGATTCTGGAGATTGAAGATGTTTCCATAAAATACTGTTATTTCCGAATCAACTAGCGCACTGCTTATCAGGCTGGCTAAAAATGGTTCCGTAGAACAAACTTCGTGTGTTCCTGGAGCCGTGGAGGTGAAATCAGACCCGCTTTATAGCTTTAAGTTTTGTTATTATTATTATTATTATTATTATTATTATTATTATGTCATTTATTGTTGCAAGGCAACATAAACAACCATGTGACGAGCCATCTTGGTAATTTTCCCAACTATTAGCATGCGATAATTTTTATGAACACAAACACCATATTTTATTAATAAACTATTTATGGATTTGGGACAACTAACTTTTTTCCTATACGTGAGCTGTGTGGCCCAGTGGTTAACACACTCGACTTTCAAGTGGGATATCGTGGGTTCGAATCCCGGACAATTTTTAGACCATTAGTACGCCTAGCTCCTACTCGACGTGCCCTGGATCGAGTATAAAGTGGACAGGGCGGCGCTTGGTGAAAGACAGCGACAACAAGTGTGCATGGGTGGTCCATGAAAGCAAGGCTGTACAAATACATGTATATAACAATCGCCGCTGCCTCTACGTGCCCCGGATGCCTGGTAGCGTTAAAATCTGCACAACTTTCTATACCCTGAAAACTTTAGCAACTTTTAATAAAATTCGAGTCCATGCTACGTTTGGTTATACAATGCGAATGCTAATGAAAACTTTAAGTCTTATCGTAATTTAATGATTTTGCACATGTGAAGTGAACACATGCTAACGGAACAAACTGGTAGAATTTCAAACACATATATGCATTTATTAAAGAATTAAGAGATATGATCGCATTTATTGAATTACCCTCGTAGCACTGAATTTCCCGACAAAGTTTTGCTGCCATCGTATTTAATTTTAAGTAAACACATATGCAGACAGTTCAAACTGAACAAAACCACACGTGGTTGAGTCTGTTTCATAGCTGGCTTTTAGTTTTGATGTAAAACAGATGACCGAACTGCTTTCGGTTTCGCATACTAAAATTTGTTCCTCAAAGCACCAATTGAACACACGTTACTTTTTTTATTTTTTATTTATTTTTTTCTAGAAGGCTTTGTCTACTCAATGATAATAAAAATGACGACGCCTTCAATTTGGATTACATTGGATACGAAATCAAAATAATTTGGTTTATGGTTACAGTAATTTCGCAAAATATATAGAGTAATCCAAACATTTAAAAGCCACAGATTTTCATTGAATCTATTGAGTCACTATAAAAAGCATATGTACAGACAAAAAGATCAAATCTGAAATTTACGGGTTCAGCAATGTTCAAACTGTCTTGGTGGCGATATTATATCTTCACATAAGTTGTTGTTTCAGCCAAAAAAAAACTCTAGTAACCAAAATCATGTTGTGCAACAAGACAGTTGTTAGATGTTAAATTAAAATTGAAAAGATCACACTATAGCTGAAAGTCATTAACCAGTATAAAGGGAGATTGAAGACATTTTGACCTAACGTCATGAAAGAAACACTTCCGCTGGAAGTGTTTGAAAACTTGCTAAACATTTCTAAAATTGCAGTTAACACATCAATGGCATCAAGATAAATTGAGACACATTGCGTCGATGTGTCATTAACTTTTGTGCAGTACATGAAAACATTGTTGCAGCATTCAGTTTCTCATATAGAAAAGACAGTTCCTGTCTGTGTCAAAGCAAACTTTAAGGAACAAACTGTGCCAGAGCCGTCAGTATCTTAACGTCCTATAGAAAACCTTGATCTCCAATAAAAGTAATCATCTGTAGACAATCTGTCATCCTCTGATAGTCCCCAAACCCTAGCCTTATAGAAGACATTAGTCTATATTGTTCAGAAGTTATTGTCAATACTATTAAATGGCAAATGGTGGAAAATCTATACACTTTTCAGTGCAGTTCGGTCAACTGATTTCAATAAATTTTGCACAGTTTTGATTTGTTTAGATTGTAGGTTTGACTATTCACGCATTGATGACTAAAATTAATCAGAATTCAAATGCTATAGCAGTTACAATTTCCTTGTAAAATATGAAGCTCGCTATCTGATATAGCCCATAATATATTTGACATATACTCACCTTTGCATATCTACAGTTTTTGAGTATATATAATACATATAATTTTATATGGGTACTGAATTTAATTGTCATTGCGGCAAAGCTTTCACTTTTTTGCACCTAATTGGAAGACAAAATCTTAAGAATTTTTGTATAAGCTGTAACCGATTGTGTGTGTGTGTGTGTGTGTGTGTGTGTGTGTGTGTGTTACCAAGTGTAGTAGTTGTAAATGCCTGGTTTTAAAATATCTGATTAGTTCAGGAAAGAAGATATATTTCCTCCCGTTTTCATTCCCTTCTTGAAGAGACATGCTGAATACTCCGTCCTTGGTTTTTTATAAGGTTTTAGTCATATTAGTTACCTAGAAGCCTGTTTACAACATATATTGCTTCCGCTATATGTACTAGCGGAAATAAAAACGCAAGTTCGGTTTTAATCAGTCCTAATCCTATGACAAGTTTGGTAAGGAGTGAAGATGTCCCAATATTTAGAGTAAAATACGGTAGTTAGTGATAAGCTGACTATTGTGCCCGTTAAACGTCCTGAGGTCGACTCAAGTCTTAGCTACCGCTGTCAATAGGTAGTCAAATGCATTTAACCTTTCTCTTGCTGAACACGACATGCCCTGTCTTAGCAAACAGTGTAGATCTAGATCAATTGGCTTCTGAAGAAGCCAACTGATCTGGATCTGCATTGTTTGTCATTAAATATGCGAATTTCTATCAAAAACCCGGATCAAGTAATCTGATTGGCTGGAAATTAGAAGTGGGCGTGGCATCTTAATTTATTCAGCATGACAAAGGTTAACATTTAATGACAAATATGAAGGGGTTAAGTTGTCCCAATATTTAGGGTAAATACAGCACTCTGTAAATTGCTGGACTGTATAAAATCTACATGAACGCGTGTCGTCATAAGTGCTATACAGTATTTACCCTAAATATTCAGACATACTGGTCAGGACAAACAGTATTGACCGAGACACCATAGAAGGCTGTTTGACACTCATCCAACAGTTTTAGACACATCAACATGTCGCAAAATGGAGTTGTATAATTTTAGGACTAGTATGGTAAAGAGTTAAGTCCTAATATTTAGTGTAAACATGGTACTACATGCAGGTAGGCCTGACAAACACTTTGGACCCAGATCAGAAGCTGATCAGTGTAAAGCAGACAAGCCTGAAAATTGCGTAGACCCAGATCAGAACGCGTCTACACTTTTCCAGCAGTTAGATACGTCATGTAACAAAATGGATTCGTTCGATAGGCCTGTAGGACAAAATGGCAAGGATGGTAAGTGACTAAGATGTTGGAATAATATATATATATATATATATATATATATATATATATATATATATATATATATATATATATATATATATATATATATATATATATATATATATATATATATATATATATATATATATATATATATATATATATATATATGCTAAATAAGGTATGCCATGATAAAGTGCGCTGTATATCTATCCTGGCCCCAAGGTTATAAAACTTTTTTCATGCTCAACTCAGCTGAGCATGAACTTTTCTCTGCTAATAAATATGAAAATGCCAACAATAGTTGGCATTTTCATATTTATTAGCAGAGAAATTTTCATGCTCAGCTATGTTTAGCAAGAAAGAGTTTGCAATTGTTAGTTATTTGAGATTTATTAGCAGGACAAATTTCATGCTCAGGTGAGTTGGGCATGAAAAAAGTTTTATAATCTCGGGGCAGAACGGTGTGGGTCTTGTTCGGGATGCCCAAATGGATATGTTGATGCAGCAGCAGGTCTGTGTTATTTGCGTCTGCAAGAACAAACATATTTTAGTCTAATTTAAGGGGATTGGATACACTTTTCTGCCTTTTTTTTACCAGGGTGACAACAATTGTGACTACAGCTTTGCTTTTCAGAAGACCAACCTCCTTCTAAAAGTATCTTTTCCAACAGGAAAGAGTTTGCTCTCATGGGGAGAAAAGTCTTTCCTTTTAATGTTATCCCTTTTCAGAAGGGAGGCAGAACCATTTTGGAAGAGTTACCTCCCCTGAAAGTTTATCCATTTTTCTAGGTTTATATGAGCCGTGTAATGAGAATAAAGAACCAGAAAATATAATCTACACAGGGAGATGTTTTACGGCCGCCCGACACAGCACTAACACCAGCTGTGGTGAAGATAAACAGACTCTAAAAGGAATGACCATTGAGAGCAATCATCACGAAAACATACCTATATAATTTTGACCCCCTTAAATCCCACTTTTATATAGTAAAACTGGGGTTTACAGGGGTATACATTATTTTTCTTATTTCTGCTCACATAGATTGTGGGTACTCGTTAGAACCGCCTCGGCGAGGCGGTTCTAACGAGTACCCACAATCTATGCCTAGAGCAGAAATATGAAAAATATCAGAATTTTTATCTGAAAACTTTCAGTTTTTGGTGGTGAAATTTTCAATATATTTGAACAGGCGTGTTTTCGTAACGAACGCATTCACAGAACTAAAAACAGCTAAAGTGTCTGACGAAACCAGGTTTTTGTGGGGCCTTGGCCTGTGGGTTTCTTGATCCTGGTTTTTCGGAGCTGTTCTGCGGCGAGCTGTTAATCCAAATATAGTTGATAACATTGCTTTCCCCTTTGCCTGCAGGATGGTGACTCGGGCCTCGGACTGGATGACGGCTGCACCCTTGGTCTGTTTCGGAGGATTGGTGCTTGTTTGTCGATATCTGTGTGGGTCTTGTTTGTTATTCATTTTTTCTTCTGTCTTTGCCTCGGGAGGGCTGCGTTTCGAGACTGTGGCCTTTCCTGGAAAACCCTATCTATATTATTGTTTTATTATCATATTAAAAATTCAGATCAGCCAGAGAAGCGACACAATTTGATAAAAGCCTTGCATTTTCATATTAGATAAAAGCTATACATGACCATATTCTACAGCATGCAATGAATCTGTAAGCGGACAGCGAAAGTCCTGGCCAGACTGCGTGGATGCGCAGTCTGATCTGGGACTTCGCTCTCCGCATGTGCCCAAAGGCATAGTTTCAAACTATATGCAGCTCAATTCAAATAAAATGTATCCAGTCGTATCCAAAATCACAGAAAGCTGGGCAACAATGCGTATCTAAGGGGTATAGTTCTTGGTTCCACTAGAGTAAACCCGTACAGTTGCACGACCCGCAGTAAAGTGACCCGACTTAAAGGATGACTTACAAGGAGTGTCCTGTAATCATCATGTCCGTCCATAATCAGTTTGTGAAAATCGCTATAACTTTTAATGGACCGCTTCGAATATTTTGATAACTTTGGTATGCAGAAATATTGTCAAATGCCAGATTTCTTTGTAAATAGCCTCGTCGAGGCAACTTGAGCGCAATCAATTTGTGAAAGTCACTTTAACTTTAAAACCAACTGCAGTGTCTAACAACTGCTGAATGAGTAGCAGTCAGGTAGATCCAGATCAGACGCCGCAAAATGCGGCGTCTGATCTGGGTCTACACTGTTTTCTTATATGTATCTGTCAAAATACTTAGAGTAAATACAGTACGAGCCTTGTCATAAGAAAATGTGTGTTCGGGATACATATGAACAGTAAAGATTCAGGTCAGCTACTAAGCCACACAAACATGGATATAGTCTACAGTATCCAAGATGCTTTAAGCGGACAGCCAGTGTTGTAAGCTGACTGCGCGGATGTACAGGGTGATCTGGGCCTTCACTGTCCGCAAATGCCCCAAAGACAGAGTTTCCCATGGCGTTCCTCATTTATTTTTCTGAGACAGTAAGATTTGGAATTTCATGGAAATTGTCTGCCTAGCTACACTCAGCTGGAAAAGGCCTTTAAAGACAAATATAGAAATAGACACACTGTGAGCAGCATTCATAGATTTTATTTATAAAAAAGACTGATTTCAAAAGATAATCAAATGTATTGCCGCGAGTCAAACTCTGGCGATAAACATCTGAACATCACTAAACCAGACTCCGTGATTTTCACAAGGAGAGGTGTCGGTAGTGGAGTAATTCTAGCGCTCGCTTGCTGAACGAGCAGTCGTGAGTCCACAGAATTCTTCTCATGACTGAGCGATGTTCACTTAGCCATAACTTTATCATACTATCATACTTTCACGTTCTCACTGTCCTGTTGAGCTTCTTTCTACATGATAATTAAACACCAACATTCCAAAGACGTGTACGGGGTGATTCAGGTATAGTTGAGCCTTTTCGTTTTTGTAGGCACGTTTTCTGAGCAGATAGCAATTTCTGACATGTTTTCTTAATCTAGAACATTTCCGGATTGCGCATGCTTACAAAAAAGCAAACTCTCCAAGGGACATAGCAAAGTAGCTTGGAAATCCCTTTGAGTTGTCTACCCTGTAATTGAATTAGGGGATTTTCCAGTCTAAATATAGAGTCAATAGTCTGACTATTCATATGATTGTCGTATACGTCCAAAGTAGGAATGAGGGTGAGCAAAGACGGAATTAACTCGACAAATACCAGGTAAATATGTATCTTATGACGACTGATTTCAAGTTAATTTGATTTCTTTCGGTACTAATACATGAGCCTTCGCCATGATAAAAGATGTTTCGGCGCATACTGTTTTTACCCTAAATATTTGGTCACCTATTTCCTTACCATACTTGTCCTAAAATTTTTTTTTTACATCACGTTGAAGTGACTAAAATACTACAAGATGAGTGGCAAAAATGTAGACCCTAATCAGACGCCGCGTTCTGTGGCATATGATCTGGGTCTACACTGTTAGCTAAGGTCTGTCTGTGCGAATACTTAGGGTAAATACGGTTTGGGAACAGAAAAGCCACAGTATCTTATAAGGGCCTTTGTTATACATCGATATATTCTACAGTATCAGCGCAACAGTAAGTGGACAAACTGTGCACAGGCTAAATATGGCCTTCGATGTCCGTGTATGCCTAATGCTATTTTACATGGTGCTGCTTAAACAGTTGTTTCATCGGTGATTCTTTGTCTGGTCTTCTCGAAAGGGTGGCAGCTTACTTAAGCATATATGCTTTACCTCTTCGAACTTAAGTGGGATTTATACACTTTTATGGGAGGAGACTCACTCAACATTGTTTTTACCTCACTTAGGAAAAGGTTTCTGCCTTAAAAGGTAAAACTTGTACCACTTTTTGAATTGAGCCATTTTAAAAGGGACGTAAATCTATGCCAACGTCGTGACACAAGGTTGCTAACCCCTTT
Organism: Anodontia alba; assembly: GCA_964016985.1. Lineage (NCBI taxonomy): Eukaryota > Metazoa > Mollusca > Bivalvia > Lucinida > Lucinidae > Anodontia > Anodontia alba. Next base: position 97,276,277 of record OZ024825.1, on the reverse strand, counting down.
CACAAGTTTTCAAAAATCCCGGAGTGGGCTGAATGATCACAAAGGATTAGAAAATATAAACTACGCTACAGTGAAGCACGGGGAGATATTAAGGACTTTTAAATAAATTAATGTGTGTGTGTGTGTGTGTGTGTGTGTGTGTGTGTGTGTGTGTGTGTGTGTTATAATTTAATAATCCTGCTCATACTGGAAGGGACCTCTACATTCTGTAATTTGTGATCCTTTAAATCAGCACATGCAACAATTTAATTGGTTTAAACATATTTTATTTCAAATCTATCAATTAACATGCATATGACATTTGATACAATGACACATTAATGGGATTGGAATGAAAGTAACATGCTTATTGAATCCCTTTCCCGCAATTTAACAATTTAAATTAAAATTCACAATTTAATTAAGCCAGATGTTTGGATTTGCACCTCAATCTTCTAGTTCCCTTTACTATGTGGGCAGTAGATATTTGTGCAGAATAAGCGGATGCTTTGTTATCCGAGCCATCACTGCTAGTTTTTATCATATGCTGGCCCACTAATCATTTACAAAAAAAAAAAAAAAAAACCTTTTCAGTCTGAAAGTCGTGAAAGAGAAAGAGAAGCAAGTATAATAGCAGGTCTCATGCCAAACCGGCCACTAATGCCGAACCGATATTTTTTACAGGAACTGGGTAATTTGAAAAACATTTGCGGAAAATGTGAACAAAAGGCTTTCAACGGTTTAACTAGGATTAGGTTGGTTTGGGTTGGGAGTGAGAGGTCGATTCTTTTTGTGGGGATGTGGGTATCTGTTCAGCTTCTACATCCATAGCCATATTTATAGCCGAGACATCGCTTGCGTTGTCCAAGACTGAGATATTGGACTTGTTTGGCGACCTAATGGCCTTTATCCTTTTGCCATGTTTTGGGCTCTCAGTTGATAGATTGGAGTGTTGCCATTAATCGATGTTAAATTTGTTAAAATCAATCAAGTACATTTGATGTTATGCTATGTCAAACACGGAGACTTTTGATGTTATGCTATGTCAAACACGGAAATCTCTATTAATATCGGGACAAGTGAATCTCGATACCTGGATTTTAACATCATCCTGCAACAGTAACAGATATTTTTTTATCAGTTATCTTTATGTTGTAGATTAGACTATTGCCTTTAATTTGGTGATTGAATTATTAAAAATCGGTCTGCTTTTGATGTTATGCTGTGTCAAACCCATACTAGATATTGATACAGTTATATTTAGTCACAATCAAAGGTTTGCTGATGATTGTAAGATGTATCGTTCCGTTCCTTCAGCAACGGATATAGCAACATTGCAGCAAGATATCAACAATTTATGTCAATGGTCCATGGACTGGCAAATGGTATTTAATGTGAAAAAAAAAAATGCAATGTGCTTCATTTAGGTCATAACAATGTGCATCATACTTATTCTATGAATGGAGAAGTATTATAGTCTTGATTTAAGTGTGATTATCTCAAATGATTTGAAACCCTCAAAACAACGTGTTTGTTCAGTTAAGAAGGCCAATATGACACTAGGAATGATTAAACGACGTATAATATCTAGAGATGAAATAACCATTATGACATTTTTTTCTTTCTAGATATACTCCAAGACCCTCTTTCGAGTGGAGGTGCATGCGCGGGTGCAAGATAAAAGAAAAAGTGATAGTTAGGATTTAAAGAGTGTGATAGGAGAAAGGGAAAGTTTGCACAAAAGCCTTGTGAGGCCTTAGCTAAAGTATTGTATACAAGCATGGAATCCGTCATTAATTAAAGATATTGAGCTTCTGGAGCGTTCAGCACAGAGCTACAAACTTATGCCTGAAATCTCTAATTTACCATATCTCGAAAGATTAAAGCACTTAAATCTCACCACATTGGAATTACGACGACATCGAGGTGACCTTATTGAAACTTAAATACTCAAAGAAATTTCCTTGAATAGTCTTTTCTCTTTAAATTCATCTATAACCACAGGAAATTCTCTGAAGCGTATTAAAAAGGTAAGAGAAAAGTCCAGGGAGTGCCACAATCACAAACCGCAGCCCATCCCAGACACCAAGAGGAAGAGGAAACCGACAAATCGAAACAAGCACAAATCGAACAAACGCATGAAAAGCACTAAGATTATCTCTGTCTTCCCCAAGTGAGGTAATCGCAATGCTAAAAGGACTGAAAAACACAAGAACAAAATGACACAAAGTAAGACATAAAACAAATCACATCGTAGAATAAACCACAAAGCAACAAAGAGTAAGACTAACACCGGGACCACCGCCTTAGAACGGTCAGTAGAGTAAACCACCGCGGGATTTACAGCACTTGCACAGCTAGTAAAACCTCGTTCGAGATAAACGTCATTAGAGCTTCTTCACTCAATGAACAGGTTTAACCCTTGGAATCGCCTTCCGAAATGTAATTTTATCTGATACAGACATCTACAGGATTTATATGTGTATTTTATGACTCGGTCGCTTAACCCCTAGGCTGCACTTACAGGTGTGGCCGCAGGTATAAAGGTATAGACCTCCATGAATATCGTGATATAGATACTGGTAGTACCGGGGGGACTATAAAAGCCGGGAGTCTAGGTAGGAATTCGGGACCAAAAGTCGGGAGTAAATTTGGACAATCTAATAATAACAGTAAACTTGCACCTATCGGGACGAAATTTGGAACATAAGTAGAATTTAGACTCTTCTTTAAAATGCATATAAGATTTTATATTATTATCAAATATGTTTTCATGTTATAGTATGAAATACACGACTACGTCGCTCATTTTGGGGTCGGGACCAACTTTTGCGGTATTGACGATGTCAAGCATTTTGCTAATTATATTTGGTCTGGGGATTCCACACGAATTATTTTATACATTATCAATTAAAAACATGTCACAGATCAGAAAAAAATGTAAAAGTAAAGTTATTTCATCGCACCGTCTGGTAAATAAATGACCCGGGAGTAGGTCGGGACTAAATTTCGGCTTTTGCGGTATTGATGATGTCAAGCATATTGCAAATTATGGTCAGTTTCGGGTAACCAATGAAACAACAAATATAAATAAATAAAAATTAATAAATAAATACATTCACTTACTTTCCTTGACTGTGTGCTAGAATCAAAGATTCTGACATTTTCTGTGATGATGACATAGGTAGCATTTAAGAAAATGGATACAGTGATGGAACTTTGTATGATGTTGTACCAATTCCATATATATTAAAAACAACCATTATTAGTGTCATTGTGAACACTTCGCATATTATTAATATTAAATTGGTTTTGAAATAAATAATAAAAGAAGACCTATTTAACCGATTTTGTGACCATATATCATATTAAAGACAATCTATTTTAATTAGTGCCTTTGATTGGAAAACTCAGTGGAATCGGGGAATTGAAAGGTCATTAAATGAGTGAATAGTCATGATTAATTACATCATTTAAGTACTTTCATCAATATGATCAATGATGCTCGTGGCTTTCTTAAGCTTCTTACAACATAAACGTAGGAGCAGGGGGGATTGGGAGACGGGAGGGGGAGGGGGGCGCAGAGTCCTGATGTGAAAAATAAATAAATAAATAAATAAAACAAAATAAAATAAAAGAAAAGAAAATGTAAAAGACAAAACAAAATCATTCAACAAACAATCTTGTGCAAAAACTAAAGAAAAGACATAAAAAGTCCCTTCTTTCAATTTGATTTCAGTCGCTGATTAGTCCCGAGCTGGCCCCGGGGCAAATATTTACTAGACGATGCGATGGAATAACTTTATTTATATATTTTTCTGATCTGTGATGTTTTTAATTGATATTGCATACAATATTCCTTGTGGAATCCCCCAACTGACCATAATTTGCAAAATGCTTGACATCGTCAATACCGCAAAAGCCGAAATTTAGTCCCGACCTACTCCCTAATCAATTGAGTCCTCCGTGAAATCACCTGACCAGTAAATGACATCAAAATCTGACCAACCAAAATAGCTTACCAGTTAACGGTTAATGTTATTGCTTAGACAAACAATATTACATATGTACTTTTTCATTGATAAATACAGGTACGAATGCAGTTTTCATTGACAAATACATGTATCACGATATTGTTTTCTAAGGATTTACGCATGGGCGTGGCTATAGCCTTCTGACGGAGGAGTCAATTTACTAGACGGTGCGATGAAATAACTTTATTTTTACATTTTTCTGATATTCTGATAATTCGTGTGGAATACCCAGACTGACTATAATTTGCAAAATGCTTAACAACGTCAATACCACAAAAGTTGGTCCCGACCCCAAAATGAGCGACGTAGTCGTATATTTCGTACTATAATGTGAAAAATATTTGATAATAATATAAAATCTTATATGCATTTAAAAGAAGACTCTATATTCTACTTATGTTCTAAAATCAATCCCGATAGGTGCAAGTTTAGTGTTATTATTTGATTGTCCAAATTTACTTCCGACTTTTGGTCCCGACTTCCGACCTTTACTTCCGACTTTTATAATTACCCGTAGTACCGAAGATTGGGTATTTGGGATTACCGAAATCCAATGTTTACCGGAATCTACTGGAATCCAATATTAATTACCGAAATCCAATTATATTATCAAGTTTATCATGATTTGTGTAAATTTAGACATATATAATGTTAAATAATATATAATTAAACAATGTGGCCAAGTTTGGAAGAATTTTTTGGAATAATAACGATTTCATTAACGTTTTTTACAATTTCGGAATCTACCGAAATCCAATATAAATTACCGAAATCCACCTATATTATCAAGTTTACCATGATTTGTGTAAATTAAGACATATACACTGTTCAATAATATATAATTAAACAATATGGCCAAGTTTGGAAGAATTTTTTGGAATAATAATGATTTTATTAACGTTTTTATAATTTTCATAAGTGGAGTTACTTCCCTTCGTAGCTTTGCTCTGTGACGAGTATATAGAAATACGGGGAAACACAGCGAAACATTACTTTTAGCCTGGGCAGATAACGAAAGAGGGCAAACAGAATAAAATATAGCAAGATATGTTTTATACTTGCACTGTTTAATTCCACAATTAAGTAATCAATTCAATGTAATAAAAGCTCTCTCTCTCTCTCTCTCTCTCTCTCTCTCTCTCTCTCTCTCTCTCTCTCTCTCTCTACAGCATAAAGTATATAAAAACACACTGTATATTCAACTTATTAAACTAAACAATTTGAAGAATCAACCATATATCTGCCATGCCATACGAAAACGTATCCTCAGACATATGTGGACAGCGAAGGCCCAGATGGCAGACTGCGCGGATGCACAGCCTGATCAGGGTCTTCGCTGTCTGCTAACAGGCTCGTTGGTACTGCAAAATGTATGAATCGAGATCAAAGGCGCGGATGAGACTGCATGCAGGGCAACTGGAAGATGTCCCAGCGGGCACACAACGTGGATGCGACGTTCCTAAGACGTCGTTTGCTCGTTGGGGTGAATCCGTACATTTTGCGCATGTTCAAAGGCACTTTTTTAGCTTGACGCCCGTGTCATAAATTTAACAATGCCATATGAAATAGAATAATAGTAAACATACTTTAAAGCAGTAAACTCAACTCCAGAAATAAAATAATTAATGCAACTTTTAATGTATAAAAAAAGCGAATGTCTATAAAGAGAATTCTGAAATTATAAACCTGATAGGTTTTTATAAAAGGACATAAGCAAATACTGTAGTTCCAGATCAAATGCCACGGAGCGCGGCGTCTGATCTAGGACTACACTATTTGAGTACACCAGGCTTAAATAACTATCTACCAGACATAGCTATATAACGCACAGAATCTGTAACAACCCTCCCTAACCGGGATCGGCTGAACGCCGCGTAAGGTTGTTACTGGTCAATGCGTTATATGCGTACAAAAAAGGTGTAGACCCGGATCAAACCCTTTCAGGGAAAAATAAGAAATAACAAATTGTCGTCTGTTGAATTAGCCATGGGTAAGCTTATACAACTCTGTTTAGTTTTTGTGGGAGAGTTTTTAGTTTGTATGCAATTCAATGCCAAAATAAAAAAAAAAAAAAAAAACACAGACGCTGATCAGACGCTGTATTCTGTGTCATCTGCTGAATTAGCCCAGAAATTAAAGTGGTAAAGTTTAAGTTTGGACAAATCCATTTAAATGAAGTATTTGTGGGAGAGTTTTTACAATCGTTGGGCTACCGATTTGCATGCAGTTAAATGCAAAACAAAACCAATACTATGCTTCATATCTTGACATCTCATGCTTGATATCGTCTCCAGTGGAGACAATTTGCAGGAAAAATCAAAGGTTTATTTATTGGAAAAATATGAAAAATGTTTCGCTGTGTTCCCCTTTACTTCTATGTACCCGTCACAGAGCTAAGCTACGAAGGGAAGTAACTCGATCCACCTATGAAAATTATATAAACGTTAATAAAATCGTTATTATTCCAAAAACTTCTTCCAAATTTGGACATATTATCTGTTTATATATTATTTAACAGTGTATATGTTTACATTTATACAAATCATGGTAAACTTGATAATATAGTTGGATTTCGGTAATTAATATTGGATTTCGGTAGATTCCGAAATTGTAAAAAACGTTAATAAAATCGTTATTATTCCAAATATTATTCTAAACTTGGCCATATTATTTGATTATATATTATTTAACAGAGTATATGTCTAAATTTACACAAATCATGGTAAACTTGACAATATAGTTGGATTTCGGTAATTAATATTGGATTCCGGTAGATTCCGGTAAATATTGGATTTCGGTATTCCCAAATACCGCCGAAGATTAGCATAGGGCCGCGAAACATCCATAACTGCACCAATCGTATGACCGATTTGTCTGTTAGCAATGCAATCAAACACTGCGTAAACAATGGCTGATTATGACGAACATTGCAGAATAATAAAATGTATCCACGAACTTGGGAAAAGAGTAGAAATTCTGAGGGAACAAGCACTTTCAATAGAGAGAGAGAAAGAGATTCTCCTTGCCACCTTGCAAGAGATACAAGACAACCCGCGCTTGGCTAATTTTTCTGAAGGTATGCAGATGTCATATATTTTCGAGGCATTTAGGGAGGAAAATCATAATCAACATACATAATTGTTAAAAGTAAAACATTAGAAAGTGAAACACTACATAACAATTAACAAAAGTACCACAATGAAAGTACTGCCTTGGAACGATCAGTAATCTATTACTGGGATGTGTTGGGCGGGGCTGACTAAGCTAACTTTATACGGGATCCCAACCCTCGGTGGCTCATTTGGATGCGCGTCTGACTGGAGACCAGGAGGTCGCGGGTTCGACCCCCGGCGAGGTTGGCAACATTCTTTCGTGGAGATTGATCATGAAAAGATTGATCATGAAATATTTCCACGGTCATTCTCTCCCTTCCGCTGATTCAAGAAGGGCAGTTGTAAGTTTCTGGCAAAAGAATGTACACAATACTGGTCAAACCGCTTAGAGGATTAAGCCTGCCCAGTAAATGTGTGGTTAGGTAAACTGACCTCGCTTGACATGACCCCACTGGGTTGACTGGGCCGTAAAACCTCAACACAAACAAACAAACCCAACCCTCACCCTCAGCTTTCATAGTGGTAAAAATATATGTTTGGTCCATGTGGAGGTCTTCTAACTCATCCATGAATCATTACGGGCAACCAACAAGTCACAGATAAAGCTTATAATGAAGCACAACTTATAGTTTACTGTCTGGGAGAACTGTTATGTTTTGATTCTCAAGTTCTTAAGATCTCTCATTTTAGAGACATACCACTAGGATCAATTCCAATGAGAATGCTGACTATATTTGCAATGGCATAAAACCACAGTCATTTGTATTCGTTTGTACAGAGCATTTAAATAGTCTAACAAAGATTTTCGTCATAGGGCTAAACATCATGTTTGCAGTTGGCATTTCAGTAGCACTTAAAATGTAAGTACTGCCTGCACTATCATACAAGTTGACAACATCATCGCCACAGTTGAAATTTGAGGAAACAAATCAGTGCAGACTTCCATCGTTAGGATGGGTATTAACAATCTGTACAACTGGATTACTTCAACATACATGTAGATATCTATGACAAGGTAACGTCAAGTTATCCATAACGTCACTTTATTCCTGTTTTGACATTGCTTCTTGTTTTTCATCGCTCATAAGTGGCATCTATAATTTAACAACGAGTGCTTTGTCAAGTCCGTGAATAATACATGTAGGTCTGTAATGGAACTTTTTTTGTGGAGGTTGCCCACTACAACTTTGTCACTGAACATGTTTGACTAATATCAAAAATAAATTATTGCGAAAAATTAAGCAAAAAAATATAAAAAATAGAGTTTAGTCAGTTGTATTTGTGAAGATTTTAGGACAAGTATAAGGGGGTTAAGTTGCCCCAATACATGTATTTAGGATAAATACAGTAGTCTGTAAATTCCTGGACTATAAAATCTACATGAATGCGTGTCACCATAAGTGATATATGGTATTTACCCTAAATATCCATACAGGCCTGGACAAACAGTGTTGACTGAGATTGGACACCATAGAGGGCTGTTTGATACTCATCCAACGGTTTTAGACACATCAACATGTAGGAAAATGAAGTTGTTTAGGTCCCTGTTTTGTCAAGAGGTCCATGAATAATCAATCCGTATTTTGTTATGCAGTTCATGTATTGTCAATAGGTCCGTGAGTCCATAAGTCAGTAAGTGGGCCATGCTTTGTCAACCACCAATATTGATATGATCTAGCCAAAGGAAGTAAAATGTCACTTTTTGTTGACCAAGGCCAAAAATGTGACAATTAAGTGAAAATGGCTGTATCTCTTGGACCATTAGGGGTATTTTTTTTTTATTTTTTGCATTCAGATTGATACTACCAAGATCTAGCCAGTGGACTGCCAAATGCCACTTCTTGTTGGCCATGGCAGTGCAAAGCCCAAAACTGTGAAATGGAAATCACCATAGGTCATCAACTATATGGGATATTTTAATAAAATTTTGTATACACATTACTATTGACAAGTGAGAGGTTGTGGACCATAGCAATAGTTGATTATGAGAAGAAACCAAACTGGAAATGACTTCATGTTGAGCAAGGTATCATGATAACTGTTTGAGCTAGGACCTTGAAACTTGGTGAGCTTGCTGGGGCTGGGGAGTAGATCACCCTGTTAACTTTTGAAACAAAATCAGATTAATTCTGTGACAGTTATGTCTCTTTTTAACATTGTCATTTTGTAGGGACAAGGTTATAGTTGGGGGCATATCAAATTTCCCTAAGAGATTGATCTAGTCAATAATTTCACAAAACCATTTTCATAGACTTTCTTTTTTTTTTTCATTTATCAAAGGTCCAGAGTGGTTATCAGATTAATAGTTTTCTTATTTCTCAATGACAACATACATGTATGTTGTGGGTACTCATTAGAAGGGCCTGGCCAAGGCACTTCTAATGAGTACCCGCAACATATATTTTCGTTGAGAAATAAGAAAAATATAGAATCGTTTTGGTTGAAAAAAAAAGTGCCTTATCATGAGCTATGATTTATTTTTAGAACAAAGAGATGATATAGACTACAATACAGAGAGACTGGTTTTGCGTTGTCTCACAGTTGATGTTGCTGTCACCACTCCAAGAAATGAGAGTCAAGAACTGGCATACAAGTCTGTTTTAGAAATACTACACAATTTGCTTTTAAATATCAAAGAAAATCCTTTGAAGTATGAAAAGGATGTGATTTCTCACCTTAACGCTTGTTTACCTGAGCCAATAGATAACAGCATAAATCTACGGTTCCAAGATAAAATTTTAAGCTGTGCGGCAGATGATCAGAAAATGTTTCGAAAGAGACTTGAAGAAATGTTGGAAAAGATCAGAAATCCCGAAGGAGATACAGCGGATGTGTCGAATTCTTGCAGCACAGAATTAGCGGAAACTGGCAGCTCGGAATCACCACAAATGGAAAACGGAATTGCAACACAAAATGGCAAGGAACCAACTCAGGGTGAATCAGATGGCTCTGAAGAAGGTCTTGATGGAACAACATAGCTCCAAATAGAAATCTTTTTTTAACCGAAAAGTACTCATATTTTACTTATTTCTCCACAAAAAACATATGTTATGGGTACTCATTAGAAGCACCTTGCCAAGGCACATCTAATGAGTACCCACAACATATGTTTTCATGGAGAAATAAAGATATTATGTTGATACCCCCTCTTATCTTGATCTTTGAAACAAGATTACCATATTTACCCTAGTTATAAGGACACCATAACTTCTAATCACACTTGTCTTCAGATTTGAAGGTCCATTCACTACTGGGCTGATGGATGAGTGAGTGGTAAATAGTGTAGAACATGATAACATGATGAGATGCCTTGTTTACTGGGTCAGGCATTACCATATTAACCAAAAATGTTGGGACACCTTACAATGCTTGTGCTAAAATTCGAACAAATCCATTTTACTCTACGGTGTCTGATCTTTTTGCTCAGGCCTCTGTCCAAATTTTTAGTGTAAATATGGTAATGCTAGACTTTTCTCACTTCATATTGACAGGATTTAATGTAGAAAGTAGGCTTTGACATTCCATGCAAATTTTCTCATTTTTAGCTCGCCGGGACTATGTCCCCGGAGAGCTTATTTGTCACCCAGTCTTTGGCGTTGGCGGCTGTCTGCTTCTGCGTCCACATTAGCACAGTGTTTAAGTTTTCAAAGGTGGCAATAAGTTTTTTAATTTTTTATACCCTCCACACGATGGTTGCGGGGTATTATGGTATTACGTTGGCTGTCTGTGTGTCCGTCCGTGCATCCGCCTGTCAGCTGTCCGTCCGTCCTATTTTCATTTCCGGATGATAACTGGAGTAAATGTCAGTGGATTTTCACCAAACTTGGCATGTGCATTGATATTGTGGAGATCTGGTTTGGGATTGTTAGTGGGCAAATTTTGTCAATTTTTGACAGAGTTATCTGCCCACAATATGTCCAAATTTTCATTTCCGGATTATAGCTTTAATAAATGTCAATGGATTTTCACCAAACTTGGTGTGTGCATTGATATTGTGAAGATCTGGTTTGGGATTGCTGATGGGCAAATTTCATCAATTTTTGACAGTTATGTGTCCGTATTTGCACTTCTAGATGATAACTTTAGTAAATATGGATTTTCACTAGACTTGGTATATGCATTGCATTGATATTGTGATCTGCTTAAAGATTGCCATTAGCAATCTTAAAGCAGATGCCAATGACATGATAATGGCAGGGTATTATCGTTTCAGGTTTAATTAAGGTACATGTACTGCTTTCATATTTGGCCTACACCTACCTTGGGGTAAGACTTACGTAATTGGCAAGCAGTGCAGTCCCAGATCCAAGGCTGCAGAATGCAGCATCTGATCAGGGTTTCCACAGTCTTAGGTATCTTAGGGTAAGACTTTTCAATAGCATACACCCCAATCCCCAAGTTAGACCATCAGTATAGGTCAAGGTCAGTTCACACTTTGTCATTGTCATGTGCTGTGAAAATATGCCTTTGGGGCCATATGTGGACAGTCAAGGCCAAGATAAACTTGTACAGCAGCACAGTCTGATCAGGGCATTTACAGTCTGCTTAAGCCGGCCTCGGTGACTCAAAATGGATGCGCGTCCAACTGGTAATCAGGAAGTTGCAAATTCAAGCACAGCTTGATCAGCAACCTTCTTTTGTGGAGACTGATCATGAAATATTTTGTATGGTCATTCTCTCCCTTCTGCTGATTCAACAAGGACAGTTGTTAGTTTCTGAGGAAAGAATGTGCACAATACTGGTTAAACGCTTAGAGGACTAAGCCTGCCCAGTAAAAGTGTGGTTAGATAAACTGACCCCGCTCAGCATGACCCCATTGGGTTGACTGGGCTGTTAAACCTCATCACAAACTAACAGTCTGCTTACAGAACACAGCTCCAGATAAGGACTTTTTCAAAGCAAAAAGTATTGGTATTTTTCTTATTTCTCCATGAAAACATATGTTATGTATACTCATTAGAAATGCCTCATCAGTATGCTTCTAATGAGTATACCCACAACATGGAGAAATAAGAAATATATTATGTCGGTACGTCTTCTTATCTGGTGCTAAGCAGAATCATTGCATAGCAACAGATAAGGCACTTTTTTCATCAGAAAACTGCTCACCGTGGCGCTTCTAATGAGTACCCACAACATATGTTTTCGTTGAGAAATAAGAAAGAAAAATATTATGTGGATACCCGGCATCATACCCCCTCTTATCTGTAGCTATGTCATTGCATACTGATTATACCAATGTACTGCAAAGATCTTTTTCAGATTGGGTGACTTTGTTTGCTGATCTGGATCCTTCCTCTTCCCATATGGTCGGAGATATCATTTCTCATGTCAAGGCCTACATTTATTTTAATAGGAAATCTCATACAAATAAGCACAAATCTGTTTTTTTGTTGTTGGTTTTTTTTTTTTTTTTTTAACTATGGTAAATGTCCTAAAATTTTGTACTCCAAAGTTGCAGACAAAACGACATATGCAAACAGTATAGATCCAGATCAGGCTTCTGGATCTGAAGGAGAAGTCTGATCAAGGTCTATGCTGTTAGTAGTTCTGTTGTTAGTCATTCTACTAAGTATTTTAAGAGGCAACTGCATAAAAAGCAAAATTTAGGCAAAATAGTATGGAATAAAGTGTTTGAAATTTTGGGACATTTACTGTAACAGTATTTTTAGTCAACTCATTTATATTTTGGTGTCTTATTATGGCGTCTGATTAGGGTTTACCCTATTTGCCACTCATCCATCTGAATATTGAAGTAATTATGATACATTCCTTGCTTTTTCTCTTGGTTATTTGATTTGTGTAAATTTAAAGTAGAGATCTGTCACAGGCTCAAGCTGGTCTAGGTCTTCACTGTTCACACATAGAATAGACATTGTTTTTCACTTTTGCAAAGATAAGCTGTGTTTAGTTTATCACTGACTTTATCTGTTTTGTAAGTGAACCATTTGTTCATTACTGTATTATAAGTGAACCTCTGTGTTCATTTCTGTTTTTATAAGTGAACCTGTGTACACTACTGTTTTATAAGTGTACCTCTGTGTACATTACTGTTCTATAAGTGAACCTATGTCCATTACTGTTCTTTAAGTGAACCTTTGTATACATGACCAGTTTATGGGAGAACCTCACTGTACATTACTGGTTTATGAGTGAATTTTCTGTGTATATTACTGTTTTGTAACAGAGCCTCTGTGTCTGTTATTGTTTTATAGATGAACCTATATACATTACTGTTTTATAAGTGAACCTGTGTGTATGCTACTGATTTGTGAGTGAACCTCAGTGTACATTACTGGTTTATGTATGAACATATGTGTACATTATGATTTTTACAACAGACTTGGGGTAATTAAAAATGTAATTGTAATTAATTACAATTTAATTACATTTTTCAAAGTAACTGAATGTAGTTGTAATTGGACACTTTCTTAAATTACATTAATTGTAATTTAATTAATTACAGTGAAAAAAGGAGAGTAATTGGCAATTACTTTTCAATTACTTTTAATTACATTTGCATCAGATTTGAATTTTGGTTCTGAAAACTCTTGTTGTTGTATAAGCCTTAACTTTGGATGCCTGCAATGAATGATAAGCACAAGTCACTGTTTGCTTTAACCTAGTAGTCCTTAATTTTGAGGGTCCAAAACATAAAAAAATCACAGAAATACCAGCATATCTATATTGAAATATCTAACTGAAAAGTTTGGAACAATGTTGGAGATTTATATGAACATCCAGGTAAACAGACACTATTGTGTATCTGAACCTAAATATTGGGAAACCCAAAAGTCATAACCAATAAGCGTAGCAAACAGTGTAGGCCTTGATCAGGACCTGCACTGTTTTGTCATTTAAAAAGAAAATTACTCCACTGAAAATGCCTAAATAACAATTTAAATGAACAAAACAAAATCACTGAAAAGTGTCCCAATAGTTAGGGTTAACATGGTCATCGTTCTTAACAAAATAAAAAAAAGCAAATCATAATATGTGTACTGACTTCAGACACAACAGGTGGCCTATTGTTATTACCAGTACTTTCACACCTAGGACCAAGTCATAATCATGAATCTAAATGAACAAAGATTTTGTGAAATGTCTTTTTTTAGCAACAGTTAACTGTTCTTTTTTAATCAAAAAACTTGAACAAACCTTTCACATTTACCAAGGCTTGCATAGAGATGGCCATGGATAGGGTTTAGATGAACTCAGTAGATCAGACCTCAGAAGAACAACAGTTACTGTCACCACCCAAAAAAATAAACAAGTCAAATGGCAGCTTATTCAGCTTCCTACCTCGGTCTGCTCAACGACATAGACATACTTAGGAACTAAAGAGCTGGACTTACATCTGTTAGAAGATGAAGAGGAAACAGGGTGTGATATCATGATGTACTGCGGCATGAATTCAAATAAGTTTCTTGTACTTAGCAAAATGGCTCAGATATATTTAGCTCTTCCAGCTTCTTCTGCCCCAGTAGAAAGATTGTTCTCAATTGGTGGCAAGATTTTTCGTGCTGAGAGATGTACATGTATGTTAAGTGACAAAAATTTTGAAATGCTTATGTTTCTAAAGTGTAACAGTGCGGTTTAGACCTGTCTGGTGCTGTTGGAATCAGAACTTTGGGAAATATAAACAGACAGTGTGTACATATTTTTTAAACCTTAAGTGAACCTCTGTGTACATTAATGTTTTCTGAGTGAACCTCTTTGTACATTGAGCATGTGTATTTATAAAGGTACAACATTTCTTTGGCAAGCAGTCAAGATCCAGACCAGCCTACATATCTGCACAGTCTTGTCATAGTTATATGCATGCAGACATGTAGTAATTGGCATGGGGATCTGGGCCCAGTTGTTCAAAACTAACGATGTTGTTAGTTAACATATTGTTAAAATTTTGATCATCAAATATGGCATATACACTAATATTTTTGCTGAAAAAATGTGAGTAGCTTTTGCATTTGCAAAAGCTACTCACATTTTTTCAGCAAAAATGCCTGCAAATTAGATATTGTACTTACTAGAACAGTTAACATTTTGACCACTAACGAACTCGTTAAGCTAATGACACTGTGTACAACTGGGCCCTGAGAAATATCCTGTAGGGCTTCTGCATCTAAGCAGATTAATCATAGTCTAAATACTTGCTCTGTAACTCATAAAGTGACAGAGTGCCAGTCACAACTGCAGCAGATGACAAACAGATGATTCACATGAAATGTCAGCATTTTCTCTAAAATTAAAAAAGAAAAAAAATTCAGACTTTGTCTGCTATGATTTGCTTGGTGCTTTAACGGTTATACATACATAGCTCTAGAACTTTAATCTCCAGTTTCCTTTGTCCATTCTGTTTTCAAAAATGTGCCATTCTGTGTTGTTATAGAGCTTTAATATATAGCAAGCATTTAAACTATGACCAAGCAGCTTAGATGTAAAAACTAAAGGATACTTGTTGATTCCCCTTGTCAAGTTCCACTGTTTTGCATGCAGATGTTTCATTAGTTTAACAATCCCATTCTTTTTAGCTCGCCTGTACAAAAGTAGAGTAAGAGCTATTGCACTACCCCAGGCATTGGGGGTGGTGGCGTTAACAAAAATGTTAAAGTTTTTCGTCAGAGTTTTAAGCCCTTAAATTTTCTAAATTCTCAGATGGATTTTGTTTATATTTGGTATGATTATAGATATTGGTCCAAAATTTTATTCACCACTATCCCCGCCCCTGCTTGTGACCTGGAGGTCAAGGTCACGCACTTAGAGAAATTTTTGTTAAAGTTTTGCATCAAAGTTTTAAGTTCTCTTAATAGCTAAATCCTTACATGGATTTACTTTATGTTAGGCTTGATTATAGATATTGGTCCAAATTTTTATTCTGCTCTATCCCCACCCTATGACCTAGAAGTCAAAGTCAAGGACTTAGAAATTTTTTAAAGTTTTGCTTCAAAGTTTTTAAGATCTCTCCACTTCTAAATCCTTGCACAGATTTACTTATAATTTGCATGATTGTAGACATAGGTCCAAAATTTTATTTGGCACTATCCCCACCCCTGCTTATGACTTAGAGGGCAAGGTGACAGACTTTTATGTTAAAGTTTTCTGTCCAAGTTTTTAAGATCTCTTAATTTTTAGATCCTTGCATGGATTTACTTTATATTTGGCATGATTATAGATATTGGTCCAACCTTTTATTCAGCATTATCCCCACCTTATGACCTAGAGGTAGAGATCGTAGACTTCGAAATTTTGTCTTCAAGTTTTACCTCAAAGTTATTAAGATCTTGTATATTTTAGCTAGTTTTCAAATCATACTATTCATTTAGTCTGTATTTGGTATACAGATACCTATGGAAAATTTCTTCATCCAAAATTATATCCAGTAAAATGTCCCCCCCCCCCCCCCCAACAACCCACTCACCCAGCCGTAACTTTCATCGAGATTGATCAGGAATCATTTCTAGTCATTTTTTTCCCCATTTGGCTGATTCAAGAAGGGCAGCTGTCAGTTACTGGCAAAAGTACTGGTTAACCACTTAGAGACCAAGCCTGCCATGGGAAATTTTATGTTAACTAACCAGCTCGACATTACCTTAGTGTTGACTTGGCCTTTAAACTGCAACTCCAGCTTTGCTTGGAGCATGAAGGTTTAAAGGTCTACAAGACATTGTAACGCTTTAATGACAGGCTTGTTTTCAAAGAAGTGCCATCCTGCATTGTCATTTCATGTAATTCAGCCCTTGTCCAGTGCCATGGAAAAGCTATGTTCCATGATTCTGGCTTTCCTGGGAATCTCCATATTTATTTTTTGCATTTATGCTTTGAATATCTCATAGAGAATTAATATATAGCAAGCATTTAAACTACGACCAAACAGTTTAGACGTAAAAACTGTAAAGGATACTTGTCAGTTCCCTTTGCCAAGTTCAACCTTTCTTCCTGTCCATGTTTGATTATTTTAACTATTATTTCATTCTTTTTATACCCTGCTACAAAATAGTAATGGGGTATTATGTTTTCCCTTTTGAGTGTCTGTCCGTCAATCCGCCTGCCCATCTGTCAGTCAGTGCTTGGTTTTAACTTAAATAGTTTTTGATGGATTTTTATTCAAATTTCATGTACACGTATATCAGGGCTGAGGGGTTTGGGATTGTTGATGGCCAATTTTCATCAATTTTTGACAGAAACTTGGTATGTGCTTTAATATTTTAGAGATCTGGTTCAGTGCTCCAGCTAGGCCTATATGGAGGGGCGGGCCACCCCTCTTTCCCTCTCCTGCCACCCGTCTGCCCTTCTTAAGCTGCCCTCTATCTTATTTCAACTCCAGACTTAAAACCCTACATTTTGGTGAAAATTTCATGAAAATCAGACCAAAATTAAACGAGGCCTACGGGCCACGGTTCGCTCACCTGAGTGACATAACCTCTGCAGACATGCAGCTGTTATGCAACATTTTTCCAATCCTATCGTCGCAGCTAATGAAAATATCATTATTTGAGCAGTTCTTAGTTTTGAAGAAGAATATATGGGCCTGACAGTCAATGGAGCATGATCATTTGAATAAACTATCAATCACATTTCAACAGAAGGATCAATGTGAAATTTGGTGGAAATTGGCTAAGTGGTTTCTGAAAAAACATGATTTTATACATGTAAACAGCACAGTGGCAGGGAAATATTATAAATATAAACCAGATGATGGCCATCTTAGATTTCCAATCAGAACAATTTTAACTACTGTTGATCTACAAGTCACTTTGATACTTTCAATATAAATGTATATGGCCCAAACAAATGGGGAAGCAAATTTGACCTTGGAGGAAAAAAGGTCAAATGTCAACACAGAACCATCATTTTAGCAATTTTGGTAGATCTCCTGTCCCCCATAATTTGTGCAAAGATTAGGACCTAGGGCTTATTTGGTTATGGGGAAGAAGATTTTTAAAGGTTTTACCATATATGGGCATGGCAGCCATTTTGATCAATGGACCATACCCATTTTAGCAATCTTTCATTCTCCTGCCCACGGAGGCTCCGCATGAAATTTGAGCAACACTGGCCCGGAGGCTTCAGAGGAAAAGCCATTTGAAATTATCAACATTTTTTCCATACAAATGTATGGGGCCCATACAAATGCATACAGAAGCAAACTTGACCTCGCCGTAAAAAGGTTAAATGTCAATGTATGACAATTATTTTAGCAACTTTGGTAGACCGCCCATTCCAGATAATATATGCAAAGATTCAGCCACAAGCCATCGTCGATTTTGGAGAATAAGATTTTTAAATATTTTTTTCCCATACAAATGCATAAGGAAGCAAGCTTGACCTTGCCGTAAAAAGGTCAAATGTCAATGTATGACCATTATTTTAGCAATTTTGGTAGACCCCCTGTCCCCGATGATTTATGCAAAGATTCAGCCCCAAAGCATCCTCAGTTCTAGAGAAGAAGATTTTTAAAGGTTTTTACCATATGTGGGCATGGCGGCCATCTTGGTCAACAAACCATGACCATTTTAGCAATCTTTTGTTCCCCCTACCTAAGGAGGCTCCATATGAAATTTGAGCAAAATTGGCCAAGAGGCTCCAGAGAAGAAGTTGTTTGAAATTCTGAACATTTTTCCCATACAAATACTTAAGGAAGCAAAATTGACCTTACTGTAAAAAGGTCAAATGTCAATGTACGATCATTATTTTAGCAATTTCGGTAGCCCTCCCATTCCCGATGATATATGCAAAGATTCAGCCATAAGGCATGCTCGGTTTTGGAGAAGAAGATTTTTAAAGGTTTTTCCCATACAAATGCATAGGTAAGCAAACTTGACCTTGCCGTAAAAAGGTCAAATGTCAATGTACGACAATTCTTTTAGCAATTTTGGTAGACCTCCCGTCCCCGATGAGTCCTGTAAAGGTTCAGCCCCAAGGCATTCTCCGTTCTGGAGAAGAAGATTTTTAAAGGTTTTTACCATATATGGGCATGACGGCCATCTTGGTCAACGGACCGCGACCATTTTAGCAATTTTTCGGTCCCCCACCCTAAGGAGGCTCCATATGAAATTTGAGCAAAATTGGCTCAGCGGCTTCAGAGGAGAAGTCGTTTGAAAATGTTAACGGACGGACGACGGACGAAAAGTGATCACAATAGCTCATCCTGAGCAGAGCTCAGGTGAGCTAAAAAGTTATCAATGTTTAAAGGTCAGTTTTATGTGTACTCTATTTTTGAGGTATCTATTGTGGAATGGGATTATATTTTGTATAATGTCTTGAGACTAAGCACATCACATGACACATGCTGTCCTCATTCTTGTATGACTGCGCAAAAAGTGCCCTACCCGGCACCCCTCTGCCCTCAAATCCTAGCTGGAGCATTGTGGTTTGAGATTGCTAATGTGCAAATTGCCTCAATTTTTGACAGAGTTGTCTGTCCATCGCACATCCTGGACGATAACTTGAGTAAATATCAATCTGTTATCACCAAACTTGGTGTGTGCATTAATTTTATGGGGATCTGCTTTGGGATTGCTTTTGAGCAAATTTTGTCAATTTTTGAGTCATCTGCCAGCCACACGATTGTGGCCGGGTGTTATCTTTTCAGATTTTTATATTTAATTTACAACTCTATGGGCAAATTCAGCAGACGACAAATTAATGATATTTTTATTGTTCTCAGAAAAATAGGCTTTGATATTTCATGACAATTTGCATGAAATGTCAAAGCCTATTTTCTAAGGAAAATAAGAAATATTTCAATATGCCATCTGTTGTGGAGATTGATCATGAAATATTTTCTATGGTCATTCTCTCCCTTCCGCTGATTCAAGAAGGGCAGTTGTCAGTTTCTGGCGAAAAAATGTGCACAATACTGGTTAACCGCTTAGAGGACTAAGCCTGCCCAGTAAACGTGTGGTTAGGTAAACTGACCACGCTCCACATGACCCCATTGGGTTGACTGGGCCGTAAAACCCAAACACAAACAAATACGGCATCTGCTGAATTTTAACCCACCATACTAAGTGTTAAAATCATAAATGTTGCTCCTCTCTAGACATTATTTTTTTATTGTTTAATTGATTGATTTAGACTTGTATGTAATTCTTGTTGTTTTATTTAATTGATCTTGTTCAAAAATTTTATTTACAAGTTCATATCTTTTGTAAAATTTAATGAATAAAGTTAATATGTTTGCATAATAACACATACATGTATTTGGTTCTATATAAAGATCCCATTCCAATGATGATGAACTTGCATTGAAAGTAAAAAGGTTGGTATATTGTCAGATTCTATAGCACAATCAGTAGAGCGTTTGACTTCAGATCCTGGAGTCACAATTCAAAACCCAGCTCCGCAACATTACTTTCCTGGAGATTGATCATGAAATCATTTCTTTAGCCATCTCCCCCTGGCTGATTCAAGAAGGACAGTGGTCAGTTATTGGAAAAGTATGTTCACAATACTGGTTAGCGGTTTAAAGGAATAAACCAACCCAAGAAAATGTAAATAGGTTAATTGACAGGCTTGGCATGATCTTAACAATGTTGTCTTGAGACAGGAAGTCTGAGCAGATACAGATGGCATATAGTATCTACACCTTAACGCTCTGCATGCTGGTTAAAATTTCAGCAGATATTTTGAGATATTTTTCTTAGAAATATCAACTTATTTTCCTTAAAAATAAAAAAAATTGTCTCCTGCAGTTGGGACTTGCACTATCAGAGCTACATGTAACTATGCAGCTATAGCTGGAAACGGAAATAAACATCATCAGAGGATCTGATTATACCCCTACCCCACAATCAATTTGTTTACACTATAAGGCCCAGTATCCTTTACTTGTATATGTTTACCAACTAAGAAATTCTACCAGAGAAGTTCTTGATCGAAAGAGACAAAAGTAAAGAAAAAAGCAGTAAACCTTCCCTCCTCACCCCTTGAAATGGTATATGCAGTTGCTAAAATTGTTAATTCTTTTGCTTATTCAGCTAAGTCCAAAACCAAGTTTTGACTAAAGCTGGTTCAGTATTATTGGGTTTTCTTGGGACATTCAAATACAAATATACTTTGAAATCTTTGGAAATGTTTTGTTGCAAGCCATGTTTTATACTATACATAAATACATCCTAACAGTATTTCAAAAAGCAAATAAATGCAACAACTGACTTCATATAGGTTCACTGGCCCTCATATAGGTTTAGGATATAACAAGAAAACTGCCCAGTTTCACCAATTTATTGCCACTGTTTGATATCACAAGGAAATGTGAACTATCTAATATCTGGTCCCAGTTGATCAAATTATCATTAGCATAAGGGCAGTAGATACACTTTCAAGGGAGGCAACTCTTTCAAAATTGTTTTGACAACCTGAAAAGGGGTCTTCTTCGAAGGAAAATTTGCTGACAATGAGGACCAAATTCTTTCCCTTTAGAGTAGACCCCTTTTCATAAAGGACTTGTTGTGCAGGAAAGCAAACAGGAAGTCACTAAAATTGTCTCCCTTGTAAAAGGCAGAAAATCTACTGAGTGTATCAATTCCCCTCCACAAAGTTGTTAATATGATGTAAAATAATTAAGCTGAAAAAAAAAAAAAAACAACAATTTACAGATATGTTTGTATTTTTTTTTTTCTGTCACATGAATATTAAAGTGTTAACCCTTAAAGCTCTAAGCAAAATTGCAGCAGACAACATTCACATCAGGGGTCAAATAGGGAGTTTTGCGACAATTTCAGGATTTCAGGAAGCAGTTTTGGTCCAAATTTTGGATTTCCCTATACATTTTCACTTCTCCCTTGGCTCAAGATAGGGAGAAGTCAGCCAGCTTAGGGAGACTTTTTCTCCCAAAATGCCCCCTAGGATGACCCCTGCACATGTGGGGAGGGGGGGGGGGGGGAGCATACTATTTTCAGTCTGTTCCTGTATTTTTGGGAGAGGGGTATACTGCTGTCACCTCCATCAGTCCATTATATTTTGGTTTTTGCAGGGGTATCTAATAAGCACTGCTTATTGGCACTCTTGTTTTCTATTATTATTTTTCTGGGAAAATAAAATTTGCCATTTTATGCATCTGCTTAGCAGATGATTCACATGAAATACCAAGTTTTTTTGTTTTTTTTTTTTCTCTAAAAGTTAAACAGGGTCAGAATGTCTGCTGCAAAAGTGATAAGCGCTTCAAGGGTTAAAAATTTAGATGTAAAAAAAAAAAAAAAAATGAAAATGCTGGCTTGGATTCTTCATTAACTTAACAATTCTTTGAACAACATTGTCCTGATAGATATAAATGCAACAGTAATGGACCACAATGATAAATGACAAATACAAGCCACATTGTGATAAAACTTATTTTCTAACATGTGCATCTGCACAGTCTGATTAGTCTTCATTGTCCACATGAAGCAACTTTGCATCTTTGGATATCAAAAGTGCACTCGGTGAAGAGTGATCACTCTGATCTGAATCTTTGCATGGAGCACATGTCCAAAGGTATGTTTTCTGACATTGCTGCGGCTAATATTTAAATCTTAATGCACAGCATGCTGGGTAAAATTTTCAGCAGATGACATATTAAAATATTTTTCTTATTTTTCCCAGAAAACAGGATTTGGCATTTCATGCAAATTGTCTCCTCCTCTGGAGACAATTTGCTTGAAATGTCAAATTCTGTTTTCTGGGAAAAATAATCTAACTATCACCAATTTGTCGTCTACTGAATTAGCCTAGAAAGTGGTATAGGTTAAAACTAGTCACAATAGCAGCTGATGGCATTCTAAATTATTTTTCAGATAACGGCAGACCATTCACATGAAATGCAAAGCCTGATTTTCTAAGAAAAGTCAAAAAAAAATTTTTAGAATGTCATCTGCTACAATTATGAATGGTGCCTTAAGGGTTAAATCGATATATGGTACACTGATAGCAAAATTATAAGGCAAAAGATCCATAATATTTTTCCAGATTCTAAATTATTCTTTTGAGAAAATTAGGCTTGACATTTCTTTAGAAATGAAGGTAATTTTTTAAACATTCATTGGCATATGAACGACATCGTGTCACGAGCTAAGTAAGTGAACCTTAAAGGGGTTCATGTAAACTTTGCTTGTGACCGCATGTTGTTCATACTTCAATGAACGTTAAATAAATTGCTTTTATTACTTATATCCAAATTATTTTCCATCTATTAATTGATGAAAAAAATCTGGTTCATGAGTTAAAACAGTAGAACAGCATCATTGATGTCATAACACCTCAATGTCCAATCATATTGGAGACAACCATGGTTTATTCTGACATCACTTAATGATCATGCGACATTGCGTGAGTCAATTTATTCACTAGAGTATAAATATTATGTCCCAATAGTTTGCAATAGTTTTTTTTTTTTTTTTTCTGTATTGTTTGTGTTGAGGTTTTACAGCCCAGTCAACCCAATGGGGTCATGTCGAGCGCGGTCAGTTTACCTAACCACACGTTTACTGGGCAGGCTTAGTCCTCTAAGCGGTTAACCAGTATTGTGCACATTCTTTTGCCAGAAACTGACAACTGCCCTTCTTGAATCAGCGGACGGGAGAGAATGACCGTAGAAAATATTTCATGATCAATCTCCACGAAAGAATGTTGCCGACCTTGGCGGGGGTTGAACCTGCGACCTCCTGAGATTCAGTCGGACGGCGCATCCAACTGAGCCACCGAGGCCAGCCTTTTTTTTCTGTAAGTGCACTTTGGATGTAAATATATGTGAATGGTCTGCTAGGTAAACCATTCACATGAAATGCCAAGTCATATTTTCTCTTAAAAGTAAAAAGAAAATATCTCATTTTTCAAAAATTGTAAAACCATCGCCAACAAAAAGGTTTTAGTGTTTCAGACATAATTACTTTTATCTTATAACACACACAACTTTTACAAAGGTACAGTTTGCACAAATAAAGTATAAACAACAATAATAAAACAGATGGGTTTACTGCTTGAATATTCCATGAACTATCGCAAATGTCCTAAAATTTCAAACATTTTATTCCATACTTTCTGGGTCTAAATTTTGCTTTTCATGCAGCTGTTTCTTAAAATATTTAAGCATTATGAAAATACACCTATTCAAAGACATTAAAAATTTTACAACCAGAAAAGGAGAATTTTCAGATAAAAAATTCTGATATTTTTCATACTTCTACTTTGTCAAAACATTGATTGCAGGTACATGTACTCATTAGAACTGCCTCTCCAAGGCAGTTCTAATGAGTAACCACAATCTATATGTTTTAGCAAACTAAGAAAAATAATGTATACCCCTGTAAACCCCTGTTTTACTATATAAAAGTGGGTTTCAAAGGGGTCAAAATTATATAAGCATGTTTTCGTGATGGTGAAATGGCAAACAGTGCATACTCTGTTCAGGCTGCTCCTTCAGTCTGTACTCTTTGCCTATAAATGGTGTACAAAATTTTAGGACATTTACCATACTCCAGGTGTAGATTCTGAATTGTGTTAGGTAACTGGTTTAATGGGACCAAATGCATAACGAAAACCTGTCTATTGAAATATATAGAAAATTTCACTTCCAAAATCTGAAAATTTTCAGATAAAAAACTCTGTTTTTCATATTTCTGCTCAAAACATAGATTGTGGGCACTCATTAGAACTGCCTCAAGTAGGCAGTTGTAACAAGTACCCACAATCTAAGTTTTGAGCAGAATTAAGAAAAAAATGTATATCCCTGATATCCCAGTTTAACCACATAAAAGTGTGGTTTAAGGGGGTCAGTATTAAATAGGCTCATTTTCGTGATGGCACTTGGTGGAACTTGGGTATGAGCCTTGTTTCTGAGGGCCCTGAGATGCAATCAAGCACACCAACCTAGATAAGAGTTAATGCTGTTCTAGTTAAAAAGTATGGTAAAAGTCCTAAAGTTTCGTACACCAAAGTATCTGACAAAATAGCATATGTAAACAGTGCAGATCTAGATCAGACTGCTCCTTCAGGGTCTACATTGTTTGCCATTCCTCTAAATATTTTAAGAAATAACTGCATAAAAAGCAAATTTTAGACCAAAAAAGTATACAACAATGTGTTCAAAATATTAGGACATTTACCGAATCTCCATATCGTAAAAAGATGAAGAGTACCTATACATCATAAATTGACAGAACAAAATGTTCATTGCAGGTAGACAGCACAGATCATCATGGAAAGAGATGTTTACTCGAGACTACATGCAGGAAAAAACCAGTAATAACACAACAAAAAATAAACAAAAAATAAACAACCATACTTACCCTAAATATTGGGACACCTCAACTCCTTGTCATACTTGTTCTAAGTTTTCAACAAGTGCATTTTACTACCTGTTGACGAGTCCAAAATCTGCTGAATGAGTGGCAAACAGTGCTGACCTTGATCAGATGCCACATTCTGTGGCATCTGATCTGGTTCTACACTGTTTGCTCAGGCCTGTCTGTGCCAATATTTAGGATCATGTAAATATTGACAGATCTCAAAAGAAAGCAACTGTTGCTTCCAAAACAAGACTTGAACAAAACCAGTCAAAATGTAAAAATATGTATCAAAATATTCAGTTTACAAAAAGTAGATAAAAGTAAAAATCTGTCTTATAAATTAACCCTTAGCACTATATGGGCAAAATTAGCAGATATTACTGTTATTTTTCCTTTTCTTTTTTTCAGAAAATAGGGGGTCAATTCATGCAATATGAAATGCCAAGCCCTGTCTTCTGGAAAATTATCCAAATTACTTAAAATGTCTACTGCTATTTAAGGGCAGTGGATATACTTTCTGGGCAGGCGATTCCTATCAAAACTGTTTCTGCCTCCCTTCTGAAAAGGGATCTACTCTGGAGCAAATTCTTCCCCTTTAAGGTATATCAAGTCCCCGTATGCCTAGCACATTTTAAGGTTTATAAAAGTGTGTATAACAATTAAGCACTGAATGTGTACTGTTAAGTTACCCAGAGAAGGCTGTTCATCCATCAGAAAAAAATCAACAAAATTCTAAGACCCAAACCATTACAGTTTGGGAAGATGTTTAGCAAAACAGTTATCTTCTGTGATTTATCTGACTACAGAAGCAAGAACACAAATGATACTAACATTTTTTACTTTTTTTTCTTTCCCCATGAAGATTGTTATGATTACATGTACCATAATTTTATTATTGCAAATTATTTTAAATGCAACAGACTGTATCAGTAAAATTCAACTTTCTGCAGTACATATATATGAACAGAACTAAAAAAATATATGACCTTACCAAGTGAGAAGGTATCTGAGGTACTCTTATATGCTAATAATGAAATCCTAGGTCAGCCAGTGCATCCATCCAGTCTGAGTAGGGTCTTCAGAAGATACTTTACAATGTATCAATGAACCGCGAGGTTCAGATTAGACAGAGTGGATGTGCAGGATATCTGAATCTGTCATTTTGTATGTTTGAATTCACCTTTTCACTTAACCATTACCACTGGGCTAATTCAGCAGACGACAAAATGGCGATATTTTTCTCAGAAAAAAAGAGACTTTTATATTGAACTGTTAAAGCCTATTTTTCTGGGAAAAATAATTAAAAAAAAATCAAATTGTTGTCTGCTGAAATTTTTACCCAGCATGCGAAGTGTTAAGAAAAATGGATACACATGACAGATTTACTGCCATCTTTTACAAGGGGGACAACTTTTGTGATTTCCTGTTTGCTTTCCTGACAACCAAGCTCCTTCTGAAAAAGGGTCTACTCTACAGAAGGGAAGATTTGCTCCCATTGGCTTTCCTTTTATAGCAGACCCCTTTTCAGAGTTGTGTCCTATGAAAGGCATATCAATTGCCCCTAATGCAGTCCATATATGGATTTCAACAGAAGTACATACATATTTTTTTTAACGAAAACAGAAAATGCACGTATAGTACATGTATGAGGAATGAAATGACTGGTGTGGATATCTGGATTCAATTAAAATCAAATGAGTGATGCAAATAGGACAAAAATTATCTGATTAACCCTTGTCATGCTGAATAAATTAAGATGCCATGCCCATTTCTAATTGTCAGCCAATCAGATTACTTAATCCAGATGTTGATATAAATGCACATACTGAATGACAAATTGTGCAGATCCAGCCAACTGATCTGGATCTTCACTATTTGCAAAGGAGAGCATATCCAAGTTTAGCAAGACTAGGATTAATCCAATGAATTCTTTTAGCATACCCCCCCCCCCCCCCACAAAAAAAAATTCACTTATTGTGATTTTTTTTTCTTGGGATATGCTAATAGAACTCATTGGATTAATGTGATATTCTATCCTGAGGAACATATTCAGTGAAAAATTACCTTAAATTGTCACATTACCTAGAGTTACCACCATATTTACCATAAGTATTCGGACAGACTTGAGTAAACAGTGTAGATCCAGACCCCACATTCTTCAGATGCCGTAGCATCTGATCAGCCTCTATATTGTTTGCCAATCATTCAACTGTATTTTATATTTTAAACACATCAAAATTTATGCTGGGTATGGTAAGGAGATAATGTGTCCAAATACTTAGGGCAAATATTGTACATACAGATGCCATTGAAACAGAAACACACCACTACATCTTTATTAAAACACAATTTCTGACATCTAAAGCAAAACTGTGTTAGCTGAACAACAAAGTCGTATCCAAAAGAAATGTACAGATTATAAAGAAAAATTACCATAAATGTTCATTGTTCTATATGGGCCTCCAGCCGACAAAAGGGACCTTACAATGTTCTGCAGCCTTTTGAACAATATGTTTTTAAACCGCCAAATATTGTAATTTTTACCTTGTCTTCAAATACTTTTGTTTATGAGCAATGCATAGTAGCACATCCTATCTTCTAAATTTGGAGATACTTTGTTCAAAAGTCATGTGATTGTTGCTATGGAAACTACTAAAGGTGAAACTATTCACCGATTTTACGGTGCATCATGATTCAGTGGTCACAATTCAGTTCACGATTCTTTTTCTCCAAATTTCGATACGGCTCGGTCCACTCGAGTGTAAACATAAGTTGTCAATTAGCTGCCAATCAGATCGGTAATTACTGCATGTAAAAGAAATATTTTGCTTCATTCTGATCAATTTAGGATAGTTGTACGATGGTAAGACTACTTTAGACAAGTTTTTAATGTCTGTTACCAACAAAAACTTGCATTTAGTGCCGTAAAATCTAAGTGTCATTAGTTTTCGCGACTTCCGAATTTCCCGAAAAACATTTACTTATTCAGTCAATAAACACAGTTATGATTATTAAAAGTGTTCAAAACACTCAGGAAATGTTGTCAAACACTCTTTCATAGAATTTTCAATATTTTGTCATTTTGCAGTAGCGATTTTCTATAAAATCAGTAAGTCCGGCTCACACTGAACATGATGAATGAAAAGAACAACATTCATGACAGAACCTGTTATACCATTTTCGAACATTGCATATCTAGGAAACTTCAGTATTTAAACTTGGTTGTTTATATTAGATTCTTTTCACTGCGGAAAAAAAAAGGAATACACTTTTCACATTATGAAACTTTTAAAAATAGGATTTCAAGCCTATGACTGTGAACCATTTCAAACAAACTTTGAAGTATGGTGAGCACCTTAGTTGACCATCATAGTATATATAATCCACATGCATTTACTGATTATCTCAAGTCTGAAAAACGTATTGCACCACGTATCGTATCGTGAAGCAAGTATCGTGATGTGTATCGTATTGTGAGATGAGTGTATCATTGCAGCCCTAGCAACTATATTACTAATATACCCAAAGTCATAAAATTCTTGTTGTTAGAGACAAAACTCCATTGCAACAGCTTTCATTCAAACTGCAGAAATAATTAGCCATACTTATAAAGGGATCATATATATGTTAATCCATATATTAAAAATATGACTGTACAGTCACATTGTTTCTTTCATCTTAAAACTAAAGTTGGGAATGAATTATAATGTTTGCCGACATTTTTAATTTCAAGTTCCAAAACTTGACAACCTATAACAACTTAAAAGTACATTTCTGTAATGTTTTAACCCTTGTCCTGCTGAATAAATTAAGATGCCATACCCACTTCTAATTTTCAGCCAATCAATTTACTTGATCCAGGTTGTTGAAACAAATTCAAATACTGAATAGCAAACAGTACAGATCCAGATCAGTTGGCTTCTGAATCTACACTGTTTGCAAAAGCAGTGTATATCCGGATTCAACAGGACAAAGGTTAAGATACGTCATTGAATTTTTTTCAGAAATGATTCTATATAGATGATTTTGTCAGAATAAATAAAAAGTTACAAATTATCAGTATTTGCCAAAAGGTTCCTTTTGCCAGACTGCAGCCCATATTATGTAAACATTTTTGTTTGGATACAACATTTTTAGGGTCCACCTTGAAACCAAGTTATATCCAAGCCATGCTTCAGCGGCCTGTGCAATTAAGACTGGATACACTTGATAGGTTTTCCTCAATTAAATACATGGGAGACAACTTTTGCCACTTGTTTGTTTGTGTTGAGGTTTTACCGCCCAGTCAAACCAATGTCGAGAGCAGTCAGTTTACCTAACCACACTTTTACTGGCCAGGCTTAGTCCTCTAAGTGGTTGGCCGGTATTGTGCACATTCTTTTGCCAGAAAACTTCTGCAACTTTGTTTGCCTTCTAGAAAGAGGGCTATTCTAAAACAAAAGAGTAGCATCCTTTTCAAATAGGAAGAAAAACATTTTGACAGCAAATTTTCTCCCCTTAAAATGAATCAATACCCCTTAAGCCAAAATCAAAGGCAAGACAGAATCTGGATGCTCAGTTGCTCTCTAAAGTAAACAAAATAGCAAGAATGAACTTTTTTTTAATTTACTATTTTGTCCTGTTCGCCCATGCAATTTTCAGATATGGACACTCACTGTATTCATTAGCCTTAACATACCAATGTTTACCATTTTTTCTCCTCTTATTTTTTTCCTTGCAATATAATATGACAATTCATTTATTATTTTTACCCTAAGTATTCAGACAGACAAGCCTGAGCAAACAGTGTAGATCCAAAATCAGATGTCGCAGAATGTCTACATTGTGACTCATCCAGCAGTTTGTTAGACATATCAACAGGAAATGAAGTGAACTAATTTTATGACAAGTATGGTAAGACTTTAGATGTGTGAAGACTTGTTTTGGGTAAATATGGTGAACTTCATTTCAACTGAAAAATATGAGCCATGCCATGAGAAAGTTTAGTCAAGATCAGTTGTGGTCATCTCTGTCAACAACATTATAGTCGTGTTGAAGGTTAGTTCATAATTCGTGGGACCTTTACCCATCTTGAGACCAATGATGAACTCAAGTCCTGCTGAAAATACCAGCAGCTCTGTCACAGAAGCACCAGCTAGTCCATCTATTTTGTAAGCCTTGATGAGCCACACCCCTCCTCTGCCCTCCACCCCCCCCCCCCCCCCCCCCCCACCTCCCCAACCAACCTCTATGAAAAAGTTCATCTTTTGTTTGGTTGCTTGAGTTGGAGTTTAACAGCCCAGTCAACACTATTAAGGTCATGTTGAGTGGTTAGTTTACCTAACCACACTTTTCCTGGGCAGGCTGAGTCCTCTAAGCTATTAACCAGTACTTGTGTGCATCTTTTTGCCAGAAACTGACAACTGCCCTTCTTGAAGGGAGAGATTGACTGTAGAAAATATGTCATGATCAATCTCCATGAAAGAATGTTGCTGGACCCTGCGGGGATCATCAGTCACCTCCTGATCACCAGTCAGACACTCATCTGATTGAACCACCAAGACAGGCGAATCTTGTGTTTGGCATCTCAACAAAAGAGTCAATTTAAACAAATAAATGTAATCTGGAAAAAGCCTCACAAATTTGTCATCTGCTCATTTTTCCAAGACAGTGCCAATGGTTTATTTTTATCCCCACTTCAGCAATGGTGATATTGAAGCACCTCCTTCTGTTGGTCCATCTGTCTGTCCATCCATCATGCTATCTCCTTCTAAACCACTGGGAGGAATTTAACCAACTGCACATGTTAGCTTTCCCCTAATGGTAAGGGTGTGATAGAGCAAAATAATTTATCTGTCTGTCTGTCATGCTATTAGCCACATTAGCATCCAGCATGAGGATTTTGTGATGGTGTGCCTTTGACTGCGCAAACTAGTTTTCATATTCTTCTTGTTCCCATAAAATCCCATTTTCATCTGACATAGTCAAATGTCAAGTTCTGGGAAATAAGTTATTTGCAAAAATCATCTATTGCCAAAAACAGACTTTACTCATTCATGAAGAACTGGTCATTGGAACCACATAAATCCTTTCTGAAAATAAAATGTCCATTATAAACACTGTTGGAACATTTTGCAATCCAGCAGAGTTAAAACTACAACATTTTAAGCTTAATCATGGTATGGGCAATTTTCAGCAGATGACAAATTAATGATATTTTTATATTGCTCAGAAAATAGGCTTTGACATTTCATGCAAATTGTCTCCTTAGCTTGAAATGTCAAAGCATATTTTCTGGAGAAAATAAGAAAAATATTTCAAAATGTTGTCTGTTGAAATTTTTTTCCCAAAATGCTAAGCCTCAATATCACAAGCTCCCAGGATACTTTGCACTGCTCCCACAATGCAGTTCCAATCATAGACAACTACTTCCTGTCCCATAGATAACTATTTCCTGTTCTGCTACTGCTATAACACTGAACACTTTGATGTTAGAACAGATTTTTTACCATGAGTTCGTCTCTTACTAGGCTGTAGTGATATAGTTCCCTCTTCCGTTTGGTAAGTTTGATAAGTCTTTTTAATTTTGCCATTTTTACTACTTTTGAATTTATCATTTTTTGTTTTTGTCACATGATTAATGTCCCTTGGCATACTGTTATTATGATAATTTGTGAAGTCTGTATTGATCAAACCTGAAATAGAAAGGATGGAAAAAATTAAATAATGACATGTACAAATAACATTACATATGATGGAAAACAAAACAAGATATCCAACATGTTCCCATGTTTCTTTTACAATATACCTCTTTTCAGAAGAGGTAAAACAATTTTGATAGAGTTGCTTCCCTTAAAGTAAATACATTCCTCTTAAACTGAAATGAAAATTATTTACAAAGACTCAGATGCCAGCAGAAATACTGGATCCTTAATTTTCATTGCCCACTCTTGGGGTCTGTAAGTACACTAAGTGTACATACAGTATAACCTCGATGGCTCGAACATGGATGGCTCATTTACCGTGGATGATTCGAACTCCTTTTTGCGCCCCTAGGAAATTCTTTCGATAGCTAAAGAAAACAAATATTTTGGGATTTTAAGGGAAATTTTCTTATTTTAGCATGAAAATGTATGTTGTGTGTACTCATTAGAATTGCCTCATCAAGGCGATTCTAATGAGTAACATACCTTTATTTTATAGAAGATGGAAAAGACATTCCTAGATTATTTTCATTTGCCTTCTGACCTTGCGCTATGATTAACCCACCCATGTCTCGAACAAATTTCCATGGTCCCAAAGATGTTCGAGCCATTGAAGTTTGACTGTATATGAACATGCATAGAGCAGCTGAAATGAACACTTTGGCAACCCTTCACTCAGAAAATTCCAGAAATTTATTCATTTATTGAAGTACTGAATCATGCTACTACTTTCCTCCTTTTTGTTATTGTCACTCCAATATCAACAAACAAGGCTGAAGAAAGCCCCAAACTCATGAAGAGGAGGATGATGATGATGGAAAGTTCATGTATAATGATTGTTCAAGCCACGAGGAGCATTTGCATCAATAGGGTTTATGAAATTGGTGTGCTAATGAAAATGGTATTACTATGTTCCATCACCAGAAAATGGTATTACTATGTTCCATCACCACTATATAGATAAGATGGGTGAACTTATTCAGTTCTAGTATTTAATCTTACAACTGCTTTCACTCCTACAGTCAAACTTCAATGGCTCAAACATCTTTGGGACCCAAGAAATTTGTTCAAGATATGGGTAGTTCAAGCCACTGACGGTTGATTATGGCGCCAGGTCATGAAGCAAAAGGCGATGATTTAGGGAAATATTTTCGATTTTCTACACAGTAATTTTATGTTGAGTGTACTCATTAGAATGGCCTTAACATACAATTTCATGATAAAATAAGAAAATTTCCCTAAATATTTATTTTCTTGAGCTATCGAAAGAATTTTGTAGGGACTCCAAAAAGAGTTTGAATTAGCCATTGTAAATGAACCATCGGTGTTCGAGCTATTGAGGTTCAACTGTATTTGCTATCGTCATTAGAAGTATAACAGTAAAACCTGTCCTAAGAGGTCAACCAAGGCAGTCCATAAAATATGGCTTTTTAAGACAGGTTATATCCCAATAAAGGTAATAGTGCTTTCATCTAGATATGCTTTGAAATAATTACCTAACGGGAAGGAGTCTTTGTAGAAGTGGCTTTAAGAGAGGTTTGACTTTCATGCAAATTGTCTCCTTAACAGACAATTTGCATGCAATGTCAAAGCCTATTTTCCTTACCAAAATATTCTAGAATGTCTGATGAAATTTTACCCAGCTAAGCGTTTAAAAGTTACCTGTTCCTATTTGAAAACTTTGTTGTTCCTCCTCTTCCTCACTATTTAATTGGTGGAGATATTTCTCCGCTAAATATCGGAACACTGAAACAATACATATGAGACACATTACTTCATTTACAGTAGTAGGGTATTCGGACAGGCAGACCTGTGCAAACAGTATGGACCCAGATCAAAGGCAGCAGAATGTGACATCTGATCAGGGTCTACACTGCTTCTCATACAGTAGTACACTGCCTACTCAAGTTTGGTTTGTCCCAATACTTAGGGTAAGCAAGTTAAAGTTAGATGCTTAACCCTTGTCCTGCCGAATTTATTAGGATGCCACGCCTACTTCCAATTTTCAGCCAATCAGATCACTTGATCCAGATTGTTGATATAAATTCACATACTTAACGGCAAACAGTGCAGACCCAGATCAGTTGGCTTCTTCAGAAGCCAACTGATCTGGATCTACACTGTTTGCAAAGGCAGGGTACATCCGGATTCAGCAGGACAAGGGTTAAAACTACATGTGCATATTAACAATATCTGTTGTCAAGTGAAAATTAATGCAATAATTCAACATAGATTTGTTAGAATTCGACTACTGTTACAACAGTCCAGCTTTAAAAAAAACATAAAGGGAAATAACTCTTACATGTTTATTTTCAGACTCACTGCGAAACTATTTTGTTTTTTTTTTCTTTTTCTTTTAAAAAGCAAAATTCAGTTTCTCAAATACCATTCAGTTTTCGTACACAAATACATGTCTGTTAAAATTAAAGAATTTATATAATAGGGAGAAAAATATAAGCATTGTAGCAATAGCTACTTTTCTTATTTCACCATTAAAGCCTATTGTATTACTAATTAGAACTGCATAAATGAGGCAATCTAATTGTTTGTTGAGCTGATAAAATGCATCGTATGTGGAAATCTGAAAATTATTGAGTACTTATTCTCCAATCAAGTAAAAGAATACAAAGCATAGCTCTAAATAAGAGGAGGTATCAGGTAATTATTTTTCTTATTTCCACCCCCCCCCCCCCCTCCACCCCCCTCCCCCACCCCCCCCCCCCCCCCCCAAAAAAAAAAAAAAAAAAAAAAAAAAAAAAAGTATTGTGTGGGTAGAAGCACCTCAATGAGGTGCTTTGTCACTCATTAGAAGTGCCTCACTGAGATGATTCAAATAAAACCTCTGGCTTTGGAAATTAACCAAAACAGCTAAACAAACTGACAGTGCCAAACCAAACTGGTTAGAAAAAGACCAAAACAGATTACAGATCTAGGCACCCACAAAAAGAAAGTTGTCAGCAATCGATCATCACAATCTGTTGGGAACTGGAAACACAGCATTTTTTTTTTTTACCTCAGAGGAGTATCTAGATGTTTTTTTTTTTTAAATTTCTCCATGAAAACATATGTTGTAAGTATCCACAAGAAGTGAACAATAACAATTGTTTTTGGTGAGGACAAATGTCTTACAGAGCTAAACAGACACAGACTTGTGGTATATAACGTCACTTACCTTCATCTACATTTAAATTATCTTTCACTGAAGTTCTATAGAATCTCATTCTTAACTTCTTGGCAAGGGCTTCAGCTTCTTCCCTACAAATACAAAGAAACCTCCCAATTATATATAGAGGATCTTACATTCCTGGTCATTTCATATGAAATTTATGAAACGAGCCTCTGGCTCATTTAAAAAAATTCACATGAAATGACCACAAATGCAAGATTCTGTTTATCATGGCTTTTAAACTTATTTTATGACAAAAGAAATTGAAGCACTTTTCAACAGAAAATATAATGTTGTCACGGACAGTATAATAAAATTATATGCCAGTGTGGTCAAATCATTTCAATGACATGACGTTATCCATGGAATAATAGCAACGTCATATGATAAAAAGAATTATTATACAAATAAAGCATGCGTAATACAGAGACAATGTTTATAGCAGATACAAACAGTGAAGTACAAACTCAGCCTGCACATCTGCACAAGACCTTCTCTGGTCATGCATTTTTTTCAGTATCTAGTGTTTCTTAAGTTGACAATTAAGACCCTGACCATACTGCATGGATATGTAGGCTGATCTAGCCCTTTTCAGTTTGCACATGGACTATCAAATAGCAGAGGACAAATAGGTGACTTTTTTCTATTACTTTTTTTCCCAGAAAACTAGACTTGACATTTTCTTAGGAGAAAAAGTCCATGAATGTCATGTCCTGTTCTTTTTTTTTTTTTTTTTTTTTAAGCCACTGAAAACTGGAGACCCCTAAACAGAAGACTGGCAAACAGTGCAGACCCAGATCAGATGCCGCAGAATGCCTCATCTGATCAGGGTCTCCACTGTTTGCAAATAGTTCAACATTTTTCTTTAGGAATATCTACAGTTGACTCTCGTTATCTCGACCTCTCTTATCTCGATCCTATCACTTATGTCGAACTGATTTCTAAGTCCCGATTATTTTCCCTATGTATTTATTGTATTTCAGCTTCGCGTATGTCGAACTACTTTTATGTCGACACTTCGGCTATCTCGTCCATCATTTTCAGTCCCTGAATATATTTTTCACAGGTTTTACTACCGCGTATCTCGAACTCGGACCATGACGAAGGAAAAAAAAAGTAAGATGCGGCGCCGCCGGTCTCTCAGTTAATGAAAATCATAATAGGCCATTGATAAATAAATCAATATTTTAATTTTCCCCTTTGTCCGGGTAATTACAAACAACACAAACAATGTCTAAAATCCGTAATTATGAAATCACATGCGTGTCGAGTCGGGTTTGACACGCGGCGCTCAACACCGTTTCGTGTCATTGATTTGTAAGATTAAAACCATCCCAGAATAGTGTTATGGAAGATTAATCAACGAAGTTTCTTTAATTTGTTGTTTAGATATGCTCTTCACTATTGAGTACTGTCCATCTGAATGATATAGCGTCTTCAAGAAAAGTCAGTGCGCGACAGGTTCCAACTCAGTATTGGTCAGGCTAGCTAAGTCTGAATCTTCGCTTGTTACTCTTTGGTCAGGCGGTGCTCTTTGGTAAGTCCAGATAAGGCTCATGCGTATAATGGAAAATTCGTGGGCGTGCGGGCAGATCCGAGCCTTTGACAGTCGCACAGTCTTCTAATAGGAGTTGTCATGCACGGCCTCAAATAGACGAATCACACGAGGGTACCGATGTTAACCCTTCCGACCTTGTAGACTGGTACGGACACCCGCACAAATAGTGTAGGTCCAGATGAGACGATTCATAACGAGCTTTCTCTGCAGGATCTACAGTTTGCCGCGCTGAGACGGTTCGTTTATGCCAGGGGAGATAATCCAAACTAGCTTACAGCTGCCGCTTAACATTGTAAGCGTTTTATGCAAAAGCGGAAACCAGTCAACTCTTTATCGAGTCGTCTATGCGAAGGGAGCTAATCCAAACCAGTTCATAACGTATAGCTAACACAACCCGGAAACCAGTTATTTATTTATTTATGGAAATCCAGATTTGCAGGAGTATTAAAAGACAACAAGAGACGTTTGAAATTTATTATTATTAACATTTATTGATGATATTATTTCAAGAAAACCATTGCATCTCCTAAAACAAACAGCAACAATGCAAACTGAAGTACGCATAAATTATTTAAATTGCCATATACATGTGCCTTCCAAGCACGTTTTGTCGAACAGAGGCGAACAGTTGTCATACCTATGACGTCACAATTTGGTTGTCTCGAACTACTGATAACTCGAACATTTTTATCAGGTCCCGTGAAGCTCGAGATAACGAGAGTCGACTGTATATCATTTTGCCGAACATACCTAAAACTGAAAATGGACTCTTCCAATATGTAATGTGGAAGACTTTATTCAGTCTTTCATGGGTTAAAAAAAGAAAATCAGCCACAACATGAACAGGTGCTTGTTAGAAAACGTATGACCTGTAAAGACTTAGATCAGCCAGTGCATCCGTTTGAATTGATCCAAGACTTTCACTGGCGGACAGTGTAGAGCAAAATCTTTCCTTTTAGAGCAGGCCCTTTTAAGAAGGGAATGGTGTGCAGGAAACCAAACAGAAATCACAAAAGTTATCTCCCATGTAAAAAATGAAAGAAAATTTACCAAGGCTGTCCATTCACTTTAACCCTTAAAGCACCAAGAAAAACTGCATCTGAAAATGTTGTCTGTTTATGTCGTCTGCTGAATATTCTTGCAAACTTTATCAAACCTGTTTTTGCATACAGGCAAACAGTGTGGACCCAGATCAGACTGCTCCTAAAGGAGCAGTCTGATCTGGGTCCACACTGTTTGCAAAAATGACTTTTAAAATCACAGGCAGATGAGAACGCAGACGACAATAGTTGTGATTGGCGGTTTAAGGGTTAATGCTTTTGGGTGATATTGATTAAGCAATATAACTGCAGTCGCAAAGAGAATTAATTTCTTTTGATTCCCTGCTAGGATATGCACTTTGATAGTCAGAATTAATTTGTTACATCCTGGATAGGTGAAGCATGTAATTGGCAAATAAGCTGGAATACAGAAAATCTATGTTATGCCATAGCATGGGATTCATGAAGACGTAGATTAGCCTGACACTTCAAAGGGAGGTTGCTCTGGCCAGAAAGTATTTGCAGTCCGTCACATAGGAGGCCTCTCTTATGGTAAGAATATGCCTCGCATTACCACCCCCTTCCCCACCCCCAAGCATCATTCCCCTCCCCACTCCTCCCACCCCTGCTTCCCTCTCATCAAATAAATTTGATGTAATTCTGACATAAATCTGATGCTATTTCTCCTTTGTTGAGCTTCAAAATGAGGCCAAGATCACCAAATTCACATCAGCTCTAAGCTTGTCCCAATGATGTATCCTAACAAGTTTGATGAAAATCCACCAACCTGCTCAAGATATGTTGCACAAAAGAAACTGTATGTAAATCAGACACTACTTGTCCTCTGCTGACCTTGAAAATGAGATTAAGGTCACCAAAATCTAATCAGCTGTTTAGCTTGTCTTAATGATGCATTCCTGTAAGTTGAAAGAAAATCCGCCAGCCATTTCAAAAGATATTGTGCAGACAAGAAAATGGCATGCCGCTGCTAACGCTAATGGGATCCAGAGCAAAAACAACACATCTGAAATGGCACACTGGTGCTACCGCTAATGGGATCCAGAGCAAAAAAAAAAACCACATCTGCTTGGAAATATGAATGATAAGGCACATGCAATACTTACGGTTGTATTAATGCATCATCAATGAGATCTATTTTATTCTGAACTATCACCATTCCTATCTCTCCTACCTCATCTTCAACCTACCAAAATAGAAAATGTATTTACATGTACCATGAACTGATGTACAGCAAAAAGATTTCTGTATTTATCCTAAAATTGGGACACCTTAACCCACTGAAGACTGAATAAACTCCCCCACACTATATTTTGGAAGAGTCTAATTTTGATTTTAGGTATGCAAGGCTGTGATTTAGATATTCCTAGAGAAAAATGGTTGAACTATTTGCAAACAGTGGAGACCCTGATCAGATGCCGCATTCTGCGGCATCTGACCTGGGTCTGCACTGTTTGCCAATTACCCTTTTAGGGGTCTCCAGACTACAATGGGTTACAACAGGGCTCTGGAAATTTTGAAATCTGAATCGGTCCAACCGATGACGATGACGTCATCAATGAGCCCATTTCCAAAAAAAAAAAATGTGTATATCACCTGTCACGAAAACTAATGACAATTGGCAGTCCTTTTAAATAATACACCTCAACTCCGTTATATGACGGAAGTCCGGGTACAACGAGCATGATCAAAGCTGGCGTCATCAATAAATACAGTCAGGTATGTAAAAAGAAAGAAAAAAAAAAAGAAAAGGAAAAAACGGTTTTGTTGTTATTTCCACCTCCGCAGGGTTTTCCTAAACTATTTATAAACAACTGATTCCCGTCTTGTATAAGCGCGAAGACGGCGGGAAACAGGAGAGACGGAACGAAACGACTTTCATGGACCTAATTAGGTCTAATAAAAAAGGCCTGCGCCACGGGCGGTTTTGCAGTTTTCAGTGTTTGAAGATTTAATCAGACTGCTTAAATTTTAAGCACTGACCAATCTTGCCAAGCGCAAGTGGTGCATTACTTATTTTTACTGTGAAATCTACCTTGAATTATACTCGCGTGTTACGGCAATCAAAAAAAAAAAAAAGCAATCAATTATACCCAGATCAGACGCCGTTGTATGCGACATCTGATCAGGACGTACATGGTTTGGGAATTTATTTATCGAATCTGGGACCGACAAACCGTGTTGATCAAAACAAAAAAGAAGAGGAAGAAAACGGGTGCGTTCAAGCGGTGCATTCTTTTATCACTCTCAGTAAAGCGACCTTTGATCTTTTGGACACGCCGCCTGCACCTGGATGTTTTGCAGTCTCAGTGTATTCACACGTGTCACACAAACGGATTAATTATCAGACTACCGTTACTGATGATTCGTGTTAATCGCTTGTTTACCGCACAAAGGTCAGTGAAGTGTTGATTTTTTGACAATGTTTGGATAATGACGTAATTAATTTGTGCTGCGGGTAGGTTGCCGTTATTCAGCTGTCTCTCCAATATACATGTCAAATGACCGTTTAGAGCCTTTTAACTACCATAATATCGCATTTAAAAGGTGCGCGGACGTTGTCAGTTTGGAAAGACTAGACCGTTTGTGATTTTTTAGACATCATTGATTTGTGAAAATTGGTTGGATTGGGAAATGTTGGACCGATTTATTAGCGTTTTGGGGTGTTTGAAATCGGTCCAGAATTCTTAATTTCGGTCCAGACCGGCTATTTTTCCGGTTTTCCCGAGCCCTGGGTTACAACTCCTTACCATTCTTGCCCTAAACTTTGACCAAGTCCATCTGATTGCCTCTAAAAGTTACATCTAAAAGTAAAATGACCAACTCTGAATTTGATACATTGATTTAAAATGCTTTCTAAAACAGCATAGAAACAGGTGTTTGTTTGTTTGTGTTGAGGTTTTACAGCCCAGTCAAACCAATGGGGTCATGTCGAGCGCAGTCAGTTTACCTAACCACACATTTACAGGGCAGGCTTAGTCCTCTAAGCCATTAACCAGTATAAAGACTCCAGGATGTCAATGGAAGCATTTGTCTAGATGTGAAATTTCACCAAAATATCTCTAGGTTCCAGATGGTCTATTCAGACAACAAAACTCCATGTTGTGTGTTAATTTTTTCCACTCTCTAGGCAAATTCTGCCGACCACAAACTGATATTACTTTTCTTATTTTTCCCAGAAAAAAATCTTTGACATTTCGCGCAAGCTAAGCATTAATACTGATGTAAAGTTTCATCAAAATATCGCCAGGCTAGAGCTGATCTATTTGGACAAAGAAAATGCTGGTTGTATGTAACTCTGAGACCCCTTGTCATTCTAAATTGGAACAAGTCCATCTCACTACCTGGTATGTCTAAAGAAAAAATATGTGAACGAATGGCACACAGTGCAAACCCAGGCCAAACAACTTCTTTACCGGTGTCTACACTGTTCGCTCAGGCATGTCTCCAGAGAACTTGTTAAGGAGAAGTATTCGGTGATAATTCTGGGATAATTTTACTTATTTCTCCATAAAAAACATATGTTCTGGGTACTCATTAGAAGTGCCTCAGCGAGGCACTTCTAATGAGTACCCACAATATAGGTTTTCATTGAGAACTGGAGAAAATTATCCCAGAATTATCATTGAATACTCCTCCTTTACAAGTCCTCTGTACAGTCTCTCTGAAGATTCAGAGTAAACATATAATTTTATTTTTTTTTATTTGTCATCTTATTAAACATGCATGCAAAAGATGTAGATGCTGACTAGTCTGATAATTACAAACCTTTCTCTTCCATGATTCTATTGCCTCAAATGAATCTCTGTCTACAGTAGAAAATGCCAACACACATGCTTGTGCACCTGCAATATAAAAATAAGAACTTCATTTTCATCAAAGAAAAGTCCCTTTTTTTACCCCTTATGTCCCACTTTGGCAAAGAGTGAAGGCCCAGACTGTTTTCAACCAAAAAGTGGTGATATCTTTCTTATTTCTCTATGAAAACATATGTTGTGGATACTCATCAGAAGCACCTCACAGAAACTTTTCTAATGAGTACCCACAACATATGTTTTCATGGAATAAGAAAAATATTATCTGGAGCTATGATGACACAGTTCATTTTGTGAGATATGCTTTAGGAAGTGCTACATCAAACTAATTTTTGGAAGTATTCACTTGTTTCTTAGTTAATTTTTCTCATAATGACAGTCCTCAAGATGTGAAAGGTGAATTCCTTAACCTTTAAAATGCTTATTACCACTATTAAAGTTAACCTTCATAACACCAGTCAAAATTGTAACAGGTGATGTCTTAACCCTTGTCCTTCTGAACCCGGATATATCCTGCCTTTACAAACAGTGTAGATCCAGATCAGTTGGCTTCTTCAGAAGCCAACTGATCTGGATCTGCACTGTTTGTCATTAAGTATGTGAATTTATATCAACAACCTGGATTAAGTGATCTGACTGGCTGAAAATTGGAAGTGGGTGTGGCAGCTTAATTTATTCCTCATGACAAGGGTTAAAATATATACTTTTTATTTTTCTGAGAAAATAAGGCGTGATAGTTTATGTGAATCATCTGTTATGCAGCTGATTCACATAAAATGTCTAGCCTTGTTTTCTCAGAAAGCTGAAATAAAAAAAATTAGGATATTTTCTGGTGCTGTTGTGTCTGGCATTTTAAGGGTCAACTTAGTCAAATCAGCAAATATCAAATGAGCAAAGTTATTTTTTCTTTGGTTATTTCATGCCAGTCATCTCTGGGACAAGCAGACAATACGCATGGCATGACAAGCCCTAATTTACTGAAGAAAGTAAAAGAAAAATATCATAAATGTCATCCACTAATACATATATTCAGTATTTGCATGCTGGAGACAAATTCAGCAGGCAACAGATTACCGATGTTTATTTTTTATTGCTACTTTTGCCAAAAATAAGGCTTGACATT
This sequence comes from Anodontia alba, assembly GCA_964016985.1. NCBI lineage: Eukaryota > Metazoa > Mollusca > Bivalvia > Lucinida > Lucinidae > Anodontia > Anodontia alba. The sequence continues at coordinate 97,233,479 of OZ024825.1, read as the reverse complement.
TCAAGTTAGTTACATACATGTATATATTCAATAATTAAATCTCACGTGAAATGGCACGCCCAACATTCTATAGAGTTTTAAAAATATTTCACAAAGTCTGTTCACATTTTAATAAAGTGTATAAAGTGTTAAATACAAGATGCTAAAGTTTAACCTTCAGCACTCACGGGGCAAAACTTTTAGCACTCTCTGGGCAAACTCAGCAGATGACATAGCAGGATTTTTTTTCTTATTTTTGTGGAATATAGGGTTTGCTATTTCATGCAAATTAATATGACAAACCCTATTTTCCGAGAGAAAAAAATATATATCTAGAAATGTCATCCATTCTTTCAGAGGACAGAGGACTTGGTTAAGGCAGTGTATTTGATGATAATTCTGGGGTGTTTTTTTCTCCATAAAAAACATAAGTTGTGGGTACTCATTAGAAGAACCTCACTGAGGCACTTTGGAGCACCTCACTGAGGCACTTCTAATGAGTACCCACAACATAGTTTTTTATGGAGATATGGAGAAAATTATCCTAGAACTATCATCAAAGACTCCTCCTTAACAAATCCTCTGATAAATCTGTTCAACAAACCCCAGGTACACACATGACCTTTGTCAATGGGCTTGGTAAATTTAATCAAAGTATGAACCTGAAAAATCTTTAAAGTATACACAGACTTCTTTCAGCTATGAAAACACTGAATCACAGCTATAAAACTTAGGTAAACAGATAAAGGGAATAATCTATTTCTAAAGTGAAAATATTATTTCTACAATTTACAGAAATATTTTTCACAAGTCTGGGACAGTAGTTTAGCCCTTGAAGCGCTAAGCAAACTTGTAGCAGATGATGTTCTTAACCCTTGTCCTGCTGAACCCGGATATACCCTGCATTTGCAAACAGTGTAGATCCAGATCAGTTGGCTTCTGAAGAAGCCAACTGATCTGGATCTGCACTGTTTGCCACTAAGTATGTGAATTTATAAAAACAATCTGGATCAAGAAATCTGATTGGCTAAAAATTAGAAGTGGGTGTGGCATCTTAATTTATTCAGCAGGACAAGAGTTAAACTGATTAGCTATTTTTCAGAGAAAATAAGACATAACATTTCACGTGTATTGTTTGCTCATAATGCCTAGGCTAACTCTGAAAGACCTAAGTAAAATTGTAGCACAAAACATTTGATTGATTTTTTTTTTATTATCTTTTTTCAGTGAAAATAGGACGGCATTTCTTGTGAACTGTCTGCCTATCCAATGATTCACATGAAATGTCAAGCTTTATTTTCTTTGAAAAAATACAAAAAAATAATAATAATTCAAAGTACCAGTAATGTCTGCTTTGAGGGATAAAACAGGTGAGAAATCAAAAGACTGACAAATAGCACCAAAGTGGGGCCATTATGCAGTCATTTTAAAACTATGTCATTAAAGACAATCAGTCAAAAAAAAATCACATTTAGATGGAGATTGTTATGACAAAATAACATAAAATGTCACAAAAATCCGAGTAAGAGGCTTCACTTAAGATCACTCTTGTGATTTTATATACCATCAAAATGATTTAGAATCAATCAGCAATTTCTGTCAAAAGTAGGTATAAAAATGTTTACAAAGGCATATTACATGTCATATTTGCCCTAGTGTGAAGGTACCCACTGTAAACAGAAAAATAATGTTGCTCTCACATACCCTTAACATGCAGGGAAGTCATGCAGCAAGTTTGATTAAATTCCGCCCAGTGGTTTTGGAGGAGATAGCATGACAGACAGACAGACAGACAGACAGATGCATTCACAATATTCCCATCGCTTTTATTTTTAAAAGTATGGGGATAAATTGTGTTTTTGAGGTATATTTTCTTTATAATTGTTTTGAGATAAGGTAAAAGGGTTCGAAATCAAGAAATTATTTAAATTTTTGCAAAGGTACAAGGACAATATTAAGACAAAACAATTGCAATAGCCACTCATTTTTAGCCCTTGTCGTGCTGAACCCGGATATGCCCTGCCTTTGCAAACAGTGTAGATCCAGATCATTTGGCTTCTCAACTGATCTGTATCTGCACTGTTTGCCATTAAGTATGTGAATTTATAGCCAAAATCCGGATCAAGTAATCTGACTGGCTAAAAATTAGAAGTGGGCGTGGCATCTTAATTTATTCAGCAGGACAAGGGTTAAGACAAAACAACTGCAATAGCCATTCATTAATAGGTTTAATTGGCTGTTTCTTGATAGACTGTCACACTAACTAGCATTTTCTGTATTTATCATAATTTTTTTTTTTTTTTTTTTTTTTTTTTTTTTATTTGGGTTTTACGGCCCTTTCAAGAATATTTCACTTATATCAAGCTGATCATTCATCAAAGGTTGGCGAAAACCAGAGAACCTGGGGAAAAAACCACCTGACCATCCGTAAGCAGAACTTGGCTTTCCCACATGTGACGGAGCGAGGCTGGAACCATAGTGATGAGAAACCTTATGGATTCAGAGTCAATTCTCCTATCCACTAGGCTAAGGGGGCCCGCCTTTATCATAAATATCTGGATACTCTTATTGTGCTTATCCTAAATTTTAAACAATTTAATCTGTAAGGGCAGTTTGATCTGGGTCTATACATTTGCTCAGACTCTTCTGTCTGAATACTTGAGGTCCATACAGTATTGGCAAAACAATGATGGTCTGTTTTATTATTCTTACAGACTTTAACCCTTATCCTGCTGTTCATGACAACCCCTACCTTTGCAAACAGTGTAGATCCAGATCAGATGGCTTCTGAAGAAGCCATCTGATCAGAATCTACACTGTTTGTCATTCATTTTGTGAATTTGAACAAAAACATTATATATTGTAATCTGATCGGCCGATAGTCAGAAATGGGTGTGGCTAATTAAATTATTCAGCAGGATAAGAAGACCCTTTTTGCTTGTTATAGTTCTTATGTTATGCTATCATGAAACATCTCTTTTTTTTTTTATGTAACTTTTAATTTATATCAAATATTAATGGTTCAAGATGCTGCCTAGCACTGAAACTAGTGTGTAAAAATATAAGTACCACAAGAAAAAAAGACTGTGTCTGTATAGAAACACACATGAACAGTGAAAGGTACAACTAGCCAGCATATCTTGAAATCAGGTCAAGGCCTTCTGTTTGCACACACAATATTGCGACACTGCAACTAAAAGATTCTGCTACAACATGTAGAATTACTGTCTGGTCTCCCCCATGGTCACCTATGACATAAATATATATTTTTTCCAGGTTGTACATCATGACAGCCATGCTGTCTCTAACGTACAAACACGCAAAAAAATCAAAATGTTATCTGCTGCAGTTGTGACTAGCACTTTAAACATTAAGATTAATATTTTCCCTATTACTCCACAAAAAAAAAATGCAGTATGTGGAATCATTAGAATGGCCTCACTGAGTACCTACAAACACATTTTCAAGCAGAAATAAAATAACTACCAAAGCAATGTCTTTTTTGGTTGAAATAGCATCTTTCTTAAGAGTTGTGCATGAAACAAAAAATCATAATAATCAAATAAATTATTTTAATCCAACTACTTTTAGAAATATGATTTACAAGCACTTAACTTTTTTTTTATCCATTCCTGGGCAACATCTCAAAATCTGTGTTTTCAGACATCAGAAAAGCAGATATTTACTGGCAGACTCATTGCTGTTCAAAGACAAATTTTGCAGGGCTTGAAGAGCAAAAGCCAGCTGTCCCAGAGCAGAGGACAGGGATGTGGACACAGGACAGGCCATCAACCTCTGTGTTAACCCATGTCCTGCTGAATAAATTAAGCTTCCACTCACACTTCTAATTTTCAGCTAATCAGATTAATTGATCCAGGTTGTTGATACAAATTCACACACTGAATGTCAAACAGTGCAGATCAAGATCAGTTGGCTTCGTCAGAAGCCAACTGATCTGGATCTATACTGTTTGCAAATGCAGGATATATCCGGGTTCAGCAGGACAAGGGTTAACAGCTGAGCTGAAGAGGAAGCTTGCTGCTTCGCTTTTCGATGGTTTGTAATGCATATAAATGCCTCAAAACTAGAATACACATAAAACTGACTTTAAAACAGAAAACTTTTTTCAATTTTGGTCCAATTTTCATGACATTTTCACCAAAATGTAGGGTTTTATGTCTGGACTTGAAATAAGGCAGAGGGCAGTTTATGAAGTGCAGAAGGGCAGCAAGAGACAGCAAGAGGGCAGCCCTCTCCTGAGCAAGAGGGGCAGCCCCTCCCTCTATATAGGACTGGCTAGAGCACTGAAATACTCTTAAAGATATAAGGCAAAATCACTGGACCATGAAATATATGTCATTGTGACCTACATTTACATGTATTTTGAAGTCAAACTTCAGGTCATACTGACTCATAATATGGAAGTATAATGTTCATACATCAAATATTCTTCAAGATATAAGGTAAAATCATTGGACTTTAAAATATAGGTCAGTGCGGCCTACATTTATTTTGAGGTCAAACTGGGCAATAAAGAAGGATAATCTGAAAGCATAGTGTTTATACATAAAATACTTTTCACCGGGCAGTGAAATCTAGGTCATTCTGAGCTACATTTATTTTAAGGTGAAACTTTGGCTAATACTATCTCATAATTGGAAAGTATGTTTGTACATAAAATACTCTTCGATATATAAGGCAAAATCATTAGATTGTAAAATATTGGTCACTATAACCTACATTTATTTTGAAGTCAAACTTTGGATCATACTGACTAATAATCCAAAAGTATGATGTTAACAGACCAAATGTTCTTCAAGGTATAAGGTAAAATCACTGGACTATGAAATATAGGTCACTGTGACCCTTAATTATTTGACCTCAAGTCAAATGGCAGGCAATACTGAAGGATAATCTGAAAGTATGGTGTTGATATAGGAAATGCTTTTCCAAGACATAAGACAAAATCACTGGACTGTGAAGTATTGGTCACAGTGACCTACATTTATTTTGAGGTTATCTTCCTGGTCATACTGACTCATAATTGGAAAGTATGGTGTTTATACATGTAATACTCTTCACAAGGCAAAAATCACTGCCCCATGAAATATAGGTCACTGCAACCTACTTTGTTGTTAGGTCAAACTTCATGTCATACTGACTCATAATCAGAAAGTATGTTTATACCTCAAATACTTTTAAAGATATAAGGCAAAATCACTACAACAAGAAATGTAGGTCACTGTGACCTACATTTATTTAGAAGTCAAGCTTTGGATCATACTATCTCATAATCCATAAGTATAATGTTTATGCATCAAATACTCTACAAGATATAAGGCAAAATTACTAGGCCGTGAAATATAGGTCACTATGACCTACATTTATGCTGCGATAAAGCATCTCATAAGAGTCATACTGACTCATTGGAAAGTATGAGTTTTGCACATGAAATACTCTCCAAGATATAAGGCAAAATCACTGGACCATGAAAACTCTTCCAAGATATAAGGCAAAATCATTGGACTGTGAAAAATAGGTCATGCAGACTTCCACTTCATGACTTTCAAGTCAATGTCACAAGGCTGACCAATATCTTACCCAGAGTCTGTCTAAGTTGTTTTCATAACAGAAAATTAAAAAAAAACAAACAAACACTTTTTACAGGTGTCTTAGATTTTGACCTCTAGCCCTACCCTTGGGCATGGACCCTGAGGTCTAATGTCATAGAATGAAGGCTAACCCTCCAGGGTACCTATGGTCCAAATATGAATGATAAGCTGTTGTTGAAACATAAACTTCTGAAAAACTTGAACATAAAACTTTAAAGTAGTGTGATGGAATGCAGACGTGGATGACCAGGGTGACTACATTTGTTCTCCATGTACTTTGTAAAGGTAGGCTAAAAATAGCTGGATGAGTGGCAAACAGTGAAGACCCTGATCAGATTCCACATTCTGCAGCATCTAATATTCCAGAATGTTGTCTGCTGAATTTTTTACCTAACAATGCTAAGCCTTAATTAAATTTTGACATTTACATTTTAATTAAATTTTGATGTTTATATTCATATTCACTTCACATTTTGAAGAGAAATTTTCACTTGTTATCATTAATCTCAAAAACAAATCTTTGAACACAACATATATAGCCATACAATTTTTCCATTGACTGAACACTTTCAAAATTTAAATGGTGAATTTGCGACTACAGGTAAGTGTAATGGTCCATGCAGCATCAAAAGCCAACAAAAATAAATCAAGGTATAATATACTAAACAAATCACCGTATTCGACCTAATTACCGCACATACACCTATAAGCACACAGTCCAGGAAGTCTGCAGTCTTCAGATTACAGCCAGTGTACTTTTTGTCTACTTCTTCATAAATGCAATTCAAATGAGTACCCACGACATATGCTTATATGAAGAAAATCAGAAAAAAAGAAAACACAATAACACAGCTTAAGCATCATTTGGTAAGTCCTTCGCATTTCTTTTTTTGTCCTTCGCAGTTCTTTTTTTTTTTTTTTTTTTTAAAGTGTACCTTTAGTATATGTAGGTACATATTTTACCACAAGTGTTTCCAGCATTTTTGAAAAACCTAAGCGCACAGTAAGGTAATTAGGTTGAATACGGTATATTATAAATACTGCTTGGTTGAAAAACATTTTATCTATAGCTACCCATGATAACATCATCAACATGCATTTTACGACAAAACTACTGTAATAACCCTAAGTATTGTGACAGACAGGCCTGAGCAAACAGTGTAGACCCAGATCAGAAGCTGCAGAATGTGGCATCTGATCAGAGTCTACACTGTTTGCCACTCATCCAGAAATATTTTCAACATATCAACAGGCAGTAGAATGAACTCTTCCAAATTTTAGAAGTACATGTATGGAAAGTAGTTAATGTGTCCTAATAGGTAAATACGGTAGTTTGGTGTTGTCCTATATAGACGACTATGGGTAAGTGTGTGAGAAAAAGATCTAGCTGACTGATGGGAAGGCAGCCAATTAGCTCAAATATATAAATTAGAAATATCCACCCACACCTACACGTATTTACAGTTTTCCTCTTTGGACCAGAAAAACAAAACAAAACAAAAACAGTAACCTGAAAGGTAAAAGTAATTGTTGGCAAAGAATGCTCTGAAATGAAAGATCTTGTAAAACCATGCATTTGATGCAAATTTGATCAAAATCTGATAAACATTAAGGAAGTTAATGATGTTTAAAGATTACAAAAACTTTGTCAAGGGCACAGCCCTTTGAATAGTTAATGAGGCTCTAAACATTAAATACAGAAAGAGGCTCTAAACATTAAATACAGAAAACAGTGCAATTTTCAAACAAAACCAATATATGTATAGAGAAGTTATTTATACAAATGCAGAGGTAAATTTTGTTTTGCATACTTAACCCATTGTAGTCGGGACACCCTTAAAAGGGTAACTGGCAAACAGTGCAGACCCAGATCAGATGCCGCAGAATGCAGCGTCTGATCAGCGTCTCCACTGCTTGCAAATTTTGTGTTGAGGTTTTACGGCCAGTCAACCCATTGGGGTCATGTCGAGCGCAGTCAGTTTACCTAACCACACGTTTACTGGGCAGGCTTAGTCCTCTAAGCGGTTAACCAGTATTGTGCACATTCTTTCGCCAGAAACTGACAACTGCCCTTCTTGAATCAGCAGAAGGGAGAGAATGACCGTAGAAAATATTTCATGATCAATCTCCACGAAAGAATAGTTTAGCCATTTTTCTCTAGGAATATGTAAATCTCATAGCCAGACATACCTAAAATTGAAATTGGGCTCTTCCAATATTTAGTGTAGGAGAGTCTATTCAGTCTACAATGGGTTAATTAAGGCATTATGACATCACAAACTCTTCAAAATGTCTGTACCCATAAAAGCAATTTTCAAACTCTTCAAAATCTTGATAATGTAAGTTGTTCTAATAAATGGGTTGCTAAATAGTAACTGATAAAAAAAAAAAAAAAAAAAAAAAAAACTTAATAAGTTTTCATCTAATTTTGATCAAACTTGCTTCATAATGCATAGTTTGTCAAGCTCTTTCATTTCAGTAGCTTTTTTTTGCCAGCCTGGCATTTATTTGCCTTTAAAGTGCCAATCACAAACACCAGGGCTAAGTTGTTCAAATCTGAACAAAGTTGTTAGCTAACATGGCATTAAAATTTCTGTCTCAAAATATGGCAAATACATTGATATTTTTTAGCTGAAAAAATGTGAGTAGCTTTTGCATTGCCACATTTTTCCACAAAAATATCAGTGTATCTAAAAATACCTTAGCTACAACAATTAATGAGTTTGTCATCAACAAGCTTGTTAAGCTAACGATGCTTTGAACAACTAGGTCCTTGAGTTTGCATATCTTTAGAATTCTTATGAAGTCTAACAGTCCTCAGGTCTTTGCTAAACATGCCTATTACAAGATATAGGTATCTGTATACAGCTCCTATTTATAATTCTATATACTCTGTTAACCTAAATATTGGGACACCTCAACTCCTTACCATACTTGTCCTAAAACTTGAGCAAGTCCATATTTGTTTCTATAGCTGGAAGAGTAGCAAACAGTGCAGATCCTGATCATATGCTGCAGTCTGCAACATCTGATCTGAGTCTACACTGCTTGCTCAGGTCTGTCTGACCCAGTACTTAGGGTTTTACTGTAATGACCAGATTAAAGTTCACCTAGTTCTGAGATATCCAATTATCCTACTATGTTATCAGTAGCATTTGAAATATTTTAGTATTCTTAAGTCCAAACTTTCCCATGAAGTCCCCTTTAATTATTTATTATAAGAACTTGCCATCTGATTAAATTATTCATTAGGCCAAATAAAAAAATGTGTTTGTTTAGGGTAACATGTAATGTTAGAAGAAAAATGGTAGGGTAGGTAGGGATTTATATATTTTTTTTTTATGTAGAATTATACCATAATTACCAGATACATTGTATATTTGGACTTAGCACCATAATTCACACCCTTCCGCTGATTCAAGAAGGGCAGTTGTCAGTTTCTGGCGAAAGAATGTGCACAATACTGGTTAACCGCTTAGAGGACTAAGCCTGCCCAGTAAAAGTGTGGTTAGGTAAACTGACCGCGCTCGACATGACCCCACTGGGTTGACTGGGCCGTAAAACCTCAACACAAACAAAAACCATAATTTACTTAAAAGTTTACCAACTCTGACTGTCATCTGATGTATCTAAAAGTACTGATAGAATGGCGAACAGTGTAAACCCTGATCAAACTGCTCCTATAGGAGCAGTTTGATCTGGGTCTACACTGTTTGCTCATACCTATGTCAGAATTTTAAGCATAAATAATTTAACTCAGTAAGACCTATTTTATGAGAAAACAGGAAAAAAAAAATATCTAGGTTTCACCAGTAAAATTAGATAGGGTAGGATTACCCTAAACACACATTTTTTTTTATTTGGCCTTATAAGAATGTGGCACCTGATGCATTGTTTGCCACTCATCTAGCAGTTTCTAGACATGTCAACAAGTAGTAAAATGGACCTGTTCAAATTTTAGGATAAGCATAGTGAGGAGTTAACCCTTGCCTTGCTGAATAAATTAAGATGCCATGCCCACTTCTAATTTCCAGCCAATCAGATTACTTGATCCATATTTTTGATAGAAATTTGCATATTTAATGACAAACAGTGCAGATCCAGATCAGTTGGCTTCTTCAGAAGCCAACTGATCTAGATCTACACTGTTTGCTGAGACAGGTCATGTCGTGTTCAGGAAGAGAACAGTTAAAATGTCCCAATATTTAGGTAATAAGCGTGTGTTCACATACAGGAGCAAGAGTCTATTTTCAGAGAAGCCCAGGAAGATACTTAAAAATATTGCTTCCTAATATTTAAATTCAGCATATGGAGGATAAAGGAACATAGTAATTATCCCCACACTTTTTAGAAAAAGCGTCAGGGATATTGTTATCGCATCAGCCCGTCTGTCCGTCCGTCCGTTATGTTATCTCCTCCCAAACTGCTGGACAGAATCCAACCAAATTTGGTGAATGGCTTGCTTACACAAGTGGGGCGTGCAAGAGCACGTTTATTTTTGGCCCTGCCGCCAGGGGCCCTGGGGAGGGGTCAAAAGGTCAAATATTAACAATTTCCAATTTCAAAATCAATTTTAAAGATTTTTATGCGAAAATGTGCACATATACTCAGTAGTGATAGATGTAAAATATATTGAACGGGATTTACTTTGTGACCCCAGGAACACCCTTTGGGGTGGGACTTGGGGGGTGGGGCAGGGTCAAAAATTAAGTTTCTCACAACATGGTCTTGTGGCATATCAAATTGAAGGGAATGATGAGTAAAATAACATACAAGTAGAATTTTGCCTGGTTGCTTAAAACTATGCTGTGTGGTACAAGGGCAATTTCTGCGAGAAGCGTGGGGATTTGCGATGGCATGCCATCGACTGCCCGATCTAGTATTTAACAATGAAATATAGAAATAAAGCTTGTGCCTTGTAACAATTCATCTCCTATATATTTAAATCTTTGCATGCTGGGTAAAAATTTCAGCAGACAACACTGTAAGTATTTTTTCTTATTTTCTGCATAAAATAAGATTTGACATTTCATGCAGAATGCCTCCTATAGAGACAATTTGCATAAAATGTCAACCCTATTTTATGGGAAAAATAAGAAATATATTTCAATTTGTTGTCTGCCGAATTTGCTCATATAGTGGTAAATGTTAATTTGGGATACCCAAGACCATTAATTGTAAAATTAATTAGATTCATTAAAGTTCAATGTTAAAAACAAACACTATAAAGTACTGGTAATGTCAACCATACTTAGTTTCAAATATCGAGTAAATTTGATGTAGAGTCTATTGGGAATTCAACAAAAGATTAATATTTATCAATACAGGGCAATTCAACCTACAATCGAGCAGGAAACTGTGAAGAAAGATTTAGCCACAATAAATCCATACTATCTATTAATGAAACTTGACAAGCATTTATAATCTTCCTATATTGGCTATTCACATGGATATTATTTGAAAACGGTGCAGGTTTATGGCTAAATTGAGAATATTATTGCCTTATTCAAGGTATTAAACCAAAATTTACACCTTTAAACCATAACACCAAGGGGTCAAATAAACATTAGGGGAAAACAAAGAGTAATGGCAAAGACTTGTCCACTGAAAATGTCAAAAATATATTTGGTTCTTTGAGCTAATCAATTTCAACACCCTAAATGGGGGCAGCTTAATTTTAACATCAATGGAGCCAATCCATTAAAACTACAACACAGCTTCAGATAAGGTGATAAGTTACAAGTTTTTTTTTTATTGCAGCAAAACATATCTTAACCCTTGTCCTGCTGAACCCGTATATATCCTGCCTTTGCAAATAGTGTAGATCCAGATCAGTTGGCTTCTAAGAAGCCAACTGATCTGGGTCTGCATTGTTTGCAATTCAGTATGTGAATTTATATCAACAATCAGGATCAAGTAATCTAATTGGCTGAGAAAATTTGAAAAGGGCATGGCATCTTAATTTACTCAGCAGGACAAGAGTTAAGGTACTCACTGGATTTGCCACCTATCGGCTGTTCCAATTATCACCATAAGAAATGCTTTGGTGCAAAAAGAGAATAAAAATCTTCCAAATACACCTTCCTTTGACTAATAACAAAGCATATAGGGTCAATTACAACTGGGATTTTTTGTGAAGGACAAATAAAAATATTTAGCATATTAACTCATATGAATCAAACTCTTCTGTCTTAAGACTATGTGATCATCCATAGCTGCGGATGGTTGTTTCAGTCAAGAATTCAAATCAGAATGTGCAGCAAACAGGGCACAACCTGATGAGACAGCCTTGGATCTCCGCTGTTTATATAAAATGTACTAGCATTGGTCTACCGGGTTGAAGAGCTTAGCCTTTAGTTTGCCGCTCTCTAGGCAAATTCAGCAAACAAATTAACAATATTTTTCTTATTTTTCCCAAAAAATAGGCTTTGACTTTTCATGCAAATTGTCTCCTTAGGAGACAATTTGCATGAAATGTCAAAGCCTATTTTCTGGGAAAAATAAGAAAAATACATGTTTTCTAAAATGTCGTCTGCTGAAAATTTTACCTAGCATGCATATCGTTGTTAGTAAAAGTGAGCTAATGAGATGTTTGTACCCCATCACTGTGGTCTGGAGACACAAAATCCTGGATATCATACTCTTTACTTGGTTTTGTAAAATTTTCATAAACAAACATTTCTGAAGCCTTCAGAATAATGACACCAACATTTTGACATTAATACCAGGATTTTGACCAGATAATTGACAACAGATGAAAATATGTCTCCTAGGATTTTTCCATACAGTCTCAAGAATGTTCAATGTCACTTAACCATAACCACTCTCTAGGCTAATTCAGCAGATGATAAATTGATGATATTTTTCTTCTTTCTCCCAGAAAACAAGCTTTGACATTTTTGTCTTGCATTTTTGTCATTTCCTCATTACGAAAACACGCCTATTCAAATATATAGAAAATTTCACCGCCAAAAAAACTGAAATTTTTCAGGTAAAAAACTCTGATAGTTTTCATATTTCTACTCAAAGCATAAATTTGGGTACTCATTTGAACCACCTTGGCGAGGCAGTTCTAACAAGTACCCACAATCTATGTTTTTGAGCAGAAATAAGACAAATAATCTATACCCCTGTAAACCCCAGTTTTACTAGATAAAAGTGGGGATTAAGGGGGTCAAAATTATATGGGCAAGTTTTTGTGATGTATTTTCTGAGGAAAAAAAAAAGAAAAAGAAAAATATTTCAAAATGTTGTCTGCTGAAAATGTTACCCAGCATGCAAAGTCATTATATTACAAATACCGTATTCGATCTAATTACCGCACTGTGCGCCTAGGTTTTTTTCAAAATTACTGGGAAAAATTTACGGTAAAATATGTATCTACCTACTAGGGATACACTTTTTAAAAAGATCAGTAAATGACTTTTTTGATGATTTTTATGCAATTTGTTTTCTGATTTTCTTTATAAAAGCATATGTTGTGGGAACTCATTTGAATTGCATCGACAAGTCGATGCAATTCAAATGGGTACCCACAACATATGCCCTTATAAAGTAGACAAAAAGTACACTGGCTGTAATCTGGAGATTACAGACTTGCTTGACTGTGCGCTTACAGGGGTATGTGCGGTAATTAGGGCGAATACGGTAACAGCTGTGGATAAGGAGTACCCAGAAATTACTTTGTCTTATTTCTCCACAAATACATAGCTTGTGAGTACTGAAGCACTTCTAATGAAAAACCTAAATGTAAATTTTTGTGAATAAATAAAATATCAACATTTTTTGCAGAGAAAAAAAAAAACAAAAACAAAAAAAAAAACAAGTTATCTAGAGCTCTAAAATAAAATACCGTATTCGACTTAATTACCGCACATACCCCTATAAGTGCACAGTCAAGAAATTCCGTAGTCTTCAGATTACAACCAGTGTACTTTTTTCTTTACTTCTTTACAAAGGCATATGTTGTGGGTACTCATTTGAATTGCATCGACAAGTCGATGCAATTCAAATGAGTACCCACAACATATGCCTTTGTAAAGAAAGTCAGAAAAAATTGCATAGTCATCATTAAATAAGTCCTTTTCTGATCTTTTTTATAGTGTATCCTCAGTAGATAGATACATATTTGACCACAAATGAGTGTGTCCTGTAAGTTTGAAAAACCTAAGCGCACAGTGCGGTAATTAGGTCGAATACGGTACATTCCTTCCTCAAGGCTCTCTTTGGTTCAAGTGCTAACTGTTAGAATAGAAAGCTGTTTGACTCCATTGCAATAGGGCTATACAGCCAGGATTTTTCTATGGATAGTCATCTACCTCAAATATTCCAATACACCTGAGCAAACAGTGAAGACCAAGATCAGTTTTTGCAATGTTTGCTATCTATCCACCTCTTTAAAGCTGAATGGATACACCCATTCTTTTTTTTTTTTTTTTTGTATGGAGAAATATTAAGAAAAACATCTTTTTTGTTAATTGTTCAATTTGTTTTATTCGGTCCACCTTGCTTTCAACAATCTTTCAGTCAAATCATGATGGGTCTGGATTTGACAAGGAGTTCAATGCTCACTTTTAGTGCTGCCTCACTGAAATATCATGCCCCTGACACATGGGGTGATATTCTACCCAGTCACATTATGCTGACACCAAGCTGACCAGTGCTGATTCCTAGCTCTAATATCTTAATACTGAGTGCCGTGAAAGAGCAGCTAGTACCATTTTCAAAGTCTTTGGTATGACTCAGCTAGGGATCAACCCCAATCTTCAGCTATGAATTATAATGAGAACTTAAAAAAAAAAAGCCTGGAAACCCCACTTATTTGGAGTGATTTTACTGACTTGGCTGACAAGATATTTAAATACAAATAAGTTTAAATAACAATAAAAAATAATAATGATAACATTTTTTTATCTTTCAATATATTACTTTTTTTTTTGTTTGTTTGTGTTGAGGTTTTACGGCCCAGTCAACCCAATGGGGTCATGTCGAGCATGGTCAGTTTACCTAACCACACGTTTACTGGGCAGGCTTAGTCTTCTAAGCGGTTAACCAGTATTGTGCACATTCTTTCGCCAGAAACTGACAACTGCCCTTCTTGATCAATATATTACTACAGGTACCTCTCTTGAGTGTGAATATGTGTGAATATTTAAATATAAAATTGGAAAGACATAAATCATTTCCGTACTTTTATTAAACCCAAATATTTGAATAAAAGACTTAATATGATTGCCCCTAGACCCAGCTACCTGTGTATTTCCTGTGAGTAAATGATATGACATCAACTTTTCAAATGCTGTGAGAAAATAAACACAATCATAAACTGTCATGTTAATTAATGCTTAGCACGCTGGGTAAAAAAGTTTCAGCAGATGACATTTTGAAATATATTCATATTTTTCTCAGAAAATAGGCTTGAGACAATTTGCATGAAATGTCAATGCCTATTTTCTGAGAAAATATTTCAAAATGTCATCTGCTGAAACTTTTACCCAACATGCCAAGCATTAAACTTTTCAAAATCTTTTGTGACATTATATGAAAGAGCAATATTAGTCCATGATTGTACCATCTGGCTGAAACAGTATCTAGGTCATACTGGGCAAGAACATACCGACTTTGCCCAAAGTACTTGAACAGACAGGCCTGAGCAAACAGTGTAGACCCAGATCAGATGCTGCAGGATGCAGCATCTACAGGGTCTACACTGTTTGCTTCTCCTCCAGCAGTTTTTGACATATCAACAGGAAGTCAAACAAACTGGATAAAATTTTAAGACAAGTATTGTAAGGTGTCCCTATATTTGGAGTAAATAGAGTAAATGGCAGTTGTAATCATTTGTGTGAATATTGGTTTTTCTCATTATAATCAGGTGTAGTCAAAATTAAGTCATCAGTGTCTCATCCTTTATACAGTGTCAGGTTCACAATTTTCCTTGTTAACCCTAGTCCTGCTGAGCCCGTATATGCCCTTCCATTGCAACCAGATCAGTTGGCTTCTTAAGATCTGGATCTGCACTGTTTGACATTTAGTAACTGAATTTGTATCAACAACCTGGATCAAGTAATCTGACTGGCTGAAAATTAGATGTGAGCTTGGCATCTTAATTTATTCAGCATGACAAGGGATAAGAGTATGGTAATTACCCTTCATATTTAGACACCTTAACCCTTAATGTGCTTTCTTTCTATATATATGGCAACAGCTTCATTCTGTGAGTATTAAGTGCAGATCTTACTGGGTAGAAACCAGTACTAAGAAATGTGGACAAAGTATCTTGCTCCAGGACACAACACTTGGTGCTCGTTGTGGTCAAACCTGCTAACTGTTGATCTTGAATCTTACACTTTACCACTGCACAGCAGTGCTACAGAATGTGATAATCACAACTACAACAAATGACACTTTGAAATATTTTTGTTATATGTTTCAATTACAATAAAGCTTGTTATTTAATGCCTAGGTATATCTTATCTGGAAAAAAAAATATGTTTGCTTCAATTTTGCTTGGCATTTTAAGGGTAACAGTAAATGTCCTAAAATTTCAAACACTGAATTCAATACTTTTTTTTTGCCTAAATTTTGCCTTTTATGCCGATATTTTTTAAAATACTTAGTAGAATAGCAAACAGTATATTTTGTTTGATTTGGGCTTAACGTTGCTTTCAACAATCTTACAGTCATATCGCGACAGTGTCTGGATGTGGCAGGGAGCTCAGTGTTCACTTTTAGAGTACTGCCTCACTGAAATATCATGCCCCAGACCTTTTGACATGATATTCCACCCAGTCACATTATACTGACACTGAGCTGACCAGTTCTAGCTCTACTTTCTTAATGCTGAGCGCCAAGCGAAAGAGCAGCTAGTACCATTTTTTAAAGTGTTTGGTATGACCCGGCCGGGGATCGAACCCGCAACCTCCCGGTCACAAAGGGGACGCTCCACCACTGAGCCATTGTATAGACTGATCAGACAGTCACATCTGGGTTTGCACTGTATGAATAGGCCATTTTGTCAAAAAGTTTGGTGTATGAAATTTTAGGACATTTACCATAACTTATATCTTACACATTATTGTTTACATCCTGTGGACCTCTGATACCTGGACAGAACCTGTCTGATAACAAACAATGTGCTGCTGCTAAGGAAGTTTGGAAACAATTTTATTTTCCTTTTAGCAACCATCAGATCAAAAGTACATACCTCTGTAGTAGGCTTTCGTTATTGCATCGAACTCTTCCTGACCGGCAGTATCCCATAACATTAGTCGAATATCTTCACCATTCACCCTGTAATAGTGAAAGTATCAATCATGAAATCACTAAAACATGCACAGTGCAAAAGAAAGCTTCACTTTTCACTTTGCAATGGTGAAACTGTCAATCATAAAATCACATAAACCATTTTAGTCTGGAAACATCTGATCAGAGTCTACACTGTTTGCATTAAATACAGGAGTTTCTATAAAACACAGTAATAATAAAAACTGACCAGACATCCTGGTCCAAAGAGTTGTTGTAGAAGAGTCCTTTTGACATAAATGGACAAAATAGCGAGATAAATAATTTAACTTATTTCTCCATGAAAATACATTAACCCTAGTCCTTCTGAACCCAGATATGTCCTGCCTTTGCAAACAGTGTAGATCCAGATCAGTTGGCTTCTCAAGAGGCCAAATGATCTGGATCTACAGTTTGCCATTAACTCTGTGAATTTATATCAACAATCAGGATCAAGTAATCTGATTGGCTGAAAATGAGAAGTGGGCGTGGCATCTTAATTTATTCAGCAGGACAAGGGTTAAAAACATACGCTATTAGGAGCACCTCTGGTGTTTTAATGAGTACCCACAAATTACATTTTCAGGGTGAACTAAGAAAAATATCAACACTGTTTCAAAGCACCCTATCTGGAGCTATAAACATTTGTGTTCTTTCTTAACCCTTGTCATGCTGAATAAATTAAGATGTCACGCCCACTTCTAATTTCCAGCCAATCAGATTACTTGATCCAGGTTTTTGATAGAAATTCACATATTTAATGACAAACAGTGCAGATCCAGATCAATTGGCCTCTGGATCTACACTGTTTGCTAAGATAGGGCATGTCGTGTTTAGCAAGAGAAGGGTTAATAAGAACACTCAGGTATAGGAAACTGGGTTAGAGCGTGCCATTATTAGTGTCATTATGCCAGGACATATTCCTCCACTGATATATTCTACAGCATCAAATGTTCTGTAAGTGGATAAAATGGAGGCTGCAAGGTTGTGACAGATGATCTTGGTCTCAAAGACACCATTACACGATGACGTGTATATTAAAATTATGTACCCTCAAAGTCAATGTTATACTGAATTGTATGGAAAGTCTTGATTAAAATGTTCATTAAAATTACATTTAGCATGCTCGGTAAATTTCAGTAGACAATAAATTGATGAATTTTTTCTTATTTTTCCCAGAAAATAGGCTTTGACCTTTCATGCAAATGTCTCCAAAGGAGAAAATTTACACAAAAGCTCAAAGCCGATGTTCTAGAACAAATAAAAATATTTCAAAATGTCTGCTAAAATTTTTTATCCAGCATGCATTTCTTCATTTATGAGCTCAACAATAAACTCAGGCTCTTTTTCTAGCATGTCATAATATTTCAGGTACAAACATTTAAATATTTGTCATGCTGGAAATAATAGGTTTCATATATGGTTATTATCTTTCCAGAATATCTTACATATAATGGTGTGCAAATATTATCTAGTTGCATGAATAAGCAGTTTACTAAAAATAATGCAACTTTAGAGCACCAGATAAGCAGAGAACTTGAGGAGTATTTTGATGACAATTCTGGGATTTTTCTTCTTTTTTTCCACGAAAACATATGCTGTGGGTACTCTTTAGAAGGGCCTCACTGAGGTGCTTCTAATGAATGTTTTCACGGAGAAGTAAGAAAAAATGTTTACCTGGATATCCCTTATCTGGAGCTATGACATCAGATAAGGGAAGTTTTAAAATCAATATTTTCCTGTTTCTCAAAGAAAGCAGCAAAATGTTGCGATTCTAGATTATCCTGATAAATGTTTTCCTTATTTCTCCACAAAAATATACGTTGTGGATAGCCATTAACTCTTTCCCCGCTAGTGGCGACTTTTGTTGTCTGCTGATAACCTTTGCAAACAGTTTGGACCCAGATCAGGCCCGACAAAACGTCAGGCCTGATCTGGGTCCAAACTGTTTGACACTGTGATGGTATTCCTAAAAAGTTAATTTTTAAAAAAAATCCACAGACGACAAAAAAGCATGCAAAATTACCCAGCATGCAAAGAGTTAAAATTGCTTTCTCTGCAAAAATATATGCCGTGGGTAATCCCATTAGAGCTGCCTCATGAAAATTGCTGTAGCTACTCATTAGAACTGCATTTCAAATATTCCTGTGGGTACTCATATTAAAATTGTCTCATTACAGCAATTCTAATGAGTACCAACAACATATATGTTTTTGTGGAGAAATCAACAGTTTTTGTTGAAAAAAATTGCCTTACACAAAGCCGTTACTGACCTAATTAGAACTTTATGGGAGCCTTCACAAATAATGAATTTACCCAAATAACTGATATGCAATGTAAAAAAAGGCTCTTATGTAATATGTAAACAGAGAAGCCATTACACACAGTCTGATAAAGGCCGTCCTACAATATCCAACGACTCTGCAAGCAGTTAAGAAAGGCTCAGGTCAGACTGCCCAAATGCATAGGTTGATCTGGGCCTTCATTTGCCATATATGGCATAGGGCCAGGTCTGATGATTGTAGGTCTCAGTGTTCATCAGAAAAAAAAAAAACACACAAAAAACTAAACACTAAGGTGATGTTCAAACTGATAGTCATTTGACCATAAAATATAGGTCAATGCCATAACACAGTACCACACTGTTTGAAGAAGTGTATGCCAGATTTAAAGAATTAATCAGAAATGGAGTTTAAAAAATTGACACCTGAGTTACTTAAGATGTATTAAGATTTATTTTTTGATGTTCCAAATGAATAGTAGATGCTTCAACTCTGATATAAATGATAATGATGTTAACTAACTGTCAATATATTGCTGGAGAAAATGGCGTTGGTGAAGGTAACTTTCTAATAAGGCTATGTAGCCAAGTTAGGTCAAGGGTGAAAATTACATTATCTATTACATAGTGATAATGTTAGGGGTGGCACTAATATTGATATGAAGATAAACTGACAAATGGATTGAAAAACAGTCTCATATATCACCTATTTACTAAATTTGTCAAGAAAAAGGGTTCCTAAACTATATGTGTACAACAGAAGTCCACAGCTTTCCTCATATTATTTTCCTAAGCAGATTTTACTGTACTCTGGCTTTCTTCAAAAAAATATTGATATGTGTAAGTCCTTTTCACCCGAAATGTGTCATTTTACAAATTTTCTTGCAATATATCATAGCTCCAGATAAGTCACTTTTTGTAAATAAAAAATGTTGATATTTTTTCTATTTCTCCAGGAAAACATATGTTGTGGGTATTCATCAGAAATGCCTCTTTGAGGCATTTCTAATGAGTACCAAAACATATGTTTTTGTGGGGAATTAAGAAAATCATTTCCCTGATATTCCCTCTTATCTAGAGCTATGTTATATTGTCTGCCTCCAGCAACAAGATTATCTTTCCATAATGAAATTCATCTTTCAGTTGAAATCACCCTTGAAATTCATTACTAACACTAAGGTGCAACCAAATGAATAAATTTTAATAACATTTAGTTGGCCTGGAGAAAATACAGAATACATTTACTTAACACTTAGTCCTGCTGAACCCGGATATACCCTGCCTTTGCAAACAGTGTAGATCCAGATCACTTGGCTTCTTCAGATCCAGATCAGTTGCCAACTGATCTGGATCTGAAGGTTTGTCATTAAGTATTCTAATTTGTATCAACAACCTGAATCAAGTACATTAATCTGATTGGCTGACAATTAGAAGTGGGCGCGGTATCTTAATTTATTTGGCATGGCAAGAGTTAAGGGACTAGATTCACTTGGCAGATTCCCTGCCATTTTTTTTTACAAGAAAGACAACTTTTGTGATATTGTGTTTGCACTTTTGCAGACCAAATCCCTTTGAAAAAGATCTGCCCTAAAAGTAAAGAATTTGTTCCTAGAGGAGGCAAATTCTTTTCTTTTAGAGTAGACCCCTTTTCAGAAAGGAGGCAAACACCATCTTACAGAGTTGCCCCCTTGAAAGTTTATCAATTACCCATAAGAATATATTTACTATAAGTAGCCTAAAGGAAGAATATAATACATTTATTTTGAATCAAAATAATAGCAACAAATCTGGTGACTTGGTAAAGATTTGACCTACAAAGTCAATGTGTCCTTAACATACAAAATGCCTCAAATTCCTCAACATAAGAAATGCCTGAAATTCCTCATCAAAGGAAAAGCTAACAACAAAAAAGAGGCCCATAAAACTAAAATCATTCACTTGAGCACTCTTTTTGGCAATGAGATATTAGAAAATAGACTGATATATACAAATTATGCAAATGATCTTGATGCAAGGGTGCAAAACAAATTTGTTCCTACTCTCATAGGCATTAATGCATAGGTTTAAATAAAAGAAGTATCTAACAAGTTGATCTGAATCTGAATCAATTATGGTCATACAGTGACATTGAATTACACTCTAAGTCTTTCATAAAGGAGCGCATCCTATGACAAAACCAACAAAACTGTTTTTTGCCCAGCGAAGACTCAGATGAGCCTGGGCATCTGCCCAGTCTGATCAGTCTTCGCTGTGCGCTCAATGGGTAGCTAAGGACCCAAGCTTTTTTCATGTGGACAGTGAGATTGAGCGGATGCCCAGGCTCATCTGAGTCTTTGCTGGGTGCACATACGATTTTGTAGGTTTTGTCGTGCACTGGCTCAAAGGGTGCGCAATAGGGAGATTAGTCTATAGACCTAACTCATGTCACAAAGATACTATCCTCAGAAGCTTTAGCTCAGGACACTGAGGAAGCTAGGTGTGCATTCCAATCTAAAAATTGCACCTTGCATGACTAGGGGCAGGGGTTATCTTATCAATGTCATTCTGGCTTGCATGGCATGACTGCACACTTCTTTCTAACAATCCATATATGTATAAATAACATACTTACCACAACAATTTAGACAGAAATATTTTCTTTCCTTTTTGGGAGGAAAAATTGGATATGACACACAAGATGATTCAAATGAAATGTCAAGTCCTGTTTTCTCTAAAAACTAGGAAAAATGTAACAAATTTATTATCTTCTAATGTCAGGCATTCTAAAACTAAAATGTCATTGTCTACAAAGTTTTTGGAATGTGGAATGGTTTTATTGTAATTTTTACAGTGTGAAGCAAAATTGTGGCATAGGACATTTTTATTATTATTATTATTATTTTGTTTTATTTCATTTTTTTTCAGAGAAATTAAGGCTTAGCAGTTCATGTAAATTGTCTACCTACATTAAATATCAAGATTTATTTTCTCAAAAAAAAAAATAAAATAAATAAATAAATAAATAAAATAAAAAAATTAAATATTAAAAAAATTAGACTGTCATCTGCTAAAATTTTACTTGGCACTTTAATGGTTAACATAGAATGTTAGATAAAAGACTTACTCAATCTGCCTCTCAAGAAAATCCACGCCAATAGTCTTTTTGTAATCCTTTGTAAATATTCCCTTACAGTATCTCTGTATCATACTAGATTTCCCCACCGCACCATTACCGACAACTACAACCTTGATCGCTATTTCTATTTCTTCCTCTCTCATCTTCAACTGTTAGTCCATCACTAAGCCAGAGCTAATTTTCCATCACATACTTGTCACTCCTAAATCTACCGTAAATGAGCTATTTATCCATACAGCTGAACAACAGTAACATTTGAATAATTCTGTTTTGTTATTCAGAGTTTGTTCACACTCCTAATTTTTCTGTCATAGTTTTTCTTTTGCTCTTTCAATATTTTTAGCCCATTTTCAAAGGCTACTGCTGTCATTTAAGACCATGCAATTATTTTACCTGAAACATACAAGATTTGCAAAGTTTTAACCTTTACCCCTCTCTTGGCTTATTCAGCAGATAACAAACTGAAGTTATTTTTTCTTATTTTTCCCCAAACACAGGATTTGACATTTCAAGCAAATTGTCTCCAATGGAGACAATTTGCATGAAATGTCAAATCCTGTGTTCTGGGAAAAATAAGAAAACTATTTTAATATGTCGTCTGCTGAAATTTTTACCCAGCATGCAAAGTGTTAAGATTACAAGGAAAAACAGCATGCTTTATATATAAATACAAAGGATGATAAATAAAATGTAATTTGAACTCTCATAAAATATTTTCATATTTAACATGGACTGGAAGACCATCATCTAATTAAGGGGAATGGATACACTTTCAAGGGATGTAACTCTTTCAAATTTTTGTGTTACCTTCTGAAATGGGGTCTACTCTAAAAGAAAAGAATTTGCTCCAACATATATGGATAAAATTCTTTCCTTTTAGAGTGGTCCCCTTTTCGGAAGGGGATAAATGCAAAGGAGAGCAAACAGGAAGTCATTAAAGTTACCTCCCTTGTAAAACTGGCTGAAAATCTACCAAGTGTATCCAGTTCTCTTAACCCTTGTCATGCTGAATAAATTAAGATGCCATGTCCATTTCTGATTATCAACCAATCAGATTACTTAATCCAGATTTTTGATATAAATTCACATACTGAATGACAAACAGTGCAGATCCAGATCAGTTGGCTTCTTCAGAAGCCAACTGATCTGGATCTACACTGTTTGCAAAGGCGGGGTATCTCTGGGTTCAGCAGGACAAGGGTTAATTAATATTCATAAACAAGCCAAACATTTTGGTAATAATTAAGAATAATTTCATTAATTTTGCACCAAAGCATATGGCATAGGTACTCATAGAGCTGCCTGTGTGAGATGAAAGGTTAGATGTTAACAGCTATACCAGCAAAAGGTAGCTGCTGAAAGAAGTTGTCAACCAAGCCAGTGGACAGCTATTTGAACAGTAATACCAGTTTTCGATACTGCTTTCAATGGCTTGACTGACAGCCATTTTTCTGTTTGTATTGTACTGGCTAATTGATCGAAAGGTTCAGTCAGTAGCACAGGTAAGCAGGAAAGGAAAATGGTATTACCCTCCCCCACCCAATATTTATATATACTAAGTCAGAAGAAAATGCATTTATGAATATGCATTTAAATATATACTGCTCGAAATTTGGAAAGTGCCAGAAAGTAATTATTTTGCAGCAGAATTACCATAGCTCAGAGATACCATATTTAGACTAAGCATTCAAACAAACAGACCTGAGCAAACAGTGCAGACTCAGATCAGATGCCACAAAACAGGACATCTGATCAGTTTCCATAGTATCCATCTGATCAGTACCACTCATCCAGCAGAATTTTAGACACCTCAACAGGCAGTGAAATGGATTTTTTTTAGAATTTTAGAACAATTATAACAGTAAGAAGATAAGGTGTCCGAATACTTATGGTAAATATGGTGATGTGAAAGTTTTATATAGACGGAATTCATGACATTAATAAAAGGATTCATTATAAAGCTATGAAAATGCCAAATTATAAATATTAAATAAAGTATAGTTTTAAGTTTTGGTGCATAGAAAAATCAAGTACTATACACAATTTATGGGCATCACAAATCTATCAAAGAACAGCATAAAAAGTTTAAATGTTTTTGTATTAGAATTAAATATGGTCAATATGATCTGCTATACAACAATAGTGGGTAATGCAATGTTTTTCCTCAGAGGCGACAAATTAATTCAACATGTAACTATCCATAAAAGACATTTAAAATACCTAACAAAAATAATTAAATACCCACCACAAAATACCTGCAAACAGAGACACGTTTCCAGTCACTTTACGGTTTAAATTCCCAACTGTAACTAAACACACCTACGATACAAACCTATGACAATATGCCTTTAAAAACTGATTAAACCCCTTCAAGTTTGTCATTAAACTGTATCTTTGTTTACTTCAAACATGTATAGTCAAGTTAATAATCCTCTTATTTCAAAACAATTAACAGCATTGTCTACAGACTAGACAATTATGTCAATATACTCCACAAAAACGGGAACATAATCCATCTTTTTTACGCTATCGTCTTAAATCCCACACCGTATACATTATCCTAATCCAAATGCATAATCTTAACTTCTCTCAACACTGAGCATACTGGGTAAAATTTTCAACAGACAACATTCTGAAATATTTTTTTCTTTATTTTTCACAAAAAACAGGATTTGACATTTCATGCAAATTTTCTCCTTAGGAAAAAAATTGCATAGATTCCAAAGCCTATTTTCTTCGGAAAAAATAAGAAAAATATCATCAATTTCACAATTTGTTGTCTGCTGAATCTGCCTGCCTAGAGAGTGGTATGGGTTCTCAATCACAATGCAATACATTATATGTTTAAAATACATATTCTTTAACCTTAACCTCTCTCTAGGCAAATGCAGCAGATGACAAATTGATGATATTTTTTCTTGTTTTACCAACAGGCTTTAGCAATCTCATGCAAATTAGGAGACAATTTGCATGAAATGCTAAAGCCTATTTTCTTGGAAAAATAAGAAAATTATTTCAAACTGTCATCTGCTGCAGTTTTTACCCAGAAAGCTGACCATTAAAATACATATTCTTTCACAGTATAGTTCACAAAATCTTAAGAATTAGCTTAAGAATTATTCATAATTTTCAATACTTCTTAACAAAGATATTCATAACATAAACAAGTATATCAGAAAACACAGATAAGCTTGGTGTTGAAAACTTAGGACATAATCCGATATTGATAAGCAGGCCAAAAATCTGAGCGGATTTACCATTTTTGATATGTGCTTAAATGGTAACATTCATACGAGAGCAGTGAGTCAAGAAAAGCTACCTTGTAAGCAAAGAGCTTAGTTCCAGACAGCACTGGGCAGTTGTTTTATCCATAACATTATGAATACATGCCTATTCAAATAAACTAAAAATTTTACCACCAAAAATTAAAAATTTTTCAGACAAAAAATTCTGATATTCTTCATATTTCTGCTCAAAACATAGATTGTGGGTATGCATTAGAACTGCCTCAGTGAGGCAGTTCTAATGCATACCCACAATCTACGTTTTTGAACAGAAATAAAAATAATGTATACCCCTGTAAAACCCAGTTTTACTATATAAAAAGGGTTTAAGGTGGTCAAAATTATATAGCCATGTTTTCGTGATGTTCAGCTATAATTTTTCAACCAAAATCTGTATTGATATTTTTCTCGTTACTCCACCAAAAGATATATTGTTGGTACTCATTAGAAGAGCCTATATGAAGCAAGAACATGTTTTTGTGAAGAAGTAAGAAAATATATTTATTTGATACCCCACTTGTCTGGATCTTTTCAGATCTTTAGCGGTCACCAAAAGACTCAATATTATAGAAGATATGCTATTTTCAGCTTATCTGCTCAGCTGGACAAATTTCAAATTACCATATTCAATCTAATTACTGCACTGTGTGCTTATGTTTTTCCAAAATACTCAGAAAACTTGGGGTAAAATATGTACCTACCTATACTTAGGGTACACTTAAAAAAATAAAAGCTCAGCTGAGGACTCATCAAATTATGCTTATGCGATGTTTTTGTGTGTGTGTTTTTTTTTGTTGTTTTTTTTTCTAAATTTATCTATAAAAGCATATGTTGTGAGTACTCTTTGAACTGCATCAACAAGTCAACGCAATTCAAATGCCTTTATAAAGAAGTAGATATAAGTACAGTGGTTGTAATCTAAAGACTATGGAATTGCTTGACAGTGCGATGTGAGGTAATTAGGAATACAACATAATTTATCATTAAGACGAAAAAAAAATATAAATTAACCCTTGTCCTGCTGAACCAGGATATACCCTGCCTTTGCCAACAGTGTAGATTCAGATCAGTTGGCTTCTGAAGAAGCCAACTGATCTGGATCTGCACTGTTTGACATTCAATATTTGAATTTGTATCAACAACTTGGATCAAGTAAACTGATTGGCTGAAAATTAGAAGTGGGCTTGGCATCTTAATTTATTCAGCAGGACAATGGTTAAGCTTTCTGGTTGAAAATAGGATACCTCTCTTTTTCAGAGCTACATGCACATAGAACAGCAAAAGTTCTCTGTGGATGCGCAGATTGGCTTGGTATTTTGTTTATGGCCTGGGGAAACCTGTCTTATACTAACAGCAAATGAACTGACATGTTTATTTATCAGTGTAATCTGGTCAAAGTCTTTGCTGATCATCCATATACACTGGAATCTCTTTATAAGACGGTTCATTATAAGATGGTTCATTGTAAGCATAAGACAGTTCATTATAAGACGGTTCATTATAAGACAGTTTAAAGGTGGTCCCTAAAAATGTTGTACCCAAACAAAAATGTATAGATTATTTTGATTGACTGAGGTTTTATGGCCCGGTCAACCCATTAGGGTCATGTTGAGCACTGATGCAAAGCAAAAGATGCTGAGCCCTGTCAGTTTAACTAACCACACTTTTCCTGGACAGGCTTAGTCCTCTTTGCTGTTAACCTGTACTTGTGCACATTCTTTTGCTAGAAAGTATAGATTATATAGAAAAATGACCATTTATAGTCATTTTTTTTATATAATCTTTACATTATATATCCAAACAAAATGTATAATCATTTTTCTATATAATCTATAAATATTTGTATTCATTTGATTGTGTTTGGGGTTTAACAACACGTCAACCCTTGTGGGTCATTTTGTGCGGTCTCCCACAGAAAGGGAGAAAAGAGACAGAAGAGATAGTAGAAGAGATGAAAGAGAGGAACAAGGAAGAAAGACGAACAGGAATAGGGAAGAAAGAGGAACAGGAATAAAAGTAAAGACACAGAAGAAATAAAAACATTCCCCCTCTACCCTTACCTGCTACAAGGATAGCGGGCCTTGCCCAACTGTAAGCCAATATCAGTTGGACCCCCCAGTAACATAAGATACATGACACCTTTGCACCACCAGACCACCCCTAACATATTTGTATCCAAATCCAAACAAAAATGTATAAATTGTATAGAAAAACTTTTTCTATATAATCTAAACATTTTTGTTTGGATACAGCTGGTTGTATAGCTAACATGGTTTTTGCTTTGGATCCCAGCAATAGCATTATAAAGAGGTTGTGGTGTATTTGTATAAAATGCATTTACTCTACTTAGTGACTCACCACGCTTGTCCTAGAATTTTAACCCTAGTCCTGCTGAACCTGGAAACACCCTGTCTTTGCAAACAGTGTAGATCCAGATCAGTTGGCTCTGCACTGTTTGCCCATAAGTATGTGAATTTATAGCAACAATCCAGATCAAGTAATCTGATTGGCTGAAAATTAGAAGAGGGTTTGACATCTTTATTTATTCAGCAGGACAAGGGTTAACATGCATATGTATAATTTTTTGTGTGTGTGTGTGTTTTAGAATAATTCAAATTTTAACATGCTTATTTCTAATATTTCTTTTGTATTTTAGAATAATTAAATTGTAAAAGACTAAGCTGTCATAGCAAAAACAGACTGATTACTCTTTACTGTTGGGTTGTAATTTGTAAAACCTTGAACCTTAAAAGAAATTTAACTTATTTTTTAAATATCATCATTTTTTAAATGGGAAAGCAGGAACTTATCTTTGTCATATAAGAAAGAGAACTTCAATTTACTCCTATCTTAACCATATATGAAAGAAAATCCCTTAATCTGTTTGGCTGGCTTGGAATTTAACGGCCCAGCCAACACACTATTACAGTCATGTCAAGCCGGTCAGTTTACCTAACCAAGCTTAATTAAGTAAACAGACCAGCCCCATGACCTGAAAATGGCAAATGATGCACAACATAGGAAAAAGGCCCTTATGCCATATATAAACAGCAAAGGTCCAGATAAGCACACACATCTGTGCAGCCTGATCTGGATAGTCTCTGTTTGTAATCATATACTACAATATCCACTGATTCTGTGTAAATGTGCAGGCAGATCAGGGCTGCATTGTATGGACATTTCATAAGATAAACTATTTTTACCTCGAAATGGTTCACACTTATGGTGGTTTCAAAACTGAGATGGTCTCCACTTCCCAAATTCTGGAAAAAAAAAATGAAAGAAATGAAATTACATTGTATATGCACCATAAGAAAAATGCCAAGCCCCAGATAAGTGGGATATCCAGATAATTATTTTTCTTATTTCTCCATGAAAGAATACATTGTGGCACTCATTAGGAGTGCCTCGGCAAGGCGCTTCTTACGAGTAGTTAAAAATATTAAAACTAAACCCACAATCTATGTTTTATTAGCAAAATAAGAAAAATAATGCATACCCCTGAAACCCCAGTTTTACTATATAAAACTGGGGTTTAAGGGGGTCAAAATTATATAGGCGTGTTTTCGTGATGAATATTTGGCTACAGTGTTTGTTGTCAAGCCTATGGGAAATGCTCAAATGCACATATTCAAATCATCCTTCTACTCCAGACAGTTTAATCAGGCTGTCTGCTGTCCAGGGAGGCATTCCTAAGAAGATAATTTGCACAAAATATCAAACCCATACTTTCTGAGAACAAATAAAAATATCATCAATTTGTCTGAGGTGCTGAATTTTCCCAGAGCATAGTGAATGTTAGAATGGTGTTTTGCTTTCAAATCAAAATTCAAGTAATTCAAACCAGGCTCCTGAGGTTTTTAAAATTCATGCTCAACTTAGTTCAGCATAAAATCTGTCCTGCTAATGAATCTCAAATTACTTACAATTGCAAATTCTTCCTTGCTAAACATAGCTGAGTATGAAATTTTCTCTGCTAATAAATATGAAAATGCAAACTATTGTTGGCATTTTCATTTTGATTAGCAGAGAAAATTTCATGCTCAGCTGAGATGAGCATGAAAAAAGTTTTTAACCTCAGGGCCAGTTCAATTCCCATTTACCCAGGAAAAAAGAACTACCATATTCATCCTAAATATTGGGACTCCCTACCATTCTTGCCCTAAAATTTGAACGTCCAATTTACTGTCAGCTGATGAGTCTTAAAATATTGCTGGATGGGTGACAAACAGTGTAGACCCATAATAGATCCTGCATTCTGTGGCATCTGATCCGAGTCCACACTGTTTGCTCAGAGCCTGAGGTTTTAAAACTTTTTTCATGCTCAACTCAGCTGAGTATGAAATTTGTTTTGTTTATAAATCTTAAAATACAGACAAAATTTTGAAACTTCTGTCACGCTCAACTCAGCTGAGCTCAGCTGAGTTGAGCAGGTAATAAAAAGTTTTAAATTTTTGGTATTTTTATTTTTATGACTAAGTGAAATTTCATGCTCAGTTGAGTTGAGCATGAAAAAAGTTTTATAGCCTCGGGGCCAGGCCTGTCTGTCCCAAGACTGTCTGTCCTAAAATTTGAAAAAAAGTCCACTTTACTGCAAGATGATGTGGTCTAAAATATTGCTGGATGGGTAGCAAACAGTGTAGACCCTGAACAGATGCTGCATTCTGTGGCATCTGATCTGGATCCACACTGTTTGCTCAGGCTTGTCTGTCCAAATACTGTGCTTTCGACATCTTTCAAAAAGTTGTTTTTTTGCTTGGGACTTTACACAGAAGAAGTAAATGCAAACTTTTGTCACGATTTAATACAAAAACATTTGTCGTAAACACCTATGCACAAAAAGTTTTATTGTAGTAATTCAAATATTATCACTTTTTCCCATAGTAAAAATGAATGCAAGTTATGCAGAAATCTGTAGGATAGGTAACTTGGAAGCAGATTTTCAACAAGTTCCGCTTATTCAATTTTTCTGAAATTTCCACAATACTGTTGTGAAACATTAATAATTCAAATTCAGCAAAGAAAAGTAAAAAAATATTTTCTAGACAAAAATTCCAAAAAATCACTTTACTATAGAAATTGCATATGTCAGATCATTTTTGGCCGTAATTTTAATTTTAGGGTACATAATAAATATTTGAGAACAAAACTCAGAAACAGAAAAGACAAATGGTTTCTGATAAGACATGGTCAATCAGAACAAAATATTTTCATTAAAAATAAAAAGCCAAGCAAAAAACGTCTTTCCGAGTGATGTCAAAAGGACAGTAGGGCTATTATGGTAACTATTAAATGCCTAATCTAAAAGCAATTTTGAACCATTTATGAAATGTAGTGCTCAAGTTAAACCTTGTTAAAGTAATAATTTTAATAGGGAGATGATGGAGTTTTAAGTAAAGGATATCCATTATACTCCATTAGCGGTCTTCTTAATCTCTGACAATTGGGGTGGTGACAGGACCAAAGGTACCTTACATCGTCCACCAGATTAGTGGATTTTCTTTTTCTTTTTTTTTTTTTGAGAGTGACAGAGACAGAGAATGATGATGATGAATATGACGATTCCATGTTTACTTCTCTTTTAACAGTATTTAACCTTTCTCTTGCTGAACACTACATGCCCTGTCTTAGCAAACAGTGTAGATCCAGATCAGTTGGCTTCTGAAGAAGCCAACTGATCTGGATCTGCACTGTTTGCCATGTATAGCAACAATCCAAATCAAGTAATCTGATTGGCTGGAAATTAGAAGTGGGCTTGGCATCTTAATTTATTCAGCATGACAAGGGTTAAGTCATATTAAGACAAAGGAAAAATGATAATGAATGACTGCAATAAAGTGGTGTACAGTCATGAGCTGACTTCCTCCTCCAGTGGGATTCAAACCTGGGACCATGTAATCCTAAGTTTGGAGCACTGAACACTTGGTCACTCTGCCACCCAAACACCAGGGACAGAGAGAAAACTTGTCATTTTACTTATTTTTGCAGGAAAAAGTTTGTTGCTGCAATACAATTCTGTAGCATGGAGAACCACAATAATATTGACAAGCCAGATTTTTTTCAATAATAAACATTACGATATTTTTCTTATTTCTCCACAAAAATGTGATTAGTACTCATAACACGTTTTCGAGGAGAAATAAGATAAATATTTCCCCGGACTGCCGGACACTCCTCTAATCTGCAGCTACATGCGTAGCTTTATTAGTCTGATAGGCTGATCAAGATCATCTCTGTATGCTTGAAGGACAGCCTAACATATTTATCCTAAATATTCTGACATTGTGACTCCTTACCATACTTATCCTAAAATTTGAACAAGTCTACTTTACTACCTGTTCTGCTGAATGAAAATACTTATTGTATTCGACCTAATAACCGCACCGTGCGCTCAAATTGTTCAAAATTGCTCAGAAAACCTGTGGTAAAATATGTATCCATCTATACTAAGGATACACTTAAAAAAAGATTAGCGAAAGACATCTAATGAAGCTTATAGAATGGTTTTGCGGGGTTTTTGTTTTTCTGATTTTCTTTATGAAAGCATATGCTGTGGGTACTCATTTGAATTGCATTGACAAGTTGATGCAATTCAAATGGGTACCCACAACATATGCCTTTATTAAAAAGAAGACAAAAAAGTACACTGACTGTAATTCGAAGACTATGGAATTGCTTGACTGTGTGTTTATAGGGGCATGCGCAGTAATTAGGTCAAATTTGGTAGGTAATTTATGGTAATTCCACAGATTGTAATACCATAATTAATCCTAAATATCTGGACATCTTAACTCCCTACCATACTTGTACTAAAATTTGAAAATCCCCAGTTCACTACCTGTTGATGTGTCAAAAAAATAGCAGGGTGAGTGGCAAACAGTGTAGACCCTGATCAGATGCCACATTCTGCGGCATCTGATCTTCACTGTTGGCTCAGGCCTGTCCATCCAAATTCTCAGGGCAAACATGGTAGTGAACAACAAAGGGTCTAATCAGACTATGGAAATAATCAGGACGCTCACCTGTGTGGCATAAGGTACTTTTTCTAGTGACATAAGCCCAACTGCCTTATTTGAAGTACAAACGAATGAAACTCAATAAAAGTTAACATTAACTGAATTAGAGAAGTCTCTATGAAGGCGCCAAGTATAAAATATTATTTACTTGCTCATTTTACACATTTTCACTTTGAAAAAAAAATCTTTTAAAAGTACATTGTACCTTTTTAACTTTGATTAAGATTACAAAGTATTTGTGGCCGGAAGGGGGCAAGTCATGTAGGCCTGTTAAGAATACCCAGCAGGCTTTCAGATAACGTATATCCGGGAAGGATGTGGTTGGCCATACAAGTCCATGTGGGTAGCCTCTAGGATAATATACGCACCTATATAGCAGGGCCCAGTTGTTCAAAGCTAACGATGTCGTTAGTTAACGATTCGTTAAAATTTAAATCGAGTGATACACAAATATGCTGAAATGTTTTGCTGAAAAATGTGAGTAGCTTTTGCAGTGCAAAAGATACTCACATTTTATCAGCAAAAAATATCAGAACATTGTATATTGAATCTGCTAAAACAGTTAACGAAATGACCCTTAACGAGCTCGTTAAGCTAACGACGCTTTGAACAACCGGACCCAGCTTGTTTTGCTGTACAGCATTTTGTGTCTTTTGTAACAGTATGCACCCAGATTTAACCCTTGTCCTGCTGAATAAATTAAGATACCACGCCCACTTCTAATTTTCAGCCAATCAGATTACTTGATCAAGATTTTTGTTATAAATTTGCATACTTGATGGCAAACAGTGCAGATCCAGATCAGTTGGCTTCTTCAGAAGCCAACTGATCTGGATCTACACTGTTTGCAAAACAGGGTATATCCGGGCTCAGCAGGACAAGGGTGAACAAATAAGGGCAAAATAAATGCACACATATTTCTTTTCATGCTTATGTTTTCCATGTTACAAATTTATTCATTATTTTACTGCATATTTTAAATGTTCCCTCTTTGGTTAGTATAACACTATAGGTCTGGAGGCTAAATGTATGCCACACATATGGTTAGACTACTCCAAATGGACCTGCCCTTCCAAAAACTAATTTTCTTTTTTAACCATGGAGAAGCTTCTAATGAATAGCTTTTGTAAAAATTTCAGCTTACCTTTTAACCCTTGTCATGCTGAATAAATTAAGATGCCACGCTCATTTCTAATTTTCAGCCAATCACTGCCCAGTTCTGATTTTCAGCCAATCACATTACGTGATCCAGATTGTTGATATAAATTCACATGCTTAATGGCAAACAGTGCAGATCCAGATCAGTTGGCTTCTTCAGAAGCCATCTATCTCTACACTGTTTGCAAAGGCCGGACATATCTGGGTTCAGCAGGACTAGGGTTAAAATAGTTTTTTATTTTTCCAAGAAAATGCGTTTTGACATTTTGTGCAAATTGTCTCCTTTCCTTAGGAGACAATTTGTATGAAATATCAAATCCTATTTTCTGGTAAAAAATATCATCAGTTTGTCCACTGAATTATCATATTAACCCTAAATATTGGGACACCTTACCATACTTGTCCTAATATTTCAACAAGTCCATTTTACTAGCTACTGATGTGTCTAAAAGCTACAGGTTTGTGGCAAACAGTGTAGACCCTGATCAGAAGCATTCTGTAGCATCTGATCTGGGTCTACGATGCTTGCTCAGGTCTGTCTGTCCCAATACTTAGGATTATTACCTTAGCCCAGTGCCGGCCTCGGTGGCTCATTTGGATACGCCGTCCGACTGGAGATCAGGTCGCGGGTTCAACCCCCGCCGAGGTCGGCAGCATTCTTTCGTGGAGATTGATCATGAAATATTTTCTACGGTCATTCTCTCCCTTCCGCTGATTCAAGAAGGGCAGTAATTGTCAGTTTCTGGCAAAAGAATGTGCACAATACTGGTTAACCGCTTAGAGGACTAAGCCTGCCCAGTAAACGTGTGGTTAGGTAAACTGACCGTGCTCGACATGACCCCATTAGGTTGACTGGGCCGTAAAACCTCAACACAAACAAAGCCTTAGCCCAGAAAGTGGTAATGGTTAAGGAAAATTTCACATACTTACCAGTTATCATTTATTATTTCTGTTCACCAATCCCATGTATTAGTTCCAAATCTGGAATGAAATGAACATAAATGAGCCAACAATAAGAAGCTACCAATAAGTAAATAAACTTGGGCAGGGATATCAACATGCCAACTGTAAGTTGGAACTAAAACAATCCAAACTATTTCACTTGATAAAAGTAGTTTAACACAATTCACATTTGAAAGTACTGATAGGGAGTATAACAAGTACTGACTTACCTGCTAAGATTATAAATCTACGTCACTTTGTATCAAGTCAATATAAAATCCATTTCTCATACAAAGATTTTAGACTTATGGGACACACAAAGACTTGAAATCTTTAAAATGTGTAAATATACTGTACATCACAAAAGAATTAATTATAAGTGGTTAACCAAAAATTGTAACCAACACTTTTACTTAGTAATTCAAAATGACAGAGAACTTTATTTTTTTATCTGATTTTGGAATGATAATTTTGCTTTGTTCTGCAATAAAAACCAGTGTATAAAGTGTTACTGATTGGAGAAACTATTATTAGCTATTTGTCTATTCATACTTATATACTTATATAAGGACTTTTCCTCATTTTTTCCAGAGTTGTTAAATTAGGATTTATGCCAGGGACAAAAACTGTGACCAGTTAAAAATAATATATACACAGACAAATATTAAGTATCAAACAACCGTCCAGTATGAAATCCAATTCTGAAGTAATTAATTTAACCCTTAAACTGCCAATCACAACAATTGTCATCTGCTATGTCGCCTGCTTGTGATTTTAAGTCATTTTTGCAAACAGTGTGGACAAAGATCAGACTGCTCCTAGATGAGCAGTCTGATCAGTGACCACACTGTTTGCCTGTATGCAAAAATAGGTTTGGAAAGTTTGCAAGAATATTCAGCAGACAATATAAACAGACAACATTTTCAGATACAGATTTTCTTGGCGTTTTAAGGGTTAAAACTACTACGAACCATATTGGCTTTAGGAGAATGGATACACATGGTAGATGGTAGATTTTCCGCAAATTTGTAAAAGGGAGACAACTTTTGTGAATTCCTATTTGCTTTCCTGCACACCACATCCCTTTTGAAAAGGGGTCTACTCTAAAAGAAAAGAATTTGCTCCCAACAAGATCTACTTTAAAAGAAAGAATTTCCTCAAAATCTTTCCTTTTAGGGTGGGCGTGAATTCTTTCCTTTTTGAGAGTAGACCCCTTTTCAGAAGAGAACAAAAGAACCAAAACTATTTTGACATGTCTATCTCCCTTGAAAGTGTATCACTTCCCCTTAAAATATTCTGAAAGAATGGTGATCAGACCCTGAGGTTATAAAACTTTTTCATGCTCAACTCAGCTGAGCATGAAACTTTCTCAGCTAATAAATATAAAAATGGCAACACTAGTTGGCTTTTTCATGACAACAATAGTTGGCATTTCCATATTCATTAGCAGAGAAATTTTCATGCTCAGCAACATTCAGCAAGTAACAATTTGCAGATGTTAGTAATTTGAGATTTATTAGTAGGACAAATTTTCTGCTCAGCCGAGTTCAGCATGAAAAAAGTTTTATAACATCGGGGCTGGATTTCAGCTTAACTATAAGCTGCTACAAATCCACAGTACCAAATATCCATAATATAGGTCTATTTTTATTGTAAATGAAGACATAACTGATGAGTCTATGTGCAAACATCAAGCAGCCTATTTAGATGGGTAGGCCAAGCTGATTCTTATGTTAAACCCTGTTTCGTACTTAGAAAGGCATAATCCATGTTTTTGTGTTTTAAAGGCTGGTATTTTTGTTTGCTTCATGCTGATGTTTTGAGTGCTATTTTCTGCTTTGTTTCTTTTTTATTTTTATTTCATACAAAATCTACCATAATCACCCTAAACACCAGGGCCCAGTTGTTCAAAACTAACAATGTCGTTAGTTAACGTATCGTTAAAATTTTGATCATTAAATATGGCATATATGCTAATATTTTGCTGAAAAAATGTGAGTAGCTTGTGCATTTGCAAAAGCAACTCACATTTTTTCAGCAAAAATACCTGTGAATTAGTTATTGTACTTACTAGAACAGTTAACATTTTGACCACTAACAAGCTTGTTAAGCTAATGATGCTTTGATTAACTGGGCCCTGTACATAGTAACCAAAGCTCCTGATAAGAAGGGGTATCAGGTAAAAAAATATTCTTATTTCTCCATGAAAAAAATATGTTGTGGGTACTCATTAGAAGTGTCTTGGTGAAGTGCTTCTAATGAGTACAGTGGCCCCTCGTTACAACGACAGCATTTGTTCCCAAAGACGTTGCTATTATAATGAATCTGCTGTTGTAAAGAATCCTTAATGGGCAGAATGATAAGTAAAAAAAGGCCTTGTTTTATTCTTATTCCTCATAGAACATATGTTTTGGATATTTGTTAGAATTGCCTCTCTGAGGCAATTCTAACAAATATCCAAAACATATGTTATTTGAAGATTTTTTGCAATGTTTTTACATAATTTCTCATTAACCGTCACCTCTTGAGCGAGAGTTTCATGACATTCAAATTGTCATTATAACGAATTTTGTCATTGTATCGAGTGTCAGTATAAAGAGGGTTGACTGTACCACAACATATGTTTTGGCAGAGAAATAAGCAAACCATCAATATTTTTTAGTGAAAATGGTGGCTTATCAGGAGCTATACTAATTCCACTTTATTTGAACAAGTTCTATTGACTAACTGGTGAAGTGCTGACCCAGCGAGCACATTACCTTTATACAACGTTGTCTCAACTTCGATGCAATGTCATGACATTGCATCAACGTTGAGGAGACATTGTATAGACGTCATGTGTCTGCTGGGGAATGGCAAACTTGTGCTTTGGACCAACATTGAAAGTTGTTATAACCCTGGTCCTGCTGGTACCCTATATTGCCCTGCCTTTGCAAATAGTGTAAGTCCAGATCAGTTGGCTTTTTCAGAGGCAAACTGATCTAGATCAGCACTGTTTGCCATTCAGTATGTGAATTTGTATCAATAAACTGGATCAAGTAATCTGATTGGCTGACAATTAGAAGAGGGTGTGGCATCTTAATTTACTCAGCATGGCAAGGATTAAGTTTATATGTGTCTGAAGTTTTTAACTCACTGGGTAATGGTATTTTCAATGGTTAACAGCACAGCCAGTTATGGTTTTTATTTTTTTTGACCAGTTTTCTAATGGTAAAACTTTTAGAGTGTCTTTAAAACTGAATATATTTATAGAATATTTAGTGAACAAAATAATTTGCAAGTAAAATACAACCTAAACAATACTTAAGTTTAGTCAACGTATATATTTCCTGATAATCGGAAAACTGAGACAATTGAGTTGACATACAGTAAATTTCCTAAAAGTTTGAATACTTTATTCCATACCATACTTTGTTGGCCTAACTTTTGCTTTTTATGCAGTTATTTCTTAAAATACTTAGTGGAAAAGGCAGAAAGTGTAGATCCTGACCCTGGTCTGATCTGGGTCTGCACTGTTTGGATATGCCATTTTGTCAGAAACTTCGGTGTATGAAATTTTAGGACATTTACCGTACATTGTTTTGTGATGCCATTTACTGACTTATGACACTGATAAATTAAAATGTAACAAAGAAAATAATACAATGTTTCTTTTGACATTCTTTCTTGCACATTTATCATATTTATAAGTTCCTGCAATTAAGAATGACAAAAGTCTGAACAGAAAACTTTTGTGCTTGTTAAGCATTACAAAATGGTATACAACCAGAGTTCCAGATAAGAGGTTATCCACAAAATATTTTTTTTTTATTTCTCTGCAAAAAAACTTATGTTGTGGGTACTCATTAGAGGTGCTTCTAATGAGTACCCACAACATAGATTCTTGTGGAGAAATAAGAAAAATACCAGTATTTTTCAGTTATAAACAGTGCCTTATCTGGAGCTATGACAACTGAGGAGATCATAAATGAACCATGTCTGCAAAATCTATCCTGAGCCAAGCTGAACCAGTGCATGCCAAAACAGACTGTGCAGATGTGTGTCTAGTTGAGTTGCGTTTTAGTTTAACCCTTCATTAACCGTTGTCCTGCTGAACCCGGATATACCCTGCAATTGCAAGCAGTGTAGATCCAGATCAGTTGGCTTCTTCAGGAGCCAACTGATCTGGATCTGCACTGTTTGCCATTAAGTATGTGAATTTATAGCTACAATCCAGATTCTGATTGGCTGAAAATTAGAAGTGGGAGTGACATCTTAATTTATTCAGCAGGACAAGAGTTAAAGTGCTAAGCAAAATCTTAGTTGAAGACATTTTAAACATTCAAATTTGTTACAAATGACATTCTTAAATATTTTTCTTTATTCAGAGCAAATAGTCTGACCTTTCATATGAATCATCTTCTGGGCTGATGATTCACATGAACTGTATCAGCTTAATATCTTGGAAAAGTTTAAAATGTCACCTGCTACTGTTGTGATTAGCATTTCCAAGCCTAACATACAAAAAGATAAAGATGTTTACCCTTAGCCAGCTTTGTTTGCCTGCACATTTCCTAAAACCACAAAAATTAACTCTTTGCATGCTGGGTAATTTTGCATGCTTTTTTGTCATCTGTGAATTTTTTTTTAAATTAACTTCTTCTAAAAATATTTCAGGAATACCATCAAAGTGTCAAGCAGTTTGGATCCAGATCAGGATCTGAGACCAAACTGTTTGCGCATAGGTTATCAGAAGATGACAAAAGTCCCCACTAGCAGGGAAAGAGTTAATTTCAAAATTTAGAGACCTCTTTATAAGAAAAAAATTTACATGATACCCCTTCTTGTAAGGAGCTGTGCGTAATCTGCATTTTTCATTCTACAGGATCATTTAGAGTAAGTTTTGTTTATCATGTAATAATGTATGCTTCTGAGCTTTAAATACGTTATCAGAGGGAACATCATGCATGCAAATTAATAATTATGCAAATTAGACAACTTCTTAATTGAAACATTTAAGTGCATAAATTCAGCTTGACTAAAAAAGTTTAAAGCTCAATTTGATCTATCTCAGCTTATAGTAGGCATACATTTGATTTTCTTTCCTTTATAAATATGTTTCTTTTAACAGATTTTCATGCAAATGAGGATGTTTTAATTAATTCAGCAATATAAATTAATACTACACCCTGCCAATTTTCTGGTGTTGTGAATAGGCATCTCCCACCCTGTTTATCTATTAACCCTTGTCCGCCTGCACCTGGATATACCCTATCTTTGCAAACAGTGTAGATCCAGATCAGTTGGCTTCTTCAGAAGCCAACTGATCTGGATCTTAACTGTTGCCATTCAGAATGTGAATTATATCAACAATCTCATCATATCATCATAATCGAATTTTTGATTAACGTGCAGGTACAGGGGCAACATCCACATCAGTCTGGATCAAGGAATGTGATTGGCTGACAATTAGAAGTGGGCATGGCATTTTTTTTATTATTATTTTTCAGAGAAATAAATTAGTCTTGACTTAGATGTCTAAAATTTTGAAGGAGAAAAATAGACAAATAAATGGAAGACTATGCAGAAGCAGGCTAGTTCTCAATAAAACTCAGCAGCTCCCTTTTCTTTTCCACAACATACTTAAATATTCCCAAGCTGTATACAAGTTTTGAAGACCCAGGCTTTTATAAATATTTGAAAAAAATTTTGATTGGAAAGAAAGAATAATAAGAAAGTGGAACAATAATACCCCACCACTCTAGTGTGGTGTGCTAACTCTGTCAAAAATGGATGAAGTTATCAGCCCTCCACTCGATAGCAATCCCAAACCAGATTTCCACAATATCAATGCACATACCAAGTTTGGTGAAAATCAATTGGTATTTACTCAACTTATTGTCCTGAAATAATATGTGGTGGGCAGATAAGTCTGTGAAAAATTGAAATTTGTCAATTACAATCCCAAACCCCTGATATACATGTGTTCCCAAAATCTGAGTAAAATCCATAAAAAACTACTCAAGTTAGAGAGCGGAAACCAAGCACTGATGTACAGACAGACGGACAGACACTTGAAGGGGAAAACATAATACCCCTCCACTATCATGTGGCAGGGTATAGAAATGCACAAATAAATTGAAGAATATGCAGGAGCAAACCAATTCTTTCCCACAATACAAGTCTACCCAACATTTGTACCAAATTTCAAGATCTTAGGTGTAGTAATTCGAGAGAAATGTTTGCTGAAAAACAGTTAACACACACACACACACACACACACACACACACACACACACACACACACACACACACACACACACACACACACACACACACACACACACACACACACACACACACACACACACACACAAAATAGACAAAAACTATATACCCCCTTGGCATACTATACATGCCATGATGTCAGGTGTATGATAAGGTGTAATCACAGAAAAAAGAACTGAAATCATGTTGTAGAATATTTCCCAACAAAATAATATACTGAATATTACCTCTTTATTTATACTATTTTATCACTTTAAAATAATTTAAATCCAGTGATCTTCTTGAAAGAAAAAAAGAAATCCATTTCTTTCACTTTCTAAAATTTCATAAAGATCAAATCTATACATTTTACATGTGTATAAATCACACAATTTCTATTTTTCACCTTTGAAAACTGATTAAAATGCTGATTTCAGAGTACCCTGAAACCTCTACATTTCAAAATTCATGACCCATGGAAACGATAAAATCCTGTATCAAGTTGTACGCCTTCAAGTACCGTACATATTAATGGCTTGTTCTAGTGACTTGGTCATACAGGTATTTTGTTTACAAAGGTTTCTACAGCTCTCGATTTCATTTTCTGAATCAATAATTAAGAGATAGTACCAATAATTAATAACATTTCAAGCATTCTAACCATGTTCTAACCTTTGATCTGTCTCTAATTTTACCAGTATTGGTTTAAAGTTGATAAAACTATCATATTCAAACAAATACTGATCATATAACAGAGCTCCGGAAAAGGGCTTTTTTCAACCGAAAAGTACCGATTTTTTTCTTATTTCTCCATGAAAATCTATGTTGTTGGTATTCATCAGAAACATCTCATCAAAGCGCTTCTAATGAGCACCTACAAAATATGTTTTCATGGCAAAATAAGAAAAAAATGTTATCTGGATACATTTTCTTACCTGGAGCTATAATATAAGTAAAGATGTGCAGATCCCTGAAAATGGTCTAACCTTAACACTTAACTCTTAAAAGCCAAGAAAACTTGCATCTGAAAATGTCATCTGTTGAATATTCTTGCAAAATTTTCAAACCTATTTTTGCATACAGGCAAACAATGTGAACCCAGATCAGACTGCTCCTGAGGAGCAGTCTGATCTGGGTCCACACTGTTTGCAGAAATGACTTTTAAAATCACAAGCAGATGACAAAGCAGACGACAATTGTTGTGATTGGCAGTTAAAGCACCAAGCAAAATTTGTAGCAGACAACATTCTAAATTTTTTTTTTTATTTTTCAGAGAAAACAAGTCTTGACATTTCATGTGAATCGTCTGCCAAAACAAGTCTCGACATTTCATGTGAATCATCTGCCAAGCAGACGAATCACATGAAATGTCAAGACTTGTTTTTTCTGAAAAAAAAAAAAAAAATTGTCGTCTACTGTAGTTGTGATTGGTGCTTTAAAAGTTAACACTGCTCTTGGTGTGTTCAACAGATGAAAAACCAGTGCCATTGTTTTCTTATTTGCCTTGACATTTGGGCTTGACATCTTATTCAAACAATCTCCAAAGGTGATATGAATAAAATTTTCAGTTCCATTTTCAGGGAAAAATTAAGAAAGTTATTTTGAAATGTTTTCTGCTTATATTTAAATATAGCAGGTTAAAAGAACATATAAGTGCTACTGTCCATGTCTAAATCTCATTTAGAACACTGTGCAAATCAACAGACTAATTGCAGTGGTTCTAATTCATCAGCTTTTCAGTTTAACTTTATTATAGTTACCAAATTTTACGTGTGCGGAAAAAAGTTTTGTTGAAACCAAATTTTCTGCATAAGTTAAAAAACTGGGCCCAGTTGTTCAAAACTAACGATGTTGTTAGTTAACGATTCGTTAAAATTTACATCGAGTGATACGCAAATATGCTGAAATTTTTTGCTAAAAAAATGTGCAAAAGCTACTCACATTTTTTCAGCAAAAAATATCGGAATACTGTATAGTGAATCTGCTAAAACTGTTAACGAAATGACCCGTAACGAGCTTGTTAAGCTAACAACGCTTTGAACAACTAGGCCCTGAATTCATTACTAACCATCCACCATAATTATCCAAAGTATTGGGACAGACAGGCCTGTGCAAGCAGGGTAGAATCAGATCAGATAGCACATAATTCTATTAATGAACAGCATAGACCCTAGATCAGACTGCATAGATTCACAAGCTACCTGAACTGGTCGCAGTATGACATGAGGTCAATTTATACATTTCAAAGGTTGAGCGCAAGACTATAGTAACTCAAACATATTTTTGAAACCCTTGTTTAGGGGCAACTTGGACCCCTTTGTAAACAATGCAAATTTAGGTGCCATTGCTCATACGAGCAATGGCACCTAAATTTTCATTGTTTACAGAAAGAAATGTTGTACTCTTCATAA
Source organism: Anodontia alba (assembly GCA_964016985.1). Taxonomy (NCBI): domain Eukaryota; kingdom Metazoa; phylum Mollusca; class Bivalvia; order Lucinida; family Lucinidae; genus Anodontia; species Anodontia alba. The sequence continues at coordinate 97,190,152 of OZ024825.1, read as the reverse complement.
CGCTTTCATGGTGAGGAGATTAGGTTTGGGGAAAAACAACCATCTGACTTACGCCAGTCTTGCGCTCAACCCTCGATTTGTATATGAAACACCTCATAAGTTTTGTGGAGAAATTAAAAACCATTTACTTTGACATGCATCCAGAGTTATGGCTTTAAACTGAACAGCCTGATCAATGTCAGCATGTCACCAATAACTAGAGTATGTAATCTTTGTCCATGTGAACAGAGAAAGGATTGTTGAGACTGTGGATGTATGAGCCATCCGTGCCATTGCAATCGATTTCTATGCGTGACATACCATATCTACCCTAAATAAAGACATCTTAGCTCATTACCATACTTGTCTAAAAATTGAACTACTTACTTCTTGTTGATGTGTCTAATAACTACTGGATGAGTGGCAAACAGTGCAGACCCTGATTAGACACATTGATTGTTTGTGTTGGGGTTTAATGACATGACAACCCTTGTGGGTCATTTTGTGTCGTATTCCAGAAAACGGGAGAAGAGAGACAGAAGAGATAGTAGAGGAGATGAAAGAGAGGGACTGGGGAGAAGGAGAAAATGAATGAAAGTGAAGAAACAGAAGTAAAAACATTCCCCTTCTACCCCCACCTGCTGCAAGGGTAGCAGGCCTTGCCCAACTGTAAGCCAATATCAGCTGGATGCCCTGGTGATGCAAGATACATGACATCTTTGCCTCACCCAACCATCCCCGATTAGACACAGAATTCTGCAGCATCTGATTTTGGTCTACACTGTTTGCTCAGGCTTGTCTGTCAAAATATTTAGGATAAAGATGGAACAGCTGAGTTTTGCACAACACAACTCATTTAACCCTTAACCCTTGCCATACTGAATAAATTAAGATGCCACATCCACTTCTAACTGACAGCCACTCAGATTGCTTGATCTAGATTGTTGATACAAATTCACATACTGAATGACAAACAGTGCAAATCCAGATCAATTGGCTTCTTCTGGATCTACACTGTTTGCAAAGGCAGGGCATATCTGGGACCAGCAGGACCAGGGTTAGTACTAACATAATCACAAGCAGATGACATTTTGACTTCTGTTTTTTCCTTAAAGTACTAATGTAATAACAAGCAGATGACATTTTGACCTGTTTTTTATGTATTTTTTAGGAAAAATAAAGACTTGATATTTCATGTGAATCATCTGCTAATCTTCGCTAATAATCTGACTGCCTTCGAACACAAAACTGCCCCTTTCGAACTGTGACAAGGTAATCTTCATTAACCGGAACATTTCACAGGGCATACAAAGACAAACTGTGATACTTGTAAGGCAATAAGTGACCTTGATCAAATTGATACTAAAAATCTGATTTTAAATGGAGATTGTCCAAATAAATTGCGTTACAATGTGTCATTCAAACGTATAAATTATAAAATAAACAAGAACAAGAATTTAAATTTCTTTTCCGCATATTTTCTTTATGAGTTATCTGAGTGTGACTGTGTTGGGGTTTAACGACACGACAACCCTTGTGGGTCATTTTTTGTGTCGTCTCCCAGAGAAAGGGAGAAAATAGATAAAAGAGATAGTAGCGGAGATGAAAGAGAATGACAGGGAAGAAAGAGGAACAGGAATGAAAGCAAAGAAACAGAAGAAATAGAAACATTCCCCCTCTACCTTTACCTGCTACAAGGATTGCAATCCTTGCCCAAATGAATCTTTCTTTCAAATGTCACTTTTTTTGCCAGTTTTGTTTTTTTACCTTTAAACTCATTTTATCATGCAACTTCCGGCTCTACTGTACAAATATACACAACCAAATAGCATAATATTTTCCAAGTGATATTATGCTAGCACAGAACTAATTTCAACCATTTCGGTCAATCAAACTCCCAATTCCGCGTCCTAACATTCTATAAATAACAGAAAAAAAAAATGCAAGACTAAAATGTTTAAATGAGCCCTAGAACCTGTTATATACCAATACAAAAGTAGGTCTTTTATTGCATTGCATTTGGACTGTTTAAACACTGTGTACAATGTCTTCTGCAGTTACAGTTGTACGAGGGTGAGTCAATAACTAACCAGCCTAACTTATTTCCAGTTGAGATCCACCTCTTCTTTTTCAATGTAATTGCCCTCTAGTGTGATGCACTTAGACCAACGGTGTTCAAGTGCCATCAGCCCAGAACTGAAAAAGTCAGGGTCTTTTCCATTTACCCACTCCTCAACTGACATCAAAACTTCTTCACCAGACCGGAAATGAAGTCCACGGATATCCTTTTTCAAGTTTGGGAATAGGAAGAAGTTGCTAGGAGCTAGGTCAGGCGAATAGGCAGGATGTGGTATTAATTCATACCCGTTTCGCTCTACAGCATCCATTGCAACTTTGCAAGTGTGGACTCTCACATTGTCCTGTTGCAGCAAAACACCTTTAGGGAGTTTACCTCAGTGTTTATCACAGATGGCGGTTCTCAGCTGGTCTACCAAGTTTGCATAGTACACTCCAGTTATTGTACTTCTCTAGGGTAAGAAGTCCAATATAATAACGCCTTTTGCGTCCCAAAATACTGTGGCCATCACCTTGCCAGCAGATGGTTGCATCTTGAACTTCTTTGGCCTCGGGGACTCAGGCCCTACCCACTGACGACTCTGAGCTTTATTCTCTGGCTCATAATAATGAACCCAAGTCTCATCTACAGTCACCAGATGCAAAAGAAAATCATCTTTTGACCTTAAACACTTCAACAAGGCGCTGCATACTGATGCTCTGGTTGCCATTTGCTCATCGCTAAGGGATTTGGGGACCCAACGGGCTGTTAGCTTGCGCATACCTAAACGATCATGTAAGATTGTTGAAACGCTACCATGTGAAATGCCTAATGCCTGTGCTATTTCTTCCACCCAAATTCGCCTATCAGAGTACACCAGATCCCGAACTTTCTTACAAATTTCTTCGTCGGTGGCATCCAGTGGGTGTCCAGACCTGGCTTCATCTTCTAAAGGCGTTCTACCACGTTTGAATTCCCCTACTCAGAATTTAACCTAAGCATAAGATGGTGCAGAAAACCAATAAACATCGGCTAACTCGCCTTGTATTCCCTTGCCTGTTTTACCTTTTAAATACAAGTACCGAATTACAGCACAGTACTCAACTTTAGATGAAAAGCATGCCTTTGCATCACTAGCCATGTTTGACATTCAATATCTTATTCAAGAATGACTCGATACGTGTGCAATTTTGTACCCAGGTATAAAACATATATTGAAACAAAGCATGAAAATCATGACCATCTCGGTCCATCAGAAATGGGACGGGCCAGTGATTTTTTTAGGCGTGCGTCCTGCGTCCTGTACGCATAATTTCACCAGAGGACGCAATAAATTAGCCTCGGTGAGTCCCGTGGACTCATAAAAAATCTCGAATGTACGTACGTTTTGCTTCTTGAAGTCTACTTTCATTTTTGGAAAAAGCGAATGCGCAAGCGGTGTTTCAGTACAGTATTTGGTAAAAGCCAGTACTGAAAGGCATCGTATCTCTACGGTACACCGATTTTACCTTTAGAGTCAAATAATCAATACCAAGTTGTCCAGTATCGGAGGAAACCGTAGCGGATACTAAAGTATTGGTTTTTAGTCTGATGAGATCTTTTATCGTAACACCGTTTGACCTTGCAATTGTCAACAGGAAACAGCGATCGTTTTTTGTTTCTTTTTTTTTTTTTTTTTTTTTTTTGAAAGAAGAAAAAGATGCACCCTAAAAAGATAATAAAACTAGACCCCAAACAGCAAACGCTGTTCGGTCTGCTAGGTCAGCAAATCAGACCGACACGGACAACAAAGTCTGAGACTGCCGATGATGGCGATCTCGATAACGAAAACCCCCAGTCCCAAACTGAACCCACAAAGCATCAGACAAAAATGTCTCTGCTTTGTATCACTGTCTAGTCAAAACAGACAAAATGTCTGTCCTTAATCATGTATCACAGGTATTTGATCATCTGTCACTAAAACTGAAGATTTAAAAAAAACCATTTTCATAAGCCTGTGGGTGAAAACATTTTAACACTTCACTTTAAATAGACAGTGGTATTATAGTTTCATATTTCTCAGGAAGATTTCTGGAAAGAATTAAAGCAACTCAGTCACCACTATTTACTTTTATTGCACATCCTATTAAAATACAAAGAAAGTAATTATAAAACACTGTTACACAAGTTTAAATGAAAAGTCTAGGACGCAACAAAATATTTCACCACGAGTCCCAGGCTGGATGCATAGTTTCAGTTTGGGATGCATGAATTCTGGACCTAGCGAGTCCCAGGACCCATAAAGGCAAAATTGTAAAAAAATCACTGGACAGGCTGATTATTTATTGACACGCCATCGTAGATAAAAGTTCATAATGAATTTGAGCTCTTGATGACAGTGGAAACTTCCTTTGAGAGATAAAATGCAGTTTTATTCCCACAATAATGGAAATTACAGACACAGTAGCTTTTTATACAATGTGGCTAAAGGCTTGTAAAGAAACAAATCAGACAGTATTCATATGTGGGATGAGATAACTAGACAGTCAAAGACAGTCAAGTCCTTTTCTTAATTATTTTGGCATTTCTGAAAAAAGAACTATAAATGTGTCCAAAGGACATGGATGCTCACATACTTAATGACAAACAGTGCAAATCCAGATCAGTTGGCTTCTTCAGAAGCCAACTGATCTGGATCTACACTGTTTGTAAAAAGGGTATATCCGAGTTCAGCAGGACTAGGGTTAATGTTGAGTGCCAAGGGAAAGAGCAGCTAGCAAGTACCATTTTTAAAGATTTTGGTATGACTCCGCCAGGGTTCGAACCCACAACCCAGTCACAAAGCAGAATGCCCTACCAGATGAGCCACTGTGCTGGTCAGGATACGTTCTCTTATTTGGAGCTACGTTTGCTTGAGCCTTTATTCAGGATACTGCTGAGAAGGAAATCCATCAAACTGGAAGGTGTTCTAGTTCAACTACCTTCAATGTAAGCCTAAGGAAAATTAGAGTAATTTTATAATAAGATGATAGTTTTGCACTTAATATTCAATTACAAGCCATTAACTAATGTGTCCTTTCAGGTATGCAAGACATCAAAAGGTTAAAATAGAGCACTCAACCTTACTTATAAAGGTAGGTTAATGATTTCATTGGATGCAGCATGTCTGCATGACTTTCTTATATACTGAAAGGAAAAAGAAACGCAGAGTAAATTTTATTCCTAAATTTCATTCAAGTTTGAAAAAGTTTGTTAAATATTTTACTATGATTACAAAACGGTACATGTATGGAACAAAAGTTCCAAATTTCATTGGTTTGTGATCAACAAGCATCGAGTTATTGAAGTTCATTGGTAGCTACCCCCAAATCTTGAAATCAAAATCAAACTGAAAATCAATATCGGGTGTGCCCCCCTCTTGCTGCCGTTGCTGCCCTAATTCTTCTTTGGATAGAGTTAACCAAAGCACTGACAGTTCGCATCGGGATGTTATTCCATTCATCGATCAACGCATTCCTTAGTTGTGCAAGAGTTGCGGGGGGATTTTGGCGCTTCCTGACCCTTCTGTCCAGCTCATCCCACATGTGCTCTATTGGGGTCAAATCTGGACTGTACGGTGGCCATGCTAGTGGTGCGATGTTATTGTTTGCCAGGAAATCCTGACAAACTCGGGCAACATGTGGTCGGACATTGTCCTGCTGCAGAATCAGATTACGTTGTTGCACAAGCAGGACTGCAACAGGACGCAAGATCTCATCCCTATACCTTACTGCGGTCATATTGCCCGCAACAATAATCAACTGTGACTTTATCCAGTGAGCAATGCCTCCCCAGACCATAACGGAGCCACCCCCAAACCGATCCCATTCGACAACACAGGCGTCGGCAAAGTGTTCTCCGCGACGTCGGTACACACGATGTAGACCATCTGCGCGACAGAGAGTGAACCTAGACTCGTCCGTAAAAAGAACTCGTCTCCACTGCCTCATCGGAAATAGCCTGGGCGCATGCGCCGTCAACCACGCCATACGACGCAACCTACGTGTCTGGGTCAGAGATAGACCAACGTATGGACGACGAGCTCGAAGACTAATCTCACACAATCAACTTCCAACAGTCTTCGGAGAAATTTGTCGATTATGCGTACCTACTGTATTAAGGGCAGTTTCGGTAGCAGTGAGATGACGATTCTGCAAATGTGCCAGACGGATTGTCCTGTCTTGACGTCGCGACATCACGCGTGGACGCCCAGGCCGCGGTCGGTCTGCTAAATGCCCTGTCTCCCTTAAACGTCTAACAAGACGTTCAATTGTTGAGACGTAAACCCCAAAATGATTGGCAACTTGCTGTTGCCTCTGACCTTGCATCAGCAACGCAATTGCCCTACCCCTCTGAACATCAGTCAATCGTACCATGATAGAAAAAAAGTTCAAAGTAGCGTAAAAATGAAAAGAAAAATCGGTAAAAGAATCAAAGAGCGTTGTGTATCGTTGAAGTGTACCAAATGGTGTGAGGAAATCTTGTGCTGAAGGTTTAAACATGCTTGTTTTGCACGAAATTTTGGCTTTCCGTATTGTCCGTGCAATGCACTGTGTAGTGCATGGTTGAATGATTTCACACACTGGGTAGATACTAAATTGACCAAAGACTCGTATACCCGCGGTTCACATTCACAGTACAATCTGTAAAAGTGTATGGTTATAGTAAACACCGTAAAAAATGGTTAAAATAAGAAGGAAAAAACTCTACCCTGCGTTTCTTTTTCCTTTCAGTATACATTTGTAACTCCTGACTTTTCAGTCATTCTGATTATATATTTGCACACCCTTCTGCATCCTCCAACTAGTTGAAACTGCTCAGAAATATATAATAATAGATTTCAGAAAGATGACCATATGAAATCAACAATAATTAAGGGTACTGGCTGCACTTGGTAGATTTCTGCCATTTTTACAAGGGAGACAACTTTTGCGATTTCCTGTTTGCTTTCCTTCACAACGATCTCATTCTGAAAAGGAGTCTTCTCTAGAAGGAAAGAATTTGCTCCCACTGGGAGCAAATTCTCTCCTTATAGAGTAGACCCTTTTTCAGGAGACAAAACAAATTTGTTGTCTCCCCTAAAAATATATCCATTCCCCTTAAAGGGACCAATTTGCATATGGCATATTTCGAACAGCCACTTCATGAAGCAGCTTGCTTGTTTTGGCAAGACATCATTATCAAAGCTTGTCAATTCCACTTAGCTCCAGGAATGTGAAACAATATTATGACTTGGATTGGCTTATGTCTATGAGAAGGCAGGATCAGACACAGACAAACCACTCAAGTCTTTCTAATGCCGGTTAAAAACTGACGATACTTGTACTAGAAGGTCGCACAACTGTAGTCACTCATTCATACTGCAAGAAGTCACAGACTTGTACAGGAAAATTCTTAAAACTCACACAAAGGTCTATGCCTCCTTTCACAGACAAGGCATGGTCTGGAAGTTACAAATACAACGTTCTACCAAAATTGCACCCTCTCAAATATATATACCCATACCTCCAGTTATTTTTCTTATTTCTGCACGAAAAAATATGTTGTGGGGTACTCATTGGAAGCACTGATGAGCTATGACACCCCAAAAATATATGGCGTGTGCACAAAAAAAGACAGATGGTGGCCTTTATTAGTACTTGATTTGAAAAACTGAGCTGTTTTTTATGCTGAAAAACTTTTATTTTGTATGCTTTCTAACAGTGTAGATCAGCCTTTGCAAACAGTGTAGAGCCAGATCAGTTGGCATCTGAAGAAGCCCACTGATCTGGATCTGCACTATTTGCCATTCAGTATTTGAATTTGTATCAACAACATGGATCAAGTAAACTGATTGGCTGAAAATTAGAAGTGGGCGTAGCATCTTAATTTATTCAGCACGACAAAGGTTAACATTCTGACCTCACCATGATTATCGGCTTGGCCAAGATAAAGGGTACACCTGATGTTGCAAGAAAGTCATTTTTTGAACTTCATACTAACATATTGCCATATTTAAAATTTCTTTGTACAAACCCCCACAGAGATTCTCCTAAAGTTTTTTCTATTTGTATACAGTAGTTAAAAAGTTACAGTAATTCATATGCAACTACCCAGTGTGGCCTACGGACTGTACATAGTGAAGCATAACATAGGTAATTTATATTCAAAAGCACAATTTTCAGCTTTCTGAATAAGTTTTTTCAAAATGTATGTACTACTTCTTTATCATTTATAACATAAAATATTTCTTCCTTTCAGGTCAATTGATTTTTTGACAGAGAAACACTGAGTAGTGTATTTTTATCGCACCTGCTTGTAGCAGGGTGCGATATAGGCGTCCGATTTTCTGTCCGTCCATCCGTCCGTCAGTCCGTCCGTCAGTCCGTCCGTCCGTCCGTCTGTCAACATTTATGTCGACGTTCGACATTTATGTCAAAGTTAGTATTCTAATCAACTACAAGACTAAACAACCATCAAACCTTACATGAAACATCTCCCTGACCTCCTGACTTTGCAACATAGGTGTCCGCTTTTCTGTATGTCTGTCCATTTGTCCGTCCGTCTGTCAACATTTATGTCGAAGTTCGACATTTATGTCAAAGTTAGTATTTTAATCAACTACAAGACTAAACAACCATCAAACCTTGCATGAAACATCTCCCTGACCTCCCGACTTTGCGACATAGGTGCCCACTTTTCCATTCGTCTGTCTGTTCGTCTGTCTGTCTGTCCGTCTCTTAACAGTTCTGTTATGTCGAAGTTCGACATTTATGTCAAAGTTAGTATTCTAATCAACTACAATTCTACAACAACCATCATTCCTTGCATGACACATCTCCCTGACATCCTGACTTGGCAGATATGTTGACCCAGTGACCTTGACCTATATTTTGCGCTCCATTGACTTTGACACAATTTACGTAGACGTTCCAGATCTTCTCAACTATAAGGCGTACAACTACTGCATAGTGCTTCTTCTAGATGTACAGAGTTGGCAGGTACCTTGACCCGGTGACCTTGACCTATATTTTGCGCTCCAGTGACTTTGACATATTTTGTGTCGACGTTCGATATCTCCTCAACTATAAGGCCTACAACCATCAAACCTTGCAAAGTGCTTCTCCTCAATGTACTGACTTAGCAGATACCTTGACCTGGTGACCTTGACCTATATTTTGGCTGCAGTGACTTTGACATAATTTACATCAACGTTCCAGATCTCCTCAAGTGTAAGACCTCTAGCCACCAAACCTTGCATAGTGCTTCTCTTATATGTACTGACTAGGCAGGTATCTTGACCCGGTGACCTTGACCTATATTTTGTGCTCCAGTGCCTTTTACACATTTTACGTCAACGTTCAATATCTCCTCATCTATAAAGCCTACAACCATCAAACCTTGCATAGTGCTTCTCCTCAATGTACGGACTTTGCAGGTACCTTGACTGGGTGACCTTGACCTATATTTCACGCTTCATTGACTTTTACACCTTTTACATCACCCTTCCATATGTCCTCAACTGTAAGGCCTTCAACCACCAAACCTTATATAGCACTTCTTCTCGATGTACTGACTCGACAGGTACCTTGACCTGGTGACCTTGACCGATATTGTGCACTCCAGTGACTTTGACACATTTTATATTGATGTTTGGTATCTCCTCAAATATAAGACCTACAGCCACTAAACCTTGCATAGTGCTTCACCTCATTGCCCTGGCTTGGCAGGTACCTTGACCCAGTGACCTTGACCTATATTTGACACATTTTACGTTGATGTTTGATAACTTCTCAACTATAAGGCCTACAACCACCATACCTTGCATTGTGCTTCTCCTTGTTTCACTGAATTAGCAGGTACCTTGACCCGTGACCTTGACCTATATTTCATGCTCCAGTGACTTTTACACATTTTACGTCAACGTTCCATTATCATTGGGCTGTATAATACGAAAAGTCAGTGCTGAAGATGTAGCCATTAGAGGGAATGGCACTGGCCAAGAATATATGTGCCCCATTAGGCACTTTGTCTACATTTTTTTCAACCCTGTTTTCCAAGTAAGCACTGCTAAGAATGAAATAAACTTCAACTTATTTAATAACCACATTCTGATTGTGGCTCCTGTGACTTTTGCGCCAGCATGTGCGATGACGCCTTCCGTGGAATTCTTGTTCAAAATAAACACTACTTTGTGATTTAAAAAGAACCTTACAAAATAAGTGTTTAAATTGCTAATATGATGCAGACAGTATCTACAGATATCTCTCTATGCATACAAAAGATCAATACTTAATACTGCTTGTTGTTATTGTTTGTACTGATGCATTACAACTTACCCTGAAAAGGCCTACGGACTGTACATTTACATAATACATTCAAAATCTTATTTAAACCTAAATTCTAAGATATCTGGCTGTCATGTACATTTTTCAAACTGGTATATGCTTCACAGTAACTGATGCACATTAAACTATGTGAAATGTTTTTTTTTTTTCTTTTATCTAAATTTACTCAAAAGAAACAAAACAAGAGTGAACATTCTTTAAATTCAGCTCAACAAAAATAACTAGGCAAACAATACAATCAACGTTTAATGAACTTATAACTGGAATTATTACGGTAGATTTCCCTTTAGTTCGAACAGGTAAAAAATAAATATTGATCCGGGTGTTCGAATTATACGAAAATCAGTTCCAGAAAAAAAACACTGTTCGAACTATTTTAAATTGCGGAAAATCTCCGATAAAAACTGAACGAGCATGCTAAAAAAATCAATAACTAACCATCAGTCCCTGTGTGATGTGTCGACGATTTGAGCTATTTTCCCACTGTTGATTGAACTAGAACGTAACTCGCGGTATTTACCGATAATTGCTCATGGTTGTGCGAATTCCCTAACAATGGACCATTTTCAATGACAAAAACATTCTATGTCACTTTCTGCTTATCCTCAGAAAACAGTAGCCTGGTCATAATCATAAACAATTGACGTCACTCTAAACTTTCTTCAATTGAAGAGTAACATTATCATTTTGATGCGGATAATTGTCTTTATTTGTAATAAGTCATCCGTATACTATGCATTTCAACATTCCATAGACTTTGGTGCGGACGTGACACACGACAGTTGTCTAAGGCGATCATCAAAAACCGTCTATAAAAACATCAAACTGATCGCTTGCATAACGGAAAGCGGTCATTGAAAAAAGGTATCTTACCAACTAAAACAAAACAAACAAACAAACAAAAAAAAAACTATAATAGGGCAGCAGTTGTCGCATCCGCTTATTCCGATCAGGACCAACAGTTTGCTTGACAGCGTTAACAGGACTTAGAAATGTTTTTATGCGCAGCCTGATTTTGGCCATCGTTTCTTGCCCATGAAGTAACCATTTTGCGTTTCACGAGTCTACCGGAAAATCCCAGAGTTCTGACTAGTAAAAAGCGCACCTTATTGCAAATGCGAAAATTGCTGATCCAGACAAGTCGGCGCGGTCCGATAAGGGTCTAGTTTATTTATAGTGCATACTTACAAGGACAGGTATTCTTTACGCATGATGTTAGCAGTTTTATTATTTTGAAAAGCCTGTGCAGCCGATCGGGTTGCGAATAATTCGTACGATCCTTTTTTCTCTTGCGGACACCAGATTTTTGCTCACGGGTAATCTCTGTGAAACATACTTGTTGACCTTGTTAACCTTTACCGATTCAGCAGACAACGAACTGATAACATTTTTCTTATATTTTTTTTTTTCAGTGTACACAATTTGACATTTCAAGCAATTCGTCTCCCGAGGAGACTATTTGCAAGAACAGTCGGCTGCTATTTTCTAGGACAAAAATAGAAAACTGTCATCAGTTTGTCGTTTGCTAAATTTGCCCATAGCATGGTAAGAACTAACATGCTTAAAGTAGCATCTGCAGTCAGCTAGAGAAACAGTGTTAACACAGATCAACCCTTAAAGCGCCATTCACAACTGCAGCAAAAAAAAAACTTTTTTAGTTTATTTCTATTTATTTATTTATTTTTTTTTTTTTCAGAGAATAAAGTCTTGACATTTCAGGTGAATCATCTCCTAAGCAGATGCTTCATATGAAATTTCAAGACTTATTTTCTCTGAAAAATAAATAATAATAAACAAAAAAACGTTTTGCTTGGCGCTTTATGGGTTAATATACAATCTAGCGCTGCCTTCTGTACAGTTTTAATTAATCCAAATAGCGCCAATCACAACTGCAGCAAAAAAAAAAAAAAAAAAAAACACAAAAAAACTTGTATTTATATTTTTTTTCGGAGATTCTAAGTCTTGACATTTCAGGTGAATCGTCTGCAGCAGATGACATTTTGAGTTTTTCTTAGTTTTCAGATAAACAAGTTGACATTTCATGTGAAATTTCCGCCCAGCAGATGCTTCACATGAAGTGTCAAGAAAAATAATAATAAAGAATAAAAAATTCAAAATGTTGTCTGCTACAAATTTTGCTTGGCTCTTTAAAGATTATTTTCCATTCTACCGCATGCCATCTGTACAGTTTAAACTAAGTCTTAGAGCGCCAATCACAACGGCAGCAGAAAAAATTCTATTTATTTATTTTATTTTATTTGTTTATTTTACTTTTTTTCAGACAATAAAGTCTTGACATTTCATGTGAATCATCTGCGAACGAAATGTCATCACTCATTTCTCTTATTTCACTTTTTTTTTAAATAAATAAAAAAAATCAAAACGTCGTCTGCTAAAATTTTCGCTTAGCGCTTCAAGGGTTAGTTTAAACTGGCTGTCAATCAGCTATAACTGTAAAGGCCCTCGTATCATGTATGAATGAAATCTGAGCCGAAAACGCTTTGATGTTAACATAGGTGTGAAGACATTTAACCTTTAAAGTGCCAAGCAAAATTTGTGGTATTTATTTTTTCTGTTTTCAGAGAAAACAAGTCTTGTCATATCATGTGAATTGTCTACCAATATTGTCTACCAAGTAGACAATTCACGTGAAATGTCAGGGCTTAATTTCTCTGACAAATAAGAAAAAGTAAAAAATGTTGTTTGCTGCAGTTGTGACTGGCGGTTTAAGGGTTAACGGAGATACAGATAAGTTGCTGAATTAGAAATGCAAGAGCGTGTAAAGGGTATTACTTCATTTAATCCTTAATGCGCCAATTACAACTGCAGCAGAAAACAGTTTTACTTTTAAGTTTTTCAGAGAACTAAGCCTTGAGATTTCTTGTGAATCATCAGTCAAGCAGATGCTTCACATGAAATGTCAAAACTTTTTTCTCTGATAAAAAAATAATAATGGCTAAAAATCAAAATTTTGTCAGCTACAAATTTTGCTTGGCTCTCAAAGCCGATAATTATAGAGCGCTAATACACCGATGCTAAAACACTGATTACCGGCTTTTCAGTGCATTTTGGTCTCCCGCTCTTCTCTGCGGGTCTTTTCATTTCAGCGGACAGAAATTTATTTACTCTAAAACGAATTGGGCTTCTTGGGTGTAAAAGAAGAATTAAGGCCATCCTTAAACTTTTGTAAGTTTGCTGTGCTCTGACCGACCCGCAAAAATCGCTGCGATTCATTTTTTTTCCCCGCAATTTCCAATTTATTTTTTTTTTCCTCGGGGATCAACCTGGTTCTGTCCATTGCGGTTACTGTATTAATCCGCCTATAAGACTGTTTTTTTCCACACAAAAAAAAGCCCCCAAAAAACAGACCCGTCTGTATTATCAAGATCTTCGGCCATATCGGCATTTTCGGCAAGTCCGGTGGTGCCACGTGGTCACGGAAAGTGCTGATCATTGAAGCCGGTAGAAAGCTATAATGTTTACCTTCGTCCATTGACAGAAATTTACTAATCCAGACTAATTAAAATCACATTATGTTCCAAAATGTTATCCATCCCCGAGGAACACTAAAACCAATTCGTTTTTTCCTTACAATGAACACGGGAAATAATTGCACAGACTTTTCGGATTGGTCCATTAGGTAAAACGGGTAAGGAAATTAGATGTAAAAAAAAAAAAAAAAAGACTGAACTCTTAGCACGCCGGGCAAAATTACTTCAGAAATATTTTTTTCTGATGCATATATGTCCCAAAACAGGTTTGACATTTCATGCAAGTTATCTCCAATGAAGACATTTTGCGTGAAATGTCAAATTCAGTTTTCTTGGAAAAATGTGATCAATTTGTCGTCTGCTGAATTAGCCCACAGAGCTGTAAAGGTTAATCATGTACATTTCAATGACACATTCACAAACTAGCCACATGATTGACGGGTGAACAAACCTATTGCCATCAAAGGAATCGGCCACTTTTATAATCCCTTTGATGTTACTAGAAATTTGAACTGTGATAAACAGACCTTATTTTGTTCATACAAATTAATCGCAACCAGATCGGCTGCGCAGGCTACACAGAATAATAAAACCGCTAATATTATACATAAAGAATGTCAGGCCTTGCAAGTATGCAAATAAATAAAATAGACTTATCGGACTGCGCTTATGAGCACATTAATCTGGATCTTCCTTTTTCATATTTGCGATAAGGTACTTTTTTTGACTTGTCGGAACAGCCTGTCAGTAGGACGCTGCATGGGATTCATGTAGAGGTAGACTCATGATCCGCAAAATAGTAACTTACTTTTTGGGCAAGATACAATGACCTGGACCAGCCTGCGCATTGACTGTTTGAAACGACGCTCTGTTTCTGGGCCCTGCAAACTCTGTCAAGCTAACAGAGTAGGTCCTGATCGGAATGTGACACCCTGCCCTATTTTTGGCTTTTTTTTTTTTTTTTTTTTTTTTTTACAATCGGTAAGATGCCTTTTTTGGTTTCAGTATTTAATGACCACCTGCAGAATAGCAACGAGGAAAATTGTACCTTATAACCATTGCAAAATACAGAGACCCAGATGAGTCTGCGCTTTAAAAAAAAAACGAATTCTGATTTGTTTTTAGGCTCTTCAGAATCAGCTTTACAAATTACATAAATTTTCAACTGCCTGCGAGAATGCGTTGACCCGAGTGCTTCGGTCACTATTTTGATCAGTCACATAAGCGGCGAGGTACTTTTGTTGGTGACTGCTTTCTTTGTTAAATTAAGTTTATTTTTTTTGTGTAACAATTCATGTGTATCATTTTTTTTTTCATCGGATTGCACACGGAAATTCGAGGTACGTAATGTTCATCAACGAACTATACATATACAGTTTGTGAACCGTACTTCACGTGTTCGAACTATTTAAAAATGAGTTTGACAAAAATACGTGACTGTTCGGACTAAAAGAGCAATTTTCGGGAGATGATTTTAAAACAGTAAGGGTGTTCGAATTATTCGTGTGTTCGAACTAATAGGAAATCTACCGTATGTTATCTTGAAGACCTATTAGTAATCTTCACAAAATCAGGGAAGCATGAACAACATTTCAATGTAAATGATAATCTGGGTGGCCTGGACTACGGACTGTACACTTTAAACTTACTACATGTACATGTATTAAAAGCCAGAAGATCGAATAATATTTATCATCAAGTGGCAATTACTGTTCAATGTTTCCATCATTCAAGCATTGTTAAATGTTAAACAGAAATAAAAGGAACTTTACTATTATGTCAGTTATAAAACATGACATTCAAAGTCTTCAAAACTATTTAAATGGTTCAAAAACAACTAGAAAATAAAATAATTCACTCTGGTGCCAAACTTTTATCAATTTAACAAACAAGAAACCATTTTCTTCAACTCTTAACTCAAACTAAGGTCCAACAAAGCAACAAAAACACTTTTTTTTAAACATAGCTAATGGTATAACTGGGGCTACAGACTGTCCATAAAAAATCTACATACTTTGTCATTTACATGCATGATTTGAGTTCCAATACCTGTATCACAACAGGCTCAGACATTATTCATTTTTGAAGTCACTGAAATTTCTAAGTTGTGCTGTATATGGTTTCCAGTTGTTGCAGAAACACTATTGTTTTGCATTTCTGATATACTTAAGATGAATAGTTTGAGCTAGCATATATTTTGCATCAAAGTTGCAAATTTGAACTGAAACTTCAAAAAAGATTAGATGTACATATTTTTAATTATAATCTTTTATCACTAAACACAATCAGTTAGTAGAATCAACACTAGTTATCAATTATAATCGATCAGCGGCACAACACTAGCATTTGTAGTGGTACACTTATGGTACCACAAATTTCTACATTACCATAATGGGTAAAATGTATAATTACAACATTAAGTATTAAATTGTTATTTACGTTACTGATATACAATATTGTATTCAATGGAAATAATTAGTCCTGAAAGCATGTTAATACTTATAATGTACAGTACACAATTCTACTTATTAAACAGTGTTTTCCTAATAATTTTAAGTCATAAGAGTTTAGACCAAGTCTTTAAAGGAGAAATACCTAGGACTCCAGGTCACTACAATCTCTGTAAATATGTATTTACGTATGTAATGATATTAAAAAAAAATAAATGCTTAAATAATTAGTGCTGAAAGCATGCTTGTACTTATAATGTGCAGTACACAATTCTACTTGGCAAATAGTGGTTGTCCTAATAAAGAT
Source organism: Anodontia alba (assembly GCA_964016985.1). NCBI lineage: Eukaryota > Metazoa > Mollusca > Bivalvia > Lucinida > Lucinidae > Anodontia > Anodontia alba. Next base: position 97,173,524 of record OZ024825.1, on the reverse strand, counting down.
AATTTTAAATCCTTAACACAATTTAGGCCCAGTCTGTAAAGGAGAAAAACTTCAGGCTCCGCTCCCCTATGCCTGAGTAGATATAAGGCATGTGTTTACACATGAATTGATATCCAAACAAATTTAAATGCTTAAATAATACATTCTTAGGTGATGAAAATTTCTGAGGACTTTTGAAAGCACGTATATATATTCAATGTAATAAGAAAGTAAATGTATTGTTATGTTGTCAACTTATTTTATGCTATACCCTATTTATTTTTTCTTTGTCAACAACAGACATGCAAAATTCTGCACGCAGGTTGGAAAGCAGCCCAGACATGCCAATGTATGTCTCAGAGCATCCTTGTACGGAGGTCTGTCAAAGTCAAACAAAATATTTTAGTTATGATCTACATGAGCTGAAAATATAAGCATCGTTAGTCAGCATATAAATAATGCATTATTTATGTACAGTCCGTAGTCCTTCTAGTTATTTTCATTTATCATAAGTTGAACTATCAAATCATTTAATTATTCTTTAAATTCTAATATACTATTACAAGAGGATCTTGAACAATGTTTTACATACAGTTTGTTGACATCAATTCTATCTGAGTACATTATTTTGTGAGCCATAATCAGATTTATGCTCAGAGTGCAGTATCATTTGTGTATTGACTTTTCAATATTCCTTCTGATCAGTGTTTAAAATTCCTCAGCACAGCCACTTTGTGTTATACTGTGCATGTAACAATATTAAAACTGAAAATAAAAGAGACTGCTTACTTTATTAAGTTTTTAAAAATCAAAAATTGTAGGGGCTACGGACTGTACGGGGCTACGGACAACATATTTTTGCATGTAGAATTTCCTTCTTATTTGCTATAAGGAAAATCTCTTGTCAGTCATCAGGCCTGCACACCATGCAATAAAAGAGGAAAACACTTTTTTGATACATGTGATTATCAGCAGAATACAGCACCTTAAATTTTGGGGCTACGGACTGTACAAAATATTGACATTTTTCAATTGATTTTTTTCATTATTGAAAAGATTTTCAGTAAAAAAGTTTTAGAAGATCTGAGTTAAAACATGTCCAAATACATGAAATTGCATATTTTTCTCTTGAAATTATTTCTATTTAATACTGAATGCTGGCATTTCCACATATACATGGAAAATGGAAAAAGTATAACATACCTGTACCTTCACATATTTGGTCATAAAACATTAAAATATGTGTCAATTGTTAAGCCATAAAAAGTAATATTACCTGTAAAGTTGGCTTGGTTAAATGATCTTAAATTATTGTCATAGTTTGTATAAAGTTCTTACTATATAGCAGTATAAAGAACAGCCTTTTTATTTTGCAACAATATAACACACAAAAAACTGCAATTTATGAAGCTTTCCAAGCCTGTGACTTGAAACTAATTAATTTAAAGTCTATAAAACTATATATCGCCTGAAAGGTTTGTGTCCAAAGAAATCAGAAAAGTCACAGCCAGCAATATATGCTTTTTTATAACTTAGAGATTGATGTATAACACATGAAAGAACAAAATGACCCCTTTATCTTGGCCAAGCCGTTATGGAAACTCCTCTCTGAGAATGTTACCCCCTCCCCTTACCCAACCACTCATATAGTACAACTGGGGGTTCTAGGAGTATGATAGCATCCGTAAGCATTAGAGTCAGTGAAATAAAGACAGTGAGGTGCCTTCCTTTTATTAAATATATAAAACTGGACACATTATTTGCTAATAAATCCCCTGATAAGAATTTTTGTTAACGATAGGTAAAAATTCTAACAACACAGGAACCTCTTAACAACATGATTCATTAAAGCATGGTTTTGGATACAACTCAGTTTAAAGATGGATCCCAAAAGGCTGTACGCAAACAAAAATGAATAGATGTAAAAAAAAAAAAAACATTCTATATAATCTAAACATTTAGTGCTGCTACAACACAATTGTTAACCCTTCTCTTGCTGAACACATCATGCCCTGTCTTATCAAACAGTGTAGATTCAGATCAGTTGGCTTCTGAAGAAGCCAACTGATCTGGATCTGCACTGTTTTTCATTAAATATGTGAATTTCTATCAAAAACCTGGATCAAGTACCGGTTATCTGATTGGCGGGAAATTAGAAGTGGGCCTGGCATCTTAATTTATTCAGCAAGGCAAGGGTTAAGCTACCACAGTTTTTGCTTTGGATCCCAGCAATAGTGTTATAAAGGGGTTGTGGTGTACTCTTCTTACAAACTGTTTTCATAAAGCAATCTTCAATTCTGCAAATTTGGTGGTCATAATCTGCAGGAAGTAATTATTCTTGTGTCCTGTGACTTTTGTCTTCATCATCTGTCTCCTCCTACCTAATCAGCCCAATATAACTGACCTACTGCTGAAAGTCATAAACCCCAATATGCATTCACCTTTTTTAACCTAAGTTTCACATTAATTTCTTGATTGTTTCATGTAATAATAAACACTGCATAATACACACAACAAATCTCATTTTTCATAAATTTCAAGGGCAGATTACATTAGAACTGGGATAACTAGAGTTATCACATAGTGGCCTAAATTCCCAACATTCAACATGAAATATCTTGCGATGTAGATGACCTAGGCTACATGCACTAAAATGTGATAAATCAGTTATACCATAGTTCTGCTCATGTACATGCGATAATGCTATATAACTAAGACTTATCACATAGTGGCCTAAATTCCCAACATTCAGCATGAAATATCTCGCGATGTAGATGGTCAACATGCATGCAAATGTGATAAATCAGTTATACCATGGTTGTGCGCATGTACGTGCGATAATGCACTTGCTCACGCTCATGCATTATCGCATTGTACATGCGCACAAACCATGGTATAACTAAGACTTAACCAATGGATGTTCCATTGTCTCTATGTAAATAAAAGTAAAGTTAATTCTCATTAACCGAAAATTATACCATAGCTGGACCATGGGATAATTTTCAGTTTTGAAAGTTATCCCATGGTTTATTTACAGATCTAACAGGATCAAATTGTTTTCTGGAAAAAATAAACATATCATCAACATGTTGTCTGCTGAAATTGCCCAGACAGCACTAAACATAAATTTTCAGCAGATAACATTTTGAAATAGTTTTCTTACTTTTCCCAGGAAACTGGATTTGACATTTCATGAAAACTGTCTCCAATAAAGACAGTTTGCATGAAATGTCAAATTCTGTTGGCTGGAAAAAATAAGAAAAGTATCATCAAGTATATTGTCTACTGAAATTGCCCAGAGAGTGGTAAAGGTTAGAGGAACTTCAAAATCACTTGCACTGAGCAACTTTCTATTTAAAAATGACACATTCAAGTTTTTGTTGAATAAAACACATACAACCAGACAGTCTGTCTGGAGTATATTATAATGACCAAAGCTACAGCTGACCAACCAGACTGCACCAAAATGGGAGATTCCTAAAAATCAGTATCATCATATTTTGATTTTTCTGAAATCTACATACTTGCCTTTTTAATAATCCAACTTGTGTGGTAAAACAATACCTAAAAGCCAATGAACCAAACATATCATTATAACTGTATTTATCCTAAGTATTGGGACCTTAGCAAACAGTGCAGACCCAGATTAGATGCCATAGAATTTGATAGCTGCTATTAGGGTCTACAATTCATCCTGCAGTCTTGAGGAAGATTAACAGGTAGTAAAATGGATATGCTCAAATATAAAGGAGTTTTGGTGTTCTAATATTTAGGGTAGATATAAAAGCAAAAAGGCTATATTGCCTGACACTTAATTGTTATCTATGAAACACTTAAGTGAACCAAGTCAAGCAGGATGATTTCATAAGTGTTGCATAGCTCCTGATATGATAATTTTTTTAACCAAAAAGTATGATATTTTTCTTTTTTTCTCCATAAAAAAACAATGTTGTGGTACTCATAAGGAGCACCTCAGCAAGGTGCTTCTGATGAATACCAGCAACATGGATTTTCGAGGAGAAATAAGAAAAATATTTTTCTGATACCCCTCTTATCCAGAGCTACGTTTGCACAACTCCAGGTAAGAGGGCTATTCAGCTGAATAGTTTTCTTATTTCTTAATAAAAACATACATTGTGGGTACTCATTAGAATTGCCTCGCAGAGGCAATTCTAATAAGTACCCACAATGTATGATTTTCTTGAAAAATCAGAAAAATATCAATACTTTTGGGGGTTGAAAAAATGTCATACCTGGAGCTATATTATTATGTTTGTTACTCAAGGCATTAAGAGATCAGTTATTGATTGTTTCTGTATGTAATCAATAGGTTACTTACACCCAAATGACAAAGAAAATTGTCAAGTGAGGTCACCGGACCCCTCCATAATCTTTACTGTCAATTCTTTGGCCTGTCAAGATTTCTGTGGTTTTTGTCACTAGGAATGACATTTATGTGAACCATGACAAATCAAAAGACACCTCACTATTACCACATATGATATGCAAGCGGCAACATGAGAAACAGCTCTTATGCCCCATGCAATCAGTGACAGTCTCAATCAGTCTGCACATCTATGGTCCAGATAAGAGGGGGTATCCACATATTGTTTTTCTTTAATATTTCTCCACAAAAACATATATATGATGTGGGTACTCATTAGAACTGCCTCGGCGCTTCTAACAAGTACCCAATAAAATAAGAAAATAAGAAATAAGAAAATTATCAGTACTTTTCTGTGGATAAAAGCACCTTATCTGACATCTTAAGAACATGGCATCTGCATAGCCTGATCTGGGCTTTCACTGTTAACAATATATTTCACACAACCATATTTACCTTAACCCTTGCCATAAATCAAGATGCCACACCAACTTCTAGTTAGTCAGCCAATCAGATTACTCGATCCAGGTTGTTGATACTAATTCACATACTTAATGGCAAACAGTGCAGATCCAGATCAGTTGGCTTCTTCAGAAGTCAACTGATCTGGACCTACACTGTTTGCAAAGGCAGGGCATATCTGGGTTCAGCAGGACAAGGGTTAAGTATTTGGATGGAGAAGTCTGAGCAAACCCTGTAAAATCGAATCAGACGCAAAATGCAGCATCTGATCATGGTCTACACTGTTTGAAGCTCATAAAGCAATTTTCAGACAACTGACTCCTCCGTCAGGCAGTTATAACCACGCCCACTTGAATTTCCTTAGACAAACTTTGTATTGATATACCTGTGCTTACCTGTAAAAAGCATGAGTTGATTTGTTTGTCTAAAAACATTGACAATTACCTTATTAGCTATTTTGAATGGTCAGTTGCGGTTGTCAGTTGACGGAGGAGTCAATTCAACAGAGAGTAAAATTGACTTGCTTTAATTTTAGGACACGTATGGTAATGAGTTAAGGCATCCAATTTTTAGGGTACATATCGTATCCATTAAGTTAGAGCCAAAGTCCGAAGCTGATATAACTGCATGAATGCAAAGGATGATATGGGCTTTCTTAACCAGCTCCCTTTTCACAAGATCTCTTATCACATGTAATGCCACAAATGTGGATAGCATAAACCCAGATCAGCCTCTTCAGTTATGTACCATGAACAGGATCTTAAGAAAGAAAAAAGAATGTGCACAATACTGGTTAACCATTCAGAGAACTAAGCCTGCCCCGTAAAAGTGTGGTTAGATAAACTGACCCCTCTCGACATGGCCCCACTGGACTGACTGAGTCGTAAAACCTCAACACAAACAAAGGATCTACAGACTAGAAAGTCAGACAAAATATCTGGGTCTTTATTCTCAGAGGATCTGAATCCCAAATATAAACTAAAAGAGCAATTGGTGTTGGAGTCATTGAAATTGGTTTTACTGTATCATCAAATTGTTGTCTGCTGAATTTGCCGAATGGTTTTCATACATTATGGGAACTTCATGTAAAACATACCCAGCATTTCCTATATTCTAGCTAGTAAAACCCAGAAATGGCAGGTGCCCACTGTCTGTGTATATAACTAAAGCTATCATAAAAGGTGACTAATAAACCCAGAATAAACCCACAAAAGAATGTTGCGGACCTCGGCGGGGGCTGAACCCACGACATCCTGGTTTCCAGTCGGATGGCACATCCAACTGAGCCACCGAGGCCCTATTATTTAAAATAAACATGATAAAAAAAAAATAAATAACATGATAAAAATTTCATAGCACAAACTGCTACTCATCATCACAATCATTTCTTTGAAAGTTTATGAAAAACTGTGATGTGCTCCACATCACAAACTTGAACAGCCAGACTGCAGTGCCAAGGGCAGATAGCCCTGCAATGAAAAGATATGTCAGGCACTACTATTCATCATGCTGATCATTTCTGTTAAACTTTCATGAAAATCTAACAAGAGGGCCATGATGGCCCTGTAACGCTCACCTGAGCAACATAGCACTTTGAGAGCCTGATCTAGAACTGATCAAAGCAAACATTCTGATCAAAGTTCAAAATGATTATAACAAAGTTTTCCACTGATTTGGTTCGGTGGCCTAGTTTTTGATACCAAGTGACCCAGTTTCGAACTTGACCTAGAACTCATCAAGACAAACATTTTGTGCAAGATTCATGATGATTGCTTGAAAAATGTGACCACTAGAGTGATAACAAGATTTTACACTGATTTGGCCCGGTGACCTAGTTTTTGACCCCAGGTGTTCCAGTTTCGAACTTGACCTAGAAATCATCAAGACAAACATTTTGAGCCAGATTCATGATGATTGTTTCAAAAATGTGACCGCAAGAGTGTTAACAAAGTTTTCTGCTGATTTGGCCCGGTGACCTAGTTTTTGACCCCCAAGTGACCCAGTTTCAAACATATCCTAGAACTCATCAAGACAAACATTTTGAGCAAGATTCATGATAATTGCTTCAAAAAATGTTACCGCTAGAGTGTTAACAAGGTTTTCTGTTGGTTTGGCCAGGTGACCTAGTTTTTGACACCACGTGACCCAGTTTCAGACCTAACCTAGAAATCATCAAGACAAACATTTTGAGCAAGATTCATGATTATTGCTTCAAAAATGTGACCGCTAGAGTGTTAACAAGGTTTTCTGCTGATTTGGCCCGGTGACCTAGTGTTTGACCCCAAGTGACCCAGTTTCGAACTTGACCTAGAAATCATCAAGACAAACATATTGAGCAAGATTCATGATGATTGCTTCAAAAATGTGACTGCTAGAGTGTTAACAAGGTTTTCTGCTGATCTGGCCAGGTGACCTAGTTTTTGACCCCAGGTGACCCAGTTTCGAACTTGACCTAGAAATCATCAAGACTAATATATTGAGCAAGATTCATGATGATTGCCTCAAAAATGTGACCGCTAGAGCGTTAACAAGGTTTTCTGCTGATCTGGCTCGGTGACCTAGATTTTGACCCCAGGTGACCCAGTTTCGAACTTGACCTAGATTTAATAGAGGCAAACATTTTGAGCAAGTTTCATCAAGATTGGGTCAAAACTATGAGCTGTAGAGTGTTAACAAGTTTTTCCTTTGATTTGACCTGGTGACCTAGTTTTTGACCCCAAGTAACCCAGTATCGAACTTGACCTAGATTTCATAGAGGCAAACATTCTGACCAAGTTTCGTCAAGATTGGGTCAAAACTGTGACCTCTATAGTGTTAACAAACTAATTGTTGACGACGAACGACGGACGACGGACATAGGGTGATGACAATAGCTCACCCTGAGCTTTTGCTCAGGTGAGCTAACAAAAACTGCAAAAGTAGTTTGTGTGACAGACAGACTTAACCCTTGAATAAACTAGACAAAGTGCCCAGTGGGGCACGTATACCCCGACCAGTGCTACCGTCACTTTTTAAAGAGCACAAAGTATGTAGCTTTGACTCTGGAGATGGCAGTTGTATGCTATATGTTATAATACTGAAAAAATTCAATCACACATAGTATGAAGCCCTTGACCTCAAAGATCAGGCACATGTGAAGGGATTGAGCTAAATAAAACTTTAGCCCTATAACTATCACCACAGACCAGTGAAATCAATCAGTCTTTATAATATAAGCAAAAATGACATTTGTATGAAAAGTCTGTGACACGGACTTAAAAGCCATGCCCCAGCTTGGGGATGGTGCCGAGAAAAACTTTAGACCTATATATACCATCATGCTTAATATTAATGAAACCAACAAAAGGGTCTTCATAATATAGCTATATAAATTTTAATGAAAATTTTAAGGTGACCTGCCTACTCAATGCCCTCTACATATTGGTAAAGTATCACAAAAATATCTTAAAAATTTTTTAGAGTTATTGCCCACAAAAGATTTAAATAACCAAGGGAGAAAACTGCAGAATGGAGTCAGAGTGTCATTCTTGAATGTGATTCGCCTACTCAATGTCCTCTACATACTGGTGAAGTATCATGAAAATATCTTAACGTGTTTTAAAGTTATGGTTCGCACAAAATTTTTACAATTCTGGAGACAAGGGGAGATAACTCATGGACCTAGTCAGTTAGATTTGTCTTTCTTGTACTTGACACCCCTACCAAATGCCCTCTACAACCGGACAGTTTCCTGAAAATAGCTCAAAGAGTAGTTAGGAGTTATGGGGTGCACACTAATGTGTTTATGGACAGACAGATGGATGGATGGACAGATGGATTCCATGCTGATAGCTATATCCCCTAAACCTCTCGGTAGGAGGATAACAAAATTCAACAAAAGGTCTTGATGGTATAGCTATATAAACTTGGATGCAATTTTTTTTACTTTTATATGAAATTTCTAAGTCTGTGACCTTGACCTTGACCTCAAGGTCACACCCCGGGATGGGGATGATGCTGAGTAAAACTCTAGACCTATATCTACCAACATGTAAAATATAAATGAAATTCCTCAAAGGGTCTTGATGGTATAGCTATATAAACATAAACACAAAAATTTTGACTTATTTATGAAAATTCTGTGATCTTGACCAAGCTTATCCCCCTGGACAGGGTTGGTGCTGATAAAAACTGTTATCAGTTCATTGTCTGCTGAATCGGTAAAGGTTAACAAGTATGTTTCACAAAGAGATGACCCGTGAGCAAACATCTGGTGTTCTACAAAAGAAAAAGGGATCTTACAAGAATTACTCGCGACCCGATCGGCTGCGCAGGCTATTCAAAATAATAAAACTGCTAACATCTTGCGTTAAAGAATATCTGTCCTTGTAAGTATGCACTATAAATAAACTAGACCCTTATCGGACCGCGCAGACTTGCCTGGATCATCAATTTTCGCATTTGCAATAAGGTGCGCTGTTTACCAGTCGGAACACTATGGAATTAACCGGTAGACTCGTGAACCGCAAAATGGTTAGTTCTTGGGCCAGAAATGATGACTTAGATCAGCCTGCGCATAAAAATGTTTCTAGGTCCTTTTAACGTTGTCAAGCAAACTGTAGGTCCTGATCGAATAAGCGGATGCGACAGCTGCTGTCCTATCATAGTTTTTTTTTTTTTTTTGTAGTTGGTAAGGTACCTTTTTTTAATTACCGCTTTCCGTTATGCAAGTGTTATGCAATTAGTTTGGTGTTTTCATGGACGGTTTTTGATGATTGCCGTTAGACAGCTGTCGCATCACATCCGCACCAAAGCCAAAGCGTAGTATACGGATGACTGATTACAAGTAAAGAAAATTATCCGCATCAAAATGACAGTGTTACACTATAATTGAAGAGTTGAGAGTGACGTCAGTTGTTTATGATTATGACCAGGCTACTGATTTCCGAGGATAAGAAGAAAGTGACATAGAATGTATTTGTTACTGAACATGGTCCATTGTTATTGATAGGGAATTCACACCACCATGAGCAATTATCGGTAAATACCGCGAGTTACGTTCTAGGTCAATCAACAGTGGGAAAGTAGCTCAAATCATCAGACACATCAACCAGGGACTGATGGTTAATTATTGATTTTTATTATGTCTCGTTTAGAGTTTTTTATCGGAGATTTTCCGCAATTAAAAATAATTCAAACAGTGTTTTTTTTTCTGAAACTGATTTTCGTATAATTCGAACATCCGGATCAATATTTATTTTTTACCTGTTCGAACTAAAGGGAAATCAACCGTAAGCCTTATATCTACCATCATGCTAAATATGAATGAAATCCATCAAAGGGTCTTCATAATATAAGATCTTATAAACTTTAACATAAAAACTTTGACCCTAAGACAAAAATAAAGTATGAACGAATAATGCTTCAACAGATGGACGGACATACTAACAGATTCCTTGCTGATAGCTATATCTGCTCAACCTTTCAGTTAGGGGATAATGAAATTTAACAAAAGTTCTTGATGGGCTAAATAAACTTAAACACAAAAAGTTTTACTTTTGTAAGAAAATTTTAAGTTCGTGACCTTGACCTCGGTCACACCCGAGGTGGGGATCATGCTGAGTAAGACTCTAGGCCGATATCTACCAACATGTCAAATATAAATGAAATTCCTCAAAGGTCTTGATGATACAGCTATGTAAACTTAAACACAAAAAACTTTGACTTTTTTACGAAAATTCTAAGTCCGTGACCTTGACCCCAAGGTCACCCCCGGGGTGGGGATGGTGCTGAAAAAACTTCAGACCTATATCTACCATCATGCCAAATATGAAATCCATCAAAGGGTCTTCAAAATATGAGGTCTTATAAACTTTAACGCAAAAACTTTGACCGTAAGACAAAAATAAAGTATGAACGAATAATGCTACAATGAATGGATGGACAGATGAACAGATTCCTTGCTGATAGCTATATCCGCACAACCTTTCAGTTAGGGGATAATGAAATTTAACAAAAGATCTTGATGATATGGCTATGTAAACTTAAACGCAAAAATGTTTACTTTTGTACGAAAATTCTAAGTTCGTGACCTTGACCTCGGTCACACCCGAGGTGGGGATCATGCTGAGTAAGACGCTAGGCTGATATCTATCAACATGTCAAATATAAATGAAATTCCTCAAGGGTCTTGATGATATACATGTAGCTATGTAAACTTAAACACAAAAACTTTGACTTTTTTATGAAAATTCTAAGTCCGTGACCTTGACCCCCGGGGTGGGGATGGTGCTGATAAAAACTTAAGACCTATATCTACCATCATGCCAAATATGAATGAAATCCATCAAAGGGTCTTCAAAATATGAGGTCTTATAAACTTTAACGCAAAAACTTTGACCCTAAGACAAAAATAAAGTAGGAACAAATAATGCTTCAACGGATGGATGGACAGATGAACAGATTCCTTGCTGATAGCTATATCCACTCAACTTTTCAGTTAGGGGATAATGAAATTTAATAAAAGGTCTTGATGATATGGCTATAAAAACTTAAACGCAAAAATTTTTACTTTTATATGAAAATTCTAAGTTTGTGACCTTGACCTCGGTCACATCCAGGGTGGGGATCATGCCGAGTAAGACACTAGGCCGATATCTACCAACATGTCAAATACTAGACAAAGTGCCCAGTGGGGCACGTATACCCCCGAAGAGCGCTACCGCCAGTTTTTAACGAGCTCAAAATATGTAGCTTTGACTCTGGAGATGGCAGGATGGATGAATTCAATGCTGATAGCTATATCCCCTAAACCTCTCTGTAGGAGGATAATAAAATTCAACAAAAGTTCTTATGGTATAGCTATATAAACTTAGATGCAATTTTTTTTTACTTTTATATGAAATTTCTAAGTCTGTGACCTTGACCTGAAGGTCTTACCCTATATCTACCAACATGTCAAATATAAATGAAATTCCTCAAAGGTTCTTGATGGTATAGCTATATAAACTTAAACACAAAAACTTTGACTTTTTTATGAAAATTCTAAGTCTATGACCTTGACCCCAAGGTCACCCCTGGGTAGGGGATGGTGCTAATAAAAACTTTAGACCTATATCTACCATCATGCCAAATATGAATGAATTCCATCAAAAGGTCTTCAAAATATGAACAAAGTATGAACAAATAATGCTTCAAAGGACGGACGGACAGACAAAAATATTTCTTTCTGATAGCTATATCCACTCAACCTTTCAGTTAAGGGATAATGAAATTTAATAAAAGATCTTGATGATATGGCTATATAAACTTAAACGCAAAAATTTTTACTTTTATATGAAAATTCTAAGTTCGTGACCTTGACCTCGGTCACACCCGGGGTGGGGATCATGCGGAGTAAGACGCTAGGCCAATATCTACCAACATGTAAAATATAAATGAAATTCCTCAAGGTCTTGATGATACAGCTATATAAACTTAAACACAAAAAACTTTGACTTTTTTATGAAAATTCTAAGTCTGTGACCTTGACCCCAAGGTCACCCCCAGGGAGGGGATGGTGCTGATAAAAACCTAAGACCTATATATACCATCATGCCAAATATGAATGAAAACCATCAAAGGGTCTTCAAAATATGAGTTCTTATAACATTTAACGCAAAAACTTTGACCCTAAGACAAAAATAAAGTATGAATGAATAATACTTCAACGGACTGACGGACAGACAAACAGATTCCTTGCTGATAGCTATATCAGCTCAACCTTTCAGTTAGAGGATAATGAAATTTAATAAAAGGTCTTGATGATATGGCAATATAAACTTAAACGCAAAAATTTTTACTTTTATATGAAAATTCTAAGTTCGTGACCTTGACCTCGGTCACATCCAGGGTGCATGCCGAGTAAGAAGCTAGGCCGACATCTACCAACATGTCAAATATAAATGAAATTCCTCAAGGGTCTTGATGATATAGCTATTTAAACTTAAACACAAAAAACTTTAACTTTTTTAATGAAAATTCTAAGTCCGTGACCTTGACCCAAGGTCACGCCTGGGATGGGGATGGTGCTGATAAAAACTTTAGACCTATATCTACCATCATGCCATATATGAATGAAATCCATCAAAGGGTCTTCAAAATATGAGGCCTTATAAACTTTAACACAAAAACTTTGACCCTGTGACTTTTTTACGAAAATTCAAAGTCCGTGACCTTGTTCCCAAGGTCACCCCGGGGTGGGGATGGTGCTGATAAAAACTTTAGACCTATATCTACCATCATGCCATATATGAACAAAATCCATCAAAGGGTCTTCAAAATATGAGGTCTTATAAACTTTAACGCAAAAACTTTGACCCTGTGACGGAAAGACGAACGAACGAACGAACGAACGTACAAACGAACGAACAAACGAACGTACGTACGAACAAACGGATGAACGGAAAAGCAAAAACTATATACCCCCACATACTTCGTATGTCGGGGGTATAATAAATGAAATTCCTCAAGGGTCTTGATGATAAAGCTATATAAACTTAAACACAAAAAACTTTGACTTTTTTATGAAAATTCTAAGTCCGTGACCTTGACCCCAAGGTCACCCCCGGGGTTGGGATGGTGCTGATAAAAACTTTAGACCTATATCTACCACCATGCCAAATATGAATGAAATCCATCAAAGGGTCTTCAAAATCTGAGGTCTTATAAACTTTAACGCAAAAACTTTGACCCTGTGATGGAAAGACGAACGAACGTACGAACAAACGAACGTACGTACATACGAACGCACATGGATGAATGGACGAACGGAAAAGCGAAAACTATATACCCCCACATACTTCGTATGTCGGGGGTATAATTAAGATGCCACTCCGACTTTTAATTTTCAGCCAATCAGATTACTTGATCTAGATTGTTTCTATAAATTCACATATAAATTTACATACTAAATGGCAAACAGTGCAGATCCAGATCAGTTGGCCACTGATCTGGATCTACACTGTTTGCAATGTCAGGGTTTATCCAGGTTCAGCAGGACAAGGGTTGAATGCCAAGGGAAAATAGCCCTGTAACCAATTTATGTCACACTTCTAAAGCACTTCTAATGAGTACCCATTTGTTTTTGTGGATAATAAGAAAATATTAATTTGCATACTCTTCTTATCCTGAGCCATTATGGAGCCAAGGAAGACTAATTACCATATTTATCCTAAATATTCAGACCCTTATTCATACAGTAAAATTCTGCTATTAAGACCACTTGAAATTAAGAACACTCTACTATATTAAGAACAGCTTTTAGCAAGCCCAAATATTTTTTTATTACAGTAAATGTCCTAAAATAGTACACTAAAGTTTCTGACAAACTGGCATATGCAAACAGTATATACCCAGATCAGATTGCACCTTCAGGAGCAGTCTGATTAGGGTTTACACTGTTTGCCATCCAACTAAGTATTTCTGGGACAACTGAATAGAAAGCAAAATTTAGGCCAAAGAAGTATGGTATAAAGTGTTCAAAATTTTAGGACATCTACCATATCGTATATTGGATATTAAGACCACCTCACTAATAAGACCACTAATTTTTGACAGTGCCAAAAGTGGTCTTAATAGTGGACTTCATATGGACCATCTCCCTACCTGACAGTCCACACAAAATGCCAAGTTTTATTTTCTCTGAAAAATAATAAAAAAAAAGTTTGGAATGTAATCTGTTACAGTTCTTTTTGAATAGCATTTTAAGAGTTAAAAGAAACAATGGCCATCTTGACATGAGCAATAACTAAGTTACAAGAACACAAAACCATGCATACCTTATGAATTCTTCCCATCCACTATTTCTGTCACAACAATTTCATTCCATTAAATAGTCTCTATGAGATCAATTTGTCAATTTCATCCCATCAAACAAACCTGTAAAAAGCAATTTTATCCATTACAGATGACAAAACACAGGTTATATACCACAGAAACAAAAAATACTAAATAAATGCCTCAGTGGTTATAATGGTGTGCAATCAGGTTATTGAACCGTTCAATATATCTGCTTCTTTTTTACCTTTACCACTCTCAGGGCAGATTCACCAGACAACAAACTGATATTGTTTATATTTTTGTCCAGAAAATAGGCTTTGACATTTTATGCAAACTGCCTCCTAAGGAGACTATATGAAATGTCAAACCCTATTTTCTGGGCATAATAAGAAAAATATTTCAAAATGCCTGATGTTTTTTTCAACATCTTATTAAGCATTAGATGTGATAGGAAGACCTGTCTTATAACATACGAAACATAGAAGGAATAGACCAGCCCACGAGTTTGCATACATATATTTACCCTAAGTATTTGGATGCCTTAATTCCTTACCCTAAAATCTGAACCACAGACTCTAAGGGGAATGATCCTTGAAAGCAACGATGACAATGATCACACATGCAAATACGAATATAGCTGATACACCAAAGTTTTCTGGGTCAGAAAAGCTAGTTTCAGCTAATAAAGCCTCATTAGAGACCATCAGATAATTTTTCAATTCCCAGAATGAGTTCAATGTTCATAAAAGACCAAAAAATTTTAACTAAACTAGTGAATTACCAGGAGACGTTTTATAGCCACCACATGACACTAACATTAGCTGTAGTGAAGATAAGTAAATTCTAAAAGAAATGGTCATGATCGAGAGCAATGAACAGACACAAAAATGAAAACAACAACAAAAAAAAACAACAAAAAAATGAAGTATCAAAGTCTGCTTGGCTAGTCCAGCTAGTTTTGGGCAATTAGACTTCATCAATGATCTTCATATCAAGGAATGTGTTTAACCCATTGTAGTCTGGAGACCCCTAAAAGTGTAACTGGCAAACAGTGCAGACCCAGATCAGATGCTGCAGAATGTGGCATCTAATCAGGGTCACCACTGTTTTGCAGATAGTTTAGTCATTTTTCTCTAGGAATACAGTATCTAAATCTCATAGCAGGATGTACCTAAAATTGAAATTGGACTCTTCCAATATTTAGTGTTGGGTGGTCTATTCAGTCTACAAAGGGTTAATGATCACAAAGGACCAGAAAATTTAAACTACACTCTATAGTATTAGGCAGACATTTTATGTGTACCTCATGGTAAAGTGAACCCTCGTTACAATGACAGAATTTGTTCCCAAAGCTGTTACCATTATAATGAATTTGCTGTTGTAAAGAATCCTTAATGGACAGAATGATATGTAAGAAAGGTATTGATTTGTTCTTATTTCCTTACATAACATATGTTTTGGATATTTGTAAGAATCACATTGCTGAGGCAGTTCTAACAAGTAACCAAAACAAATGTTTCTTTAAAGTCTTAAATACAATATTCTTGCATGATTTGTGACTAATTGTTACCTCTAATTGTTTTGTGGCAGTGAAATTGTCATTTAACCCTTGTCCTGCTGAATAAATTAAGATGCCATACCCACTTCTAATTTTCAGCCAGTCAGATTAGTCGATCCAGATTGTTGCTATAAATTCACATACTAAATGGCAAACAGTGCAGATCCAGATCAGTTGGCTTCTTCAGAAGCCAACTGATCTGGATCTACACTGTTTGCAAAGGTAGGGTATATCCGGGTTCAGCAGGACAAGGGTTAATGAATTTTGTCATTGTATCGAGTGTCGGTATAAAGAGGGTTGTCTGTACTAACACCAGCTCAGTGTAGTGGAGATAAATAGATTCTAACGGGTCACACGAATCACCGAAATACCGGAATACTACCGAAATACCGGAATACCGTGAAAAATATAGGCATACCTGTGAAAGACACCTATTAAAGACACCAATATTGGCTTTAATTAATCAATTAAGTAATATTATGTCAACGTAATGGAAAAGGGATAATACTTAAACGTAAAATAATTTGCAAATTGTCTTTGAAGTGTTTTTTTTATTTGAAAACATTGTTGATAGTCCGCTATAGTCCGGAATACCCGTGAAAAATGTGAATTACCTACACTTCAAACGAAAAGTACATACAGTACAAAAACAACAAAAAACTCTTTACCCCGAATATCGGCGTTTTGCGGACTTCCCCCAAACACTCGGAATCAAACCGCGTAAACATAATATTCGGCGGACAACACTCGCCAGTCCGCGCAAAGTATGTGTTATGCAAAGTTGTGCAAAGTTACTCGGAATCGTAATGTTGTACCCGGAGACATTTTTCCACCATATAGAACAGTCTGTGTGAAGGTTATATCGTTCACGCTCATGCGGATGCGCAGGTTGATCTGAGTCTGCGCTGGTCGCAAAGGTCTTATTATCCCAAAAGTGTTTTCCAAATTTCCGCATTCCGATCCACCAAAATTAGGTCAATTCCCGTTTTCTTAAAATATTTACCAATGCTGCCTTGTTCCCTGAATATATTTGGGTGCTCCCTAGGTCCAAAGAAAACCCCGGTAGCCCCATTCACTGTTCGAGCACGTGACATGGGCCTCAATAACGCTCCATATGAAAAAAGTACCGGATTCTTCGGCTTAGTCTACTCCGGCCACATGTGAATCCGGAATGGTCATTTTTACTTAATATGCTGTAGAAAACAAAACAAACACATGAAAATCACAAAAATCACAAAGAGAATCAAACATCTGCCCCCAATCAACGAAATACATATTTATATTTGGTATTCCTGTAACTGCCTTTTCCCACGCAACAACCGCACGCGCTCAATATAAATGACGTACTAAGGTAAAAGACCGGGAAATTCTCACGCGCGTGCAGCAACCGCATGTGTCAATATTAATCAACTTAAAGGGGCGCTTCTGCTATCAAAGAGGCATTGAATCAATAAGACAGCCCATGTGAAAAGGGTGTCTGTCACACAAAAACACACACTTTACGCACACAAGGGGCAAGAGAGGCTAATGACAATTCAAATGAGTGAGTGAGTTTTTTTTACGTCCCAGTAACAGCTAGGTCATATAGTATCTCATATATATATATATCTCAAATAGTTTTCAAGTTATAGAGTGGACAAAAATATATATAGAAATCACTAAAATGGTTTCGGTGTTGAAAGGGCCATAACTCCAAAAGTAGGCTCTATCGTCAAAGTATATGAACTGTTGAAATGATTAATAGCTTATGAATAAGCCCACCCCGGAAAAATGTGCGGGCTCGACAAGACCTACATAGTGTTGACTGGACCGTTTTTAACTCCAGTTTAAACCAAAATTACGTCGGTACAAAAGTATGATTTACAATGTTCTTACAATGAACCAGACGACAAAACGTACTATAGTACAATGTACGTGCGACCAGCAAAGACTCGGGTCAGTTTGTGCATCGACCCACTATATAAAGCAAGCTTCTTGGATAGCCCGGAGTCCGAAGAAGGTGCATACTGTACGATCAGCAAAGGATCTGATCAGAATGTGATGTTACAGTCACACTGTTTATCCCACTTTGGACAGCCCGGCTATCGAAGGTAAATACGATCAGCGAATGCTCTGATCAGAATGTGCAGTTGCCCAGATTGACCCGAGACTTCGCTCGTCGCACAAGACGTTTTGTTAAACCCATAGATTGTAGGCGGTACATACGATAAGCGAAGATTCTGATCAGACTACTGATGTGCAGGCTCAGAGTGTGCAGGCTAATTCGTCTCTTGTACAAGTTATTATAGGTTTTACCATGCACAGACCCATGCGCGATTTGTTTCTGCAAACCATAACGCTTAACATTCTGGGTAAAGTTTTCAACAGACATTTTGAAATATTTTTATCATTCTTCCAAGAAAACAGGATTTGCATTTCATGCAAATTGTCTCCATTTGCATGAAATGTCAAATCCTGTTTTCTTGGTAATAAAACAAATAACGATTTTTTTTTCTTTTTTTGTCGTCTGCTGAATTAGCCCAGATAGTGATAATTCCATACCCGCGAGCACCAAGTGTTGTGTCTTTGAGCAAGACACTTTATCCTCGTATCTTAGTATTGGTTTCTACCCAGGAAGACTCAGCCTAGAATGTCCGCGAAGACATATATCAATATTATGTGAAGATGCCTTCCCGCCGATGCTAGGTTTATACGTGCGTCTCTTTTACTCGTTAAATTACGGTCTTGTTTTTGCATATCGAATGTTGAAGACACAAAAACAGAACACTTTACAAGGAAACGAAAGTTTTGAAGATTGCTCTATAAGCCATTAAAGATAATGTTATTAATGTATATAACGTAAGAGAATAACATAACAATATCAATTGTACCCTGGTAAATGCGGGGTAACGTCCTCACACTGCAGGATTTTACTCTTTTAAGGGAGCTAACTGCAACTGACTATTAAAAGGGAGTTATCTGCAATTGCTTTACGAGTCTGGCCCATGCGAAACGGGATGGGGAACAGCGCTTTTTTATACGAATCGCGCCAATTAAGCTTATATAATAAGCGTTTAACTAATACACTGAACCCTCTCCCTCCAGAAACTTGTAACTGCCAATCTTGAAGCAGTGGAATAAGCGAATGACCGCAGCAAATACATGTGTTTCATGTTGGGGATCGAATCGCGTTCGATTCCCGCCGGTGCGATATCATTTTTCCAATGAAGTCAGTGCAAACAACTTATAGCTCGAAAGCAGACGTGTCATATTTATATGAGGGTATAACGAAAGAGCTTTCCAGAGAGAGAGAGCAAAACTTGTAAGATTCTGGCTGGTCCATTTCAGGTACATCCGGCTATGAGATTTGGTTATTCCTAGAAAAATGGCTAAGCTGTTTTTGCAAACAGTGAAACCTGACCAGACGCCGCATTCTATCATCTCAATATCACTTTTTTTTTTTTTTTTGCTGTTGTTGTTGTTGAAAGAGGCATAAGACATCAAGTCACGGTGATCTAAATGGACAGTCGTATCCCTGGTCCCACCATCAACTGTCCAGGCCTCGATCAGAGCAGTGTAGATACATTCCAGCGTGTCCGTTTCTGTCTCCCTTGTCAAATGAAATGTATCCATACTTTAACCCTTGAAGCGCATAGCATATTCAGCAGACGGCATTTACATTTTTTTTTTCTTATTTTCCTGTGTAAATTAAGCGTGACATTACATGTGAATCATCTGCTGGGGCAGACGATTCAAAAGAAATGTTCATCCTAATTTTCACCGTAAAATACTAAAACATTAAGATCGACATCTCCTCTAGAACTTTCAGCAGTGTTTCGGGGGTTCAAACTATTTTCTTGGCAGCAGCAGCACCTTCAAAGTAATTTTTTTTTTTTTTTTTGCGGGGAGAGCGCTATATATAAAATTTCGCGATGTATTCGGAGTAATATTTACACAGATTGATGCAACGATTCTCATATTTATAAAGGCGTGCTGCTGGAACACATTATTTATATTAATACATTTATATTATATTTAAAATAATATTCATACAAGCTCCATAGATGTAAGGATGACGTTACTCATCATGATTGCATTGGTTGTTTAATCTGCGTAACTTTCAAACATGCGTAAATGATTAACTTTCGGTGTGTCGTGTTTGAGACTAATTCTGGCCACATATTTTTTTTTTATATAAAATTATTCACTCAATTGATAAATATTTTATACAAAAAGTCGTTTGTACTTTTCGTCTGAAGTGTAGGAAATTCACGTCTTTCACGGGTATTCCCGTCGTATTCCGGCTCTGATTTAGCGGACTATCAACAATGTTTTCAAATAAAAAAAAAAAACACTTCAAAGACAATTTGCAAATTATTTGAGGTTAAAATAGTATCCCTTTTCCATTAGGTTGACATATTACTTAATTGATTAATTAAAGCCAATACTGGTGTCTTTAATCGGTGTCTTTCACAGGTATACCTATATTTTTCACGGGTATTCCGGTATTTCGGTAGTATTCCGGTATTTCGGTAATTCGTGTGACCGGATTCTAACAAGGACAGCCATGAACACATATGCAAGACCTGTTGCTGGACAGAATGGTGCTCCCTTTTAACAGTCAAAGTTTGAAGTCATTATCTTTCATAAACCTGGTGCCATGTATTTCATTGCCTCCATTCACAGATGAATGAAGAGTAAACCTAATGTGCCTCAGCTCACACCTGGGTCACCGAGGACATCAAATCAAATATTAACATTGTGCAATCTAAATGGGGAAAAGCAAACTTAAATGAATGTTTGCACTTGTTCTTCTATCTTTAGAAGTGGCAGCCAGCTGTACTGTTTGGAATGCATACAGAAATTTGCATACAAGGAGTTAATCCTTAAAGCGCTAAGCAAAACTGTTTAACCCTTAAAACGCCAAGAAAATCTGCATCTGAAAATGTTGTCTGTTTATGTCGTCTGCTGAATATTCTTGCAAACTTTTCAAACCTATTTTTGCATGCTGGCAAACAGTATGGACCCAGAGAGGAGCAGTCTTATCTGGGTCCACACTGTTTGCAAAAATGACTTTTAAAATGACAAGCAGATGACAAAGCAGACGACAATTGTTGTGATTAGCAGTTTAAGGGTTAAGATACTGAAAAAGGAATTCAGCATGCAATGTTTTGATTTGATGTTCATGAACTGGGATGGAAACAAATTCACATAAGCTTTTTTTTAATCCTTTTTGTATATTTGCTTTACTCATGTAATGTTTATGTAGATATATTGATGTATGGACAAAATATATAAAATAAAATATGTTTAAACCAAAATTGTGCCAGATGACATTTATCCTAATTAATGTACCAAACAGGAACAGACAAGATTCTGAAATACCTATTCCATTTTTCAGAGAAAATAAGGCTTGACATTTGATGTGAATTGTCCACCAGGCAGCAGACAATTCTCACGAAATGTTAAGCCTTGTATTCTCTGTTATGATCCAAGAAAAAAATTCAATGTTGGCTAAAAGTTTGCAGTTTTTGCATAAATGTTGATGATGAGTTCAGATTTAAAGACGCATCAACCCATGAGAGTCATTTGCATCAAAATGGTACCAGATACATGCATTTGGTTTGGTATTGAAATTTTGAAATTGCTAATTTTGCATAAATTATCATCTCAAACATCACCTTATCTGGATCTATGGTCTCACCAGGTCTGCTGTTATAACTGATTCATATCAATTATTTCCATTCTGAGGGCCAACCTTGTGTAAATTAGACTGCCCCAAAAAAGAAATGCATTAGTAATGATTACTAAATGGCAAAAGAAACAAAGACAAAAAAAAAAAAATCTTATAATTGTAAAACTGATCTAGTGTATAAAATGCGCATGTAAATCAACAACTGAAGATATATTTGACTTGTTTACTCCTTATTATAAAGTATATTTGCAAGATGACGATGATGATTTTGTATATGTCCTTTTCAACATTATTTAAGTCATTTAAAATGATGGAAAGGTGATAAGGAAAGCATATGAATGAAGTGCCATACAGTCATGCATAGCTCTTGATCAGATGCTTTTTTCAATCCAAAAGTATTGATTTTTTTCTTATTTCTCCACAAAAACATATGCTGTGGGTACTTATTAGAAGCGCCTTGCCAAGGCCCTTCTAATGAGTACCCACAACATATGTTTTCGCAGAGAAATAAGAAAAATATTTACCTGATACCCGCTCTTATCTAGACCTATGGGACTCATGAGCTGAATTCTGCCTCCAGCGGAAATCGAACAAGGGACCTTGTGATCAGAAGTTGGAAGTGCTAACCTCTCCACCACCAGGACACTTCTTTACATGCAGGAAACTGCAGACCAACACATACAGAGATTTTTTTCTTTTAACCCTTAAAATGCCAAGAAAACCTGCATCTGAAAATGTTGTCTGCTTATGACGTCTGCTGCATCTTCTTGCAAACTTTTCAAATATATTTTTTTTTGCATATAGGCAAACAGTATGGCCCCAGATCAGACTGCTCATAGGGGAGAAGTCTCATCTGGATCCACACTGTTTGCAACAATGACTTTTAAAATAACCAGCAGAAGACAAAGCAGACGACAATTGTTGTGTTTGGCATTTTAAGGGTTAACATAAAATTAGGTAAAAATATTATAAATGTTTCTTTGAAGTTCAGAAGTGTTGCCTTTTCTTTTTTGGCCAGAATATATAACTGAAATTCTCTCTAATATAATCAATGGATCAAATAGAGCCTTTATTCTACTGGTTAAAGAATAAGATAACAAATAAATTGTTAAAGACAAAACAACATTTATCATATCAGTGCCACTGATAAGAAAAATACACACTGTATTCAGATAAGTATTTTCATAAGAAAATTATTGAGCCCTGTAAAAAAAAAAAACAAAAAAAAAAACATATGACACTAACCCTTAAAGTGCCATTCAAAAACTGTAGCAGATAACATTCTATTTTCTTCTTCATTATTCTGAGAAAATAAGACTTGGCATTTTCTATGACAAGCAGACAATTCACTAAATATCCAAACTGCATACACTTCTCCTAAAATTTGAATATGTCCATCACAAAAATAGATGATGTTTAAATCTTTGATTTTTTTCAGTTAACAACTTGCAACTGATTTTTTTCCCCATCCAAGTGACTAGCTCTCTTAATTCTGTATGATAACATATGTCCTGGGCACCAACCAGGAATGAGGCAAGCCAAATGAGTACTCACAACCTATTTTCCAATGCAGAAAGCATAGCTCCAGAGTCTAGATAAGAGCAGGTATTCGCATAATATTTTCCTATTTCTCCAAAAAGACATATGTTGTGGGTACCCATGAGAATTGCCTCATCTTGCAAGTACCATATCATAAGTTTTTTGTGAAGAAAAAGGGAAAATATCAGTATTTTTCATTTGAAAAAATACCTAACTACAGCTATGCAGAAACAAGAAAAATATTTATACTTTTTAGCTAAAGAAGCATCTTATCCAGAGCTACATGTACATGTATGTGATTAACCAAAACATATACAGCTTTTTTACAGGTTACCAGAAAAGCAAATGCTAGAAACTACTCTGGAACCTCTGTATAAGACGGTTCACTATAAGGTGGTTTCCAATATAAGACAGTTTAAAGGTGGATGTTAACCCTCGTCCTGCTGAATAAATTAATCTGATCTGGATCTACAGTTTGCAAAGGCAGGGTATATCTGGGTTCAGCAGGACATGGGTTAAAAGTGTTGTATCCAAACAAAATTGCATAGATCATGTAGAAAAAAAAAAAATGACCATTTAATATGGTCATTTTTCTACATATTTATACATTTTTCTTTGGATACAACACAGTTATTTAGCTGAAACATATTTGCTTTAGAGCCCAGCAATATTGTTATAAAAATGTTGTATATACACCAACTTATCAGAATACAGTATGGAAATGAATCTGCCTATACCTTATAATTAATAACTTTTTTTTCAGTTACTATTCAGTAACTCATTTATTCCCACCGTCAAATGGTATATCAAGGGTTGGGGAGGACCATCCTCAATGGTTGGGGAAGACCAGCAGTCATTAATGACTTGATTTTATTTAATCATTATGTCAATGGGTTGTACCTTGGACGGTGGACCCAATATATACTGGACTAGTAAACACAGTGCAGGTATTGTATTTATTGGAACAGTGCTCTAGCTAGCCCTATATGAAGGGGTGGGCTGCCCTTCTTGCTCTTTCCTGCCGTCCCTCTGCCCTTTTTAAGCTACCTTCTGTCTTATTTCAATTCCAGACATAAAACCCTACATTTTGGTGAAAATTTCATGAAAATCAGACCAAAATTAAAAATGTTATCAATGTTTAAGGGTCAGTGTTATGTATTTTTTAGGTATTTATTGTGGAATGGGATTATATTTTGTAACATGTCTTAATACTAAGCACATCACATGACACATGATGCCCTCATTCTTGTATGACCGTGCAATAAGTGCCCTATCCGGCACCCCTCTGTCCTCAAATCCTAGCTGGAGCACTGTTGGAAATATGTAGTTTGGGCTGAATTGTCATAAATTTGTATGATGAAGTTTAAATGCTCATATTTCAATTATTTCTCCAAAATCTGAGATTTGTTTTCAAAAAGCAATGGTTCAATATATATTACCTTTAATACTGCAGCATTATATTTAAAGAAAATCAAACAGTTTTTTGTAAACATCAACAAGAAACCAAGGTACCCATTTTAGCTATTTTTGGCACTTTTAGCAGGAAATCATCAGAAATACACCCAAAATGATGGTATAATTTCAATTCTATTAACTGTGACTTAACTTTTTAACCAAACCTATTAAAAACAATTCATTACAGCTTCAGTTATTACCCAAAATTATTTTTAATGACCATAGTGCTGTAAAATAGTGCTAAAATCAAGCCAAGACATCATATTTTGGCAGTTCTGTTAGTGACAAATCTGAGTATTATTAGGTCCAAGAGTGTACTGATAAATTTAGAATTCTGCATGAAAAAAAAAAAAAAAAATATTTACAAGCAGAAATCAGAGGTATACTAGAAATGCACAGTTTTAAATTTAACACATTATTTTCAAAGAAAACTTTTGACAAAATTTGCCCATCAGCAATCCCAAACCAGATTTCCTTAATATCAATGCATGTACCAAGTTTTGTTTAAATCCCTTAACATTTACTCAAGTTATCGTCCTGAAACTAAAATATGGGTGCCTTGGGCAGATAACTCTGTCAAAATTTGTCCATTAGCAATCCCAAACCAGATATCCATATTTTCAATGCACATACCAAGTTTGGTGAGAATCCATCAACGTTCCCTCATGTTATCATCCAGAAACAAAATACAGATGGACAGACAGATGAACGACTGACGGACGGTCACGCAGACACAGGACTTTCAACATGAAACCATAATACCCCACCCCCACCCTACTATTATCGTGTGGCGTGGTATAAAAACTAGATACAAGCTATGTTCTCAATTCTTTTTTTCTAAAATAATGACAGTGGAACAAAATATCACACATATGTTTGTGACAATATGCCTGGGTGAAAGACAGATTCGGGGCAAGAGATCCTGATGTTAAATGTCTTTGGATCAAAATGTCCCATTACCATTAAAATGATTCTGTCATGTCAGATAAAAGTAGACTGAGGTAGTAATATTATTCTAGTAGATGGTAGATAAAACCCAAAACTCCTCAGAACCTTGTGTTTACTCAAAACATCTCAAAACTTACACAAAACCATAGCTCCTGATAACAGCACCTTAGATACATGTAAGCTGCTTTTTTTTGTGTATTTACCCAATTAAAATTAAAAAAAAAACAAAAAAACTAGATCTGGCAGTCGATGGCACGCCATCGCGAATCCCCACACTTCTGGCAGAAATTGCCCTTGTACCACACAGCATAGTTTTAAGCAACCAGGCAAAATTCTACTTGTATGTTATTCTACTCATCATTCCCTTCAATTTGATATGCCACATGACCATGTTGTGAGAAACTTAATTTTTGACCCCGCCCCACCCCAAAGGTGTTCCTGGGGTCACAAAGTAAATCCCGTTCAATATGTTTTACATCTATCACTACTGAGTATATGTGCACATTTTCGCATAAAAATCTTTAAAATTGAAATTGGAAATTGTTAATATTTGACCTTTGTTTGTTTGTTTGTGTTGAGGTTTTACGGCCCAGTCAACCCAATGGGGTCATGTCGAGCGCGGTCAGTTTACCTAACCACACGTTTACTGGGCAGGCTTAGTCCTCTAAGCGGTTAACCAGTATTGTGCACATTCTTTCGCCAGAAACTGACAACTGCCCTTCTTGAATCAGCGGAAGGGAGAGAATGACCGTAGAAAATATTTCATGATCAATCTCCACGAAAGAATGTTGCCGACCTCGGCGGGGGTTGAACCCGCGACCTCCTGGTCTCCAGTCGGACGGCGCATCCAACTGAGCCACCGAGGCCATATTTGACCTTTTGACCCCTCCCCAGGGCCCCTGGGGGTGGGGCCAAAAATAAACGTGCTCTTGCACGCCCCACTTGTGTAAGCAAGCCACTCACCAAATTTGGTTGGATTCTGTCCAGCGGTTTGGGAGGAGATAACATAACGGACAGACGGAAGGAGGCGATAACAATATCCCCAACGCTTTTTCTAAAAAGCGTGGGGATAAAAAACATTCAAATTAAATCTATGGGGTAAATACCCAATTATCAGTAAATTGCTTCCATTAATATAACAGGTTACTCAAAAGCAAAATCCTGATACCCAGTTCAATTAAGAAATGGGTGGGTAAAAATAGACCAAAATACCCAATTGTTTAAAACCTTATCTATTTTTTTTTTTTTTTTTTTTTTTATTCAACTGACAATCTCAATTAAATACATGTACAGACAGAATATTTGTTACATAAGTATATGTGGTAAACTGACAAACGTAAGATTAAAATCAAGCACCAATGATCCATTCGCCTGTGTGACATACATGTTTATAATACTATAAATTGATGTACATTTCTGTTTACGACAATTACATGTACAAACATATTGGATTCCTTTAAAAGTACACATCAGTACCAGAAACTAACTAACATTTTTCGCCTGCGAGAAGCCCCCGCGACAATAATATTAAAAAAAAAAGAAAAAACGGAAATCAGACGCGGGAATTTCTCGCCACGAAAAAATAGCTGACCCACACTGTACCATCGAACTATGTTAAAACCTTAAAACCTTATCTAAGGCACTATGATAAACGGGAGTATCAGGTACAGCACTGTAGTTAATTTTTTGGCTCACTGAGTACAATGTATTTACATGTACCCACCCTTTCTTTTATTAAATTGGGTAATAAGATTTTTAATTGGGTATCAAAAAATTTTAGTACCACTGCATTGGGTGTTCAATAATTTCAATTGGGTAATTTGGTAAAATGGCTATAGTGGTGTTTTGAAACAAAGATGTCTATCTGCAAGACATATAAAGATATTCTGGATGCTGCACAACCCTTTACGCAGTATTTCAGTCATAATAATGTAAAGTTCACTGATTACTGTAGGTCAGGCTACCATTAGGAGTAGGATTGACTGTTGATGGTTGCCTGAGTTTTAGAGTATTTTATTATGGCTCAGTTCCACTGTGTGAGGTATGGCATGTATGTGGAAAGGGTAACTTAAGAGCTTTGACTGTGGCACTTCCTGGAAGTTTCAAGATAATTCAGTGTCCTTTGGGAAATATTTCAGACAATATAATGTATGCTAAATAAGTGAATTATTTCTGAAAGGACAGTGTAGGATCTGTGAATGTGGCACCTCCAGGATAACTTTGTTTCAAATTCTACTAAACTTCTAAATCTTATTTCAATTAACTTTTTCAAAAATACTTCAGACACATATTATCCATGGATACTTCTATGATTTTATGGTCTTATCTGATACATTTTCACCAGAACAGTGACTCCATTTCTATATAGTAATAACTGATTCTTTCATGATTGAGCTTACTGTGTAATATGCAGGATTGCAGTTGCCAATTGACTCACTGATTATGTTGGTTTGGGAAAAAAAAAGTACCTGTGTTTCTTATTACATATCAAATAAGAAATAGGGTCAGTAGGCTTTCTTGCCCTGCAATGCCCAATGCCCTTGCTATTCTTCCAGTTACAGTTCCAAGTTTGAGGTCGCCCTGTGCCAACATATAACCTGTTAACTGTCCATTGAATGGTCTAATTTGATGTTTTAAAAGTGAAATATCAAATTTAAAGTGCCTAGATTAGTTTGCATAACTGTTAATTTTGCTATAAGCCTGTCAGCCGGCAAATCTTTTGATCTACCGTCAGCAGGATGGAGTCTGTTCTAGTCTCTGGCTGTCATTGGGAAGGAGCTGGAGTAGGTTGAATTGGTGATTCTCTCCTGGAGAAACTCACTTGGTGCATTTGTCACTTTGGCAGGTATTTGTTGGTAGGTATAGCTACCAGATCAGTGCTCCAGCTAGTCCTATATGGAGAGGTGGGCTGCCCCTCTTGCCCTCTATTGCCGCCCCTCTGCCCTTCCTAAGCTGCCCTCTGTCTTATTTCAACTTCAGACATAAAATCTACATTTTGGTGAAGATGTTATGAAAATTGGTCCAAAATTAAGAAAGTTATCAGTGTTTAAAGGTCAGTTTTATATGTACTCTATTTTTGAGGTATTTATTGTGAAATGGGATTATATATTGTAACATGTCTTGATACTAAGCATATCAAATGACACATGATGCCCTCATTCTTGTATGAAAGTGTAAAAAGTGCCCTACCACACACCCCTCTGCCCTCAAATCCTAGCTGGAGCATTGCAGATTATGTTCTATTCTGTATAGCATGCTATGCTGAGCCTGCTGTGTCTCCCCAATTGAGGTCTCCTAGCATCTTAGTGACATATTCTAGGGTTCTTGTTGTGCAGTGGTTAAAGATTTTGCATTCAACCCCCTCCGAGGTCGGCAACATTCTTTCGTGGAGATTGATCTTGAAATATTTTCTGCGGTCATTCTCTCCCTTCCGTTGATTCAAGACGGGCAGTTGTCAGTTTCTGGCGAAAGAATGTGCATGTCATAATCATAATCAGATTTTTGATTAACGTGCAGGTACAGGGGCAACATCCACACCAGTGGCCCCCTTCCAGATAGCTGGCTTGCTGCACGCATGGCAGATCTCACACCAGATCTCCAGTTATGTCTATCATGAGGGTTGATAGCCGAGAGCTTCCACTCTCTGCAATCCCTCTCTGTCAGCTGCTTCCATGTCATTTTGGGCCTCCAAGACCCATGCTTTCCATCAACCTGTATGTCAAAGGCTGTCTTGATTGCACCACTGGAGCGTTCCACATGTCCATACCATCGAAGTCTTCTCTCCTTCAGAATGAGGTTCAGATCCTCAATGCCAAGCCACACAAGTAGCTCATTGGACCTGGTGGTGACAATGTCTTGCGGCCTGACATTGCAGATCTGTCTGATCATTGCCCTGTCATTTCGCTGCAGACGCTGGAGGTTCGGCTTTGTCAATGGCCAAGTCTCGCTGGCATGGAGCATTGCGCTCCGCACACAAGAGCTGTACACATGGCCACGTGTTTTGAAAGAGAGGTGGCATGACGAGAGGACTGGTAGCAGATCCCTGAACTTCTTCCAGGCAGTTTTCACACGTGGTTGAAAGTTCACAGCCACCTGCTGCTGAGAGCATGTCTCCTAGGTAGCAAAAGGAAGCTATCACCTCAAGCTTGTCAGGTCCGACCTGGACTTCCTTCTGTGGTCTGCCATCCAAGGGGGGTGCAGTTCCCTGTCACCGTGTACATCTATAGTCAGGGTCCTTTTTCAAGGGCTTGAGCCCACTGCATTTCTTATGCACCCAGTGCTTGCAGCCATTGCAGAAGATGCTGTTGCTGCCCACTCCAGTGCGACAGACAGAGCATGGAAACTCGCCTGAACTGCAGGAGGTCCAGTCCCGTACTGTAGATCATGATCTTTGTCTTTCCTTCATTTACTCTCAGTCTTTTCTTCTCCATTGCTTCTTTCCAAGTCAAGAGCCTCCTGACACATTCCTCAAGCGATTCAGCGATGATAAGGTCATCAGCATAGAGGTCCTCACAGGGGACCCCAGAGCGGAACTCTCGTGATAAGGCTTCAAGCACAATGATGAATAGCAGTGGGCTGAGTACTGATCCTTGGTGAACACCAACCTTCACTTCAAACTCTTCACTGTACCCCTCACCAACATGGACACAGCTCCGTGCATCTGCATAGTACTGGTGTGCATCTGCATAGTACTGGTTAACCGCATGGAGGACTAAGCCTGCCCAGTAAACGTGCGGTTAGGTAAACTGACCAAGCTCGACATGACCCCATTGGGTTGACTGGGCTTTAAAACCTCAACACAAACAAACAAATGCAGGGTGATCCTAAATGGCACTACTAGTAGAACAGGAACTGCAAAGACAATTTAAGACATTTTTTCCATACTTCAGTCTTAAATCATCAAAGTATGCAGTCAACAGAAAAAGGAGGTTGTGATAAAACGAGGTTTTGTAAATTTAGGAGGTTTTGGATAAATGCAGGGTTTTTCTACCGTTTCAAATACGAACCAAGTAGGTTGCGAAACTTTATTAAACTATCATAGTCTTTCAACCTGTTTCCCTTTCAAGGATATACTTAACAATATATGTATAAATGCAAAAATATTCTTACTATGATCTTCCAATGAAAACTTGAAAGAACAGTCCTAAAAACACTCTCTACTTTGTCAAATCGAATGCGTTACAAACGTCTGAATGTTTGTGTACTTTCGGTATGAAAACTGAAAATGTCCGGAGCTATTTTTGAACAGAGTGTTGAAATATATTGACTAGAAAATTTTATCCATAATAAATGAGGACATATAAGCAGGTATAAAAGCATGGTATCATGTTTACTTAATTGTGCATTTATTTAACTTTTTTTCATATTTACATGTATTTTTTTACTTCAGTACGGACCTTGCAATTGTGTACATTTCCGGTTTAGTTCGAAGCATTTTTGTTTAACCATATTTGTTTAACCATTAAAATGCCACTTTTTAAAGGTAACCACGCCTGGATTTAATGAATACAAGCTGTTAAACGCATTTTCCACGAACAATTGTTATATACAATCAAGAGTTTCAGTTAATAATAGTGAACATGTCCCCTAAATATACCGGCAAAATAGTCTTATTTACCCCACCCACACGTATTTTGTAGTACAGTCAATTCGAACATCATCCGCAGGGAGCCGGTTTTTGCAGGATGGACAAGTTTAGAGAGATTTTGTCTCAGCAGTGCTTATAACCACATATGAAATTGTGGCTATTCCATCTTTTCATTGTAACAGCAGTCGTTCTTGTACTGTACTGTACATAGAAATACCGGCAGTCCATCGAATTACCCCAAACTACCTCAAACTACTATTAATATATATTTTGGAGTGAAGATGCATCCATGAAGTTTTGTTGTGAGTTGGCAGATGGAAGACTGTGTTAGTGATCAGCAGTTCATGCACTGCACACTTCTTCAAAAGGAGGAGGCCATTGCTGTTGCACTTTCCTATTCCTTCAGTCCCTATCACTCCTTCCTAGGTTTGGTGGTCTGTGCCCACTCTAGTATTGAAGTCTCCCAGGAGAATGAGTTTGTCTGTCCGGTGTGTAGCAGAAATCACAGAATCCAGATCATCATAGAACTTGTCTTTGACCTCATCTGGGCTGGTCATTGTGGGTGTATAGGCACTTACAATAGTTGCATGCCTCCTACCAGATAAGGGAAGTCTCAGCGTCATCAAGCAATCGTTTATGCCTTTTGGAGGTCCTAAGAGCTTGCTGACAAGGTGTGATTTGATGGCAAAACCTACTCCTGCTTCACTGTTCTTCTTTCTTGCGTCCACTCCAGAAGAAAGTGTAGCCAGCACCAACTTCTTTTAATAGCCCTTCCTCTGCAAGGCGAGTCTCACTCAGAGCTGCAATCACAACTTCAATTAAGAGGTTGCATAGGCCAACGTTTGTAAGGTTACTCTCCCTTTATCAGTCAAGTTGGAGACACTTGACAAGGTTCTGTACACACTTTTAACCATTTTAATGACATTATTCCACAATGATGAAAGTCTAAGGGACTGGAAACCTCACTGTGATTAATATATAAGAATCAAATAACTATGATTTGATCAGAATTTGCCAAAGAAGATATGATGCTCAAAGTACATTAAAATTTTGCCAAAAATATTCCTGGGTATCTCCAGAAAGCAAGATAACTCCTGGTCTGTGACTCCTGCTCTGTGATGTCATTAGCAACCTCTCAATTGTGCGGTGCCAGCAGGAAACTAAGGATAAAATTTTATCCTTGGGCTAACGCGATAGGGTGAACACATACTATCATTATACAGTTATGCAGATTAAGTCATAAATTTAGAAACAAACTACATCAATATAAGTGAACAAACAGACTAGTATATGCACCAAAATACATCAATATATGTATTTTGTATGTATATACATATACAATATATGTGTAAATAGACCTATATTGTACATATTTTAAAATATAAATGGTAGTTTGGGGTGGTTTGAGGTAGTTTGGGGTGGTTTGGGGTAATTTGATGGACCCAAATACCGGAACACACTGGTATTTACCAGGACGCACTAAACATATATATTTCTTCTCCTTACAACTGCTTTTCTTTTGGTCTTTTTTTATTTAATTTTAAAAGTCTAGGTTGTGGAATTATAAAATTTCTTGTTCACGGACACGTAAATGGTCAAAATCTACTTGTCCTACCAAAATTTACTTGCACAAAAATTGACATTTTTCTTATACTTTGAAGAAAACATACTTCGAGAAGTAAGAAAAATATATGTATCTCATAATCTGGATACTCTTCTTAGCCATATCTATGAAGTACTTGTCCCAGGACAAGTAAATTGAAGGAAGTGTCTGGTGAAAACCGGCTGTCAACAGACTTTTAGACCAAAAAGTCTCCTTACATTCAGCTGTATTTCTTCAAATAATACTGTGTCATAATTATTGGTTTCACTGAATTCTACAATTTCAGGCATAAGATTTTTCCTAAAATTTTTCTTAAAATATATAAGAACAATTGATATAAAGTAACAATTGCACAATGCTTAGTAAAGAGGGTTAATAAACTAATCACAGGGTTTTCAATAAGATTTGTCTTAAGAGGCCACTCACCAGTTTGAGGCGGCCAGATTCTAAAGTTTCATAATACTTTAATACACAAAAGTAAGATTTGAGACGACTAGAAAATAAATTGAGGCAGTCATTTTGGCCTCCAGCCGCCTCTAAATGAAAACCCTGTAATCAAAAGGTATTTATGAATGAAAAGTGTGAAAAATCTGTCCTTTGATCTGAAAGACCTTAAAGTCTGCTGAACAGAGAAACATGATTCAGTTAGAAAGTTGTTTGTTTAGTAATTATCATTATAGATTTCAAGGGAGGTATGAAAGCTGTAAAGTTGAAACTTGGTACACATATGGACAGTGGGCTGATGTATAGTGTATACCAGAATCAGGGCCATTAACGAAAATTTTTCGTCACACTTTTCTCAAGAAACTGTAAGGGTAACAAAGTTGAAACCTGGGCTGATGTATTTTGTATACCAGAATCAGGGCCAAGGGCCCATAACTCTTGGAGTTAAATCCCTTGATAGGTTTTGCCATTTGCCATAAATGAAAAATTTTCATTACAGATTTCTCAGGAACTATGCTATGATAGCCTTAAAGTTGAAACTTGGCACACACATATACAGTGGGCTGTTGTATCATATATACCAGAATCAGGGCCAAGGGCCTATAACTCTTGGAGTTACATTCCTTGATAGGTTATACAATTTGCCATTAATGAAAAAATTTTTTCCCACTTTTCTCAAGAACTATAAGGTTAACAAAGTTGAAACCTGGTACATACAAGGACAGTGGGTTGATGTATTGCATATACCAGAAGACCAAGGGCCCATAACTCATGGGTTTAAATCCCTTCATAGGTTTTAATGTCCTACAGTGATGTTATCTGGTAAGCATGAATTCAAAATATATCAGTGAAGCTATGGGTATTTCTCCTCTGATAGTGCTGCATCAGGGCTATAGTCAGGTTCTCTGACAGCTCTAGTTTTATATGAGAAGAAACCAGTATAGATTTAAAGTTGGGTTCATTGTTTATGAACTTTTATGAATTGGTTATTTAACTGAAATTTACTTCAATCAAAACAAACTTCAAATTTACACGAATTACAAAAAAAAAAGTTATTTAGAAGTACATGCTTGTTTCCTGTTACATTGTGTTTGCATGTTTCTGTTTCTTGTTTTAATTAATATATAAAAATACATTTATCTGTTCCATAAAAGGTATGCTAGTATTAAATAAGTTGATAGAAAATATATGCACACTAAAATGCCAGCTACATGTATAAGAATTTGATAGTTATTCAGTATTTTTCTTGTCTTGGAATCAAGTATCAATGGAAACTTATTATTCTTTTTTATTCATTATTATTCAAGTATCAGGACAATTTTTCCACAACTTTATTGGAAAATATAGCTGGTTGTCAGCAGACTTTCAGGTCTAGTGACAGCCGGTTGTCACCAAACTTTGGTCTAGAGACAGCCAGTTGTCACCAGACTTAAAGGTCTGCTGACAACCGATTGTCACCAGACCTCGCAGGGAAATAAGACAAGTTGGACAAGTTGGGCATGCTATTTCCACAGCCCTGTAAAAGTATTTATACATGTAGGGTTAGCAGATCTTGAAATATGACCTTGATAGCTTTCATGTCCTCCCTGTAGCGAACAAAGGGCAATTTATAGCTATATACACAATGTACTGAGTAAATGTCAGACTAAAAAAGTCCAAGAACAAATACTAATTAGCATTTATTGTTTGCTTACATGGCTTTATTAATTTCAAGTGTTTTATTTTTCTGATGTGTGCAGAAAGTGAAGTTTTATACATCAATATGTATCGAAACGCACTTGATGTAAAGACCGGAACACACCAATCTAAAACACTCAAATGCGGATCGACTAATGTATACTGAGATCTAGTTTGTTCTTAAAAACATGTTCAACATAAGCAAACAACAATTAAGTCATAAAATTAAACATTGATAATTAGAAAATAAAAAATATAAGTGTGTTCTGGTAAATACCAATGTGTTTCAGTGTTTTTGGTATTTCTATGTACCCCCTACTTGTATGTATTTTGTTCTTTGTATAAATGTATGCTAATTGTAAGGTGCAGACGAGACAACAGTTTAATATATTGTTTAACGGTTAATCTAGAAGATACACAGAAAAGACAATTAGGACATGTATGTAACTCACCACTTGAGTCGCACAGTTAATAACATTGATGACCAGTCCAGAGTGGTACGACATCAAGTGGAAAGGCCAAAATATGTCTTAAATTGCCAGTTACTGAGACCTGAAGGGTTAAGTGTGTATTTGACAATGTCCGTGGAACAGCTTATGGCACACTTCAAGGGTTTCTTGAATGTTCAAAAGCGTGTATATATTGAGCTTCTTTCTTGTTCACCAGTCAGTCACTCAGCAAGCCGCTAGCCTGTGTTAAACATAAAATAAAGCATTGTCTTCTTTTTCGTTTATGTTGTTATTTTTTCAGTCGACTGTGCGACATCATACTTCAGTTCCGTAATTAAGGCCATTAGGCCAAATATTCACACTGGTGTAGGTCTTCTTAGTTCTCGTATTTACTGCACATGTATTGACTCGACGTATGCAGTGATGCATGATCGGACTTTTAATATGATGATCCTGTGGCGAAACGCCTGGTTTCAGCCACAAAGTTCTCCAGTTCTGACAGTATGAAACTTCTTCAGTCTGTGAAATCATTGTTCAGCTTTGCATCCAACAACAGGTTCAGGTCAAAATGTGTGATGCTGCATGTGTCAAGCGGTCTTTTTTCTCATGAGTTCTCTGGTTGTGTCATATTCAGTGCACTCTAGAGGTAGTGCCTGACAGTTTTTTTCTCTCCACACTCAAAATTTTCACTGTCACTGATATTGCACTTGTACACATATTCATTCAGCCCTACATATCCTGGTCGTAACTGGGAAATAATGCTCTCCCCTGCTTTTGATCCAAATTAATATTTGATTTTATGACCCACTTTAGGCCTGAGTGTATACAGGTGCCTACCTCTATCTTCTCCCACCTCTCCTGTCATTTTATGGTACCAGATTCCTTTGCTGCCATTTCACATCTCCAAAGGATACTACTTCTTTCTTTCCAGTTCAATTCTACCTCTAACTACTGTAACTTTCTTATCTTCAGCTTCACCTCCTGTGTTGTATTTTTATGAGACTTTGCTTCCCATCCTAGTGTTAACTGTCCAACGGCACTCTGGCTGTCTGGGAATAAATGATTTTTTCTTAAGTTTCTGGGTCTCTGTGATTTCCATCTGAAAAAGTGCTGGAGGGCCATTTTGTTGGCTACTATCTCCGCAAGGAGGATAGATCCTCTACTGCTAACAGGCAGCTTTAACACACACAATAGACATATGGTTATTTGTGTTCTAGATATTTTAGCCATCAGTGTAGCATTGTTGAGATATCACTTCGGGAAGGGTTAAAATTGGGTGGTTGTGGCTGTGAACTTTAACCACAGCATGTGTGAAAACCGCCTGGAAGAAGTTAAGGAGCTGCTACCAGTTCTGTCCTCACGCCACCTCTCTTTCAAGACACGTCGCCGTTTGCACAGCTCTTGTGTGCGGAGCGCAATGCTCTATGCCAGTGAGACATGGCCATTGACAAAACCAAACCTCCATCGTCTGCAGCGGAATGACAGGGCAATGATCAGACAGATCTGCAATGTCAGGCCGCAAGATGTTGTCACCACCAGGTCCAGTGAACTACTTGCGCGGCTTGGCATTAAGGATCTGGACTTCATTCTGAAGGAGAGAAGGCTCCGCTGGTATGGATATGTGGAACGCTCCAATGGTGCAGTCAAGACAGCCCTTCACATACAGGTTGAGGAAAGCGTGGGCCAGGGAGGCCCAAGATGACATGGAAGCAGCTGACAGAAAGGGATTGCAGAGAGTGGAAGCTCTCAGCTATCAACCCTCATGATAGAAATATGTGGAGACCTGGTGTGAGATCTGCCATGCGTGCAGCAAGCCAGCTATCTGGAAGGGGGCCCACTGATGTGGATATTGCCCCTGTACCTGCACTTTAATCAAAAATCGGATTATGATGATGATATGATATGCATTAGAGCTGTAAGTTTTGTTATTATTTATATAGGTCTTATGCATAACCACCCATTTTTGACCCTTCCTTCTCGACAATGCTGCATTGACAACCAAAATATCCATAACACAAATAACCACATGTGTCTATCGTGTGAGCGTGATGATATCTTGAATAACTGGTACTAGTAAAGCGCAACATTAAATAAAGGACAATAAACACCACAAATTT
Source organism: Anodontia alba (assembly GCA_964016985.1). Taxonomy (NCBI): domain Eukaryota; kingdom Metazoa; phylum Mollusca; class Bivalvia; order Lucinida; family Lucinidae; genus Anodontia; species Anodontia alba. The sequence goes on along the minus strand of OZ024825.1, from coordinate 97,135,850 downwards.
CCTCATGTTTTCTGTGGCTTTTGGTACACCTTCAGCATGCGAAAAATAATCCAGCCAGTATGTGTGAAGTAGGTGGTCTGTGATTTACTCCACAGACGCTAATATCAAAGGGCTGTTGAATGTAATTCCCCGATTTTAGGGGGCTTAGTATGAGCTATTGTGATCACTTGCCATCCGTCTTCCATCTGTTCGTAAACACCTTTGAAAGACTTCTCCTTTGGTCCCCTTGGCCAGTTTTCTTCAAATTTCACTTGGAGCCTTCTGTTAATAGGGGATTAAAAATTTGTTCAGTTGGTCACGCACCGTTAATCAAGATGGCCACCATGCCCATATATGGTAAAAACACTTAAAATCTTCTTCACCAGAACCAAGAAAGTGTGAAGGCTGAATCTTGGTATTCAGCATCAGGGACTCAAGGTCTACCAAGTTTGTTCAAATGATGATCATACATGTTGGTTGAACTTTTTATGGCAAGGTTAAATTTGTGCCCCCATGCATTTGTATGGAAAAAATGTTGAAAAATTGTTTTCTTAAATTGTATTAAAGAGTAATGATTGAAACTTAAATGTATGATTAGATTATTAAAACATTTTGCAATGCCTAAGATAATTGGGTATTTTTGTCTATTTTTACCCACCATTGCTTATTGAATTGGGTTTCAGGATTTTTCTTTTGGGTACCCTGTTCTATTATTGGGAGCAAAATTTACTGATAATTGGGTATTTACCCCATAGATTTAATCTGAATCGCTTTTTTTTTTTTTAATTTTAATTGGGTAAATACCCCAAAAAGCAGCTTAAAGTGCTGATTTTAGTTACAATCAAAATTTTGTCCCCTATAGATTATCTGCCCTTGCCTCTGGGCTATATTCCTGTATGAAATTGTGTAATATTTCAGTGTCTTCTCTAAATTTGCTTGAGCATTTTTCACCAGATTTCACAATTATTGACAAAGTTTACAAATGGTTCTGCAGCATTGACCAAGGTGGCTGCCATGCCCATATATGGTAAAAACACTTTAAAAATCTTCTTCTCCAGAATGAAGAAAGATTTGAGGCTGAATCTTGGCATTTGGGACTCAAGGTCTACCGAGTTTGTTCAAATGGTGATCCTAGCTTGACCTTTGACCTTTTTACGGCACGGTCAAATTCGCGTCCCATGCATTTGTGTGGGGAAAATATTGAAAAATTGTTTTCTCAAAATGTATTAAAGAGTAATGGCTACATAATGAAAACATTTTAGTCACAATCAAAATTTTGTCTGCTGGGGATTATCTGCCCTTGTCCCTGGGCTATAAACATGTATGAAATTGTGTAATATTTCAGTCTTCTTCTCAAAATTCACTTGAGCAATTTTCACCAGATTTCACATGGGGCCTTCTGTCGAAAGGCTACTGACAGTTTGTACGAATGGTTCCGCGCCATTGACCATATATAGTAAAAACACTTAAAAATCTTCTCCAGAATGAAGAAAGCTTTGAGGCTGAATCTTGGTATATAGCACTGGGGACTCAAGGTCTACCAAGCTTATACAAATGATAGTTGTAGGTTGGTTTTCAGGAGGTTGCAGGTTCAACCGCCGTCAGGTCGGCAACATTCTTTCATGGAGATTGATCGTGAAATATTTTCTACAATCATTCTCCCCCTTCTGCTGATTCAAGAAGGGCAGTTGTCAGTTTCTGGCAAAAGAATATGCACAATACTGGTTAACAGTTTAGAAGACTAAGCCTGCCCAGTAAAAGTGTGGTTAAAGAAATTGATTGCGCTCAACATGACCCCATTGGGTTGACTGGGCCGTAAAACCTCAGCACAAACAAACCCTATTATTTGGAGACATCCCTGAGCAAACCGTATACTTCTAGATCAAATTAAGAGTAATAGCTAGCTAGGGTATAAACTGTCTGTCATTTTAAGTTTTTTAAGTCCATGTTTTATCAATATTGAAATTACAATGTATTGGGATAATTTTCTAAATATTGGACAAATTCTTGTTTGCCTGAAAATATTAGTTTCTTGACAGACTGTAGTGACAGTTTTTTGCCTAATGCATGGTTAAAGATAAACTATGAGCGTAGTTCAAACTATTCCATAGATATTATACATGTTTTCTGCACGGGTATAAATAAAAACATATAAAGTATAAACAACAATTATCATGTGGTTCTCTTTAGCATGGACTCAGACCCAATCTGCACTTTTGGAGGAGTTTGGGTTGTCTCTAAATGTTTATCTTTAAGATTTATTCGCAAGCTGCAAGTTGAAACACACTTGCTAGAAAAAATTCTTGTATCAACCCTTTTTAACTTATAGTAGTCTTCCATATATGGACAAGATTTGAAGTAAGCTGTTCATGTATTTACGTTTGAATGGTGATTGACAGAACTGAACTTAGTTTATGCTTTAAAAGTGATAATTTGTAAAATCCCCAGCTAATCAGAGCAAAAACTACAGAAATATGAAAATCTATTCTATATGGAGGTTAGTGATTGTTCTTCTGAATACCTGTCATCAGAGAGTGGACATTAATTTTTTGTTTGTTTCATAAATTCATATTTAAAAAGGTATCGCAAAAATTCAAATTTAAAATGATAAAACATTGACTTTAGGATACCATAAAGAGTCCGAATATTTCAGATGATTTTGTATAATTGCATTCCATGCCTCTTTTGAATAATAGGAAAAGTGCTTCTTTTGTTTATGGTTCTGTTGTCTGTATCAACACAACTTGAAAAATCGCAAGCCAGACAGCTTCTTAGCTTTCGAAATTTAAGTTTCAAAACATACAGAGAAAGATGTTATCACTTGATGTCAGGTGACTGAGACCATGAAAAACCCATTCAAACAGCCAAGACATAGACCTCCCACATTTTCACTTTCATTCACTTCAGTTTATTTGTCAGAAATTTATAATGATCCTTCTCATGAGAATAATTATGTCTCAAGGACATATGCAGACAGCAAAGACAGTATCAGTCTGCACAGCTAATGATACATTCTACACTAAGACCAAATGGACAAAGGCCAGGAGAAATGGCATCCTTCGAACACATGCTGATAGCCCAGGCCCAGAACACACTTGTTGTGCTGTCTGATCTGGGCCTTTGCCACCTGTACAAAGGCTTCTTTTCTTGGCATGATGAATATACATTGTATCTGCTTTTGTTTCATTCTAGTGAATGTAAAATGGGGCAAGGAAAAGTTCACAGATATTGAGTGTAACACAGATGAACCTCCTGAGGTATTTAAGGCCCAGCTCTTCGCCTTGTCTGGCGTACAACCTGACAGACAGAAAGTGATGATGAAAGGGGCAGTTCTTAAGGTAGGGAAATTTTATGTGAGCATTTCTAGTTCCAGATAAGGCACTAATTTAGTTCAACATGTGTTGATAAGTTTTTTACTTCTTCATGAAAACATACATTGTGGGTACTCCTTAGACCTCACGGAGGCACTTCTAATGAGTACCCACAATGTATGCTTTTGTAGAGATAAATATGTCTTGATATTCCTCTTTTCTGAAGCTGGGGTGGTTGGGTGTGGTGAAGTTGTCGTGTATCTTATGACACCAGGGCGTCAAACTGATATTAGCTTACAGTTGAGCAAGGCCTGCTATCTTTGTAGCAGGTAAGGGTAGAGAAGGAATGTTTTTATTTCTTCTGTTTCTTCCCTTTCATTCCTGTTCCTCTTTCTTCCCTGTCCCTCTCGTTTATCTCCTCTACTGTCTCTTCTATCTCTTTTCTCCCTTTCTCTGGGAGATGACACAAAATGATCCACAAGGGTTGATTTGTCATTAAACCCCAACACAATCGATCAAAGCTATGGGTCATTGTCTTGCACGAGAATGAAGAATGTAGATCCAGAATGGTTTTTGATTGTCCAGTATGATTAGTGCTTTTGATGGTTTTATATCTATTTCAAACAGTATTTCAGTAATACTGAGATGATAGAAGAATGATCAAACATGGTTCTTTGCAATGAAGTGCCAAACAGTCATGAGCTGAAATCTGCCTTCAGTGGAATTTGAATATTTGACCTCGTGAAGTATCAGTCAGGAGTGGTAACTGGCAGCTTGAAAAAACCGTGCTTATGTTGCTGAATGCGTTGGATGTTTCTTTGCAGAATAATAGCTGAACTGCCAAAGTCACCTCTCAGAAAGAGATACCTATTACAGCCACTTTTCTCAGTTCCCAGAGTGCTGTTTATATGAGCCAGCACATGACAAAACCAACAAAATAGCATTGTGTGCCCAGTGAAGACTCAGATCAGCCTGGGCATCCGCCTAGTCTGATCCAGTCTTCGCTGCATGCTCTGTGGGTAGCTAAGTTCCCAAGCTTTCTTCATGCGGACTGCAAAGACTCTGATCAGACTGGGTGGATGCTCAGGCTGATCTAAGTCTTCCCTGGGTGCACATATCATTTTGTTGGTTTTGTCGAGTGCTGGCTCATATATTTAATATACTTAACCTCTCTTTGACAGCCACCTTCCTGCAATAGCCATTTTTGTGATATTCCAAGGGTGACTGTGGTAGGGAGGCTGACTGTATTATCAGCACATCCAGGTTAGAAGGGTATCCCTACAAACAGGTCTGTAACTTTTAGAGCATCATTCAGCATTGCAGCAGACAACTTTCTATTTTCTTTTTTCAAAACCAAAATCACAAAAAAAAAAAAAAAAAAAAAATATGAATTCTTACGTGAATTGTCTGTTAGATGGCTATTTTAGGAAGATTGCTCTGTATATATACATGTAGATTTAAGAGCGATTGGAATAAGTTTGTATGACTTCCTGTTAATGTGTATAGCTACGAGGGGGTATTTGCATGATATTTTTCTTATTTCTTGATCAAAACATGTCGTGGGTACTCACAACATATGAGTACTAACTTACAACTAATGAGCACCCACAGCATATGTTTTTGTGGAGAAAAAAGAAAACTATAAGTACTTTTCAGTTGAAAAACACCCCTTTATATCTGGAGCTATGTTTAATGTGTCATATATTTGCTGGTTGATTGCACATAGTGTAGAGCCTTGGCTGATGACAAATAGTGTAGATCCTTTACTGATGGCAAACAGTGTAGATCCTTGGCTGATGGCAAACAGTGTAGATTCTTGGCTGAAGGCAAATTTTGTAGATCCTTGGTTGATGACAAACAGTGTAGATCCTTGGCTGATAGAAATTAGTGTAGATCCTTGGCTGATGACAAACAGTGTAGGTCCTTGGCTGATGAAAATAATGTAGATCCTAAGCCAATGATAACAATGTAGATCCTTGGCTGGTGGCAAACAGCGTAGATCCTTTGCTGAAGGCAAACAGTGTAGATCCTTGGCTGGTGGCAAACAATGTAGATCCTTGGCTGGTGGCAAACTGTAGGTCCTTGGCTGGTGGCAAACTGTAGATCCTTGGCTGGTGGCAAACTGTAGATCCTTGGCTGATGACAATGTAGATCCTTGGCTGGTGGCAAACTGTAGATCCTTGGCTGATGGCAAACAGTGTAGCTCCTTGGCTGATGGCAAACTAGAGCCTTGGCTGGTGACAATGTAGCTCCTGATCAGACTGCTACTTTGGATTTTGTCTATTATTTGTGCCTAAATATTTAAGGTGCAGTATTATTATAATGATCATTACAGATAGTGAAAGAACAGAAAACTAAATGAAGAAGTAAACCACTATACCATTTGATTAACTTTTTCTTGTTTCAGGATGATGGTTGGGGAAATATGAAACTAAAAGATGTAAGTAAATATAAACAGCAATGTGAGAAAACATACCTGCGGACATATGTGCCCAATGAAGACAAATCAGTCTGCACATCAACACAGTCTGATCAGTCTTCATTGTCTGCATGAAGAAACTGCATCCTTGGCTATCCAAAATGCACTCAGTGAAGATTCTGATCAGACTGTGCGAATGCGGGCTGATCTGAATCTTTGCTGGGTGTGCATGTTTGAAAGTACATTTTCTGACGTTGTGACTCATATGCAACAGAAGAAAAGGGCCCAAAATTTGATAGCCAAAACATACGCAGGAAATATGAAAAATGAGACCAGAAAAAAAGAAGTTTCACTACAAGATAAATTTTATTTTGTAGACAGTACAAATCTTTTCATATACAAGGAGTTCAGACATAACACTATTTGCTGGACTCCATAGTGCAGTTGGTAGCATGCCCATCTGCAGATCCAGGGTCGCAAGTTCTTATCTCAGCTCGGCCACATAACTTTTGTGGTGAGTGATCATGAAATCATTTCTACAGTCATTTCCCCCTTTCGCTGACACAAGAAGGGCAGTTATCAGTTACTGGTGAGAGTGTGTACACAAGTAAAGTACTGGTTAACTGCTTAGAGGACTGAGCCTGCCAAGAAAAAGAGGGAATAGTTTAACTGATTGGCTTGACATGACTTATCTAGTGTTGACTGGGCCATAAAACTCAACTCAAAATCTACAACTGTTCAAGAGTTATTGAACAAACTAAACGCCAGGGCCCTGTTGTTCAAAACATCGTTAGCTTAACGAGCTCATAAGTGGTCAAAACATTAACTGTTCTACAGTTTTAGTAAGTACAATATCTTATTCACAGTTATTTGTCCTGAAAAAATGTGAGTAGCATTTGCAAATGCAAAAGCTACTCGCATTTTTTTCAGCAAAAATATTAGCATATATGCCATATTTAATGATCAAAGTTTTAAGAATACGTTAACTAACGACATGGTTAGTTTTGAACAACTGGAGCCAGAAGTCCAGAACACAATTTAGACCATCCAGGCCGATATTCTACACTTGGTAGATTTTCCACGATTTCTGTCAGTGAGATTATAAGAATCCATCATGAGTGTCCAGGCAGAATAGGGAAATCTCATCTGCGAAGTCCCTGGTTAAAATTCTTACAGTGAGGGTGAGATTTTCACTATCCTGCATGGACACTCATGATGATTTTCTCCCATCTTTAACTCATTGCATGCTGGGTTATTTTGCATGCTTTTTGTCGTCAGTGAATTTTTTTAAAAAATTATGTTCTTCAAAAAAAATCTTTCAGAAATACCAACCAAGTGTAAAACAGTTGGGATCCAGATCAGGTCCTACAAATTGCCGGGCCTGATCTGGATCCAAACTGTTTGCTAAGGTTATCAGCAGACAACAAAAGTTGCCACTAGTGGGGAAAGAGTTAAGTGGATTGTTCCTGAAAGTCACATGGGCATGTGAGATAGAAGTTTCTCACATGGGCAAAAAGCCTATCTCATATAGGCAAATATGGGAGAAAACTTGTACTTTCTGTTTGCTTTCCTGCACACCAATTACTTGAAAAACAGTCTACTCTAAAAGAAGAGAATTATTGCTCCCATTGGGTGCAAATTCTTCCCTTGTAGAGTAGACCACTTTTCAGAGCGTAAGCAAAAACCATTTTGACAAAGTAGACTTCCTGCAAGTGTTTCCCTTCACCTGAAAGTGTATATTTATAAGCATGGTGAAAAAAATACAGGGAGGATAGGTCCAGATAAAAGGAGTATTTTGTTTTGTTTTTTTTTGCACCAGAATACAACTTCCAGGTACTCACTGGAATTTTGACACAAAAAAAAATGCCAGCATCATCATTATCAACTTATCTGCCGGCCTCGGTGGCTCAGTTGGATGCGCCGTCCTACTGGAGACCAGGAGGTCGTGGGTTCAACCCCCGCCGAGGTCGGCAACATTCTTTCGTGGAGATTGATTATGAAATATTTTCTACAGTCATTCTCTCCCTTCCACTGATTCAAGAAGGGCAGTTGTCAGTTTCTGGCGAAAGAATGTGCACAATACTGGTTAACCGCTTAGAGGACTAAACCTGCCCAGTAAACGTGTGGTTAGGTAAACTGACTGCGCTCGACATGACCCCATTGGGTTGACTGGGCCATAAAACCTCAACACAAACAAACAAAATCAACTTATCTTACCAGGGTAATTATAATAATTGATATCCACAATAGGTTGTTTGTTACTGTTGTTGATGTTGTTTTTTGTGCATTTTTGTTGTAAAATATCAAAAAAGTAATTGTCTTAATCTGTCTGTGTTTTATCCTTGAGTTAGTAATATGGGTATATTTCAGGGTGCTATGTTGTTGATGATGGGAACAGCTGATGAACTGCCCCAGGAACCTGTACAGAAGACGGTATTCATGGAGGACATGACGGAACAACAGCTTGCATCAGCTGTAAGTACTTGTACAATAATCAGACCTCTAGATAAGAGTAGTATCCACATAAATATTTTTCTTATTTCTCCATGATGCATATAATATTTCTCCATGAAAACATATTATATTTCTCCATGAAAACATATTATATTTCTCCATGAAAACATATATTTCTCAGTGAAACATACCATATTTCTCCAGGAAACATTATATTTCTCCATGAAACATATTATATTTCTCCATGAAAACATATTATATTTCTCCATGAAACATGTTTCTCCATGAAACATATTATGGATACTCATTAGAAGTGCTGAAGCACTTCTAATGAGTATCCATAATTTGTTTTCATGGAGAAATAAAAAAAAAATAAGATTATTTCTCCATGAAAACATACATTATGGGACGGGGGTGGTCGGGTGGTGCGAAGGTGCTGTGTATCTTAGATCACCGGGGCGTCCAACTGATATTGGCTTACAATTGGGCAAGGCCTGCTATCCTTGTAGTGGGTAAGGGTAGAGGGGGAATGTTTTTATTTCTTCTGTTTCTTCACTTTCATTCCTGTTCCTCTTTCTTCCCTGTCCCTCTCTTTCATCTCCTCTACTCTCTCTTCTATCTCTTTTCTCCCTTTCTCTGGGAGACGACACAAAATGACCCTCAAGGGTTGACGTGTCGTTAAACCCCAACACAATCAATCAATACATTATGGGTACTCATTAGAAGCATCATTAGAGGCATTTCTAATGCATCTCATGGAGATGTAAGAAAAATATTAAATGATTTTTTGGTTGAAAAAATGCATCTTACCCAGAGCTAGTGGGGTTGTAAATTTATACTTCAGGATTGTTATCAGGGGTCATCCTAAAGGTTTCAGATAGGGAGAAGTTTTGCGACAATTTCAGGATTTCAGGGAGAAGTTTTGGTCCAAATTTTGGATTTCCCTATACATTCTATACATTTCCACTTCTTCCTCACCTCAAGACAGGGAGAAGTCAGCCAGCTTAGGGAGACTTTTTCTCCCAAATCGCCCTCTAGGATGACCCCTGGTTATCAGAAATAAAAATCTAAAAGGTTGCCTTCGGAAACAAAAAACACATACAAAAAAAAAAAAAAATGAAAATCAGAGACTCAGGTTTTATTAAGTCTCTTTATATGTAGCAATGTAATAGGCTAGGTATAACCCTAACCCCAGCTTAAGAGCTATTTCATTTTCAAAGATTATAATCTTAACTATAAAGAGATATGTTACAGCTGCCACCTGTCTAACGCTCTTTGCAAAACAGGAAGGCTGAGACATGTCTGCGTATCTGTATGTCCAAGTCTGATGGAGCTCATCATGGTAAGGATTAAGTCTGTCTCTGACTGCTGAAAAAGTAGGAACACAGCTCACGTGTCATCTACTAAGAATGATCCCATTTGAGAAGCAAGATTTATAATTAATAAATGTAGTATATGGTAAATGTTGTAAAATTTCAGACACTTTTTTTGGTCTAAAGGGCATCTTTCATTTCTGCCCACGCATGGATTTTTCTGAAACTTTGTGTAATAATAACTAGGCATATGCAACCTATGAAAATGTGCTTATTAAATTATATAATAAAAAGTTGGACTCAGGACGCAACCTTGACTCGCTCCCCCCATGAGCTGATACCTGTCTCCAAATAAGTATGTCATACATCTTAAGTTTAATTTAATTTTAAGATTTTTGCGCTGTGCTGAATGGTGAACACCATAGTAATTCTGTTGGTACCAGAAAACATTTATATTTAATTAAAGTTAACATTTTCTGATAAATTGATTATAAAAAATCTGAATTTTTTACCAAAAAATGAAAAAAAATATCAAAATTAAACTTTCAAAATTAATATGTTATAGTCTTTGTCAAGATTTCATACTACCAGGAAAATTTGCTACATATATCCTCTATAGCTGTGCCAAATTTCATAAAAAATCAAAACCGGTAACATTGTCATTTTAGGCCTTGAATGGATATATGTCGATTTTTACAAAATTGACTATTTTGTTACATTGATAAAAAACAGTAGAGAAAGGCAGTGTTATCAAACACTTCTAACACTTAACAAATCAAAGAGAGTTTAGACAACTCGGAATGAATATATCTTGAGCTACCCATTAAATTTTCATGACTTTCTATTACTTGCCTTCTATTTATATGGACTCTGACTAACCAGCTATTACAAATGTAGACAGCACAACAGATTAAATCTAAAGAAATTCTAATTAACAAATTAGGCTTAACAAACTCTTACGCTTTATTTCATGTCAGCAAATCATTGAGCATTTTGTATAATTGCTTCCCAAAAGGCATAAAACTAAAATAGGTGTAAAACAGGGGTATCCATTCTCACCATTACAAAAATAGGCCTAAAACAGGGAGATCCATAATCTCCATTGTCATATTAAGAAGATGTGCAAACGTACTATTGCAAGTAGTTGTTGCTTGTTTGTTTGTTTGTTTTGAAGAAGGATTTGCATCCCCATCAACAGATTTTAGGATTTTTGGAGATTTGCTTCTGGACTGGTGAACTCTAACCAAACTAAGAACGCTTGAAAAGAAACTGTACTTATAGACTTAACTTCTGATATATCTATAGCTTGCTCGCAAGCCTATATTGTATTTTGAAATTATGAACACTGGATTTCTTGTCCTGTAACATGTTCAAATGTGTCACTTCAATTGGTATTTCCTGCGATCGAACTGACACTGACACTGGAGTTTCTCTTTGTTTCAACAGTTTTCTTTGATGACAGCAGCACAGAATACTGTTTATGTGGTCTTAACTTTTGCTATCAGACTTGGCTCAGAATATTGTTAGCAGTTTTAAAATTTTGCAGATTTTGTTTTTGCTTGTTTTTTTTGTACAGACTATTTTTTCTTTTTTTTGTCTTTTCTCAGCTTGATGTTCCGGCAGGCTTGAACAACCTGGGTAACACATGTTATATGAATGCTACAATTCAGTGTCTGCGATCTGTCCCAGAACTCAAAGAGGCTTTGAAAAAGTAAGTCCTATCACCTGCTTTAAATCTTCTTAACCTTTCTCAGGATTAACCCTGGTTATGCTGAACCCGTATATGCCCTGCTTTTGCAAACAGTGTAGATCCAGATCAGCTGGCTTCTAAAGAAGCCAGCTGATCTCGATCTGCACTGTTTGTCATTAAAAATGTAAATTTGTATCAACAACCTGGATCATGCAATCTGATTGGCTGACATTTAGAAGGGGGTGTGGCATCTTATATTATTCAGCATGACAAGGGTTAAGATGTTAGTACATGGGTTGAGATAAGAGTAGAAACCACGTAATACTTTTTGTTGCACCTGTGTTACTATGCAGTCATCACACCAGCACAATACCTGACAGTTCCAGTAAAAAACAACAACATTGGTTTCACCAGTGAAATGTTACCTGATCGGCAGTGAAATTAATGCAAGGACCAGATCAGAATGCAAGGCTGCTCAGTCTGATCAGCATCTGAAATACATGTGCATATAAATATAGCAAGCAGAGTATACTAAACGCTGATTGTTCTGTGTAGATAAAAAAATAACTTCAGCTAAAATCAACATCACATTTAGTTTTTGAAGTTGTTGCTGTATCTTAGCTTCTGCAAACCCCAGGACCATCATCACATGCACTTCACCACTTGTGGTGACTGTTCATCAAAATAGATCATTGTGACCTACTCTTGCTTTAATTTGTATCCAGTAAATTTTGATGTACAGGAGCTCAGGGCCCAGTTGTTCAAAGCGTCGTTAGCTTAACAAGCTCGTTAAGGGTCATTTCGTTAACTGTTTTAGCAGATTCAATATACAATTTTCTCATATTTTTTGCTGAAAAAATGTGAGTAGCTTTTGCACTGCAAAAGCTACTCACATTTTTTCAGCAAAAAATTTCAGCATATTTGCGTATTACTCGATGTAAATTTTAACGAATCGTTAACTAACGACATCGTTAGTTTTGAACAACTGGGCCCTGGCCTTTGAAACTTTATTGTTGTGTTTCTCGCTACTCCAAGTCACCTGCTAAAAAAATATTTAAGTAGGCCTGTACTATCTACTTTGCCTCAGTGGCTCAGTTGGTAAAGCACCCAGTTTATGTCTGAAGGTTGTGGATTTGATCTTTGGCTGAGTCATTCTTCCAGAGATTTTAAAAATAGTGCTAGCTGCTCTTTCGTTGGCACACAGAGCAAGGAACTTGAACTGAATGACCATGTTTCAATATAATTTGACTGGGTGGAATACCATGTCATGTGTATTGGGTGTGATATTTCATTGGTGCAGAACTCTAAAGGTGGGTATTGAGATCCCTGTCATATCCAGGCATTGTCAGGATATGACAGAGTTTGTTGAAAGTAACATTAAATTCGAATAAAACAATTTAAAAAAAAAAAAAAAAGGCAAGCATGCTGGCTGTGGTTATTTAGTTGTATCAACATTTGCTGTTTTTCACTGTTCACCTGATCACCAGCCATATTCTGATGTAATTTCTGTTGATACAGATTTTTGGAAATATTCTTGTTCTATTTCAGATATACAGGAGGATTAACATCAGGGGGAGCTATAGTGGCATCTGATTCAATCACAGCAGGTATTTTTTTCAACACTGTGACTTTTTTTCCATAAAAAATATTGATATTTTTCTTATTTTTCCATGATAACATGTGAGTAGTACAGGGTACTCATTAGAAGCAACTCAGCTTCTTATGAGTACCCACAACATACATTATGTGGAGAAATAAGAAAATTTTTCAACTTATACATAGCTTCATTGCACAGAGCCTTTCATTATCACCCTTGCATCATCTTGATATGACTTTAATAATGTTAAAAGGGACATAAAACAAATCATCATCATCATGTTTGCATGGAGAAATATGAAAAATGTTTACCTGGTATACACACTTTCAAAGAACTATGCAGATGTTTCATTGAAAACATGAATATCCTTTTTGTATTTCTCACACATTACTTGCGAACTATTTGTTTGTGTTGAGGTTTTACGGCCCAGTCAACCCAATGGGGTCATGTCAAGCGTGGTCAGTTTACCTAACCACACGTTTACTGGGCAGGCTTAGTCCTCTAAGCGGTTAACCAGTATTGTGCACATTCTTTCACCAGAAACTGACAACTACCCTTCTTGTATCAGCGGAAGGGAGAGAATGACCGTAAAAAATATTTCACGATCAATCTCCACAAAAGAATGTTGCCGACCTCGGCAGGGGTTGAACCCGCGACCTCCTGGTCTCTAGTCGGATGCCCGTCCAACTGAGCTACCAAGACCACTTGTGAACTAACGGTGTTAATTTGGCTGTAACACTCCAAATCAAATAAAAACAACTTGTGAACTATTTCAGCGATGAGGGACCTATTCAATACAATGGAGAAATCCTCTCAACCATTACCACCGCTAGTGTTCTTACAAGTTCTACATATGGCGTATCCACAGTTTGCTGAGAAAGCTGAACAAGGGGGCTTCCAACAACAGGTTAGTGCTGGCTGGTACCACATGTAATTGATCTACTCTCCAATTCATTTGTACCACTTAGAAAATGTTGACTGCTGAAATTATTACCCAGCGTGTTAAGTGTTAACCCTTAAAACGCCAAGAAAACCTGCATCTGAAAAAGTCATCTGTTTATGTCGTCTGCTGAATATTCTTGCAAACTTTTTAAACCTATTTTTGCATACAGGCAAACAATGTGGACCCAGATCAGACTGCTCCTCTAGGAGCAGTCTGATCTGGGTCCACACTGTTTGCAAAAATGACTTTTAAAATCACAAGCAGATGACAAAGCAGACGAGAGTTGTTGTGATTGGCGATTTAAGGGTTAAAGGGTCTTAAGTGTATGTGTTCTGTTGTAGGATGCTAATGAATGTTGGACAGAACTAGTGAGATGTCTACAGCAGAAACTCCCAGGGTTACCTTCAGCCACAGGTGATAAGGTACAGTAGCTGACTTTTACTGCTTTGACAGAAGTCATACAAGACAAAACGAAAAATAGTACAGAAGATGTGAAGGAAGAGCCACAGTCACAGATCATAACCTACCAAGACCGACAGTACACAAGCCACAGACCAAAGACAACCAGCTCCTACTGTCCTTTCGACATCACTCGGAAAGATGTTTTTTGCTTGGCGTTTTATTTTAGATAAAAGTATTTTGTTCTGTTTCTGTGTTTTATTCTCAAATATTTACCCTAAAATCAAATTTTAGGCAAAAACAATTGGTCTGGCCTCTGTGGCTCAGTTGGATGCGCGTCTGACTGGAGATCAGGAGGTCCCGGGTTCGACCCCTGCCGAGGTTGGCAACATTGTTTCTTGGAGATTGATCATGAAATACTTTCTACGGTCATTCTCTCCCTTCCACTTATTCAAGAAGGGCAGTTGTCAGTTTCTGGCGAATGAATGTGCACAATACTGGTTAACCACTTAAGCCCAGTAAATGTGTGGTTGGGTAAACTCACCACGCTCGAAATGACCCCATTGGGTTGACTGGGCCATAAAACCTCAACACAAACAAACAAAAATTGGTCTGAACTGTGCAATTTCTATAGTAAAGGGATTTTTTGGAATTTTTGTCTGAGAAAATATTTTTTACTTTGCTGAATTAAAATTATTGATGTTTCACGGCAGTATTGTGAAAATTTAAGAAAAATTAAACAAGCGGAACTTGTTGAAAATCTGCCAAGTTACCTACCCTACAAATTTCTGCATAATTTGCATTCATTTTTACTATGGGAAAAAGTGAAAAGATTTGATTTTTTGAAAACCATTGACTAGAATAAAACTTTTTATGTATAGGTAGTTACGACAAATGGTTTTGCATTAAATTGTGACAAAATTTTGCAAATTAACATCTTCTGTGTAAAGCGCCAAGCAAACAACGACTTTCTGAAAGATGTTGAAAGCACAGTAGTTCCTCAACAAGGTGATCACAATGCTTGACAAACTCCACATAACACAACAAAAAGACAGTGAACAGGGCAAAACAATGAACACTAAAAAAAACACACAAAAAAAAACACACAGTGATTATACACAAGGCCACATAAATAAGATCTGTTTATAATTGGGAGGTTACAACAGTATAACATGAGCTATTTAAAGTGCATGTATTCAGAGGCAAAATATCCATGTGTGAACTCTTGATTATCATAAATGAAATTAGTCTTGTCTTGAAACTTTATGTCACTTACATCTCCTGCTAGCTTTACAAATATTTATCTGTCCCTTTAAATACATACCCTCTATCTGTTCTTCATTTTGTATGATTAATTCTGTTGTATTCCATGGTTTTCATTGAAAATTTATATGCATTCATAATAATTTGGCATTGGAAGATCTTGTATGGGATTGTTAATGACCTAATTTCATTAATTATTCACAAAGTTATGGCTCATAAGAAATACGAAAATGTTTTCAATGGCATAACTTGAGTATCTTCAAACCAAATTCCTGTAATTGCTGAATGGAAATAAACACATATGCTATAGTATACACGCAGTACTTTTTGTCACGACTGCTTTTGCAAACAGGAGCGACAAAGGAATTGCTTTCCTGTGTTGGCGTTTGCATTGGGATTGGCGTTGTTGTTGGCATCAACAATGTTAAGCCTGTGTGTTTAGCTCTGTTTCTCAAAGCCCAAGGCTTGTAGGCTAATGGAATGTCATACACACATCCGCCATGATGCACCCTGCCCACTATTATCATCCATTACTGACATTTACCTGCTTTTCATGCTTGGCTGAACAATGTTTAGTCTATGCATTTAACTCAATTTCAGTAACACCAAGGCCTCCACGCTAATCAAGCTTCAGACACACATCCGCCATGACACACCCTGCTCACTGCCCTCAACCGTTACTGACCTTGACCTATTTTTCACGCTTGGCTGAACAGTGTTTAGTTGTGTTTAGCCATATCTTGAACACCGAGGCCTCTGCCTAAATGTAAATCTACACACACATCCGCCATGACCCACCCTGCCCACTGCCATTAACTGTTCTGACCATGACCTACTTTTCACACTTGGCTGAATAATGTTTAATATATGCATTTAGCTCCATTTAGTGAACACCTGGGCCTATAGACTAATGAAACTTCAAACACACATTCGTTATGATGCACCCTGCCCAGTACTGTACAGTTATTGACCTTGACCTTTTTTCCACGCTTGGCTTATCAATGTTTATCTGCGCATTTAGCTCCCTTTCTAGAACACCGGCAGTCGTGACATAGTGGTTCAATGAATTTCTTGTATAGTGAATGTTGTCATGACCGAGTCAGACATGATGTGATATGAGCATGTGTGGTTGTTCTTATATAATTTTATTTGTATTGTAGAATGATTCAGCATCAGCTTCATCACAAAGAGGGTTTATGGACCAGTATTTTGGTGGAGAATTTGATGTCTCGTATCTTTTCAAGTTAATCAGCTAGTTGTCATCTTTAATTTGGTGTCTTGATATACAGGAAGCACTTCATATTTGTAGTACAGTAAAATATTATACATTTAAAATTATATCAGTGAGCTTTTATACACTTGATTTATATTCTTACCAATTTAGGATTTTGTAGATAGAATGTTCACTTTAAACTAAACTGGAATTAATTGAGTTATCTGGCCTTACAAATTTGCATCTTCCTGAGCCCAGTTGTTCAAAGCTAATGACGTTGTTACTTAATGATTCTTTAAAATTTACATCGAGTGATATGCAAGTATGTTGAAATTTTTTGCTGAAAAAAATGTGAGAAGCTTTTGCTGTGCAAAAGCTACTCACATTTTTTCAGCAAAAAATATCAGAATATTGTATATTGAATCCGCTAGAACAGTTAATGAAATGCCCCTTAACAAGCTCGTGTAGCTAACGACGCTTTGAACAACTGACAGAAGTTGTGGTGTTGCACCCTTATACCACAAACTAATGTATCATTTTCATTTGATATATAGAGGAAGTTTTATGTTGACACACAATAAAAGTCTTGAGGAAATGTTCTACTTAATTGTAATTTTTCTACTAAATTCTACTTAATCTTATTCAGTGGCTTGATATATACAGTAAACACTTCATATTTGTAGAAATAATTTTGTTTGGTATCCAGACTTTTCACAGTGCTCATGTCTGTGGATTTGTGGACTCAATACACGCAGACAACTTCTGTAACTTCCTGTTTGTTTTTCTGTACACCAACTGCCTTCTAAAAAGGGATCTACTCTACAAAATTCTTTTCTTGTAGAGTAGGAGGGAGGCAAAAAATATTTTGATAGCTGCCTCTCCTGTAAATGTATCAGTTCCCCTTAAATGTATCGCCCCATTCTGCAGCTTAATATGGGCCTTGTCAACTGGAAATTATCTCCAAGGCCTATGCAGACACCAAAAGAATAGTTAAGAAGGAGTATTTGGTGATAATTCGGGATATTTTTTCTTATTTCTCCATAAAAACATATGTTGTGGGTACTCATTAGAAGTGCCTCACTGAGGCACTTCTAATGAGTACTCACAACATGTTTTTTTTTTTTGAGAACTGGAGAAAATTATCCCACAATTATCACCAAATACTCTTAACAATTCCCCTGAGAGACTGAAGACCAGATCAGCCTCCACATATACAGGTCGCCGGCCTCGGTGGCTCAGTTGGATGCGCCGTCCGACTGGAGACCAGGAGGTCACGGGTTCATCCCCCGCTGAGGTCGGCAACATTCTTTCGTGGAGAGTGATCATGAAATATTTTCTACGGTCATTCTCACCCTTCTGCTGATTCAAGAAGGGCAGTTGTCAGTTTCTGGCGAAAGAATGTGCACATTACTGGTTAACCACTTAGAGGACTAAGCCTGCCCAGTAAACGTGTGGTTAGGTAAACTGACCGAGCTCGACATGACCCCCATTGGGTTGACTGGGCCATAAAACCTCAGCACAAACAAACAAACATGCACAGGCTGTGGCTGTCTGCTTAAAGACTATGGATAATGTAGAATATATGAATTGAAGGAACATTTCTTCATAAGACTGCACAGGATGATCTGAAGCTACTCATTTTGCATATGATTTCCACAATATCCACAATATTTTTTTCTTATTTCTCCATTAAAACATTTACTAGTGTGTGATTTTTCAGTTGGTTTCAGCTGGACTCCAATCTGCAAACTTCCAACACCACAGTGAAATGTTCTAATCAATCTGCTGTTGTGCCTCTTCTAAAGCAGTACTAAAATCAGTAAAGAATTACATCTAGGGGACTGAAAGTCATGGGCAAGATAGCCAAAGTGTCGACATAAACATAGTAGAGATATGCAGGGGTTGACAGGGGAAAAATATGGACCAGCAGATAAGTTCATAAGTGATAGGACCAAGTGATGCGGAGCTGAGTTAGCTGTATTTATGTATTTTTGTACAGGGTTTGCACTATTTTCTAATATATAGACCTTTTAAGTCATGAGATCTGATGAGAAATTTAGACATGATCTTATTGAATAACAGATGAATGTGTCAAAAGTTTGGAAAATTTTCTTAACTTGGTTTAGAATGAAATGTGAAGAATCTGAAGAGGAAGCAGAGAGCAAGGGTACAGAGAAATTCTATCAGCTTAGTTGTTTTATTGAAAAAGGTATAGTAAGAATATATATCATAAGAATAAGCTAAAGACTGATATTATTCCTTAATGGGCCAGTCACAACTGCAGCAGATGCCAAATTTGATTTTTTTTTTTTTTTTTTTTTTTTTTTTTCAGAGAAAACAAAGTCCTTCCAAGCAGATGATTCACACAAAATGTC
The DNA here is from genome assembly GCA_964016985.1 of Anodontia alba. NCBI lineage: Eukaryota > Metazoa > Mollusca > Bivalvia > Lucinida > Lucinidae > Anodontia > Anodontia alba. Next base: position 97,116,894 of record OZ024825.1, on the reverse strand, counting down.
AAGACTTATTTTATCTGATTTTTTTTTTTTTTTTTTTTAAATTTAGACTGTCGTCTGCCTAAGGTGTGTAGTAAGGACAACATGTATGGTTGCTTACAGTATGTATCAAATATTTTGGCATAGGTACTGTAGTGACACAGAACAGAGCTTCTAAAGCTAATTAACTACAGTAAAATTCTGCTAATAAGACCACTTGAAAATAAGACCACTACACTATTAAGACCAATTTTTGCCAGTGCCAAATGCGTTTCTTAGTTATACATAGCTCCAGATAAAAGGGATAGTACTTTTCTTATCTCGCCACAAAAAATAAGTTGTGGTACTCATTAGAAGTGCCTCAGCGAGGCACTTCTAATGAGTACCACAGCATATTTTTTGTGGAGGAATAAGAAAATATCAGTACTTTTTAGTTGGAAAAAGCATCTTATCTAGAGCTATTCTACATTCAATATCAATAGCGCCCCACTAATAAGACCACTTTTAGGCAGTACCAAAGGTGGTCTTAATAGCGGGATTTAACTGTATATACTTAATTGATACAAATGACCCTCATGGGTTGATGGTTCATTATTAAACCTAACTCATCATCATCAGAATGCTTTTAAAGAAGCAGTTTGATTAGTATCTACACTGTTTGCTATTCAGCTATTAATTAAAGGCACTACCTGGTGGTCAGATGGTGTTTGTGTTTTAAGATAAGTAGAGTATTAAAGGAGTTAATGGAAGATTTTATTGCCATATGGAGACAACTTGCTGACAACTAGTTGCCTGTACTTGAAACTTTACAAAAAGGGGGCTACCCTTAAAAGAATTTGCTCCTTCTTTGTATCAAAGTAAACAAAATCTTTGCTTTAAAAGTAGGCACTGTTGACAATAGAGGCAAGTATTTCTTTGTCATTTATATTTATCTTGTAAAGTCGTCCATTCCAGAGGAATTGTTAAGAAGGAGTATTTGGTGATAATTAAGAAATGAATTATTCCAAACCATGCTCAAATGCCTAAGATAAAGCACAGTTGAGTTTGGGTTGTACCCATTTGAGCATGAGCGAACGCAGCGAGCGAGTGCTCAGATGGGTACAACCCAAACTCAACTGTTCTTTATCTGGCGCATTTGAGCATTCTTTGGAATAATTTGTTTCTTTTCTAACACCCCTCATTGAGCGAATTTTTTGCATAAATGAGATTTTTTTTATTGATTTTTATTATTTTTATAACTTGACTTCCCCTTTGATAGTTTCAAGGTTCGTTGATGAATATTCAAAAGCAAATCAGCTGACGATGTAAAATATAAAATCAATGTAAAATTCAAAAACTTGTATCCTGTGTTCATGAAAGAATTGCAAAATGTATGAAATTAGAGTGCCGCCATGGACCTAAGAAGGACAGATATCAAAAACAGCAAAATAAGAATGTTAACCAACTTACTTTTGTTTTCGAACATGTCATCAAATACACGATGGAAACAAGAAGTAAAATGAATGTGTTTGAATGGTATAACCTGTAGAGGAAATCAGATAAAAAAAGTCAAAGAACTGCAATGTTCATAGATCATTTTCAGTCTTACTAATATAATTTATTTTGTATATGAATGTTTTGGCCAATATTGTAAGCTAAGGTGCATAGTTACAAGGGGCCCAACTTTTGCAAATATGATTGGTTTCTTGTTGATAGTGCGTGACAAAATTCCTATGCACAAATACCTTGAATAAAGTACAGCTAGAAATGTAAAGACAAATAAGGAACAACAGAGCAGGGTGTTAGAATTATGGGATAATTTCTCCTGTTCTCCATAAAAAGGTATTGTGGATACATATTTTTTGAGTACTCATTAGAAGCCTCTTGGTGAGGTGCTTCCAATGAGTACCCACAACATATGTTTTTATGGTGAAATGAGAAAAATTATCCCTGAATTATCACCAAATACGCCTTTTTAACAGTTCCTTTGTTATTCCCTAAAGTAACGTAGAAATTATTTTATTATTTCAGAGGTTAAATATATGCACACAGGCTTGAGATCTGTAAGTATGAATTCTTAACCCTTATCCTGCTGAACCTGGATATACACTGCCTTAACAAATAGTGTAGATCCAGATCAGTTGGCTTCTGAAGAAGCCAACTGATCTGGATCTGCACTGTTTGCCATTCAGTATGTGATTTTATATCAACAATCTGGATCAAGTAATCTGATTGGCTGAAAATTTGAAAAAGGTGTGGCGTCTTAATTTATTCAGCAGGACAAGGGTTAATATTACATAAGACAGTTTTCTCTGCAAAACACTTATTGTGAGGGCTCATCAGAACTGCCTTAGTGAGCGAGTGGTAAGGAACCCCCTTAACAAAAGTTTTTTGTGGAGAAATAAGAATTTATCTGGGTATTCATTGTACCTGGAGCTATGTCAGAACTGCCTGATGCTGTATGTTGTCTTGGAATTCTTCATGTGGACTGTATAAGTAGAGACTTGTCTTCAAGTGTATGCAGCAGTGAAGGCCCAGTTCAGCCTGTACATCTCTGCAGTCTGATAATGGTCTTCCCTGCCTACTGACAAAACCATTGGATTCTGTAGAATGAGTTAATACGAGGGTTGTGCAAAAAGTTCTGTCACTAATAGGCTTCCTTGGTTTTATCCCAGGTATATTTTAAAATGCTACACTGCACTTGAATGGTGTGTTGAATAGCTAATGATATCCGTTTATTTCGTGTAAATTGCTTTCCAACTGAGTTATTTCAAATTGAAATAGATGCAGTCATACACACTGACCAATTGTCTTGTTATTTTGGAACATGGACCAGAAGACTGAAATTCGTAGCTATATTAAATGCCGCATTAGGCTTAATATAGATTCAAAGCAGATATTTAATGAATTGTGTGGTATATATGGACCTCAGACCATTTCAGTGCGCACAGTTTTTAAGTGGATTAAAGCTTTTAAAGCTGGGAAATATTCTGTTGAAGATGATACCCGTCCTGGAAGGCCTAAAACCTCTGTTACCAAGGCTAACATCGCTGCTGTAAAGATTGAGGGTGAACAGGATGCGCGATTGTCTGTCAAAGATATAGCTAGTTGTACTGGCATATCAGAACGCAGTGTACAAACAATTCTGAAAAAGCGTTTGGACCTGAGAAAGGTTTGCGCTAGGTGGGTACCTCATTTGCTCACTGAGGAGCAAAAGACACCTCCTTAAATGTGCCCGGGAACTTTTGAAAACATACAAAAGCTGTAATAGTCAGGTTATTTCTAACTTGCTAATAGGTGATGAAACCTGGGTGCACATGTTTGAGCCACAAAGAAGGCCTGATAGTAAGCAATGGAAGCGAAAAGATTAAAAACGCTCATGTATTGCCAAGAGAACCATAAGTTTGAAAAAGATGTACGCAATTTTCTTTAATTCAAGTGGGCCAGTCATTCAGGTGCCTTGTCCATCTGGTCATACAGTCACTGGCCGATTCTACAAGAATTCTGTACTGAAGAAAGTGAAAGAGTTTTACAATAAGAAACGACCAAGCAAAGGATGGTCCTTTTACATGACAACGCCTTCTCTCATAAGTGTGAGGTTGTTAAGTCTTTTTTGGCTTCAGAAAAGGTGAAAGTTTTAAACCATCCACCTTATTCACCTGACCTGAGTCCCTGTGACTTCTTTTTATTTCCAAGGCTTAAGAAAATGCTTTCTGGAAATAAGTATACGTCTAGAAGTTCTCTTGGCAGCACTATTTATCAGTGTCTCCGACAGATACCAAAAGAAGACTATTTATTTGCTTTTCTCGACTGGGTAAAAAAGTTACAAAAATGTGTTTCAGTAAAGGGGGAATACTTTGAAGGTTTGTAATAAAAATATGTTTGATAAAACGTAGCGCTGAAGTAATCCAAACCTAGTGACAAAACTTTTTGCAGGACCCTCGTATACAGCAAATGCTCTGATGAGACTTGATAGCATGATGATCTCTCTTTGTCTTTGGGTCCTCATATATACCTACTGGCTTGACACAACCCAAGCTTAACCCATTGTAGTAGGGAGACCAGTAAAAGAGTAATTGGCAAACAGTGCAGACCCAGATCAGACGCCGCAGAATGCAGCCTCTGATCAGGGTCTCCAAACTGTTTGCAAATAGTTTAGCCATTTTTCTTTAGGAATATGTAAATCTCATAGTCAGACGTACCTAAAATTGAAATTGGACTCTTTCAGTATATAGTGTGGGAGAATCTATTCAGTTTAGTATGGGTTATATATAGTGTGGGAGAATCTATTCAGTTTAGAATGGGTTATATATAGTGTGGGAGAATCTATTCAATTTACAATGGGTTATATATAGTGTGATAGAATCTATTCAGTTTACAATGGGTTATATTTAGTGTGGTAGAATCTATTCAGTTTACAGTGGGTTATATATAGTGTGGTAGAATCTATTCAGTATACAATGGGTTATATATAGTGTGGTAGAATCTATTCAGTTTACAATGGGTTGTATATAGTGTGGTAGAATCTATTCAGTTTACAATGGGTTATATATAGTGTGGTAGAATCTATTCAGTATACAATGGGTTATATATAGTGTGGTAGAATCTATTCAGTTTACAATGGGTTGTATATAGTGTGGTAGAATCTATTCAGTTTACAATGGGTTATATATAGTGTGGTAGAATCTATTCAGTATACAATGGGTTAAAGGGAATTGATACACTTGGATAAGAGATAAAATGATGTGCATTGCAAGAACAAGGCTCTTATGCATACTTATGCAGTCTGATCAGTGCTTTCATCGCCGACTTACAAAATTAGTGGATACTGTGAATTATACTGATGAACAGAGAAGGCCCACATTAGACAATGAGGATGCTCAGGCTGATCAGGGACGTTGCTGTTTGAATATGGCAGTGGAATCCTTTTCTGACATTACTCATCAATAACTGAATTGATTTACTGTTCCATATCTAGGCTTGACATATTAGGTCTTGAAATGCTGACCTCAGTGGCTCAGTCGAATGCACGTCCGACTGGTGATCACGTTGATGCGGGTTTGATCCCTGTCAGGTCTGGCAACATTCTTTCATTGAGATTGATCATGAAATATTTTCATTCATTCTCTTCTTTCTGCTAATTCAATAACGTCAGTCTCTGGCCAAAGAATGTGCACAAGTACAGGTTAACACTTAGAGGACTAAGCCTGCCCAGGAAAAGTGTGGATAGATAAAATGAACGGCTCGACTTGATATTAACAGTGTTGACAGGGCCATTAAATTACAAACCAACCAACAAGAGGCCTTTAACATTTTGTCAGGCTAAAGCTGTTTGGACTGACACTGCTCCATAGATACAGTTTGCGGTATGAAACTATTATTTTGAATTGTGAAATTACTGTGTAGATCCATAGCTCTCAATAAGAAGTTTTGGGGCTTTTTTGTTGTTGTTTTTTTTTTCAATCCAAAAGTATTGATATTTTTCTTGTTTCTCCACAAAAACATATGTTGTGGGTACTCATCTAATGAGTACCCACAACATATGTTTTAGTAGAGAAATAAGAAAAATATTTACCTAATACCCGCTCTTATCTAGACATATGTAGATCACACTGGATGTTCGGCAAAAATATTTCTAGTCACTAAATGAGCCATACAAAGTGAAATGTATCTTTGAGGCAAATGTGGACAACAACTCCATCTGATCTGGGCTGCCACATATCTGCCTACAGAATCTTCGAATACAGTAGAATGTGTCAGAGGACAGCGACAGTCTTGCTGAGACTTTGCACATAGGTCTACTGTCCTTTCCACATCACTCATAAAGACGTGTTTTGCTTGGCATTTTATCTTAAATGAAAATATTTTGTTCTGATTGATCATCTTATCAGAAACCATTTGTCTTTTCTGTTTCTGTGTTTTGTTCTTAAATATGTACCCTAAAATTAAATTTACAGCCAAAGCTTGGTCTAACCAATACAATTTCTATAGTAAAGTGATTTTTCGGAATTTTTGTCTAAGAAATGTTTTTTTTTCTTTTCTTCGCTGAATTTGAATCATTGATGTTTCACAACAATATTCTGAAAATTTCAGAACAATTGGAACAAGTGAAAGTTGTTGAAAATCTGCCTGCAAGCTACCTGCCCTACAGTTTTAAAAAAATAGTGACTAGAATAAAACTTTTTATGCATAGGTAGTTATGATAAATGGTTTTGCATTAAGTCATGACAAAAGTTTGCAAATTTTCCTATTCTGTGTAAAGCGCCAAGCAAAAAAGACTTTTTGAAAGATGTGAGAAGCACAGTAGATAAGAGTGGGTACCGGTAAGGATTTTCCTTATTTCTCCACAAAAACATATGTTATGGGTAATCATTAGAAGTTCCTTAGTGAGGCGCTTCTAATGAGTACCCACAACATATGTTTTTGTGGACAAATAAGAAAAATACCAATAGTTTTTGGTTGAAAAAAGCATCTTATCTAAAGCTATATTACAGGATCATCAGAATCAGCACATTTCATGCATGTTCGAAAACATCTTTTATCTTTACATGGCCTAATTCACTAAATGGAATAAATCCACAACAATGCCTTTAGAAAACTCTAATTATATTATAATTGTAATTACCCTAAATGTTTGGACACCTAAACTCCTTAGCATACTTAGCCTAAAATCTGAAATAGACCATTGGCTACCTGAAATATTGCCATATGGCAAACAGTGCAGATCAGGATCAGATGCTGCATTCTCTGGCATCTGATCTGGGTCTGCTTGTTTGTTCAGGCTTCTGTGTCTGAATACTTTGTGTTATACATAGCTCTGGACAAGGTACTTTTTTATTCAAAAAGTGCCGGCCTCGGTGGCTCAGTTGGATGCGCCGTTCGACTGGAGACCAGGAGGTCGCGGGTTCAACCCCCGCCAAGGTCGGCAACATTCTTTCGTGGAGATTGATCATGAAATATTTTCTACGGTCATTCTCTCCCTTCCACTGATTCAAGAAGGGCAGTTGTCAGTTTCTGGCGAAAGAATGTGCACAATACTGGTTAACCGCTTAGAGGACTAAGCCTGCCCAGTAAACGTGTGGTTAGGTAAACTGACCGCGCTCGACATGACCCCTTTGGGTTGACTGGGCCGTAAAACCTCAATACAAACAAACATTCAAAAAGTACTGGGCCCAGTTGTTCAAAATAGCGATGTCGTTAGTTAACCTATCGTTAAAACTGATCATTAAATATGGCATATATGCTAATTTTTTTGTGTGCATTTGCAAAAGCTAGTCACTTTTTTTTTTTCAGCAAAAATACCTGTGAATTAGTTATTGTACTTACTAGAACAGTTAACATTTTGACCACTAACAAGCTTGTTAAACTAACAATGCTTTGAACAACTGGGTCCTGATATTTTTCTAATTTCTCCAGGAAAACATGTTGCTCTTGAGAAATGCCTCACCTCTTATGAGTACCCACGACATGTTTTCTTGAAGAAAAATATTATCTGGATAACCCCTCTTACCTGGAGCTGTTTCATCGGGATTGCTAAAATATTGTGATATATGATTCTTTTACAGAGGATGGAGGAACATATAACTAAAAATTCACCAACACTAGGTAGAGATGCTGTATATAAAAAATCTGTAAGTATTTCATAGTCCCTCAGAGGACTTGATAAGGAGTGTTTAGTGATAATTCTGGGATATTTTTTCTTCCTTCTCCATAAAAACCTATGTTGTGGGTACTCATCAGAAGTACTTCAGTGAAGTGCTTCTAATGAGTACCCACAACATAGTTTTTTATGGGGATCTGGAGAATGGCAGTTTTCCCATAAATCAGCAGGTTATACATGAGAGACATCAAGGAAATTTATCCAGTTGTCTCCTGTAAGAGCAATGTGAAAGGGATCACGACATGAGATAATCACAGATAAAGTGGGTTTATCACAAGATCATTGTTGTTGATTTTGTACTTACTGCATTTGCCTCATTAAGGTGATAATTATACCTCTGGCATACAAAGGGTATATAGTTTTCATCTTTCTGTTCCTCCATTCATTCATTTGTTCTGTACGTAGGTTTGTCCATTTGTTAGTTAACACCTACGTCAAAGTTTTGCATTAAAGTTTTTAAGAACTTATATTTTCCAAGCCATATGATGGATTTAGTTTATATTTGGTATGATGATAGATGTTGGTCTAAAGTTTTATTCAACAGTATCCCCACTCCTGCCTATGACCTTAAGGTCAAGGTTACAGACTTAGAACTTTAGGCAATTTTAGCATGCTTAAGAGTTTTGTTTAGGAATCTATTTTAACTAATTAATAGTTAGAAAGTTGATGTATCTGTGCATGAGTCTAGCAGTAATATTTTGGACCCTGGTGGAAGGGAGTGGGGATCAGGGATGGGGACTGTGGGTTTGGGGTGACAGTCATGGTCCAGTGATTTTGCTTTATGTCTTAAGCACTACTTGATACTTAGACTATTGATTGTCATGACATAGCCTGTGACCTTAAAAGGTCATGGTCACAGTGACCTATATTTTATGCTTTATTGATTTTACTTAATATCTGAAATAATAATTGAAATGCATTTGGTATTTTCTGATAAGGCGATGCAACCAGCCGGTGTAATACATGAACTCTGCTTACTTGCTCTAGTTTTAGATATTTGCTTATTTTTGAACCAAAAAATATAGCTTTTGAGTACTCATGATTCCTTAGGGAATCCATTGAGTACCCACAAGATGGGTCTTGGTGCAAAAATAACAAATATCTTCCGAACACTCACCTTTTCTGGAGCTATGAACTTGATTATTGTAAACTTGTGGTTCTTATTGTCTTTTTTTTATTTCCAGAACAAAATTAACAGATTACCAGCTTATCTAACTATACAGTTTGTCAGATTTTATTTTAAAGAAAAAGAAGCAATAAATGCAAAAATTTTAAAGGTAAGACCAATTTTTACTTGTCAAAAAACTGTACTGTATTTACCCTCAGTGTTGGGACACCTTAACTCCTTATCTATATTGTTATCTGTTAACCCTTAAAATGCCAAGAAAACCTGCATCTGAAAATGTCGTCTGTTTATGTCGTCTTGAATATTCTTGCAAACTTTTCAAACTTATTTTCTGCATACAGGCAAACAGTGTGGACCCAGATCAGACTGCTCCTAGAGGAGCAGTCTGATCTGGGTCCACACTATTTGCAAAAATGACTTTTAAAATCACAAGCAGATGACAATTGTTGTAATTGGCAGTTTAAGGGTTAATGTGTCTCTGTAAATGTGTCTAAAATTTGTTGGATGAGTTGTAAAGTGTGGACCTTGATCAGATGCTGCATTGGTCTGGGTCTACACTGTTTGCCTAGGCCCATCTGTCAAGATACTTAAGTTTATTACAGTAGATAAATATGGCAATGAAAGTAAAAGCCAACAACAGACTTCTATTAGTCTACAGCATTCCATAGGTAGTTGGAATGCTACAGATTAGGAACATTTTTCTCATTTTCTCCCATAGATAAGAGAAATGTTTGTGTGAGTGTGAATTTTGCATCGAAACATACCTCCTATGTATTCTGAAGCCATTCCAGGGTATACCTAAAAACATATTTTGATGCAAAAATAAAAAAAAAAAAAAAAAAAAAAATGCAGAGTTACCATCACAAGTATTGCCTAATCAAACATATGCATCTTGATATATAATATTTGTTTATAATATAAATTAGATGTAATCCTCAGAATACTGATGACAGAATTTACACATGAAAAATTAGGGATAGTTGGGCCTGCCAATCAGAGACAGGGAGAAAATTCTTTGCTTTAGCTAGCAGGAGCAACATAGAGATCATGTTGCATCATGGGTGTTGTCGTCAGCATCAACAGTGTTAAGTCTGCGCTTTTAGCTCCATTTCTCAAACACCAAGGCTTCTAGGCTAATTAAACTTTACACACACATCCCCCATGATGCACCCTGTACACTTTCATTGACTGTTACTGACCTAGACCTTACGTTTCAAGCTTGACTGAACAATGTTTAGTCTGTGCAGTTAGCTTTGTGGCAGTCATGACATAGCCTTTCAGCAATTTTGTTTGTGTTAAAAAGGTTTCAAGTACTAGGGAGGCACTTCTCTGTCTACAAAAGTTGTCTTCCTTTGCAAAATGGCAGCAGTATCTCTCAGGTCTGTCCTTTAATCTTAAAATGCAATCTTCTAATATTTATCCCTTTAGATCCTGAAGAGCAAGGCAGATTCTTTTGCAAACAGTGTAGATCCAGATGAGATGGCTCATAATGAGCTGTCTCATCTGGAGCCACACTGTTTGTCATTCAGGTCTTGGTTTATGACTAACATCTCTATTTGTAACAATGGACATATCCAAGTTCAAAGATGGAAGAATCTGCTTAGAAACTAAAGGGTGATAGGGTTAAACTCAGAAGGATGAAAAGCTCAGTGCCCGGCGGTCACTGCCCGCTGTGTTCTTGTTTCAGGATGTTAAATTTCCACTGAGTCTAGATGTATTTGAATTGTGTTCAGAAGATCTGCAGCAGAAACTGATACCAGCGAGAGAGAAATTTAAAGAACAGGAAGATAAATTAGCTGAAGAAGCTTCTAAGGTAAGAATTGCTGTCAGAAAGTTTAACCCTTATCCAGCTGTGAAAGTAGACAATACTAGGTGCAGCTGGAACTGAATATTTCTTCAGGGTGTTTTTGGTATACCTTAAAGATAAATAATTCAGTAAAATTAGATTTTTAATCTTTAGCATGCTGGATAAAAAATTCAATAATACATTCTGAAATATTTTTTTATTTTTCCCAGAAAATAGGTTTCGACATTTTTATGCGGATACAATTTGCATGAAATTTCAAAGATTTTCTGGGAAAAATAAGAAAAGTGTCATCAATTTGTTCTTTGCTAAATTTGCTTAGAGAGCGGTAAAGGTTAAAGATGCATATATAAAACCTATACAGAATTCTCTGTTAGTGTCTGCTGCTTCTGGAAAATATAAAATTAAAGTAGTATGAATTATGTCTCCCCCTTTAGGGTTGGGAGACATATTGTTTTTTCCCAGGGCGTCTGTCTGTCTCACAAAATCGTGTCCACTCTATAACTTGAAAAAACCATTCAAGCTATCTTCACGAAACTTCATATAAATGTCAATCAACATTAGTCGATGTGTAGAGCACAAGAACCATAATTCTTGCTTTTATACTTTTTGAGTTATTTCCCTTGGAACTTTGTCCATCACAAAGTCGTGTCCACTCTGTAACTTGAAACCTGTTCAAGATATCTTCAAGAAACTTCATGTAAATATCAATCAACATTAGACAACATGCAGAGTGCAAGAACCATAACTCTTGCATTTATACTTTTTGAATTATTTCTCTTGGATCTTTGTCCATCACAAAAAATGTGTCCGCTCTATAACTTGAAAACCGTTCAAGATATCTTCACGAAACTTTATATGAATATCAATCAACATTAGACAACTTGTAGAGTGCAAGAACCATAATGCTTGCATTTATACTTTTTGAGTTATTTCCCTTGGGATCACATTAGTTAGTATAAATGTTTGCGGAATGTACAATACAACACCAAAAAGGAGACATCTGTGTTTTTGTAGAAAAACAAATTCTAGTTTATGTTTGAAATAGCAAAAAACATAGGAGATTAGCCAGAAATTACATATTTTTGTGGTGCATTGACATTTTTTAATTGATTATTATGCATTAGCATGAATTTATATATTTCACATTGATTGTCATATTTTTACTGTCATATTTCTTCTATATTCTATGCTAATTTCAAAGTTATTTGACATTTTTATGACTATACAAGCAATTTTGTACCAACAGCTTCACATTTGCATACCCAACCCACCAAATTTCCGTATTTTTGCACCAGTACACCTTCTTATTCAATATTTCGCTGCTGGATTTCCATACAAACTTGTATCAATAATTGTTTCTACTAAACTAATATATATATCCCTATGCTTTAGCTATGGGGGTATTGTGAACACCTCCATCCATCCATCCATCCATCTGTAAATCAGTTAGGCTATCTTTTAAACCACTGGGCGGAATTTGACCAAACTTGCTATGTGACTTGCTATGTAATTACTGCTAGGAATATCTATGAAATCAGCACTAGAACAAGACTTCAATGGAAGGAGATGAAAATTCAACTTCACCTTGTTGGTTGGAAATACCAATATTATTCTGAGGTTTGATCATATCAGGCCATAAAAATTATGAGATCAGGAAAATACCCTGTCAGTTGGTCAGGTTGCAAGATTTCATCTGCATTTTTATACACATGATTATATAGGGTACCACTTAGCCTGAGGGATGGTACAAAATGCACAGCATAAAAAATGGTGAAACAACATGATAAGGATTAAAACCAGCAGTCTATTAATAAATCTCAGAAAGCTTTAGGCAAAATCTGCCATCAGTAAATGATATTTTTCCATACAATATAGAGCTTGATAAATAATTTACGTTGCCTCCAAAAAAAAAAATTGATGGTTTTAATGAACTGTCAATACCTGTTTTCACAGAAAAAAAAACAAAAGTTATTATTTATATTCAGCATGCTAAATTTAAAACAACCTTTTAACTTACAGCATATCAATTTTTCCAGGTGAAGAAAGCTGGTGGTAAAGTTCCAGTAACTAAAGTCAATCCAGATAAGAAAGTACGAACAGAACCATTCTCTTTCTCAGACGGTTTGTAAAAAATTTATTTACTTAAGATACAAATTTTTCCAATTTAAAATTTTTATTATGGAAAATGGTACTGATCAAAGAGAGACAGAGAAACAGAGAGAGAGAGAATCAAAGCTGTGAGGTTTTGTGTACCTTTTTAATGGAGACGCAAAATTAGTTTGCTTCCTGATATATGGATCCCTTCTCAAAAGTCGCTGCTCTGAAAGGAAAGAATTTGCTCCTCAGGGGAATCATTCCTTTCCTTTAACCCATGGAAGACTGGAGAACTCTCAAACTGGTAACTGGCAAATAGTGCAGATCCAGGTCAGATGCCGCAGAATGCGGCATCTGATCAGAGTCTCCACTGTTTGCAAATAGTTCAGCCATTTTTCTTTAGGAATATCTATATCATATAGCCTGACATACCTAAAATCAAAAATGGACTTCCAGTATATAGTGTTGGATAGTTTATTCAGTCTTTAATGGGTTGAGAGGGGTCCTGTTTTGAGAAAGGTAAATACTTTCAAGATATAATGATTTTCCATGTTAGTGTATCCATTCACCCAAATACAGTGAACCTTCGTTATAATGACAGCATTTATTCCGAAAGATGTTGCCATTATAATGAATTTTCTGTTGTAAAGAATCCTGAATGGTCAGAATATGTAAGAAAGACTTTGTATTATTCTTATTTCCTTATAGAACATATGTTTTGGATATTTGTTAGAATCACCTCAGTGTGAGGTGATTCTAACAAATATCCTAAACATATGTTGCTTGAAGTGTTAATGCAATATTCTTGCATATTGCCTCATTGACTGTCTCAGTAACTGTCACCTCTTGAGTGAAGGTTTTGTGACATTTAGATTGTTATTTATTAAGAATTTTGTCGTTGTATCGAGTGTCAGCGTAAAGATGGTTGACTGTATCACATACAAGTATATAAAAAGTATAGAGCCAGATCAGCCTGTGCAGTGTCTGTGCAATGTGTTCAGTTTTCGTGCTGTTTGTTCTCAGAAATCTTCATTTTGTAACTGAACAGCACACCCTGATCAGACTGCTGATGTGCAGATTGGTTTTGGTCTGTGTTGTGTAGTTGATGTTAGCTTAAAGAAGTGCATGTGTCATGAAGTATTCCAAGGAAGAGGCAGACACAGGAGGCTGAATAAGGGTTTTCAACATTTGCCACAGGAGTTTGCGTGTTCAACCCCCGCCGAGGTCGGCAACATTCTTTCGTGGATATTGATCATGAAATATTTTCTACGGTCATTCTCTCCCTTCTGCTGATTCAAGAAGGGCAGTTGTCGGTTTCTGGCGAAAGAATGTGCACAATAATGGTTAACCGCTTAGAGGACTAAGCCTGCCCAGTAAACGTTTGGTTAGGTAAACTGACTGCGCTCGACATGACCCCATTGGGTTGACCGGGGCGTAAAACCTCAACACAAACAAACAACGTTTGCCTAGGTCATAATATGAGTTGGCTGTGAATACTTGTCTTTTGGGATACATGGCAACAAAGACATAGAATTATTAGATACATGTACTTAAGATAATATCAAAGGAAAGCAAAGACCCTGGTGGACTGTTGGCAGATGCACAGTTGATTTGAATCTACGCATTTCAGAAAATCTCAACAATACCATTTTAGGGTTTATATTTGATCTTTGCTCTTTTGAAAGGTTCATATTCTGTTGTAATGTTACATTTGCAGAGCTTAAAAGTCTAGATACCTTGTAAGAGCAGTTATAATACTCCTGATATATATTTCATTATGTTAACATTCGGAGATGATTCCTCTTATCAACACTTGTCCTGCTGCACACGGATATGTCCTGCCTTTGCAGTGTAGATCCAGATCAGTTGGCTTCTTGATCTGCACTGTTATCAACACCTTTGATCAAGTAATCTGATTGGTTGAAAATAAGTGGGCGTGGCATGACATGGGTTATTACAGTTTAGATGGATATACTGCATTTGCCCAAAGTATTAAAACAGACAGGCCTCAACATTGTATACCCAGATTGTCAGACAGCACAAACTGCAGACAGGCATGCATCTTTAATGTCATGAAGTTCCTCTAGACATCAGTACTATCTGGGCAAATTAAGCAGACTATAGATTGATATTTTTTTGCAGAAAATAATGCTTGACTTTTGATGTAAATTGTCTCTTATTGCATGAAATGTCAAGCCTTATTTCTTGGGAAACATAACTTTTTGGGGAAATGTAAGAAATGTCATCTGCAATTCAAGGCACCGGACGGTGGCTTCTGCACTCGACATGACCTCATTGGGTTTACTGGGCAGTAAAACCTCAACACAAACAATCTGCAATTCAAGGCCATCTAACAGGTTAAAGGTTGACTTAGAGTGCCTAATTTTTTTGTTTTTCTGAATAGATACTGGTTCTAACAACAGTGGTTATTATGAGTTACAAGCTGTGTTAACACACAAAGGAAGATCTAGCTCAAGTGGTCACTATGTTGCCTGGGTTCGCAGAAAAGGAGGTAAAACCTATATTTTCTTCACTACCAATATGAAGCATATGGCTGACCAAGTGGTTAGCGCTCCTGACTTTGGATGACAAAGTCCAAAGTTCAAATCTTGTTGGTGGCAGAATTCAGCTCATGACTTTACAGCACTTCATTGCACAAAGCCTTTTATTACCACGCTTCCATCATCTTGATATGATTAAAATAATGTTGAAATGGATGTAAAGCACCAAATCACCACGCTCGACATGACCCCATTGGGTTGACTGGGCTGTAAAACACAAACAAAACATCAAATCATCAACAATTTTACTACCATCATTTGTAAAATCAGTTTGATTGAGATCATCTGTATCAGAATGCTCTTCATGTCTGCATCCATTAGGTTTCACTGTCATCATAAGTAAATTTAGCAGTTGACACTCTCTGTTTTTAACTGATGTCATATGACCACCAATAATCTCACCACCAAAGAGTTACTTTAGAGTAATTTTCCTCTAAAGATTGAACTTGTCCTGCAAATCAAAACCGTTCAATACAATAAAACCCCAGTAGCTTGAACACCGATGGCTCGTTTACCATGGATCATTCGAACTCGTTTTTGAGTCCCTATGAAATTCTTCCAATAGGTTCAGATATAAATATTTAGGTAAATGTTCTGATTTTATCATGAAATTGTATGTTGTGTGTACTCATTAGAATTGCCTCATTGATGTGATTCTAATGAGTACACTAAACATACAATTATTGTATAGAATATCAAAAAAAAAAAAAAAAACACCTAATTTATCACCATTTGCTTCCTGACCTTGCGCCATAATTAAACCTCAGTGGCACGAACTACCCATATCTCAAACAAATTTCCATGGTCCATGTTCGAGCCATTGAAGTTCGACTGTATTTATTTAAAGAAATCTAAAGCAGTTATCAATTGAGCAGCATCATGGGAAAAGAGCTGTATAGCATATACAAACAGCAAAGGTTCAGGTGAGCCTGTAGTCTTGCCAGAATCTCTGCTATTTGCTCATGTAAGCGATAAGCCAATAGGAAACTTCAGCCAAAGAACTAGACATGTGGCCTTGCTAAGGGACCAGGGATGTGTACTGAAAGATTGGTTCGACAGAAAGTCTGAAGAGTTTTTCTCGAGGCTCAGTCTCAATTATTTAAATTTCTTTGTTTATCTGTAATTTGCTTCCAAATGACTGATGTGTAAAAAAAAAAAAAAAATAGCTGTGTTTCCACTAACCTGACTGACCCTGTTTCAAACACCCGACTCTGCTATTTTTTATCAGTAAAAATGCAACAAAAAAAAAAAGTAAAGCACCGACCCTGAACAAAATACTTGTATTTTCATAAAATAACAGGCCCGACCCTGTTCTTTTCTGGAGAAAAAATAGAAAATAAAAAAGTTTCTCCTACTGCTGACCAATTTTTTTTTAGCGGAAACACAGCTATTTTTTTTTTTTTTTTTTTTTTTTTTTTTTTTTTATGCCTAACATATTTGCATTGAAACTACATGGAATTTTAAGATTTCTAATGTGTAAATATAGCATATGTCTTATGTTTTTATGGAGTATCCACAGTATATAGTCAAACTTCAATGTCTGAAACATCCTTGGGACCATGAAAATTTGTTCAGACATGGGTAGTTTGAGCCACTGACGGTAAATCATATCCCCATGTCAGGCGGCAAATAACGATATGTTAGGGATGTCTTTTCAATCTTCTATAAAAAAATGGTATGTCTAATGTACCCATTAGAATTGCCTTGAATGATGTTATTCTAATTAGTACACACAAGGTACGTTTTCATGACAAAATAAAAACAAACAAAAAATTAAAGAATATCTCTTGTATTTATTTTCTTGAGCTATCAGAAGAATTTTTAGGGACTCAAAAACGAGTTTTATTAGCCACTGTAAATGAGTTATTGGTGTTTGAGCCATCAAAGTTTCACTGTAATATGTTTTCATGTAGAAATGAAAAAAATAATAATCTGGGCCCAGTTGTTCAAAACTAACGATGTCGTTAGTTAATGTATCGTTAAAACTTTGATCATTAAATATGGCATATACACTTATATTTTTCTGAAAAAATGTGAGTAGCTTTTGCATTTGCAAAAGCTACTCACATTTTTCAGCAAAAATACCTGTGAATTAGATATAGTACTTACTAGAACAGTTAACATTTTGACCACAAATGAACTCGTTAAGCTAATGATGCTTTGAACAACTAGGCCCTGGATATCCATTTTACTAAAACTATGTCCATTGTCTTTTCTGTAAGTTTGCCTAGAGCTTGTTTAAGGTTAAGAGGGAGTTATCCATGGCTCCTGATAAGTCAACTTTTTTTCAACCAAAAAGTATTGATGTTTTTTCTTGTTTTTGCATGGAAATATTTGTTGTGGGCTGATTAGAAGAGTATCAGCAAGGCACTTCTAATGAGGACCCCCCTCAACGTGTTTTCATGCAGAAATAAGAAAAATACCTACCCGATACCCCCTCTTATCTTGAGCTGTGGTTATCACATACTTTCAGATGAATGGTTAATGTTTGATGATGATAATGTTACACCCATCACTTCTGAAGATGTTCTGAAGCTATCTGGTGGTGGTAAGTATATCATAGTTTAACAGTTGTTTTTTTGTTTTTGTAGGTTTTATCCTCGTAGACAATATCACACCTATACATTTTAGCAAATAAAATTACACCAAGTCATTCTTCATAGCATTTATGAGACAGACTAACTATATGCCTATTACAATTTACAAGAAACTAGCTAACAAGAAACAACTTATTTTCCACTAATATGATAAGATATTGATATGTGTTGAGGGTTTGCAGCCTTGAACTGTCTTCAATATCTGATATACTAGCAGTTCTGAACAGTCGCTGGCTAACAGTGAGTGTGCGGCCTGCTGTGTAACAAAGTACTGAATCTAACTAAACAGACTTTGTAAATAATGTAAAAAAAGGCAAACTTCAGAAACGGAAACTATGGCAAACAATACCGAGGAGATGTATCATATTTCTGGTCTCATAGCTAAAGGGTGATAAAACAAGACTTTTAAGACAGTTTGCTAAACTGATTTGTTTTAATAAAAATGTACGAATAAATTATAAAAAAAATACAGACTGCGTTTGTTTTCTTTACATCAGACAATTATTTCAGTACAAAGACAATTAATGGGGTTAAAGCGTGACAAGACACGACCAGGACGGAAATAAGACTCATATTCTATTCTATTTTACCCAAAAGCGCAGCGGACAAATGCACCCCTTCACGGCAGTGATCACTCGCGAGAAGCAGGGCATGAGTAAAACTAGAGCAATAATGTTTACAAATGTCACCAAACTACTTCATGAAATATATGATTAACCAATATCACACTTATAAATATGGCTCAAATATACACATGGCTCAGAGAAAAGCTCAGCTTTATCAATACCATAAACACGATGAAGAAAAACCTAAGATTTTTCACCCGTAAATGCCTGGGAATATAACAAGACCCCTTTTCTCTCTTGGCATGGATACAGAAGTTTTTGGAATAAGAATGCAACTCAATAAAATTTGGAAAATAAGAGCACAAAAATAATATGCAAACCAGTTTAACGTGCGTGTATTCACGACAAAAGCAAAATCTGAAGTTACCCCACTGTTGCGGGAACTCGGTTTATATACTTGCAATTCCCACATCCCACAAACCCACAGTTTTAAAGATGTGAGACTCCCCAATCCGCAGCAGAGATACTGGGGGAGTGCGTGATCCCACAACACTGACGTCGTGGGAAGACATTCCTGCAGGAAAGTTACGGCGACGGCCATATTGGATTTACCGATAAACATAGGGTCACCCACTTCAAAACCGAATATCTTAGAAATCTTGAATTAAACTGTACCCAAAACTAACATGAAAGCAACCCCAAATGAATTTGCTAACTGACTCTTACGCTCAAATAATTTATAAGAGCTTGGATTTCTCGAGAGATCACTGGTGAGGGAGGTTGACTTTTACGTTGACTTTTGACAGACGAAATGTTTTGTCCGCTTCGCTTGACCGCTCATTCAGTACACTCTCACAATGCAACACATTCAGCCAATACACAACACACAAAATGGAGGTCACCGGTGACAAACACACTGCACACTCCAAGATTTTAGGGAAATACACTCTCATACGGACAGTTACAGGAATTACATAGCTATGAGTACATTAGGTAAGTTGTTTACTTTCAAATGCATTAACTGTCAACAATGTGTATTAAGACGGGACAGGTAAATGGATGCAGCATGCCAAAACAAAAATAAACAGCTGATTCAGGACACATGCTCGCCATCCATAACACAGACAAATACGACTTCACAAAGCCGGGCCACTACAATATAAATGTCAGAAATGATATTTTCACCCTAAAACAAATAAGTAACATAGAGTTTACTTGTTTATTTTGATCGATTACGGAGAAATAATTCACTAGTGTTCTAAGGCGTGTGCGTAAAAAAACGAGTGAGCGAAGTGAACGAGTTTTTTTACACGAAAACCTTAGAACACATGTGAATTATTTCTCTGTAATCAATCAGTACAAACAAATAAACTGTATATTACATTTTCATTCATGTTTTACCTTTGAATTTTCACATTCAGCTGTTATGATTTCCTACCAAAATAGTTCCAGTCAGGAGGCCTGGTTTAGTTTGAAAACCGGTCGCCATCTTGTTTTCACTTCAATGCAAAAATCATCCTGTGCTTGAAATACAGACACAACAATGTCATAAAAGTTGAACTGGATTATCAAGAAAATCATACTTTATATTTGCATTCCTCAAAAATGCCAACTGGATGTGAAAATTGCAGTCTGATCTCCATGATTTTATCAAATTTTCCACAAAACGTCAACTGTTGTTCTTGTTGTTACCAGCAACATCGCCTAGCAGTTATGACGTCAAAACGTTCGAAATGAAATAACTCACCCGGTGAATTATCGGTTATAATTCACTGAGAAATCTCAGTAAATCACTGCTGAAAATGTAATAAAATGCCAAAACATCTCAGCAGATACATCCACAACCCCCTTCTAATGAATTCCCACTACATATGTTTACATGGAGAATAAGAAAAATATTATGCAGGCACTCCCTCTTATCAGGACTTATGCACTTATTTTCTTTTTCAGGTGACTGGCATTGTGCGTATGTACTACTGTATGGACCAAGAGTTCTAGAAGTTGATATTGAAGAAGAAAAAATGGAATCCTAGCAACATCTTAACATTAACCCTTCTTAACCTTTACTCTGCTACAAGCAGAAAGTTAACACTATTTCAAAACAGTTCTCCTATTCCTGAGGACTTAACCCTTGTCCTGCTGAAACAGGATATATCCTGCCTTTGCAAACAGTGTAGATCCAAATCAGATGGCTTCTGAAGAAGCCAACTGATCAGGATCTACACTGTTTGTTATTTAGTATGTGAATTTATACAAAAAAATCTGGATTAAGTAGTCCTCGGTGGCTCAGTTGGATGCGCCGTCCGACTGGAGACCAGGAGGTCACGGGTTCAACCCCCGCCGAGGTCGGCAACATTCTTTTGTGGAGATTGATCATGAAATATTTTCTACGGTCATTCTCTCCCTTCCGCTGATTGAAGAAGGGCAGTTGTCAGTTTCTGGCGAAAGACTGTGCACAATACTGGTTAACCGCTTAGAGGACTAAGCCTGCCCAGTAAACGTGTGGCTAGGTAAACTGACCACGCCCGACATGACCCCATTGGGTAGACTGGGCCATAAAACCTCAACACAAACAAACAAAGTCCTATTGGCTGACAGTTTTATTCAGCATGACAAGGGTTAAGGAGGAGTATTTGGTGATAATGCTGGGATAATTTTACTTATTATGCCCCCACCATTTTCAATGGGGGAGCATATAGTATCACCACTGTCCGTACATACATCCATCCCGTCTGTCTGTCCTGTACATAACACAAATGGTTTCCGTGCGATATCTTTTGAAAAAATTGGTGTATTGGATTGAAATTTTATACACAGGTATATAATCATAAAATGTAGGTCAAGTTCGATTTAAGGTAAAATCCATCAAAATTTTGGGAGTTATGGCCCTTTTTCAACTTTGAAAAATTTTCAACTTTGAAAAATGATTTCCGTGCGATATCTTTTGAAAAGATTAGTGTATTGGATTCAAACTTTATACACAGGTATATCATCATAAAATGTAGGTCAAGTTCGATTTAGGGTAAAATCCACCAGTTATTTTGGGAGTTATGGGCCTTTTTCAACTTTGCAAAAATGGTTTCTAGTCCATAACTTTTGAAAAGATTAGTGTATTGGATTCATATTTTATACACCAGCATATAATTATAAAATATAGGTCAAGTTCAATTACAGGAAAAATCCACCTATTTTTTTTTTAGTTATGGCCCTTTTTCAACGTTGAAAAATAGTTGAAAAATGGTTTCCGTTCGATATCTTTTGAAAAGATTAGTGTATGGGATTCAAACTTTATACACAGGTATATAATCATAAAATGTAGGTCAAGTTCAATTTAGGGTAAAATCCACCAATTATTTTGGGAGTTATGGCCCTTTTCAATGTTGAAAAATGGTTTCCGTTCCCTAACTTTTGAAAAGATTAGTGAATTGGATTCGTATTTTATACACAAGCATATAATTATAAAATATAGGTCAAGTTCAGTTTAGGCTAAAATCCACCGATTATTTTTTTCATGTTATGGCCTTTTATCAATGTTGAAAAATAGTTTCAGTTTGATATCTTTTGAAAACATTAGTGTATTTGATTCATATTTAATACACAGGTATATTATCTTAAAATAGAGGTCAGGTTCGATTTAGGGTAAAATCCATCTATTATTATGGGAGTTATGGCCTTTTTTCACCTTAAAAAAATGTTTTCCTTTCGATGTTTTTTTTAAAAAGATTGGTATATTGGATTCATATTTTATACACAGGTATATAATCATAAAATATAGGTCAAGTTCAATTTAGTGTAAAATCTGCCAATGATTATGAGAGTTATGGCACTTTTTCCAACTTCATTTTTTTCAAAATGCCTGCGTGTGGGTGAGGATGGCCCTGGGTAGGGGCATCTTTGTCATATTGATACGTTTCTATTTTAAACATATATTGTGGGTTTCATAAGAAGTGCCTCAGTAATGTGCATTTAATGAGTTACCACAACATATGATTTCCCTGGAGAACTGGAGAAAACTATCTCAGAATTATCGTCAAATACTCCTTCTTAAAACATTCTCCTTATTTTTTCTCAAAATAGGGCATGACATGTCATCTGCATAACATACTTACCCCAAGTATTTGGACCAGACATGCCTGAGCAGTGTAGACCAAGATGAAACTGCTCAGGGTCTGCACTGTTTGCTATTCAGCTAGCACTTTGTAGCTGCGTCACCAGGTAGTCAAATTTTTGTGTAAGTGCTATAAGAAGCTAAGATATTCAGATATTTGGTTTAACCCTTTTATGCTGAGTGGTCTCTTCTGCTATAACTCTTTTGGCCAGCCTGTTTCTAGTAGAAGCTTGTCTGGTTAGTTGTTATTATGACTATGTTTTATGGCAATTCCTGAACTTAATGCAAACAGTGTACTCACTGATCAGACATGGCGTTCTGCAGCTTCTGATCTGGTTCTACACTGTTTGCAATGTCCCTTTTATAGGATCATGGAAGCTAGGCATAAATGGGTTAATAACAGTTTCATATTTTTGGTGATTACATAGCTCTAGATAAGGGGGAGTAGCCTCATAATATTTTTCTTATTTCTCCAAGAAAACATGTTTTGGGTGCTCATTTGAAGTGCCTCGGCAAGGCACTTTGAATGAGTACCAACCATGTTTTCACAGACAAATTAGAAAAATATTAGTTGAAAAAAAAGTGCTTTATCTGGAGCTATGGTGATTCAAATGCAATCTGAAGAGGTTTTTTTTTTTTTTTTTTTTTTTAAGATTAGGACCCAGCATTGTTAGCTTAAAGAGCTTGTTAATGACAAAACTGTTAAGTATTATAGCTAAGGTATTTTCAGATACTTTGATATTTTTGCTGCATTAATGTGAGTAGCTTTTGCAATGCAAAAGCTACTCACATTTTTTCAGCAAAAAATATCAATATATTTGCCATATTTCAAGATGGAAATTTTAATGTCACGTTAGCTAACAACTTTGTTAAGTTTTGATTAACTGGGCCCAGGAGACTTGTTAAGGAGGAGATTTGATAATTTGTGGGATAATTTTCTCCAGAATCCTCTCAACCCTGTGTTTTTGAAGTGGAATTTTCTGCCTTTGAATTGGACAGATCCTCTGTTACAAACAGGAATATCAGTCAAAGTTTGGCAAACAGTGTAGAGCTGGATGAGAGATCATAATTATGCCTTGTTCCTCAGGACTGAAAGCAGTCCTTTGAAGAAGCATTATTTTGAGAGAAAAATAGAATCGAAAATCATCATTTGTTGTCTGCTAATTGTCAGCAGCAGCATGGTAAAGATCAGAAAATTCACATTGTTTTTCATCTGCACTGTCTTGCATGTGAATAAGGAGGGCACAGACTAGCCTGATGTGGTGGAACAAGAATATCATAGCCCTTGGTTAGATGATAATTTAGGAGAGTTTTTGACCCTTAAAGTGATCAGCAGATTTGTAGCAGACCACATTTTCAAATTGATTTTATTATTTTTCAGAGAAGATAAGAACATTTCATGTGAATTGTCTGTGAGGGAGACAATTCATATGAAATGCCAAGCCTTATTTTCTCTGAAAAATACACACAAAGAATAAAATGTCATCTGCTGCAGTTGTTATTAGTACTTTAATAAGAATTATGTATTTTTGTGGGTACTCACTAGTTTGCTACGGCAAGGTGACTTGGATAAACACCCTCTGTAGGTTGCAGGAAAAATGAAAACTAAAAAAAAAATGACTTCAGAATATTCCTTATATCTAAGGCATTGATATTTTTTTATTCACCTTCGTAGACCAAAAGACCTGGGCCCAGTTGTTCAAAGCTAACGACGTCGTTAGTTAACGATTCGTTAAAATTTACATCGAGTGATACGCAAATATGCTGAAATGTTTTGCTGAAAAAATGTGAGTAGCTTTTGCATTGCAAAAGCTACTCACATTTTGTCAGCAAAAAATATCATAATACTGTATATTGAATCTGCTAAAACAGTTAACGAAATGACCCTTAACGAGCTCATAAAGCTAACGACGCTTTGAACAACTGGGCCCTGGAATCTCTGGACATCACTTGTATGCAGGCTGATCTAGGTTGTTACTGTTCACATATGCATGGCAGTTTTCTCCCATTTGTCCTTCAGTTATAATTTGAGCAGCATTGTGAGAAACTGTACCATCGGATGTGCTCTATGCATAGCTCCAGATAAGAGGGGTATTAGATGAAAAGTTTTCTTATTTCTCCATGAAAATATATGCTATAGGTACAGATTAGAAGTACCTCAATGAGGTGCTACTACTGTGAACCAATTGCAGATATTGGTACAATTTTCGTATGAAAATATATGCTATTGGTACACATTAGAAGCACCTCAATGAGGTGCTTCTAATGTGTACCAATTGCAGATATTTTCGTGGAGAAAGGAGAAAACTGTCTACTTTTTTGTTGAGGAAAAGAGCCTTATATGGAGCCATAATCTGATCAAAGACTTGGATCAGCCTCTGCAATAGTGCATTCTGATCCAAGTTTTTCACTCAGCACCTTGGATATCCAAGGATCCCAGGCTTCTTCATGCAGACAGCCAAAAATGATCATACTGCATGAATGCACAAGCTGATCTGAGTCTTCACTGGGTGTATCTGTTTGCAGGTATATGTTTTCAGTTTGTGGCTTATATCTTGTAATGAGTTGCATTTATAGTTGCATTTATAGTGCTAGGCCCAGTTGTTACAAAGCAACATTAACTGACATTAATGTTTAACTCTTAACTCCCTCCAGGCAAATTCACTAGACAACAGATTGTGTGATTTTTTTCTTACATTTCCAAGTAAATAGGGTTTGACGCATTCACAAACCTGGATCTCTGGGTAAAATGATAAAAAAAATATTTAAAAATGTCTGTTGAAATTTAACTCGACATAGTATTAAAGTGAAAATGTTTTACGGTGTTTTTTTGTTATATACTTAAATGCATCAATATTTTTGCATTAGGGTGTTTTGTTTTTTTATTGAAATACACAGATATTTTTTCTTGAAAAAAAAAAATTGTGAATAGCTTTTGCATGGCAACCATACAAAAGCTACTCACGTTTTTTTTTTAGTAAAACAACAGCATTTTTTATTATTATTATGATTTTTTTTTTTTTTTTTTTTTTTAATTTTTGTGTTACATTGTATTAATTTAAAGACTTCATTCAGCTGGTGATGCTTTGAACAACTGGGCCCTGAAGTTTTATTATTTTTTAAAAGAGAAACATTTCCATGTGTTCAGCTGGCTAAAGAAAAAAAATATGCTTATTGTATACCCAAATGTACTTCATAATAATGCCTGAAAGTAGAATTTGTTGGATGATATGCATTCATTGATTAACCTTTGCCATGCTGAATAAATTAACCCTTGTCCTGCTGAATAAATTCAGATGCCAAGCCCACCTCTATTTACAGCCAATCAGCCGGCCTCGGTGGCTCAGTTGGATGGGCCCTCTGACTGGAGACTGGGAGGTCGCGGGTTCAACCCCCGCCTAGGTCGGCAACATTCTTTCGTGGAGATTGATCACAAAATATTTTCTACGGTCATTCTCTCCCTTCTGCTGATTCAAGAAGGGCAGTTGTCAGTTTCTAGCAAAAGAATGTGCACAATACTGGTTAACTGTTTTGAGGACTAAGCCTGCCCAGTAAAAGTGTGGTTAGGTAAACTGACCACGCTCGACATGACCTCATTGGCTTGACTGGGCCGTAAAACCTCAACACAAACAAAATACAGCCAATCAGATTACTTGATCTGGATTGTGGCTATAAATTCACATACTTAATGGCAAACAGGGTAGATCCAGATCAGTTGGCTTCTGAAGAAGCCAACTGATCTGGATCTACACTGTTTGCAAAGCAGGGTATTCCGGGTTCAGCACGACAAAGGTTAAGATGCCATGCCTGCTTTTAATATTCAGCAGATACCTTGAACCAGATTGTTGATACAAATTCACATACTTAATGACAAACAGTGCAGATCAAGAGAAGACAGCTGATCTGGATCTATGCTGTTTGCAAAGGCAGGGCATATCTGGGTTCAGCAGGACTAGGGTTAAGTACAAAACACTTGTTCAAATTCACTGTAAGATCCCTTTTTAATTGAAATGACCCGTAGAAAGAACAAAGGATTTATTATAATTACCCTAAATATTCAAACATCATAACACACCAGTACACCTAAAATTTAACCTTTACCACTGTCTGGGCTAATTCAGCAGTTGACAAATTGGTGATGTTTTTCTTATTTTTCCCAGAAAACAGGATTTGACATTTCATGGTACAGTCAAACCTGTCCTAAAGGCCACCTGTATTAAGCAATCACCTGCCTTTAAAGGCCACTATATGAGATCCCATTAAAGGCAAAGAAGTGAAAATCTACCTGTATTAAGCAAGGACCTTTCTTAAGCAACCAATTTTTGGCTTTCCCATAGGTGCTTGCTTAACACAGGTTTGACTGTAATTGTTTCCATATTTTTCCCAGAAAACAGGATTTGAAATTTCATGGAGACAATTTGCATGAAATTTCAAGTCCTGTTTTCTGGGAAAAATAAGAAAAGTGTTAGAAAACCAGATTTGACATTTCATGCAAATTGTCTCCATGAGCTGTCAAATCCTGTTTTCTGGGAAAAATAAGAAAAAATATTTTAAATGTTGTCTGCAGGAAATTTTACCATTTGTCTACTTGGTGATGTGGCTAAAAAGTCCTGATGGACTGACAAAAAAGTGCAGATCCTAATCAAACAATTACGTCATGCTTTTTGATCATTGAATTGTACCTGTTGGAATATTTAGGATTAATATGGTAGCATACTTTATTTATATTGCTGATTTGATTTTTCGGACATCAAAGTTTCATACTTTTCATTTATTAATAAACTTCGAAAATTGTTGAACTTGCCCTTTTTTATGTCCCAAAACTTAAACGTAGAAGTTAGAACTTTTCTCACAGAAGTTAGTCAGGTTCCATCCCCACCTGTACCAGCAACATTCCATCATAGAGATTGATCATGAAATGTATATCCATACCTAGGAGACATGCTGTCAGCAGCAGGTGGCTGTGAACTCTCAACCACAACATGTGTGAAAACCGCCTGGAAGAAGTTCAAGGATCTGCTACCCGTTCTCTCTTCATGCCACCTCTCTTTCAAAACACGTGGCCGTGTGTACAGCTCTTGTGTGCGGAGCACAATGCTCCATGCCAGCGAGACTTGGCCATTGACAAAGCAGAACCTCCAGCATCTGCAGCGAAATGACAGGGCAATGATCAGACAGATCTGCAATGTCAGGCCGCAAGACATTGTCACCACCAGGTCCATTGAGCTACTTGTGCAGCTTGGCATTGAGGATCTGGACCTCATTCTGAAGGAGAGAAGACTCTGATTGTATGGACATGTGAAACACTCCAATGATGCATTCAAGACAGCCTTTGACATACAGGTTGATGGAAAGCGTGGGCCTGGGAGGCCCAAAATGACATGGAAGCAGCTGACAGAGAGGGATTGCAGAGAGTGGAAGCTCTCAGCTATCGACCCTCATGATAGACGTACCTGGAGATCTGGTGTGAGATCTGCCATGCCTGCAGCAAGCCAACTATCTGGAAGGGTCCCACTGATGTGGATGTTGCCCCTGTACCTGCATGTTAATCAAAAATCCGATTATGATATGATGATGATGATATACAGGGCTCTAGATAATGCGCTTGTTATGCCAATTGTGGACAGGCATATAGTATTTACCCTGTGTATTTATATATGTATGTGTGTATATGTCTGTGTGTGTGCGGATGTGTCCGTATTACCAAAATCGTGTCTGGTCCATATCTTTGTTATTCCTCAATGGATTTTGAAATTTACTTGGCAGAAATGTTTACCATCATGAGACGATGTGTCCTGTGCAAGACTCGAGTCATAGCTCCAAGATAAAGGTCACAGAGGTAAAAGTTCGAAAATTGTGTCGGATCCATAACTTTGTAATTCTTTGATGGATTTGAAATTACTCTGCAGAAATGTTTACCACCATGAGACAATGTGTTGTGCGCAAGACCCAGATCAACAGCTCCGAGCCCAAGGTCACACTAGCGATCAAAGTTCAAAGATAGGGTCTATTTTTCGTGTCCGATCCATAACTTTGTTGTTCCTTGATGGATTTAGAAATTACTTTGCAGAAATGTTAACCATCATGAGACAATGTGTTGTGGGCAAGATCCAGGTCCATAACTCCAAGGTCACAGGTCAAAGGTCAAAAATAGAGTCTATTTTTCATGTCTGGTCCATAACTGTGTCATTCCTTGATGGATTTAGAAGTTATTTTTCAATAATGTTAACCATCATGAGTCATGTCACGAGCAAGAGACCGGTCTGTAGCTCCAAGTCAAGGTCACATTTAGTTAGAGGCCAAAGATAAAAACTGTTGTATTCATATTATGTCTGTTACACAACTCATTTCTGTGTCCCATGTCATATAGCATGTGCCCAATGGATACAATTCTAGTTTACATGAAATATTCATTTTACTCATTAGAAGCACCTCTTAGGAATACCCACATTATATACTGGTACTTACCAGGGGAAATAAAAAAATATTACCTGGATACCCCACCTATCTAGAGCCCTGAGTTAGCCGGCCTCGGTGGCTCAGTTGGATGCACCGTCCAACTAGAGACCAGGAGGTCACGGGTTCGACCCCCACCGAGGTTGGCAACATTCTTTCATGATCATGAAATATTTTCTACGGTCATTCTCTCTCTTCCGCCGATTCAAGAAGGGCAGTTGTCACTTTCTGGCGAACGAATGTGCACAATACTGGTTAACTGCTTAGAGGACTAAGCCTGCCCAGTAAATGTGTGGTTAGGTAAATTGACCACGCTCGACATGACCCCATTGGGTTGACTGGGCTATAAAACCTCAACAAAAAAAAAAAAAAAAAGAGCCCTGAGTTTTTTGAAATGGTATAAAGCTCTGGACAGCTGTACAAACTGGCCAGGGATCTGCTTTTCATTTTTACCCATTTTAGCCAGGAGACCCCCAAAAGAGACTTTGGCAAACAGTACAGACCCAAATCAGGCACCACAGAATGCGGCATCTGATAAAGTCTACACTGTTTGCATTAAATAAGGAATTTCTATAAAACACAGTAATAAGAAAAACTAGAAGCGTCCGGGTGGCAGAGTGGTTAGCACTCCAGATCACGAGGTCTCGGTGTTCAAATCCCACTGGAGACAGAATTCAACTTACAACTGTATGTGCTTCATTGCACAGAGCCATTCATTATCACTCTTCCATCGTCTGGATTTGACTTAAAAAATGTTGAAAGAGACCGTAAAACACCAAATCATCATCATAAAAACAAACCAGACACCCTGCTACTGGAAATAGACATGTCCAAACAATGGTAAAAGAATCCTCTCAACATAATTAGTTTAAGGGGAATAGATACAACTTCAAGGGAAACGGTTTTGAGATGTAAATATTTTTCTCACTTTTCATTGGAGGAAACTACTTGGGAGCAGAGTCTTGTCTTTAACACTTACCATGCTATGGGCTGATTCGGCAGATGACAAACTGATGATATTTTTATTTTTCCTGGAAAAAAGGATCTGACACTTCATGCAAATTGTCAGATCCTATTTTCTAGGAAATATAAGAAAAATATTTCAAAATGTTGTCTGCTGAAATTTTTACCCAGCATGCAAAGTGTTAAGAGTAGCCTCCATTTTGAAAGATTTCAAACACTAGAGAGGACGATTTTCTGTGTGCAAAATCGTCTCTCTGCTAAAAGGTGTCTTATTGGGGTGGGAGCTGGTTGCTTGCTTTTTATTGGTTTATAACTTGTGCTGTTCTAGTTTGTTAAAACCCTTGTCCTGCTGAACCCGGATATACCCTGTCTGCAAACAGTGTAGATCCAAATCAGTTGGCTTCTGAAGAAGCCAACTGATCTGGACCTGCACTGTTTGCCATTAAGTATGTGAATTTAAAGCAATAATCCAGATCAAGTAATCTGATTGGCTGAAAATTAGAAGTGGGTGTGGCATCTTAATTTAATCTTAATTTATTCAGCAGTACAAAGGTTAACTCTTCCTGTTGATGTCATTGCTAGGGTGTGTTCCGTGATTATGGCTCTTCCTTGACATCTGTATATTTTAGAAATACAATAAAACCTCAATGGCTCAAACATCTTTGGGACCATGAAAATTTATTTGAGACATGGGTAGTTCGAGCCACTGAGGGTAAATCATGCCTCCATCTCAGGAAGCAAATAGTGATAATTTAGAATTTTTTTTTTTTTTTTATTCTCTACACAATAATTGTATGTTGAGTGTACTCATTAGAATTGCCTTCTAATGAGTACATACAACATACAATTTCATGATAAAATAAGAAAATTTCCCTAAATATATGTTTTCTAGAGCTATCAGAAGAATTTTGTGGGGACTCAAAAAACAAGTTTGAATTAGCCATGGTAAACGAGCCATCATTTTCGAGCTATTGAGGTTCGACTGTACATGTACTTACAGCATACCATTCAAAATTTTAGACATATCTGGGTACAAAAGTATTAATAATGTTTTGCAAATCTAGTCACAAAACAAGTAGTCTTTACAAAAATAGTGTCTCTACCTGTAATGGCCAAACTATATAATTTAAGCAGAGAAAAAGAAAACAAAATAGGAAAATGTCTGTCCTATTGCCATGTCAAATTTTAGAATTTCCTGCTGCATATAATTATGTAGAATGAATATTTAGGTCCATTACAGGTATGATCCCATGAAAAGAACCAATGTCATCACAAATTTTACATGTACAGGACATTTTCACAATTCCAGACAGAAATTCATTTTTGTTTTAGAAAAATGTATGTTATATGCAGGTTTGATCCCTGCTGGTTCAGGCAACATTCTTTCTTGGAGATTGATCATGAAAGACTTTCTGTGGTCATTCTCTCTTCTGCTGATTCAAGAAGGGCAGTTGTCTGTCTGATGAAAGAATCTGCATGCCCTGGTTAATCACTTAGAGAATTAAGTTTGCTCAGGAAAAAAATATGGTTAGGTAAAGTGATCAGCTTGAGATGACCTAAAAAGTGTTGACTGGGCTATTAAACTCTAAACCAACCATATGTCATCCTAAAATACCATTATTACCATAAGTATTCAGTCAGACAGGCCTCTACAAAGAGTTAACCCTAGTCCTGCTGAACCCGGATATACCCTGAAGAAGCCAACTGATCTGGATCTGCACTGTTTGCCATTAAGTATGTGAATTTATATCAACAATCTGGATTTAGTAATCTGGCTGAAAATTAGAAATAGGCATGGCATCTTAACTTAATCAGCATGACAAGGGTTAAGACCTAGATCAGATGCTGCATTCTTCAGCATCTGATCAGTCTTCACTGTTTAAACTTAGCCAGTAGATTTTAGACACAGCAGATAGTAAAATGGACTAATTCAAATTTTGGAGGAGTAGCATAAGAAAATGACCCATATTGCATGTTTGGGCACCAAAGATCACTGGGCATATAAACAGTCTTATCAGGACCTTCATTGTTTAACGTTTCAGTGAATATTATTGTATATTGACAAATTCTTTCCTTTAAGAGCTGCCTCCATTTCTAAAAGGTTTAGTATATTAATCCTTGCAACACATCCTCCTTTTCTAAAAGATTTAGTATATTAATCCTTGTCCTGCAGAACCCGGATATGTTCAGCCTTTGTTAACAGTGTAGATCCAGATCAGTTGGCTTCTGAAGATGCCAACTGATCTGGATCTGCACTGTTTGTGATTATATATGTAAATTTGTTATCAACAACCTGGATCAAGTAATCTGATTGGCTGAAAATTAGAAATGGGAGTGGCATATTAATTTATTCAGCATGGCAAGGGTTAAGGAGGCAACTTACTGTTTGCAAAAGAGTTAACCCTAGTCCTGCTGAACCCGGATATACCCTGCCTTCACAAACAGTGTAGATCCAGATCTGTTGGCTTCTGAAGATGCCAACTGATCTGGATCTCCACTGTTCATGATTATGTATGTAAATTTGTATCAACAACCTGGATCAAGTAATCTGATTGGCTGAAAATTAGAAGTGGGGGTGGGGGTGGCATATTAATTTATTCAGCATGGCAAGGGTTAAGGAGGCAACTTACTGTTTGCAAAAGTTTTCTCCCTTTGCAAAATGGCCGCAAAGTCTTTCAGGTGTATCTATTCACCTTAATAGGGATTTATTGATATATGAATGCCAAATACACTAAGATCAGCTTATTCATCTGTAGTCTCATTGGGACTTTTTCTGTTCTCATATAGATTCTTCAGTATTCAATCTTTGTCCAGGTAAAATGTGAAAGCTTTGAAAGATTGAAACTATCAAAACTTCTATTTGAAAATAAAACAAGTTAACCCTTAAAGCGCCAATCACAACTATTGTCGTCTGCTTTGTCATCTGCTTGTGATTTTAAAAGTCATTTTTGCAAACAGTGTGGACCCAGATCAGACTGCTCCTTTAGGAGCAGTCTGATCTGGGTCCACACTGTTTGCCTGTATGCAAAAAATAGGTTTGAAAAGTTTGCAAGAATATTCAGCAGACGACATAAGCAGACGACATTTTCAGATGCGGTTTTTCTTGGCGCTTTAAGGGTTAATGTGAAACAAATTAAAGAAGTATCACATAAACAAGCCTGTTACACCACACAAAAACAAACAAGTCAAAATGAGCCATAACACTAAACAGAACAAGTCCCATCGGTCCACCCCATGGGTCCAGCCCAGCTTTTCCAGTATGCCCAGAACAAGTCCTTGTCAAATGAAACAAGCCATAGCACCAAACAAAACAAATTTTTAAATGAAGTAACCAGAAATTGGTCAAAAGTTCTGTTCTCCAAACAAGCTCATGTGAATTAATTTAATGTCTCATAAAATGGCCTTTATTGCCAAACAATAAAAGTCTCCGTCAAACAAAATGGCCACGTCATCAATCAAAACAGGTCTTTGTTGAAGAAACAGTTTGTAACATCAAAAACAAAACAAGCCCTGGGACTCCAATGAAACAAGACATAATATCAAACAAAATAATTCATTTTAATCAATTAATTTATTCATATACTTTTATTAAAACCGCTTACATTCATAGCTCATTCTCCAGACACATCACGAAAATATACCTATATAATTTTGACACCCTTAAACCCCACTTTTATATAGTAGAACTGGGGTTTACAGGGCTATACATTATTCTTATTTCTGCTCAAAAACATATATTGTGGGTACTCATTAGAACTGCCTCTGTGAGGTGGTTAGTACCCACAATCTATGTTTTGAGCAGACATGAAAAATATCAAAATTTTTTATCTGAAAATTTTCAGTTTTTGTAGGTGAAATTTTGTATATATTTGATTGAATAGGCTTGTTTTTGTAATGATAAAATACGGTTTATACTTGAAATTTACCAAGATCATAGATCATTGTGACCTGTTGTTTCAGACATCTGAGAAATATTCATATCTCAGACATGCCTTCAATCCTTTCATCCCTGAGTTCCTGAAGTGGACTCTTC
Source organism: Anodontia alba (assembly GCA_964016985.1). Lineage (NCBI taxonomy): Eukaryota > Metazoa > Mollusca > Bivalvia > Lucinida > Lucinidae > Anodontia > Anodontia alba. The sequence goes on along the minus strand of OZ024825.1, from coordinate 97,082,968 downwards.
CATCCTTGAATTTGGACTTGTCCACTGATGAAAATAGGGGTTTCAGATTAAAATGATAAGCAGAATGGCAAACCGTGTAGATCCTGATGAGACTGCTCGTTATGATACAAGCAATTTCATTTGGATCTATGCTGTTTGCACAGATATCTGTTTTGGTCTGCAGGGCTGAATAAGTTAATAGTTGTTCATACCTTGAAATATCACCAATCAAGGTCAGTGTGAAAAGACCATAGTTAGGATTACCAGAGAGAGAGAGAATAATTTGTTATACAAGTTTACATAATATTCCTTACACATTGTTGACGAAGTAGATACGAATAAACTTTTCACATTAGCATCAGAAAGTTGTACAAGTGGCCACACTCTCTGGTTAAAAATTTCAGCAGATTACATTTCTAAATATTTTTTTCTTATTTTCCCCCTTGCATGAAAATGCCAAACCCTTTTTTCTGAAAAAAAAATAAGAAAATTATTTTGTTGTCTGCCAAATCTGCCCAGCCAATGCTAAAGATTAAAAGCAAGCCAACAGTACATGTATTTGTTTGGTAGACAGTTGAAATACACATCTTGGAAACACGGTATACCTGATTTTCCATCACATCTGAATAAACATTGGCAATCATCCTGTTCCATGCTGTATAGTAGCCTGACAAGTGAAAACTGCTTTGAGGAGCATCAACAGAATTTAACATGGCTTAGATGGTATCAAGGTTCAGTAAGTAGCCAGTTCAGTTAGTTTCTTGATTTGTTTGTTTGTGTTGAGGTTTTACGGCCCAGTCAACCCAATGGGGTCATGTCGAGCGCGGTCAGTTTACCTAACCACACGTTTACTGGGCAGGCTTAGTCTAAGCGGTTAACCAGTATTGTGCACATTCTTTCGCCAGAAACTGACAACTGCCCTTCTTGAATCAGCGGAAGGGAGAGAATGACCGTAGAAAATATTTCATGATCAATCTCCACGAAAGAATGTTGCCGACCTCGGCGGGGGTTGAACCCGCGACCTCCTGGTCTCCAGTTGGACGGCGCATCCAACTGAGCCACCTAGGCCAGCCAAGTTAGTTTCTTGAACAAATGTTTCAAAACAATTAGGAAATTATAGTATAAACACATTTACAAGACAGAGATGTAAGCATACCTACAGATAAGGTGCTTTTTTTTTAGCAAAAAGAAAGTTCTGCTACATGTATTTTTCTTACTTCTTCCTGAAAACATTTTGTGGTACTCATTAGAAGCTTCTAATGCATACCACAACATATGTTTTCGTAGACCTGAGAAGAAGCTGTCAAAGCAGTAGATACGAGCTGATTCCCCCACCTCACAAGAAGTTAAAAGCTGTCTTCATCTGCTGACAAGGTTATGCTGGTTCCTTTTTGGGATTCACATAGAATTATACTGGGTCATTTCATGCCAAAAGGATGAAATGTGACTGCTAGATACTTTTTAGAAGTAATTTTGAAAAAAAAAAAAAAAAATCCAAGAAAAACTGAAATTGTGTCCCAAGCTAGCCCAGAAAAGTGTCCTTCTGTTGCATGACAATGCTTATACTGCCTATCTAGAGTAGCTTCTCATTCAAGTGGCAACTATTGTCCCACCCCCTGAACAGCCCAGACCTTGCCCCCCTGCAACTTTTATTTTGTTTCTAGATCTGAATAAAAGGCTTGCTAGAAACTAATATGAGACCATGGTGGCAGGGGTGGTTGGGTGTGGCGAAGGTGTCAGGTATCTGACATCACCAGGGCATCCAATTGATACTGGCTTCCAGTTTGGCAAAGCCTGCTATCCTTGTAGCAAGCAAGGGTAGAGGGAGAATGTTTTTTTTTTTCATTTCTTCTGTTTCTTCACTTTCATTCCTGTTCCTCTTTCTTCCATGTCCCTCTCTTTCATCTCCTCTGCTATCTCTTTTCTCCCTTTCTCTGGGAGATGACACAAAATGACCCACAAGGGTTCACGTGTCATTAAACCCCAACACAATCAATCAAAGACCATGATGGCTTTGATTTCAGCTGTAAATCGGTACCTCACAATAGTCTACTTCATGGTTTGCAGAGGGAATACAAATGCTCCCATGAAGATGGCAAAAGAGTATAGATGTAGGTGGGGAATACGTTAAAAAAGAATAAAAATAATTTTTGAAAAAAAAAATTAAAAAAATGATTTTCTTAAAAAAAGCAAAAAGTCTGGATACTTACCGACCACCCCTTGTAAATCATAAGCAAATGCACTGAATGGTGGCATTTGACTTGGAGCACATTTACAGTTAACAGTTTTATTACCAAAATGTACGAGTATTTGATAGGTTTAGCTATTTTAAATATATGACCTAAATACAAGCCTTTGTTCCTGCATTCGCATTCAATGAAATTGTGATTTACTATGCACTGCAAATTCATAAAGATCAACAAAAACTCCAAATCAGTTTTTGAACTAAGTAACAATTATGTGCCATTTCATTTCAGTTTTATTTTAGAGATATCTCGGATTAAAGAGATTTTCAACTGAAAACTATAGGATATAAGATATTCTATTTGTCTATCTCTATATACTGCCATACCCATTTACAGACATTCTTGGCAGATCCAGGTTGGAGGATGAAGGCTAGACTGACTGGCTCCAGTCATTTTTGTTTTATATCTATTTCTCGCTTTCTCTCTCTATATATTTTTTTTTATCATGATCCTCTTTAATCCAACCAAGTTACCTATGGCTGAACTAGCCAAGGGACTGAAGTAAACAAAAATTCTATAAGCTATACAATCTTTGTGTCCCCTCAAAAAAAAAAGAGAAGAAAAAGAGAAAATAAAATAAAGAAAGGGTCAGGGGCCAGACTAGACTACGTTATTTTATATAAATAAGATATTTTATATGTCAGTAATGATATCTTATATGCTATATAAGGTATCATATGCTATATAAGATATATGATATATAAGATATCTTAATTGACATATAAGATATATTATATTCTGTATAAGACATCTGATATGCTATATTAGCTATCTTATATAGGATATTAGATACCTTGTTTACTGAAGACTATATCTCATTTATTCAATTGAATAATATATCTGAATAAGTATATCAGATGTCTTATTAAGTATATCAGATATCTATATTAATATATAAGATATCTAATTTAACAAATAAGATATATGGTAAATATGATATCTTATATGTGGAAAAAATAAGAAATCTAATATGATATATCAGATGTCTTATTAGGATATTGGGTATCTAATATAGGATATAAGATATCTGATATACTAATTCAGATATATCCAATAACAGATATCTTATATCCTATATAAGATATCTGATATAATATATAAGACATCTATTTTGCATAATAAATAGTAAAATGGCTTGGCAGTAAGAGATTTTACTATTTAACTCTCTCTTTCAAAGCACGTGGCCATGTGTACAGCTCTTGTGTGCGGAGCGCAATGCTCCATGCCAGCAAGACTTGGCCATTGACAAAGCTGAACCTCCAGCGTCTGCAGCAAAATGACAGGGCAATGATCAGACAGATCTGCAATGTCAGGCCGCAAGATATTGTCACCACCAGGTCCAATGAGCTACTTGTGCGGCTTGGCATTGAGGATCTGGACCTCATTCTGAAGGAGAGAAGACTTCAATGGTATGGACATGTGGAATGCTCTAGTGGTGCAATCAAGACAGCCTTTGACATACAGGTTGATGGAAAGCGTGGGCCTGGGAGGCCCAAAATGACATGGAAGCAGCTGACAGAGAGGGATTGCAGAGAGTGGAAGCTCTCGGCTATCAACCCTCATGATAGACGTACCTGGAGATCTTGTGTGAGATCTGCCATGCGTGCAGCAAGCCAGCTATCTGGAAGGGGGCCCACTGATGTGGATGTTGCCCCTGTACCTGCACGTTAATCAAAAATCCGATTATGATATGATATAACTAATAAATCAGATATCTGATTAAATATATCAGATATCTTATATAATATATGATATCTTATATAATATAAAATATATATTATATAAGATATTATATATAAATAAGATATATGTCAATTAAGATATCTTATATGCTATATAAGATGTCTTATATGCTATATAACTTAAAAAAACCCACAAAATTTGCAGAGTATTTGGAATTTATGTATCCACGTGAACTTGAAATAAAGGAAACTATGGAGACTGCAGCCTCCTCCTCATACTTGGATTGTTATCTCTACATTGACAATGGAAAGCTTACTACTAGGCTTTACGACAAACGGGATGACTTCAATTTTCCCATTGTTAACTTTCCATTCCTGAGCAGTAATATCCCTTCTGCACCAGCATACGGCGTTTTCGTATCACAGTTGATCTGTTATGTCAGAGCCTGTTCAAATTTTCAGGACTTCATGGAGCATGGGAAAGTGCTCACTACAAAGTTGTTGAGCCAGGGTATCAAAAAGCCAAACTGGTAGCAACACTTAAGAAGTTCTATGGGAGACATCAAGATCTGGCCAATCCCTACAATGTGGCAGTCTCCAGAATTGTTTCTGATGTTTTTGCCAGTGACGAGCCATAAGTAGACTTCCAAAACCCCGGACATATGCTTCTACCTACATTTCCTTCATTCAGGCCTATGGGCATGGTGGCCGAAGCTTGCTTACCAAGTAATGCTTACTATCCGTGGACACCTGATTACACCCTTTATTCTGGAGTCCATGTCTGTTGGTCTGAACATTCTGATTCGTCATTCGTTTACAGATTTATGAGTTTGGATTATGGCTTGGGTACCATTACCAAAACTACTTAAATGACATAGAGATATCTTTATATGCTTTATAAGATATCTGATATCCAACATAAGATATATAGTATATAAAATATCTTATTTACTAAACAACATATCTCATTTATTTGATTAAATAAGATATCTTAGATTAAATAAGATATCTCATTTAGTATATTGGATATCTTATTTACATATAAGATATCTATATCAATATATAAGATATCTTATTTTGCAAATAAGATATATGGTAAGTAAGATATGTTATATGTGGAATTAAATAAGATATCTAATATGATATATCAAATAACTTATACAGGATATAAGATATCTAATACAGGATATAAGATATCTGATATACTAATTCAGATATCTTATACCCTATATTAGATATCTCATAAGATATCTGTTTTGCATAATAAATAGTAAAACGACTTGCCATATATGAGATAGTTTACTTTGTATATATCTTATATAGAATTAAGATCTTAAAATCTTATATAGCATATAAGATATTGTATTTGTTATTTAGATTAATTCATATATATTATAAGATATCCTATTTAACATATATCTTATTTAACATATATGGGATCTTGTTTATATATCTTATATGATATCTTATATATAATATATCTTATATATTAATTCAGATATCTGAAATCTACATTAAATATTAAAAGGGCTTGCTGTACAATCCTCATAAAAACCTTTAAACCTCATTCCAGTATTTTTCACTCTATTCAGTTTAAAGAGGAATACATAAGGTGATCAAAGACAGGAACTGTGTGATGTTCTCTTTGTTTCTTGCATTAATAAGTTCTGAAAAGATGGCTCCTTCTGAAGCAAGGAACATACTGCAGAAATGCAAATACCACTAAAAACAATTTAATGGAAGTGTTTAAACCTGTTTTATGAGTTAGAAGAAAAATATTCATCTTGCTTAATTTGACAAAATCTTACTTATCTCACACATTACAGTACAGGCTCAATGCATGTGTGCAAATGCCCCTGTAATAAAATGTTGGTTTTTTTTTGTTGTTGTTGTTGTGTGTGTGTGTGTGTGTGTGTGTTGTGTGTGTGTGTGTGTGTGTGTGTTGGGGGGGGGGGGGGGGGGGGCGGGGGGGAGGGGGGTTACAAACAATAATACCTAATTAAGTAGGAGTCATCAATACAGAGTATATTAGCTAATAAAAAATATATATATTTATTAGTACTTAGCCATACAGACTGCTTCTTTCCAAAAATTATGCAAAGACTGAAGGGCTGCGATTTTTGTTTCTGAAAGCTAATACTTGTATCATTAAGTTTAATTGTCTTACATCACGAATAAAACTTACGGATTTTTGTTGTTGTTGTTTTGTACTTTTGTTTTCCTACCTTTGCAAAATGGAATCCATTTTTTTTTTTTTTTCTTTCCATTAATTTTTAACTCCAGGTATATCTAAAATAATTTGCATTTATGAGAGGTACATGTATCTAAAGAAAAGGGTAAGTCAGCAGTTTTAGTTATTTCCGTTTACTTCTACGCAAAGTAGTTTTTGTTTGTTTAAACATGTTTTCTGATCGTCGAGCTGATTTGTAATTCATTCTGTCCAAAACTTACGTAAGGAAAATATTTTAAAGTCGCTAATTTTAATTGCTTTTTCTCCTTAATGGGTGTCCCACAATGCACCATTTTGCGAATTCACGCATGCGCACAGCACGGCGGAAGTTGATTTCGGACTCGGAGAGCGAAAATATGACAGAAGCACACGCAGATGAACATCTTAACATTTTATCTCCTGAAAGTGGTAAAATGGAAGAATATTTGAAAGAAAAGCACAAAGAATGGGTGATAGCAGCTATAGATCAAATACGACAACGCAAAGCTCGGCCGGATTTGCAGAGACTTTGCAGTTCGCTGCATAGAAAACATGGACTCAGTAAATCAAAAATCCAGTCAATAATTGAACAACTTGTAGCAGAGAATATCATTTTCAAAGTAGTTTACAAAGGCCAGTGTAGCTTCAGACATGCAAAGTCTTACATCAAAAGTGACTCTATGAACAATCTGAGTACTAGTAGTAGAATAGTTCAGGCTATACGAGCAATAATGAAACAAACAGGAGATGGTGTAAGTTTCATTGATTTGCAAAATTGGCTACTAGGGAAGAACCCAGACACACGCCTGGTTAAAAATAGACTTGAACTGGCTTTAAAGAGAGAGCTGGAAGCAAATACTGTGACAAAGCTTTCGGATAACTGCTACGTTCTCACAGAAAGTTTACCAACAAAAGAGAAAAAGGAAGAAAAGCCGGTGGTGCCAACCACATCACCAAACAACAAAAGCTTGCCACCAACAGAGAAATCTGACTGTGGGATTAACAGTGTTGTTGTTAGAAAATCTGGACGCCCCAAGAAAAAGGTTTTATATAAATAGAATTTTAAATCTTAAGCTAAGAATTTATTTCTGGTCTCTTACCAGTAAAAATACATTTATCTAATATATGAGAGTGGACATAATTTGCCACTTTGTGAAGTCCCCATTTAAATCAGTTTATTCCATCCTTGAGCGAAACACTTTTTCCACATTGCTTATAAGTACTAGTTTCTAGGCAAGAAGACTGGCCTAGAATGCTTACAAAGGCATATGGCAGCATATGATTTAATATAGAAAAAAACAACAACACTTTCCATGCAACACATTTTTTTAAATCAATGTAAAATTTTAATGTCCATTTTCAGGCGACATCACAATTAATGTCAACTGAAATCTCAGAATTAGAGAATTTACCCTCGCTTTAGATAGTGACAACTTTGTTACTTAAACAGTCAGGCGCATAACTTCTAAAGGTTAAAATTTTGAGAAGATTTATAACTTGGTGAAGTTAAAATTCAGCTAAAAAGTTACCTTCCTTCCAAACAGTAAAAGGTAATCTTCCTTTGGCTGAAGGTTTTAAATTATTTAGGTTATTACAGTATACACATAACTGGTTTCAGTTAAAAAGTATATTTTTTCAACTTTAAAGGCCCTGTGTATACATTTTTAGACAATGCATACAAAATTTTATTGCTTGATCATAAAGTTACCAAACAGATCTTTTAAATTTCATACATAATTAACCACTTGCGCATGAAAATTGCTGTAAGTCTACAATCAGAAGGTGAAAAAAAAAATGACACAAATTAAAAAATAACTGAAACAAGTTATATCCACAAACTTTAGCAAATTGTTAGCAAATTGTTAACTCTTTTGAGTTAGAAAGAAATTAACTTGTAGAAGTTAATTATGCTTGTGACTGTTAAATGACAAAACAGTTATCAAATTTTCTTGTATATTGCCTTTTTTTTTTTGCTTTACTCTTGTACATTTTTCATGAACTTTTCTTCTACGAGATAATGTTCAGATTTTTTAGAAAATGTGGAAATGTATTGGTTTGAATGGCAACAATTACAAAGTGGCAAATGAGCCTCTCCATTGATTGCATCTTCGAAAACAGATTCACTCATAGCAAAGCTCTGATACCTTATCTATCAATCTTTTCTACTGAGCCCATCAAATTTCTGAGCACTGTGGTGGGTAGATCATTACCTCAGTTATATTGACTTAATTTCTCCAAGTATAAAACTGACTTGAGGCAGGTATTTATTTCTCAGTTGTACTTCAAAATCTTGAAGAAAAGCTGCATCCAGTATTTAAAACAAAATTTGAAGTGCATTCCACAGTTGCATCTTGAAATTTTAAATCCCTGAAATATACAGCCATGAACGCTAATATTGCGTCTCTGCCTCTGAGTTCTCAGCTTAGAGGAATTGTTATGGTGGAGTATTTGGTGATAATTCTGTGATAATTTTTTTTATTTCTCCATAGAAACATGCTGTGGGTATTCATTAGAAGTGACTCACCAGAAAGTTTGTGGTTAAATTTGTACCTTCCTATTCTAAGGGTACACTTTAAAAAAATAAGTCAGCAAAGGACTCATGAAATGATGCTTATGCCTGATCATCTTTGGACCTGACATTTACAGAATAAACTACATTTGAGACTGACTGCAAAAAATCATTAACACTCACATATTTTAAATTAATTTCGTAAGTATATAAAACTGAAGCTGCTATTCACATCTGAAGTTATATATTTGAGAAACAAGGGTCTGCATTGATATTTAAAAGGAAAATAATGTACTATGGAGTGTCCCTGCATAAAGTCTAAATGAATGACACATAGCTCTTGATAAGATGCTTTTTTCAGTCCAAAAGTATTGATATTTTTCTTATTTCTTCACAAAAACATATGTTGTGGGTACTGATTAGAAGTGCCTTGATGAGGCACTTCTAATCAGTACCCACAACATATGTTTTTGTGAATCAAGGCGCTTCTAATGAGTACCCACAACATATGTTTTTGTGGAGAAATAAGAAACATATTTACTGAATTTTTGTCAGCTGCTACTCCTCCAGTAATTTTAATACTATTTTTATTGTCACAGTGCTTCAGCTAGATGTGATTGTACCCATGAGTCTTGAACTTCATTTCAGACCGATGGGCTATTGTTGCATTGGTTACAAGCTAGGAAAATACTTTGCCTGTTATCATAAGATTTTTGAACAGCAGTGGTTACACATTATTAACCTTTACCACTCTCTGGGCAATTCAGCAAACGACAAATTGATGACATTTTTAGCCAAAGCCAAAGACAACACCTTCGAACGACTTCTTCTCTGAAACCCCTGGGCCAATTTTCTTCAAACTACATGCAGAGCCTTCGGTCAAAGGGGGATTGAAACCACTTATACCAATTTTCACCAGATTTCACATGGGGCCTTCTGTCAAAGGGATATTGACTGTATTTAAATGGTTCCACACCATTGAACAAAATGGCCACCATCTTCTTCTCCAGAACCAAGAAAGCTTTGAATCATCGTATATAGCATTGGGGACTCATGGTCTACCAAGTTTGTTCAGAAGATGATCCTAGGATCACCTTTGACCTTTTTAAAGCAGGGTCAACTTTGTGTCCCCATACAAAATTCTGAAAATCATTTTCTCAACATTTATTAAAGACTAATGGCTGAAACTTAAAATGTATGATTAAAGTAGTAAAACTTTTTAGTTACTTTCAAAATGTTGTCCCCTGGGGGTTATCTGTCCTTGGCCATGGGCTATATACATGTATAATAATGTGTAATATTTAAATGTTTTCTCTGAAACCACTTGACCATTTTCACCAGATTTCACATGGGGTTTTCTGTCAAAGGGATATTGTCAATTTGTTCAAAGTTTCTGCACTATTGAACGAGATGGCCACTATGCCCATATATGGTAAAAAAAAAAACACGTAAAAATCTTCTTCTCCAGAACCAAGAAAGCTTTGAGTCTAAATCAGGATGCAAGGTCTACCAAATTTGTTCAAATGATGATTCTAGGATGACCTTTGACCTTTTTCATGTCACAGTCAAATTTCTGTCCAAGCTGCTGTGGCAGTTATGGCAGCTGCAGATATGCAGTGGCTCTTTTACTCAGGTGAGCGAATCGTGGCCCTTCGTGGGCCATGGGCCTCTTGTTCTTATTTTTTCCAGAAAACAGTCTTTGACATTTCATGCAAATTGTCTCCATTGGAGACAATTTGCATGGAATGTCAAAACCTGTTTTCATGGAAAATAAGAAAAATATTTCAGTATGTCATCTGCTGAAATTTTTATCCAGAGTACTAAGCGTTAACTGCAAACTAGGGCATTTTTTTTTTCAGTATGTCATCTGCTGAAATTTTTATTCAGAGTGCTAAGCGTTAACTGCAAACTAGGGCATTTTTGTTGAGTTGAAATCTTGGTTAATATTATATATATATATATGTAAATAAACAAGATTTCTGTGCAGAGTTCATGTGTGCAATTCAGTGAAACTCGTGTATGAGTTGAAAAAGAAACACTCAAAGATGAGTTGCAAACAGGGTAGTCTCGCATCAGATGCTCAAATTCTGCAGCATTTTATCTGGGTGTTTGTGTCTGTGTTTGCTGATGCCTGTCTGTCCCAATGTTCAGGGTTATAAATACAGAAGCCTGTTTGTCACTGTTACTGTAATTGCTGTGATAACACTGTAAACAAAAAAACTTCTCCCCTGAACTATTTCAGAAAAATGAAGACCCAGATTATGAAGTACCAAACTGTATTAAAGGCAGCCGGCCAGAGAAAATTGTTTGTGATTTTTGCTCCAAGCCAGCTGAAAACAAAGAAGGGAAGAAATTTCTCTTGATATGTAAAGACTGTAAGGCGAAAGGTAAGCATTTTGAATTCAATTGGCTGGTACAAAATCAGTGTGGAGATATCCAGAAAAGGACACAATCACGGAATACTGCCCTCCCAAGGTACCCAATAAGGGTTTAATTACATGAAATGACCACACAAAACAGCAGCCTTTCAAAAACAGAATGAACAAACCAAGCTAAGACAGACAAATGACTTTTCTTGCGAAAGAATGTGCACAATATTGGTTAACCACTTAGCAGACCTAGCCTGCCCAGTAAAAGTGAGGTTGGGTAAACTGACCATGCTCGACATGACCCCATTGTGGTGACTGGTCCATAAAACCTCAACACAAACAAACTGACAAAGGAAGAGAACTGCAACAAAAGCACCGCTTTGGAGTTGTCAACCATAAAACTTTTGTGGGGCTTAACCCATTTAAGCCTAGCATCCCATAAAAAGGACATTGACAAACAGTATACACCCAGATCTGATACCGCAGAATGCAACGTCTGATCAGGCTGTACACTGTTTGCATTAAGTTCAGACATTTCTACAAAACAGGATAATAATAAAAACTAACCAGACGTCCCTTATATAGGAAATGGACCTGTCAAAAGAGTTTAGGTAGAAGAGTCCATTCAGCATAAATGGGTTAAACCTGGCTTTATGGACATTCAGCCTTACCTTTAGTCCTGATACAGTTCTGGTCACATATAGTTGTTTGGTCTGCCTAGGGGTTCCCCAATGAACAGTGGATCAACATAGAAAAAATACAGGGATCAAACATGGTTTTTCATGCATTAACATTTGCCAGGTCCCCTGGGAGATGTTGAAAACTGAGGCTGAAGGCCACAGTTTTCAACACCTCCCAAGGGACCTGGCAAATGTTAATGCATTGAAAAACCATGTTCGATCGCTATTATTGCATAAAAACTGAAAACATTTGCTACATTTCGCGTTATTTCTTGCACTATTTTATTTCGCCTTTTCACTGATGTCTCACGAACGTAATTTCCACGGACTATGCTCAATCTGGTGCCGGGCAGTACACATCTACATGTAGTAATGGCAGCAAATCTGTGGCCCCGGTACGATCATATTGAAAGTTGCGTAGCCGTGCATTAACAGCGCATGAATTGCCTTGTTAATACATGGCTTTTCGCCGGTTAATGCACGGCTGTTAATAACGTGCGACACTGCTTTTTATGCAATAATAATAATTAATTTGCAGCACCACGATGAAAGAAAGATGAGGGCTTGACTACAAAACAAAATCAGACCAAAAGAAAAACACTAGTAGAACTAAGTTAGCCTGATCACAAACAACTATTAAAGATCAGGCACAAACTGTTAAGAAAAGGTTTAGGATTGAGTCATCATCAAGTCTGTGACTGGCCAACTGTCATGCAGTTAAAGTGAGCGGAAAATTATTCCCTCGACTGGGTCAACAACTAAACATGCAATAAAGCCTGCTAATACTGATTTACTCAAAACATTCAGACACCTTAATTTCTAATCATACCTGTCCTAAAATTTTGGCAACTCCGTTATATTGTCATTTGATGTATGTAATAACCTTAAGTACAAGGACAGGCAGGCCTGTTCAAACAATGTAGACCCAAATCAGATGTTGCAGAACATGGCAGACACATCAATAAGTAATAGAATGGATTATTTCAAGTTGTAGGACAAGTATGGTAAGTAGTTTAAGGTGACGCAATATTTAGGGTTAATATGGTATCTTAAAATGGCTTGTCTAGTATAGCAGTTTCATGTTTATGCATGTATTGTTTATTTCAGCTCATCCAAGTTGTATGGATTATAGTGAAGAGCTAGCAGTCAAGGCACGTAACTCTCCATGGCAATGTATGGACTGTAAAGTTTGTTACGTCTGTGAAGGTTCTGGAGATGCAGTAAGTTAACACCTGCAGAAATGTCCAATAAAAAGTCAATCTGCCTTTTCCTGGAACAGTAAAAGCATAAATCTAGATAAAAGAAGTACTGTAAATGTCCTAAAATTTTGAACCCTCCATTCCATACTATTTTGGCCTAAATTTTGCTTTTCATGCACCTGTTGCTTAAATTACTGAGTGGAATGGTAAACAGTGTAGACCCTGATCAGACTGCTCCTTCAGGAGCAGTCTGATCTGGGTCTGCACTGTTTGCATATGCAATTTTGTCAGACACTTTGGTGTATGAAATTTTAGAACATTTACCATACTCTAAAAATTAAAGAGCAAAGTCTTTCCTTTTAGAGTAGACCCGTCTTGAAAGGAAGATAGAAAAAACAGTTTTGATAGAGTTGTCTCCCCTGAAAGTACAGACATGTAGTATATCTCTTCCCTATAAACACACATTACACAGCTCAAAACCAGTGCATTTAAAACTTTTAAATGATAGTAAATATGTATTAAATTTGCTTGAGGGTCATATATGTATGGAATAACATCCAGTCAGGTCACACTCTACAAAACCAAAACAACCGTAAATACCATACGTTATAAATCCTTTTTCAAAGAGAGACAACTTTTTGCTGATAGAAATTTGTCTATATATATAACTTTAGATAAGACGCTATTTTTCATCTGAAGAGGAGCGATATTTTTTTTTATTCTCCACGAAGCCATATGTTGTGGTACTCATTAGAAGCACCTCATCAAGCTCAATCATCAAGGCTCTTCTAATGAGTACCCACAGCATATGGTATTGTGAAGATTTAAGAAAAATAATTTGTGGATACCCCCTCTTATCTAGAGCTTTGCATGTAGTATATATGAGGCTTTGAAAATGTTAGTTACTATTAAGGACAGAAGAGATGAGAAAAGAGGCGAATATTGTCATGTGAAGAGATACATCCCATGAAGGTGTATTCAATCCCTTTGAGGAAACGTCCACAAGAACAGCAGTTCTGTAGTGTAATCTGACATTCATTTTACTATATGTTCTGTAAATAACTGGACAGATAGCTGTGAGCAAACAGTGTAGAATCAGATCAGATACCTCTCTGGGATATCTTATACTGGTCTACTCTTTTTAGCATTCTGTCATTGCTTTTTTGATCCTTCACCACTTAGTCAAAAGGATGTTCAAATTTTTAAGAGGAATATGTTTAGGAGTTAGAATGTCTGAATATTTATGGTAAATACTTGATCTATACTGTGTCTGTTTTAGAATTGTATGTTGTTCTGTGATTCCTGTGATAAAGGCTACCATATGGCCTGCCATAATCCACCAGTCAGCAACAAACCAAAAGGTGAGTCATTGTATTGCCTGTCATAATTTATCAGTACAAAAGTACTATATGTTAACTGCAAGTCAAAAGACAAGTTGAAATATGACATGCCATTACCAAAGTAATCTGTAACAAGCTGAAAGATGTTCAGGCAAGGATTCTTTGTTCAGTACCTAAAGTATTAGAAACTCTAACAAGTTGTCAAATACTTTTTATATGGCAGGATCTTTCATTCAGTAAGCTCTATTTAGTGGTTCCCCAAGGCTGGTGAAAGAATTATTTATTAACAGTTAAATGCTGTTTAGAGTTAAGAAAAAACACACAAACAAAAACATCCTGTATATAGACTAGCTCTATTGATTTAGTTTATACTTGGACTCGTGTTAGGTACCTCCTCAAAATTCTGTTTAGTGCAAGCCCCATCTCCATCAGTGACATTGAAAAAAAAGGTATGGACTTTTAAATGTGATGTTCAAGTTTTAGATGGAAGTTCTTTTGAGAATTAATCTCTTGATGTCTGGATTGATTAGTCATTACTTGAACTGATGATAGCTTCTGGTCCAAACTAAAGTTCTGTTGGGAGCTATCCCCAGTCCTCAAAGTGATCTTCAGATCAAGGTTCGGTGCTTAAAAAGTGTTCATAAGATGGACAAGTGCAAGTTGTGAGTAACCTCTCTGATAATAGGCCTTGTATTACATTGTTCTTACAGAGTTTGTCTGTCTTGTATCTGATAGAGTCTTTATCAGACAATTTTATGAACTTAAAAATATGAAATGATTTTTTAGCTCACCTGAGCTACATGCAGGATGAGCTATCATGGTCAGGTTTTGTCCGTCCCTCTGTCTGTCTGTCTGTTAACACTTTCAAATGACAACTCCTCCAGTCATGGAAGCGATTTGTCCCTAAATAGGTAAAACTGTTGCTTGAGTAGGGGATTTAAAAATACCGTATTCGATCTTATTACCGCACATACCCCTATAAGCGCACAGTCAAGCAATTTCTTAGTCTTCAGGTTACAGCCAATGTATTTGTATCTACCTCTTTATAAAAGCATATATTGTGGATACTCATTTAAATTGCCTCAACAAGTTGAGGTAATTTAAATGAGTACACACAGCATTTATAAAGACAATCTGAAACAAGTATCGCATAAGCATTATTAATAATCCTCTCATGAAGCTCTCTGCTGATCTTTCTTTAAAGTGTGCCTTTATTAGGTGCATATTTTACTAAAGTGTTTCCCAGTAATTTTGAAGCACCTAAGCGCACCATGTGGTAATTAGATCAAATACGGTAGCTAAAACCAGGGTGATCTGCCTCTTGGTTTGGTTGCCATAGTAGGCTCCCATAGACTTATGATGGAAAAATGGTTAAATTGCATTTTTTCCCATAACCAGTGAAGTGATGTTAACCATGTTTGGCAGTTATGACCATTTGATGATTGTCTACCCAGTTTATGTTTTTAATGACCAGTGGCTATTTTGTTTGGTTTCCATGGCAAAATTAAAGTAGGATATATGTAAAGCTCCAGCAGGGAAAGAAGATCTTCGGCCAGTTTTTGTCAAAATTTCATGTCAGTCCTGAATTGGGATGGAGGGCTTATTCTAATGGTCACGCTCCGTTGACTGTCATGCCCAGATATGGTAAAAATAAGATAAAAATAAAAAAAACACTTTCTTCTTCAAAACCAAAACCTGCTCAAAATGATGGTCCTTTCATTAGTTGCAATGACAGGATTGGAAAAATGTTGGCTAGCATCTGCATATTTGCAATTACTATTTAACTCAGGTGGGCAAGCCATGGCCCATGGACCTCTTATTTTGCTATAAAATGCAAATGCATTAAATCATTTATCATTATTGTTTTCATGCTTTTGGCGTAATTTGATTAAAAGAAAACCAAGAATCACCCTCTGACTTTTTAAATTTTTGACAAATTTTAGATTTTTTTCTTCAGGTTTTAGATCTTTTCAAGACTCCAGTTTCATGCCTTAATGTGCAGGTCTTATTTATTCAGAAGGGTGCATGTATATATATCTGACAGAAAGCAGACATAATGAACAGACATTCAAAAGTGTCACTATATTTTTCTTCAGGTAAATGGGTATGTGGTCAGTGTAAAACAGAGAAGAAAAGCCCACCTAGTGTTAAAGAAACTAAAGAAACAAATGTGTCTGAAAGTCCCTTTGGGAAGAAAGGTAACAGAAAAGTTTGCATGTGCGCTGAAACTGTATTTAGCAAAACTTTTCTGTTGTGTATTTTTTATGCTTGATAAGGCTTAACTATATTTAAATGATTTTATTATTATCAATGTGAAAAAGAGACAATGTCAAATTAATATATTTGATTTTGAAGATCTAGTGATAGGGACTTTTTTAGCAAAAGATGACCGTATAAAGTGTTTATCATCCTAGTGTTTGAATTGTTACAATTGAACTTCAATGGCTCGAACATCTTTTTAACCATAGAAATTTGTTCCAGAGATGAGTGGTTCAAACCACTTACATGTAGGGTTAATCATAGTGACAGGTCAGATGGCAAAGGGGATAGTTTAGGGATGTCTTTTCAGTCTTATGTAAAATAAGGTATGTTGAGCATACTCATTAGAATTGCCTCAGTGGGGCAATTTTAATGAGCACACACAACATACATTTTCATGATAAAATGAGAAAATTTCCCTAATATATCCCAAAATATTTGTTTTCTTGAGCTATCAGAAGAATTTCCTTGTGACTCAAACTCGTTTGAATCAGCCACAGTGAACAAAAAGCCAATGGTGTTCGAATAATTGAAGTTTTTCTGTATTCAATGATCTTCTAATATAATTTCTATTAAGGTAAATATTAAATTTGGGTCATTTGTGAGACAATTACATATGCAAACAGAAGTGATATGGAACAGTCTGCACATTCTGACTGATAAATGGGCTACCTAAAGTGGGAAGGAAACTTACACCACATGTGAAATGTATAGATCTTCACAGTCACATCAGCCCCTGTGCTTTCTGTTGATGACTCTACAGCATCCATTGATGCTGTAAACAGCTAGAAATAAATAAGTAAAGACTTTATTTAATGAGGATGACAACATTTGGCATATGGTAGAGCTAATCTTCTATCATACCCCACATAAATGCTCTTATCAGACTACATGGATGTACAGATTGCCCTAGGCCTTCTTAGTTCTATATGTTTTATCTCTTTGCATGCTGGGTGATTTCGTTTTGGTTTTTTTTGTCATCTGTGGATTTTTTTCTAAAATTAACTTTTTCAAAAAAATCTTTCAGGAATACCACCAGAGTGTCAAACAGTTTTGGATTCAGATCAGGCCCAACATTTTGTCAGGCCTGATCTGGGTCCAAACTGTTTGTAAAGGTTATCAGCAGATGACAGGTTGCGACTAGTGGGGAAAGAGTTAACCATGAGGACTCTCTGGACACACTAAGCAGACGACAATTAGATGATATTTTTCTTATTTTCTTGAGTGTCCAGTCTGCTTCAAGCTTCTATTGTTCACATGTCAGCTTGTGCTCTTTACTTTATTTTCAGCTCCAAGTCAGTTCAGTAAAATTGTTGAAGGATCAGAACAGGAGCCACCTGAAGTTGATCTCTCAGTTTCCAGGTATTATCATATTTTCTCCTTTTCTTAATACACAGTGTGCTAGGTAAGCAGCAGTTAGCAAATCCTTGTATTCTTAGCTTTCTTGAGCCTAAGGCTTATGATGAGCTGATGTGATCATTTGCCATCCGTTGTCCGTCCCGCCGTCATCCATAAACACCTTGGAACGACTTCTCCTCTGAAACCCTCTGGGCCAGTTTTTTTTCAAATTTCACTTGGATCAAATGGTCACCGTCCATTAATTAAGATGGCCTCCGTGCCTATATTTGGTAAAAACACTTAAAAATCTTCTTCTCCAGAACCAAGAAAGCTTTTAGGCTGAATCTTGGTATATAGCATCAAGGACTCAAGGTCTACCAAGTTTATTCAAATTATTATCGTGGGTTGACCTTTGACCTTTTTACAGCAAGGTCGGATTTGCGTTCCCATGCATTTTTATGGGAAAAATGTTGAAAAATCATTTTCTCAAAATGTATTAAAGATTAATGGCTGAAACTTACAATGGATGATTAAAGTAGTTAAACTTTTAAGTTAAAATCAAAATTTTGTCCCCTGTGGGTTATCTGCCCTTGCCCCTGGTTATATACATGTATAAAATCATGGAATCTCTAAATGTCTTCTCTGAAACTGCTTGAGCAATTTTACCAGATTTCACACAGGGTCTTCTGTCGAAAGAATATTCACAATTTATTTGAATGGTTCTGCACCATTGAACAAGATGGCCGCCATGCCCATATATGGTAAAAACACTTAAATTTTTTTCTTCAGAACCAAGAAAGCTTTAAGGCTGAATCTTAGTATACATCATCAAAGACTGAAGGTCTACCAAGTTTGTTCAAGTGATGATCGTAGATTAACCTTTGACCTTTTTACAGCAAGGTCAAATTTGCTTCCCCATGCATTTGCTTGGGGAAAATGTTGAAAAATATATTAAAGACTTATGGCTGAAACTAACAATGTATGATTTAAGTAGTAAAAATTTTTTAGTTACAATCAAAAGTCCGTCCTTGCCCCTGGGCTATATACATGTATAAAATTGTGTAGTTTTTTAATGTCTTCTTTTCTGAAACCACTTGAACAATTTTCACTACATTTTCTTCTGTCAAAAGGGTTTTGATAATTTATTCGAATGGTTCTGTACCATTGAGCAAGATGGCCGCCATGCCCATATATGGTAAAAACACTTAACAGTCTTGTTCTCCAGAACCAAGAAAGCTTTGAGGCTGAATTTTGGTATATAGCATCGGGGACTCAGTGTCTACCAAGTTTGTTCAAATGATATTCGTAGGTTGACCTTTGATTTTTTTAGGGCAAGGTCAAATTTGTGCCCCATACATTTGTATGGGGAAAATGTTGAAAATCATTTTCTCGGTATGTATTAAAGACTAATGACTGAAACTTACAATATGATAAGAGAAGTAAAACTGTTAGCTACCATCAAAATTTTGGGGGTTTCTGCCCTTGCCCCTGGACTTTGTACATGTATAAAATCATGAAAATCTTTTAATGCCTTCTTCTCTAAAATCGCTTGAACAGTTTTCACCAGATTTCACATGGGACCTTTTATCCAGAGGATCTTGACAATTAGTTCAAATGGTTCTGCGCCATTGAACAAGAGGCTGACATTCCCATATATGGTAAAACATGTAAAAACCTTCTTCTCCAGAACTAGGAAATCTTTTAGGCTTAATCTTGGTACACAGCATCTTCTAAGTTTGTTCATATGATGATATTGGGATGACCTTTGACCTTTTTACAAAATGGTCAAATTTGTTTCATAGTTGCTGTGGCAGTACTGAAAGAAGTTGCATGGCATTTGCAGATATGCAATAGCTGTTTTTATCAGGTGAGAGAATCATGGCCTATGGACCTCTTGTTTTACTGTTTTTCCCTGGAGGATAAAATCAATGTTTTCCGATAAAAAATAAAAAAGAAAAAAAATCATGAATTTGTCATATTCTGAATTAGGACAGTATGCTAAGGATTAAATGAATGTGTCTCCTTGTGTGGAATTTTTCCTTGAAAGGAATTGTCAGAGAAAAATTATTTCTGTTACCTTGACAGCACAGTGAAATGCAGCAAAAGCCAAATCAGCTACAGATGTGCAGACTGATGTGGGACTTTGCTGTCCTCATAATGCCCAAAGATGCCTTTACTCATGATGTACCTTATTTCTTTAAAGGAGAGGAAGGAAAAGAAAACTGAATCAAAACTTTGGAGACTTTGTTGGGTTTAAACAAAGAAAGTCTACTACATCTAGTCTTGACCAATCAATTAAAGAAACAATAAGCGAGGAGTCCCAGATTAATGGCTTTACAGGTAGGGCATTTTTTAAGGTACACTCATGGATCCAAATTAAGAGAGGAATCAGAGAATTTTTTTTTTTTTTTGGCAGAAGCAAAACATATCTTGTGGGTACTTGCTGGAATTGCCCCACTGAGGCAATTCCAGCAAGTACCAACAAGATATATTTTGCTACTGTAAAAATAATAAAAAAAATGTCCTGCATTAATGTCTATGCTAACTAGAGTTATATGTAATAGTACTGTAATAGCATTGTTGTGTGATCAAGAGCTTGAAGTAAAGCAAGACTTGGAAGATACCATATTTACCATTAATGTTTAGATACCGTACCTCCTTTGCTGTCGTAATTATCTTAATATTTGAGTAGTATATTTTGATTTGAGGGATCCTATGGAAGACCACTTTACTATAGTGATCAAACATGATTTTTCATGCATTAACACCCTTCCACTGATTCAAGAAGGGCAGTTGTCAGTTTCTGGCAAAAGAATGTGCACAATACTGGTTAACCGCTTAGAGGACTAAGCCTGCCCAGTAAATGTGTTGTTAGGTAAACTGACTGCGCTTGACATGACCCCATTGGGTTGACTGGGCCGTAAAACCTCAACACAAACAAATCGTGCATTAACATACGCCAGGTCCAGTGGGAGGTGTTAAAAATCGAAGCCAAAGGCCAACACCTCCCAAGGGACCTGGCAAATGTTAATGCATTGAAAAACCATGTTCATTCACTATTATTGCATAAAAACTGAAAACATTTGCTACATTTCACATTATTTCTTGCACTATTTTGTTTCACCTTTTCACCAAAGTCTCGCGAAGATCATTTCCATGGACTATGCTTGTTCTAGGGGCGGGCAGTACACATCTCATAACAGCAGCAAATCTGTGGCCCCGGTACGATCATATTGAAAATTGCATAACTGTGCATTAACAGCGCGTGAATTGCCTTGTTAATACATGGCTTTTCGCCGGTTAATGCACATCTGTTAATAACGTGTGACACAGCTTTTTATGCAATAATACTTGTTGATGGTTTGAAATGTGCCAACAGTGTAGACCCTAATAAAACTGTTGTATACTGTTTGGTCAGGTGTATCTTTATGTTCTAATGCATACACACAGCATATGTTTTATAATGAGAAATAAGAAAAAAAAATTTACCTGTTACCACCCCTTATCTTGAGCTATGATACCTGAATGATCTGAGCCTTCATTGTCTCCTGTGTAATAAGGGTCCTTTCCTATAGAGCCTATACTAGCGTATCCTTTGGATAGGCTAGTATAGGATCTGACCCTAATAAGGGTCAGATCCTATACTAGCCTATCCATTCACTTAGTCTTTTACATTTGCAGTTCTCTCAGAAGTGAGCAGCAAAGATTTTGACCAGACTTCATGAATTTGTTGGCTGGACTATTGTACTGTTTATGTAAAGTAGGTCATACCAAGCAATGTTTTCTGGCTATGCAGACTATGGAGGCCCAGAAGATACATTTGTGCAGTCTATTCAGGGCCTCATTGTTCTTGATAAGATGCTTTTTTTAATCCAAAATTATTGATATTTTTCTTATTTGTCGATGAAAACATATGTTGTGGGTACTCATAAGAAGCTCCTTGGCGAGGCCCTTCTGAGGGATACCTACAACATATGTTTTCGTGGACAAATAAGAAAAATATTTACCTGATATCCACACTTATCTAGACCTATGGGGCCTTCACTGTTCACTAAAGCTTGGGCCACTGTAAAATGTGTCAACATAGGACAAAGATGCACAGAATGATTTGGGCTTTCACTATTCACATATATTTCTAAAAAAAGGGTTTCACTTGTCACAACTTTATATACAAGACAGGTTTTCCTGTGATATGGCTATTGTAGTAGTATTTGGTGAAGAAATCATTCTAAACATAATGAAACTAAATAGGCATGTTGATTTTCTTCCATTATACAAGGGTGGGGTGGGGGTAAGGGGCAACTTTTGTTGCTTCATGTTTACATTCTGCACATGAAGTCCCTTCTACACACAAAGGAAAGAATTCCCAAAGGCAGCAAATTCTTTCCTGTAAGGGTAGATATCTTTTCGGAAGGGATGCAAAATAGTTTTGACAGAGTTACCTCCCTTGAAGGCATATTCATTTCCTATTACACTTCCTAATCATTATTGATAATTTTAGATGGAACAGAAGGAGCGTCCTGTCTTCCCACACCAAGTGCCTCTCCAACACTGGGTGATACATTCGAGTAAGTTTTATTTTTCTATAGTTCAGGGCCCAGTTGTTCAAAGCATCGTTAGCTTAACGAGTGCGTTAAGGGTCATTTCGTTTACTGTTTTAGCGGATTCAATATACAATATTCTGATATTTTTTGCTGACAAAATGTGAGTAGCTTTTGCACTGCAAAAGCTACTCACATTTTTTCAGCAAAAAATTTCAGCATATTTGCATATCACTCGATGTAAATTTTAATGAATCGTTAACTAACTATGTCATTAGCTTTGAACAACTGGGCCCAAGTCAGTTGATAACCAGAGTATTTAGGTAAAAAAAAATACCCCTGAAAACATACATCTGGGATCACATTTGACTACTTTATTTTGTTTTGTTGTGCTGTTTCATTCTGCACCATTGAGCAGATTTTACAAGGCTTTTACAATGCCGTATTGAAATCTTGTCCCAAGCTGCATGGAGGGATAGGGGTCAAATGGTCAAATATAACTTTTGTTGTTGTTTTTTTCCATCTGTTACAATATCTCTTACACCATTGTATGGATTTCAGTCAAATTTTTGCTGTATGCATTTTCCGTATGCTAGATTAATGTCCGGCTTGAACCATTGGGAGCCTGGGGTTAAAAGGTCAAATTAAGCTGCTTTATTTTGTGATAACTTCCTACATTGCATGGCTTTTTACAAATTTGTTGGAGGACTATGTATCCAATGGCCTGGTCTCATGCAACACCATATTGATTTCTGGCACTCACCCATGGTAGGTATGAAAGAGGTTAAATCATGCAAATTCATGTTGTCTGTTATGCTACATGTATCTACTCCTACACTATTGCATAGATTTTAACCAAATTTAGTGTAACTCAACACCATGTCAATTTCTGGTCCTGATGCGAGAGGTCAAAAGGTCATATTTGGCAGCTTACTTTGTCTGTTATGGTATGTCTTTCCACACTAATGTAAGATTTTCAACCAGAAAGGCTATGTATATTTCACATGTGCTAGACTCATGCAATGCCATATCAATGTCTGGCCCTGACCACTAGAGGTCTGGCCAGTTAAGGTCAATGAAATAAAGGCATGGTGATTTTGATGGTATATCATTAACTTCATATCCCCATGCTTTTTCCATCTGTCAGACCATCGGTCTGTCTCCTTCTAAACCAATGGGTGGAATTTAACCAAACTTGCTTCATGACTACCCCACATCGTGAGGGTGTGCGAGAGCAACATTATTTTTTACTTCTTTCTGCTTAGTGGTGAAAGCGTAGGGATTTGCAATGGCATGTCATTGACTGTCCGATCTAGTTCTTATATTGAAGTCAAAACTAGATGGTCGCTTAAAGCGTAAACATAAACCTTATGCATAAAATAAATGTGTTTTTTTGCAATTTTGTAAATATATTTTTCATTCGTAATTAAGGAACCGTATTATGTGATAAGTCTGGGAAGATTTTTCTTTTTTCTCCATAAAATTATATGTTGTGGATACTCATTAGAAGTTTTTATGGAGAACTGGAGAAACCTATCCCAGAATTATCATCAAATACTCCTCCATAACAAGTCCTCTATTGTATTATTTCAGCTATCAACTAAAAATGTCTGAGTCTGTGATTCCTCTACATATCAACGATAATGCGACATATCCTAATGCATCTAAATGGAGTATTGATCAAGTGGTGCAATACTTTACAGAGCTGGGTTTTATTAGTGAAGCTAAAGCCTTCAAGGAGCAGGTATAGTGGTACCCATTTCCATTTAACTTAAATATACTTCAGTTTCTCTAATTTTTCTAAACACACACACACACATACTACACGCACACACACAAAATATTGAGTATTAGTTATATTGCAAAGGCATTTCATATGAGTAGCCCACAATACATTTTCATAGAGAATTGAAAAACATTTTGGACAGCAACAGAGTTGTCTAGGCTTATATAGGCAGACTGGAAAGACTGTTCAGTGTGCACAGCTGCTTGGCTAATCTGAGTCTTTGTAGACCTCACTTTGCAACATAACCCTTTCATCCCTGCAGACCAACATGGATACAGTATAGATCCTGACATAATGAGCCACCTCATCAGGATCTACACTGTTTGCCATTCTATTACTGATTTGTGTGTCCAAATTCAATAATGCCCCTTTGCCCATGTTGTGGCTTAGATGTTAACGTTAAGCATGCTGTTTTCACTTTTTTTGGCTATTAGTATTCAGTAGAAGTTCCTCACTGAGGCACTTTTAATGAGTACCAACAGCATATGTTTTTGGTGCAGTTAAAAAAGTGCCTTATCTATAGCTATGATTAACTTGTTTGTTGCAGGAGATAGATGGCAGATCTCTCTTGTTGATGAAGCGTAATGATGTGCTCACTGGGCTAGCCATAAAACTAGGACCTGCTTTAAAGATTTACCAGAAAGTTTATAAGCTACAGACAGTCGGACAGATATCCTCTTGATGAAAGCTCTTTTCTAGGTCTGTTGTTCATTTAGCCCTTTATGGACTGGATACACTTGGTAGATTTTCCTCCATTTGTATAAGAGAGACAACTTTTGTGACCTGTTTTCTGCACACCAAGCAAGGGGAGCAAATTCTTTCCTTTTAGAATAGATCCTTTTTCAGAAGGGAGGAAAAAATTTGACAAAGATACCTCCCCTCCCCTGAAATCATATCCATTTCCTTAAACCTTGGTTCCGAATTGTATCAGATAACATTCTATTTTTTTTTTACATAGAAAATAAGGTTTGACATTTCATGTGAATTGTCTGCAAAGCAGACAATCCACATGAAATGTCAAGCCTTATTTTCTATATAAAAAAATCAGAATGTCATCTGCTGCTGTTGTGATGAGTGCTTTAAGGGTTATTTGCTTAGGAAATTACAGGTACAGATCATTTGACCTTTGTGAATCAGTAATACTTCAGTTTATTTGCAAGATGTCATGTAAATAAACAGTTCAGTGGTCCAAATGTAATGTTTATCATAGGACTTGTTGAAGAAGAGTATTTGAGGATAATTCTAGGGTAATTTTTCTTAAATATTCTCCATAAAAAACATGTTGGTACTCATCAGAAGCACCTTGGCAAGGTGATTCTACTGAATACCCACAACATACATTTTTATGGAGAAATAAGAAAAAATAATCCCAGAATTATCACCAAATCAAGATATAAATGAGCTCTGCCATGTGAAAACATGTCTTCAGCACATGTACATATTAAAGCTCCAGATAAGCCAGCAAAGTGGCACAGTTTGATATGAGCCTTTATTATATACCTGGCAGTGAAGTATAGGGATTTTTCACTTGATTTTAGCTCATCTGAGCAAATGCTCAGGGTGAGATATTGTGATCACCCTCTGTCCCTCATTGGTCGTCCAGCATGCGTTGTCAACAATTAGTTTGTTAACACTCCAAAAATCACAGTTTTGACCCAATCTAAATGAAACTTGCTCAGAATGTTTGCCCTTATGAAGTCTTAGTCAAGTTTGAAACTGGGTCACTTGGGGTCAAAAACTAGGTCACCAGGTTAAATCAAAGGCAAGTATTGTTAACAATCTAGAGGTCACATTTTTTAAGTAATAATCATGAATCTTGCTCAAAATGTTTGTCTTGATGATATCTAGGTCAAATTCAAAATTGGATCACTTGGGGTAAAAAATTAGGTCACCAGGCCAAATTTAAGGAAAACATGGATAACACTTCAGAGGTCACATTTTTAAGTAATCATCATGAATCTTGCTCAAAATTTTTGTCTTATAATTTCTAGGTCAATTTTGAAACTCGGTCACTTGGGGTCAAAAACTAGGTCACCTGGCCAAATCAAAGGAAATTCTTGTTAACTCTCTAGAGGTGACATTATTGAAGTAATCATCATCAATCTTGCTCAAAATGTTTGTGGCGAAAGAATGTGCACAATACTGGTTAACCGCTTAGAGGACTAAGCCTGCCCAGTAAATGTGTGGTTAGGTAAACTGACCGCGCTCGACATGACCCCATTGGGTTGACTGGGCCGTAAAACCTCAACACAAAAAAAAAAAAAAAAAATGATGATTTCTTATAATTTCTAGGCCAAATCGAAACTGGATCACTTGAGGTCAGAAACTAGGTCACCAAATTAAAGGAAAACCTTGATAACACTCTAGAGGTTACATTTTGGAAGTAATCATGAATCTTGCTCAAAATGTTTTTGTTGATGATTTCTAGGTCAAGTTTGGAACTGGATCACTTATGACCTATATTTGACGGTCCAGTGACTTTCTTGCCATGTAGGTCAATATCTCAGTAAATACTAGTCCTACAGCAGTGGTACTTGGCACTTGCATACATCTTAGCATGGCTTCTTGAATGCAGTCATCAATATTTGACCTCAACCTATATTTCACGGTCCACTGACTTTGCTCAGTTTTTGCTTTTAGATCAGTTTCTCAGTAACTATTGGTCCTACAGCCAGTGATACTTAGCATATGCATGCATTTTAGCATGGCCTGTTGAGAGCAGTCATCTATATTTGACCTTGACTTATATTCTATGGTCCATAAGGCATGCTACATTGTCTTGTCATTATAATCATCATGAATCTTGGTCAGAATGTTAGCTTTGATCATTTCATGGTAGGGTTCTATAATTGCTATGATACTCAGATGAGCATTACAGGGCCATCATGGCTGTCTTGTATATAATTCACAATGTAATGATATGTTAGCAGTAACTAGTGAATAATTTCACAGTGTCTGAACTGTTTTTATAGACTGCTTACTGCATTTTTGCATTTCATCTTGACGTCCTAGGCTGCCAAAAGGGATATAAAACTGACCAAATGAAAGACATTACCATAACATCATGAAACTTTTGAGGTTATGTCATGAAATGATTTTAAAGTTGCCGATGAACAAACTGAATATCGCCAATTTCCACTCAAATTGAAACAATTTTGTGGCTCTTGTAAGAAAATAGTACTAACAAAAAGGTCTATAATAAATAGAATAATGAACAGGGTTTGCTTGATATGAAAAATCTGTCACTCAGGAGTGTGGGTAATTCGTAAAATCTTGTTCCTTTGGAACTCATTTTTATGGAATTTCCACGCTCCTTCATGACAGATTTTTCATGTCAATGAAACACTGCTGATAATTCTCAGTATACAGCGATATTCCTCATTACCAGATAAGTCACTTTTTTTTTTTTCAAACAAAATTTATTGATAATTTTTATTTTCCCATGAAAACATATGTTGTGGGTACTCATTAGAAATGTCTTGATGAGGCACCTCTAATGAGTACCACAACATATGATTTTGAGGAGATATAAGAAAAATACTTTCTTGATTCCCTATTATCTAGAGCTTTGAAACAGTAAAGTTGACAATGAAGGCCCAGATTAGATTGCGCAGATGCACAGGCTGATCTGGATTATTACTCTCATGTACGGCCTGAAGGTATATTTTCACATGATGCAGCTCAGGGCCCAGTTGTTTAAAGCATCGTTAGCTTAACAAGCTCGTTAGTGATCAAAATGTTAACTGTTCTAGTAAGTACAATATCTAATTCACAGGTTTTTTTACTGAAAAAATGGGAGTAGCTTTTTGCAAATGCAAAAGCTACTCACTTTTTTTAGCAAAAATATTACTGCATATGCCATATTTAATGATCAAAGTTTTAAGGATACGTTAACTAACAACACCATTAGTTTTGAACAGCGGGGCCCTGATATGTACATGTGTTTTTCATTTCTCCATGAAAATAGTTTGTTGCTACTCAATACTTATTAAAAGTATATCAGTGAGACAATGCTAATGAATCTTCATAACATTAACCAGAGTTTTGTTTTCATATGGATATTTTTATGTCACAGTAACATCAGAGTGTTTTCCTTATTTCTGTTTTTAAGTTCTAGCTCACCTGAGCATGTAGTGCTCAGTTAGCTATTCTAATAGTTCTTGTACTTGAAGAATCCCAGTTTTGGAAACAACTCAGCTGTTTTCCCAGTCATAGAGATGGGCTCAGCCACCTTCAAAAAGAGGACCACTCCAAATGGGTTGATTGGAGTCAGATTCGGTTATGCATGTCATATGCTGTCAGAGCACAGCAAGATAATGAAGAACAGGGAAATATTAATGTATTTCTAGTATAAAAGCTATGTTGTCTTTAAGGATTTATTTCATCTGACTTGACCAAGGGGTATTTAGTGGATTCTTTAGAAATGGTAAAAAGTCTTAAGCCAAGGTTTACAATTAAAAATGGCTTTTCTTTGTTTATGCCACATATCTAAGTTGAAATTCTTTTTATGATGTCAGTGTGATAAAAGGGGCCTTATTGCATTTGCTGGCAGTGAATATCCAGACATGTGCATTTGAGCCACAATGTGAGAAAACTTTATTTCATTTGACATTTGCACCCAACGAAGACTTATATTGGCCTGCACAGTCTGATAAAAGTCTTTGTTGTCCACATGAAGAAACTTTGCATCCTTGGCTATCCAAAATGCACCTAATGAAGATTCTGATCAGACTATGGGAATGTGTAGGCTGACCTTAATTTTTGCTGCATGCAGATTCAAAGTTAGGTTTGCAGTCTGATCAGGACTTTTGTTGCCTGACTCACAAAATCATTATCATAATAACCCTAAGTATTAGGACAGACAGGCCTGAGCAAATAGTGTAGACCAAGATCATATGCCACCAAATGCTATGCTTACAGAATTATCACATATAGTAAGAGGTGGCAGTAAACTGCAAAGGCCTTAACCCTTGTCCTGCTGAACCCGGACATACCCTGCCTTTGCAAACAGTGTAGATCCAGATCAGTTGGCTTCTGAAGAAGCCAACTGATCTGGATCTGCACTGTTTGCCATTAACTATGTGAATTTATATCAAAAATCTGGATCGAGTAATCTGATTGGCTAAAAATAAGAAATGGGCATGGCATTTTAATTTATTCAGCATGACAAGGGTTAAACAGTCGATGTTGATGGATGTTCAGGCTGATTTGGGCATTCACTATTTGCACAGTCAGTCACCCCATTCCATAATAGCATGGCTTATGTGTAATAAGGTTCTATTTCTCTTGTTGCAGCTTGATTAATAATAGTTTCATAATACACTATAACCTCTATATTAGACAGTTTTTATAAGAGGTTTTGGATATAAGGCAGTGAAGATTCTGATCAGACTGCAAATGTGCTGGCTGATCAGGGCCCAGTTGTTCAAAGCATTGTTAGCTTAACAAGCCTGTTAGTGGTCAAAATGTTAACTGTTCTAGTAAGTACAATATCTAACGCAGGTATTTTTGGAAAAGCTACTCACATTTTTTTCAGCAAAACTATAAGTGTATATGTCATATTTCATGAAATTTTAATGATATGTTAACTAACGACATCGTTAACATATTGTTAGTTTTGAACATCAGGGCTCAATTGTTCAAAACTAACAGTGTCATTAGTTAACATATCATTGAAATTTTGATCATTAAATATGGCATATACGGTAATATTTTTGCTGAAAAAATGTGAGTAGCTTCCTGTGAATTAGATATTGTATTTACTAGAACAGTTAACATTTTGACCATTAACAAGCTCATTAAGCTAACAAAGCTTTGAACAACTTTGCCTTGGGTCCTGAACTTTGCTGGGTACACATGTCCAAAGGTACGTTTTCTGATGTTGCAGCACATTTGATATACCGTGTTTACCCTGAGTATTCGGACACCTTAACTCCTTACCATACTTGTCCTAAAATTTGAAAAAAAAAGTCTTTGACTACCTGTTGATGTATCTAAAATAGTGCTGGATGAGTGGCAAACAGTGTTGACCCTGATCAGATGCCAAATTCTGCAGCATCTGATCTGGGTCTACAATGTTTCCTCAGGCCTGTCTGTCCCAGTATTTAGGGTATTCTTTAATATCCAGTAATTCTGTAAGTGAGTAGCAAAAGCCCTGATCAGACTGCATAGCTACACAGGCTGATCTAAGCCATCATTGTTCCCATATGCCTATAAAGATACATATTTACCTCACATGGGCCATGCATTTAATCAGAAGCCATTTGTTAATGATGATTCCAGTTAACCCTAAAAGTTCCTAGCTAAATAGTAGATATATAGATTGTAGAAGAAAAGTAGCAGACAACTTTTCTTTTTATTTTTTTTGGAGAAAATAAAGCTTGATATTTCATGTGAATTGTCTACAAGGAAGATGATAGAGTGAAGATGATAAGTTAAGAAACCAAAATACATTTTTTCTAAGTAGAAAGAGTCCTGTTTGGAATAAACTGAATGAAGCTTTGGTGATTTATATTTTCTTTATCATTATTTTATTGTTTCTTGCCTAGACATGACTGCATATGAGCAGTTTGATCATAGTACAGTTTCCTTTAAAATCAGCAGGCTTAAATTGTCTGGTCAAAAAGACACAATTTTGTCCATGTGTACTGAGGTGCTGCTAATTGTTCAGTGGGTTTTGTTGAGAGCTAGTTGTTCTTTTATGTGAACTGTCTTTGTACAAATTATTGGCGCTTATTATGAGAATTTTACAATCACCGCAAATATGTTAACCCTTAAAGTGCCATTCAGAATTGTAGCAGATGACATCAGTTCTTTTTCCCAAGAATATAAGACTTGACATTTCATGTGAATTGTCTGCTAGGTAGACAATTTACATGAAATATCAAGCTTTATTTTCTTGGGAAAAATATATAAGAATGCTATCTGCTGCTGTTGTGACTGATGCATTAAGAGTTAATAAGTATTTGACTCAGAATTCAGTAGCTATTCTGAAACTAGCTGGCCTCGGTGGCTCAGTCGGATGCACATCTGATTAGTGATCAGGAGGTTGGGGATTTGACCTCCGCCAGGTCCGGCAACATTCTTCCGTAGAGATTGATCATGAAATATTTCTGCAGTCATTCTCTCTCTTCTGGTGGTTCGAAAAGGGGGTTGTCAGTTTCTGACGAAAGAATGTGCACAAGTACTGGTTAACTGCTTAGAGGATTAAGCCTGCCAGGGAAAAGTGTGGTTAGGAAAGTTGACAGCGCTTGACATGACCCTAATGGGTTGACTGGGCTGTAAAACTTCAACACAAACAAATTCTGAAAGTAAGCTCTTATGACTGCATTATAGTCAGTATTAAGTAAGCACTTATGGTACAGCCAAAAATAAGATAGATGCTTGCTTAATACAGGTAAATTTCTATAAAGCTGCATTTCAAGGAATATGAAAAAGTGGCAATTTAATACTGGTGATTGCTTAATACAGGTGACCTCAAAGGCAGGTTTGACTATTTGGTTGCTCATGGTTTCTCCTTTTGGATTTAATTATTGGTAGACAACAGTTAAAATATTTGGATATACTTGCATTTCTCTGAAAGTACCAATAATGCTTGATAAGTATATTTTTTTTTTTTTTGAAATAGGGCTTTGCAAGGAGACTGTTCTAAACAGAATGTCATAACTTTCTTTCAGTGAAAAATAAGAAAACTACTACTCTGCTGTTGTCTGCTAATTTAAAAATTAGCATATGGTAGATTGAATATTGGGATAGTCAGGTTTCTGCTGTACTTAACCCTCAGCACTTTGATTTACCACTCTCAGACCTAATTCAGCAGATGACAGTTTGAAATATTTTATCTTTTTTTTCCCAGGAAACAGGATTTGACATTTCATGCAAATGAAATGTTAAATCCTGTTTTCTGGGAAAATACGAAAAATATCACCTGTTTATTATCTGCTGAATTAGCCCAGAGAGTGGTAAAGATTAGTGTCATTCAAAATTGTAGCGGACATTCTCTAATACTCATTTTTATTTTACTTGTCTGAGCAAACAGTGTAGACTCAGATCAGATGCAGCAGAATGCATTATCTGGTCAGGGTCTACACTGTACGTCACTCAGCAGTTTTTAGATTCAATAACGGGTAGTAAAATGGACTTAACTTTTAAAACAAGACAGTTGAATTATGATGAGGAGTTAAAGTGAGCAAACATTTATGGTAAAACTGTAGCCTGCACATTTGATACAAGTTTTGATTCCTTCTTTGTTCTGATAGTCAGGATCAGATAGATACATACCGTTTTCGACCTAATTACCGCACTGTGCGCTTAGATTTTTCAAGATTACTGAAAAACTTGTAGTAAAATATTCACCTAATAAGGGCACACTTGGAAGAAAGATCAGCAGAGGACTTCATGATGAGTGTATTTAATGATGCTTATGTGATATTATTTTCTGATTTTCTTTATAAATGCATATGTTGTGGGTACTCGTTTGAATTGCCTCGACTTGTCGAGGCAATTCAAATGAGTACCGACAACATATACTTTTATAAAGAAGTAGATAAAAGTACACTAGCTGTAATCTAAAGACTACTAAATTGCTTGACTGTGCGCTTATAGGAGCATGTGCGGTAATTAGGTTGATTACGGTATATTTAGCATTAACCCATTGTAGATGGAATGAATTCATCCACACTAAATATTGGAAGATTCTAATTTCGATTTTAGGTATGTCAGGCTATGTGATTTAGATATTCTGAGAGAAAAATGGTTGTACTACTTGCAAACAGTGGAGACCCTGATCAGACACCGCATTTTGCGGCGTCTGATCTGGGTCTGCACTGTTTGCCAGTTACCCTTTTACAGGTCTCCCGACTACAATGGGTTAAAGTAGAAGACTGAAATGCAGTGCTGTATTAGTGGCAAGATGAGAACTTGTACCTCATGATGTGTGTACCCAACCAAGACTTCCACCAGCATGGGCATCTGCACAATCAGATCCAACACTTTGCTGTTTATTCTATGGATAGGCTTCAGTAGGTCATAGCACCAGATAAGAGGTTATCCAGGCTCTAAAAAGAAAGGTTATTAAACTTTTTTCATGCTCAACTCAGCTGAGCATGAAATTTTCCATGCTAATAAATATGAAAATATCAACAATAGTTGGTATTTTCATATTTATTAGCAGAGAAATTTTCATGCTCAGCTATGTTTAGCAAGAAAGAATTTGCAATTGTCAATAATTTGAGACTTATTAGTAGGACAAATTTCATGCTCAGCCAAGTTGAACATGAAAAAATTTTATAACCTCAGGGCCAGATAAAATGTTTTTCTTATTTCTCCACTATAACTATGTTGTGGGCACTCATTAGAAGTGCCTCTTTTCTGAGGTGCTTCTAATGAGTATTCAAACCATATACGAGGGATGTTCGAAATGAATTGCTTATTGTCCTCTAGCTCGATATCCACGTGGGGCACGATAAAAACCAATACATACCTGAATAGGGCTATTCAATATCTACACAATGGTGTATAAATGTACATGTTAGACTAAGTGTAAGACATAAAATTTGCCATTTGAATACACGCAGTCATTGACCACTGCAGTAAAAATGGTTGATAGAAGCGTCAACAAAAAAGGTGAAATACGGGCTTACATCAAAGCTCGCTCAAAACTTGGTTGGTCTTTGAAGAAGCTGATGACTGAAATTTCTTCTGCTTTTGTACCTTCTTGTGTGTCTTATGACGCAGTTTGGCGGTGGAAAAAGAAATTTGAGTCTGGTGTAGAGTCCATCAAAAATGCACTGAAATCAGGTTGGCCAAATCTGCATCTCGTAAAGAAATCGTTACCAAAATAAAGGAAATCATTGAAGGAGATCCAGATTTACAGTTCGTGATATTGCACGAAAGGTAGGCACATCACTATCAACGGTTCACCTTATTTTGAAGAAGCATTTGAAAGTCAGAAAGATTTCTGCTAGATGGGTGCCACATCTGTTGACTGACGAGCAAAAGAGGCAACGGGTTAAAGTGGCCAAAAAGCTGCTTCAAATGTTTCCAAAATATGACAAAAAGCAGTTTGCCAATGTCGTCACAGGTGATGAAACCTGGGTCCATTATTTTGAGCCCGTCAGAAAGGTTAGCAATAAGATCTGGGCCACTAAACACAGCAAACGCCCAATAATTGCCAAACATTCTTTGAGTACAAAGAAGGTTTTGTATGCAATCTTCTCTGGTGAAGGAGTCGCAATAAAAGTGCCAGTGAAAAAGGGCAAAAGCATCACCGGAAAGTACTACAAAGACGTAGTACTGAAGAAACTGAAAAAGTATTATCAGAAACGACGCCCTGCCACTGGTTTTAAACATGTCCGTCTTCTACATGACAATGCCCCAGCTCATACCTCCGCAATAATTACGGCGTTTTTGAAGAAAGAAAAAGTAACTGTTTTGCCTCACCCCCCGTATTCCCCAGACCTTGCCCCATGTGACTTCTTTTTGTTTCCGAAATTGAAAGCATTCCTTGCTGGGCAGAAATACCAGTCCCGACAGGCACTTGGATCTGCCTGCCATTCATCAGTACCTTATTACTGTGCCCAAATCAGCGTACCGTGACGCCTTCAAGAAGTGGATACATCGGCTGAAACTTTGCATTTCTAGCCACGGGGAGTACTTCGAGGGCATGAAATGAGTACTTTTGGGCTAACTTGAAATTTGAAGTCTCCAGATAGAAATAAGCAATTCATTTCGAACATTCCTCGTATGTTTGTGGAGAAATAAGAAAACAGCAATAGACTTTGATTGGGAAAAAGGTGTCTGATATGGAGCTATGATGATGGACCTGGCCTCGATGTTATAAAACTTTTTTCATGCTCAACTCAGCTGAGCATGAAATTTTCTCTGCTAATAAATATGAAAATGCCAACAATAGTTAGCATTTTCATACTTATTAGCAGAGAATTTTTCGTGCTCAGCTATGTTCAGCAAGAAAGAATTGGCAGTTTTTCATAATTTGAGATTTATTAGCAGGACAAATTTCATGCTCAGTTGAGTTGAGCATGAAAAAAAATTTATAACCTCGGGGGCCAGGAAGTCTGATCAAACTGTGTGGATGGATGTGCAGGCTGTTATGTCTTTGTTGGGCACACTTAATTATAAGTTAAAGATACATTTGCCTACTTGGCGACTCAAAAGTTGCAGACTTTGTTTGATCTGAGAGGGTGTAAAAGCAGACAGGGATCTACACTGTTTGCATATGGTACTGTTTCATTGCTATGGCTTATAGATGACAATGTCTACATAACGAAAAGCTCTAAATTAATGTTCTGTTTGGAGATAATGAAGATTTGATATCAGAGTATGAAATGATAAAAATTGTAAAAAAAATTATTTCATTATCAGGAAATGATAAATGATGTGTTAATGGCGTAGTCTTTGTTACCCAGAGCTTCAAGTTTTTTACTTGGTGTAGTAATGGCATTATCATTACAAACCATAGAATTGATGTGACAGATCATATATTGCAAAGGAATTGTTAAGGAGGAGTATTTGGTGATAATTCTGGGATAATATTTTCTTATTTCTCCATAAAAACATATGTTGTTGGTACTCATTAGAAGGGCCTCACCGAGGCGCTTCTAATGAGTACCCACAACTTATGTTTTTATGGAGAACTAGAGAAAATCATCCCATAATATCACCAAATACTCCTCTATAATAATTCTTCTGTATTGTAATTACCCTAAACATTGGGACACTTTAACTCCTTAGAAGACTGTCCTAAACTTTGTACAAGTCCATTTTACTACCTGTTGATGTGTCTAAAATATTGCTGGATGAGTGGCAAAGAGTGTAGCCCCTAATCAGATGCCACATTCTGCAGGATCTGATATTGGTCTGCACTCTTTGCTGAGGCCTGTCCACAGTTCTAAATAAGGGCTGTATTTCAATGGAAAAATACTTAAATTTATCTTATTTCTATACACTACAACCTCTTTATAACACAGTTCCTTATAACACAGTTTTGGTATATAACACGGGTTCAAAGATGTATCCCAAAAATATATAGATTATATTGAAAAATGACCATTTATGGTCATTTTTCAATATAATTTATACATTTTTGTTTGGATATAACACGGTTGTTTAACTAACACGGTTTATGCTATGGACCTGAATAGTGTTATAAGGAAGTTGTGATGTATATTGTGGGTACTTATTAGAAGCACCCCATTGAGGCACTTCTAATGAATACCCACAACATGTGCTGAGGCGCTTCTAATTAGTACCCTAATGAGCATTTCTTATGAATAAAGTTTTTATGGCCATTACGAAAACACGTCTATTCAAATATATAGAAAATTTCATCTCCAAAAACTGAAAATTTTCAGATGAAAAACTATGCTATTTTTCCTATTTCTGCTCAAAAACATAGATTGTGGGTACTTGTTAGAACCGCCTCGATGAGGCGGTTCTAGCGAGTACCCTCAATCTATGTTTCTGAGCGGAAATAAGAAAAATAATATATACCCCTGTAAACCCCAGTTTTACTATATAAAAGTGGGGTTTGAGGGGGTCAGAATTATATAGGCATGTTTTCGTGATGAAAATAAGAAAAATACATATCTTGATACTTCTCTTATCTGGAGCTATGCCTGTTTGTTAGCTCATATGGGGTAGCCACCAAGGACCAGCTTGTCCCTTAATGTTTAGAACTATGGGTAAAAATTTCAGCAGACAACATTTTGGAATATTCTTCTTATCTTCCCCAGAAAACTGGTCTTGACATTTCATGCTAATTCTCTCTGGTGTGGGCAATTTGCATGAAATGTCAAAAACTGTTTTCTGGAAAAAGTAAGAAAAATGTCATAAATTTTTGTTGTCTGCTGAATGAGCCCAGACAGTGGTAAAGGTTAATGTGAATGTAAGGTATTAGTGATTATAGAATACAAGTTATGCCGGGGTATAGTTTTGTTGATACGTTTGAAAGTTTAGTTGTACATTGTTTTATATGCATTTACATGAATTGTATATGATTGCCAATCAGTGCTCAACTTAACAACATGTCCATATATTTGTGTTCAAGCAAGTTTTGTTGCTAAATATACTTTACATTTTGGCACAGAAGTGTTGGTTATCTTTTTCAGACCCTATTCTCCCTGTTCTTTACATTTGGGCCATGCCATGCAAAAACATGTCTTTTGGCATACGCAGAATGAAAAAATCAGATCAGCCTGCACATCTGCACAGTCTGATCAGGGCCTTCACTGCCCCCTGACAATAATTAGATACCACAGATTGTATGAATTGAGAGCAAAGGCACGGATGATACTTTGCGCATGTGCAGGGTGATCTGAATCTGCTCATTTTGAACATGCTCGAAGGCATTTTCTTGCTTGATGTGCCCCATATATTATCAGCATATGAAAAAGTAAAAATATGTTTGCCACAAATGTACTTTATCTGTTGAACCACTTAGAGGACTAAGCCTGCCCAGAAAGAGTGCGGTTAGGTAAACTGTCCGGCTGGACATCATCCTAATGGACTGACTGGGTCGTAAAACCTCAACTCAATCAATCTGAATTCTCAAATACAACGTTGGTTTGAAAACACTTCTGCTGGAATATCTATTAGAACTCACTATATATTCTACGAATGACAGCCGATGAATCAGTTGGTAAATACGGTATGCATTAAATGAACATCCAGACGACATCCTCTTTTTTTATCAGATAAAGTAAGGCTTGATATCATATGAATCATTTACCGAATAGACGATTTAAATGAAACGGCAAAGCTTATTTGCCCTAAAAAATTATTTTATCATGTCTGTTGCTGTTGAGGTTAAAGTTTGTACACTAGCAGTAGCAATTTACGCAAAAAGAGCCAAGCAGATTTGTGGCAGACGACAGTATATTTTTTTTTTAATTATTTTTCAGTAAACAGAAGGCTTAACCAAATAATAACACTCTTCCAATCTGTACCTCAGCAAATGGAAGAGCTCAGCCATTTAATTAAAATGCAACGGCCCCTGCTAAAATCTATGAAATGATTTAGAAACGCCTTCAAAGGTCGCGGCACAGACATGAAACGCATTGCATTAACAGATGTTTTTCAAGGTTTTCTTACTGACGCGAACACAGATGACCCGTCCAACTTCGAGTGACATCGTCTATAGGGGATTTAAAAAGAACTTTCTGATAACTTATAAACACGTGAAATGATAATACCCCACCACTATCACGTGGCGGATAAATAAATATCAAAAACCGACGAAATTTGTTAATTAGCAGTCCCTAACTAGATCTCCACAATATCAATGCAAACACGTTTGGTGATTTGGTGAAAATCCATTGATATTTACTCAAGTTGTCGTCCGGAAACGAAAATATAGACATGTTGCGGACAGATAACTGTCAAATGTTGAAGAAATTTACCCATTAGCAATCCCAAACCAGACCTACACTTTATCAATGCATATACCAAGTTTGGTGAAAATCCATTTAAATTTACTCGTTGTCGTCCGGAAACAAAAAAAATACGGATGTTTGGCGGGCAGGTAACTATTTCAGAAATTGATGAAATTTGCCCATTAGCAATTCCAAACCATACTCTACAATACAATATCAATGCACAGACCGTTTGGTGAAAATCCATGAATATTTACTAAAGTTGTCCGGAAACGAAAATATGGACGGACGGACGGCAAGTGAATACAACAGCTCATCCTGAGCCTTCGGCTCAGGTGAGCTAAAACGCTCACATGTAACTGCCTACGAAACATCATTATAAAAAAAAAAAAAAAAAATAAAAAAATAAAACTAAACAAACATTCACAACCCGTAATGATTTGGAAAATAACATATAGTGTACGAATTACTGGCCCTGTACACCGGTTCAAGATTGAATAAACTATCCCACACTATATCTGAAGAGTCCATTTTCGATTTTAATTATGTCAGGCTATATGATGTAGATATTCCTAAAGAAAAATGGTTGAACTATTTGCAAACAGTGGAGACCCTGATCAGACGCCGCGTTCTGCGGCGTCTGATCTGGGTCCGCACTGTTTGCCAGTTACCTGTTTAGGGGTCTCCAGTCTTCAATGGGTTAAAAGTTAAAATAAGTTCCACATTAATGCAGTATTTTGATATTGTTTGCAGTTTTCTTAATTTAAATGATGAACGAACGTCATAGTCAATTTTCCAGCGGGATGTCAAAGTTTTGACGCCGTATAAAATATCTAAAAACATACTATCGTACAAATGAATAAGGAGCTAGCGTCGTTTTCCATAGTTTGGATCAGCTGCTTAGAGTAATTAAACAAATTATTTAATTTATTCATTGTCCCAGAATCATGAACAGTATGAAGATTTAAACAAGGCTTGCATGTATTAGTCATATATACTCAACAAAATAATTTAAGGGCCACCAGTTTTATTTTCCCTTTGAATATCACTGAAATGCGACCCTCAATTTTTAAAATTATTTCATGGGCAAAACTGGAAGTCTCAGCCCTGTTTCAATCAGCTCAACATGTTCGCAACATGTTCAGCTACAAAAGTGTCAATGGTACCAATAACGCCAGACCAAAAGATTCTAAGAAAAACAGAAATTTAAAAAAAAACCAAAAAAAAACAAAACAAAAAAACATTTTACCTCAAAATGAACTTTTTTTCACAATACCGGAAAATTTCTTTCTTTAATGAAAACAATACTCTGTCACAACAAAATCATGCACACTCAACCTTTTTTCGAGTAAAAGGCACACAGATATGGCCAAAAAAAGAAAGAAAAAAAAAAAAGAGGCCAACCCTTTGAGAGGCTAAACATGCCTCGAAAGTTCCCCATAGACAACGAATAATCTTTAGAGGGTACCTCTAGCAAAATGTGTGTGTGTTTGTTTTTTTTTTTTTTTATATATATAACAAATAAGACTTTCTCTCTGATTTTTTCACAGTTGAGAGCCTAGACATCACTTTTGACGCGAAAATGTCCATTTTTAATTTTAGGGTAAAAAGTAGTGTTTTTAGCGAATTTTAAAATGAAAATTTTGATTTCAAATTTTTTCAATTGATTTTTTTGTGGGAAACACTCCTTTAGGGTTTCCTTTTAAAGAAACATTCAATGATATTTTGATATTTTCTGTTTTTGCCCATACACCCGGCCAAAATTTGTATATATGGAAATTTGCACTATGTGGCCATTCGCAATACGCTCTGTGCGGCCGCTATTGCTGGATTGCGTCTATAAAGCCTTACTTGGGTGGCTTCATTTATATTTTACCCATTCGAATAAAAATCCATCCACATGCATTAAACCAGATGAGAATGAACAGATGCGCCGGCTGCTCTGGTCCATCGTCATTTACATTTAGAAAAGATTATCACACCTTCGTATATAAGTATTTGTAAAATGTAAGAAATATAACTGATTTTGTCGTATATTTCCTTCATTCAATCATATGAAAAAAAAGAAGAAAAATACAAAGGAATCTGTTATAAAAAATATTTATTGAGCCAGCGCATGAAAAAACCAACAAAATGGCACGTGTGCCAGCGAAGACTTAGATCAGCCTGGGCATCCACCCAGTCAGATCAGAGTCTTCGCTGTGCGCTGAATGACTAGCTAAGTACCAAAGCTTTCTTCATGCAGTCAGCCAAGTCTCTGATCAGACTGGGCGAATGCACAGGATGATCTGAGTCTTCGCTGGAAGCACATGCCATTTGGTTGGTCTTGTCATGCGCTGGCTCTATTTCTAAAACAAATAATTTAAGGTTCGAACTCCGTAGAGCCAATAGTCCTTAGAACAAAACAAATTTTTTGCCAGTTTGTACAATGGAAAATATTAAAGGGACCTAACTATGTCGGTAACGTTGATCATACGTTTTCACTGATAAAATTAAAATACCGTCATAATTTAAAAAGATCTTCCCTGTACCAAGTATAATTTAAAATTCCTTGTGTATATATATATATATATATATATATATATATATATATATATATATATTGTTGTTGTTTTGCGGATTTTTAACGCTACCAGGCACCCAAGGCACATAGAGGCAGCATCGATTGTTAAGTACGTGTATTTGTACAGCCTTGCTTTCATGGATCACCATATATATATATATATATATATATATATATATATATATATATATTCTGCTAATGTTCTGACCCTGGCCGTTCACTGTTGTCCTTGAGGACTACTCTCTCGAATGTTGGTTCTAACCATGGGCACAATTCGCTCACCTGGGAAAAAACAGCTGTTACATATCTGCAAATTAAATTGCATGCAACGTTCTTTCAGTATTGCGACAACAGCCAGGACACAACTTTGACCGTGCTGTAAAAGGTCAAATGTCATTCTAGTATCATCATCATTTGATCAAACTTGGTAGACACTGACTCCCCGATGTTTATTGTGTTTGGGTTTAACGACACGTCAACCCTTGTGGGTCATTTTGTGTCATCTCCCAGAGAAAGAGAGAAAACAGATAGAAGGGAGAGGAACAGAAATGAACGTGGAGAAATAGAAGAAATAAAAACATCCCCCCACACCATTTAGCCTTACCTGCTACAAGGATAGCAGGCCTTGCCCAGCTGTAAGCCAATATCAGTTGGACGACCCGGTGACGAAAGATACACGACACTTTCGCACCACCCGACCACCCCGATTCCCCAATGCTGTATACCAAGTTTCAGCCTCAAAGCTTTCCTAGTTTTGGCGAGAAATTTTAAGTGTTTTACCATATATGGGCATCGCGGCCCTCTTGTTCAATAATGCGGAATCATTTGGACAAATTGTCAATACCTCTTCGATAGAAAGCCCCATGTGAAATCTGGTGGAAATTGGTCCAGCGGCTTCAGCGCAGAAAACGTTTAAAGATTACACGATTTTATACATGTATATAGCCCAGGGGCAAGGGCATATAACCCCCGGGTGACAGTATTTTGCTTGTCACTATAACGTTTTACTTCTTTAAAGATACATTGTAAGTTTTAGTCTTTAATACATATTAGAAAAATGATTTCAT
Source organism: Anodontia alba (assembly GCA_964016985.1). Taxonomy (NCBI): domain Eukaryota; kingdom Metazoa; phylum Mollusca; class Bivalvia; order Lucinida; family Lucinidae; genus Anodontia; species Anodontia alba. The sequence continues at coordinate 97,040,811 of OZ024825.1, read as the reverse complement.
AATTTTCCCAATATAAGACATACAAATGTATGGCGACTCAAATTTGACCTTGCCCTAATTAAGGTCAAAGGTCAACCTACGATTATCATTTTAACAAACTTAGTAGATCTTGAATCCCAGATGCTATATATCAAGATTCAGGCTCTGAGCTTTCTTGGTTCTAGAGAAGATTTTTAAGTTTTTTTTTTTAACATATATGGGATGGCGGCCACCTTTTCAATGATGCGGAACCATTAGAATAAATTTTCAATGGCTCTTCAACAGAAAGTCCCATGTGAAATCTTGATCGGTTTCAGTGAATAACACGTTTACAGATTACACCACTTTATACATGCATATAGCTCAGGGTCAAAGGCAGATAACCCTCGGGGGACAAAATTTTGATTACAACTAAATAGTTTTACCATTTAATATAATTTTGTAAGTTTCAGCCATTTGTCTTTAATACATATTGAGAAAATGATTTTTCAACATTTTCCATATACCAATGTATGGGGACTCAAATCTGACCTTGCCGTTAAAAGGTCAGAGGTAAACCTACGATCATCATTTGAAAAATTTGGTAGACCTTGAGTCGCAAATGCTATATATCAAGATTTAGCCTCAAAGCCTCTCGGTTCTGAAGAAGAAGATTTTTAAGTCTATACCATATGTATTGGCATGGCGGCCATTTTAATTAACGGACCGTGACCATTTGTACAAATTTTCAATCTACCTTTGACAGAAGGCTCCACGTGAAATTTGAAGGTAACTGGCCGAGGGTGTCACAGAAGTCGTTCAAAGGTGTGAACGGACGGACGAACACACGAACGTCCAACGTGAAACCTTAATACACCGCCACTATCTTGTGGCGGGGTATAAAAATACACTATATGTGAATATCTTATTGCATGATGACGTTTCATCTGTAATACCTTGCTTTTTATTTCCAGTGCTGTGTCGGTCTCCTAGGCGCACATCTTGGCGCTAAAGATCTATTAGATATAATAATAAATACTTCGTTACCAAATTACAGAATCATTAGATACTATAGAATATACTGCTGTACAGAAAAAAAACAACACTTTGACCAGTCTGTGCGTATGCGCAGGTTGGTTTGGACCTCGGCTGATCGTCTACGGGATTCGGGCCATTTCTCGCTTTTTCCATAGCCTAATATTGTTTTCAAAAACAAATGCCGTAAAACAACACAGTATAAGGGGTCTGGATACTCTTGGTGGATCTTCCGACATTTTTGAAAGGGAGACAAGTTTTGTAACTTCATGTTTGCTTTTCTGACCACCAATCCCCTTCTGAAAAGAGGTCTACTCTTGAAAGGAAATAACTTTTCTCCCACAAGGAGCTAATTCTTTCCTTTTAGAGTAGACCCCTTTTCAGAAGGGATGTAAAACAATTTTGATAGAGTTCCTCCCTCCTTTAAAGTGTACTTTTAAAGTTCCCTTTAAATGTGACAAAAACAACTCACTGACGCTACAGACAACTAAAGCCATTTCCTGAAAATAAACAAACCAACTTAAAATTAGTATCAATCATTTGTTCTTAGGTAATTTGTACAATATCACCCACACTAGGAAACCTAAAAATGTGCACTATTAAACCGTGAAGCGCTAGTCACAACTACAGCAAACGATATTTATTTGTTTTTTTTAATTTATTTATTGTTCAGAGAAAATAAGGTTTAGCATTTCATGTGAATTGTCTGTTAGGTAGACGATTCACAAGAAATGCCAAGTCTTATTTTCTCTGAAAAATAATAACAAAATTAGAATGTCGTCTGCAACAGTCTTGCTAAGCCCTTTTAGGTTAATGACGTCAGTACGTACAGGCATTTACTCAGAATCGGATTCGGTTTCAGTGTCACTGTCAGAAAGCACTGATGCCTTATTTGTATGAACACTGTTACTTCTGTCAAATGTCTTTGGCTTACCAGCATTGTCGGACGCGTGGGGTGCTGCACCATTGCTTGAGTCAGAACTATCACTGTCTGCTTCAGTACCACCTTCGGGGCTCACGGTCTCCTCGCTTGTTTCACTACTTGTCTCCTCTGTCATCGACGAATGAGCGCTGGATTCAGCTGACTCGATGCTAGATTCCGAATTCGTACTACCGGACTCGGCAGAATCCCTTGTGCCGGCAGCGGAACAGACACTTGGACAAAGTCCTTTAACTATTTTAAGAATGTCGCTCATCGTATTTTCAGAAATCTCAGCAGAGCCCATACTCTCCAGTGATGATCTTAAACTGTCGTAATCGGTCGATTCAGGAGAAAGCATGGCCGATTCTGTGTCCAAAGATTCTTCCGACACAAGGCTACCCGATTCAGTCGAATCGGTTGTCTCTCCAGACGCTGTCTTCGTCTGGTCTTCGGAAGATATGGACGACGGGTCATTTGATGACGAGTCCATGGAAGCAGAACATTCCGATGAAAAGTGTGCATTGCAGACACCATAAACAGCATTTACAAATCTGCAGAAATCAGTTTCACCAGAACTAGATGATGAGTTTTTAAAACAGGAAGAAAATGTCGGGTTCGAGGAGCTTTGATCTGAAGTTGCTCCATCATCTGCCGATGAAGCACCATTATCCTGTTTGGAAACTTCAGAGATATCTGTAGATTCTAACAAAGCTACCTCACCACTGGTGTCTTTCGAAGAACCGGAACCAGTCAGAATGTTGACGTCACTTGTGGATATCCCATCCCCGTCAAAATCTGGATCAGAATTTGCACTCTCATCAAGTCCAGGACTTAAAGTCTCGACAGTGGCTTCAACCGCTGTTTTATCTTTCGATGATACTTGAGTACCGTCGTTCACAGAACCAATTAAAACTGGTCCATCCACATTATCATTCGAATCTGGACCCAACATAACAAATTTACCATTGTTTTTATTCATTTGTGTACCTTCGGCTGTCTTTGGTATGTCCATGTTACCACTGACATCACTTCCGGAACTCATGGACGCACCGGCATCCGCTGTACCTCCATCATAAATCGGACCATACACCTGCTCATCAAAATCAGCAAGATCATAATCAATGGTGGTTGTTCTCGGCGACATCTCAAGAATGGCCTCTATATCAATACCAGGAGGAATGGTGGATCGAGAAACCACGAGCAAGTTTGGTACAACTAGCTGCAACACCAGTAACCACTGGATTGGTAGATTCAACATCTGAAATAAACTTCCGAGTAAGCACTCAACATAAATCTATAGCGGGCCGTTATCGGCCTGTCAGGGTAGCTGACGGGCCGATGACGGCCCGCTGTAGATTTATAAAGAATGCCAGCTGGGTTGATTATACAGTAAAACCAATGACTCGAACACCGATGGCTCGTTTCCTATGGCTGTTCAGAATTAGGAAAATTATCTTATAACTCAAGCTTTCAATATATTTTGGATAATTTAGGGAGGTTCGTTTTATTTTATCTTGAAAATGTATGTTTTGTGTACTCATTAGAATTGCCTCGATGAGGCGATTCTAATGAGTACACACAACATATTTTTATTTCATAGACGATCGAAAAGATAGTCCTGACTCGTCCCCATTATCTCTACTGATCTGGCACTATGATTAACCCTCAGTGATTCGAACTATCCCTATCTCGAACAAATTTTCATGGTCCCAAAGGTGTTCGAGCCATTGAAGTTTTACTGTAACTAGAACCGTCGGAGGAGCTGCTTAGACAGGGACAAACCGGACGAACGGACAGATGTAAACCAGCGTGTGCATTTGTTTTTCAGGAAGGGCATGACATGTATTTGACTGGCGTACCGTATATACTCTAAATGTTCGTGAAAGCGTAACTCCTTATCATACTTGTCCTAAAAAATTAAACAAGTCAATTTTGACTATTTGTTGTGTGTACAGCTCTTGTGTGCGGAGCGCAATGCTCCATGCCAATGAGACTTGGCCATTGACAAAACCAAACCTCCAACGTCTGCAGCGGAATAACAGAGCAATGATCAGACAGATCTGCAACGTCAGGCCGCAAGACGTTGTCACAACTAGGTCTAATGAGCTACTTGCGCGACTTCATTCTGAAGGAGAGAAGGCTCCGTTGGTATGGACATGTGTAACGCTCTAATGGTGCAGTCAAGACAGCCTTTCACATACAGGTTGAGGGAAAACGTGGGCCTGGGAGGCCCAAGATGACATGGAAGCAGCTGACAGAGAGGGATTACAGGGAGTGGAAGCTCTCGGCTATCAATCCTCATGATAGAAATATGTGGGGATCTGGTGTGAGATCTGCCATCCGTGCAGCAAGCCAGCTATCTGGTTGGATGTTGCCCCTGTACCTGCACGTTAATAAAAAATCCGATTATGATTATATATGATATGATGTTGATATGTCTAAAACTGTTGTATGAGGGTTAAACAATGCAGACCCTATTTCTGTGGGGTCTGAGTCTTATACTAACTGCAAAAGCCTGTCTGTCCGGATATTGAGGACAAACATTTATAACATCAATTTAACTGCTTGAATTCGAAAAAATAATATTTGTATAATCTATAACGTATGCAAATTTGATGTATTGATCATTCACTATAATTTCATCATCATTTTTTTTTAAGAAAACACGCCCATTTTAGATGTAAATTAAATATTTTCATTTTTTTTTTTTTTTTTTTTCATTATGTGACTTGATGAAAGGTGTTTGTTCCAAACTGAGAGATTAGGATGTAAAAAATGTTGCTTTGCATAGCATACCCTTATACCGAAACTGTTACTTTTAAGATACTACTAAGAGCTTTGACTTTGGTCTGTTTGCTTTTCATAAGTACTTCATATAATGTACATCGGCATCATTTTAATTTTATGTATGAGGGAAAAGTTAAGTTAAATTTGTAAAATTCTCTTGTTGTATAGATAAGATAAATCACTTTGTATAAACCCCCACAAATTTGCTTTTCAATAAATAATTACCGAAACCGTTATCGTAACGTGCGTATGAAGTGTTTTGTCCATCATGTCCGACAGTGGTCAGTACTACCGTGTTTTACTAACACTGATTTCTACTGTTTTCTTGGACAGCTGATGAGACCAGTACATTGGTCTTAAATACGCTGACCGAGAATTTGTCAAATATTTTAGGAGAAGCTAATTCAACATTTTGCCTATCTCTTGGCAAGCTGTCTGCTTCGACAAGGAAAACATACATGAAGCATATTATCTTGCGCGCATGTATAGATAGTTGCTTTAAACTAATTTTGATGAATAATAAAAATAAATAAATAAATAAATAAATAAATAAATAAATAAATAATGGAAAATACACTACCTTCAAATTTTATGTTTTTATCACGTACAACTGCGTTTTCTTCCAGCCTCAAAACCTTCGACGTTCATCTTAGCGCAACTGACAAATTGACTGTCATTATAGCATGATCTGAAGTACTAAAGAGTTTGGGAATTTTACAGACGCGGACAAAAATTACTTGGGAATCAAACTTGAAAATAACCGAATAAAAAAGAGACACATACCTCGAATGAACCAATTCGAATCAGCTGTCGTAACCCTTAAAGAGAATCGCAAAACTTTAGCAGACGACATTCCATTTTCTTTTTCAGAGAAAATAAGACTAAGCATTTCGTGTGAATCGTCTGTTGGGCAGACGACTCACATGAAATATCAAGCCTTATTTTCCCTGGAAAAATACAAAAGAAAAACTGTCTGTTGCAGTTGTGATTAGCACATAAGGGATTTACGAATATGCGGTGCTTTCAAGTTTAATTTTATTTGTTTGAGCTGCCACATGCAAAAAGAGGACTCAACGAGTCCACGAACAACAAAGACCAAGAACAGACTGCGCATCCGCTCAGTCTGAGCAACACTTTCCCCATCCCCCTCCCCCCACCCCACCCAGTAGATTCTGCAGTATTAAATGATTCTTCAATTAAGAGACCCGCGAATATCTTAATAAAGATTTGCATAGAGTCCAGGGCCCAGTTGTTCAAAGCTAACGACGTCGTTAGTTAACGATTCGTTAAAATTTACATCGAGTGATACGCAAATATGCTGAAATTTTTTGCTGAAAAAAATGTGAGAAAAGCTACTCACATTTTTCAGCATAAAATATCAGAATATTGTATATTGAATCGGCTAAAACAGTTAACGAAATGACCCTTAACGAGCTCGTTAAGCTAACAACGCTTTGAACAACTGGGCCCTGACTGATATGGGTCTTTGGGAAAACAATGAACTTTGATTTTATGTTTAGAGTGTGCACGTGTTTGGTTTGGTTTATAACAGCTTCACAATTTTATTTACTTTTGGACAGTTATACATTTGCCTTGTCTTACAAACTTGATCTTTTCAGTAAAACTTTTTAAGAATCTAATTCAACATTTTGCCTATTTCTTGGCAAGATTTCTGCTTTGAAAAGGAAAATAAACATAAAGAGTATTATCTTGCGTGCGTGTATAGATAGTTGCTTTGAACTTATTTAAACTAACTGATATAGGGTCTTATAAGTAAGATATATTGCAATAGAGCAGCTGAGATATTTCACATCCTTATTTAAAAAGACAAAAGTCGACACCATCTGTAGTGATAATAGGAAAAATAGCGAAAGTCATGACCAGCAAATCTTTGACTGTTCGCAAATTAGCGTTGAGTACGTTAAATCCTAAAATTTCGTACACCAAAGTTTCTGACAAGATGACATATGCAAAACAGTGCAGACCCAGATCAGACTGCTCCTTCAGGAGCAGTCTGATCAGGGTCTACACTGTTTGCCATTTCACTAAGTATTTTAAGAAAAAAACTGCATAAAAAGCAATTTTTAGGCCAAAATTGTATGGAATAAAGCCTTTAAAAAAAAGCCTTTTTAAAAAAATTACCGTAGACTTTACTCATTTATGTGATCCGCGTCAGGCAAAACTGTCTTCGGAGTATATACTTGAACAATACAGGTCCAGATCAGCTTGGGCATCCGCAGAGCTCAAGGCATTTGCTGTACATCGATATATTCTACAGTATCCAATACAGTGAACCCTCGTTACAACGACAGCATTTGTTCCCAAAGACGTTGCCATTAAAATGAATTTGCTGTTGTACGGAATAATTAATGAGCAGATTGCTAAGTACGAAAAGTCTTGTTTTGTTCTTGTTTCCTCAGAACACATGTTTTGGATATTTGTTGGAATCGCCTCACAGAGGCGATTCTAACAAATATCCAAAAAATCTGCTTCGTTAGAGTGTTAAATACAATATTGTTACATAATTTGTGACTAATTGGTACCTCTTAAGCGAAGGTTTCTTCTTGGAACTACCTTATTCCTTTTATTTATAAATGACCTACCCCTCATGTTAAAATATTGCTTTTCTGACTTATTTGCTGATGATTTGACAATCCATACAAACAGTCCGGATATAAGTGTTATAAATTCAGAGATACAAACCGACTTAGATAGAATAAAAACATGGGGAAAACAAAATAAAATGACGATACATTGTATAAAAACTAAATATATGTTATTAGGAGCAAGACATAGGCTCGATGACAGCAGTGAACTGAGCTTATATATTAACGATAATTGTATTGAGAAAGTTACCAAACAGAAGCTTCTTGGCGTATTTATAGACGAAAACTTATCATGGGCACCGCACATTGACCATCTTTGTTCATTGATATCAACTAAAATCTCTCTTCTTAAACAACTGGCTGAATATGTCCCACAGAACATGCAGAAACTATTTTTACCAAAGTTATATTTTACCTCTGTTTGATTATGGCTGTAACACATGGGGCACCACATCGAGTCAAAATATCGAAAGACTTTCAAAACTGCAAAAACGAGCTGCCCGCATTATTTTGCAAGCTGAATTCAGAACGCCATCTGCTACTATGTTCCAAGAGCTCGGATGGCTAACTATACCTAAAAGATTAATTTATAATAAAGCTATTTTAACTTATAAGGCACTAAATAATATGACACCAATATATATTACAAATCTACTAAAGCCAATGTCAATCGCCCATGAACGATCATTGAGATCATCTTCAAACGGCCTCTTATCTGTCCCAAGATCAAGAACTGCACTATACGACCGCTCTTTCTCACATTCTGCCTCTCGGTTATGGAACTCAATGCCAACATCTCTAAGGACAACAAACTCACTAAATGAATTCAAAACATCTCTTAAACAGTATCTTTAAATGTTTTTATTTGATATATACGCATACAATAATAACTTTTATCATAAATACGGAGTGTGCAATTTCCATTTCGATGTTGCGTTAATGTAATATTTTTCACTTTGTGAGCTATGAAAACTTTTATCAAGCTTGTTCTTAAAATCTATTTAATTTTTATCTCAATTTTAACTTTTAGGAACTCAAAACCTATTATATTTTATCCAGTTTTAAATACTTTCCGACTTATTGCATCCTGTACAAGAAACACAGTTCTTATTGTTGTATAAAATGTAAATATGTATGTATATGGTTGCATGTAATGTTTGAGTTTTACGTTATTTTATTTTCAGTCTGCTATACATCTTTTATGGAGGGCCACTTGGTAGAATGGCTGTTTGAGCTAAACGTGTTACCCTCTAAAAACATCGTATAAATAAATAAAAAAAAAAAAACTAAAAATAAATAAATAAGGTTTCGTGACAGTCAAATTGTCATTATAATGAATTTTGTCGTTGTATCGAGTGTCGGTATAAAGAGAGTTGTCTAGAATTCTGAAGGCCTTAGTCAAACTGCGCGGAAGCTCTGTCCGCACATGTCCGAAGACACCTTTTCGAATGGCAGGATTTGTTTTTATTTCTTCTTTCTTTCTATCAGTTTTTTTTTATTCCAACTACACAATAGTGGCAGATTATTGTGTTTTCGTTCGAGTGTCCGTCCGCCTGGCAGCGCATAGGAATTGATATTGGGGAAGTGATTTTCAGATTGTAAATGGGGAAATTCCGTTACCTCTCAACAGAGTTATGACCCTTGGTTGTCGTCAAAATTTCGTTTCCGTTCAATATCTTGAGAACAAATGAATGGATTTTGAAAAAAATCATTAATACACGTTGATACAGACTAGATCTAGGTTGCGATTGAAACGGATCCAGTTTAGGTAACTTTCAGCAGCGTTATGGCCCTTGATTGGTGTATAATTGAATTTTTGCTTAAAATCTTCAGAACGAATTGGTGGAATTTGGTCAAATTTTATGTACACATTGATATTGACCCGAATTAGGCTGAGATAGAAAATAGGCCAATATCGTTGCTTTTCAAACGAGTTATGACGCTCGATTGATATCACAGTTGTGCTTTTGCTTAATATCTTCAGAACAGCCTAATGGGTGTTTAATCAAATCTTATATACGCCTTGATACTGACTATGTTGGTATTGAAAACTGGGCCTATTGTATAAATTTTTGACGCAGCAGTTATGCCCCTTGATTGAAATGAGGATTTTGTCGGTTGGATATTTTGAAAATGGAAAAGTGCGTGTTGTTTGAATTGTATTTACTATATATATATATATATATATATATATATATATATATATATATATATATATATATATATATATATATATATATATATATATATATATATATATATATATTGTAGAATAATAGTTGCATACGTGTTGCACACAGTGGCGGGGTATCAAGCAGTGTTTGCCTTTATTAAGCCTGTAAGGAGGGGGAGTGGGGGCTAGGGGGGGGGGGGGGTGCGAACTTAACCTTTAACTGAAAGCGTCAGTCAGAACAGCAGCAGATGATATTTTTTAATAATTTCTCTGAAACTATATCAAAATATTGTCTGCATTAGTTTTGGATGGCGCTTTGAGGGCTTAATTTTTATCAAGTCCTATAAACGAACTAGTCAGTCAACTATCAAGTGGTCCATGTTTCACGGAGACAATTTGAAATTACAAGGGTCAAGATGAAATTAATACGGCCCATGCCAATCAAACAGGGTATTATTGTTATAGCTAAATACCTAATCAATCAAAACACTAAACATCTTCAGACATTTTCAATCGGAATTTTCTTAAATGCGCCACTTGACATGCAGGTTTGTTAACCTTCACCACTCTATGGGCAAATTCACCAAGCGACAAATTGATGTTTTTCTTATATTTCCCAGAAAATTGGCTTTAACATTTCATGCAAATTGTCTCCTAGGAGACAATTTGCATGAAATGTCAAGCCCATTTTATAGGAAAAATATGAAATAGCTTTCAAAATGCTGTTTGCTACAATTTTTACCCAGCATGCTTAGCGTTAATTGGTACAAGCATTGACCACCGTGGTTTAACATGGAACTATTCATACTTGATTACGTTGTTTTCAGTTCATTGTTTCATATTCAGTCATACGACAGGTGAAATCTGAACAGACTGCGCGCATTCATGGATGCAGTAAAAAATGAGAACATTCAAGCAACATGCGAGAAAATATGAGATACGTAACATATAATCCTGTATGTAACACTGGTGGCAGTGTACATATATTTTCTTTTCTTATTTTTTTTTTTCACGAAATATATTTGTAAGTACCGTTTAGAATAGTTTAACCCCTCCCACCCCCTCCCCACTCCCACCGTAAAGAGAAAAAAAGGCTTAACATTCCATGTGAATCGTTCGCATAGACGATTCACATGAAATGCCAATTCTTGCTTTCTCTGAAAAATAAAATCAATTTTAAAATGTCGTCTGCTACAAATATGCTTAGCGCTTTAAGGTTTAAAGAGAAGCATCCAAATACATACTTTTTTCATGAAAACATTGTGCGAGTACTCATTAGAAGTAATAAAATATCAATACCGTTTGGTTGAAGAAAAAAACAACAACTCTTAATAAGTAATCTCGGGAGCGAATTCTGCGCAAAAAATTATTTAACCTTCAGCGTTCCCTGACAAATCGATTGGTATTTTACTTATTTTTCCGTAGAAAATTTCGTGTACGTCCATTTCAACATCACTGCCTCGAGCTGAATTCCGCTTCGTGATCTGAAGTCGGGAGCGCGCCAACCACTCGGCCACTTCTGTTATGAAATAGAAATTTGGGAACCAAAGAATCTTAATTTTCTTAATGTGTATTGTCTTTCTGTTTTGTATATCGGACTTGACAGATACAAACAACTAAAACCCAGATCAGCGTGCGCATCCGTGCAGTCTGTGATCGCCGACATAATCGTCATAGACTGTAGATGAGTGGAACGTCAATGGCTCGAAAGTCTTTGGGACCATAGATATTTGTTTTAGACATGGGTAGTTCAAGCCACCTCGGGTCCAAGAAGCCACTGAGGTTAATCATAGCACCTAAGTCAGGAGGCAAGGGGAGATAATTTAGATAGGTCTTTTCTGTCCTATTATGTACACACACACACACACACACACACACACACACACACACACACACACATATAATTTGAACAATGGATCGGACTATGGATACGCATTCGCGCCATCTGACTAGGCCTTTCGTTTTCCGCTAATGGCGACAGTAGGCCTATCCCATGTTTTCTCCAGGCGACCAACGAAATCCCCGAGATATATCGGTCTTTTGTGCATTAAGCCTTAGTATAAGGTCCCTCTTTGAGTGATGCGGTGCTAGTTTTTTTTTTTTTTTCAACTTTCGAACAACAGCCTCAACAGCCTTAACATTAGAAATATGAGGGATTTTAATCATCAAATGTATGTTTTTTTTTTTTTTTTTTTTTTCTAAATTTATAGTGAATGTAAAAATTCGATCTGATGACTACTCTGCGATTTATACACGACCCGAAGAGATGCCCTAAAATCACCTTATGTGTCCGTCCGTAGTCAGTTAACGAAAATGGTCAGTCGGTTGGCGAAAATGATGACCATGGCGCTTAAACTGTTGGGAATATTTTGATTATTTTTAGCATACTGGTATATACCAATAAAATCTAGCCAATGTACTTCCCGAGTGCCAGATAACATTGACTGAGGCTTTGCTGAGCATAAAATGTAAAAAACGGGAATATGGCCAAAATGCTTGAAAGGTCTGAAATAATTTGACCTTTTTTTTTTTGAATACTGATTGAAAGTTATTTCACAAATATTATAGAATGGAGCTTGAAGAAAAGCAATTTTAAACTATGTATCACAAGTCCCCATCACAAAATGAGTGTTTTTTTTTGTTTTTTTTTCTTTTGTGTGTGTGTTTTTTGGTCGTGCTCTTCAGCCAAAGGTTGATTAGATAGTATGTCTCGCCTTTACTATCATTGACAATAAAGTACTGGAGACACGATTCTGCGCATGCGTTCGCCCCTCTTTTGTCCAAAGCATTAAGCAATGACGGAATGCGGTAAAACTTCCAAAATGTATAAGGGACAATAGGAAGAAGTGTAGAGTACCAGAACCACAACCGTTCTTCATTAACACATCACGCTATGGGCAGATTCAGCAGACGACAATTTGATATTTTTCTTAGAAAATAGTATCTGACACTTCATGCAAATTGTCTCCTTTGGAGACAATTTGCATGATGTGTCAAATCATATTTTTCCCATTTGCATGTAGTGTCAAATCCTATTTTGTAGGGAAAAATGAATAAAATAAATAAAAAAAAAAACTGTTTCAAAATGTTGTCTGCTGAAATTTTTACCCAGCCTGCAAAGTGTTATTAACAGAACTGTTTCCCAGTGTGGCGGAGATGCTTTTGGCAGTGGACATACTCATTATAGTCTGCCATAATTTCTAGGTTACTATTCCATTTTAGTCTGGAGGCACCCAAAAGGGTATTTGGCAAACAATGCAGACCCAGATCAGACGCTGCCAAATGCAGCATATGATCAGGGTCTACACGGTTTGCAAATAGTTTAGCCATTTTCCTCTAGATACAACTAAATCATATAGCCTGACCTACCTAAAATTGAAATTTGACTCCTCCAATACACAGTGTTCATGCAGTCTAAAGTGGGTCTCATAGAGGTCTCATACATGGACAGTGTCTGAGGAATTTACTAAAGGACAGTGCTTTTATTGGTGTAATTATATACCTTTAAGGAGAAAAATGCACTTGTTCAAATATTAGGACAAGAGTAGTAAGGAGTTAAGGTGACTGAATATTTAGAATTATTACTGTACTAAGTATCAAAACATTTAGCAGTCAAAGCACAGCTTATCAGAATTTTGCATTTTCCACAAAGTAGATTTAAAACGTAATATTCATTAGTGACTTAAAAGGGTACTAACTGAACGTAGTTTTCAGTTTTGAGTAAAACAGTCCAAATGCAAGAGATTGCCATAAAAAGGCCAAAGTCCTTCGCCAAACATGGCAAAGACAGATAACTCAAGAATCAATAGGACAAGAGTTGTCTTTCTTGATCATGACATATCTCTCATCAAGCTAAGTATGTGGGTGAAGTTTCATGAAACATTCCAGATGGTTAATGAGTAACAGCTCGGACAAGAAGTGCAACAGAACCACAGACAAACATACAATGTCCCCAACTTGCCAGCGGCGGGGAACAAATGAGAGAATTTCAGGCCCAGTTGTGTCCTTAGTTTCAAATACATGGGATAGAATGGTGGGTTAGCAAAGAAAGTTAAAACTCCAGAAGTCATCTGTATACAATTTATTTATCGGTTTTAAAAATCATCAGCTTCAACATGGTAACATGATTACTTCAATAACTACTTTAAGCAGCACACAAAATATGAGCCAGGACACAGTAATTCGTAAAATTTTACACATGCATACAGCACCTGTGCTTCCAAGCAGTCTGATCAGAGTCTTGGCCGACCCCATCAAGATGGTCTGAGTCTTTAGCTATCCACAGAATACAGAGCAAAGACTGATCAGGCTGCATGGCTAATCTGAGGTGTCACTGGGCACACATGCAATCTTGTTGGAAATGCTGTGTCCCTGCTCTATTGATAGAGCAGAAAATAAAGCTCAACACAATTTTTGTTTATTTATACTTATTACATGGATTGTATCAAAATAAGAAAAGGGTCTTAGGCCATAAAAAAACAAACATTTCTCAGCTCAGCCTGCTCATCTGCCCTTCTCAACAGATTATACATGATCTAACAAGTGTAAGCAGATAGTCATTGCTCTCATCAGGCCGAGCAGGCTTAACTGACTGCTTACTGTCTGCAGACAGGTAAGCCTGCACAGCCTGAGCAATAACTCCCTTGCACTTGGTAGATTATGTATGATGTGATGAGGACAGATCAATAGTACTCAAAAGTATGCCAGTCAAAGGAAATGCTTTTACCATGACACAGCTCAATTGTGTTCAAGTCACAGAAAATGATCTTCCCTATGGCACAGCTCAGCCTGTGTCCACAGGAAATCTTTTCCCATGACACAAATCTACAGAGAGTCAATCAAATGAAATGCTTTTCCAGTAATACAGATGAACAGTGTGTCAGTCAAAGGGAATATTTTCCCCATGACACAGCTCATGTGTATGCCAGTCAAAGGCATTGCTCTTCCCAACGGCACAGATGAACAGTGTTCCAGTCAAAGCAAATACTTTTACCCTTGGTACAGCTCAGTGTACAGTCACAGGAAATAAATTTCTTGTGACACAGCTCAACAATGTTCAAGTTACAGAAGTATTTTGCCTGTGACACAGTTCAACAGTTATCAGTCACAAGAAATGCTATTCTCATGATATGGCTCAACAGTGTGCTTGTCAAATGGAAATCTGCTCCTCCCTCTCCTCCATCCATGACACAGCTCAACAGTGACCAATCAAAGGAAAAGCTTTTCTCATGACATAACTCAAAAGTGTGCTAGTCAGACAAAATGCTTACCCCCTTGGCACAGCTCACCAGTGTGCCAGTCAAAGGAAATGCTTTTCCCAGTGACATGGTTCATCAATATACCAGTCAAAGGCATATCTTTTCATATTAAACAGCTAATCAGTGAGCCAGTCAAAGGGAATGCTTTCAAATGACACAGCTCATCAGTGTACCAGCCAAAGGGAAAGCTTTTTCTCCATGACACAGCTCATCAGTGAGCTAGTCAAAGGGAATGCTTTTCATTAACACAGCTCATCAGTGTACCAGCCAAAGGGATGCTTTTCCTCCATGACACACCTCATCAGTGTGCCAATCAAAGGTAAGCTTTTCTCCATGACACAGCTCATTAGAGAGCCAATCAAAGGAACTGGTTTTCCCAGGGACACATTTCATTAATGTACCAGTCAAAGTCAAAGTTTTTCATATTTAACAGCTTATAAGTGAGCCAGTCAAAGGAAATGCTTTTCATTTGGCACAGCTCATCAATGTACCAGTCAAAGGGAATGCTTTTCCTCTATGACACAGCTCATCCATGTGCCAGGCAAAGGTAATGCTTTTCCTGTGACACAAATGATCCACATGCCAGTCAAAGGAAAAATACTTCCACAGCACAGATCAACAGTGTGCAGGTCACAAGAAATTACGTATCCTGAGTCAGCAAATGCTGGACTTGAACCCATGTACCCACCTCTAAAAGCACAAGCATAAACCACTAAGAACACTGACCCCATCAAATTATTAGATCAAAACATGCAAAATTAGACTTCTACCAAATTAAAATTAAAAAATTGACCTTTTGACCAGTATATTCATTGTTTGTTTGGGTTGGAGTTTTAATGCATAGTCAACACTGTTCAGACCATATCGAGCCGGTGCCAGTACATTTGTAGAGTAATACAATAACTTAGTATTTTTTTATCATTTCACTTATATACTAGTTACAAACAGAACAATATTTTGTTATGTTTGAAAACAAAATCTTGAAACTCTTGAAATATATGGTTTTATGGACTTATACTACAAAATGACTAGTTTACACTATTAAACTGTAATTTTAATAAACTTACAATCAACAAATGTTTTATAATGATAAACCATAGATCAAGATAACAGGATAAATGTTAGGTGATAAATTAAGGGGACTGGATATACTTGGTACTCGTAGGCAATTTGCCACTTCTGCTAAGGGAGACAACTTTTGTGACTTCCTGTTTGCTTTATTGCATGCTGAACATGTACTGAAAGGGGTCTATTCTATAAGGAATATAGTAAAGACTCCTTTTCAGAAGGGAACAGAAGCAATTTTGACAGAGCTGTCTCCCTTTAAAGTGTATCCATTCCCCTAAGATATTTTTAGTAATGTTTGCAGGAAAACATACCTTGTGAGTACTCACTGTAAATTACCTGGCTGAGGCAATTCCAATGAGAGCCCTCATTGTTATCATTTTTTTAAAGAACAAAATACTGTCTGAATACTCCTTTATCTGGATCCATATAAAAGGTTTGTTGATTGGCCAGTCCAAGTTTGTTGAGTTAATACTTCTCCAGTTTTTGTTAGTTGTTATAAAACTTCACAGAAATTGTCAGCATGATGAATAACCATGTGCCACAATAAAATTTAATCAGGGTTATTTGCTCTTGGCACTGTGTAAATGCTGTTCTCGTAGGTACCAATCACCTTGAATGGCTGTTCTAGTTAGAATTACAAGGATCAACTTCATGAATAGTCACCCTAACAGGCACTTTTCTCATAACTGCTGAAGTAGTCAAGATACTGCTTTTATATTTGGTCCACACCTACCTTAGGGTAAGATCTTTCAATAGCATACACCACTTCCTCAGTTTGACCTTCTGCCTAGGTCAAAGTCAGGTCATATTTTGTCATTTAAACCTCTATTCAAGTTATGCGTTTATTTTGAAGAGAGTGTATGTAACTGCAAATAGTGCTGAAGTATTCAAGATACCGCTTTAATATTTGGCCCACAACTACCTTAGGGTAAGACCTTTCAATAGCACACAGCCCTTCCTCAGACCTTCTGCATAAGTCAAGATCAGGTCATACTTTATCATTTACAGCTGTGTTTAAGTTTAGAAAAGTGTACATGACTGCTGAAGTATTAAGATATAGTTTTCATATTTCGTCTACACCAACCGAAGGGATTCAGCATGTAAGATATAGCAGCATGTAAGATATAGCTTTCATATTTCATCTATTCTTCCAACATCAAAGTCAGGTCATACTCTGTCATTTACAGCTATGTTTAAGTTCTGCATTTCATCTTTAATATGTGTTAGTGGTGCAGTACATTTACATGTAGCCATAGCTCCAGACAGGTCTGGAGGGCTATCCAAAAAAGTATCAATGTATTTTCTTATTTCTCCACTAAAATGTATGTTGTGGGTACTCATTAGAAGAGCCTCAATGAGGTGCTTCTAACGAGTACCCACAATATACATTTTTGTGGATAATTAAGAAAAAATATAAATAACTTTTTGGTGGAAAAAAAAAAAAAAAACCCTCATCTAGAGCTATATGTTTTAGCACTCACCTGTTGACCTAATGGTTAAGGGCAAGGTGTTTTCTGTACATAAACTCTATCAAGGGATCATTTCATCATCCCAAAATGACTGAATTACCACTGATTGGACATTAAAATATATTAAAACATCAAAATAGCCTTGTAACATGCCCTATTGTTATGTGTTTGTAATACTATCATACTAAAATAATATGTTATAATCTAAACTATGCTGAATATATATACATTTATACAGCTGTTAAACAGAAAGACAAACTTAACAATCACATCAAAAGCCAAGCTCACATCATTTTCTTTTGTATGGATGCAAAAAAACAAAACAAAAAAAAAAACAAACTGGTTTCATCTATGAATACAGAGAATAATTAGACTAACAGACCAGTGGGTCACATATACCTCTTGGCCTGAACCAATCCATCAACAGTCCTTGATAAAACAGCATCTTAACCCTTGTCCTGCTGAATAAATTAAGATGCCATGCCCACTTCTAATTTTCAGCCACTCAGGTTACTTGATCCAGATTTTGGCTATAAATTTGCTTACCTGATGGCAAACAGTGCAGATCCAGATCAGCTGGCTTCTTCAGAAGCCAACTAATCTGGATCTACACTGTTTGCAAAACAGGGTATATCCGGGTTCAGCAGGACAAGGGTTAAAAACTTCGATGCAGATGTCCACTGACCCTATGTTATGGAAGGAAAAACAAACATGTGCACATGTACAACTGGAAAAGCAAGAGCCATAGACGTATGGAGGGGGTATTACAAACAATGTTTGCTGGATACTGCATGTTGCTAACCCATTTTATACTGAATTAACTCTCCCCCACTATATATTGGAAGAGTCCAATTTCAATTTTAACCCTTGTCATGCTGAATAAATTAAGATGCCACACCCACTTCTAATTTTCAGCCAATCAGATTGCTCGATCCAGATTGTTGCTATAGATTCACATACATAATGGCAAACAGTGAAGATCCAGATCAGTTGGCTTCTTCAACTTCACTATTTGTCAAACATTGACGAAATTTGCCCATAAGCAATCCCAAACCAGATCTCCTTCATATCAATGCATGTACCAAGTTTGGTTAAAAAAACCTTGACATTTACTCAAGTTATCGTCTGGAAAATGAAAATATGGGCCTGTCTTGGGCAGATAACTCAGTCAAAATTTGATGAAATTTGCCCATTAGCAATCCGAAGCCAGATCTCCACAATATCAATGCAACTACCAAGTATGGTGAAAATCCATTGATGTTTACTCAAGTTATCATCCAAAAACAAAAATATGGGTGTGTCTCGGGCAGATAACTCCGTCAGAAATTGACGAAATTTGCCCATTAGCAATCCCAAACCAGATCTCCACAATATCAATGCACATACAAAGTTTGGTGAAAATCCACTGATGTTTTCTGGAAACGAATAACTGACAGATGGATGGACAGACAGACAGACCCAAGGACCTCCAACGAGAAACTATAATACCCAGCCACTATTGTGTGGCGGGATATAAAAAGAGCAAATCAGAAATCAACTTTCCAAACATAATAAAATTAGGTAAAGATATATCAAGCACAAAACGTGTCTTTGGGGCATGTGTCCACAGCCAAGATTCAGATTAGCCAGTGTATCTGTGCAGTCCGATCAGGGAATTATTAGATACACAGAATTATTAGATACTGTAGAATGTATCTGTCGAGAACAAAGGCCATGAAGATTAGCTGGAATATGCACACATGACATGTTCAAAGACACCTTTTGGCTTGATGTCACTCAGGGCTCAGCTGTTCGAAATTAACGATGCCGTTAGTTAACGTATCGTTAAAACTTTAATCATTTAATATGGCATATGCTAATATTTTTGCTGAAAAAATGTTTGTAGCTTTTGCATTTGCAAAAGCTACTTACATTTTTTCAGCAAAAATACCTGTGAATTAGATATTGTACTTACTAGAACAGTTAACATTTTGACCACTAACGAGCTTGTTAAGCTAACGATGCTTTGAACAACTGGGCCCTGATGATCAGAGGACTTCTTGAGGTGTATCTGATGTTAATTCTGAGATAATTTTCTCAAATTTCTCCATAAAAACATATGTTGTGGGTACTCATTAGAAGTGCTTCGCTGAGGCACTTCTAACCAGTACCCTGTACCCACAATATATGTTTTTTAATGGAAAAACAAGAAAAATTATCCCAGAATTATCACCAGATACGCCTCCTTAACAAGTCCTCTGGATGATAAATAAAATTATAAAAGTCTGGGAATAATATCTTGAGCATGCAAATGATAAAATATCAACATGAAATAAGACATAGTACGGTGAGAGAATCACCACAGTCCATTCTGGGAACAAGCATATATGAAGCTGTAACACATCTGTGCAGTCTGATCAGCTGGCCTCTGTATTTAGATAAGATGAGTATTCAGCAAATCCTTTGTTTCCTTTTTCCTCAGGAAAACATGGGTAGTCATTAGAAGTGCCTCACTGAGATGTTTCTAATGAGTATCCTTAAGGTGAAATGAGAAAAATACCTACATGTATAAATTTTTGGTTGAAAAAAAAAATGTTCAATGTAGAGCTATGTATGTATGCATGTATGTATGTATGTATTGTTAAAGAGAAGTATTTGGCGATAATTCTGGGATAATTTTTTCTTATTTCTCCATAAAAACGTGTTGTGGGTACTCATTAGAAGTGCCTTGTCAAGGAGCTTCTTCTAAGTACCAACAACAAATGTTTTTACGGAGAACTGGAGAAAATTATCCCATAAATTATCACCAAATACTTCTTCTTAACAATTCCTCTGATGTATGGTGAAGTACATGTACTGAGAAGGCAAACAACAAAGACCATAATCATATGAAACAGATACTTACCCTTGTCCTGCTGAATCCGGATATACATTGCATTTGCAAACAGTGTAGATCCAGATCAGTTGGCTTCTAAGAAGCCAACTGATCTGGATCTGCATTGTTTGACATTCAGTATGTGAATTTATATCAACAATCTGGCTCAAGTAATCTGATTGGCTGAAAATTTGAAAAGGGTGTGGCATCTTAATATATTCAGATGGACAAGGGTTAAGTTCTGAAACTCTGCCTGCCGGATCCTGTTGCTTTCCTCAATATATGTCACAAATAATAAAAAGTATAATGCAATAAATAAGAAGGTATTTTTCAGGAGTCCAAAATTTAAAGCCCTTCAGTGACCTTAATCTAGGATATTTGGTCTTTCATTTTCTGAAGCACAAGCCTACAGCAGAACAAGAAAAATGACAATTACATATGTAACTATGCTCATCGGTCTTGCACCTGGCTCTGAGGTTATAAAACTTTTTTTCGTGCTCAACTCAGGTGACCATGAAATTTTCTCTGCTAATAAATATGAATAGGCATCTTAATTTATTCAGCATGACAAGGGTTAAGAATGCAGAATGTTTGATCATGATATTTCAAAACATACATCAAATTAGCTGCTATATTTTATCTGAGTACTATTTCTCCATTATGGATGGAAAAAACCCCCAAAACAACAAGAGTTGAGGCAATAAGTTTGTTTGTTTAGGTTGAGGTTTTACGGCCCAGTCTACCCAATGGGGTCATGTCCAGCGCGGTGAGTTTACCTAGCCACATGTTTACTGGGCAGGCTTAGTCCTCTAAGCGGTTAACCAGTATTGTGCACATTCTTTCACCAGAAACTGACAACTACCCTTCTTGAATCAGCGGAAGGGAGAGAATGACCGAGAAGCAATAAGTTCAGTGAGTGAAAAAAACAACATATTATGAAAAACAAAGTATTTAAAAAATAAGTCGTCCAAAGTACCATATTTACCCTAAGTATTTGGACAGACCTAAGCAAACAGTGTATACACATATCAGGAAATAAGAAAATGCAGAATGCCGCATCTGATTAGGGGCTACACTGTTTGCCACTCGTCCTACTTTTCAGACACATCAACAGGTAGATGAATGTACTTGTTCAAATTGTAGAACAAGTATAACAAGGAGCTGAAGTGTCTAAATACTTGGAGACTATATGGGAGATGCTGTTGTAAAATGTAATTATGTCATTCAATGATTTAAATTTTTTTACTTCTGTCATCTTATGGTAAAATCTATTATAAAACCTAATCATATATAACCCAATAGCATCTTTTATTTAATCTATACCTAAATCATCTAATGGCAGGCATTATAAAATTTTCTCTCCAGTCACAACATTCTGTAATCATAATTCTGCTGATCCTCTAATGGCAGACTCCTTCACAAAATCCTCCCATTATTATACAGGATCCAGTTGTTCAAAACTAAGGATGTCGTTAGTTAATGTATCGTTAAAACTTTGATCATTAAATATGGCATATACCCTAATATTTTTGCTGAAAAAATGTGATTTGCAAAAACTATTCACATTTTTTCAGCAAAAATACCTGTGAATTAGATATTGTACTTACTAGAACAGTCAACATTTTGACCACTAACAGAGCTTGTTAAGCCAACAATACTTTGAACAACTGGGCCCTGAGCTCCAGATAAGGAGTATCCAGATAAATATCTTATTTTTTCATGAAAACATATGTTGTGGGTACTCATTAGATGTGTCTCATCCAGGCACTTCAAATGAGTACCCACAACATATACTTTCTGAAGATATAATATCGACATATTTTGGTTGAACGAAAATCACATTATCTGAATATAATATCAACAGTTACAACTTCCACCATTTACACTTCCACCAATAACAGTTCCTTTTACAATCCTCCATTTACATCCTTTCCAACATCCTCCAGTGACAGTTGTTGTACTAAAAGATCATCCAGTGACAAATCTCTAGCCACGCCCACAAATCTAACATTCTCCAATCACAGCTCAGGTAACATGTTCACCAATGACAAGACATTACTCAATCCTCCAACACATATCACAAAAAACTGGTTGAACTACTCTGCGCAATGATGACTGTTCTACCTAGCTAATGTTGTTATGAGAGAAGCGCACATCTCAAAGAATTCCAGGGTGTGATGACTCTTGGGCAAATCATCGTCAATGTCCATCTTATCATCTGTTCAAATACAAAAAAAAAAGGTTATTTTTATATTATCATGCCCCCACCATTTGATGAATGGTGGAAAAGGCATATAATGTTATCCTATCCATCCATTCATCCCTCTCCTTCTGCATCCAGCGTTAGCAATCTCCATATAAGTTTTTTCAGGCAAGGGCATCCGTGTCCTTTGGAACATTTCTAGTCTATTCTACATTAGCAGAACAAGAATATACAGCGGCAGAGAGATGAACATTACCTTTGCAAATAAAAACATATAACTAGAAATATGGTCAAAGGACAGACATGCCCTTGCCTGAAAAACTTAAACACAAATTGCTAACTCCTGTAAAACTTCAACCCAAATTGCTAACGCCATCTCGGATGCAGACGGAGACTGATGGGCGGATGGACAGGCGTAACAATATATGCCCTTTCTATCATTCTTCGAATGGTGGGGGGAGGGGGGGGGGGGATAAAAATATGTATACATGACCTCTGCAGGGGTTCTGCCTGTTCTGGTTTTGTACCCCTTGGGATCCCTGCACTGAAGTATAAAACTGAACAATAAATTACACAATCTCTTCTTCTAATACCATTTTTATTCTACTGTGTCACAGCCTTTTGCTTCATTTAACAAATATCAAAGCTCCAGAACAGATTACTTTGCTTGACATTTTTCTTATTTCTAAAGGAAAACATCTAGTATTTTTTAACACTTATCATGCTACGGCAAATTCAGCAGACGACAAACTGATGACATGACATTTTTCTTATTTTTCCTAGCAAATAGGATTTGACAGTTCATGCAAATTATCTCCTTAGGAGACAATTTGCATGAAATGTCAAATTCTACTTTCTAGGAAAAATAAGAAAAATATTTCAAAAGGTTGTCTGCTGAAATCTTTACCTAGTATGCAAAGCATTAAACATGTCTTACAGGTTCTACTATAGCTCTAGATAAAGCACTTTCCCACCATCTCCATCAAAATGTACTTAACCCTTGTCCTGCTGACCCTGGATATACCCTGACATTGCAAACAGTGTAGATCCAGGTCAATTGGCTTCTGAAGAAGCCAACTGATCTGGATCTGCACTGTTTGTCATTAAGTATGTGAATGTATAGCAACAATCCAGATCAAGTAATCTGATTGGCTGAAAATCAGAAGTGGGCATGGCATCTTAATTTATTTAGCAGGACAAAGGTTAATTTTTTGTTCTTTCTTCATGTTGTTGTACTCACTACAAAGGCTTTGCCAAGGCATTTTTATGAGTACCCACAATATGTTTTTGTGGAATAATAAGAAAAATGTTCCTCTGGACATAGCTCTTATCTGGAGCTATTTACTCATTAAAAGTCCCCACTGAGTCACTGTCGCTTCTAATGAATAAAGATGTTTTTGGGGAGAAATAAGAAACAAAAAATATTGATGTGCTTCTAATGAGTCCCCACAACATGTTTTAGGGGAGTAAAAAATACTTGTCTGGCCCTGAGGTTACAAAACTTTTTTCATGCTCAACTCAGCTGAGCATGAAATATCCCCTGCTAATAAATATGAAAAGGCATTTTCATATTTATTAGCAGGGAAATTTTCATGCTCAGCTATGTTTAGCAAGAAACAATTTGCAATTGTTAGTAATTGGAGATTTATTAACAGGACAAATTTCATGCTCAGCTGAGGTGAGTATGAAAAAAGTTTTGTAATCTCATCTTTATCTAGAGCAAGTCTATACAAGCAAAGATATCCTATTTTATGAAGTAGCAAAAACATCCTATTTTATAAAGTCTAAACTAGAATCAAAAAAGAAAGAAGCAAAGTCACACATATGAACAGAAAATCATGATGCTAATGTTTAATCACAGCAAAATAATGATCCGCAACTCCAGACTAGTGGGGTATCCAGCTAAAAATATACATCTTATATATACACTACAATCTCTTTATAACACGGTTCATTATAAGATGATTTTGGATATAACACAGTTCAAAGATGGATCCCAAAAATGTATAGATTATATTGAAAAATGACCATAAATAGTCATTTTTCAAAATAATCTATACATTTTTGTTTGGATATAACACAGTTGTTTAACTAAGACGGTTTATGCTATGGACCCCAACAATAGTGTTATAAAGAGGTTGTGGTGTAAATCTTTTTTCTTATTTCTTCATGAAAACATATGTTGTGGAACCCATTATGTGGCACCTTGGTGAGGCACTTCTAATGAGTATCTACCATATATGATGTGCAATGTGGGAAAAAAGGCCCTTATGCCATATGCCAACAGCAACGATCCAGATGAGTGTGCGCATCCATGTAGTCTGATCTTGACATCCTCTGTATGTCAACATTATACTACAATATCTATTAATTCTGTGAGCGGGCAACAAAGGCCCTGATCAGCCTGTGCATGCGCAGGCTGATCAGGGCCTGTGTTACCCACAAAATGCATATGGGCCCTTTTTGTGTATTGCACATTTTATGTTTTTGAAGAGAAATAAGAAAAATATGAGTACATTTTGGCTGAGAAGTGCCAAAGTTGGAGCTATGGAGGTTTTTATTCTTTTCTTACTACATGTACTATTTTTACAGCCTGTTAGAAATTTCTTGCTTATGTGTAAAGTAGAGAACATCAAAAAGAAATAATAATAATCAGGTAAAGTTTAGGAATGATAGTCTTTTTTTTAAATCCATATCTTGTTGATTGCATTTATTTAAGTTTTGTTGGGGAGGCCTATTTGAGTGCCTATTAGGATCTTCAAAAACATGGCTCATCCCTAAGTTCTAGGTTCTCTGACAAGAAGGAAATGTGCTTTAACTGTCAAAAATAACATCTGCATTCAAGGTCAGTCAGACAGTAATGAGTGTTATTCTCCAAAATCACAGTCAAATTTTACCATTTTCCAATTTTTTTATAGGTTTTGGCCTTATCCTATCAGATTAAATAGGATCCTGTGCCAATCATGCGGCCTCTACCAATTAAAATGACTGCCACTGTTAAAATGTGCATACTTGATAAGTATCTATAGCAAACACAATTTGTCAAGTCACTGCCTTTATGTGGACTTAATGTGATCATGAGTTAGCTTGTGTACCAGTAAACCACATGTTCCAGCCTGAGTAAATCTGATGGAAGTAGAGAAATAATGAATGCTCAGGTTAAGGGATCCCATCCAAAGACATAGTAGGATTTGAACCTGATAAACTGCCATCAGAAGATGGGAATGCTAAAAGCTTGAACATGCAGACATTTCCCTGCATAGTTTAGTGCAATGTGGTAATGGTACAATACTGCAAGCACTGTCACATCCATCATAGCACCAGACAAGAGGGTATTCACACAATACATTTCTTATTTTTTCATGAAAACATATGTAGTGGGTACTCTTTAGAAAAGCCTTGGCAAGTACTCACAAAACATGTTTCCCTGGAGAAATTAGGAAAATATCAATTACGTTTTGGCTGAAAAAGTGCCTTGTCTGGAGCTATGCATCCATTCTATTTTTTTTTGGTAAACTGAACTTGTGTGAGTTTCTAAATTTAGAAGTGAAGCAGAATTAGGAAAAAATAAACACAGAAATCAGCCTAGCAAAAGGAAAATTGTATTTGTGTGTGGTGAGAAGTGTGTGTGTGTGTGTGTGTGTGTGTGTGAGGGGGTGATCGTGTCGTGTGTGTGTGTGAGTGTGTGTGTGTGGGGGGGGGGGGGGGGGGGGGAGGGCAGGAAGGTGGGGGGGGACCCAGCTTATAAACAATGTGGGTACAATAGTAGATTATCTCCCTTCACCAATCTAGACATGGAGAAATACCCAATTTTTGCAAAGGCAGGCTGTTAAATTTGCAAGGGAAAAATTACTAAACTTTTTAAATCCCATTAAACTTTGCTATTTATCTTCTAGACAGTGTGAATATAGTGTAGCCAAAGACCTGTCATGGATATGTTATGAGGTAGGTTTTTCATAAGCTACATTTCAATTATGCAAGAAAGAAAATTCTGCAAGAAATAAAGGTGGACAATATGCACTAAAGGTTCATTGGTATCAAAGTCAAAGCCAATTAGAAAAAAAATTGTTTGCCATTGTTGGGATCGGAGGGACTCACAGATGTGAACTAGTGTAAACCCCACTCTTATCAAAGCTCACACATTTAATATTGCTTTCAACAAATTATCAGTAGAAATCATGCTGGTTTCTAGATGGGGGCTGGGGGTTAGGGGGTGGGGGTAGTGAGAAAGGGGGTAAATGCTCACTTTCAGAGTGCTGCCTCACTGAAATGTCATGTCCCAGACACATAACATGATATTCCAACAGTACAATATAGCTGACCAGTTTAGTCCAACTTCTATGATGGACAAATGGCAAGACAAACACACAAATGGTTATATTGGTGGCTGAAGCTATGTGTGACTTTCATGTATTTGAAAGTAATTTATTCCATTTAGCTATATATCAGGCCTTTTTATGTGACTAAAATTTCTTTTATGCAATGATTCAGTCACATAAGTATCCATTCATAAGAATGGACAAACAGACTGCAGGACTGATAGAAAAGTGAACTCCTACATCAAATCTGCTTACAAAAGCGTGACAAAAATAGAACTCAAAAAAAGAACCTATCACATAGCATGAAGGCCATCCCACAATATATACAATGCTAAAAAGTTGGCACTTACCCATCAGGAGAATATTTTGTCCACTACTACTACTTGAATCTGAAAGAGCAATACACAGCCTTGAAGCCATACCGGTTAGATAGGCAAGCATCAGGTCATCAAAAAAACAATTCATATGAGTACTGTAATAATCTTCAACACTACCATAATTACCGTAAGTATTCTGACACCATATGGTAAACGTCCTTAAATTTCCATAAACTGTTTCTGATGAAATGGCATATGCAAACAGTGCAGATGCAGATCAGACTACTTCACTCTGATCAGGGTCCACACTGTTTGTCATTCCACTAAATATTTTAACCTTTACCACTCTGGGCAAATTCAGCAGATAACGCAATGATGTGTTTCTTATTTTTTCCAAGAAAAAATGTCAAAGCCTACATTCTGGAAAAAAAAACAACAAAAAAACAAAATGATATCTGCTGAAAATTTTACCCAGCATGCTTAGTGTTAAGAAACAACTACAAACAAATCAAAATTTAGGCAAAATAAAAACAACTATGGAATAAAATATTTTAGGACATTTACCCTACCTCCTTACTGTACTTAGTCAAAAATTTGAACAAGGCCCTTTGGCTACCTGATGATGTGTCTACTGAATAAATAGCAAACAGTTTTTGATTGACTGATTGACTTTGTGATTTTATGGCCCAGTCAACCCATTAGAGTCATGTCAAGCAAGTCAGTTTACCTTACAACACTTTTCCTGGGCAGTCTTAGTCCTCTAGGAGATAACCATTCTTTTGCCAGAAACTTACAATTGCCCTTCTTAAATCAGCAGAAGGGAGAGAATGGCCGTAGAAAATATTTTAAGACCAATCTCTACGAAAGAATGTTACTGAACTCTGTGGGGATCAAACTGGCAACCTCCTGATTACAAGTTGGATCTGCATCCGATTAAGCCACCGAGGCTGGCAACAGTTTTTGACCTAGGACTACACTGTTTACTCTGGCCTACCTGTCTGAATATTTACGGTAATTACAGTAATACATGCAAAATATTTTAACCATATATGCATCATAAACCTGGAAAATGCATTGAATACCACCGCTATAATCATAATATATATTTCTGTAATACCTGCAAGTTTTAGCTTTAGGAAAACACTGCATAGTATCATGCAAGATTTTTAACCCGCCGCAGACCAGAAAGAGTCCAAGATCATGCAATATAGACCAGCAACATGCCACAGAACCACACATAATAAATAGGCATAATAGGTCCTTATATGTGGATTACTAAGGTGATAATTTAAGATATCTTTTATTATCTTTGTTGTTTTTGCAACAATACATATCTTGTGGGTTCTCATTGGAATTGCCTCGATGAGGCAATTCCTATGAGTACCCACAAGATATGTTTTGATGCAAACATTATCTTATGGTTTGATGCAAACATTATCTTATGTTTTGATGCAAACATTATCTTATGTTTTGATGCAAACATTATCTTCTGAATACTACTGTCACTTGGACCTGTATGTCATTATTTCCTGCTTACCTGCTTATATAAGCCAGACCCAGTAAAATGCTTCCCTATCATATACAGTATTTAAAATATTCAGACAAAATCAGCCTTAGCTAATTAATAGTAAATATCGTACATTGTTTCTATTGTAAAAATATATATCTCAGCTTGCTTCAAACATAGATTCTAAGGTTTCCTCTTATCAAATGCATATTTATTTTTCATGAGTTATGTTGGGAGAATACTTCTTTAACCGAAACAGCAAAAACCCGGACAAATAAATGAGCAGATCTGCACATTATTGTCAGGGATTGGTACTGTAATTTTTTGTCATGATACATACCTTTTTATGTCACTTGTTTTCATTAAGAATCTTTGTTACTTTCAATGTGGTCTTGGCAGAAATGCAGTATAAAAGCGAAGCAGACCAAGCATAAAGGGGAATGGATACATCTCCAAGGGAAGTAACTCTGACATGGAAATATTTGCCTCCCTTCTCACTGAGAGGCTACTCTTAACCTTGTCCTGCGGAACCCAGATATATCCTGCCTATATCCTGCCTTTGCAAACAGTGTAGATCCAGATCAGTTGGCTCTGCACTGTTTGCCATTAAGTATGTGAATTTATAGCAACAATCTGGATAAAGTAATCTGATTGGCCGAAAATTAAAAGTGGACGTGGCAACTTAATTTATTCAGCAGGACAAAGGTTAAAGGAAAGAACTTGCTCCTTTACAAATGGAGACAACTTTTACAGACAGAAAGTTACCTTACTAGTACCTAAAATATTGAAAAAAATTGGGGCTCCTCTTTACAGAAAAAATTTGCTCCCAGACAGGACAATTTTCTTTCCTTTAACAGTAGCCCCCATTTAGAAAGGATTAGGCGTAGCCTCCATTTTTGAAATTTTGAAGAGTCGTATCCCTTGGAAAGTGTATCAATTCCCCTTCATAGAACACACATGTTAGACAAGCATGGAAGTACACAACAGAAAGGGAAGTGAAAATACACAGCAGTACCTTCTGAAATGAATACTTCAAATGATTATTGCAAAAAAAAAAAAAAAAAATCGATGTTAGAGCCCCTTCCAATTAAAACTGACTCTTTAACATAAGCAAACTGTGCTGATCCAGATCACCTGTGTATCTGCACTGTCTGATAAGGGATTCTGTTTGGCTGTATGTCATATGGTCAGTTTAACCGTTACCACTTGCTGGGCAAATTCAGATGACAAAATGATAATTTTTCTCATTTTTCTCAGAAACCAGGCTTTGACATTAGAGATAATTTGCATGTCATGTCAAAGCCTAATAAAAAAAAAAACAAACTTCAAAATGTAATTTGGTGAAATTTTTACCCAGCATGCTATGCCATAAACAGGAAGAGACTCTTCAGAAAGAAGACAGGAAAGGATGTCACTATCATCTTATCTTACAGAAACACTGACATATGAGGCAAATTGCAAGAAATACATCACTGGGGATAATGTGTGAATCAATAAAAATGAATGCATTTCAACCAATCAAACCATCCAAATTTTCAGTTAAAACTTGTTACTGATAGATTTTTAAACCTGTGCATAAAATGTTGCAGTTTCAACTGCGACATGAAATTGCAACATTTTCCACACTCCTTACCATTTAACGACTGATAATCCTTTAAAGACCAAGCAAAATTGTAGCAGAAGACATTCTCAATTTTTTTTTCTTATTTTTCAGAGAAAAAAAGGCTTGATATTTTAATGTGAATTGTCTGCCTAACTAACAATTCACATGATATGTCAAAGTTTTATTTTCTCTGAAAAAAAAAGGACGATGAACATTTGAGCGTAAAACTCAAAAGCTCATAGTGGACATTTGAACTTTTTTCAAGTGGACTATTGAGCAAAAAAGAAATTAACGGATTATAGGTAAATGGAACAGGTAAATAATGTTCACCTATACAAAAGCTTCTTTTATTTGTCATCAACAGTATTAACTCAACAAAAATTTTGGTCATTTTAGTCAGTCACTCGAATTTGATTTAGCATGAAAGATGGATATTTCTGTGGTAGAAACAAACCGTGGTCAAAAAAGTATAATTTGGGATGGGTACAGATACAGACTGGATGCGACTCTGAAAAGAGGCGATATTTCATGGCGATGTGCAAAGTCCATACCATGCTGTAAAGCCCGGATTAGAACAGATCTTCATGTTCAACTATAATTTCACAGAAAAATGAACATTCATATCCACAGGATGAGCAAGCAACAGAGAGGCACCAGATCATATCTAGAGCCAAAAAGAAGACAGCAGGACACGTGTAATAAGCCATCAAAAAAGGCTCAAAAGGGCTATTTTTCCTTTCGCTCAACTGTCCACTTTTATGCCACTCAAACTTCCATTTTTTTTCCGCTCAAATGTCCTTTCAATCCGCTCAAATGTCCTTCGCCGAAAAAAAAAAATCAAAATGTTCTGATTGGTACTTTAGCCTTTACTACCCTCAGGGCAATTTCAGGAGACAACAAATTGGTGATATATTTCCTAGAAAATTGGCTTTGATATTTCATGCAAATTGTCTCCCTAGGTGACAAGCTGCAAACCTGTATGATGTTTAGACAGCAGGACACGTGTAATAAGCCGTCAAAAAAGGCTCAAAAGGGCTATTTTTCCTTTCGCTCAAATGTCCACTTTTATGCCGCTCAAACTTCCATTTTTTTCCGCTCAAATGTCCTTTCAATCCGCTCAAATGTCCTTTGCCGAAAAAAAAAAATCAAAATGTTCTGATTGGCACTTTAGCCTTTACTACCCTCAGGGCATTTTCAGGAGACAACAAATTGGTGATATATTTCCTAGAAAATTGGCTTTGATATTTCATGCAAATTGTCTCCCTAGGTGACAAGCTGCAAACCTGTATGATGTCTAAATCTATTTTCTGGGAAAAACAGTTTAAAATGTCATCTGCTGAAATTTTTCCCCAACATGCGAAGCATTAAGGTTTAAGATTTAACCAAAAATCTTAACCCTTGTCCTGCTGAACCCGGATATACCCTGATGTTGCAAACAGTGTAGATCCAGATCATTTGGCTTCTGAAGAAGCAAACTGATCTGGATCTGCACTGTTTGCCATTAAGTATATGAATTTATATTAACAATAAGGATCAAATAATCTGACTGGCTAAAAACTAGAAGTGGGCGTGGCATCTTAATTTATTCAGCAGGATAAGGGTATAAGCATACAACTGGTTGAAAAAATATTTTGTCAATTCAACATTATTCCATCAGCTGGCAGTAAAGTTTCAGCCCAGACTGCATAACTACAATCTAGCCAGTGTCTTTCCAACCTGCACAATATATTTCACAATAATTCTTTATTGTATAGGCAAACAGAAAGGCCCTGGTTAGACCATGCTGATGATGGGCAGGCTGATCAATCTGATCTGCAACTTCAGTCTGCCTTACAGAGTTCTGTCACTATTGTTATTTTCTCTCCAAATATGCCTCAAATAATGCTTTTCACTTGGTTTGGATGCAATTTCACTATAACTGGATGACTGATATTTACTACAGGTGGTTGGTGACTACTGTTTCATTTGATTGTAAATGAAGAATTTTAACCTTACAAACACACACAAAAAAGTTTGAAATGTAAAAAATATACTCCTCAATCTGCCTGTATATGTATGTAATAAATAATTTTTCATAGACTTCCACAAAGAATGACCAACTAGGAACACCCTGATTATTGAGTAGCAGACTAGTTCTATACAGCCCCAACAATGTTTTTTTTTTTGTTGTTGTTGTTGTTTTCAAGTACTTATAGGGAACTTCTGAGCAAACTAGCAAAATGATTCTGTCAGCAAATCAACATGACAGTTGACTGCAGTTAGATTTGTATCTCAGACTGATATTGTCCAACTTCTTTCCAAACTCAATGCCTTCAACAGCATTATAGTAAAACCTGTGTAAGACAGCCACCTTTGAAATTGACTTTAGTGATTGATGTGGAAAGGTGGTTGTCTTATAAAGGTACATGTCATGTAATTTTGCTAGCAAAATTACATGACATGTACCTTTATAAGACAGACAACTTTTTCCACATCAGCAACTGTTTAAAGTCAGTCTCGAAGGTGGCTGTCTTACACAGGTTTTACTGTATGATGATATTGATTTGGTGTATTCCCATTTATGCTGAGTGGGTTGTCCTACCTTTACTCTTTAGACAGGTTCATTTCCTGATTAGAACAACCATGAACTAGCTGTACATATTTATAAAACAAAGGAGACTGGAAGCCTATGAAAAAGTTAATTTAACCCTTAAATCGCCAAGCAGAATTTGCAGCAGATGACATTCTATTTTTTTTATTTTTCAAGGAAAATGAGTCTTGATATTTCATGAGAATTATCTGCTTGGCAGATGAGTCAGATGAAATGTCAATTTATTTTCTTTTTTTGAAAAATAAAAAAAAGAAAATGAAAATGTCGTCTGCAGTTGCAACTGATGCTTTAAGGGCTAATCATTTTATTTGCCTGCATATCACAATAGCTTTCAGATCAGTGGATTTTTTTACTGAAAATCTTAATAAAATATTCATGTTATAAAAAAGAAAGAAAAAAAAAAAAAAAAAAAAAAAAATAAGCAAAAATAGAAATGAAGAAAAGAGAAGTGGGTAAATAAATCTGTTATGTACAATCATTTATCAACTTGTTATACTTGGGTCTGGGCTATGAAAAAAATTAGTACAGGCAGTAAATACATAAATTAGTTAATAAATACCTACAAAAACATACACTTTTATGGACAGGTTTGTGAAAATTACACACTTCAAGGAGATAGAAAACATACTTGAATTATCTTTTGATGTTCTTCTTGCGGCATAGGGTTCAAAATCATCCATTGGGTCACCAGTAAAAACTGTTCAAAACACCGCAAACACACATTTATAGCATATCACGCGAAACAAGAGAACACTGACAGTTAGAAACTCCACTCATTCTTTCCAAAAACATTTCTACTTTCCAGGTTTATGAATACAGACCCATGCCAAGTGTCTTCTATTTCTATGCAGAAGAATTTTTTTTTTTATAAAAGAAGGAAGCAAACTGCTTTTAGCAAATAGTTTCTACAAAGTTTAAATTGTTAGTATTAAGATCTAGTTTTAAAACTACAAGTATACGAAAAAATAGCCTAAAAGTTATTATTTAGAAAGCTGTTGAGCATTTTGATCTTTCACAAAAAAGAAAAACCAAAACATGTTTATGGAATTTGGATGCATTGCATGCAACTTATTTGACAAAAGCAAAAAAAAAAAAAAAAAAAAAAAAAAAGCTTTCATATTTCAATTTTACACTTGTGATCTTTGCCATAGTTCCTGGTACCATGGAAAAAAAAAAGTATAAACATTTCTCCAAGAAAATGTATACCATAATAACCCTTAGTATTGGGACAGATAGGCCTTTGCAAACAGTGTAGACCCAGATCAGACGCCACAGAACATGGCATCTAATCACGGTCTATACTATTTGCCATACATACAGCATATTTTTGACACAAAAACGGGTAGCAGAATGAACTATTTCAACATTTAGGACAAGCATGGTAAGCAGATAAGGTGTCCCAATACTTAGGGTAAATACAGTATTGTGTTCATTAGAATCTCCTTGCTGAGGCAATTCTAATGAGTACCCACAACATGTTCTTTAGAAAAATACCGTATTTACCCTAAGTATTCGGACATCTTATCTCCTTACCATACTTCTAAAATTTGAAGAAGTTCATCCTACTTTTTCCTGAATCTAAAAATTTTCTGATGAGTGGTAAACAGTGCAGACCCTGATCTGGCTCTGAGGTTATAAAACTTTTTTCATGCTCAACTCAGCTGAGCATGACATTTTCTCTGCTAATAAATATGAAAATGCCAACAAAAGTTGGAAAATTTCATGCTCAGCAATGTTTCGCAAGAAAGAATTAGCAGTTGTTTGCAATTTGATATGTTTATTAGTTGGGCAAATTTCATGCTCAGCAGAGTTGAGCATGAAAAAAAGTTTTATAACCTTGGGGCCAGATGCTGTCTATACTGTTCGCTCAGGCCCATCCATTTGAATTTTAGGGTAAACAGGGTATTTACCAACTCTCCTTTCAATATCTTTCAGAAAGTCATTTTTTGCCTTGTGCTTTACTCAGAGGATTGATTGATTGATTGTGTTGGGGTTTAACGACACGTCAACCCTTGAGGGTCATTTTGTGTCGTCTCCCAGAGAAAGGGAGAAAAGAGATAGAAGAGAGAGTAGAGGAGATGAAAGAGAGGGACAGGGAAGAAAGAGGAACAGGAATGAAAGTGAAGAAACAGAAGAAATAAAAACATTCCCCCTCTACCCTTACCAACTACAAGGATAGCAGGCCTTGCCCAACTGTAAGCCAATATCAGTTGGACGCCCCAGTGATGTAAGATACACAGCACCTTCGCACCACCCGACCACCCCCAAGTAAATTAGAAAAATTTTGTCATGATTCAATGCAAAACCTTTTGTCATACTTACCTATGCCCAAAAGGTTAATTTTATTCAATGGTTTTAAAAGTTTTGAAAAATTTCAAAAATTGCTGCAAATTATGCAAAAATCGACAGGGTAGGTACTTTGGATGCAGGTTTTCAACAAGTTCAAATTTCTGAAATTTCCACAATAATGTTATGGAGCAGCAATAATTTAAAATCAGTAAAGAAAAGCAAAAAAAATAATTCCTGACAAAAAATTTCCGAAAATCCAGTTTACTATAGAAATTGCATTAGTCAGACCCATTTTTTGGCCATAAAATTGATTTTACAGTAAATATCTGAAAACAAAAGTGCAGAAACAGAAAAGACAAATGGTTCCTGATAAGATATGGTCAATTAGAACAAAACATTTTCATTTAGAATAAAACACCAAGCAAAAAATGTCTTTCCAAAGGATGTCAAAGGGACAGTAAATACCCATCCGATGTAGAACTATGCTTTGCTGTTTATTTTTTGGTTACATAAAGTCCATGTATTTTGTGTGAACAGGTAAGAGCCTGACTAGACCACAGAGGTACAAGACCTGTTTGGTCCTTTGATGTCGGACTACAGCATTATAAATGTTTTACTCTGGCTCAGTTATCTGAAACTGCATTTTGCGATACTGAAGAGGGTCGAAATGTTTTTAGAATGAGTGAGAAATGTTTTTAGAATGAGTGAGTTAGAAGAAGGAACTGGGCCACAGACAAATGTCACAACCATGCATCTTGCTATATATGGTAAATGTCCTAAAATTTCAAACACTTTATTCTATAGTTTGTTTTTTGTTAAATTTTGCTTTTTATGTAGTTGTTTTTTAAAATACTTAGTGGAATGGCAAACAGTGTAGATCCTAATCAGATGGCTCCTTAAGGAGCAGTCTGATCTGGGTCTACACTGTTTGCATGTGCAATTTTGTCAGAAACTTTGGTGTACAAAATTTTAGGACATTTACAGTACATCAACAATCGGATGACAACTAAAATTACATCATTTTCTGACATCTATTTAAAGTTACTGTTAATGTGATTTAAGGAAATTTTAATTCTCCAGTTAAGTTTGTAGTACTTTTGCTTGAAAAATCTACAATGTATGAACCATAATCCTGTATCATATACATACAGTAATGATCTATATTAGACTGCAATCATTTATAGGTCCAGATAAAGATCTATGCCGATCTATAGCTTCAGATAAGTGGTGGTATCCTAAGTATATTTTTCTTATTTCTCCAGGAAAATATATGCTGTGATACTCATCAGAGGTGTCTCGGTGAGGCACCTCTAATGAATACCCACATTTTCACAGAGAAATAAGAACAGTACCCATAATTTTTGATTGAAAAAGTGACTTATCTGGAGCAATGGTAAATATCATTTGAGCCAGGGCACGACAAAACCAACAAAATGACATGTGCGCCCAGCGAAGTCTCAGATCAGCCTGAACATCTGCCCGGTCTGATCAGTCTTCACAGTCCCCATAAAGAAAGCTTGGGTCCTTAGCTATCCACTGAGTGCAATGGAAGACTCTAGTCAGCCTGAGCAGATGTCCAGTCTGATCTGAGTCTTCGCTGGGCACTCATGCCATTTTGTTGGTTTTGTTATGTGCTGGCTCATTTTTCTTTGTTCTGCATGGCCTGTGTCATCACTGTCTGTTTATGTCACAAGATAGGGGTTATTTTTTTTTCTTTTACACCATGCAAAAAAAATGTTGGTTATTATCAATAATAAATATGTTATCAATTTAAAAACTGGGTATATATGTATCTCTGGTGCCTAGTTGCATTCAAGATCTGTTAACAAATGAATATTATATAACTGATTTTTTGGCATTCATCTATAACTGAGAGGTATTAGTGTGTTTACATAGGATAGGGGGAGATCACTCAGGTAATGAACATGTGGCTGTGACTCAGCTCAAATAGGATAGAAAAGATCAACACACACAGAGGCCGATCAACCTTTGACCTTTGCAACCCATCTCATGTCTGAACAATAAGAGTGCAAATGGTTTATCTTCACAACCTTTTTCTTCTGATTTTTATGAACTTTCAAAATGTCAAACACACACACAAAAAAAAACAACAAAAAACAAAAAAATAAATAAAAAGAAAAAACCAAACAAACAAACAAACAATATACCATATTCAACATAATTATTGCATGTACCCCTACAAGCACACACAAACATTTTCTGAGTCTTCAGAATTTATCTTTTAAATAGACCTTATATCCATATGTTGTAGGTAGTTATTGGAATTGCCTCAATGTCAAAGCAATTCTAATGAGTACCCACAACATATCCTTTTATAATGGAATAAAGAAAATACTCCCTTAATGAAGTCCTCTGCTGATCTTTCCTTTAAATGTGCCCTTATTAGGTGGATATTTTACAACATTTTTTTCCCGGTAATTTTGAAAAACCTCGGCATTCAGTGCAGTAATTAGGGCAAATATGGTATACATTTCCAAGAAATAAATCATAAACAAAATAACAAGTGGCAAGGTTGGTCTCTTATAATAAATTTTACAAGGTTTAATTCATTTCCTCTGAAAGCATGGAGACATGGACCTAGATCAAGACTGGTTGCTAAGGTCAGAAGGTCAAGGTCACTCAGTAAAGCTCAATTCATGACCTTCCTCATCGTCCGGTTCATAAATTTTCACGATCACTTTTGGTTCTAGAAAACAATAAATAGCAAGCTGTTTCAATGACATGGCTACAAAGCAGGAGCACAAAATGTATGGCAAAAAGTAAGGTCATGAATTTAGTGCTATAAATGAAGTTTTGGAGAACCTGAAGTCAGAAAAGATGAGGTATATTATCACGAGTCTTACCTTTAGAGACCATATATAAAGTGTTAAAGTCTGACAAAATATGATGATGAGAATATGTATATATCTGCCCACAGCTCCAGATAAGAGGGGGTATCCAGATACTATTTAAGCCAGGGCACGACAACCGACAATAAGACCTGTGTGACCAGAAATGACTCAGATCAGCCTGTACATCCACCCAATAATGCAAGGGTTCTCATTTATCCTTCTTTGGATAGCCTAGAGGCTATAGAAAGCACATGCGATCAGCAAAGACTGATCAGACTGCATGGATGCTCAGGCTGATCTTTGCTGGTTGCACAAGTCTTACTGTAGGTTTTGTCGTGCACTGGTTTCATTTTTCTTATTTCTCAACAAAAACATATGTTATTGGTACTCAGCAAGGTGCTTCTAATGAGTACCATAACATAGCTTTTCATTGAGAAATAAGAAAAAAAATCAATACTTTTCAGTTAAAAAAAACAACAACAACAACAAAAAAAAAACAACCTTATCTGGAGCTATGAAGCTGCCTTTTCAAGTTGCTTTTCTTTATTCATTAACACAGGAACTATTTTTCTTACTTCTCCACAACAACATGTGAGTATTCATTAGAATCACCTCAGTTAGGTGATTTTAAGAAAGAAACACAACAAAATGTTTTGGTGAGAAATATGAAACAAGAGTAATACTTTTTAGCAGTAAAAGTATTTTGGATTTATGGGTAACAGGTTAAGCCAAGAGTTTTTTCTTAATTTAAAAAAAAAAAAAAATAATAATGGCTTTCTTTTGAACTAGCTGAGAAGTAAGAATGTATGAGTGACAGCAGTGAAAACACAAAGTCCTTTTTCGTGAGAAATACAAGAAAACCAGTTTTCAGCAGCAAAGTAGAAAATTTTCATGTAAGATTTGTTGACATAGAGTCAGAAATGCTGCAGCATTTTATAGAATTGAAATTTATAGATAGCATATTGCAAAGCTGGCGTGGATGAGCTACTAAAAATAACTAACCATCCCAATATGAATAACATAATAAGAAACCCTTTTCATGTCATAGGCAAAACAGAGAAGACCCAGACCAGCTAGCAAACCTATGCAGCCTTGTCAGATCTTTCACTGTTTGTGCATGCAATATCAGAATATTGTTAATATTAATCTTTAAAGAACTAAGCAAAAGTATTGCAGATGACATTCTAATTTTTTTTTTCAGAGAAAATAAGACTTGTCAGTTCATATGAAATGTCAGACCTTATTTTCTCTGAAGAAAAAAAAAAAAAAAAAAGGGAATCAAAAAAAAAAAAAAGGGAATCATCTGCTGCAACTGTGATTAGCACTTTAAGATAAAAAGCAATCATGAAATTCCCAACGAGACTGGCTATATGGCTATATGGGGTGGTCTGTGTCATCTGAAATAAGGCTGATCAGAGTTCTAGAAAAAGTGCTTTTTTTTTTTTCAACCAAAACGTTTCAATATTTTTCCTATTTCTCAACTAAAGAATATGTTGTGGGTATTCATTAGAAGCGCTTGTCAAGGCGTTTCTAATGAATA
The DNA here is from genome assembly GCA_964016985.1 of Anodontia alba. NCBI lineage: Eukaryota > Metazoa > Mollusca > Bivalvia > Lucinida > Lucinidae > Anodontia > Anodontia alba. The sequence continues at coordinate 97,001,461 of OZ024825.1, read as the reverse complement.
CCCACAACATACGTTTTTATGGAGAAATAAAAGAATATTTATCTGGCTACTTCACTTATCTCGAGCTCTGGATAGGTTTCCTATGATGAACTGTGCAAAGAAAAAGGTCCCAGAGCAAAGGCTGACCACTTTTAGGTATTACTTGTTTTTACACACTTCAATTTTATCTTATTTAACTTTTTCATTTTTATTTGTGTGAACTTTGACCTTTCAGGATGAATTCATCTTAAAACCTTATCTTTAAGAACTTATCATTATTTTAAATTTAACCCTTAAAGCAATGATCACAAATGCAGCAGACGACATTCCAAATTTAAAAAAAAAAAAAAAAAATCAGAGAAAGTAAGGCTTGACATTTCATTTGAATTGTCTGCCTTGTAGAAGATTCACATGAAATGCCATCTTATTATGAAAAATTTAGAATGTCATCTGCATCTGTTTTGCTTCGCACTTTAAGGATTAAAAAGTTCACAACTGTAAAATCAACACCGAGCAGAATTCAAACAAGAATTGTCAGAAGACAACACAGCAAGAACAACAAGACTACTGTTATCAAATGTTTAAAACCATGATTTATGGTCCTGATGATGTGTTGTAAAGACCTGACTTAAACTACCCCTATAAGAACAGAGAAGACCAAAGAGCCGTTTGATCTGGGTTTTCTCTGTTAATCTGGCAAAACTGTCCAAATGCACTGGGTAAATATGGTATTCAACTACAAACCATATACACCACAACCACTTTATAACACTTTTGTTGGCTCCATAGCATAAACCGTGTTAGTTAAACAACCGTGTTATATCCAAACAAAAATGTATAAATTATATTGAAAATGGTCATTTTTCAATATAATCTATACATTTTTGGGCTCCATCTCTGAACCCTGTTATATCCCAAACCGTGTTATAACGAACTGTGTTATAATGAGGCTGTAGTGTATTTTATGTTCTGGACAAACACCTCAGGTGTCCAGATTCCTGTGTTTTGTAGATAAGACACGAATTCTGCTAGTGGTGCCGCACCTGCCGTTGCCTGTCAGTATTATTAACAAGTTAAAAGTTCAAGTAAAGAATGGCAAAGTCACTGACTCTGATATATAGGTTATGGTCTCAAAACAATACCACAGAGTAAGTCCCTCCTGGGGAGGACATTCAGAAATGGAGCTAAATGCAAGGGTTGATAAAAAAAAAAAAAAAAAACAAAGTCATTAGACTTAAAATATCAGTCTGGATCATAACATGATACTGCAATGTTTGAGTCCCTGTTACGGAGGAAGTGTATGCTAGGTTTGATGGGTTTGATGAATGTAGGTCATATGGTTAATCAGATATGGAGCTAAATGCTAAGATTGATGTAGAAAATGACAGTCATTAGACTGTAAAAAATAAGCCAGGTCATAATGATACTGCAATCTTTTGGAAAGGGTGTGGGTAATTACCACATGGACCTCCCTTTATCTGGCACTTATCTGGTCTAGACTTCTCTTTTAGCAAAGAAAAGAGCAGCTCATGCTATATACCCATGACATCTTACTGGTAGTATCCACTTGTGGTCTTCTCCTTGTTTGTATTAGTCATTAACCCTTAAAGTCATCATCATCTTCATCATCATCATCTTCGGATTTTTGATTAAAGTGCCAAGTAAAATTTGTAGCAGACGACATTTATTTTTATTTTTTTAATTTTTCAAAGAAAACAAGTCTTGATATATACATGAAATATCAAGACTTGTTTTCGTTGAAAAAAAAAAAAAAAAAAAAGAAAAATCAAAATGTCGTCTGCTGCAGTTGTAATTGGCACTTTAAGGGTTCAGTTAACTGTAATATGCTAACAATGTGCATTAGGTCAGTGTCTCATGAAGTATAAATGCCCGGTTAACCTTTAGACTGCTAACCACAATTGCAGTAGTCAATCTTTTGATTTTTTTTTTTTTTTGTTTTTCAGAGAAAATAAAGCTTAACAGTTCCTGTGACTCTTCTATTAGGTGGATTCACATGAAATGCCAAGTCTTATGTTCTCATGAAAAACAATAATAAAAAAAAAATTGGAATATAGTCTGCCACAATTTTTGCTTTTCAGGGTTAAACTCAAACACCTTTTAAGCTGTGCCATATTGTCTTTGACAAGTCTTGTTTACATAAGGGATAAAGAAACTTCCCCAAAATAGTTGTGAACTGTAACAGAGAACAAACTGTAACAAAGAACATGAACCAATACCTTTCCTGAAAAACTTCCATTTAGAACACTTAAGTTTTGACCCTTTGTATGCAAACAGAGGAGATAGACATGTAAGTATACAGGTAGGAATTCCTGTCCATTCTGAAATCTGGTTCACAAGATATTGTGCAGACAAGAAAGTGTCAATGCCAATGCCAATGCCACAGGATCAGCACCAAAATCAATATGTTCCCCTCCCCATTGGTGTGGGGACATAAATATTGTCTGCTCAAAATTTTTCCCTGCATGCTATGCATGAACGTATTCCAATGAAATCATAGCATATATATGCACTAAAACAAAAGCCTACATCAAAGTTCATTGACATCAGTCTCAAAGTCAGCAGCTGTCAAATGAGTGATATTGGTTTGTGTTGAGGTTTTACGGCCCAGTCAACCCAATGGGGTCATGTCGAGTGTGGTCAGTTTACATAACCACACGTTTACTGGGCAGGCTTAGTCCTCTAAGCGGTTAACCAGTATTGTGCACATTCTTTCGCCAGAAACTGACAACTGCCCTTCTTGAATCAGCGAAGGCAGAGCATGACTGTAGAAAATATTTCATGATCAATCTCCACGAAAGATTGTTGCCGATCTTGGCAGGGGTTGAACCCGCGACCTCCTAGTCTCCAGTGGGTCGGCGCATCCAACTGAGCCACCGAGGCTGGCCAAATGAGCGATATATTTCCCCAAATGAGTGATATATTCCCCCTATTCTTTCCATAGAAAACTGCGCCTGTTATTTGAATGAAACATCTGCTAGGGCTACACTAAATTTTATGCAAGAAATGAGACATGTCTTGTTTTCTAGGAAAAATTCCTGTATTTTAAATCGGAAGGTTAAGGCATAGTTCCAGATATGACATAGTATCGAAATCATATTTTTCTTATTTCTCCACAAAAACATATGTTGTGGGTACTCATTAGAAGTGCCTCAATGAGGCACTTCTAATGAGTATCCACAACATATGCTTCTGTGAAGAAATAAGAAAAATATCAATTTTTTTTCAGATGAAATAAAAAAGTGCCTTATCAGGAGCTATGTTTTGGTTTAAAGAACTTAAAAATGAAAGGTCTGATTTTATGATATCAGTTGACAATATTGAAGATAAATATCAATACTTTTTCTTTTGTTAAAAAAAAAAACTGCCTTATCTGGAGCTAAGTTAAAGTTTAAATACCTTAAAATACCTTAAAAATGGAAGATCCCATTTTATGATGTACTTTTTTGGTTTAAAAAAGTGCTTTATCTAGAGATATGATTCGGTTTAAAGAACTTAAAAAAATGAAAGATCTAATTTTATGATATAAGCTGACAATATTGAAGATAAATATCAATACTTTTTTTTTTGTTAAAAAAACCCCCCCAAAAACAAAACTGCCTTATCTGGAGCTAAGTTAAAGTTTAAATACCTTAAAATACTTAAAAATGGAAGATCCGATTTTATGATGTTAGCCGACAATACTGAAGGTAATTATATATAACCACACAATTTGCTACTTCACAAAGGAACGATTTACAACAATAATATATGTCCATCCAATAAATGTCACCATAAAATTCATACAAGACACACCAACATCACTTAGTTCTAAATATTTAACCCATAAAATGTCTCAGATAATAATTCAAATACATGTAGTTTTCTTATTTTTTTCTGAGAAAACAGGACTTTGGTGACCATTCACATGAAATATCAAATCCTGTTTTCTCCAAACAAATAAGAAAAAATATCTTGTTCTAATGTCATGATAAACGTTCTAAGGGTTAATTGGGAATTATCATGTGGGAAAACTGACACTATCACATGTCAATGGTACCAACCCAGACATATATATGAAGAGGCTTGCAGAACTCAGTTTGGCCAGACTGTTGGGATGTAAAAGCCAACATGAGAAATATAATAGTTTTGCCACACGCCATCAAGAACATGCATGATACACTTTGGATGCATCTGATTACAATGGGCAGTAGGGGAATGATGTATATTATATATCATATATATATCACAATTGGATTTTTGATTTAACATAGAGGCAACGTCCACATCAGTGGGCCCCCTTCCAGATAGCTGGCTTGCTGCATGCAAGCCAGCTATCTGGAAGGGGGCCTACTGATTTCCTTAACAAAATAAGAAGACAACATATTTTGTGCAAAAGAGGTTATCTGGTGATGTTTAGCCTTTAGCATTCTCTGGGCAAAATCAGCAAGCAAACAGCTGATGATTTTTTTTTATTATTTTACCAGAAAATAGGAGTTAATGTGCTTTATGTGAATTACTATTTTCTGGGAAAAACAAGAACATAAAAACATAGAGTGTTGATATTTTTCCTGTTTCTCCATGAAAATGTATGTTGTGGATACTCATTAGAAGCATGTTGTTAAGGATTTCTAAGAAGGACCCACAACATGTTTTCATGAAGCAATAAGAAAAATACAGTCGACTTTCCTTATCTCGAATTCCAAGGGACTCACTGAAACACTTCGAGATATCCATACCTCGACATATCAGAGTTGAGAAAGTGAGGAAAACAATAAATTGAACAACCAGATTTAACAAATGAATATGTAATTTGACTCCTGAAGTTAGAAATATATATAAAATAATGTGGAAAAAGAGGAGAAATTGCTCCTTAGGAGCAATTTCTCCTCTTTTCCACATTATTTTGTTACCTGTTGTCATAGTTTCATGTTAAAACAAGGACCAGATTTTCACTTCGAGGTAAGCGGTAATTCGAAAAAAGTGAGTTCGAGATAACAAGGTTCGACTGTACTTGTCAGTATACCACTCTTACTCCTATGTAGTGTTTCAGCAAAGATGATTTAGAGTCTGCCCAGTTGCTCTAGTTAATCTTATTTTCAAGGTTACCAGGTCTATCCTTAAGCAATATTATGTGTAAGTAACATTAGGTTGTTTTAGTATATCAATGTTCAGGTTTTACCAAGGTGAAAACGGTGATCATGTTGTTACCTTTAGATTCATTTACATAACTTAGACTTCGACTTGCTGAAATTTATGAAAGACCACTGAAGAAAATTCAAGTTTATTACATGAATAGACAAAGAAGTATACATATATTCTCAAAATTGATCAACGACAGAAGCAAAAAACTGCAGGAACTGCAAACCTAAGGATGAAAGCATTTAATCTTTAGCAGTCCCAAGGCAAACTAAACAGAACAAAAAGACTCTGTTATTTTTTCTGCTTTTTTTTTTCTCTCCAAAAAATAATGCCTAACATTTCAGTCAAATTAACTTCAAAGGAGGCAATCTAAACATTATCAGCCAGCCAGTGAAAAAAAAAATAAAAAAATAAAAAAATAAAAATAAAATGTTATTTGTTGATATTTTATTTACCTTATTACCCTATGCATCGGGACAGACAGGCTTGTGCAAACAGTGTAGACCAAAATCAGGCTCCGAGGTTATAAAACTTTTTCCATGCTCAACTCAACTGATCATGAAATATCACTTAGTCATAAAAATAAAAAATACCAAAAATTTAAAACTTTTTTCATGCTCAACTCAGCTGAGCTTGCTCAGCTGAGTTGAGCATGAAAAAAGTTTCAAAATTTTGTCAGTATTTTAAGAGTTATAAACAAAACAAATTTCATGCTCAGCTGAGTTGAGCATGAAAAAAGTTTTATAATCTCGGGGCCAGATGCTGCATCATGCTACTCATCCAGCAGTTTCTAGAAGCATAAAGAGGTAGCAAGAGACATATTCAAATTTTCAGACAAGTATGCTAAGGATTAAGGTGTCCCAATCTTTATACTTAATCCGGTACATACATGTATATGCAAACATTAACAAATCCGAAACACCCATGGAAAAACCAAAATTAACTTTTAACAGCTAAGACCCAGACTAGCCAGTGTTGCTCTTCTCTGAACAACTTTTATTTTTTAACTACATCCTTCATATGACATTTATTCTATTTCTATTTTTCAGAGAAAATAAGGCCTGACATTACATGTGAATTCATTTACATAAACCCTGCCCCCCACAAAAAAAAAATCTTGTTTTAGAAATGTCGTTAGCAACAATTCTGAATGGTGCTTTAAGGGTTCAGTATCTTCTACATTGAATAGTATAAGATAACAGTGAAGACCCCAACCTGGGCCTAGTTGTTCAAAACTTAATGAAGTTGTTAGCTAATTTGACATTAAAACTTCTATCTTAAAATATGGCAAATACATTGATATTTTTTGTTGAAAAAAAATGTGAGTAGCTTTAGAAAAAGCTACTCAAATTTTTGCAGCAAAAATATCAATGTATTTGAAAATACCTCAGCTACAACAATTAACAACTTTTGCCATTAATGAGCTCATTTAAGCTAACAATGCTTTGAACAACTGGGCCCAGTTTGTTTTAATGTATATAGTGCACTGGATATCGTATAGACCCTAAATATCCAGTGCCCAGTTGTTGAAAGCTAACTATGTCGTTAGTTAACGATTCGTTACAATTTTAATCGAGTGATACGCAAATATGCTGAAATTTTTTGCTGTAAAAATTTGAGTAGCTTTTGCAGTGCAAAAGCTACTCACATTTTTTCAGCAAAAAATATCAGAATATTGTATATTGAATCCGCTAAAATAGTTAACGAAATGACCCTTAATGAGCTCGTTAAGCTAACGATGCTTTGAACAACTGGGCCCTGGACATCTTACCTCCTTACCATACTTCTCTTAACCCTTGCCATGCTGAATAAATAAAGATACCACGCCCATTTCTAATTTTCAGCCAATCAAATTACTTGATCCAGGTTGTTGATAGTAATTCACATACTTAATGACAAACGATGCAGAAGAAGCCAACTGACCTGGATCTACACTATTTGCAAAAGCAGAGCATATCTGGGTTCAGCAAGACCAGGGTCAACATTTGAACAAGCACAGCCCTGCCTTTTTGAATTTCAGAAAAACAGGGTTTTCACCACTGGTAAATAACATCTTTTTGATGTTGTCATAGAGTGCTTTGTTTTGTCTTATCTCTTTAAGTGCTAATCATAATTGCAGCAGACACATTTTTTTTTATTATTTTGTGTGTGTATTATTCTGAGTCTGATTTACTATGAAAAAAAAAAAAAAAAATAAAAATTGAATGTTGTCAGCTTTAATTTTGCTTAGCCCTTCAAAGGTCAATAAACTATCAAATATTACCACACGCCAGAAGGTGTTTCAGTTCAGCATGCCAAGGAACCCTGCACTACTAGAGCAGCAGCGGTGAGAGGAAGTGGCAGTCATCTTCATACCTACTCAGCTCAAGAAAGTTGTCTTTTGGGCGGAGGAATATTGGGTGATAATTCTGGCATAGTTTTTCTTATTTCTACATAAAAACCTATGCTGTGGGTACGCATAGGGTGCTTTTAGTGAGTACCCACAAAATATGTTTTTATGGAGAACTGGAGAAAATTATCCAAGAATTATCACCAAATACCCCTCCTTAACAAGTCCTCTGTTTGAGGTAAAAAGCAAACACTGCTATGTGGATTTACCAATGCCTGGAGCACAAATTTTATCACTGGAATAATTCAGCCACACTACTAGCCAGCAGGCATTCATGCATGACACCTCACTAGTGAATGGCTGGATGTATGTGCCTCTAGATACCATGTCGAAAAAAAAAAACAAACAAAAAAAAAAAAAAAACTAGACCTATTACTAAAGTAGATTTACAACCCAGGAGCCCCATTTTTAAATGATGAAATTGTGAAGGGCCTGGGTTTTGGACTTATTTCTAATGATCATAATTTTGGAGAGAAATACTCAAATATCCAATTTACTAAATTAGTCTTATGTATTGACATATGAGTCTTGTGAATTGACATTTGAAACAAATATCCTGAAAGTTTCAGTGCTGTGACTCTTATAATTAGTGAGAAAGTCCCTAAAATGTTTCTGTTGAAGTTCTCACTAAGGGACCTTTTCGTTTGTCACACACCCTGTCCATGTTAAAGCACTGTGATCTCAGGAGCCATAAGTGAAGAAATAACTATTTAGAATTATGTAATTTCTACAAAGTGTCCATGCTTCAGTTTTCATATGTGCATTTCCACAAGTATTCTGCATCTTACTGTCATAGTTTGATAATTTTTAAGGTTTTAGAAAAGTTGATTTTATTGGAAAATGTCTGTGTTGACATTTCACTGCCTAATAAGGAAGAGTCCATTACTAAATTTGGTCAAGCAGGTAGTGTGGAATTTAATTGACTGTGTAAGGATTTTTAAATTGCTTTTTATACAATATTTTAATTTGGAATTTACATGTTTAATGTTGTTTTTGTGAGAACTGTTTATTTAGTGCATATTTTGGTCATAAAAGCTGTTAATTTTATTGGATGATTACATTAACCTGCTGGGGTTGGCAGGTAGTACTGTGTGTGTATAAAAGCTCAGTTTTTGGGTTGTTTTGATAGGGCGCTGCCTCTGTGACTCAGAAAACCCTGAACTGAAAAAATCTGAAGATCATACTGTAGCTATTCATCAGCATGATCATTTTTGTGGTTTTATGAAAATGTACTGTAAATGTCCTGAAATTTCTAACACTTTATTCTATACTATTTTGGCCTAAATTTTGCTTTTTATGCTGCTGTTTCTTAACATATTTTGTGGAATGACAGTGTAGACCCTGATCAGGCGGCTCCTTTAGGTGATCTGGGTCTGCCCTGTTTGCAAAGGTAATTTTGTCAGACACGTTAGTGTTTGAAATTTTAGGACAGTCACTGTAAATAAAAACTGTAGAAGTAGTTTGAATCCCGAACTTGGATATGCTGACTTAAGTTCCATGGGCAGATAACCGGGGAACGAAAACAAATTTGTCACCATGCTGATGATTTCTTTGAAGTTTTATGAAAATCTAAATATGCAGAAGTAGTTCATGTCATAAACTCACACAGACCAATAAATGTTGCAAGGGCAGAAACAGCAGCAAGGAAAATATTATTTTTATGTCACACAATGCTTTTCATTAAGCAATCCAACTCCATGAAATTTCATGAAAATATAAGGTTTATAACTCCCATTTTCTACCTGTATTGTGTTCTTCATTTCCAAAGACAATCTTTTTGACTTTTATTTTACTACACTGCAGCTGGTGTTAGTGCCATGTGGCGGCCATAAAATGTCTCCCCGTACTTCACCATAGTGCAGATTATATTATCAGGTATCTAATCTGGGTCTACACTGTTTGTTAGTGCCATGTGGCGGCCATAAAATGTCTCCCCGTACTTCACCATAGTGCAGATTATATTATCAGGTATCTAATCTGGGACTACACTGTTTGTCAAGGTTCAGTTTTTGGGATCACTGGGCCCATTGTGATATCTTTGAAAATGGAGTTCTGCTCATGTATGCGCTAGAGGGTGTAAGCAGTGTTGCAAACTTCATTATTGCTTATGAAGAGCCTCAATAAAATCAAGACTCCCATTTTCTATCTGTAATAATGTTCTTTGTTTCCAAAGAAAAGCAATCTTTTTTACTTTTATGCCACAAACTCTGACAGATGGATTGACAGAATAATCCCCTCCCACACTTCCTTCAAGAGGTGTAACAAATGTATGATGTACCTAGAGCTCCAGCCAAGTGCAGTGACTTATTCCAGTATATCAGTGTCCACCAAACAAATGTAAACTAAGTCAAACTGTCATGATACAGACCCTCAAGACCTTCCAGTGACATGTACGTACCATCATTACTCTGCTGAGATACCATGCTAGCTGATGTCTGTAAAGTCTTTTCTTCCTCTCCATCTGTCAGACTCTTGAAGTCCAGGAGAAAACTCTTCTGGTCTACCTGGTAAAGCTGTAGGTTCATTTTTGTCTGTGAAATGAGAATAAAACAGCTCTAGGTAGCAAAGTTACATGGCTTTTTGGAAGGGTGCACACTTTTTTAATGCTTGATTCAAGATAAGGAAATTGATTTTTCTCAGATTATATCACAACCAATGTTCATAAAACAAAAAGCATCCCATATGCGAATATGAGCACTTTTTCATAAACACACACCTTATTTAAATCCTATGTGCAGTATTTGCAAACTTTCAAAGCAAATGTAAGTGTGAACACATCCAACATTTCTATCACAAAAATTACATTGCTTCAAAGTTTTGCAAAGACTGCATGCAGAATATGAATATGCTGTATGTTTATGAATAATGCTCATATTTGAATATGCAGAGTACTTTGTTTTATGAAAATCGGTTGGATATAACCTGAGAAAATTGCAATTTCCTTTCCTTGAATTTTAACATTAAAAAAGTGTGCACTCTTCCAAACAAGAGGACCATGATGGTCCTATATCGCTCACCTGACCAAACAGATTTGCATATTTACTGTTGAAGTTTCAGCCAAGTTCACTGCTCTAGGATTTTTGTATAAACTTTATAGCACTAACCACCCCCACACCCCTCCATCACACCCCCGGCCATGTTTTTTTACAAATCTTGACAACTTGAACTGAATCTTAAAAGAGGGTCACCAAAGGAACATTTCTGCCAAGTTATATTGAAATTGGTCCGGTGGTTTAAAAAGTTTTATATAGCTATAAAGCCCTACGCCCTAACGGCCATGTTTTTTGACGAATCATGAAAGCTTGAATAAACTTTGTAGAGGGTCACCAAAGGAACATTCCTGCCAAGTTATATTGAAATCTGTTCAGTGGTTTCTGACAAGAAGATTTTTAAAGTTTTCTATTTAGATATATAGGGAAAATAAGCCCCACCCCATGGCAGCCATGTTTTTTGACAAATCATGACTGCTTGTACAATCTTGATAGAGGTTCACCAAAGCAACATTCCAGCCAAGTAATATTGAAATCGGTCGTGGGGTATGTGACAATAAGAATTTTAAAATTTTCTATGCAGATATAGATGAAAAATAAGCCCCGCCCACCTGGGGACCATGGTTTCTGACATATCATGAAGGCTTGAACAATCTTGGTAGAAGGTCACCAAAGCAACATTCCTGCCAAGTTACATTGAACTCAGTCCAACTGTTTCTTACGAGAAGATTTTTAAAGTTTTCTATATAGATATATAGGGAAAATAAGCCCTGCCCCCTGGCGGCCATGTTTTTTGACGAATCCAAATGGCTTGAACAATCTTGGTAGAGCATCACCAAAGGAACATTTTTGCAAAATTATATTGAAATTGGTCCAGTGGTTTCGGACAAGAAGATCTTTAAACTTTTCTATATAGATATATAGGAAAAATAAGCCCCACCCCCTGGCGGCCATGTTTTTTGACGAATCCAAATGGCTTGAACAATCTTACTCGAGGATCACCAAAGGAACATTTTTGCAAAATTATATTGAAATCGGTCCAGTGGTTTCGGACAAGAAGATTTTTAAACTTTTCTATATAAATATATGGGGAAAATAAGCCCTGCCCCCAGGCGGCCATTTTTTTTTGAAGAATCCAAATGGCTTGAACAATCTTCCTCGAGGATCACCAAAGGAAAATTTTTGCAAAATTACATTGAAATCGGTCCTGTGGTTTCGGACAAGATTTTTAAACTTTTCTATATACATGTAGATATATAGGGAAAATAAGCCCTGCCCCCTGGCGGCCATGAACAATCTTGGTAGAGGATAACCAAAGGAACATTTCTGCAAAATTATATTGAAATCGGTCCAGTGGTTTCGGACAAGAAGATTTTTTAAAGTTTTCTATATAGATGTAAAGGGAAAATAAGCCCCGCCCCCTGGCGGCCATGTTTTTTGACGAATCCACATGTCTTCAACAATCTTGGTAGAGCATCACCAAAGGAACATTTCTGCAAAATTATATTGAAATCGGTCTAGTGGTATCTGACAAGAAGATTTTTAAAGATTTTTATATAGATATATAGGGAAAATAAGTCCCGCCCCCTGGCGGCCATGTTTTTTGACAAATTCAAAAGGCTTGAACAATCTTGGTAGAGGATCACCAAAGGAACATTTTTGCAAAATTATATTGAAACTGGTCCAGTGGTTTCTGACAAGAAGATTTTTAAAGTTTTCTATGTAGATATATAGGGAAAATAAGCCCCGCCCCCTGGCGGCCATGTTTTTTGACGAATCCAAATGTCTCGAACAATCTTGGTAGAGGATCACCAAAGGAACATTTCTGCAAAATTATATTGAAATCGGTCTAGTGGTTTCTGACAAGAAGATTTTTAAAGTTTTCTATACAGATATATAGGGAAAATAAGCCCCGCCCCCTGGCGGCCATGTTTTTTGACGAATCCAAAAGGCTTGAACAATCTTGGTAGAGGATCACCAAAGGAATATTTCTGCAAAATTATATTGAAATTGGTCCAGTGGTTTCTGACAAGAAGATTTTTAAAGTTTTCTATTTAGATATATAGGGAAAATAAGCCCCGCCCCCTGGCGGCCATGTTTTTTGACGAATCCAAATGGCTTGAACAATCTTGGTAGAGGATCACCAAAGGAACATTTCTGCAAAATTATATTGAAATCGGTCCAGTGGTTTCTGACAAGAAGATTTTTTGAGTTTTTAGTTAAAAAATCTATTTTTAGCTCCTGTGACCTAGATATGCAATGGACCAGAACCATTTGAACAACTTTGAAAGAGGATCAACCAAGGATCATTCCTGTGAAATTTGGTCAAAATCCAATCAGTGGTTTAGGAGGAGATGTTGTTTAAAGATTGTGAACGGACGGACGGACAGACGGACGACGACGAAGACGGACGGTGAGTGTTCACAATCCCTCACCTTGAGCCTTCGGCTCAGGTGAGCTAAAAAAAAAACATGTGACATAGCCACCTTGGATAGAATGTTTTGTTTTTTTTTCAACTAAAAATACTGGGCCCAGTTGTTCAAAACTAACAATGTTGTTAGTTAACATATCGTTAACACTTTGATCATTAAATGTGGCATATATGCTAATATTTTTGCTGGAAAAATAACCTGTGAATTAGATATTATACCGGTACTTGCTAGAACAGTTAACATTTTGACCACAAATGAACTTGTTAAGCTAATGATGCTCTGAACACCTGGGCCCTGGTGTTTTTCTTATTTCTCCACAAAAAAACCATATTTTGTGGAAAAATTAGAAAATATATTTATCTGAATATGCCTGTGTCGCAATGTTGGCAAGGGAACTGAAGTGTCTGGGTGTAGGGGTGGGAACTGTTGCCCTTTTATATTACCAACTCACAGCCTCACACCCCAGACACATTTAAATGATACTACCATCAGTCACATACTGACACTGGTGAGATCAGTTCTAGCTCTTCTTCCTAATGCTGAGTACCAAGTAAAAGAGAAGCAAGTACCAGTTTTACAGTCTTAAGTTTAACCTGGCTGGGCATTGAACCCTCAAGCTCCCGATCCAAAAGTGGATACTCTACCGAGCCAGTCAGACCCATGAATACTCCTCATATCTAGAACAACTTTTCAATAAGCTTACAAAATTAGGAATGTGGTTTAAACTTTAGCAGACTAATGCTACAGTAATAACCCTAAATATTCAGACATTTAACTCATTACCACCATACTTATTTAATTTCTATCTGAAAATTTAAGGCAAATTTAGTAATATTTTATTCAAAACTCTTTTAATACTCCTATTCTTTGAGGATAACATTGTTTTAGTATGCCTGCATTTTAATTTTTTAATACAGAAAATACTGTCTTTATTTACCTGACTACATTTTATCCACATTTCTAACACCCCTGCTCGTGTTGTTCCTTATTTGTCTTTACATTTCTAGCCGTGCTTTATCCAAGGCATTTGAGCATAGGAATTTCGTCGCGCGCTATCAACGGGAAACTAATCCTCTTACTATTGCGAAAGTTGCGTGCCTGGTAACTATGGACACAAGCTTACAATATTGGTCAAAACATTCATATACATAATAAATTATATTAGATCTAATAAGAGAGAAAATGATCTTCGAACATTGCAGTTCTTTGACTTTTTTTACCTGAAGAGTTCCTCTACAGGTTATACCATTCAAACATACTCGTTTTACTCCTTGATGTCATCGTGTATTTGTTGACAATTATCGAAAACAAAAGTGTCGCTTAACATTCTTATTTTGTTGTTTTATATCTGTCCTCCATAGGTCCATCACGGCATTCCAATTTCAGTCGATTTGCAATTCTTTCATGAACACAGGATACAAGTTTTTATGTTTTACATCGTTTTAATATTTTACATCGTCAGCTGATTCGGGTAGGTATCCGCCATTTTGAATGTTCGTCATCGAACCTTGTAACTATGTAACCGTGTGACGTAATGCTTAACAGTTGACGTCAACTACCAAATGGGGAAGTCAAGTAATAAAAATAATCATAAAAGTCAATACAAATCTCATTTATGCAAAACATTCGCTCAGTGAGGGGTGTTAGAAAAGAAATAAATTATTCTGAACCGTGCTCAAATCCCGCAGATAAAGTTGAGTTTGGGTTGTACCCATTTGAACACTCGCTTGCTGCGCTCGCTTGTGCTCAAATGGGTACAACCCAAACTCAACTGTGCTTTATCTTGGGCATTTGAGCATGGTTCGGAGTAATTTATTTCTTAATTGAGCCAGCACATGACAAAACCTGCAATAAGACCTCTGTGACCAGCAAAGATTCAGATCAGCTGTATATCAACCCAGTATGGCAAGGGTACTTGTTTATCCCTCTTTGTACCACCCTCAACATGACCCCATTGAGTTGACTGGGCCCTAAAAACTCAACACAAACGATTATCCCTCTTTGTATAGTCTGGAGGCTGTAGAAGGCGCATGCAATCAGCCATTAGCAAAGACTGATCAGACTGTATGGCTGCGCAGGCTGATCTGAGTCTTTGTTGGCTGCACATCTTATTGTAGGTTTTGTCGAGTGCTGGCTCATTTTATTTTTCCATGCAGTTTAATGGTAAACAGAACAGAGCTTGATTATACATCTCATTATCAGGTATCTGATCTGGGTCTACACTGTTCAAGTTAAGTTTTTGGGTCATTAAGCATTAAAGTGCCGCTTTACATAAGACTATACAGTTTCTCTTGCAAATCTGTCCAAGTACAGACTGCTTAGCATGCAGCAGACAATATTTTGAAAACGATTCCTTATTTTTACCTGAAAATAGATTTTGATATATCATGCAAATTGTATCCTAAGGAGACAATTTGCATGAAATATCAAAGCCTATTCTCTGAGAAAAATAATATCATCAATCTGTTGTCTGCTGAAATCACCTAGTGAGAAGTAAAATAAATACTGAAGGCTTACATATTTTGCGGTAACAGGGTTCTTTCTTCTAACTCTAACATTGTATGGATTTATCACCTTCCACTCCTGTAAATCAAAGAGCAGAGAACAATGCTATTATTAGTTAACTGGACCACAAACACTAACAGGAAGACATGAGGACTGATGATGATGATGACTTAGGGTTTCACATCCCTTTTAAATTCATTTAAATCATATCAAGACAACCAAAGTGCCATATAGTCATGAGCTGAATGCCACCTAAAGCGGAATTTGAACCCAGGATCTCAAGATCAGGCCCCGAGGTTATAAAACTTTTTTCATGCTCATCTCAGCTGAGCACGAAATTTTCTCTGCTAATAAATATGAAAATGCCAACTAAAGTTGGCATTTTCATATTTATTAGCAGAGAAAATGTCATGCTCAGCTATGTTTAGCAAGAAAGAATTTGCAATTGTAAGTAATTTGAGATTTATTAGCAGGACAAAATTCATGCTCAGCTGAGTTGAGCATGAAAAAGTTTTATAACTTCGGGGCCAGAAGTCGGGAGTGCCAACTATTCAGCCATTCAAATAGCACTAATGATTTGGGCCCAGTTGTTCAAAGCGTCGTTAGCTTAACAAGCTCGTTAAGGGTCATTTCGTTAACTGTTTTAGCGGATTCTATATACAATATTCTGATATTTTTTGCTGAAAAAATGTGAGTAGCTTTTGCAGTGCAAAAGCTACTCACATTTTTCCAGCAAAAAATTTCAGCATATTTGCGTATCACTCGATGTAAATTTTAACAATCGTTAACTAATGACGTCGTTAGCTTTGAACAACTGGGCCTTGGTGTTTTACATCCCTTTCAACATTATTAAAGTCATATCAAGAAGATGAACCAGCAATAATGAAAGGCTCCCCAAGGGGAGCAATTCTTTCCATTTAGAGTTGCCCCCTTTTCATAATGGAAACAGAAACAATTTAGACAGAGTTGTCTCCCCTGAAAGAGTATCCATTCCTCTTGAGTCCTTGTAGAAATATATATGAGCTGGACAGTGAGAAATATTGATTGACTGAATTGAGGTTTTACTGCCCAGTCAACCCATTAGGGTCATGTCCAGTAGTTTATCTAACCACATTTTTCTTGGACAGGCTTAGTCCTCTAAGCGGTTAACCAGTTAGTGTGCGTATTCTTTCTCCAGAAACTGATACATGTATCTGCCTTTCTTGAATCAGCTGAAGGGAGAGAATATCATAGAAAATATTTCATGATCAAGCTCCATGAAAGAATGTTGCCAGACCTGGCCAGGATCTAAACCTGTGACCTATTGATAACCAGTCGTGCATCTGACTGATCCACCGTGGCCGGCTCAGTTAGAAAATATACCTTATGAAGTGTGTGGCCATCAAAGACTCTTCTCTAGAGTTATACAACTAAGACATATTATTTTCTTATTTCTCCATACCGTAATTTTCCTGGGCCCAGTTGTTCAAAGCATTGTTAGCTTAACAAGCTTGTTAGTGGTCAAAATGTTAACTGTTCTAGTAAGTACAATATCTAATTCACAGGTATTTTTGCTGAAAAATGTGAGTAGCTTTTGTAAATGCAAAAGCTACTCACATTTTTTTCAGCAAAAAAATTAGCATATATGCCATATTTAATGTTCAAAGTTTTAACAAAATGTTAACTAACAACATCGTTAGTTTTGAACAACTGGGCCCTGGAGTGGTAAAGAAAATATTTACCTAGACACCCCTGTTATTATGCCATATTTCATTAAGATGAATAATTCATGAAGAGACATTAATGCAACTGACTTGTTTTTATTTGTACTGGTAAATACTTACAAAGTCAAGTGTCTTCATAGCTCTGAATACTTCATGCATGATATCCTGGGGCTTGCTCTGTGATCTGATGCCTGCAACAACATTTATAAATTGTCAGGAGAAATATATATATAATACATATTACTGCCGATAAAATCACTATGCCAAGTACATTTTATACAGGAATATCATATCCAAATCTGTTTGTCACTACAATTAATCTATATTATACACTATCACTGGCATTTTTACAGACTGTTCACATAATAACAGAAATGGACCCTAAGTCAGAACACTAGATCAATTCTTTTTTAACCTAAATATATATATTTACTTTTACATAAAAAAACCCTATCCAAGTCTGAAAGTAACATGGCCACTGACAATGTGCTCTGGGTAATTAACATTTCTCATATTTAATAGCAAATGTTGTAATGTGATGACATCACTTAATTAACCCTTACAGTGCCATTCAAAATTGAAGCAATGATATTCTATTTTTTTCCCTCAAGAAAATAAGGCTTGACATTTTATGTGAATCATGAAATGTCAAAACCTTATTTTCTTAAAAAGTTAAAAAAAAACATACACCTTAGAGTATTATCTGCTGCTGATGTGATTGGCCCTTTAAGGGTCAAAATAAAATTACAAGCTGGCTAATGGACCTGTGATAATAACGGGAACCAAGTTACTATTTTCATTGTAATACTAGGGTTTGTCCTCTTGTTCTATTTTTTTTTCCAGTCCTTACTGGTTTGTTCTCATTATATTTTTTTCCAGTCCTTACTATGAACAGGAAATGGCTCTTCAGCAATTAAATAATCACTATGTCCCTGACAAGCGTCATAATTGGCAACCATATATCTTCATAGTCACTTCATATTTTGCAATTCTTTTATTCATTTTTTTCCCAGAAAATAGAGAAAAGACTTCTGAATACTTTGAAACAGGTTTTAGGTCTTTGACATAATTTTCTTTCTTTAAATTTCAAGAAATTACAGGATACAGTATTCTAACACATGGAAATTTGAAAATAGGCAAAATTAAGATCAAGCAATGATATTATAAAATCTACAGCTACTAATATTGGAAAACTAATTCTATACTTATCCAAATAATCCATTGAAACTGCCTATGATGTGCAAATGAAGTTCTGTCTAAACAGCAAACAGTATAGACCATTAACCCTTGTCCTGCTAAACCCGGATATACCCTGCCTTTGAAAACAGTGTAGATCCAGATTAGTTGGCTTCTGAAGAAGCCACTTGATCTGGATCTGCACTGTTTGTCATGAGTATGTGAACTTGTTTCAACAGCCTGGATCAAGTAATCCGATTGGCTGAAAATTAGAAGTGGCAGTGACATCTTAATTTATTCAGCATGGCAAGGGTTAATAAACTGTTACTTAGAAGCAGCCTGAGCTGGGCCTACATAGTTTCTTCATGCGTATCTGTCCAAATATTTAGGTTATTGTACAGTATTATGATTTCAGAAGACTTTTGGTAATTCTGGGATAACGTTTCTTACTAATGCATTGTGGGTACTCATTAAGAGTACCTGTGATGTATCTTTTATAAAGAAATGAAGAAAATTATCCCAGTATGCCTCATTAACAAGTCCTCTGGATTCTGTAAACAAAAGCAATTTACCTAGATGCCACTTAGCTTTCTTTGCTGGGGTCTGTGATTTATTCACCGTGGTTAGGAGTGGATCAAGAGTCTGTGTCACATTTTTCATCTCTGAAATTAATAAAGAAATATTAGTTAATCAAAAAATCATCATTGGCAGGGTATGAAGATTATAAAGTTAATAAGCTGGAAAATATAAGTCAAGGCCATAAAATCATTCCACAGTGTGAATGCTATCGTAAGACAGTCTTGCAGCTGGGCAGTAATATACCTAAACAATAGGGCTGATAAATATCAGTAGACACCGGAATTTAGGGCATATAATGTGAGAAAGAAATGCATAATGAGTTGTCAGTCATATAGTTTGTCAACAATGGAACTAATGGTATGATTAATGTAAAATTAAAGTCAGTCAACCATGAATATTAATGAAGGCCATTAAACCATCCTGTAGTGCTAGAGTCTGCTGTGCATCATATAGTATGGTATATGAATATATATTGTTCCCGTATTCCGCGTTAGTGGCCTGAGATGTGTCATTTTCAAATAAAGTTTATGTTCTGTTCTGTTCTGTCTATCTTATGAATGAAGGGCATAATTTTATGAAGTCTGATGATTATCAGAAAAATGAGGCTAAATGCTAGGGCTGACATAATTAAGCACAAATTGTCCCTGAAATGCAGGTCACAGTTCAAACATGTTGCTGCTATTCTTGAGAGCATATCTAGTAGTAAGGGTATGCCTAGTGCAATGGCCACAGCTGATACCATTTGTGTGAAACAGAACCATTTACTAGGTTTAATGCAAACTGGATGGATTAGTGGAAAATTGAACACCTGTAGCACACCAGCAGAACAGGTGTGACAAAAATGAGGAACATAACATCTGAGCCCTTTGAAATTAATCCTTTCAGTCCTCCAGACTTATCAGATATGTTTGCAAACAGCGTAGATCCAGAAGAGACAGCTCACAATGAGCTGTCACTTTAGGATCTACACTGTTGCCCATTCTGTTGTTTTTTTTTTTTGTTTTTTTTTTCCACTTCCAAAACTTGAGGGAGAACTGATTAACATACCATAATGAGCCTAAGTATTGGGACATTTTATCTACTTGATATTGCTGTCCTAATATTTGAAATAGTCCATTCTAGACCCCACTGATATTGCTGTATATCTAGCAAACAGTGTAGACCCTGATCAGACACTGCATTCTGCGGCGTCTGATCTGGGTCAAGACTGTTGCAAAGGCCTATCTGTTCCAATACACTACAACCTCTTTATGACACGGTTCATTATAACACGGTTTTGGATATAACACAGTTCAAAGATGGATCCCAAAAATGTATAGATTATATAGAAAAATGACCATAAATGGTCATTTCTCTATATAATCTATACATTTTTGTTTGGATATAACACGGTTGTTTAACTAACAGGGTTTATGCTATGGACCCCGACAATAGTGTTATAAAGAGGTTGTGGTGTACTTAGGGTTATTACGGTAGATCATTCTGAGGAAATAAGCAGATGATAAGTGTGCACAAAAATTAATAAAGACATACTTTCTGGGTGAACAAAATTTAAAAGTCAAACTGATTATTTAAATACAGTTTTTACATAAAATTGACCATGCTACACATGATCAGTACAGGTCTGGTTCATTTTTGTGTAAATATGCAGTCTAATTTTGGCCTAAATTATTTGCTGTCAAGATCTGTGAACAATATCCCATTAAAGACTGAATAAACTCTCCCACACTATTTATTGGAAGAGTCCATTTTCCATTTTAGATATGTCAGGCTATATCATCTAGATATTCCTAAAGAAAAACGGCTGAAACATTTGCAAACAGTGGCGACCCAGATCAGTCACTGCATTCTACAGCATCTGATCTGGGTCTGCACTGTTTGCCAGTTACCCTTTTAGCGTCTCCAGTCTTCAATGGGTTAATTCTTAACCCATTTATGTTGAATGGACTCTTTCTACCACAACTCTTTTCCTATAGCAGGATGTCTGATTAGTTTTTTTTTATTACTATGCTTTATAGAAATCCTTGTAGTTAATGCGAATTGTTTAGAACCTGATCAGATGCTGCATTCTAATTTGGGTCTGCACTGTTTGCCAATTACCCTTTTGTGGGTCTCCAGAATAAAACGGATTAAAGTAAACAGACTGTTCAGGCTTATCTGGACCTATGCTAATCATGTACATCTTAATCCTTGTCCTGCTGAATAAATTAAGATGCCACACCCATTTCTAATTTTCAACCAATTAGATTACTTGATCCAGATTTTGTATATAAATTCACATACTAAATGGCAAACAGTGTAGATCCAGATCAGTTGGCTTCCTCAGAAGCCAACTGATCTGGATCTACACTGTTTGCAAAGGCAGGGTATATCCGGTTCAGCAGGACAAGGGTTAAGGCCAATTCCTACTTGGAGGGCTCACAACTCACCTGGCATTCTTTCAGGGTGTGGCTTGAGTGGGCTGCTAGCCTGTAATTATACAGAATACTGAGTAACAAGTGTCTACACTGGTCATTCAGGCATAACCATATTTACCCTAAATATTTGGACACTATAACGTTATCCTTAACATATATCTCCATAAACTGGAACAAATCAATTTTACTAGTTATTGATGTTCAAAACTGCTGGATTATGTGTTCTGGGTCTACATTGTTTGCTAAGACCTGTCTGTCCAAATATTTAATGTAAATATGGCATATTGCTCAGTTCATGGAAATCAGTAAAAAATGATAATTCTTTTAAAATGATGATCAACTTTAAAATGTTGAAAAGTGTGCAATTAACCCTAAAGTGTCAGTAACAAATGCAGCAGACGACATTTTGAAATATCTTTATTTTTTTTTCAGAGAAAATATGCTGTCATTTCATGTGAATCATCTGCCTAGCAGAGATGATTCACATGAAATGCCAAATCTTATTTTCTGCAAAAAACAATTAAAATAAACAATTAGATTGGCATCTGCTATAATTTTGCTTGGCACTTAAAAGCTACAATTTTGCTTGGTGCTTAAAGGGTTAACAATCAACTATAGTTTTTGCCATTCTGCTCCACATTGATCCACAGCAATGGCTTGGGATCCAAGCAAACATGATGATAACAGTGTTTTATATCT
Source organism: Anodontia alba (assembly GCA_964016985.1). Taxonomy (NCBI): domain Eukaryota; kingdom Metazoa; phylum Mollusca; class Bivalvia; order Lucinida; family Lucinidae; genus Anodontia; species Anodontia alba. The sequence goes on along the minus strand of OZ024825.1, from coordinate 96,979,453 downwards.
GTTTCAACAGTAGTTAACCCTTAAACTGCGAATCACAACAATTGTCGTCTGCTTTGTCATCTGCTTATGATTTTAAAGTCATTTTTGCAAACAGTGTGGACCCAGATCAGACTGCTCCTCTAGGAGCAGTCTGATCAGGGTCCACACTGTTTGCCTGTATGCAAAAATCGGTTTGAAAAGTTTGCAAGAATATTCAGCAGACGACAATTGTCATCTGCTTTGTCATCTGCTTGTGATTTTAAAGTCATTTTTGCAAACAGCATGATCAGGGTCCACACTGTTTGCCTGTAGGCAAAAATAGGTTTGAAAAGTTTGCAAGAATATTCAGCAGACGACATAAACAGAAGACATTTTCAGATGCAGGTTTTTTTTTTTAATTTTAAGGGTTAAGTTGGTATGTCGAGATGATGGAAGGGTGATAATAGAAGGCTCTGTGCATTGAAGCACTGTGCACTACATTGTAATGAGATGAATTTCACATTCACCTACTATTTTCGATAATGTACAATCTCCAGTTAACAGTAAAATGACTGTCATATTTCATGAATTCAATATGAGATTTTTTGCTTTGTGTAGATCTCTCTAGTCATTTCAATACTCACCACCTCTGGGAGCCGCTCAAGTAGGTCAAAGTAATTAACACAGGAAAATAATCACTTTACTGTTTTCATGTAATTATTATGTGTTTAACAAGACACTTCCTGTCATGGAAGTCTTATGACACCATTTCTGCTGTAATACAGGTTCTGTATGTACCTTTAGAAGACTTAATTAACCCTTGTTCTGCTGAAACCGGATATACCCTGCCTTTGCAAACAGTGTAGATTCAGATCAGTTGGCTTCTGAAGAAGTCAACTGATCTGAATCTGCACTGTTTGCCATTTAGTTTGTAAATTTATATCAACAATCTGGATCAAGGAATCCGATTGGCTGACAATTAGAAGTAGGCGTGGCATCTTAATTTATTCAGCAGGACAAGGATTAAATAATCCAAGCTTCCATTTCGATCCTAATGCCTGTTTGCATGTCCTATTGCATGCTGTAATTTATAACTGATAATAAAATGATTAAACCAAAGCCACTTGCTATTTGTATTCTCAATATTGTGACACCTCAACTCCTTACCATTTGAACAAGTCCATTTTACTACCTGTTGATGTGTCTAAAAACTGCTGAATGAGTGTCAAACAGTGCTGACCCTGATCAGATGCCGCATTCTGCTGCATCTGATCTCAGTCTACACTATTTGCTAAAACCTATCGGATATTTAGGGACAATACTGACAAACTCAGGATTAATATAGTAGTTTTTACCTGAATTATACATATTTTAAATAACAAGCGCTCAATGTGTAAATCGCAAATGTTGGGGAAAATTTTTTAACCCAGTTTTATGACTTTTCTTGTGCATTATATTTTTGCAAGATGCACATTATTGTGTAGAATGAAGAAATATTAGAAATTAACAGTTTATGATTAGTACATATGTTAGAATACACTGTCAGACAACTTTTCTTGCAATAGTCTAAATCATAGCTCCAGATAAAGCATTTTTTATCTGAAAAGTACTAATTTTTTTCTTATTTCTACTCAACACATATGAGGTGCTTCTAATGAGTACCCACAACATACGTTTTCATGAAGAAATGAGAAAAATATTATGTGGGTAAGGGAACAATCTAAAAGTTCATTCTGACAGTATAATCTCATTTTTGTGCCTAAAAATGAAATTTGTAAATCATGCCTGTGACACCTGATATAGTAAACACAATTTAAAGCTCTTTAACCTTTATCCTGCTAAACCTGGATATACCCTGCCTTTACAAATAATGTAGTTCCAGAACTGATCTGAATCTTCACTGTTTGCCATTAAGCATGTGAACTGATATCAACAATCTGGATCAAGTAATCGTATTGGCTGAAAATTAGAAATGGAGGTGGCATCTTAATTTATTCAGCATAGCAAGAGTTAATACAAATATTTATTGTGTATATAGGTTTTATAGGGGTAGGTATGCTTCAGTGCAAGTCAGTATCTCCAGAAATGAGGCAAATACAGTTGAATCTCAATAACTGGAACCTCTTTGGGACCAAGAAAATTTGTTCGAGATATGGGTAGTTCCAGCCACTGAGGGTTACTCATGACTCTATATCAGGAAGCAAATGGCTATAATTCAGGGAAATCTTTTCGATCTTCTATACAATAATAGTATGTTGAGTGAACTCAAAAGTGAGTTCAAACTAGACAAAGTGCCCAGTGGGGCATGTATACCCCTGATCAGAGCTACTGCCACTTTTTAAAGAGCACAAAGTATGTAGCTTTGACTCTGGAGATGGCAGTTGTATGCTGTATGTTATAACACTGAAAGAATTCAATCACACATGATGTGAAGCCCTTGACCTCAAAGGTCAGGAACAGGTGCAGGGATTGAGCTAATTATAACTTTGGCCCTATAACTATCACCATAGACCAGTGAAATCAATCAGTCTTTATAATATAAGCAAAAATGACATTTGTATGAAAAGTCTGTTACCTTGACTTAAAAGCCATACCCCAGCTTGGGGATGGTGGTGAGAAAAACTTTAGACCTATATATACCATCATGCTTAGTATTAATGAAACCAACGAAAGGGTCTTCATAATATAGCTATATAAATTTTAATGAAAATTTTAATGTGACCTGCCTACTCAATGTCCTCTATATATTGGTAAAGTATCACAAAAATATCTTAAAGAATTTTTAGAGTTATTGCCCACACAAGATTTAAATAACCAAGGGCAAAAACTGCTGAATGGAGTTGGTTAGAGGGTCATTCTTGAATATGATATGCCTATTCGATGTCCTCTACATACTGGTGAAGTATCATGAAAATATCTTAACGTGTTTTAAAGTTATGGTTTGCACAAAATTTTTACAATTTTGGAGACAAGGGGATATGGACCAAGTCAGACAGAGTTGTCTTTCTTGTACCCGACACACCTACCAAATGCTACAACCTGACAGAGTTTCATGAAAATAACTCAAAGGGTACTTAGGAGTTATGGGGTGCACAATAATGCGTTTATGGACAGACAGATGGACGGATGGATGGATGGATTCCAAGCGGATAGCCATATCCCCAAAACCTATCAGTAGGAGGATAACAAAATTCAACAAAAGGTCTTGATGGTATAGCTATATAAACTTAGATGCAAATTTTTTTACTTTTATAGGAAATTTCTGTGACCTTGACCGGGATGGGGATCATTCTGTGTAAAACTCTAGACCTATATCTACCAACATGTAAAATACATGTATAAATGAAATTCCTCAAAGAGTCTTGATAGTATAGCTATATAAACAGAAACACAAAAATTTTGACTTTTTTTTTTATGAAAATTCTAAGTCCGTAACCTTGACCCCAAGGTTATCCCCGGGATAGGATTCATGTTGATAAAAACTTAAGCCCTATATCTACCATCAGGCCAAATATGAATGAATATCAAAGAGTCTTCATAATATAAGGTCTTATAAACTTTAACGTAAAAACTTTGACCCTAAGACAAAAATAAAGTATGAACGAATAATGCTTCAACGGACGGACAGAGGAACAGATTCCTTGCTGATAGCTATATCCGCTCAACCTTTCAGTTAGGGGATAATGAAATTTAATTGACGATATGGCTATATAAACTAAAAAGCAAAAATTTTTACTTTTATATGAAAATTCTAAGTTTGTAACTTTGACCTCAGTCACACCCAGGGTGGGGATCATGCTGAGTAAGACTCTAGGCTGATATCTATCAACATGTCAAATATAAATGAAATTCCTCGAGGGTCTTGATGATACAGCTATATAAACTTCAACACAAAAAACTTTGACTTTTTTATGAAAATTCTGTGACCTTGAGCCCAAGGTCACCCCCGGGGTGGGGATGGTACTGATAAAAACTTTAGACCTATATCTACCATCATGCCAAATATGAATGAAATCCATCAAAGGGTCTTCAAAATATGAGGTCTTATAAACTTTAACGCAAAAACTTTGACCCTATGACGGAAAGACGAACAAACGTACGTACGAACTAACGAACGGAAAAGCGAAAAACTATATACCCCCTCATACTTCGTATGTCGGGGGTATAATTAGCCATGGTAAACAAGCCATCGGTGTTTGAGCTATTGAGGTTCGACTGTAGATTAATTCTAGGTTCTGGGACAGATTGTAAGTACTTTCAAACCAAGGTTTGTCTATATACAAGGTCAATAGTGAAAGTATTCTCCTAAATTGCAATCATATTTCATCATTTTCTAATTGTTTGTTCTTTTTCTCATGCTACCTGATCTGACAGGTTTCTGTGCAGACAGTACAGAACCTAACTCACCATACAGCTGCAGATAAAAACATTTTTTCAATCAAAAAGTATGAATCTTTTTCTTTATTCTATACAAAAACATTCTTGCAGGTACTCATCACTACCCTTACTTTGCACTCATTTCCTTTCAACTTTTTAAGTAACTACAGCAAACTCCAGTTTGTCACCTGATCACTGTTCTGTGCAATTCACTCATCATGAAAGATCCATTTATATGCCAGCTTATTTATTGAGATACTGATCCACTTATATGCCAGCTTATTAATGAGATACCAACTGTGAGTGTCCGAATAAAATCACTAATAAAAACGTAAAATGGTAATACCCCACTACTATCATTTCAAGGGCAGATAACTCTGTCAAAAATTCATGAAATTTGCCCATTAGCAATCCCAAAGCAGATCTCCATAATATCAATGCGCATAGCAAGTTTGGTAAATTTTGTTTGTGGAGATTTTACAGCCCAGTCAACCCAATGGGGTCATGTTGACTGTGGTCAGTTTACCTAACCACACTTTTGCAGGACAGGCTTAGTCCTCTAAGTGGTTAACAGGTATTGTGCAGTCTTTTGCAAAAAACTGACAACCGCCCTTCTTGAATCAGCTCAGCAAGTTTGGTGAAAATCCACTGATATTTTGCTCAAGTTATTTTCTGGAAACAAACATCCAGATGCGTCAAACAACTCTGTCAAAAATTGACGAAAATTGCCCATTAGCAATCCAAAACCAGACCTCCACATTATCAATGCAAAACCAAGTTTGGTGAAATTCCATTGACATTTATTCAAATTATCATTTGGAAACGAAAATATGAAATGTCACGGGCAGATAACTGATAAAAAATTGATGAAATTTGCCCATCAGCAATCCCAAACCAGATCTCCACAATATCAATGCACATACAAGTTTGCTTAAAATCCATTCACATTTACTCAAGTTATCATCCGGAAAGAAAATGAGGACAGACAGATGTACGACAGACTGACGGATGAACAGACACATGGACAACCAACGTGATACCATAATACCCCACCACTAATGTGTGGCGGGTTATAAAAAATGATTTTCATGCCACTCAGGTAAAGGTACCACCCCAACTAGAAGAAAGTTCAGCAGGATAAGGGCTAACATGCTGGCTTGCAAAAAAAAAAAAAATGGGCAAAGTGCCAAAAGTGAAAGCAGAAACAAAGAATAATTTTATGAAGCATTATTATATGCACTTTTTATCCAGTTATGCTTAATGTCCTTTAAGGTGGACTGGCAAACAGTGCAGACCCAGATCAGAATAATGCGGCATCTGATCCAGCTCTGCACTGTTTGCCATTAAACTATATTGAACAACCATAGTATTGTGAAACCCTACTATGAATACTTAATAGATCAGTCCAACATCTATGATGAAAAAATTCACTGGGCATAAATGGGTTAAAATGCGAGCCATTTCAAATGGAAATCAATCCTAAGTTGTATAAGATCAGAAGAGAAACAGATCAACCTGTGTATTTGTACAGTCTAAACAGAGTCCAACCCATCCCCTAACATAATATGCAGACAAAGAAGATACCGTATTTGTCCTAATTACCGCACTGTGCGTTTAAGTTTTTCAAAATTACTGGGAGAAAAATGTAGTAAACTGTCTTCTTAATGAGGGCACACTTTAAAGTAATATGAGTAGAGGATTTCCTGATTGGCGTATTTAATGCTGCTTATGTAACATGTGTTCTGATTTTCTCTGTAAAAAGCATATATTGTTGGTATTCATTTAGACCACCTCGACAAGTTTATAAAAGCATATGTTGTGGGTACTCATTTGAATTGCCTCGACTTGTTGAGGCAATTCAGATGAGTACCACAACATATGCTATTATAAAGAAGTAGATGATATTACACGGACTTCAATCTGAATCCTACGAAATTGCTTGACTGTGTGCTTATTGGGGTGTGTGCGGTAATTAGGTCGAATACGGTAATATGTGTATTAAGAAGATATTATATATAGCCAGCAGAGACCCTTGTCAGATCACAGAGATTGTTGATCTGGGTCTACTTTGCTTTCGTTGTCTTTCAGAAAGTGATTTTTTTTTTTTTTTTTTTGGAATGGCACTTTACTCAGAAGAAGTAAATTTGCCAAATTTTGTCATGATTCAAATGAAAAACTTTTGTTATCATTACCTGTGGAATAAAAACACTTTTATTCAAGTAGTCATTGGTTTTAAAAAATTATAATATTGTAGTGAACTATCATCAGTTAAAGTCAGAAAAGTAGAGGATATAATGTTTTCAAATACAAAAAAAAATCAAAAAAAAAGAAAAAAAAAAAAAGAAAAGAAAAGAAAAATCACTTTACTGTAGAAATTATTGAGGTCAGACCATCTTTTGGACATAAATTTTATTTTTCAATGTTTGGATATAAATTTTATTGCAAGGTAACAATTTGAGAAGACAGCTACAAAACAGGAAGGACATATGGATTCTAACATTTGTTTGTGTTGAGGTTTTACGCCCCAGTCAACCCAAAGGGGTCATGTCGAGCGCAGTCAGTTTACCTAACCACACGTTTACTGGGCAGGCTTAGTTCTCTAAGCGGTTAACCAGTATTGTGCACATTCTTTTGCCAGAAACTGACAACTGCCCTTCTTGAATCAGCGGGAGAGAATGACTGTAGAAAATATTTCATGATCAATCTCCACGAAAGAATGTTGCTGACCACAGTGGGGGTTGAGCCCGTGACCTCCTGGTCTCCAGTCGGACGATATAGTTTCTAATAAGATATTGTGAATCAGGACAAACTATTTAAGGACTTAGACTGGCAGCATATGCTATGAAGCTGACTACTACCTGGAATGGCTCATATAAATATGTGATGGAATGTTCTTTAATGCTTGGCATGCTGTGTAAAAATTTTAGCAGACAAATTTAAAAAAAAAAATCTTATTTTTTTTCCAGAAAATAGGATTTGAGATTTCATGCAAATTGTCTCCTGAGGAGACAATTTGCATGAAATGTCAAACCTATTTTCTGGGAAAAATAAGAAAAATATCATCAATGTGTCATCTGCTGAATTTGCCTATAGCATGGCAAGTGTTAATGTGTATTCTTAACCCATTTATGTTGAGTGGACATTTCTACCACAATGCTTTGGACTGGTCTATTTCCAATAGCAGGGTGTCTGGTTACTGTGTTTTATAGAAATTTCTGTGTTTAATGCAAACAGTGCATACCCTGACCAATAGCCATGTTCTGTAGCATCTGATCTGGATGTGCACGCTTTGCCAATTATCCTTTTTCGGAGTTTCTCAACTAAAATCAGTTAAAATATGCATAAAAATCTTTTTCCTGAATACAATCGGAAAGTCCCAAAAACATAAGATGTTGACCTGGAAACAAGTAAATGTCCTAAAATTTCATAAAGCAAAGTTTTTGATAAAATGCCATATGCAAAAAGTGCAGGCCCAGATCAGGGTCTACAATGTTTGCCATACCAGTAAGTATTTTAAGATACAATAGTATACAAATCCAAATTTAGGCCAAAAATGTATGGAATCAAGTGCTTGAAATTTTAGGACATTTACCGTAAGCTAAGCTGTAAATGTCCATATGCAATAGCAAGCTATTAACTAAACTACCGGTATATGCTTTTCTAATAGCCAGTATATGTGCTATTTTGTATATTTATATTACTGACAACTCCTTGATATGTACTACCAACTAGACAATGAGCTATTTTATGTTTATAATTACCAACCAGTCCATGAACTATCAGCCAAAATAATGTATTTCATGCAACTCATGTCAGAATCAATAAATAAATGCTTATTACTCTTGCTGTTGCACCTGCTTCTGACATTCCATTTTCCATCCATCTGTTTGTCTGTCCATCCAAGTTTTTGTCTATCAAATTTCTGTTAACCCTAGCATTCAAGTCCATTTCTGAATAACTATTACACTTACTATCTGTTTACCTGGCAGACACTTTCTCTCTAACATGGACTGAAACAATGCTGTATCATTTTATGATCATGACCTATTTTTCATGGTCTAACAACTTTGCCATTTATGTGTAAATCCTAGCATTTAGTTCCACTGCTGATTGGCTGTAACTGCTACAATCATTTAGCATAGCAAGTGATTTCTCCCTTACAAGAACTCAAACACCGCAGTGATCCTGACCTGTATTTCCCAGTTCAATGACTATCATTTTTTGCATTAACCCTAGCATTTAGCTCCATTTCTGATTAACCATATGACCTTTAGTCATCAAACCTGGCATGTATTTCCTCCCTGAATGGGACTGACACTGTATGCTTTTGTGACCACTTCCGTCTATGGAATACAAGTTTAGTCACCTTGACAATACGAAGTAAACACATGTCAAGTCAAAGGCCTATTAAGTTTCCATGCCATTGCTGAGCTACTGACAGCTAGTCCATGAGCTAATGCATACATGCTATTATAAGTCTGTCAGCTTTTAAGTTTATATGCTATTAATAAATCCATGTCCTATTAAGCTTGTACTGACAAAGCCATGGGCTTTTACATGTTTGCTTGCTCTGTCAAGTTTATATTCCATTGATATACTGAACTAGTCCATGAACTATTCCAATGTATACATGCTATTGCAAGTCTGTCAACTTTTAAAAGTTTACGTGCTATTAATAAGTCCATGTCCTATCATAAGGGTGTATGTTACTGAAAAATCCATGAACTGTTGAAAGTTTATTTATTACTGACGTCCATGCTATCAACATATCTAAACTATTGAACTTTGTATGTTTCTGTCAAGTCAGAGGCCTATTAAGTTTCTATGCCATTGATGAGCTAATGACAGCTAGTCCATGCGCTACAAGGGTCCAGCAAAAGTTTTGTCACTGGGTTCTGATTACTTCAGTGCTACGCTTTATCAAACATATTTTTATTACAAACCTTCAAAGTATTCTCCCTTTACTGAAACACATTTTTGTAACCTTTTTACCCAGTCGCGAAAAGCAGATAAATAGTCTTCCTTTGGTATCTGTTGGAGACACCGATAAATGGCGCTGCCAAAACTTCTAGATGTATACTTATTTCCAGAAAGCATTATCTTAAGCCTTGGAAATAAAAGAACACAGGGATTCAGGTCAGGTGAATAAGGTGGATGGTTTAAAACTTTCACCTTTTCAGAAGCAAAAAAAGACTTAACAACCTCACACTTATGAGACTTTCTTCAGTACAGAATTCTTGTAGAATCGGCCAGTGACTGTATGACCTGATGGACAAGGCACTTGAACAACTGGCCCACTTGAATTAAAGAAAATTGCGTATAACATCTTTTTCAAACTTATGGTTCTCTTGGCAATACATGGGCATTTTTGGCCTCCATTGCTTATTATCAGCCCTTCTTTGTGGCTCAAACATGTGCACCCAGGTTTCATCACCTGTTGGCAAGTTAGAAATAATCCGACTATTACAGCCTTTGTATGTTTTCAAAAGTTCCCGGGCACATTTAACCCTCTAGTGCCCAACCATAGAAAGCATTGTCCAAAAACTTTCATATTACCCACAGTGACTTATTTTTGGAAGTATATTACAAAACTACATTTGAAATGTTTGGGAGGTCAAAGGTCATGGAGATACTTATGTATCATATATGATACATTGGGCATTAAGTGTTCCCAAGCAAGGGTGAATAACTCCAGAATAAAAAGTCTTTTAGGATTTACAGTATTTGTGCCTTCAATATTTGCATTTTTTAAAAAGATTCTTTTGGAAAATACATATTGTTTTTCTCTAAAAATGTCGTTGGCAGGGCAATTTTCATTTTGAGCAAAAATTTTGCCCAGTGTATCATATTATGATACATCCAACTTTTTTCACTTTGATGGTTGAAAAAACATATTTTAGGTTAAATCATAGACTAATCAACTGTATTTTCTTATGACCTCACATCTTGACATACTTTATAGCATTAAATATCAACAATATATTGAAATATCCAGGTCACGGTACCAAATATATGTCATGTATCATATATGATACGCGGGGCACTAGAGGGTTAAGGCGTTGTGTCTTTTGCTCCTCAGTGAGCAAATGAGGTACCCACCTAGTGCAAACCATTCTCAAGTCCAAATGCTTTTTCAGAATTGTTTGCACACTGCCTTTTGATATGCCAGTACAACTAGCTATATCTTTGACAGATAATCGCGCATCCTGTTCGACCACAATCTTTACAGCACCGATGTTAGCCTTAGTAACAGAGGTTTTAGGCCTTCCAGGACGGATATCATCTTCAACAGAAAATTTCCCAGCTTTAAAAGCTTTAACCCACCTAAAAACTGTGTGCACTGAAATAGTCTGAGGTCCATATATACCACACAATACATTAAATATTTGCTTTGAATCTATATTAAGCCTAATGCGGCATTTAATATAGCTACGAATTTCAGTCTTCTGGTCCATGTTCCAATGTAACAAGTAAATTGGTCAGTGTATATGACTGCATCTATTTCAAATTGAAATAACTCTGTCAGTTGGAAAGCAATTTGCACGAAATAAATGGGTATCGTTAGCTATTCAACACACCATTCAAGTGTAGTGAAGCATTTTAAAATATACCTGGGATAAAACTGAGAAAGCCTATTAGTGACAGAACTTTTTGCAGGACCCTCATATTCCAATGTGTTATTGCAAGTCTGACAGCTTTCGTAAGTTTACATGCTATTAATACAGCCATGTTTTATTAAAAGTTTGTATGTTATTGACAAAACCATGGGCTATTAAATGTTTACTTGCTGTTGACAAGTCCATGCTATTGACAAGTCCAAGCTATTAAAGTTTGTGTGTTATTACCAAGCTGATGGACTATTAAATGTTTCTATGCCACTGATGAGCTACTGAAAGCTTATCCATGAGCTAAGCAAATGTATTAATGCTATTGCAAGTCTGTCTGCTTTAAAGTTTACATGCTAAAAATAAATGTAATTTTTTGCATTTGAGTTAATTTCCCTTGTTGAACGAAATGTCAGCTAGGTTTCGCTAGTAAAAGTTTGGTGCCAAATAGACACGTGAGAAGTGCTGATCGTTAGCGGCCATTCAGCTTTGGACAGTGTGGCAGTTAACATCACTTTAACTTTATAATTGGAGGAATTTCATATAACTGATTATTATGTATTTGAAATCTACATGCTTTAAGCTTAAGGATAGAAAACAACCGAACATGCTGACATCATAACTTAAGTTAATAACATGACATGATCTGTTTTCCATGTCAAGTACTATGTCAACATGTTTAGTACTGCTATCCAAGTACTCCATTCAGTCTTTTGTTTCAAGGCAATAATAATACATGTTATTTTGAAATTGATCAGTGTTGAGTTGTTTCTGGTAAGGGTTTAAAGAGATAGTTTTCGGCTGTCATCGAAATAAGTGCTTTTGGGAAGTCCATGTCCTATTAAAGTTTAGGCCAAAATAAAAAATATTAGATTCTCTGGCACTTTTTTAAAAAAATAGATGCAAGCGGGAGGCTTTTTATTTATATTTTTACTTTTCCGGTTGGGTACCTTCTTGGACATCTGAGTTTGCTTGGCTAAACAAAATGGCGGTGGTTTTACCTGAAGTATCTAAAATGCAAGTTTAAAGTCTTAAACAACATAAACAGATCATAATTTACCAATTTTGTTTTGCAACTAAGTAAGAATGCTGTATGTTTGTAGTCTAGATTGCAATTTGATTAGAAATGATTCTCATACAAGCGAGAAAAATCCAGTGTCACGTGTTATCGTGGGTTGTAAAAAAACTTACCACTGAAAAAAATCATATAAGCAGGACCTTTTGGATAGATGCAGCAATGCCTGAGAATCTAACACTTTTTTTTGGCCTTATTGACAAGTCCACCAGCTACTAAACATTTCCATGCTATTCATGGGTTACTGAATATTCCAAGAGCTATTCAAATAATACAGATATTATTGCAAGTCTGTCAGCTTTTTTAAATTTACATGCTATTAATAAATCCGTCCTATTCAAAGTTTATACAATACTGACCACTCCAGATGCCTTTATAAAATTGCATTTAAAGTAGTGGTAAAAATACTTCTGTCTGTGGGCAAGTGATTAAATGTTCTGGCATATATGTGTTGCATGCCTAAAAGCAGTGCAGATTATTAGCATGCTGTCCTGGGCACACTTCTCCGGTAGTATTATCGTGACCAATTACATTACTTTCCAGTAAAGCTGCACATTTCACTGGGTAACATAAATTTTAGATACTTTTGTGCTGACACTGGGATAGCTCCAAATAAGGCACCTTTTTCAACTGGAAATGACAATATTTTTCAAATTTCTCCAAGAAAACATAAGTTGTGGAACTCATTAGAAGTGCCTTCTAATGAGTACCCAAAATGTGTGTTTTCATGGTGAAATAAGAGAAAAATATACACCTGGATACTCCTTTTATCTGGGGCTATGCAAGCTCCAAACAATAGTCAGAAAAAAAAAAAAAAATACTTAAGAAATAATGTTTTCATGTAAGAACAAAAACAAAATAAAATTATTCATAAGTCTTGATAAGGCACATTTTTCAACCAAAAAGTATCTATATTTTTCTAATTTCTTGACAAAAACAAGTTGTGGGTACTCATGAGAAGCGCCTCGGTGAAGCGCTTCTCATGAGTATACCCACAACATATGTTTTCGTCGCGAAATAAGAAAACTATCTACCTGATACCCACTCCTATCTAGACCTATGATTATTTATGAAAAAAAAAAAAAAAATGTAGCAAAGAATGAAGAAAACAAAAAAGATAATATATTTAGCCAAAAAAAGAAGATTTTTTTCTCTTCCAAGCAACTATTAAGATCCTGAAGTGTGCCCATATTATAGCTCTAGCAACAGACAAACATTAAAAGCATTAATAATTCTCACCCGTGGAGAGCCGGGAGCAGTAAAAGTGCCACTACCCAGCTTTGAGAGATGGCTCTTCTAGGAGAAAAGGTCAAAAGAAGACACAAAAAAACATCTTGCACTCAAACAAGCAGTTTACAGCAAATAATAATAATAAAAGAGCCACATTTAACCCTTAAAGCGCCAAGCAAAATTGCAGCAGACGACATTCTAAAAAAAAATATTTTTCTTAGAAAATAAGCCTTGAAATGTCATGTGTATTGTCTGCTTGACTGATGATTCACATGAAATGTCAAGCCTTATTTTCTAAGAAAAAAATTGAAAAATAAATTTAAAAGTGTCATCTGCTGCAGTTGTGATTGGTGCTTTAAAGGGTTGACCATTAAAGCATCAATAACAACAGCAGCAAACAACATTAAGATTTTTTTTTTTCAAGACAATAAGGGTTTGCATTTCATTTTAATCATCTGCTAACATGAAATGCCAACCTTATTTTTTTATGGAAAAATTAATAAAAAAAAAATAACTAAAATGTGGTCTGTTACAATTTTAAATGGCACTTTAAAAGTTAACAAAAGGTGGCACCATATATGCAAACATAGATGACACAGATCAGCGAGTTCATCTATAATTTGAACTGAATTGGATACTGCAAAATCAACTATTGGTATTAACACTTAGCATGCTGGGTAAAAACTTCAGCAGACGATATTTTGAAATACTTTTCTGTATATATCTCCAAGAAATACAAGATTTGAAATTCAATTATTGCCAAAGGAGACAACATGCATGATATTCAAACACTATAATGTGAACGATATAAGTAAAATTAATCATTAATATGTCGTCCGCAGAATTTGCCCAGACAGTTGTAATGACTTAAATGGGAAGACCACGTTGATGATGCACAGATGTTCTGACTGATCTGGATCTTCAGTATTTGCATGCCCCTTTTAATGTGATGTGGCTCAATTGTTTAAAAGCTGCTGGCAATGCAGTGACAAATGATATGAAGAAATGCATTAGCTTGATAATAATGTAAACTTGAGAATTATAATACCATATTCCATCTAATTACTGCAATTAGTGTTGGGGTTTAATGACACGTCAACCCTTGTGAGTCATTTTGTGTCATCTCCCAGAAAAAGGGAGAGGAGAGACAGAAGATAAAAGTCACTAGAAAGACGTCACCTAATTACAGGTACACTTTAAAGAAAAATCAGTAGAGAACTTCATGAGGGGCATATCTACTGATACTTATATTTAGTTTTTCTAACTTTCTTTATAAAAACATGTTGTTGGTACTCATTACTTGTTGAGGTAATTCAAATGAGTACTTACAAAATATGTTTTTATAAAGAACTAGATAAAAGTACACTGGCTGTAATCTAAATTGCTTGACAGTGCGCTGATAGGAGCATGTGCAGTAATTAGGTCGAATATGGTACTAAATACTACTAAATAATTGTAAAATAAATTTAAGAAGCATTTAATGCAGAATTATAGTGCTGGTTCATTCTAAATGTACAAAATTCAAGGGACCTGGACACACTAGGTAGATTTTGTCATTTTTACAAGGGACACAGTTTTTATTACATTTTGTTTGCATTTCTCAACACCAATCCCCTTTCCGAAAGGTGTCTACTCTAAAAGGAAAGTGCTTGCTTCTCTTGGGAGCTAGTTGTTTCCTTTTAGAGTAAACCCTTTTCAGAAGAGGGTGGGTTGGGGTGGGTAAACCAGTTTTGACAGAGCTGCCGCCCTTGAAAGTTTATCATTCCCTTTAAATGCTTGCTCTCCCATTGGAAAGCAAAGCAAAAACATTTAGCTTAATAGTACTTTCCCTTTGACAGGCATATCCTTTAACCTTGAGGGGTATACATTAATGGATATATTTTTCAAGGGAGGCAACCTTTATCAAAATTGTTTTGCCTTCCCTCTGAAAAGGAGTCTTTTCTATAAGGAATGAATTAACTCCCAAGACTAAAAGTAAAATGGGAGGAATTACGAGGGGCGTTCATTTAATGTTGTCATTGGGGTTCTACAGGGCACGTTATTAATCCCATTCACATTTCGTTTACTTCAACCCTTTGAAGTATTCTCCCTTGACGGAAACACATTTTCAGGTCTTGAAATCCATTCTGTAAAGGCAGAGAAGTAGGCCTTTTAGGTATACCCTGAAGACACTGGTAAATTGCAGTACCAAGTGCACTTCGGGATTCATAACGAGGTTCTACTGTATATTTCCAAGAAATATAAGATTTGAAATTCAATTATTGCCTAAGGAGACAACATGCATGATATTCAAACACTATAATCTGAAATATAATCTATAATCTGACCAGAAAGGGTTTTCTTTAGTAATGGAAACAGGAAAAAGTCGCAGAGACTAAGGTCTGGCGAATAAGGTGGATGAGAGAGCTGAACTACCTTTTCTTCTTTCAAGATGTCTTGGACAAGAACACACTTCTGAGCAGGTGCGTTGTCATGGATAAGACACAGACCTCTTAAACCAGTTGCAGGTCTACGTTTTCCATTTTGCATACAGTAAGGGTTGAGTGTATATGACCAAACCATCTTGAACTTTCAATAACTTTTGAAAGACTGAATGGATTAGACTGAAATTTCATCTTACTATAGAAAATCACTTCCCCGTGAAATCATCAGTTTCCATGTGCTCCTTACAGCCACTAGGTATGGTGGGCCATTAGTGACACAATTAAATGAACGCCCCCTGTAGCTCCCGTCTAAAAGGAATGAATAGGTCCCAAATCTAAAAGTACAAGGGAAATAAATTCTTTCCTTTTAGTTAAAACCAAAACAACAACAAAAAGCTAAAAACTGAAAAACAACAACAAAAATGTTAAACTATAATACCTCGCCATTATCGTGTAGCGGGCAGATAACTCTTGTAATAATGGACAAAATTTGCCCATTAGCAATCCCAAACCAGATCTCCTTAATATTAATGCATGTACCAAGTTTGGTTAAAATCCCTTGACATTTACTCAAGTTATCGTCCAGAAATGAAAATTTGGGCGGACAGATAACTCCGTCAAAATTTGACGAAATTTGCCCATTAGCAATCTCAAATCAGATCTTCACAATATCAATATACATACCAAGTTTGGTGAAAATCCATTGATGTTTACTCAAGTTATCATCCGGAAACGAAATACAATCTCCATAATATCAATTTACATACCAAGTTTGGTGAAAATCCATTGATGTTTACTCCAGTTATCATCCAGAAATGAAATACGGATGGATGGATGGACGTACGACTGACGGATGGACAAATGGACACACTGACATCCAACGTGAAACAATACTCCGCCACTATCGTGTGGCTGGGTATAAAAAACAACAAACAAACAAAAAAAAACCCTTTCAGATTAGGCAACAAACAACAAACAAACAAACAAACAAAAAAAACCCTTTCAGAACTGGCCGAGTGTCCAACACGGAAAAATGAATCCCTTGTAAAAACGGAAGAAAATCTACCAACTGCGTCAAAACAAGAGAGAACAAGTATGAAGTGTTAAGCTTGAACTTGCTGAGAGTTATATCATTGATTTACCAACCTCTAATTTCACTATTAGTTCATCCCTAAGTTTATGAAATGGACTCTTCCATCTCTGAATTTGGTCACATTCATTGTTGCAAACAGGGGTAGATGTTTCAGTCAAAAATCAAAAACAGAATGGCAAACAGTGCAGATCCAGTTGCGATAGCTCATTTAGAGCCATCTCATCTGGATGTGCACTGTTTGCCAAGTTGCAGGGTTGAAAGGGTTAAAACAGATTAAGACAACAGCTACACTTTTCCATGTGATGTGACTGCATGGCTTCAGATAGCAAGAATATTCAGAAGAAAATGTTTGTAAACTAAATATTTACAGTGCTATGAGCAAATTCAGCAGAGAATAACCCATTGTATACTGAATAGACTCTCCCACACTATATATTGGAAGAGTCCAATTTCAATTTTAGGTACATCTGGCCATAAGATTTACATATTCCTAGAGAAAAATGGCTAAACTATTTGCAAACAGTGGAGACCGTGATCAGATGCCGCTGACCTGGGTCTGCACTGTTTGCCAATTACCTTTTACGGGTCTCCCAACTACAATGGGTTAAATTCATGATATTTTTCTTATTTTTCCCAGAAAATAGGATCTGAAATAGTAAACGTCAAATCCTATTTTCTGGGAAAAATAAGAAAAATATTTCAAAATTTGGTAATGTATCAAAGGAAGCAAGTTTTGAACATTCAGTTACCTACAGCTTCAGTGATTATGACAATGACAGCTTTTTAGTAATAATTTTACATAATTACATCTTTTTTCCAACAGCGCACACAATGCATGTTGTATTTATCAATGTATATGTTTCAAATATAACAAAACATCTTCTGAATAACCAGTTTAACTGAAGCTATGTAGCACACATGGAAGTTTTAGCAAGGTATTGAAAATTACTTTACACTCAGAATTTGCCCTGTACTGAATACAATGAAATCTGTGTGCAATAGTTTTTCAAACTGCATATAGTTAAGTGCATATTGCACACTGATAGGAAGGCATGTTTACAGGTTTTTTTTTTTTTCTTTTTGGCCCATCCAAAGGGAATTGTCAAATGGCCATTTCGTCTTATGACTGAATAAAATAAGTGTTCTTAACACATTTGAGGTTACAAAACATATGTATTCATTAAAAACTATACACTTTTTCTGTACTATATTTTGAGAAACTCATCTAGTCAAAATATTTGAGTCTTCTAAAATATACTAATCAATACATTAAGGCATTCAAGTTGATTTAATAAAAGGAGTATTTGACATGTACATTGCACATTCTGAGTAGACAGTAATAGTTATTTAATTTATTTTGCAAAAAATTACTCTTGTTCATACAGTAGGGGATGCACTTCTTTGGCAATATGAACTTGTGCTGAATATTTCATAATTAAAATTCAATTACATATAAATTCTGTTATAACATAGCTATAAATATTGACCAATTAAAAATTCTAGGATCAAGCATGCAGATATCATTTGATATCAGTATGCTTAATTGATATTGCATACTTACTTGGATGTGTTTGAATGTTACCATTAATTGAGGTTGCTTTTCATGATGTCTTAGGGCAATGACATCACACCAAAAATTGTCATGCATTTGTGCAGGCTCTAAATTTTAGATAATAAAAATACCTCTTTTGAGGCTACAAGATATTTATAGCTATATAACAAAAGGGTTATTGCACTTATACTGGCGAATATTGCCCCTTGTTGTGATATCAAAGGATGTAAGCAAAAATGCTTTTGCCCTTTGATATCCCAATTTGGAACAATATTCAGTGCAATAACCCTATATTATCATACTTATGTTAAAATGTTAAAAGTAAAACATTTTAACCCTTGTCATGCTGAATAAATTAAGATGCCACGCCCACTTCGAATTTCTAGCCAATCAGATTATTTGATCCAGGTTTTTGATAGAAATTCACATATTTAATGACAAACAGTGCAGAGCCAGAAGCCAACTGATCTGGATCTACACTGTTTGCTAAGGCAGGGCATATCCTGTTTAGCAAGAGAAGGGTTAAGTGAAGAATAAGTGAAGCATGTTCTAATAAATACAATATGACAAATGCTAAAATTTCGATTACTTTGTTTTACTGCATTATAAAGTAAAAATTATCTGACAGTTAATAATAAGTAAAACATATGTTATGTACATAACATGCCACTACTCTTATATTGCCGCTCTAGATATATTAACCTTTATCCTGCTGAACCCGGATATGCCCTGCCTTTGCAAACAGTGAAGATCCAGATCAGTTGGCTTCTGAAGCCAACTGATCCGGATCTGCACTGTTTGCCATGAAGTATGTGAATTTATAGCAACAATCAGGATCAAGTAATCTGATTGGCTAAATTAGAAGTGGGCGTGGCATCTTAATTTTTTCAGCAGGACAAGGGTTAAGGTCACAGGACCAGATAAGATGTTTTAAGACAAAAAAAAAAAAAAATGTTAGTTTTATATTTCTTAAAAACAATAACAAATAACAAAAAAAAAAACAACACAAGTTATGGTACAAAGCAGAATCTCTTCATTAAGGCAATTCTAATGGGCGTCCATGGCACTTTTGTTTTTGTGGAGAAATTAATTTTGGATACCCCTCCTGTCTGGAGCTATGGAAGATGGATCACTGAATTCAAGCTTTTATCATGATAATTTCAATGTTTTTTATGTAATCCCAGTCACATTACGGTAAATGTCCTAAAATTTTGAACACTTCATCCCATATCTTTTTGGCCTAATTCTAGTTTTGTACAGTTGTTTCTTAAAATACTTAATGGAATGGCAAACAGTGTAGACCCTGATCAGACTGCTCCTGAAGGAGCAGTCTGAACTGGGTCTGCACTGTTTGCATATGCAATTTTGTCGGACGTTAAGGTGTACGAAATTTTAAGATGTTTACAGTATCCACAGCGCTACAGAAAGCACTTTTTTTCAACCATTTTTCTTATTTCTCCCCAAAAACATATCTTGTTTTATCTCACTGTGATGCTTCTAATGAACACCCACAATATATGTTTTTGTGGAGAAATATGAGTAAGAAAAATATTATGTGAATACCCACTAGTATCTCAAGCTGTAATCATCAGTGGGGAAGTAAAAATGATCACGTGTCTCCAAAGTCTCACTTAGGCTGCTGTTGATAAGTTACCATTAAACAGTATCTTGTTACCATTCTACTTTGTGTCTTAATGTAAATGGATAACTTCTTAAGACATGATTTTACATTAATGGCATCATTAAAAGTTAGTTTATAAACAACAAATCCAGATTATCATAAAATACCCATAATCAGTGCAATTACAAATGATGAATACCAATATCTAAATTCCAAGACAAAAATAAAGATGACTGCATAATCCTCATGCTATATATGTATCCAATTCTGAATAATAATTTTTTCAGCAAACAATGTAGACACTGTTCAGACTGCATCAATGTTCAGGCTGATCTGGATCTACACTGCCATTAATACTATAATCTTGTTTTTACCTGGACAGCTCAAACAGCTATGAAAGTACCACAACCCAAAGCCAGACCATGTACCCCTCCTCTATTCCCAGTCAGTCTAAGAGACTATTTTTCTGTGACATGGCTTATGTGTATATTGACCTGTGTCTGATATAAACCCATTACCATAATAATATCCAATATAATTTGTTAATGCTTTGCATGCTGGGTAAAAATTTCAGCTCACATCTGTCAAAAAAATATCCTCTTTATCTGTATGTTTTTTTTTTTGTTTGTTTCTTTTGCAGCAAAAAATACAAATGGATTGTCTTTAGAATCCCCTCTTGGAAGAGGCCATTTTCATTAGTATCCACAATGAATACTTTGCAGTAATATTAACTCTTTCCATGCTAGTGGCGCTTTTGTCGTCTGCTGATAACCTTTGCAAACAGTTTGGACCCAGATCAGGCCCGACATTTTGTCGGGCCTGATCTGGATCCAAATTGTTTGACAATCTGATGGTATTCCTGAATGATGTTTTTGAAAAAGTTATTTTTTTTTTTAAAAATCCACAGATGACAAAAAAAGCATGCAAAATTACCCTGCATGCAAAGAGTTAACATTATCTTTTGAATAACCATTTTACCTGCAGCAAAAAAGCAAACATTTGAGCCAAATGATGTAAGTACATGTATGCATGCTTTATAGATGGACAGAAGGTTTGAGGGGTTCACAACTTTTTCAACATTATTTCAGTTATACTAGACTGGTGAGAGATGATGAAGCAGATAACAAAGATGAAATAATCATGGGACATGAAAAGAGCTTTTGCCAGTAGGGCTTGAACACACAACTGTGGGATTGTGAGACTAGAGTATTAAACTCTTGGCCTATATGACTATCAGCCTCTTTCCTAATACCCCTGCACGTGTTGTTCCTTATTTGTCTTTACATTTCTTGCTGTGCTTTATCTAAGGTATCTGAGCACAGGAATTTCGTCGCGCGCTATCAACGGGAAACCAATCATGATATTTGCGAAAGTTTCGCCCCCCGGTAACTATGGACGCTAGATTAGCTTACAATATTGGCCGAAACATTCATATACATAATAAATTATATTATTTATTAAGACAGAAAATGATCTATGAGCATATTGTAGTTCTTTGACTTTTTTATCTGATGAGTTTCTTCACAGGTTACACCATTCAAACACATTTGTTTTACTTCTTGTTTCCATCGTGTATTTGTTGACGTTCGAAAACTAAAGTAAGTCGGTTAACATTCTTATTTGCTGTTTTATATCTGTCCTTATTAAAGTCCATCGCTGCACTCAAATTTCATACATTTTGCAATTCTTTCATGAACACAGGATTTAAGTTTTTATATTAATACATCGTTTATATTTTACACCGTCAGCTGATTCGCATAATTTATCCGCCATTTTGAATATTCGTCATCGAACCTTGTAACTACGTAACCGCGTTACGTAATGCTTAAGAGGTATTGTCAATAACCAAAGGGGAAGTCAGGTAATAAAAAAAATAATGAAAATCAATAAAAAAATTCATTTATGCAAAACTCGCTCAATGAGGGGTGTTAGTAAAGAAATAAATTATTCCGAACCGTGCTCAAATGCCCCAGATAAAGCACAGTTGAGTTTGGGCTGTATCCATTTGAGCACTCACTTGCTGCGCTCGCTCGTGCTCAAATGGGAACAACCCAAACTGAACTGTGCTTTATCTTAGGCATTTGAGCATGGTTTGGAATAATTTATTTCTTAATTAAAATATTGTTTACTTCCTTCCACTTGTAGGATGCTTACCTTCTGAAAGCAAACTTATAAAATGACTGGGTCCACTCTGCTGGAAATGCTTTATATTATATGAGTTACAACAAACTATGAATGCCAAGATCAGTCTTTGCACTGATTAAGGTCAGGGTTCAGTTGTTCATAGCATCAATTAGTTTGTAGAAGACTTTAAGGAAACAAGGCTGATTTTCTGCCAATTTTTTGAAAAGAGAAATTTTTTGCGACTTCTGGTCTGCTCTCTTGCAAACCAAGACCTTTCTGAATTGGATCTGCTCTAAAAGGAGAGATTTTGCTCCCCAAAGCTACCAGTTTACTTGATTTAAGCTAAATAATGCAATTTAAATTTTCTGGTCCCAGTTGTTCAAAGCATTATTAGCTTAATGAGCTTGTTAGTGGTCAAAATGTTAGCTGTTCTAGAAGTAACATATCTATCCAAAGGTATTTTTGCTGAAAAAATGTGAGTACTCACATTTTTTCAGCAAAAATATTAGCATATATGCCTTATTTGATGATTAAAGTTATAATGATATGTTAACTAACGATATCGTTAGCTTTGAACAACTGGACCCAGCCTTCAAAATTGTTCTATGTATTCTAGCTAGTGCTTTTCCCATCATACGATATAGTAAATGAAAAGTGCAGCAAAGTGGATTCAAGATTCTGGTTTACTATGTCCTGACATACTGAAAGTGCGTAAAAACGATTGGCAACCAAAATTACCTAAATTAGTTTTCAATTAAATTGTTTGAGAAACACACAGTAGTTCTGACATTATTATAATGTTGCTAGATATTATTCATGATATAGTATGGTAAATAACCTGAAATTCTTTTTTGAGTTTCTTGTGATGAAAAGTAAGGTAAATCTGAAAGCCCATGGAGCCTTTAAAGTCTGTGTATGTCTCCAAAATTATATTATCCCATTAAATTTAATAACCCATTTATGCCTAGTGAAGTCTCCTACTTCAACTCTTTGGACAGGTCCATTTCCTATATAAGAGGTGTCTTGTTATTTTTTATTGTTATTATGGATCATTATTGCACAACCAAACTATAATGTGTTTCTCAAAAAACTCAGATAATTAAAATCTGTAATAATAAAGGTTACTCATATCTAATTCAGGTCATTTTGGTTGCCAAACATTTTTGACCCACAAAAGGTGCAACATGAAATTTGGTGAAAAAATGGTCCAACTGTTTCAGTGGAGATTTTATACATGTATACAGCTCAGGGGTAGAGATAGACAGAGGAAATACTTTAATCGTAACTGAAAGGTTTTGCTACTTATATAATATGATGCAAGTTTCTTCTGTCAGTCATTATAAAGTTAGCTTTATTACATTAGCTATTTTGAATTCTCCTTAAGCACCCATTCTATCAAATTATATTCAAATTGATGCAGTGGTTTCAGAAGAAATGTTAAAGATTTTACCATTGCTACGGCAACCAAAACAAAAGGTAAAATGGCATAGATCACAAACTGTACAGAACTACCCAATGACCAAGGCTCATTACTGCTACGTTTATTTCAAGTCACTTAACTTTTTATGGAGTAGATGACATTTTCCCATTATAAGACTATGGAACAGTTGGCAAACAAATCAGCCAATCTAACACTTTGCACTCTGGGTAACAATTTCATCAGACGACATATTGATAATATTGTTCTTTTTTTTCTTTCAGAAAATAGGCTTTGACACTTCATGCAAATTGTCTCCTTAGGGGACAATTTGCATGAAATGTCAAAACCTATTTTCTAAGAAAAATAAGACCAACATTACCAATTTTTTGTTGTTTGCAGAATTTGACCAGAGAGTGGTAAAGGTTAATCTATTTTGAATTCCCCCTACCCAAAATATGAGAAGATCCTCAGTAATGCAAAATCACTTAGCACAGCCTTCCCAAGACTCCAGAACAATGACACAATAAACATCACATATAAAACCACCAACACACAAACAAAGATAAACTGCCACAGAGGAATTGCCTTGGAATGGTCAGTAGAAAAACTACTGGGAGAGTGGGGCAGAGGGGGGTGGGGGCTTTAACCAGTTTTACTCATAAGAAACCTCACCAGTAATTCTAATGCAGCTCCAAATTACAAATATATTTTCTGTCAACATAGTGGTCCTCTACATCATCAGTGATGAAACAAGAATATCGGTGAAACCGATGGATGCTCCCCGAACATGCAATAGTCGGAACAGGAAACATTATCCTAGATAAAGAGCGGTATACTGTGTATACTCACTGTACTTCAAAATGGAGTATCACAAAACCTGTTGGTGGACAGATAAGCTTGCCTGAAGGCACTGTCATACAAACATCAGCAACATAAAAGTTGGAATAAATGAAAGGAATAAATCTAGGCACTAGAGCAAAAACAAAGTTTTTCTAAAAATAGCCACAGTGACCTTGACCTTGAGCCCAGGACCCTGAATGTCAAACATGCTCAAGATATTATCATACCCAACATTTGTTTGAAGTTATATCAAAATCCATCAATAAATGTAGGCACTAGAGTGTTGACAAATTCTTTTCTAAAAATAGCCAGTGACCTTACACTGCAGCTTTAAACAAAGTAGCATGACTCTGTGACAAATCATCTAACCAGAAAGATTGAACAATATGCGCATCCCCTATTGCTGCTTAAGATTCCATTAAAATTTCGTTGAATTTCTGCCAGTATTTGCTAAGAATTTGCGTGGACACGAACAGTACCCTATATATTCATGCAGAACTCATCAAAGGGCAATAACTCTTGGAAAAATCATCGAACCAATATGCGCATCCCCTATTGCTGCTTAAGATTCCATTAAAATTTCGTTGAATTTCTGCCAGTATTTGCTAAGAATTTGCGTGGACACGAACAGTACCCTATATATTCATGCAGAACTCATCAAAGGGCAATAACTCTTGGAAAAATCATCGAACCAGAACACGCAGGTGATATGCACATCCACCTTCCATACTTAATATTCCCATGAAGTTTCAATGAAATCCGACTAGTAGTTTCCGAGAATTCGCGTGGACACGAACAGTACCCTATATATTCATGCAGAACTCATCAAAGGGCAATAACTCTTGGAAAAATCATCGAACCAGAACACGCAGGTGATATGCGCATCCACCTTTGATACTTAATATTCCCATGAAGTTTCATTGAAATCCGACAAGCAGTTTCCGAGAATTTGCGTGGACAAGAGCGGGACGGACGCACGGACACACGGACACACGGACGTACGGACGCACGGACACACGGACGCACGGACGCACGGACGAAGCGGCGACTATATGCTCCCCCGAAATTCTTCGGGGAGCATAACAAAGCAAAGGACTCAAAGGTGATCTGAAGCCAGAATTCTAGAAAATCACAAAAAGACCACGATGGTACTGATCACAGACAATGATAGTCAGGCACCAACCTTCTGAAACTGACTGAGGTGGGAGCTGTCATTTATTCTGATGACCTACCCATCGTTTCTACTGAAGCAGGTTCATTTAAGTTTTAATGGACACACATTAAAATTTTGCACTTCTGGTATATAATTATACTTCAACCTCCAAAATATTCACTCAAGTAGCACAGTTATCTGAATGATCCTGATCCTAATATTAGTCTTAATATGAAATAAATAGGTGTTACCTATGAAACGAACCTAAGCATTTGTGCACTCTTTTTTTTTTTTCATCAGGTATGCAAAGTCGCGGACCAGACAAAACCTGTTTAAATGTAGGTCCGAGGCAAAGTGCACATCCAACATTTTTTTTCCATGAAATTTTGTACATTAGTGTGTCACCGTGTATAGGTATATGAATATAGGTATATGATACTCTTGTACTGCCTTGCGGTACAAGTCGGCCTATAGCGACGTGGTAGAATGTCCGCCTGTCATGCGGACGGCCCGGGTTCAATCCCCGGTCGTGGCATAAAATTTTTTTCACCTATTACAAGTGTATAAATAAATATTTAGTCTTATAGTAAAAAGAAATTATGCATGTACCCCGAAAATTTATTTTTATAGGCTGATTTCGTAAAAAAAAACCCCTAAAAACAAACAAACAAACAAAAAACTTGATTTCTCCTTTTAGCTGTACCGCGAATGATCAGCTGATGGCCAGTCAACTGAAATCACTGCATATCCTACCTTTATCATGTTGTCAGCAATAAATTCTTCCCTATGCATAATTCCTGTTATGTGCTGT
This sequence comes from Anodontia alba, assembly GCA_964016985.1. NCBI lineage: Eukaryota > Metazoa > Mollusca > Bivalvia > Lucinida > Lucinidae > Anodontia > Anodontia alba. The sequence goes on along the minus strand of OZ024825.1, from coordinate 96,953,171 downwards.
AGGGATGTAATCCAGTTTTTACGGCAAAACTTCAGTATTTACACTTAAATACGCGAAAATGTTGTTTAATGCGAAAGAAGTCACAAATTAAATATGGCAGCTAAAACGCAGATCAGTCACGAATTTATCCATGTCAATGTCGTAAAAAATGTATCCTTCTATTTCATTGGCTATATGATTCATTACAGCCAATGAGATCGCTTGCAGTGGCTGACTGGCTTTCCATGTTTGTAGCGCAGTGTATCTGATCATCATATTTTTCGGAAACCAGGCTGGCAACGGACATAAATTAGTGTTGGTTTTCGGGTTCAACATAAGGCCGATACACTCCGCTGTAGATTTGGGAAACCAGTCAGCCGCCACATGCGAATTCTTCTGCATAGTATGTGAGAAACTCACAATATCTTTAGTACGAGCTTAAGCTTCGCCACCTGCTGCGCAGGTCACTTAAGCTCGATATCATACATCATTTGTATGGCTGGACAGAAAGTTGCTTCAGAGGGGAAGCTGTTTGAAAATGTGGACCTATGATAGATGGACAGATGGAAAGTGATCACAGCTTATCCTGGACCAAGTTCAGGGCAGGTAAAATGTACTCATTTTTTTTTTCTTTCATAAAAACTTGCAGTGTATTTAAATTTTGTGCAAAAACATTTCATGAAACTGTTAATTTAGTGACCTGAGCTTCATTTAGCTAACAATGCTTTGAACAACTGAACCCAGAATTTTCATATTTCACAATTTAAATTCTGAAATTATGAAACATTCCATGGATGAAGAGCCTAGGTCTGAACCAGGCTGTGTGGATGCTCAGACTGAGAGACAAGTTTTCTCAAGACAACAATTCACAAGACTGACACTACCATAAATACCCAAAAATACTGTCTGTAAAGTATTGTGACAAAAGTTAATCATCTAACATTACCAATGCAGAAAACATAAGCAACTGGCCAGAAGTGAATCATCAAAAACAAAATCTCAAGATTTACATATATTTCAATGTACATGAAGTTTATTTATAAGACCTCTACTGGTTAGATTATGATAATGATTTTGGCATGATATTAAAGCTAAAAGATGTTCCATACTGAATGTAATTATCACAGTTTTCTTATGGTTACCTCTGGGGCTGGAATTCTTAATTTATTTTGACAGATATTTGACAATGTCACCACTTATTTCAATGCAAAATTTCTGAAAAATATTCTTTATTTAATGCCTTATATGTTTGTACTTGTACAACAGGTACATTAATTAATAAATTAGGTGAAACTTGAATGCTATATCAGCTCTTTAACCATAAAACTTTCGATGATCTGACGAACAGAACTCTCATAAATATAGATATTTACATTCGTGGTCATTTCATATGAAATTTATGAAACCAGCCTTCGAGAAGTTTCATAAATTTCATATGAAACAACCACGATTGTTAGATTCTGTTTATCATGATTTTTACACTGTATTTTATGCCTGTAGAATAACCCTTGTCCTGCTGAATAAATTAAGATGCCACGCCCACTTCTAATTGTCAGCCAATCAGGTTACTTGATCCAGATTGTTGCTATAAATTTGCATACTTGATGGCAAACAGTGCAGATCCAGATCAGTTGGTTTCTTCAGAAGCCAACTGATCTGGATCTACACTGTTTGCAAAATAGGGTATATCCGGGCTCAGCAGGACAAGGGTTAAAGTGTCAAACAGTTTGGATCCAGATCAGGCTGGACATCTTGTCGGGCCTGATTTGGATCCAAACTGTTTGCAAAGGTTATCAGCAGACGACAAAAGTCGCCACTAGTGGGGAAGAGTTTACTGTCCAATGTTTTAGGGTATTTATGGAAATATGATCAAAGAAAGAAACAGCTAGGGAGAAGATCTAAATTGTGCATGGTGTAGGTACAATGAAGCAATTACGAAACTTTGTCAGAAAATAACACAAAACATGCAAACACAACACATTCTTAAACATGGACAAAAATTATTCTTTTGCCATTAATTTGGTATCTCTACATGCAGATCAAATGGAATGCAAACATATATAAAAAATCTTTTTCATACCACTGACTTATATACAAGCAGCACAAATGGGTTTAGCATGGATGCAAACAGCAAAAGATTCCTTACCTGCATTCCAAAAAATCTCAACAAAGGATCCTTTGTTTGCTTATCTGGGCCCAGTTGTTCAAAACTTAACGATGTTGTTCGTTAACTTATTATTAAAACTTTGATCATTAAATATGGCATATACACTAAAATTTTTTTCTGAAAAAAATGTGAGTAGCTTTTGCATTGGCAAAAGCTACTCACATTTTTTCAGCAAAAATACCTATGAAGTAGAGATTGTACTTTCTAGAACAGTTAACATTTTGACCACTAACAAGCTCATTAAGCTAATGATGCTTTGAACAACCAGGCCCCGGGGATGTGTCTTAAACTTACTGACTGGCTGACCAGTGCATACCCTGATCAAACTGCTCCTTTAGAAGCAGGCTGACTTGCATCTACACTGTTTGCACAGGCTGAATACTTACAGTATTATACATTATACACAGCTCAGGATAGGGGGGGTATTCAGATAACCCTTTTCTTATTTCTCAATGAAAACATATATTGTGGGTATTCATCAGAAGCACCTTGGCAATGGGCTTCTAATGAGTACAACAATATGATGAACACATAAAAAAGGGTCCTTATGCAATTTGCGGACAATGCAGGCCCTGATCCGCTTACAGAATCAATAGACGCTGAAGTTTATGACGACCAACAGAGAATGAACAGATCAGACTGGAGGGATGTGCATGCTCCCCTGGACCTTTGCTATTCAGATATGGCATAGGGAGTTTTTTCCAAAGTAGCGCTTTATATATGTTTTCATGGAGGTATAAGAAAACTATCAACATTTTTTCTGTTGGAAAAAGCATCCTATCTGAGGCAATGTATTATATTTCTAAAACATATGTCTTAATCATTTTACTGCTAAATATCTAAACTGAATGCTTTGAATTTGGACAAAAATTCACTATTTAGATTAGAAAAGTCTGTTTAAGCCTTAAACTGCCGATCACAACAATTGTCGTCTGCTTTGTCATCAGCTTGTGATTTTAAAGGTCACTTTTGCAAACAGTGTGGACCCAGATCAGACTGCTCCTCTAGAGCAGCAGTCTGATCAGGGTCCACACTGTTTGCCTGCATGCAAAAATAGATTTGAAAAGTTTGCAAGAATATTCAGCAGACGACATTTTCAGATGCAGGTTTTCTTGGCATTTTAAGGGTTAAAGGCAAAAATGGAACTATATTGTCTGCATATTTTTATTTTTTTGTTCTATGGGAGAGAAATGAATTAACACATAGCATGCTGGGTAAAAAAATCTGCAGACAACATTTTTAAAGTAGGATTTGACATTCCATGCAGACCCTGCATGTGAAATGCACCTTTACCAAAGTGACGTCAGAGGGTATTAATATATAAGTTATTTATATTAATTATAAATAGATTGATTTTCATTGGCTCAGAGCCGCCTTCTGCCCAGTCTATAGACTGTGATATACATTGACTTACACACTTCTTCCAGTGTATATTAGCTTCTAAAATTAGATATCAACTTATAGTGACATCGTCAGTGGTGACACCGAAGTCTATGTGCGCTTTTTATATCAATGGTGTCTGTTGTTGACTGTAATTGCCACAGTTATCAAGTGAAAGACAAACTATATAATAAAAAAATTGTTGAGGTATTGGATATGATCTTGATATCCATCACTGAATACTATATTGACCTTGGCTATTGCCCAAGTCAATATTAGTATTATCTGGCAGATATCACGTCATATCCAATACCTCAATAGTCAACAATTGTATCATCTTACTCGTGAAAAAGTCCTGACAGAATATTACACTGCACGTCATATGCTCTTAACCAATAAGATTTCTAATATAGCTGATGAATATTAATGAGATATAATAATACTCATTTGTTGTCTGCTAAATTTTCCCAGAGGGAGACAAAATTAAAAAAAAAAAAGAAATAATAATAATTCTGGGCCATGTTTAAGATGAAAATGCTAGACTACACAGAATATATGAGACATACACATAAACAAGCATGGAAGTGAAGAGTTACTAACAATTGTCTCAGGCCCTGGTGGTGAACCCAGAATATGGGCATGGCGACCGGACTGCAGAAAAAAAAAAACAGAGTTCAATGTTAGATTACATTATAAACAAACACAAATTATGTATAGATATATATTACAAAAAGAAAGATATACATTACAAAAAGAATGTATTAATCCTTGTCATACTGAATACATTGCCATGCCTACTTCTAATTTTCAGCCAATCAGATTACTAGATCCAGACTGCAAATATAAATTCATATACTGAATAGCAAACAGTGCAGATCCAGATCAGTTGGCTTCTGCAGAAGCCAACTGATCTGGATCTACACTGTTTGAAAAGACAGGGTTTATCCAGGTTCAGCAGGACAAGGGTTAATTTATTGTCTCGATTTTTTTTTATTTAATTAGAACACATATATATATGCAGTGCCTTAATGCTACACATAGCTCTAGATAAGAGGACATATAAGGATTTTTTTTTCTTATTTCTCATGAGAACATATGTTGTGGGTACTCATTAGAAGCACCTTAGCGAGGCACTTCTAATGAGTACCCACAACATTTTTCATGGAGAAAAAATCAATACTTTTCTGGTAAAAAAATGTGTCTTATCTGGAGCTATGAGTGTATCAAAGATGATTATTAATGATGATTCTTAAATGATGATGGCATTTGATTGTGTGACACTGAAAGCTTTTATAATCCCATGTCCTAGAAATCTGTACAAGTTTCAACACTAGTATCAACCTTTAGTAAACTTTTGTCTCCCTTCTGAAAAGGGGTCTACTCTAAAAGGAAAGAATTTGGACAAAATCAACAGACGACATACTGATAATATTTTTCTGTGAAATAGATTTGATATTTCAGGTGAATTGTCTCCCAAGGAGCTAATCAACATGGAATATCAAAACCTATTTCCTGAGGAGAGTACGACAAATATTTTAAAATGCCGTCTGCTGCTATTCAAATCCAGAGGTATAAAACTTTAAGAAATCAGTGAATGCTTTACACTTTAAACACATGCATACAAGGTACTCGGAACAAGATGCAGATTTTTTCTTATATCTCTAGGACATAATGCTGTTGTGATATCTTATCTTAGACAAAGCAACCTCTGCTATAACACAATATCTGTTTTCATTGAAGAAAAAAACAAAAACACACACACACAAAAAAAAAAAAGAATTAGAAAAGTGTGTTTGTAAAACACTATGCCTCCAACTATATACTTGTCCCTACAAAATCCCAAACTTGAAAAGTGGCAAAACTCTCATAAACCTTATCTGTGCAGAGTTGTTCAAAACTTAAACAAAATTGTTAGCTAACATTACGTTAAAATTTCTATCTTGAAATATGGCAAATACAGTGACATTTTTTGCTGAAAAATGTGAGTCATTTTAGCATTGCAAATGCTATTCAATTTTTGCAACAAAAATACCAATGTATCTGAAAACACCTCAGCTACAACAGTTAATGAGTTTGTCATTAACGAGCTTGTTTAGCTAACGATGCTCTGAACAACTGGACCCTGATTTTCAAATGTGAATCAGGCAATCTACTCCTCAGTCCCAGCAAGTCTGCCAAATATCAAAGCCATAGCTCAGCTCAAACACTTTATGAGATATCTTGTACACAAGCTAAAGTGTGACAAATGAATGATGCAAAAGCAATGTACCCCATCAACTTTTTCTTCGTTATGGCCCTAAAAGGTACTAGTCTATGAAAATATTTTTGTTGCAAAACAAGCATCCTGTCCAGAGCCCTGTATATAAATTAGGGGAATGGATACACTTTCAGGGGAGACAACTTTTCCTAACAACTTTTGTCTCCCTTCTGAAAAGGGGTCTACTCTAAAAGGAAAGAATTTGCTCCCAAGGGGGAGCAAATTCTTTCCTTCTGAGAGCAGACCCCTTTTCAGAAGTGCTTTGGTGTGCAGGAAAGGAAACAGGAAGTGACAAAAGTTGTCTTCCTTGTAAAAATGGCAGCAACTCCATCAATGTATCAAGTCCCCATACAATCCAACATGAGAAAAAGTCTGTTATGTCATATGAATGTCATTATGCAAATGAAGGCTCAGATCAGCCTGCACATCTTTGATATCTGATCTGGGACTTGTCTGTTTCTCAATACTGTCTATAGCATAGCTCTTGATAAGCTGCAATTTCCAATCCAAAAGTATTGATATTTTTATCATTTTTCCATGAAAACATATGCTGTGGGTACTCATTAGAAGCGTCTTATGAGTACCCACTACATACATTTTCATGGAGAAATAAGAAAACTATTGACCATAGCTCCAGATAAGCATGATAAGAGGGGTTATCCATATGATATTTTTTATTATTATATAGCTATAGATATTGAATGATGAAAAATATGCGATAAAATCTGAGGAGCATCACACAATATTAGCACACTTACTTGATACTACACGTTTATTCCGATGCTTTCGAATGTTACCATTATATGACATTATGATATCGCACTAGTCCAAAATGACATCGCTTTTGTAATATCAATTTCACATTGTTGATATAATTGCTTTCAGGCAAAGAATTTTCACATATTTTTGTGCATAAAGCACTTAATCGAGCAAAATTATTTATAGCTATATAATAAAAGGGTTACTGCACTGATATTGGTGAATACTGTCCCTCGTAGGGATCCCATGGACACTTGCAAGCTTGTGTCCTTCGATACCCCAACTTGGGACAATACATGTATTCCCCAATATAAGTGCAATAACCCTGTATTATCTCCCCGCAAAAACATATGTTATGAGTAATTATTAGAAGCAGCTTGGGCAGGCACTTCTAATAAATCCCAAAGCATCTTTTGCCAAGAAATAAGAAAAATATCATTACTGTTTGGATGAAATAAAAACATCTTATTTGGAACTACGTCAGACCACCAATGTCTTCACTGTCTGCAAATGCCATAAGAACTCTTTTATCATGACATGGATCAATTTTAATTTAAAATGGTTTGGTAAGCGCACACTGTGTAACAAACACGCAGGTTTGGACAGACATAGCATTCATCGGATGAAACTCCCAAATGGCTGCACATCAAACAGCAAGAAGATTGCACATCAAACCACAAAAAGACTGCGATGCATTACATAGGAAAAGGTACAAATTTATGCTGCCATACTGTCTGATCAGTGTTTTAACTGCTCGCAAAAATTATTTAGATATTAGCTACAGTAAAACACTGATGACCCTAACCAGACTGTTGTATCTTTTAAACATCACTTAGAAAGACAAATTTTCCTGTGTGTTTTATTCTCAATAAATATTTCAGTTCTGAAGACAAAATCTAATCAACAACCATTTTTTTTTCTTTCATTTGTCTGCCTTATTTCCAGATTTTGGTCCTAGTGTTAAAATAAGGGCTAAAAATTGGCCCTTTTTTTTCAGACTAGAGTGTTCATTGCCCTCAAGAGTCATGCCTTTTACAATTTGTTTATCTTCACTACAACTTGTGTTAGTGCTGAGTGGTGGCCATAAAAGGTCTTCCATACTTCATGACAGAAAAGTTTATATTTTCTGGTCCTTTGTATTCACTGATTCAGGATTTTTTTTGAAAATATGTATGAGGGTCACTGATGAGGCCTAATTGGCCAAAAATAGCTAGTCTAGCCCAAAATTCTTGACACTTAAGCTTTTTTTTTTTTTTTCAGTTCACTGCTCTCAAGAGCCATTCCTTTTATAATCTATTATGTAGGTTCTGGCTTATAAAAGTATTCTACAGTAAAAGGTTGCTGTTTTTTTTTTTTGTTGTTGTTTTTTTGTTTTTAATAAATTTATTTTCAGATTTTCTTTGCCAGGTTTCAATGAATGAAGTCTTGTAGGTAGAACCTGTTGAAATGCAAATTTTACCAATTTGAATAAGTAGAATCTGTTGAAATGTTGCTTACAAACTACCAACCCTAACAATTTCTGCAGAAGGAATAGCCATTTAAACTATGGCAAAACATAAAATATTCATTTTTTTTTAACTCTTAGCAAGCTGGGTAAAAATTTCAGATGACAATTTGAAATGTTTTTTATTTTTCACAGAGAATAGCCTTGAACATTTCATGCAAGTTGTCTCCTATATTTGCATGAAATATTAAGGCCTATTTCCTGGAAATATAAGGAAAACATCATCAATTTGTCATCTGTTGCATTTGCCCAGACAGTGGAAAAGGTTAAAGCAATGACAAAACAACAATGACAAAGAAAACCAAAAAACCTACCGCTGCATAGGTACTTATGACAAATGATCTTGCAAAAATTTACAACACTTTCTGAGAGATATCAAAAAGACAGTTATGCCATCAGGGCAACATCTTCCATTCAAATCTGACACCTTGTACATTTCCCCAACTGATAAGCCTTATTCTGAATTAGTTTAGCAACTTACTAGTAAGAAAGATTCCCCAGGTGGACTAGATGCTAGGTAGAATTCTTGGATATTTACAGACGTACCACCTAGAAAAGAAACATGAAATACACAATGAATGTACTATTACCAATCTAAAATGGACAATTCCAACTCTGAAGCTGGGTGGTCCATTATTTCCAAAGGGGACATTTACAAAAACTAATAAAAAAAGAAGACAAAACCATATTTACTTTACGCTAGTAAATATTGTTACAGACAGGCCTGAGCAAACTGTGCAGACCAAGATCAGACACTACAAAATGCAGCAACTGACCAGGTTTCACATTGTTTACCACTCGTCCAGCAATTTTTAGACACATCAACAGGTAGTAAAACTGAATGGTTCAGATTTTAGGACAAGTATGGTAAGGAGATGAGGAGAATGGATATATGTTGAGATTTAGCCAAAATTTGGCACAAGGGATATCGAGGGTTGAGCGCAAGACTGGCGTAAGTCAGATGGTTGTTTTTTCCCCAAACCTAATCTCCTCACCATGAAGGCATTATGAAGATTACAACATTTCTTTCTGTAAACAATGAAAATTTAGGTGCCATTGCTCATATGAGCAATGGCACCTAAATTTGCATTGTTTACAAAGGGGTCCAAGTTGCCCCTAAACAAGGGTTTCAAAAATATGTTTGAGTTACTATAGTCTTGCGCTCAACCCTCGATATGTTTGTGACTCCCTGTTTGCTTTCCTTCACACAAATCCCCTTCTGAAAAGGGATCTACTCTATAAGGAAAGAATTTGCTCCTTCTGTCCTTATACAGTAGACCCCTTTTAGAAAGCTCACAAATATCTATTCAGCTCCAAACCTTGTTCAAATGATGTATTCCTGCAAGTCTGATGAAAATCTGTCGAGCCATTCAAGAGACATTATGCAAACAAGAAACCATCATGCTGACATTTAACAGGATCCAGACTGAAAACAATATGTGACATTTCCATTCAACTTTGGAGAGGGAACAATATTCATACTCAATACTGTATGATCATATTCTGACTAATTAACCCACATACCCCTATAAGCACACAGTCAAGCAAGTTTTTTGTCTTTCAGATTACAGCCCATGTACTTTTATCTACTTCTTTAAAAAAGCATATGCTATTGGTACAATAAGAGGCAATTTTAATAAGCACCAATAACATATGTTTTTTATAAAGAAAATCAGAAAAAAAGATAAAATAAGCATCATTAAATACACCCCTCATGAAGTCCTCTGTTGATCTTTCTTTAACCCTTGTCATGCTGAATGAATTAAGATGCCACACCCACTTCTAACTTTCAGCCAATCAGATTACTTGATCCAGGCTGTTGATACAAATTCACATACTGAATGGCAAACAGTGTAGATCCAGATCAGTTGCCTTCAGAGTGTTCATTGCCCTCAACAGTCATGCCTTTTACAATCTGTTTATCTTCACTACAACTTGTGTTAGTGCTGAGTGGTGGCCATAAAAGGTCTTCCATACTTCATGACAGAGAAGTTTATATTTTCTGGTAAGAAGCCCACTGATCTGGATCTACACTGTTTGCAAAGGCAGAGCATATCCGGGTTCAGCAGGACCAGGGTTAAAGTGTGTTCTTAACAGGTGTATATTTAACTGCATGTTTTTCTAGTAGTTTTGAAAAACTTAAGTGCACAGTGCAGTAATTAAGTCAAATACAATACATTTATACTCAATAAATACAAATTAAACCTAGTTTATATCATTTTCAGCAGTGATTCCCCCAGTGAATTATTTCATTTCAAACATTTTGACGTCATAATTGCTAGGTGACGTTGCTGATGTTGTTGTTAACAACAATAACAATGATTGAAGTTTCACGGAAAAATTGATAAAATCATTGAAATGAGACTGCAATTTTCACGTCCAGTTGGCGTTTTTTGAGGAAAGACCTGTAACACAAATATAAAGCATGATTTTCTTGATAATCCAGTTCAACTTCCGTGACATTTTTGTGTCTGTATTTCAAGCACAGGATGAGTTTTGCATTAAAGTGAAAACAAGATGGCAACTGATTTTCAAACTAAACCACGCCTCTTGAAATTCATGCACTGACTGGAACTATTTTGGTAGGAAATCATAACGGAAAAATGTGAAAATTCAAAGGTAAAAAATGGATGAAAATGTAATAAACAGTTTATTTGGTTGTTTTGATCGATTACGGAGAAATAAATCACTCGTGTTCTAAGGTTTGCTTGTAATAAAACTTGTTCGCTTCGCTCACTCGTTTTTTACACACAAGCCTTAGAACACTAGTGAATTATTTCTCCGTAATCGATCAAAACAACCAAATAAATTCTATATATCATATTAAGTAAACTTATTCATACTCAGAACATAGTTTGTTCATACTTCGTAAACATGTTTTAATCATAGTTCACCATAAATATGTGGATCTATATTTTGTAAATGTGTTCATATTCATAAAATATTATACATTAAGATAGCTCTTGATAAGGCGCTTTTCTCAGCCAAAAAGTAGATATTTTTTCTTATTTCTCCACAAAAACATGTTTGGTACTCATCAGAAGCACCTTGGCAAGGCGCTTCTAATGAGTACCCACAACATATGTTTTCATGGAGAAATAAGAATAATATTATCTGGAGCTATGGTTATACTTCATTATAAACTGGAGCAAGAGCCAAAAGGGCCACAAATATCCCCTGCCGGCGCCATTTCTAAATTATAAATATAATCTAAGTCTATGACAATGATATAAGGCAAAATCAATAGACCATAAAATATAGGTCACTGACCCACACATATAGTTTACAAGGTCAATCTTTGAGTGACACTGATCCAATATCCCAAATACAAAATTTCTCCACTGAATAGTCTTCAAGTATGAAACAAAATCACTGGACCATAAAATATAGATTATTGACCTACATATACTTGATAAGGTCAATCTGAAGTGTCGCACTGATCCATTATACCAACTTTGATGTTAATCCATCAAATAATCAAGAAGGTATTAAGCAAAATCACTAGACCATGAAATATAGGTCATAACTTATATTCACTTTGAGGTCAAAGTGTTGGTCGCACTGTCTCATTGTCTGAAAATATGACACTGGGGCATCAAATAGTGTTGGAGATATAAGACAAAATCACTGGGCCATGAAATACAGGTAAAAAGACCTACATTTATTTTGAGGTCAAATATCATGTCATACTGACCCATAATCCCAAAGTATAATGTTCATACATCAAATTGTCTTCAAGATATAATGCAAAATCACTGGACCATGAAATATAGGTCACAGTAACCTACATCTACTTTGAGGTCAAACGTGGAGTAAAACTGATTTATAATCCCAAATAAGGACTTTTTCATACATCAAATAATGTTCATGAGATAAGGCCAAATCACTGGACCATAAAATATAGGTCAGAGTGACCTACATTTATTTTGAGGTCAAACCTCAGGTCATACAGATTCATAATCCCAAAGTATGATGTACATACATGAAATAGACTTCAAGATATAAGACAAAATCACTGGACGTGAAATATAAGTCATGCTGACCTTCACTTCACAAGGTTGAGCCATGTCTGACCAATTAACTGCATAATTAACTGCATAAGTTGTTTCTAAGTTAAAGTTAAAATAGATTTTTAAACAAAACTCTTACCCTTGCAAAAATTGCCTAAAGTTCTAAGTCTGTGACCTTGACCTTGAGGCCACAAGCAGGAGTGGGGATAGTGGTGAATAAAGCTTTAGACCAATATATTTCCTCATCCAAATATAAACCAAATTCATCTTATAGCTTGGAAAATAAAACTTCTTACAAACTTTAACACAAAACTTTGACGATGTTAACTAATGGATGGACAAAAGAATGAACAAACTAACCGATGAACAGAAAGACGAAAACTAAAATACCCTTGACATACTACGTACGTCTGGGGTTTAATAATATGTGGAATTTATTCTCTGTACATGTTCATATTCATAAAATAGTTACAGTATTAACTTATAGTTATCTTCATCTTAAATATGTGATATTTAGACACCGTACACATGTTCCTATTAATAAAATATGCTACAGTATTAACTTAAAGTTACCATCATCATGAATATGTGGCATTAGACAGTGTACACATGTTCATATTCATAAAATATGCTACAGAAATACTTTTAATAAATACATCATATTTTTACACAGCAAATATGTTATATTCATACTCAATAAAATCATTAAGGTTATGGTAAATGTCCTAAAGTTCCGAACACTTTATGCCATACTTTTTTTGGCCCAAATTTTGCTTTTTATAGTTATTTCTTAAAAAAAACTTGATCCTGATCAGACAGGAGCAGTCTGATTCTGATCTACATCTGCAATATTTGCATATGCCATTTTGTTAGGAACTTTGGTGTATGAAATTTTAGGACATTTACTGTAAGATAAAGAAGCCTTGTTGTTAATAGACACAGTAATCAGGTTATATCCATACATGGTAAATGTGTTAATTGTCATTTACCACAGAAACTGAGCAGACTTAAAAAATCCATTCCTTGTCAGAAGTTTTGGGTATTTTTACTTTGTTTGATTATGAGCCAATGATTTTTGTTTTGTAAATGAAATGCAAATCCTCCCCCCCCCACCCCCCCCCCAACACACACACACACACACATATTAATAAATAAATAAAAATATAATTCAAAGTCCACTTCTAAAACTAGAACAGCTATTGGTAGTGCTGTAATAATATTCTGTGAATTTGAATGTCGCCTTATTCAGACTGTAATTTCAGTGTGCAGGTAAGCTAGCAATGTCTACGCTATAGTGATGTCCTGTCTTGGACTTTAATATCATCTCTACCCTAAATGTTCAGACACTTTTCTTGTCACACTTAAACTCCTGCTGCACTTACCCTAAAACTTGGGGAGGACTGTAAATAATGTTGAGAGAACTTGTGGGCCAACCCACTTGATTCATAATTTTTTTGGCAATAAAATATGATTAAACTTTTAGAACTAAAATGTTAAGAAATTCATTTAAATATCACATACTTCAGACAAGAGAAGTACTCAGAAATACCTTTTTCTTGTTTCCCCATGAAAAAACATGTTGTGGGTACTTATTAGAAGTGCCTTAGGCACTTCTAATAAGTACCCACAACATGTTTTTTTTTGTGGAGAAATATGAAAAATATCAATACTTTTTGGTTGAAAAAAAAAAATCTTTGGTGCTATTGGAGGTGTCTATTCAGTTATGCATAATGTAAACTGCACAAGTTAGTTTGGTCAGGCATCTGTCTGAATATTTAGGGTAACTATGATAAGAAAGTACGGATAAGTTGCCTTGTATGTATCTACTCAATCACCCATGGTGTAAGCTGTACAGGTTAAGATTGTGAATAGGGTTAAACTAAAACTAAGGATAATATATATTTACCCGTCGCCGAGAACTCACTTGTATCCTGTATCCTCTTATTATCTATGATAAGATTGTAAGCGATGGCCAGCTGGTCCATGGGATCACGACTCAGTAATGCTTTCTCAACTTCATACTCTGTTACACCAAATTTCTACAAAACAATAATTAGAAGAAAAAAATCAATAACACCCAACTTCATACTCTGTTACACCAAACTTCTACAAAACAATAATAAGAAGAAAAACAAATCAATTTTGTTATGCAATCAGAGTAATCCATTTAATAATAAAACTAGAAATGTGTCCACAGTACCCGGATGCCCCAGCTGTGGGGTACCTGACTATAAAACTGCAAAATTCTACCTGATACAAAAGCCTTAACCTGAGACTAACAGAATCACGTACGTACGTATGTACGTACAGAAAACCTAAAAACTATAGGCCCCCGGCATCATCCAATGCGGGGGCATAAAAATCACACATTTCAAAAATCGTTTTCTTAAATTTAATTTCATTATAAAAGGGGTCCTTGATAGCTCAGTCTAAAACATAGGCTTTTAGATCACTAGCCTCTCTCAGCTAATGTTTGAGACTCATGTGTGGGCAGCTGCCAGTTACTTGAGAAAAGCTTCGTGGTTATCTCTTAACTTCTTCCAACATCCGAATTTGCTTTAATAGCATACAGAGCTTATATATGCTGATAAAAAGTATTTAATCCCAAATCCCACCATCACCCTGCTCATCTGTTTAGCATAAATCAATATGCAATGTCAAACTTATTTTATGCCATTTACCTAGTGTTCCATAAAAGGCCCATAGCTCCAGATAAGGTACTTTTCAGCAAAATAAAAAAAAAAAAAAAAAAAAAAGGATAATTTTTGCTTCTCCACAAAAACATACTGTGGTATTCATTAGAAGTGCTCGCCTTGGCAAGCAATTCTAATAAATACCACAGTATGTTCTATATTGTGGTATTCATCAGAAGTGCTCCCCTTGGTGAGCACTTCTAATAAATATCACAGTATGTTTTTGTAGAAAAAAAGAAACATATTCATCTGGATATACCTTTATCTAGAGCTATGAAAGGGACATTGATAAACAGAGTAGATTCATGGCCAATCTGATCAAAGTCCATGTTGCTGACATTAAAAACAGAGTTCTTGAAAAAGAAAAAAAAAAAAGTAAACAAGACACATTTTAAGCTGGAGATGGACCTGTTATCTGGAATTCAGCTCACAAAACATGTAACAGCCTGACACTTTAATACTTAAAGTGCCTCTCAAAATTGTAGCAGACAACATTCTGTTCTCTTTAAATTTTTTCGAGAAAATAAAGCTTGACATTTTAAGTGAATCAGCTGCCTTTTCTTTCAAGGTGCTCCAGATAGCTGTCGGTGGCGAGGTTTGTCTCATGACTAGCTACACACCTCTGCCATGTAGGTTTGAGTCCAGCTGGAGACATAATGACATGGTTATGTGTGAATGGTTGGCAATGTGCTCCTGGTCGGGATTGTTTCACAGAAGTCCCTATACAAGTGCTATTCTCCACCATCAAACTGTCTTCTGAGGTAACAGTCAGATATAACTAGTTCAGAGTATATGGTAGAAAAAAAAAAAAAGATTCACATGATTGTCAAGCCTTATTTTCCTCTGAAAAATAATGATAATAAATTCAAACTGTCATCTGCTGTTGCTGTTAACTTGTACAAGGGGAATGTATACACTTTAAGGGGAGGCAACTCTTCCAAATTTGTTGCGTCCCTCTTCTGGAAAGGGGTCTACTCTAAAAGGAAAGAATCTGCTCCACTTGGGAGCAAATTCTTTTCTTTTAGAATAGACCACCAAGCGAAGCATAGTAGACCCCTTTCAGAGGAAAGCGAACAAGAAGTCACAAAAGTTGTCTCCTTTGTAAAACATGGTCCGAAAGGGCCTAAATGTACCAAGCGTATCCAGTCCCCTTAACATTAAGTTTATACTTTCTTCTAACTACTTACGTCACAGACATCCCTGACAACATCTACATCTATGATTGAAGCATCGTGATCTGTTGGTGCTGGGAACAAATATGCTGGTAGGTCCTTCTTAAACCAATCATGATCTCTGAAACCATGTGACATAACATAAGAGTACGGCCATTATTGCTTGTGTGGGCAATTAAGCCCAGATCAGCCTGCACTTTCACGCATTGGTAGTTTGATCTGAGCCATCATTGTTCACTTAACGTTTACAAATATCTGGGTAGATTCAGCAGATGACAAATTGATGATTTTTTTCTTATTTTTCCCAAAAAATGGCATCTGACTTTTCATGCAAAATGTCTCAATCTGCATGAAATGTCAAAGCTTATTTTCTGCAAAAAATATTTCAAAATGGTGTTTGCTGAATTATTTTCCCATAAGAAACCATTTGTCACAATGCACATCATATAAAGAAATGAGACAAATGGGCAAAGGAACACACTTTCTGCTCCAAACATCTTGTATATTAACTTTTTTTCATTTTTCAAATAAAAAGCTTGTACCTCTTGATATGTCTGAAATATTGCTGTATGTATGGCAAATGGTGCAGACCCTGATCAGATACCATGTTCTGCTGAGTCTGATCTGAGTCCACACAGTTTGCAAAGGCCTATCTGTCCCAATGCTTAGGATTCTTACAGTAAACAAAATTTTGGTAGATGTTTCATATCTTTATCTTTCTTATTTCCTCGCCAAAACATATCTGCTGGGTGCTTTAAAGAACTGCTCTGCTGATATCCCCCCCAATAGATTTTTGTAAAGACTCATTAGTAGATCCTTTCTGAAACAAACCTAATGAGCATCAATGACATATTTTAGTGACAAAATAATAAAAAAGGAATTTAAGTGACGCAATAAATATGATCTGCAGACTGATTCAGCTTATTTTACCTAAATCAAGGCTCCTGATAAACACAATTCCAATGAAAACTGTTTCTCATTTGATTAAAATGTATACCCTGGCATACAGGTCCATATTCTTCCCCAGTAAGCTTGTCACTACCTTAATGTAACATATGCCCATGCCTGTTTAAGGGAAGCAAATGTGACTCGACTTATATCTAAATATCCAAATGACAACATTTGGCAGTGATTTGGGGAAAAAATGTGCATATTTTGCATTGAAAATAGTGTTTGCTTCGGATTTGGCTACAAAATTCAGGTGCGTACTATACAAGCCAGCATG
Organism: Anodontia alba; assembly: GCA_964016985.1. Lineage (NCBI taxonomy): Eukaryota > Metazoa > Mollusca > Bivalvia > Lucinida > Lucinidae > Anodontia > Anodontia alba. The sequence continues at coordinate 96,936,025 of OZ024825.1, read as the reverse complement.
CAATGCACATGTTTATGGTAATCGCCATGGTTCCATGACACCAAAGATTTATTTATTTATTTTTTTTATTTTATTTATTTTTTTGCCACTGACTTGCATGACCTCTAATTTGTCATACAAAACTATTTAATGTTTGCAAGATAAATTAGAAATTTAAAATATACCTAATATCTTTCATGCCAGCTCTCTTGAGGGGATCAACCTGTAGCATGTGGCATAGTAATGAGACCACATCTTTGTTTAAATACTCAGGAATGGCAAAAATACCAGCTGAAACAAATAATTCTATCAAGTTATCATATTTATCCTACATGTAAGTATTGCAACAGACATGCCTGAGCAAACATTGTAGACCCAGATCAGATGCTGCAGAATGCAGCATCTGATCTGGGTCTACACTTTTGCCAATCATCCAGAACTTATATCAATAGGTAATACAAGAATTCTGCGGAAGGCGTCATCGCACCTGCTGGCACAAAAGTCACAGGAGCCACAATCAGAATGTGGTTATTAAATAAGTTTATTTCATTCTTAGCAATGCTTACTTGGAAAACTGGGTTGAAAAAAAATGTAGACAAAGTGCCTAGTGGGGCACATATATTCTAGGCCAGTCCCATTCCCTCTAATGGCTATATCTTCAGCACTGACTTTTCGTATCATACAGCCCAATGATAATGGAACGTTGACGTAAAATGTGTAAAAGTCACTGGAGCATGAAATATAGGTCAAGGTCAAGGGTCAAGGTACCTGCTAATTCGGTACATCAAGAAGCACAATGCAAGGTAAGGTGTTTGTAGGCCTTATAGTTGAGGAGTTATCAAACATCAACGTAAAATGTGTCAAATATAGGTCAAGGTCACTGGGTCAAGGTACCTGCCAAGCCAGTGCAATGAGATGAAGCACTATGCAAGGTTTAGTGGTTGTAGGTCTTATATTTGAGGAGATACCGAACATCAATATCAAATGTGTCAAAGTCACTGGAGTGCACAATATAGGTTAAGGTCACCAGGTCAAGGTACCTGTCGAGTCAGTACATCGAGAAGAAGTGCTATATAAGGTTTGGTGGTTGAAGGCCTTACAGTTGAGGACATACGGAAGGGTGACGTAACAGGTGTAAAAGTCAATGGAGCGTGAAATATAGGTCAAGGTCACCCAGTCAAGGTACCTGCAGAGTCTGCACATTGAGGAGAAGCACTATGCAAGGTTTGATGGTTGTAGGCCTTATAGTTGAGGAGGTATTGAACGTTGACGTAAAATGTGTAAAAGCACTGGAGCGCAAAATATAGGTCAAGGTCACCAGGTCAAGATACCTGCCAAGTCAGTACATATAGGAGAAGCACTATGCAAGGTTTGGTGGCTAGAGGTCTTACCCTTGAGGAGATCTGAAACGTTGACGTAAATTATGTCAAAGTCACTGCAGCCAAAATATAGGTCAAGGTAACTGCTAAGTCAGTACATTGAGGAGAAGCACTTTGCAAGGTTTGATGGTTGTAGGCCTTATAGTTGAGTATATTGAACGTCGACGCAAAATATGTCAAAATCACTGGAGCACAAAATATAGGTCAAGGTCACCAGATCAAGGTACCTGCCAAGTCTGTACATCTAGGAGAAGCAGTATGCAAGGTTTGGTAGTTGTACGCCTTATAGTTGAGAAGATCTGGAACGTCAATGTTGTGTCAAAGTCAATGGAGCGCAAAATATAGGTCAAGGTCACTGGGTCAACATATCTGCCAAGTCAGGAGGTCAGGGAGATGTGTCATGCAAGGTATGATGGTTGTTATAGAATTGTAGTTGATCAGAATACTAACTTTGACGTAAATGTCGAACTTCGACATAACAGAACTGTTAAGAGACAGACAGACGGACGAACGGACAGACAAATGGAAAAGCGGGCACCTATGTCGCAAAGTCAGGAGGTCAGGGAGATATTTCATACAAGGTTTGATGGTTGTTTAGTCTTGTAGTTGATTAGAATACTAACTTTGACATAAATGTCGAACTTCGACATAACAGAACTGTTACGAGACGGACAGATGGACAGATGAACAGACAGACGAAAGGAAAAGTGGGCACCTATGTTGCAAAGTTGGGAGGTCAGGGAGATGTTTCATGCAAGGTTTGATGGTTGTTTAGTCTTGTAGTTGATTAAAATACTAACTTTGACATTAATGTCGAACTTCGACATAAATGTTGACAGACGGACGGACGAATGGACATACAGAAAAGCGGACGCCTATGTTGCAAAGTCAGGAGGTCAGGGAGATGTTTCATGCAAGGTTTGATAGTTGTTTAGTCTTGTAGTTGATTAGAATACTAACTTTGACATAAATGTCGAACGTCAACATAAATGTTGACAGACGGCCGGACAGAAAATCGGACACCAATATCGCACCCTGCTACAAGCAGGTGCGATAAAAAATGAAATTGTTCAGATTCAAGGATAAGTATGGTAAGGAGTTTAGGTGTCCAAATACTTAGGGTGAATATGGTAGTCAACAAGTGACTTACCAACACCAACATTTGTAACTGACCATTCATCACCTCAGGTAATTTTATTACTATCTTTTTGCCAAGGAAGAAACATTCACCTAGCTCACCTGTTTGCAAAGATGACAATTTGGTGTTTTACTTTTATTTCCTTACATAGCTCTTGGTAAGATGCTTTTTTTCAATCCAAAAGTATTGATATTTTTTCTTATTTCTCCATGAAAACATAGGTTGTGGGTACTCTATAGAAGTGCCTCACTGAGGTGCTTCTAATGAGTACCTCAACATTTGTTTTTGTGGAAAAGTAAGAAAAATATCAACACTCTTGGACTGAAAAAAAGCATCCTATCAAGAGCTAGGCTTTCCTGGGTATATCCATTTCTATCTTACAAATCGTATAATGGAATACTCCATTTTTGTATGCAAATAAATTTGCATACAACTGTATTTAAATGCATTGCTGTAGATAAGATGTTTTTTCTTTTCAGCAAAAAGACTGATATTTTCTTATTTCTTCATGAAAACAGATGTTGAGAATATTTATTAGAAACACCTCAACCCACAATATGTTTTCATAAAGAAATAAGTAAAATATTCACATGGACACTCCTCTTACCCAGAGCTATCTGATTAATGACTACACTGTTCAACATAATTCCAGATAAAATGCTTTTTGCAACCAAAAAGTACTGATGTTATTTCTTATTTCTCATGATATGTTGTATATATATGCTGATATGTCATTAACCATAAAATGTTTTTGTGGAGAAGTAATAAACATATCCGTTATTTCCTCTTATCTGGAGCTATGAAACATTTCACTCACAGAAACTTCAAGTTACATATTTATGTCACTGATCCGTGCACAGCACAGATGTGCAAGATGACCGCAATGGTCACATGTTGCACAGCCAATTTTTATCAAGTTCAAATTGTACTATTGCCAGACGGAAAGCTAAACTCATTCCAGTAACTTACATTTGATTTTCCTAAACAGTGTTGGCACATGCTCATCATCAAATGGTAGCTATAAGAGAACAGAAATGTTTAATGCTTTACATAGCAGCAGATAAGGCACTTTTTTCATCCGAAAACTGCTGATATCTTTCTTATTTCTCAATGAAAACATATGTTGTGGGTACTCATTAGAAGTGCCTCAGTGAGGCGCTTCTAATGAGTACCCACAACATATATTTTCATTGAGAAATAAGAAAAATATTATGTGGATACCCCCTCTTATCTGTAGCTATGGCTTTACCAGCTATAGACAACCATCAGTACATGATACAATCATTCTCAAGTAATTCAGAGTTTCGTTTTACTGAACATGAAGAAAAACAAAAACTACAAATACAAAAATAAAACAAGGCCAGCCTGTCCAAAAATAATATCTCATGGACAGCTGTCAAAACAAGGTGTCAATAAGCAGTGCTTATCAGATACCCAACTACAAAGAAATCAAAACACTATGGATGGACAACATGAAAACAGTATACCCACCTAACAAACAGATTGTGTGGGGTATACAAATGACATTCCACATGTTAAATATTACTGACAATGGTGTAAATTTCTGTTGATAATTGCATCAATATCAGTGACCTTGCTCAGGTAAGAGCATTCATTACAATATATGGGAGATTATGTAAAATCTAGATAGTGATTAACTAGATCAGCCTACACAAATGCTCATTATGACCATGGCTGGGATCAGGGACTTCTCTGTTCATCAGCTCATTATACGGTACCATAATAACCCTAAGTATTGGTACAGATAGCCCTTTGTAAACAGTGTAGACACAGATCAGATGCCACATTTTGCAGCAACTGATCAGGGTCAACAATGTTTGCCATACATGAAGCAATATTTTAGACACCTCTACAGGTAGTAACAAAGCTCTTGATAAAGCACTTTTATCAACCAAAAAGTACCTGTATTTTTCTTACTTTTCGACAAAAACATGTTGTGGCTACTCATTAGAAGCGCCTCGGCGAGGCACTTCTAATGAGTACCCACAACATATGTTTTATTGAGAAATAAGAAAACTATTTACCTGATACCCACTCTTATTTAGACCCATGAGTAAAATGGACTATTTCAAATTTTAGAACAAGTATGGTAAGGAGATAGATGTCCCCATACTTAGGGTAAATACAGTATTAAATAATTATCTAGGTGCATAGTAAAAGACTCTGATAAGCCTGTCCTGATGTGTAGGTTACTGTCTGGTATACAATAGTAAGTATCTTTTATCATAAGAAACCTTATTGTATTTTATTGTGCAAAAATTCACTTGGCAGAAGGGTGTGATGCGAAGAACTGTTGTTTTATGACATATAGTCAATTTTTTCTGATGTCACCTGTCGTATCATTGACGGTAGACGGTATAACTTCGTTTTCGCTCATCAGATACGTTGTAAAAACAAGCAATTGCATGCAATACAGTCAAACGACTTGGTGCGAGTCTTTGCAACAATGGCGAATACTAGGGAGAATCTGAAGGAAACAAATGAGTTGTTCGATTTTTAGTGTTAGAATCGAATTAGATCAGCTCTGGTGCATGAATTGTTGAGCAATAATTCACTATTTGGAGGTCAGATGTAAAGTAGATTAAATCATGAGCGCTTCATGCTAGTGATTTGATCTACTTAACAACTGCCCTCCAAATAGTGAATTATCACTAGAACTGATCTATTTCTTAAATATTGAAACCCATTTGTTTCAACCACAAATTTGCCATCTTCTGACAAGGATGTTTGTTTAGAAATCAGTTTTTGCAAGAATGTATTTTTGTCCAATATAACTCAAAGTAAATTTAAGTTATTCTTTTATAACGAAAACCTACCGTGCCACACAGTAAAGCATATAATATGACTCCACAACTCCACACATCAACTTCTGGACCTGCATACAACCTGAAACAAAAAATATTACACGCATACAACCTGTAGCAAATAAATAAACATCACTTGTTACATTTTTCACAGTTTTCCAAACAGTTCGGACAAGAGTAAATAAAGCAAATGAGGAACCACATTGGAACTGTCAGTATAAAAAGTACTGGGGGTAGGATGGTGAGGGTGTGGGGAAGAGGGGAGGTGGGGCTTAAACCAGTTTTACTCGCAAAGTCACAAAATTTTAATCCTTTGCAAAAAAAGTGTGCCAGGTGTATGACTAATGATACCCTCAGGGACTTGAGTTCTATTCTTATGGAGAGATATTCATGTTATAATGCTATTAAATTATCATGTGACTGTCCAGTACGTGTTGATGAGCCGGGCTTTTGCTGGATCAATTCACTGAAATAATAAATGTGATGTTTAGCCATAGCAGGTTTCAAATTTACTTACTTCCCTGAGATCACTTCTGGAGCAGCATAGTTTGGTGAACCACAACTTGTTCTTAAAAACTCTCCATCATGCATCATATTTGAGAGTCCTGAAGCAAGAACAAAAAATTATTTATTTAACAGAATGTTCCCTCATTCCACTAGTCCATTCAAAAGTCTATATAACAGGTGAGTAAACTGTTACCACTCTCTGGGCTAATTCAGCAGAGGACAAATTGGTGATATTTTTCTCAGAAAACAGGATTTGACATTTTTTGCAAACTGTCTCCATTGGAGATAATTTGCATGAAATGTCAAATCCTGAATTCTGGGACAGAAAAAAATCAAAATGTCTTTTGCTGACAATTGTAACCAGAGTGCTAAGCGTTAAATTCTAACACGTCTGTAGACTCATGTATTTCATCAAAAAAACAGCAACACTTGGTTATTTCAAAGCTATGATGACTGACAAATATTTTTGTAATTTATCAATACTATTATAGTTAGTTTGGAATAAATGACAGCAATAAGGCCAAAACAAGAAGCTCTCTATAATTAAGCATGATGATAAGAAGGAATATCTGTGCAAATATTTTCCTTATTTTTCTATAGATATAAATATGTTGTAATGCTCGTTATAAGTGCCTCAGAAATTCAAATGAATATCAAAACATACATCTTTTTGTGGAGCATAAAAAATAATAATACTTTTTTTGTCTAATTTGATTTAATCTGATTCAGAGTTTTATGCCCTAGTCAACATGTTATGGTCATGTAGAACCAGTCAGTTAACCTACTCACAATTTTCCTGGGCAGGATTTGTCCTCTGAGTGGTTAATCAGTTCTTTGTGCAAGTATTTCTGACAATAACTGACAAATACCCTTCTTGAATCAGTGGAAGGGGAGAATGACTAAATTATTTCATGATCAATAAAATTTCCAATAGTTATATGGATAAGGTGGTATCTGAACTTGTGACTCCTGGATCTTCAGTCAGACAACCTACGAACTGCCCTATCAAATCCAGAACTTTTTTTTTTGTATAAACTATAATAAAAATCTTACCAAAATCAGCTAGTTTAACATTTAGATTTGAATCAAGGAGCAGGTTTTCTGGCTTCAAGTCTCTATGTACAACCATATGTCTGTGACAATAGTCAACTCCAGAGACAATCTGTTGGAAGAATCTCCTAGCCTCATGTTCCTTCAGCTGCAAACAAAGACTCAAATCTAAACATATCTACCATGCACACTATAGACTTTTTAGTGGTTTAAACATTTTAAGTACATGTACACAGAATCTAGATGTTTCTTCACAATTTCAGGTACTCATTCATTAGAAGCGCTTCACAACGGCACTTCTAATGAGTACCATCAATGTAAAGTAAATGTCCTAATCTTTCATACACCAATGTTGCTGACAAAATGGCATAATTAAACAGTGCAGACCCAGGTCAGACTGCTGCAAAGGAGCAGTCTGATCTGGGTCTACACTGTTTGCCATTTCACTAATATTTTAAGAAACAACTGCATAAAAAGCCAAATTTAGGCCAAAATTGTATGGAATAAATTGTTCAGAATTTTAGACATTTACCGTATGTTTTTGCGGAGAAGTAAGAAAAATATTACTGGTGAAAGAGGGAGTAACTACATATTTTTTCTTACTGCTCCATGAAAACATATGTTGTGAGTACTCATCAGAAGTGCCTCGGTGAGGCGCTTCTAATGAGTACCACAAAATATGTTTTCATGGAGAAATGAGAAAAATATCAACACTTTTTGGTTGAAAACAGAGCCTTATTTCTGGAGCTATGGAGTTGCAATGTGAATCATTGCCCCATCAGACACATTATGTGCGTCAAGCAAAGACACAAATCAGCCTGTGCAAAGTAGTTCAAATAGGATCTTTATTGCCTACATGAAGAAACCTTGAATCCTTGGCCACCCAAAGAGCACCCAGCAAAAACTCAAATCAGATGCATGAACATAGCTCTTGATAAGGCACTTTTTTCAACCAAAAAGTATCTATATTTTTCTTATTACTCGACGAAAACGTATGTTGTGGGTACTCATTAGAAGCGCCTCGGCGAGGTGCTTCTAATGAGTACCCACAACATATGTTTTCATCGAGAAATAAGAAAACTATTTACCTGATACCCACTCTTATCTAGACCTATGATGAACATTCTTTGCTGGGTGCACACCCCAAGTCACATCATCTTATGTGATTGATTATCAACCAAAATGTGATGGCAAAAGGATGTTGCCATAATTGCCATAAATATTTAGTTAAAACAATATTTCATTAACTTATTGAGTAACATGCACAGAATAAACACATTTATGTACAAAATAGGATCAGAAAATAAGTGTAGCGCTTTTGTATATCTTTTCCAGAAAAATTATTTGGACACTATAACTCTTTACAAATAAAGACGACTATCTGGTGATGTGTCTTGAAAATTCTGACTGGGTTGCAAACAGTGCAGATGCTGTTCATACTGCTGAAAGAGCTATTTATACATAGGTACAGATATGACACATTTTTCAACTGAGACATTCAAATGTTTTTCTTATTTCTCCACAAAAACATATTTCTTGAAGAAATAATAAAAATATTAAGTGAATACTCCCTCTTATCTGGCAGTATGATACTGAATTCTGACTGTTCACAATTTGAAATTTGCACATCCAATCACCATGACAAAAGCCCAAGGGCACATGACATGAAAATTCTAGTTCTTTTCCTTTTTTTGCATTTTGACATCATTAGCGCATGCACACATATGTGAAACGGTGTAACTTGGTATGAGCAATTGACAAATATCCTTTACAACGTCTACATTCTTGATTTGTCAAGGTCCAAATGCTTCTATAAAATCTCTACAAGATATGTAGAACATTACGTGAGCAGCAAAGACCTTGATCAGACTGCACAGATGAGCCACCATCTCACCAAAATCAACTTGTATCTTTCTGCATTTTGTCCTCAATACTCTCTATACTTAACTCATGATAAGCAGGGTTCTCCATGAAAACATGTTGTGGGTACTCATGAGTACCCTTGTGGGTACTCATGAATACCCACAACATATGTTTTCATGGAGAAATAAGAAAAATATCAGAACTTTTCCACTGAAAAAATTGCCTTATCTGGAGCTATGTCTATAGGTTAAAATTCGGACTGCCTACACGAAACAGAGAAATTGTTAAGGAGTATTTGGTGATAATCATGGGATAATTTTCTTCAGTTCTCCATAAAAACGTGTTGTGGGTACCCATTAGAAGCAACTCAGAGAGGCACTTCTAATGAGTACCCACAACGTATGTTTTTATAGAGAAATAAGAAAAAATTATCCCAGAATTATCATCAAATACTCCTCCTTAACAAGACCTCTGATGAAACATGCAACTTAAATGCAAAACCGTACAGGAGAATAAAATTTCTCTTCAAAGGCATTTTGTTTAGAATAACAAAAACTCTTAGCATACTCTTGATAAATTCAACAGCTGATAAATCTTTATTTTTTTTATTTCCCCCCCCCCACCCCTCCCCACCCCAAAAAAGGACTTGGAAGTTTCATGCAAATTGACTCCAAATTTGAATGAAATGTCAAGTCCTATTTTTTGGAAAAAATAAGAAAAATATTTTGTAAAACGACATCTACTGAAATTTTTACTAACATGCTAAATATTAAAGTTAAAAAAAATTACCTTTCCGTGTTTGACAATATAATCAAAGAGCTCTCCTCCGGAAACATGTTCCATTACCATAAAGATATCTGTTGGTGTACTGATAACTTGATATCTGGAAAGAAATTTGCACAGATCTGTATTAGACAGCTGTCAGGTGACAAATCAGGATAATTCATAGCTTTAGGAAAAAAAGACTATCGTGATCATTTTTTTGCTCTTATTTCTCCATGAAAACATAAGATGTGGGTACTTATTGGAGGGGCCTCCATGAGGTGCATCTAATAGGTGCCCATAACATGTTTTTGTGGCGGAATATGAAACACATCTTTTTTTTTTTTTTTTTCATTTTAATAAAAAAATGCATTTTCTACAGCAATGTAATTTTGTTATTTTTTTCACCAAAACATATCTTGCGAGTCCTCATAGGAACTGATGATGATAATAATTTGGCATTTTACGTCTCTTTATAACATTATTCAAATCATATCAAGACCATGAAGGGACGACAATGAAAGGCTCTATATAATCATAGCAACAGATAAGGCGCTTTTTTCATCCGAAAAATGCTGATATCTTTCTTATTTCTCCATGAAAACATATGTTGTGGGTACTCATTAGAAGTGCCTCGCTGATGCACTTCTAATGAGTACCCACAACAGCGAGGCACTTCTAATGAGTACCCACAACATATGTTTTCATGGAGAAATAAGAAAAATATTGTGTGGATACCCACTCTTATCTGTAGCTATAGTATAATGAAGCACAACAGTCAAGAGCTAAATTCCGCCTCTAGTGGTCCAAGCGATCCAAGGTCAAGAGCTGCGATCACTGACCACTCCATTCGCCCATGCAAATACTTTCTTAGGCATTCCCTCCAATAAGTGTCCCCAAGATAAGCTTGGTTCAAAAGATATTCTGAATACCGCCCACATCTGGACCTACATGTAAGAAGTAAGCAGGGCTGTGGAAATACCATGCCCAACTTGTCCCATTTCTCTAAGGACATGTAAGAAATTTCAATTTACTTGTCCTTGGACAAGGACTTCATAGCAGAGTATCCAGATTATGAGATACATATTTTTCTTATTTCTCAAAGAAAATGTAGGTCCTGGGTGCTCATTAGAAGCACCTCAGTGAGGTGCTTCTAATGAGCACCCACGACCTACATTTTCTTCGAGAAACAAGAAAAATCTTGGTTAGACAAGTGGATTTTGAACACTTACTTGTCTGTGGACAAGTAACAAAATTTGATAATTAAACAACCCTGAAGCATATAATATTCCATACCAAGTATCTCAGCAGTGTTCCCGGAAACTGATATTAAGACAATTATTATGTTTATCATTCTGTGATAACATTTTGTTGTGTGATTCCTAAGAACTATCCCATATGTTCTTGTTGATGAATAATTTTGGTGTTTATTTTGTTTATATTACTAAGAGGTGCCAGCAGGTGTGACTGCCTTCCAAGGAATTCCTGTTTTCATACTTGTAATCAGCTATGCGATATGTGTTTTATGGCAGTTTGATCTAGGTCTATAGGTGTCACTATTTGCATAGATGCCTTTGACTCAGACTGTATATTTAGGGTACTGTAAATGTCCTAAAATTTCGTACACCAAAGTTTGCAATAAAACGGCATATGCAAAAAAAGCTGACCCAAATCAGACTGAAGGAGCAGTCTGATCAGGTCTACACTGTTTGCCTGTCCACCAAGTGTTTTGAGAAATACTGCATACAAAAGCAACATTTTGGCAAACAAGTGTTCGATACATGTATTTTAGGACATTTATTCTATATATGATGCAGAGCTATTATTGGGGTATCTGGGCCCAGTTGTTCAAAGCGTCGTTAGTTTAACGAGTTCGTTAAGGGTCATTTCGTTAACTGTTTTAGCGGATTCAATATACAATATTCTGATATTTTTTCAGCAAAAAAATTTCAGCGTATTTGCGTATCACCCGATGTAAATTTTAACGAATCGTTAACTAAGGACGTCGTTAGCTTTGAACAACTGGGCCCTGGTAAATATTTTTTCTTATTTCTCCATAAAAACATGTGTTGTGGGTAGTGCCTCTGTGAGCCACTTCTGATGAGTACTGACATTTTCATCATGGATAAGTAAAATACTTTTTTGGGGCTGAAAAAAAAAGCCAATTATCTGAAGGCATGGCTATGATACTGGAAGAAACATAAAATACTCACAGTTTTATGATATGTGGATGTCTGAAGAGTTTGAGATTCTGGATTTCTCGTCTGATTTTACCGACCACATCTAGATTCTTGATCTTCTGTCGATTCAGAATTTTCACAGCAACTGTGTGGTTTGTAAGCTGGTGAGTAGCAACTGAAATAAACACATAGCCACAGATGGTGATAACTGATGCAATTTTTTTTTTTTTTGCACTTAAAATACATAGTGGTACGGTACTCAGCTGAATAATATATTCAATATATATTATATTGCCTCAGGCCTCAGCAGCATGCAATGCCTCAATGAGTTGATTTCTGTAAGTAACAGAACCAGCTCTGTGAAAAACTTTTTGGACCAAAAAAATAATAATAAAAATTATACGCTGTTTTCTTCAGTTTCTGGTACTACCAGCTAAGCATCAACGAGAAATCAAACTATTTTACCTCTGACAGCATCTGGTATGTTTTGAATGATGTCTTCAAGCAGTTAGAATTCTGTCATTTTGATATTTTCCCAGCTTTAACAAACTTTTAGTGCATTTTCAGACAAGTCTCATGTTAAAGTCTACCCTGCATTCATTGTTCAAAATAAATATGAAAAGCAAAAAACAAGTTTGAATTTACTTATTTTGTTCTGCAGAACTATCAATCATCCCAAATTCTACTCAAGCTTTTTTCATTTTAGAACAGTGCCTTAGATAAGGTTTTAAGCAATTGGGTATTTTGGGCTCCTTTTACTCATTTCTCACTGAATTGGGTATCAGGATTTTTCTTTTGGGTAAGTTTTCAAGGCCTGGAAGACTGATAAAGGCACTAGGACATCATACGATGCAGCCAAACGCAATGCCAGATATGCAGTGCACCATGCTCGTCACGAAGCCGACAAGAAGGTCTTCAAGAACATTGACCCCAAGTCTTAAGAAGTCTTCCCCCTTGCTAACCAGTTTAGAAGAGAGAACGCTGATGTTGTTGGTGACAAACTAGTGAAGAATGACGCAGGAGAGATGTCAATAAGGGAAGACTCAAAGCAGAAGGCCTAGAGCACTACCAAAGGCTTCTCTATGTTGTGTTTGACTTGGACCCAGACCACCCGTTTTATCAACCACAAGTGGAAGACCTGCCCATCTCAATCACCATTGATATGGTTACGAAGGCTATCTCACAGATGGCAGGCAAAGCATCAGGCCATCAGGCAGAGTAGTGGAGATGATACAAGCAGCCGGTGACATGGGCGCCTCCATGATCTGTGACCTCGCAGCTGCAATCATCCAAGGCAAGGTACCCTCTGACTGGGAGCAGAGTTTCATTGACTACCTCTACAAGGGAAAGGGGGATGCATTGGAAAGGGGCAACTACCCCCGTCTCAAGCTGACAGAGCAGGTCATGGAAGTACTGGAGAGGAATGAGGACAGCCTCATCAGACAGTTGGTGTCAATCGACTATTCCCAGCTTGGCTTCGTCCCAGGCAGAGGCACAACAGACGCAATCTTTGTTGTCAGGCAGCTGCAAGAGAAGTATCTAGTTGCCAACAAGAGGCTCTACATTACCTTTCATAGACCTGGAGAAGGCTTTTGATCGAGTGCCTCGGAAGGTCATCTGGTGGGCGCTGAGAAAACTTGGTGGATTGTATGACTGGTGCAGGGGATGTATGCAAATGCGCGGAGCTGTGTCCGTGTTGGTGAGGGGTACAGTTAAAAGTTTGATTTTTTTTTATTTGGGTTTTACGGCCCTTTCAAGAATATTTCACTTATATCGAGCCGATCATAATCAAAGGTGGGCGAAAACCGGAGAACCCGGGGAAAAACCACCTGACCATCAGTTAAAAGTTTGAAGTGAAGTTCAGTGTTCACCAAGGCTCAGATCTCAGCCCGCTTCTCTTCATCATTGTGCTGGAAGCTTTATCAGGAGAGTTCCGCTCTGAGGTCCCCTGGTAGGACCTCTATGCCGATGACCTTGTATCATCGCTGAATCGCTTGAGGAATGTTTCAGAGGCTCTTGACTTGGAAAGAAGCAATGGAAAAGAAAGGACAGAGTAAATGCAGGAATGACGATCACAATCTGCGGTACAGGCCTGGATCTCCTGCAGAGTTCAAGCAAGTTTCCATGCGCCGTCTGTCGCACTGGAGTGGGCAGCAGCAGCATCTTCTGTAATGGCTGCAAGCACTGGGTGCATAAGAAATGCAGTGGGCCCAAGTACTTGACAAAGGACCCTGACTACAGATGTACATATTGTACATGGGGCCAGAGAACTGCACACCCCTTGGAAGGCAGATCACAGAGGGAAGTCCAAGTTGGACCTGACAAGCTGAAGGTGGTAGCTTCCTTTTGCTACCTAGGAGACAGGCTCTCAGCAGCCGGTGGCTGTGAACTTTCACCCACAACACGTATGAAAACCACCTGGAAGAAGTTCAAGGAGCTGCTCCCAGTTCTCTCATCATGCCACCTCTCTTTCAAGACATGTGGCCCTGTCTACAACTCTTGTGTGTGGAGCGCAATGCTCCATGCCAGTGAGACTTGGCCACTGACAAAACCAAACCTCCAACGTCTGCAGCGAAATGACAGGGCAATGATCAGACAGATCTGCAATGTCAGGCCGCAAGACGTTGTCACCATAAGGTGCAATGAACTACTTGCGCGGCTTGGCACTGAGGATCTGGACCTCATTCTGAAGAAGAGAAGGCTCCGCTGGTATGTACATGTGGAACACTCCAATAGTGCAGTCAAGACAGCCTTTCATATATAGGTTGAGGGAAAGCGTCAGCCTGAGAGCCCCAAGATGACATGGAAGCAGCTGAAAGAGAGCGATTGTAGAGAGTGGAAGCTCTCGGCTATCAACCCTCATGATAGAAATATGTGGAGATCTGGTGTGAGATCTGCCATGCATGCAGCAAGCCTGCTATCTGGAAGAAGGCTCACTGAAGTGGATGTTGCCCCTGTACCTGCATGTTAATAAAAAATCTGGTTATAATATGTGATGAATTCACATGTCCAGTTAAACCTAGCATTTTGTTAAGAAATCTTGCTTTTTTGTTTTGAAAATACCTATAAGTATTATAAATTAAACATAAATAGATGTCTTTGTATTACAAATAAATCATGAAAAGCGTAAAAACTTATACGACCTATAATCATTCTTATACTAAGTTTTTTTCTTATTCTTTTTTTTTTTATATTATTTTTTTTTTTTTCATCTTCACGCAGAATTTGGGGCACATAACAAAACTTAGTAACAAAAATTCACAAACAAGATGTTAATTTTAGTTATCTCAGTAAATGATGTCATTTCTTGTCCAGTGTATCACTGAATCCGGCAAATAAACAGTAAGACAGTAGTTTTCTGACATTTATTTCCATATCATTTAGTGAAATTCTTGCTATTTTATTGCAAAAACACCTTTTATTTTCTTTATTAAAACCCATATAATAGTATTTGTTTTTGTCTTTCTCTTTCTTTCCTTTTTTTGTCTAGATTTGTGACTTTGCACTTAAAATCTTTCCATCTGGGGCACAACATCCATGGGTATTCTGAATCTAGTGAAATGCTCTTGGAGCAAAACAGCATCCAGAACTGCCAGGTCAGGCAAAAACCAAAGGTAGATGGAAAAATATAAGACCCCACTATTCCCAGCACCATACTGAGTTGGAGGATATGCGGGATTACAAATGATTAGTGTGATCTATGAAATGATGGTCGTAAATGAAAGCAAGAGAACTGCCATCTTACACAGCTGAGCTGTCATTTTTTCTGCGCCTGAACTGCAGATCCTAAATGCAATTAGTATCTGACATCAGCGCATCTGTGCTGCTGCGCATTAATGTCAGTCATACGTAGAAAGCATAAACTCACGTTTAACTTTTCCAAATGTTCCAACACCAAGTGTATCGCCAATAATATAGTGGCCAATTTTGACCTGAGGTTGTGTTTTCTCCGCCATGTTTACAATTTGGCTGTCGTAAAATGAGGTCGTAAATGTATTTACATTTGCGATTAGTTAGATTTTAGAATTCGTAGATAGTTGACCAAATGTAGTTTTTGATTGAAAAAATGTTGTATTTCAACTTCTTGAACAATCTACATTTATTTCAAATCAAATGTCGTAAAGTATTAATAAAGGTCATACTAACGGTCGGGTATGAAAGCCACGGCCGAGGTCGGGTATAAAAGCCAAGTCCGATCCGATCCGCCGATCATTTTTCTGCCGATCATAAATTTTATTTTTGTCATTATATCTAAACTGCGATTCAAATGTCCAGTATATCAGTTTTATATTATCATACATTGCTTAATTAAATATTCGACAAAAGATATTTCTTTTTTCAATGCTTTTGGATTTGATTTTTAAGCAGTTTTCTGTCTTCTAGGGGTATAAAAGCCAAGTCCAGTAAATATAAGAAAATCATAGTTTTCTCAGTAGTGAAGCTAATATATACAGAGATCAGCTCTGTCTCAGAGAATAAATGGTCACTAGAACATAATTAGTTTCTTGCATATGAAAATTATGTCATATATAAACTATTTTAGCCTTTTTTTCTGTCCATATTTGCTTTGCACGGATACTATTCTAAAAATAGAAACGCTGGACCGCAACGAATACGAAAGCTACAAAATGACCCAACTACTACTGTACAAAAAAAAAAAAAAAAAAAAAAAAAAAAATAGACAAAAAAGGAGAAATAACATTAATACAGATATTAATATCTATTAGATATTCTTAAAACACTATCTTCCGCGGTAAGAAAATTCCCCAATTTCGTCTTATTTCAGGACGTTGTTGTATGTAACGTCATGTTTACAGGTCTATTAATAGATGCGTCTAATTTGGTATACAAACGGGAAAAAACTGATTTTCTTGAAACATATGTATATGCTTGTTGAATCACAATGCACATGTACTAAAATTTCAGCATTTATAGTTAAGTCTGTTCTATAAAAGGACAAAACAGAGACAAAAAATCAAGAAATCTCTCTCGGCTATTTTTTCTTCCGAGCTTGGCTTTTATACCCCTGAAACGAGAAAAAATTACTCTCAATCAAAAACTAGAGCAACGATTTTAATAATATCATTGCTGTAAATTACAGTTATATAATATGATCATATAAAACTGATATACTGGACATTCGAATCATAGCTTAGATATAATGACAAAAATAAAATTTATGATCGGCAGAAAAATGATCGGCGGATCGGATCGGACTTGGCTTTTATACCCGACCCACGGCCGAGCTGCCGAGCCGAGCCGAAAAAGCCGAGCCTGTTATAGTGTTTTCTTGTATTTGTTCAAACGAGTTCAAGATACTTATTTCTTTTACTCTTATATTACCATATATGTAAAATGCTGTATTCACAATTAAATTTTGTACAATCGTTTGCTTATTTATGACTTTATATCCAATTTTCCATTCAACAGGGGTATGAAAGCCACGGCCGCGAAAGGGATATATTTTTGGCCATTTTCTGAATAAATGGCGATATGTTATGATCAGAGCATTTAACAGAGGTTGCAAAAAGGTATTTAAAATTATTTTGTATCATTATAACATGCAGAAACTGTTTATATTTCCGATTATTCTTCTTTTTCATCCAAATAACGAGGATCGACAGGATCTAAATATAGAACATAGAAAACTAAATGAAAATAACGGAAACGGAAAGCAAAGGCATTGAAAGGGCCTAAACTTAACAATTACATCTAATACCAGTATGATGACCAGCATTAATGGGAAAGGCTATCAAATTAGTTATAGATGTGGAGTCTTCAATGACTGTTTTGTTAGCTCACCTGAGCCTTTCGGCCGTTTCGGTTATTTTCGTTTAGTTTATATCTATTCTATTTTTAGAATCTGCCGATCCTCGTTATTTGGATGAAAAAGAAGAATAGTGAGAATATAAACAGTTTCTGCATGTTATAATGATTCAAAATAATTTAAAAATATCTTTCTGCAATCTCTGTCAAATGCTCAGATTATAAAACATCACAGTTTGTTCACAAACTGGGAAAAACATATCCCTTTCGCGGCCGTGGCTTTCATACCCCTGTTGAATGGAAAATTGGATATAAAGTAATAAATAAGCGAATGATTGTACAAATTTAAATTGTGAATACAGCATTTTACATATATGGTAATATAAGATTAAAAGAAATAAGTATCTTAAACTCGTTTGAACAAATAAAAGAAAACATAATAGCAGGCTCGGCTTTTTCGGCTCGGCTCGGCAGCTCGGCCGTGGCTTTCATACCCGACCCATACTAACTATCGAAAAGAAAGTACACCAAAAGTAACATCGGATACGTAATGTACCGGAATGGACCGCAATTACCATAATCACCACCTCCCCCTCCCGCCCCCTCCCCCCCACCCTACACACACACACACACACGTAATCCAGGTCGTTTCGGCCTGGGTAGTTTCGTTTTTGTTTTTTTGTTGTTGTTGTTTTTTTTTTTTGGGGGGGGGGGGGGGGGTGGGGGGGTTCATTTCTGTCGCTGTA
This sequence comes from Anodontia alba, assembly GCA_964016985.1. Classification (NCBI taxonomy): domain Eukaryota; kingdom Metazoa; phylum Mollusca; class Bivalvia; order Lucinida; family Lucinidae; genus Anodontia; species Anodontia alba. Next base: position 96,917,830 of record OZ024825.1, on the reverse strand, counting down.
GACGGCCGTACATGGGTGGGTGGGTGGGTGGGTGGGTGGGTGGATGGATGGATGGATGGATAGATAGATAGATAGATAGATAGATAGATAGATAGATAGATAGATAGATAGATAGATAGATAGATAGATAGATAGATAAGCAGACAGACAACAGGCAGGCAGACAAACAGACAGACAGACAGACAGGTAATTAGATAGATAGATAGATAGATAGATAGATAGATAGATAGATAGATAGATAGACAGACAGACAGATAGATAGATAGATAGATAGATAGATAGATAGATAGATAGATAGATAGATAGATAGATAGATAGATAGCACTAATCAGCACTGACATCACAGAGTAGGACAAACACAAACAAAACCATTTCCATTATGGTCACCATAAGTTCATTCGTTTTCATGCTTTTTTAATGACTATCACTGTCATATGTGTATAGTTCATTCACAAGCAACCTTGTGATTGCTATAGTGTAAAGATTTGTTTATCCTACTTTTGTACGTTATTAATCCTTTTATAACCACTTATATATGTGTCGATGTGGGCTACTGTTTGGAGATATAGCAGATGGGTTTATAAAGACAGAGGGACGGACGACTGGATTGTTTAACGTTTAAAGGGGAACGAAACCTTAAAAGGTGTTGTGCTTTAAAGTAAAGAACTTTACAAACAATGAATTTTGACACAAATTTGATCAAAATCGGTGGAAAATTAAGTCAGTTATAGACAATTGAATATTTTTACATTGGTGGAATGGGCGCCGCTATTTTGAATATTTAATGAGGTTTCATAAAAATTAAAATTCGTTTCATAAAGGTAGTTATTCTCATAAAGTTGGTTTATTTTGGGGGAAATGATTGCTTGTCACTAGCATTAAAAGATTATAAAACATCTGTAGCAAAATTATTCTTAAAAACCCTTTATAATTTGGTTTTGCATATTTAATTTTGGCTCTGTGACGTCACAAAGCCTACAATATGGTGACATCCATGACAGCCCTTTTAAACATATTCAACCCACCATAACTTCCTAATTTCTAGACCGATTTTGAAAACTCTTGCATCAAAATAAATGGCTTGTTAAGTGCTTCAATCCAAGATACACTTACAACATATATTGCGTTCCCCTTTAAGTAAATTGGCTTATAAAGACGGACGGACGAACGTTCTGACGAGTGGACGGGAGGATGGGTGGATAGATGGGGTAGAATGTTTGGAGTTAAGGTAAATGGGTTTATAAAGACGGAAGGACGGGCGTTCTGACGGATGGATAGATGGATGGATTGTTTGGAGTTAAAGTAAATGGGTTTATAGACGGACTGTCGGACGTTCCGACGGACGGGTGGATGGATGAATGGGATGGAAAAAAGGATGGATTGTTTTGAGTTAAAGTAAATGGATTTAAAAAGATAGATGGACGAACGTTCTGACGGAAGGTTGGTTGGATGGAAGGATGGATTCTTTGGAGTTAAAGTAAATGGGTATATAAAGACAGACGGACAGACAGAGTGATATATTGTTTAGAGTTAATGGGTTTATAAAGACGGACGGACGGTCGGACGGACGGACGTTCTGACGGACAGACGGACGGATGGCAGGATAGATAAAAGGATGGATTGTTTGGAATTAAAGTAAAAAAGTTTATAAAGACTGACGGGCGGACGGATGGATAGATGGACGGATTGTTTGGAGTTAAAGTAAATGACTCTATAAAGACGGACGTTCTGACAAACGGATGGATGGATAAAAGGATGTATTGTTTGGAGTTATAGTAAATGGGTTTATAAAGACGGACACATGGACGTCCTGACGGATAGATAGATAGATAGATAACTAGATAGACAGACAAACAGACAGGTAGGTAGAGTGATTGATATATAGATAGATAGATAGATAGATATTCTTTCATCATTGATTAAGTAATTATGATATCAATGAAAAGCGACAATCATTATTGATGTACATGTTTGTCTTGACACTTGGTACTCGATTTATCAAGGTGAGAAAACTTGTGCCTTCTAATTAAAGGTAAGTTTGTAATCTGTAGTGATAATCCAGGTAGTAATTAATTGACGTGTAAAAATTCGTACGTGTTGTTAAATGTGGTTTGTTTGACGTTTGACTTTGTCGGCAAAAGGCTGCCCGACAATCCCCAAAAGGCTACAAAAACTTTAATGGTAATACTATCCAAAAAACACTTAATGGTCACGTCTCGCAGAAGCAATATGATCACAGTGCAGATAGAATATAATACAAAATAGACTTGTCCGGAAAGAGCTATATTCAGACCTTACCCCACCAACCCCTATATATGACACCACTAGACTCTTCACCAAAAAACTAAATAATTGTTTTGCCTATCCTACCTAACCTAGAGGGAATTAGAAAAAAATCCCGCACCACCATCCATCCCTCTCCCCCCCACTCCCCCCCCCCCCACCCCCCCCCCCCCAACACACACACAAGGAATGTGTTTGTAAAGCACTATGCTCTCAACTATATGCCTATATGCTTGTCACTCAAAGAGATGAGATTAATCAGCTTCCTAGATCGTCTGGTACAAAGCTGGAAGAAATGCCCAAAAATGTCGAAAATGGGATGTAACTTTGTCAAACATATATGTATAATGCCACATCCCACAAAGTGCTAAGTTCGTCTGCATTTAATTGTACCCAAATATCAAAACCCTAGAACTGACTATTTAGACGACTTACTAAATATTGAAAACTATAATATTGTGACCAAATGGTAGATGAACATCATGCAAAAGAATGTCAGCAAAACAAAGCTAACGCCTTTGATACAGAGGCCCATTTCTGACTTAAATTTATCAGTACCTAATGACATAACCACTACTAAAATTTATGACGCGGGCTTACTTTGATTTGGATATTGACAATTTTTGGCGACGTCCAACGTAATAAATTCTGTGGTATATATATATATATATATCGTCTTTGGTCGGATCCTCTGTGGTTCATCTAGTTGTTTTCTGCAATAGATCTGGCTACCAGTGTCTGCAATGTTTGCCACCAACTCTCATCCTTGTTCCATCACTGTGATATAATTGATTTACACTTTTTTCTGTGATTTTTCAGTAATGTGCTTTCGACATCTTTCAAAAAGGCATTTTTTTGCTTGGTGTTTTACACAGAAGAAGTAAATTTGCAAACTGTTGTCACGTTTTAATGCTAAACCATTTATCGTAACTATCTATGCACAAAACGTTTTATTCTAGCAACTGGTTTTTAAAAAATCAAAATATTTATACTTTTCTCCACAGTAAAAATGAATGCAAATTATGCAGAATCTGTAGGGTAGATAACTTAGAGGCAGATTTTCAACAAGTTTCGCTTGTTAATTTTTTTCTGAAATTTTCACAATATTGTTGTGAAAAATCAATAATTCAAATTCAGCAAAGAAAATAAAAAAATATTTTCTTCGACAAACTTAAAAAAAAAAAAACAAACAAAAAAAAAAAAAAACAAAAAAAAAAACAAAAAAACAAAAAAACACACACACACACACACACACACACACACACACACACACACACACACAAACAAACATCACTTTACTATAGAAATAGCATAGGTCAGACCAATTTTGGCCGTAAATTTAATTTTAGGGTAAATATTTGAGAACAAAACAAAGAAAAGACAAATGATTTCTAATAAGATATGGTAAATCGGAACAAAATAGTTTCATTTAAAATCAAACGCCAAGCTAAAAACGTCTTTCCGAGTGATGTCGAAAGGACAGTAGTGTAAGTCACCTTATACAAAAGTAGGTCACCTTACACATACTCAAAGCATCAAACACATAGTTGTTTCTGCTGTCTGTTCCAAGGCAGTTCTGTTTTAGTTCTACTTTGTATGTCGATTATTGGAAGTGTGCCCTTGTACAACGTCTTGTCATTCTTTGTCCCTAATCTCTTCTTCGCTGCCTCGAGAAGGCTGTACTTTGTAACTGTGTCCCCATTTACATTTTAATGGCCCCTTCAAGTACATTGCATTTGATGCAGTAAATTTTACATTTAGCCACCTGAGGAGATGCTCAGAAATTGATCGACTTAGAATTAAGGGTTAGTAAGACACAGTAGATCAAAATACAACAGTATAACCATCTCACACAAACAAAATAAGTAAAGATACCAAGTAAATTCCACAATCACGAAGCACAGCCTTCCCTAGGTACCAATAGAAGAAAAGATGAGGAATATATAATGACATAACAAAAGCAGCCTATGAAGACACCGACGCAAGAACAAAGAAGAACTGAAATTGAGGAACCGCCTTGGGACGGCTAGTAGAAATACTACTGCGTAAGGTTGGGGAGGGCCACGGGTGTGTGTGTGTGTGGGGGGGGGGGGGGGGAGGGGGTGGGGAGAGGGGTGTTAAACCAGTTTTACTCGCGTGAACTATCGCCCTTCATTCCGATGGTCCACATAGGGGGTCATCTACCTTACGAAACATCACAGTGAAGCACATATAATCACAAACACTATATGATTAAACAAGTAAAAGGGCCCAATGGCGATCTGAAGCCAGAACACACAAATAGAATAACACACAAACAGGCTCGACCACGGATATTGATAGTTAGTAACCAACCTTCTGAACAGATTAAAGAAGGAACTGTCATATTTAGTCCATTAAGAAAACTCGCCTATTCAAATATATAGAAAATTTCACCTCCAAAAACTGAAAATTTTCAGATAAAAACTCTGATATTTTTCATATTTCTGCTCAAAACATAGATTGTTGGTACTCGTTAGAACCGCCTCGGCGAGGCGATTCTAATGAGTACCCACAATCTATGTTTTCGAGCGAAAATAAGAAGAATGATGTACACCCGTTTAAACTAAAGTTTTACTATATAAAAGTTGAGTTTAAGGGTGGTCAAAATTATATAGGCATGTTTTCGTGATGAGAGGACCGACCATCCGTCGTCTTTTAATGAGGATAGCAAAGACATCTGCCATAATCTGGTTAACAACCATGCAATGTGCTGTTGAGTATCCATGTTGTAATCTACTTTTTGTAGCTAGTGATAATCTTTTTAATTGTTCCGAAAAATCAGTTTTGCCAACAATCTTTCTGTATTTATTGGCTAAATCACCATAAAATGCAAGTTATGCCAGATTTTCTTGTAGAAGTGTTTTCAAACCAATGTTGTATCTGGACATTACTTTAGAATGCGATAAAACTTAGAAACTGTTTTACGCAGTTAATGATACCGGTAGCCTTGCGAAAGAATTTAATTTTGTTTTCGCTTATAATACTGAAAACACCAAGAATGGGGACGTACAAAAATGATCATTTAATGGCATTTTTGGTGGTATTAGGTTCACGGACATCATATTCATAATGTCAAATGAAAAAATGTCCATTAGCATTGCTTATCAGATACCCCACGCACAGAAATGACCAATAAAGAAAACTGACTTGAGACAACATATTGTTCAAAATGATAACACTGATTTATAAGATGTGTCGTTCACTCAAGCAGCATAATGATAACCATTTTTTTTTGTGGTGTGGTGTCCCAGTCAACAACGATGGCTATATCACTGTGAAGTAAAGTGAACACAATCTTTATTTTCTGTCAGAATTTTAGTTTGAAACTGCCAATGTGGCCTTTAAAATAAGGAAAAGGTAAACAAAATCCAGTTATTTTTTTCTCTCATCCCATTGATAAACCTGTGTAAGTTTGGTTAAATTCCATCTATTGATTAATGAAATAGGTGGAACACAAGGCTCATTGTTAGAATCTTTATAATGTAGAGACCTTGAAAATGAGGTCAAAGTCAACAAATAATCACTTCTTCCCCACTCCAATTGCTGTATCTGTGCTAGTTTGTCGAACTCCAGCCATTGATTCAAGAGATACTGTGTACACAAGCTTTTTAATGCAGTAAAAAAAAAATACAAAGGGCAATAACTGGAGGAGGATTGGCCTTAGCCCTAACTTTTTCTTATGTTGGTATTTTTGATTTGGGTTTTACGGCCCTTTCAAGAATATTTCACTTATATCGAGCAGATCGTTCATCGAAGGTGGGCGAAAACCGGAGAACCCGGAGAAAAACCACCTGACCATCCGTAAGCAGAACTTGGCTTTCCCACATATGACCAGAGCCGGGCTCGAACCACGGCGGTGAGAAACCTAATGGATCAAGAGTCAACTCTCTTATCCACTAGGCTATGGGGGCCCGTTCTTATGTTGGTATACCTTATTGGTATCAATGTGTCTGTAAAAACTGACGAGTATCCATCGCTGACTTTTCAAAATATTAGGGAAAAATCAACAAAGTTACACGGACAGACGGACGGACAAAGTAAAAAAGTATACTCCACCACAAAGTTTGCAGTGGGACGTGGGGGAGGTGGTTGGGGCGGGGAGGGGTTAATTAAATTGACTGCCAGTGTCTTTCTGTAAATGTTATACATCTGGGACAAGAAATGTGGGATTTCGGGACATCTCGGCCCCTAACAAACTCGGCCCCTAGCAAACTGGGCCCCTAAAAGTATTGTTTCATTTGGTTGATAGTTGCACTGTATTTAAACACAAAATGTTTTGTCTGTTTTTCATTCGACCCTGCCCCCAAAACATGTCATGACCATAGTCTGTAATCAACTGTTAATTATATTGGGAAACTTCGTTTTTAGGTCAGCAGTCTATATAATAGGTATATTATTTCTATAGATGAGACAGTGTCCTCCAATTCTTTCATTGACTGGGACTATAGTGGGGCTGAGCTAAAATGGATGGCTCATTTAGCTAGCAGATAGGTCTGCGCATAAGTCTAATACGGTGATCTTTGGTAATTGGTGAAATTGAATAGTTGTGTTTACCTAGTACTATAACAGCAATGAATACATTTGTTGCCATGTTTCACTCGCAAAAACAGTTTAATGTACATTAAAATATCACACCTGTTCTAACAAGAACCCACAATTGTTTTAGAGCCGAAAAGAAAGTCAAGCTTACCCCGGTGAACCTCACGTTTACCAGTATAAAGTGGGTTCTATACTATATATGTACGAAGGCTCTGGTGGGACTGCGCGGATGCGCAGATGCACCATGAGCCTTCACTGTCCGCACATGTCACATAAAATGATAAATCACTGCATATCTTTACTTGCATGGAACATAAACATTGCTAAACGACACAGCCGCTTGTTTTAACCATTTTTCGTCCTACGTCATTTGCGATTGAACAATCACAGTGAGTTTATAGTTATTTCTTTAATTGTGTAACGAGAAAACTTAGAGATACACTTACTGTCTTATAATCCTTTGTCTTTTGTGGAAATAATTATATTAGATAGATAGATAGATACTTTATTAATGCAATAAGCCATTAAGGCCCATGAGCATGTATACACATAACAAAGTACATATAAAGTGCAGGATAGCAAGCAACATATATATATGATTGCAACCACACATCAGGTATGGTTAGAAATGAAAACAGAAGTTCCACATTAAATGAGATCTGAAATTAGAAAATGGAAAATGGGAGAGGTGCTGCATTAATTATTCGCCAACTTTTAAATTCATTTTTTTTTTTTTTTTTTTTTTTTTTTTTTTTTCCACATATTTTGCATTTGATTTTTTGTGACTATTACAATGGCATTATTTGTTTTCTTATTTGAAATGCTTTCTCGACAAAGATACCTAATTTTACTAATGTTTTCCTGTGTTCTGTGGTCAAAAGCTCAACGAATTTTATCATATTAGAACGCTGCCAAAAATATTTACTGATATACATGTTTCGTAACTCCATGTAGATTGGACATTCGAAAAGAAAATGAAATTCGTCCTCCAGCATCTTACAAATTTTGCATTTTCTATTTTCATATTGAATTTTATTCGGCCTTACCCATCGTCCTACTTCAACCTCAAGTCTATGAGACGAAAGTCTTAATTTACTTAAACTTTTTCTATATTTTTCTATATTTAAAATGTCCAAATATTGTTGGTATTGAAACTTTGCAAATGTTATAAAACATCTAGCCCTTGTTGAATTATCTAAACGTGAATGCCAATCTTGAATAAATATATCTTTTACTCTAAGTTTAAATATCTCTAAAAAGGCCTCTTTATTACCCACCCCTTGTGCCACCCAAACGTCCATAAATCCTAACCGGCTTAGCAAATTTTTCACTGACAATGCCCAATTTTGTTTTAAAGGTTGCTTTACAATATCATTTAACATCATATTATATGACTGTTTTATGAGTTTATTTTCTTCACTAGTTATTACCTTGAACCAATATTTAATGATTGTTACATATCTGCGTGACTGATAATCGATCCTCCCTAGTTCTCCATAAACAAAGTCATTTTGAGTTGACTGCTTTACTCCGAGAATTTTCTTGCAAAATTGCAAATGAACAGTCTCGATAGCTGTAGACTTATAGAACCCCCAACACTCGCTCCCATAATTTAAAATTGGCGTTACCAATTTATCAAATAACTCAAGCATATGTAAAGGTTTCAGCGGTAAAAAGTTGTATAAATACTTATTTAATGTAAAAACTGCTTTCATTGCCTGTCCTGACAAGGTCTTTTGTGTTTCAAAGTTTGATCCCCCGGTAGTAAACACTACACCCAAATAGCAAAATTTATTAACTATTTCTATGCTTGAATTGTTATAATTAAATTGTAAATTATCTGGAAGTCTACCCCCTTTCCTGAAAATCATTATTTTGGTTTTATTTGTGTTCACTGTTAACTTCCATCTCGCACAATATTCTTCAAAAAATTTTAATGCATTTTGTAACTCTTCAGACGTTTTTTCCAAAAAGTATTATATCATCGGCATATAAAAGTAAATATAAATTTGTCATACCAATATTAATACCGGATGCCCCTTTAGTCACCAGTTCTTCCTCTAAATCGTTCAGGTACATGGCAAACAGGAAAGGGGAAAGACATTCGCCTTGACGAACTCCTATATTACATGTGAAAGATTCGCTGAGGACATTGTTATGTTTGACCCTAGATTTTACAATAGTATAAATTGATTTTATGATATCCAACATTTTCCCCCTAACCCCAATCTTTAACAATTTGAACCATAATATATCCCTGACTACAAAATCAAAAGCCTTGGTCAAATCGATAAACGCGCAATATAAATATTCATTATTATTGATACAGTGTGTTATCATATTGTTCAAAATAAAAATGTTATCTATTGCACCCATCCTTTTTCGAAAACCAGCATGAGCTTCAACATAGATATTATATTCCTCTGCCCAGTTGTTCAACCGATTGTTTAGAATCCGTGTGAACAACTTACCGATAATACTAAGTAGTGTGATCCCACGATAATTTGAAACGTCATCTTTCTCACCTTTTTTAAAGATAGGTACTATCAAACCTTCGGACCAATCTTCTGGAAAATATCCTAGTTCAAAAATTTTATTGAATAAATTATGTAAGTAATTCTTCAGACTATTTGTTCCATTTTTCAAAAAACTCGCCCCATTTCTCAGTTGATGTACCCCAGTTTTAATTTCTTCCATTGAGATTGGCTCATTTAATTCTTCAAACATTATCTGTAGTTCCCCCTTTAAATAAAATTCGTTAAACTGTAAAATATCGTCATCAGCTTGATAAAATTTGTCATTTGGATCATTAATTGCCTGAAAATATTCCGCAAATTTTTTCGCGCTTATAGAAGTTTTGGGTTTTAAATTCGCTGCCTGTTTGAGAAGTTTCCAATATTCCTTCACATTTTTGTGCTTTGACACCAATAATTTAACTCTTTTATCTTTTTCAAAGTTTAAGCGCTTGAGACGAATAAGCCTTTTATAATTTGCCCTCGCATTTACTAAATCAGCTTGATTTTCTAAATTCTTACAACTTCTGTAATTATTCAGTGCTGAATAAAATGTTTCGGTACCTTTGACAATCATCGTCAAACCAAGGTTGGGTAGACTTAAATGTATGCTGCGTATTACTACAGTTTTTGGAAAAATTAATATTTTTTGAAAATAATGGGTCACATATTTTTGACATTAAATCAGAGAATTGTTTCAAATTTTCGTTTATTTCCTGACTGGTTGTTAATCGTGCTAAATTCGACGTTAGATCCCTAAACTCTTCATTTTGCGCTTCAAGACTATCGCGATACTGCCCTACTTGCTCCTCATCCCATATGTATTTCTTTTGTACCCTTTCGCAGCTGTCCGTTTCAACTTCAGGGTTTGCTTCCTTATTAATTTTTCTCACAATAGAGAATTCAACAGCACAATGATCCGACAAGATATTTGGGTCACATACTTGAAAAGAAGACATAGCCTCTAATAGACGAGGGTTAACAATTATATAATCGATAACACTGCACCCAGAGCTGCCAACAAAGGTGTATTTCCCGACCCCACTATCCATCCCCACCCTACCATTACAAACACGTAAACTATTAAGCTTGCAAAATTCCAGCAGTTTCCGCCCATTCCTGTTAACCACCCTATCCTGCGAAACCCGAGATAAACTTTCGTCCGTTTCATAATCAGCCAGCAATACATCTATGTTGGCGTAACTGTCAAAAACTACATAATCTTTCTCAGCCCCAATACGACTATTAAAATCGCCGCAAATCAAAAGATTGTAGCAGTCATTTGTTTCATTTGCAATTTTGATGATAAAATTTGAGATTCTATCCAACACATCCAATTCTACTAATGCTTCCCTACTAGAACCTGCCGGGATAATATAGCATAAACACATATATAAATCGTAAGATAAATTGAAAAATTTACCATCGATTTTCACCCATATAATGTCATCTGAATTTGTTTCTAATAAAGAACAATATTTGTAAATAGAACATCTAATATATAAAGCGAGTCCACCCGAGTTTCTTTTCGTGTTTTGCTTTTTCTCAACCCTATTTAGTTGTATCAAATGAAAACCTTCAACAGATATGTCAGCGATTTCGCTCGCCCACGTCTCTGTCAACAGCACAAAGTCATTTTTACTCAAAATATTTTTTTCAATTCACGTGACTGTAATTTGTTAGTATATTTAGTCATAAGTCCTTGAATATTCAGCAGGGTAAACTGCGCACGCACGCCCTCCCTATTGTCCTATAGGTTGATGTATGATGGCTGGTCACGTGGGACAGTACCGTTACTGCTTACGTTCATTGATGAAGAGCCCGTCGTAGTATTCATAGTAGTTGTAGTAAGAATCGTAGTAGGTGTATTTACACACTGACCATTCTGGTTCCCCGCGCCGTTTGTAGTGTATCGTGGAACATTAGTCGAAAACGTGCCTGGTGGCTGTGTATTTGAAATCGTTGTATTATTCGGTTGGGTGCCTGAAGTGCCCGATGAGACCACTTGGGAGTAAGAACGAACTAGTCTCGGCTGTTCGACATTTTCCCTTCCCCTCGTTTCAACCTGCCGACCGCTCGGAGCAGTAGGAGTAGTAGCTGGTGACTGGACATTAACCCTTTGTGGCCTTACCATAGCGGGTATACTTGTACCATTGGCCATTTGATATCGATCACGTTCAAGCACCGAGTACCAGTCCGGGAACTCGTCGGCGACAACCCTGCCATTAATTAAAAGTCTTGCGGGGTATTCTAAGGAAACTTTGTTATTTTTATTTTGTCTTTCTAATTTTAACCTAGGCATTAGTCTTTGCCTAGCGGCCACAATTTCTTTGGGGTAGTCTCTATTAGATCTACCTTGTAATATAAAAATTAAAGTAAACGTATTATATTTAAAACATACTAATTCGTATATGTTCATAACTAGTGGATAGGTTGATGTAAATACACAAAAGGAATGTTTTATTGTGGTATCTTAGGAATTAACTATTATATAAGAGCTAACTTAAAATAACATTATAACACCGAAGATAATAGATGTAGATATATGTATTATATATAAAATATGCAGACTCATAATATGTTCATGTTAAAACATCATTAATGATCATTAATAAATATTAGGGGCCGTCGGTAAGGGGCCGACTTTGTTAGGGGCCGAGTTTGTGGGGTCCAAGATAGTTAGGGGCCGGCTTTGTTAGTTGTCCAGTATCCGAAATGTGGCTTATTCAGCACACTTAGTGGAGAATGTCTGCCTAAGGAACCAAAAGAAGAAGAGAGGAGGAACATGCAATGGCAAGACAAAATGGCACAACTGCAATAACCGTCATACAAAGTAGAATTGCAAAAGATTGATTGGCTTGAAAGTCAGCAGAAAAAAAAATGTTTTAAATTTTAAAAGTACTTTTACTCGATCGAAACCTTGCCCTCTTGCCCTTTATTATGTGACTCGCATACACCCCCCCCACCCCCCCACGCCCCACTTTTTTTTTCTTTTTCTAAATAGTTTTAATGGCCCATCCAATTATCCAGTTTTTATGTTTCACGTTTCTTCTTTTTTCAGGATTATGCCATGCGCTAGACTAAGAATATTTAGAATGCTATGAGTTTCCTGCCAAAAGTAATTGAAACAGATTGTACAAAGTGAATTAACTTTGTACAAGGATGAACTTTTAGTTGAGGATAGTAATGAGTACAGCAATTAAAATCATAGGGACACGGGTCATGGACTTTTTTTTTCGATTAAAACAGAAATATACGAAATAGTACTTTCAGAGAAGTTGTATGATTGGCAATCAAGTTGTATGATTACCACGAAGGATTCCGGGAAATCTCGGCCCCTAAAAAACTCGGCCCCTAGCAAACTCGGCCCCTTGCCAACTCGGCCCCTAACTAACTCGGCCCCTAAAAACTCGGCCCCGATCAACTCGGTCCCTAAAAATATTGTTTTATTTTGTGGATAGGTGGGTAGTTGCACTGTATTTAAACACAAAATGTTTGTTTTTCATTCGACCCTCTGACATCCCCAAAACATGGCACGACCATAGTCCAAAATATCTGTAATCAACTGTAATGTATATTAGGAAAATTCACTTTTTAGATCAACAATCTATATAGGCATAATATTTCTATAGATGAGACAGAGTCCTCCAATTCATTCACTGACTGAGACTATAATGGGGCAGAGCTGTTTGCTTTGTATTTATCATAATGGTATAAAGAGAAAAACGCTGTCTTGAATAACGGATTTATTACAAAAGGATGCATCAATGTAATAACCATGACCTTATTCCAACAATGCAGCACATGTTAGAAAAAAACAAATGAGATGTGCACGAGATAATGGTACTTGTCGTCCTCCGTAAAGTCATTCTTCAAATGCACATGCTCAGCCATCTAATGGAGTTAGATGTCTGATTCATGGTCTAAACCTTCGTCTAGGTCTGTACTATATATGCGCAAAGACTCTGGTGAGTCTGCGATGCACCGGTGCGACTGAGCCTTTGCTGTTCGCAAATGCGATAAGTACCATTATCCCATGTGCTGGCTTAAATAATGTACATGTTTCATTCACTGCAAGGCTTTGGCAGAACAAATAATGCACACGTTTTATGACAATGCAGCACATACAAAAAAAAAAAAAAAAAAAAAAATGCACACGTTTCATGACAATGCAGCACAAGTAAGTAAAAAACAAATAAATCACGTTTTAAGGAAAAACATTCATCTGAGCCTGCAAAGCCACAATTAAGCGACTGCTCATGTCTTTACAATAAAGGCTGTGAAAATGGGAAAAAAAAATAAGATTAAAATAAAATTGCGTCAATCAAAGACTCAGATCAGCCTGTACTTCAGGCCAGTCTATTAACACAATCATGAACTCGTTTAGGATCCAACTTAAAACAGCATAATAACATTGAAGATAATAGATATAGATACATGCATTATTTTTCAAAATATGCAGATTCATAATATGGTCATGTTAAAACATAATTAATGATCATTAACAAATATTAGGAGCCGAGTTTGTGGGGGCCGAGTTGGTTAGGGGCCGACTTTGTCAGGGGCCGAGTTTGTTAGGGGCCGAGTTGTCCAGTATCCCCACGAAGTACTATTTCGTATATTTTCTGTTTTAATCGAAAAAAAAAAACAAAAAAAAAAAACAAACTCCATGACCTGTATATATGGTGGCATATTTCTGCCACGAGATAGCTAGGTAGCTAGGTAGCTATCTCGATACTTTCAATAATTATCTTGATTTTTCGAAGTTTCCTGAAAAGATTTTTTTAATAGTCTAAAGTTTCTTGGAAATACTTTCGCGAAAGTTTACAGTATTATCGCGATATTTTTTGTGTTAGTGCCAAGAGCTGCCATTTATTTTCTGTTATCAATAAATAGAACCGATAGCGGAATACCTTCGATTATATTGTTGAAAATTCACCGAGGGTATTCACCAGCGACTTTTAAGGCACAGGGAACCAATAGTGGCAGGACTGCTGATTGGTGCAAAAAAAAAACAAAAAAAAAAAACCCGGAGGTAGTTATTTTGTGTAAGGCGACCTGTGACTGGTTAATAATAAAGAAGCATTAGACCGCATCATTCTAATTTGAAGAAAATAATGTTTGTATGTGTAATTTTCTGATTGTTTCAAAGAAATAATTGTTTCTGTGTGTGTGTGTGTGTGTGTGTGTGTGTGTGTGTGTGTGTGTGTGTGTGTGTGTGTGTGTGTGTGTGTGTGCTTGCTGGAGCCAAACGAAGAAGTGGTGAAATTGCAAAGTTTCAATTTTTGACACCTGCCAATTGAGGGGTTGCTACATTCAGCCTCCAAAACGTCACAGAAAGTGCTGGTGATGGTGGTATTTTTCCCTTTTTTTTATTTTGCTGTGCTAAGCCTGGTCTTTGAATTAAAGCAAAATTTAGAAGCCCAGCCATACCCTGAAATGAACCCTTAACCACCAAAAAGGGTGGAATTACCATGGAGCTCTATGAAAAAAAAAAAAAAAAAAAAAAAAAAAAAAAAGTTCACTGTACCCTAAGAGTTTATAGTAGGTAATCGCAGTTCTGTTTATAGCTACCTCGCTATCATGAAAAAATTATCGCGATAATTTATCTAGATACTAATGTCAGTTCCGAGCAGTACCATGAAATTTTGTGTTAAAATATTTTCTGGAAATTAAAAAACATATCTATATAATTGAAGTTATTGCGATAATGTTTTCAGGAAAACTTTATATTTTCTGGAAAATTAAGAATATTATCGCGATAGCTATCTGGCTACCTCGTGGCAGAAATATGCCACCATACGTATACTATGATTGAAATAAACAGATACAGCTACAATAAAAAAAACAACAACAAAAAACAACAACAAAAAAAAAAAACATACAAAAAACAAAGTTATCGTCCATAATGGGTTTAAAACCAACAAACCCAGGTGTCCTTTTTCAATCTATTATAAACATGTCGTTGAGAAATCAAAATGTATTATATATGTACCGGTGGAGGGCTAACCCATTTATTAACCACGTTAACTTTATTAACTCGACTTGGCCGATAGTCTCGTTCGCCAGGCGACTACAACAGCCCGAGCTGCTATCGAGCTGCGCAACTTGGTCGATTTCGTACGTGAATCTCCGGGAATGTCCGAGTGCATTATCCATTATTCCGGTGTCAGCCGGAGTTTCCCGTTTCCGTTTGATGCACGTGGGTTGCAATCATGTGACTTTCATATCATGTGATACAAACATGGCGAGTGCCGGTGTGTTGAGTCTTTTTCTGCTGTCTTGTGCAGGTAAATTTAATTCATATTTATGTGCTGTTCACTTCTATTTGCCGTACCAAGGTCAAATACGATCACTTAGATTTATTTTGCACCTGTTTTAGCGAAGACGAGATTTTAAACACGCTCTTTTAGGTCAATCCCATTGCTGCTGTAATATACAGGGATACAATACAGGGAAGTAAAGCCTGCTGGACCTTGAGCTATAAATGCCCTTCCAGATTCGATCATTACCTCTGTTGAAGCTGCAGAGGATGGTATGGCTAGGTTTACATCTCTGGTGAGAGGCAGGGACTAACTTCCCATATCACAGGTCCTGGTGAATGAATGTCAATTTAGACGTATCGCCAGTAAAAATTATGATTCTGATTTGGCGAGGAAATGAATTGAATAAAAGGGCCACCCTATTTCTGTTTCCTGGAACATTTGGAGAAAAAAAAAAAAAAAAAACTAGATTGCACAGTTGATGCTATATTGCAAATCCCCTTGCCTTCACCACTAAGTAGAGAAAAGTGAAAAGTAAGGATGTTTTTGCACACCCTTACATGCAGGAAGTCATGTAGCAAGTTTGGGTAAATTCCACTGAGTGGTTTAGGAGGAGATAAGATGAAGTACAGACAGAGGCAAATGGTGACAATGTCCCCATGCCTTGACCATGCTTCATCAGTACAAGGATATAAGTATACAGAAAAATAGAACCAACATACATCATTTCACTGTTTATTCACAGAAAGATAAAAAGGTGTAACAGAGAACGTATATTGATCACTTATACAAGCTTGCTGTTGAAGACAGCTTTTATCATAAACTTTATGATGACAAAGCTTGCCGTTGAAGCCAGCTTTTATCATAAACTTTATGATGACATGGGCAGTATAGTTAGCTTTTTCACTAATCCTGCCCAGTAAAAGTGTGATTAGGTAAACTAACTATGCAAGACATGACCCCATTGCATTGACTGTGCTGTAAAACCTCAGCACAAAGCTTTTTCACTAAGTCAAATAGCGTACAGTTGGTATCTGGATTGGTGGTCATGATGTTTGACCTGGAAAGACCTGGAAAACATTATATTTGGTGGGATCAGACTTTTATGCAGGTATTGGTGTCTTCTTCTAATAAATATGAAAATGCCAACTATTGTTGGCATTTTCATATTTGTTAGCAGTGAAAATTTCATGCTTAGTTGAGTTGAGCATGAAGAAAGTTTAATAACCTTGGGGCCAGGACTTCATTCTGAACAACAGTTGCATTCTCATTAAAATTATTAATAAGATCCTAGAATGCATGCTGTTTTTTTTTTTTTTTTTTTTTTTTTTTGAGAAAAGAGTAAAATATTGATCTATCTATCTGAAACTCAGTCCCTAAGCTTTAGATAACAGAGGTATCCAGATTAATATCTTTCTTATTTCTCCGTGAAAACATATGTTGTGAGTACTCATCTCGGCAAGATGCTTCTAATAAATACCCTCAACATAAGCTTTCATGGAAAAATAACATAGCTCAAGAAAAGGTGCTTTTTTCATCCGAAAATTGTTGGTATTTTTTTTTAGTTCTACACAAAAAATGTGTACTCATTAGAAGTGTCTCACTAAGGCACTTTCAGTGAGTGCCCTAAACATATGTCTTTATGGAGAAATAAGAAAAAAAATCCTGATACCCTGTCTTATCTTGAGCTACCATTAAGACAGGTATATTCGTATTCTCTAGGGCTATGAATGTCCATGACATTACCAGTATTTATTCAGTTACACCAGTAATACATGTATTTTGGACTGAATAAACTCCCTTAGACTATATACTGGAAGATTTCAGTTTTAGGTATGTCAGGCTGTGTGATTTAGATATTCCTAGAGAAAAATTGCTAAACCATTTGCATAAAAAATTGATCAGATGCAGCATTCTGTGGTAACTGATCTAGATCTGCACTGTTTGCTAATTACCCTTTTGAGGGTCTCCAGGCTAAAATGAGTTAATATAAAATCAGCCTGTTAAAAGAATAAATGACCAATTTGAGAGTTTTCGTTATACATTTTGCAGGTGTTGTGCTTTCTAAAACTGTAACAACTCCATCATGGTCTGCCACATATACTGTGCAGGGAAATCTGCAGTTACCATATGCAGAAATCAACGAACCATTCACTGGTTACTATGATGCTAACAACAAAAAGAGTCGGGTAGATTACTACGGAGGTAAGTCAGCCTGATTCATATTTACAGTAATTGTTCTAAAATTTTGAACACCAGCTTTCCCAACAAAATGAAATTTGCAGATCCAGATCAGATGCTGAAGGAGTAATCCGATATGGATGTGCACTGGTTTTGCCATAGCACAGTTGATAGCATCTCTGACTAGGTCCAGGGGTCGCAAGATCAAATTCCAGCTCTGCCATGTGAGACCATGTAATAACTTTTAAGGGTTAAAGTATTTATCACTCAAACAGGGGTAGTTAAAGCAGTTGCAGGTCTAAAGAAAGATGCATAGCAAGTAAGTAAGTAAGTAACAACTTTATTTTTTGAGGGTTACAACATTTAGCACCTACACAAATACATGTAATAGCTAATCTTCCATGAGGCCCTCAGTATATACATATGTACATATTACACAAGTAAACAAAATGTCAAGATGGTATTGTACATGTGACTATAGATTCATTTGAAGACTGAACTAAGTAATGAGGAGACAAAGAGACAAAAAAAAAAAAGACAAATTATTTTTACCTGCCAATACATCACAATACAATATGCTTCATTTACAAGATATCTAGGCGAAACGAAATGCAAGAAATTGTATAATTATATTGTGTGAGGAATGTATATAAGCATAATTATAACTATTAAATAAGAAGAAAAACAGGGAATTGTTTAACCTTGATCCTGCTGAACCCAGATATGTCCTGCCTTTGCAAACAGTGTAGAGCCAGATCAGTTGACTGCTGAAGAAGCCAACTGATCCGGATCTGCACTGTCCGCCATTTAGTATGTGAATTTATATTAACACTTCGGATCAAGTAGACAGACTGGCAGAAAATTAGAAATGGGTGTAGCATCCCAATTTATTCAGCAGGACAAGGGTTAAGTCTCATATAAACTCTAATTACCTGTACAGCACAGCAGATAATCTTATAATTACAAACAGACAAGTGAAACATTTTTGAAAACCTTGATCTCTACACAAAAACGAATAAATGATAAGGCATAAAGAGTATTCATGTAATTTCAGCTTTCACATACAAGACAATTGTACAATTTTTCTGTACATGATAATGCGTGTGCCACATCAATAAAGCTGTAGTTTCTTGGGTTATTTTTTGTTTTTGTTTTTTTTACCTTTCCTTCCCCATATCCACACAAAGTCCCACCCTGGCCCTGCTGAACCTGGACATGCCCTGCCCCTGCAAACAGTGCTGATTCAGAGCCACCTGGTCTGGATCTGCCCTGTTGATCCTTAAGTTTGTGAACTTGCATCAGCAAGAGTTATAGTTCCTTGTTTAATTAATAATAGTTTTGTTGTTGTTGATTTTTCTGTATCTCTCCTTGAGAACACACATTGGCTCTCATGTAATGGGATCTTACATTCTTTTTTTTTTATTTTAATTTTGGTTTTGATAAAGTCACTTGACAGGGAGGTGCTTCTAACTAGTACCAAAACCATATACATGTATGTGTCCTGATTCTTGCACAGAGCCTGATATGTCAGGTATTAGGGTAGAGACCTGGCATTTCCCAGTGCAGTCTTAAAAAAGGACCTTATTAAACCTTAAAGCGCCAATCACAACTGCAGGAGATGACAATTTTTTATTTTTTTTTTATTTTTCAGAGAAAACAAGACATTTCATGTGAATTGTCTGCTTCGCAGACAGTTCACATGAAATATCAAGACTTGTTTTCTCTGAAAAATCAAAAAAAATTTTTGATTGTCATCTGCTACAAATTTTGCTTGGAGCTTTAACCCGTTGTAGTTGGGAGACCCGTAAAAGGGTAATTGGCAAACAGTGCAGACCCAGATCAGACGCCACAGAATGTGGTGTCTGATCAGGGTCTCCACTGTTTGCAAATAGTTTAGCCATTTTTCTCTAGGAATATGTAAATCTCTTAGCCGGACATACCTAAAATTGAAATTGGACTCTTCCAATATATAGTGTGGGAGAGTCTATTCCATATACAATGGGTTAAGGGTTAATAACAGCTATGTAGTCTTATGCAATCACTCTGCCTCGGGAAGAATCACACCCTTCAGTCCTTTACTGGTTGATCATTGGTTGCAGAAAGAGGGAGATAGAAAATGCCATATTGTTTCCATTAGCAGACAGGTTTTAAATGTCTCTTAATGTCTGAGAAAATAAATAAAGAGAAGATCATGGCAGGAAGTCACAGTAACTGTACTTTGGTAGGCAAAATGTATACCTTACATAAATACCAAATGTTTTGTTAAGAATTTTCAGGAATAATTTGATACAGCTGTTACAGAAATCCAGTTACCGCATTTACCTGAAGTATTGTGACATCTTATCTACTTACCATACTTGTCCTAAAATTCCCCCTTCCACCGATTCAAGAAGGACATTTAGTTACTGGCAAAAGAATGTGCGCAAAGGACCATTAACTGACTGACTCATCATGACCATAACAGTGTTGACTGGGCCATAAAAATCCAAACCAAAGCAAATCAAAGTCTGTACTGTTTGCCATTTCATCAGGTATTTTGTGAAACAAATGCATAAAAGAAAAACAAAACTTCGACATGAAAGTGTTTAAAATATTTGGTCATTTACTGTAATATAGATCAAAACCCAGTCAGCATTCTACGTAAATCTATATCGGGCCGTCATCGGCCCGTCAGGGTAGCTGAGGGGCCGATGACGGTCCGATGTAGATTTACGTAGAATGCTAGCTGGGAAGAAGCCCTGATGAGGTTGACAGCATATCTTAAAATTGAATTGAAAATGATTTTTATGAAGAACAAAAAGGTCATTATAACAGCTACATGTACATGTGAGTCTTTGAAGGGGTCCTGAATGTTCAGTTAATTACAATACAGAAATGGACTGTGTGAAACTAAAATGTGCAAAAATTATGCAAAATTATAGTGCTAAATAGGAGGGGTATCTACAAAAATGTTTTATGCATTTCTCACAAAAAAAAAAATGTTGTGGACACTCATTAGAAGCACATTGGTAAGAGTTTATAATGGGCAATTGCAACATTTGTTTCCATGAAGAAATGAGAAAACTATAAGGCAAATGTCCTAAAATTTCGAACACCTAAGTGTCTGACAAAATAGCATATGCAAACAGTGCAGACCCAGATCAGACTGCTCCTAAGCATTTTTAGAGACAGCTGCATAAAAAGCAAAATTTAAGCCAAAAAAGCATGGAATAAAGTGTTTGAAAATTTAGGACATTTACCATAAATATTATTTAGATGTGAACAAGAGCATCATCTAGAGGTATGAAAATGCACTAACTGGTCAGCACTAACAAGCAGTTAGTCTGATCAGAATCTGCACACTTCGCACACATAATTTTTGGACTTCCTGCAGAAGTGATACAGCAAATCATGCATAGCTCTAAATAAAGCACTTTTGGGGGTGGTCGGGTGTGGCAAAGGTGTTGTGTAACTTACGTCACCAGGGCGTCCAGCTGATATTGGCTAACAGTTGGGCAAAGCCTGCTATCCTTGTAGCAGGTAAGGGTAGAAGGGGAAATGTTTTTATTTATTCTGTTTCTGCTCTTTCATTCCTGTTCCTCTTTCTTCCCTGTCCCTGTCTTTCATCTCCTCTACTATCTGTTCTATCTATTTTCTCCATTTCTCTGGGAGATGACACCCGCAAGGGTTGTTATGTCGTTAAACCCCAACACAAATAAAGTAAAGCAATTTTCCAGTAAAAAGTATTGATTATCTCATTCCTCTTGGAAAACATATATTATGGTACTTATTAGAAGCACCTCAGTCACTAATGAGTAACCACAGTGTATGGTTTCACAGTTAATTAAGAAAAAATCCAGTATTAACCCTACATGTAAATCGTCAGACAGATAGCCCTGAGCAAACAGTGTAGACCTAGGTCAGATGCCACAGACTGTACATACATGTATATACAGCAGGTTTTAGATATATCAGTTGGTAGTAACAGTCATGTCAGTGGACTTGTTCAAATTTTAGGATAAGTATGATAAGGAGTTAAGGTGTCACAATATCTAGGGTTTGTATGATATTTATCTGGCTACCCTCCTGTCTAGCTGAGGCACAAGACTTCTGATAAAAGTACTATTCAGATTGTTTTACCAAGGCATAATTTGTGGTCATTGTGAAAACATGCCTAATTCAAATATACCGTATTGCTAATTTTACAACCAAAAAAGGAAAATTTTCAGATAAAAAATTCTGATATTTTTCATATTCCTGCTCAAAACATAGATTGTGGGTACTCATTAGAATTGCCTTGACAAGGCAGTTCTAACAAATACCCACAATCTATGTTTTTTAGCAAAATAAGAAAAATAATGTATACCACTGTAAACCCCAGTTTTGCTATAAAAAAAAGTGGTGTTTAAGGGTGTCAAAATTATATAGATGTGTTTTTGTGATAACAAATGTACTCATTGCAGTTTCCTCACTGATTCCACAATTTCAGATAAAAGGAGTATCCAAGAACTTATTTTTCTTGTTTCTTCTTGAAAAAAAAAAAGTGCTCTCATTAGAAGCCCCTCAGCTTCCTTATTTTTCCATGAAAACATGTTGATGGGTCACATTTGAAGCACTTTGACCATGCAGTTCAAATGAGTACCCACAAGATGACCCCATTGAGTTGACTGGGCCATAAAACCTCAACACAAAACAAAAACCCTGACAGGCCGATAACCGCCCACTATAGATTTGTGTAGACTGCTTATTAGGAAGAAAAATAACCATACATTTTCGGTGAAAAAAAGTGCCTTATATGGAGCTATGATATGCATTGTGTGATGTAAAAATATCACAAAAATTGCCAGCTGATCTGGATCTATGATCTGATCTGTGATCTGATGAGAACTGTCTTTTCAGGCATGGTACAGACCTATCAGCGCCAGGACCAGGGCCAGTATGGTAACACGTACAAGGTAGCCCCTATGAGTAATTACAAGGTCATGAACCAGATGAGCTGTTTCCTGGTGAAAGGCATATCTGAGGCCCCTGTTGAAATACAGGCAACTCTACCAGACCTCACTGGATTCAAGGTAAAACAGATACAGATACATTTTTGTACATGAGTTATAGCCTTTTGTCCAAGATAACTCGTTACATTGCATGTAAATCTCTTAAGGCATAGCACTCTGGGTTAAAATTTCAGCAGACAACGTTTTGAAATGTTTTTCTTATTTATTCCAGAAAATATGCTTTGACACTTCATGCAAATTGTCTCCTCAGGAGAGCCCGCCTCGGTGGCTCAGTTGGATGCGCCATCCGACTGGAGACAGGAGGTCGCGGGTTCAGCCCCCGCCGAGGCCGGCAACATTCTTTCCGTAGTAGAGATTGATCGTGAAATATTTTCTACGGTCATTCTCTCCCTTCCCCGCTGATTCAAGAAGGGCAGTTGTCAGTTTCTGACGAAAGAATGTGCCCAATACTGGTTAACCGCTTAGAGGACTAAGCCTGCCCAGTAAACATGTGGTTAGATAAACTGACCGCGCTCGATATGACCCCACTGGGTTGACTGAGCCGTAAAACCTCAACACAAACAAACAGTCTCCTCAAGAGACAATTTGCATGAGATGGCAAAGTATATTTTCTGGGAAAAATATCATCAATTTATCGTCTGCTGAATTTGCCAAGAGAGTGGTAAAGGATATATATTTTAAAGCTTTAGCACTCTGTAGCCTAAATTATCAGCTGACCTCCTCAGATACAAGTCAGACTGGTGATAAGGGCTGTAAAACCGCAACTCAGTCAATCATCAGATATAATGTAATGATATTTTCTTATTTTTCACAGAAAATAAAGGCTTAACATTCCATTCAAATTGTCTAACAGGACATGATTTTAGGTTGAATGTTAACCCTTGCCATGCTGAATAAATTAAGATGCTACCCCCACTTCTAATTTTCAACCAATCTGATTACTTGATCCAGGTTTTTGCTACAAATTCACATGCTGAATAACAAACAGTGCAGATCTTCAGAAGCCAATGGACTACTGATCTGTATCTACACTGTTTGCAAGGTCAGGGCATACATGTATTCGGGACAGCAAGACCAGGGTTAAGACATTTTATACAAAAAGATACAGAAGAAATTCAGCAGACTTTTTTAAAACTATATCCCAAACAAGAGCCTTGCTTTATTCCATATATTTTAAGGATTTTGATATAAATTTTTCATATATTTGGATTAGGTCCTTTTTCAACAAAATATATTGATATTTATCATATTTTTCTATGAAAACTATTGCCTTGTTTCACCATCAAAGCATGTTCTGGGATATCATTAGAAATGCCTGAGGTGTTTAGGACTGACATGTCAGAGCAAACAGCATACCATGGAATATACATTTTTATGGAGAAACGATAAGAGTATTTTGAGTTTATAATTTAACAATGGAACCATTAACTTAAACATTCAGACACTCTAATTTCAAACTTGTCCTATTTTTGAACATTTCCATTTCTGCCAGTTGATGTGTCAAAAAAACTACTCAGTGAGTGGCAAACATTGTAAATCCTGATCAGATAAACATTCTGTGGCATCTGATCTGGGTTTAGTTTGTTTGCTCAGGCCTGTCTGTCTAAATTATCTAGAGATACACAGGAATCTCATTATAAGATGGTTTGGGATATAAGAGGGTTTAAAAGTAGACCCCAAAAGTGTTGTATCCAAACAAAATATATAGAATATATAAAAAAAATGACCATTTTATGGTCATTTTTGGATGCACTTTTCAAAAAAAATCCGTCCTTTAAAATAGTGATGTCCGGGCCGGCATCGCGCGGGCAGGCATCATCTCAGGTTAACCTTTTGTTATATGTTACTTTTATTCTTCAGTGGATTGATTTCATATTTGGTAGGGATGAAAAGGAGGACCAGTAGGCATGTCACATGCAAAAGAGACAACTCTCACTTTCTTCGTCTTGCATTAAACCCATCTATAATGCCGTTAGGCATTTTTCTTGTTTATATAATCTATACATTTTGTTTGGATACAAAAGGCTTGTTTAGCTGACACAGTTTTTGTATCTATGCTAGTTTGGTAGAACAGTTTTTTCTATGAATCCCAGCAATAGTGTTATGAAGAGCTTGTGGTGTATGAATTATTCACAGGGCAGTTCTTTTCCAGAATACTGGACAAGAAGTGGTGAACGGACGAATGTGTGATGTATGGAAGATGGTAGATATGGAGGGCCGTAAGAAGAATGTGTACACGATGTGGGTGGCAGCAGACGACCAGGCACCAGTCAGATATGAAATGATGGGCTTTGATTCGTTAATCGGCTCTCATTATGACAAATATGTCTTGGACTATACCATGTACAACACTGATGCTGTTCCTGCTTCTACATTTGAACCTCCTAAAAGTGAGTCAGATTTTCTTGTTAATATTGTTCATATAAGTACAATTAAACTAAGGAAGTGTCCTGGGCCCAGTTGTTCAAAGCATTATTAGCTTAACAAGCTCAGTAATGGTCAAAATGTTAACTGTTCTAGTAAGTACAATATCTAATTCTTAGGTTTTGCTGAAAAAATGTGAGTACCGTAGCTTTTGCAAATGCAAAAGCTACTCACATTTTTTCAGCAAAAATATTAGTGTATAGGCCATATTTAATGATCAAAGTTTTAACGATACATTAACTAACAACATCATTAGTTTTGAACAACTGGGCCCAGGTGGTTAACACTCCCAACTTTGGATTATGAGGTCCCGGGTTCAAATCCTGCTGGAGGGGGAATTCAGCTCATGACTATATGGCACTTTTATTGCACAGAGTCTTTCATTGTCATCATTCCATTGTAACAAATAATGTTGAAAAGGATGTAAAACACCAAATCATCATCATCATCATCCTATACTGAAAGTTGAACTAAATTTTTATACCCTATTATATAGTTCCTCACTGTATCCAAATTTTCAATACGCATTTGACAGCTTGATTGTAAGGTGCTGAAAAAATGCTGGCTGAATGGGACGTTTTGTATGAAATGTCAAAGTCTGTTTTTTGGGTGTGATGTGGGGGTAAGGATAAGAAAAACATATTTCAAAATGTAATCTGCTGAAATTTTTCTTAAAATGCTAGGCTGTAACCTATTGTGATCTGGAGACCCCTTAAAGGGTACATGTAATTGGCAAACAGTGCAGACCCAGATCAGATGCTGCAGAACTCGGCATCTGATCAAGGTCTACACTGTTTGCCACTCATCCAGAAAATTTACACACATTCACAGGTAGTAAAATGGACTTGTTGAAGAGAATTATAAGGAAAAGTGTCTCAAATTTATCCAAAATTTACCATGAAATTTTGTGTTAAAGGATGGGAAAGGGGGTGGGGGTGCAGGAAGAGGCAGTTGAACCCCTGAACCACCTCTGAATCCACCCATGTCATACCAAGGCATTTCTAATGAGTAGCCATAATTTATGTATTCATGGAGAAATATGAAAATCATAAATATCTGGTTACCCTTTTTATCAAGAGCTATGGGTATCCGTTGTACGTAAAAAGTGGAAAAGTGTTGGAAACCATGAAAAGTGTTGGAAAACTTTGTTGCTTTTACTTTTTCAACACTTAGCATGCTGGGTAAAATTTGCAGCAGGTGGCTTTTGAAATATCTTTTCTTATTTTTCCCAGAAAATATGTTTTGACATCTCAGCAAATTGTCTCCTCTAGACAATTTGCACGAAACTTAAAAGCCTATTATCTGAGAATAATACATGACTGTATCATCAACTTGTCACCTGATGACTTTGTCTAGATGGTGATAATGGTTAATAAAAGTCTAAGTGTCACATGTTTTGATATAATACTTGATTCTTAATCAGAACACTTGATCACAGTAAATGTCCTAAAATTTCATACACCAAAGTTGCTGACAAAAATGACATTGCAAACAGTGCGGACCCAGATCAGACTGCTCCTGAAGGAGCAGTCTGATCAGGGTCTACACTGTTTACCTTTCCACTAAGTATTTTAAGAAATAACTGTATAAAAAGCAAAATTTAAGCAAAAAGGTATGTAGTGAAGTGTTTGAAATTTTAGGACATTTACCGTACATAAACTGTGCCATGGGAAAAGATGTTTTTGGGGAACTTCATGACATCCGCATGGTATGGGTCAGGCCTTCGCTATCTGCTTATAGAAAAGTAGTAGAATGTTACAGAAGATGGCAGATGCCACAATGAAGCTGTGCAAATGTGCAGGATAGTTTATGTCTGCACATTTTACATATGCTATAAGACACCTTTTCTCTTGATGCAACCCATCTATGAACCCATTTATGCCGAGTGGACTCTTCTACCATAAGTCTTTGGACAGGTCCATTTCCTGTATAAGGTATGTCGGTTAGTTTTCATTATTACCGTCTTTTGTAGAAGTTTCTATATTTTATGCACACAGTGTAGATGCTAATCAGACGCCATGTTCTGTGGCATCTGATCAGGGTCTACACTGTTTGCCAGTGTCTCTTTTATGGGAAACCAGGCTTAAATGGGTTAAACAGATGTTATATGCTTAACTCCAGATAAGGCACTTTTTCACCAAATTTGCTGAGAATTTTCCAATTCTCCTCAAAAACATATGTTGTGGGTACTCATTAGAAGCATCTCAGTGAGATGTTTCTAACGAGTACCACAACTTCTATTATCATGGAGAAATCAGAAATATATTATACTGATAACCTCTCTTATCTGGCGGTATGTATATAGGGCTTGTCAGGTTAAAAGGGTCTTATAGCTTATGGAAGCTGCAGAAGACCACTTTTTAGACTTTCATTTGACAATATTGGGCAGTTTCATAAATTTGTAAGTAAGAACCAGATCAGACTTCAGAGAATGTGGAGCAGGATGATTTAGGCTTTTGTGTCCATTTTTGTTGGGCCCTTATCTTGTTGTTGCAAACAGAACATAATTATGTTCTCAGTTTATTATCAGTTTTCTTGCTGTTCTGATTCATCTTACATTGTCACATGCGTCTTTAATTTGGGTCTCATGTACCATGATGTATCAGACATCATCATTTCATACATCATATACATGTTTATTAGAAATAATTTTTTTTTTCTTGATGAGGAATTTTTATGTTGGACATGGCTATGAACTGCTTCTTTGCTGGCAGTTGTGGGTTTAACCCTTAACCTTTACCACTCTCTGGGCTAATTCAGCAGACGATACATGTAAATTGGTAATATGTTTCTTTTTTTTTTTTTTTTTCTAGAAAATAGGATTTGAATTTTCGTGCAAATTGTCTCCATTGGAGACAGTTTACATGAAATGTCAAATCCTGTTTTCTGGGAGAAATAAGAAAAACATTCAGAATGTCGTCTGCTGAAAATTTTACCCAGAGTGCTAAGCATTAAAGTGCTAAGCAAAACAGTGAGGCAGCACTCTAAAAGTGAGCATTGAGCTCTCTGCCACATCCAGACACTGTCGCAATATGACTGAAAGATTGTTGAAAGTGACGCTAAAACCAAATCAAATAAATTCTCATGATTGTACTGGCAATGTTGGAGACATGCCATTTATTATTATTGCAAACTAGAATTGCTTAAGTGGTGTAGTTCTGTTACCCTAGTGAGACAGATCTTATGAGTACCCCCATCATATCTCAGACATAACTCCAAATAAGGTGTTTTTATTTTCAAACAAAAAGTATTGATATTTTTTTATGGAGAAATAAGAAAAAAATATTTCTTGAGCTATGTGAAATCTGAAGCTTAGCCCTTATCCTGCTGTTCACAACAACCCCTACCTTTGCAAACAGTGTAGATCCAGATCAGATGGCTTCTGAAGAAGCCATCTGATCAGGATCTACACTGTTTGTCATTCAGTTTGTGAATTTGAACCAAAATATTATATGATGTAATCTGACTGGCTGATAGTCAGAAGTGGGTGTGGCTGATTAGATTATTCAGTAGGATAAGGGTTAGCTACTATATTTAGCCTGCTCGTTCTTATACTTTTTATAAGCACCTTACTAAGGAATTTCTAATGTTCATATGTTTTTGTGCAGATTCTGAGGAATAAAAAATATGTTAGTGTACTTTCTGATCTAGAGCTATGATGGGCTGGATGAATGGTAAACAGTTTAGACCCTGATCAGATGCCACATGTTGTGGCATCCAATCTGGGTTGGCACTGTTTGCTCAGGCCTGTCTACCGAAATACTTAGGGCAGTTGTGGTATTTGATTATTTGTCTTAGATGTTCTAGCTGAATGGCAATGCTGATACTGATCAAACTTTCCTATTTTAGCAGTGTTATCTGGATTTACACTTTTTTCTCAGGTAATACATTGGTATGACAGCATAGGTCTAGATAAGAGTTGGTATCTTGTTTTTCTTATTTCTCCACGAAAGCATATGTTGTTGGTACTCATTAGAAGCGCCTCGCCGAGGCGCTTCTAATGAGTACCCACAATATATGTTTTCGTGGAGAAATAAGAAAAATATCAATACTTTTGGATTGAAGAAAATGCCTTAACTAGAGCTATATCAGACAGTAATAAAACAACAATGTTCTTTCATTTTCTAATACCTGTATCTTTGACAGATATGACTTGTGGAGATTTCCCCGGACCAGGTTCCAGTGAACACAGAATTCTTCACAATCCCATGAAAGAATATATACATCATCATGATGACCATATCCAGGAAATGTTTATATACTTCAAGAATACTCACAAACCAAACTATTCTGGAGAAAAGGAACATGCTCAGAGACTACACAATTTCAGACAGAATGTCAGGTAAACATGGATATAGCATTTTTATTAACCCATAGAATTTTATCATTTAATTTTATGGTAATGGTAAAGGTTTTCCATACCCTTGCAGTAGTATGGGTGGTAAGAGTTAGAGTCCACTCTGTCTTGAGTAAAGCCATTCTTTGTTGATCTTCTGAGTTTTATATTTTCATACATAAATACATAAATAACTTACCATTACAGCCCTTCCAATACTAAACAAAGTTAATATACCGTTTTGATGCAAATGACCCTCATGGGTTGACGCATCGTTAAACCCAAACACATCATCATTTTTGTATATCATGTTAATTAGTTCTCAAAATGAGCACAGACTTGTTCACAGTTCCATGAAAGAGTACACCATGATGACCAGGAAATGTAATTTTAAGTTCCGTATTCAAGCCATTGTAGAGTGAATAGACTCCCCCACACTATATATTGGAAGAGTACAGTTTCAATTTTAGATATGTCTGGCTATGAGATGTAGATATTTCTAGAGAAAAATGGCTTAACTATTTGCAAACAGTGGAGACCCTGATCAGACATCGCATTTTGTGGTGTCTGATCTGTGTTTGCACTGTTTGCCATGTACCCTTTTAGAGGTCTCTAGAATACAATGGGTTAAACACTATAATAATACATGTATGTTCTGCAGAAAGAGATCCTTGAGCAACAAATCATAGGCATCTGCCCAGTCTGATCAGTGTCTTTGCTGTGCACTCAGTGGGTAGCTTAGGACCCAAACTTTCTTTATGCGGAAAAGAAATGAAAGAAAAAAGACTGTTTTAATGAGTCAGTATAATAAATAGCAGTTGGAATGACATTTAATGATAATTTCAAGTCCATAGATTAAGCAAATAATGAAGATCCACACGAAATGTCTCATTTTGAATTTATTTTGTTTCCCATTTATTTTTTAGTCAAATAACACTTTTTCAAAATAATGATTTGTCTAAATTCAAAAATGAAAGCATTTTTTTAGATATTTAACACTTAAAGCACCATTCAAAATTGTAGCAGAAGACATTATAAAATCCTTTTATTTTTTTTTACATTTTTTTTTAAGAAAATATGGCTTGATATTTTGTGTAAATCATCTGCTGGACAGAAATGTCAGGCCTCATTTTCTCAGAAAATGAAAACAAAATATTTTAGAATATCGCCTGCTGCTTTTGTGCATGGCTTTTTGAGAGGTAAGGGTATCATGTACAACTTTTACCACTCTCTGGGAAAAGTCTGCAAACAACAGGGCCCAGTTGTTCAAAGCATCATTAGCTTAACGAGCTCGTTAAGGGTCATTTTCGTTAACTGTTTTAGCAGATTCAATATACAGTATTCTGATATTTTTTGCTGAAAAAATGTGAGTAGCTTTTGCACTGCAAAAGCTACTCACATTTTTTCAGCAAAAAATTTCAGCATATTTGCGTATCACTCAATGTAAATTTTAACGAATCCTTAACTAACGATGTTGTTAGCTTTGAACAACTGGGCCCAGATTGATGATAACTTTCTATGTTTTTCAGAAAGTGGGACATGACATTTATGCAAATTGTCTCCACTGGAGAGAATATGTATATAATGTCAAAAATTTTTTCTGAAAAAAAAAAAAAAAAAAATCAGAAAGATATTGCAATTAGTTGTCTGCTGAAAACTTTACTCAGCAGGCACAGCATTATAGGTACAATGTATATATCAATATGTCTCTCACAGATTCAAGTCCCATGGGACCAGTTTCCCATACGTCTTGCAAGCACTATTTTAGGTAGATTTTCAGGTATTTTGTTTTTCTTTCTCCTTACAGATTTATTCATTCCAAGAACAGACAGGGTCTCACTTACTCCCTGAAGGTGAATCACCTAGCTGACAAGTCTAGTCAAGAACTAAAACTGATGAATGGCTACCGACATACACCAGGTGATCATGGTGCTAAGGTGTTTGATACCAGCAATGTTGATTTTACATCACTGCCCGAGAGTGTTGACTGGAGATTATATGGTAGGAGATAGGGTCAAGAAATACTTCTACACCACAACCTTTTTATAACACTATTGTTGGGGTCCCTAGCATAAACCGTATTAGTTAAACAACCGTGTTATATCCAAACAAAAGTGTATAGTTTATATTGAAAAATGACCATTTATGGTCATTTTTCAATATAATCTACTGGTATACATTTTTGGGATCCATCTTTGAACCGTGTTATATCCAAAACTGTGTTATAATGAACCATGTTATAAAGAGGTTGTAGTGTATATTCATATCTGCCATATTTTACTTTAAATATTCAGATTTGGTACCATGTTTATACTAAATTTTGAACAAGTCTCTTTGATTAATTAGTGATGTCTTTATAAAGTGTTAGCTGTATTGCTGCTCCTGAGTCGGGTCTGGTTCTGTGATGTTTGCTGAGACTAGTCTCTCTGGATATTTAGGGGAAAACATGGTGTATTCTGTGAAAGTATGCCGGCCTCAGTGGCTCAGTTGGATGCGCCATCAGACTGGAGACCAGGAGGTCGCGGGTTCAACCCCTGCTGAGGTCGGCAACATTTTTTCATGGAGATTGATCATGAAATATTTTCTATGGTCATTCTCTCCCTTCAGCTGATTCAAGAAGGGCAGTTGTCAGTTTCTGGCAAAAGAATGTGCACAATACTGGTTAACCGCTTAGAGGACTAAGTCTGCCCAGTAAACGTGTGGCTAGGTAAACTGACCGCGCTCGACATGACCCCATTGGGTTGACTGGGCCGTAAAACCTCAACACAAACAAATTCTTTGAAAGTTGGTTTTATGCATATCGAAACAACTAATATCCAGATCCCCAGTTATCCTGTGCATTTACACACACTGTTTTGGATCAGTGTTTATATTGAGATGCACTGTTTTAAGGACACAGTTCACCCAAATGACCCCAACCATATTTATACCCTTTTTTTTAGCCTTTTCCCATGCAGTAACATAATCATGTTATATGTCATTTTAAAGCTGAGATTCTTTATTTTGAAATTACTTAATACGTTTTTATTTGAATCTAGTATGTAAATGGGGGTAGCAAAATATGCCATTTTAGCCTGTTCATTTATTATCAAAGCAAAGACCCTGACAGAGCCTCATATTTTGGGATAGACTTAAGATGAATTAATGAACAAAACCATATCACAAAAGTTTTAAAAAATGTTTTGAAGTAGAGTTATAGCCAAATCAATTATCCATAGTAAATAGTTTAACCCTTCACCTCAAATGGACCCCACAAATTCTGAATGGAAGCAGTTACAAAGAATTTGAGACAGTATATCAAACTTGAGATATGTCTTTCATCCAGTTTTGTCCAGAAATAAAAGAGTTTGCGCCTTTTACCAAAGGTATTCTCAGATCCTTCATTTTCAGTGAGCGTAAAATGTCTCCCAGTACTTTACAATAGTGCAGATTGTATCTCATTTCCTTTGGGATCACTGGGCCCATCGTGGTATATTTAAAAAATTGAGTTCTGCTCATGTATACGCTAGAGGGCGTAAGCAGTGTTGCAAACTTCATTACTGCTTATGATGAGTCTCAATAAAAAAGGGACTCCTTTTTTCTAATCCGTAGTGTGTTCTTTGTTTCCAAAGGCAATCTTTTTTATGTTTATTGCAGAAATAAGCCACAATTGTTTTAGAACAATCAATCTTTATTTTCTCATAACTACACAAAGGAATCTGGACTATAACAAGGCCAGCCTACAAGGACTGTCCCCCTATTTCCAAGACTATTCATCAGCAAATCAGAAAAGCTTTTTTTTGTAGAATAATTAAGCAAAAATAATCAGCTTCCAATGAAAGCCAAAAGCTGAGAACTCCTATTGTGTGAAACAATGAAAGCATTACAAAAACACGCCTATTCAAATTTCACCTCAAAAAACTGAAAATTTTCAGATAAAAACTCTGATATTTTTCATATTTCTGCTCAAAACATAGATTGTGGGTACACATTAGAACTGCCTCGGCAAGGCAGTTCTAACAAGTACCCACAATCTATGTTTTTGAGCAGAAAAAAGAAAAATAATGTATACCCCTGTAAACCCCAGTTTTACTAAATAAAAGTGCGGTTTAAGGGGGTCAAAATTATATAGGCATGTTTTTGTGATGACAGCTATTTAAACCTTGGTCCAAACCCATAAAGCTATTTATTCCAGCAGCATCGAGGCCATAAAATGTTATGGTCATTCTGTGTAATAATGGTTGAAGAACAGTTTGTGCCATGGATAACCAGTTTTCTGGTGTTATCTTACAATTGATTATTCCTGTCAACAGTTAACACTTGATAGAAATTTCTGTAACTCAAAACACCTATTGTGTAATTATATAATTAGAGAATAATTATTAGGGGAAATAATTTATTTGGGTGTGTGAAGTTCAAGTGATGGGTTTAATCAGAAGTTGCTAGGTCCGTGAGACTTGTTTCCTGTATACAGGGAAACTAGATGCTTTTGGTAGCTTTTCCACCATTTTTTTACAAGGGATACAACTTTGTTGCTTCCCATTTGCTTTCCTGTCCGCTAAGCTTGCTGAGTAAAAGGATCTACTTTAAAAGGAAAATATTTGCTCCCAAGGGGAGCAAATTCCTTCCTTTTAGAGTAGAGCCCTTTCAGAAGGGAGGCAAAACTTCCTCTAAAAGTGTGTCAGTTACCCTCAAAACCACAGCTGATACATCTAATTATGTTCATCTAAATACTTAAAATGCATATTTTATTGTTTATAGCTGAATTGTTTTCTGGCAGATCCTCTCAAGCTATAAATATTATTTATTGTGCCCAAACTCTGCTGTCTCGCATAGAAGACATTCCTAATGCAAACCTGCCTTTCCATGAATTGGACAAAATTACAGTCTAGTAGAATGTGTATATTCAGCAGGAGCTGCCTTGGAAGCTCAGTTGGATGCGTGTTGGACTGGTGATCAGGAAGTTGCAGGTTCGACCCCCACCCAATCGGCAGCATGCTTTCATGGAAATTGATCATGAAATATTTTCTGTTGTCATTCTCTCCTTCCACAGATTCAAGAAAGGCAGTTGTGTAGTTTCTAAATAATGTGCACAATACTGGTTAACCGCTTAGAGGACCAAGCTTGCCCAGTAAAAGTGTGGTTACATGTAGGTAAACTGGCCACGCTTGACATGGCCCCACTGGGTTAAATGGGCCGCAAAACCTCAACACAAACAATACTCAGTAGGAGAATACCTTAGCAGTGTAAAGAGTGCGTCGCATTTATTTGGATTCTTTATTAACCCTTAATGCGCCAGTCACGACTATTGTCATCTGCTTTGTCATCTGTTTGTGATTTTAAAAGTCACTTTTGCAAACAGTGTGGACCCAGATCAGACTGCTCCTTTAGGAGCAGTCTGATCAGGGTCCTCACTGTTTGCCTGTATGCAAAAATAGGTTTGAAAAGTCTGCAAGAATATTCAGCAGATGACATAAACAGACAACATTTTCAGATGCAGTTTTTCATGGCCCTTTAAGGGCTAAAATCTTACATTTATTAATAGGAGCTGTAACACCAGTTAAGGACCAGGGTGTCTGTGGATCATGCTGGAGTTTTGGTACTGCCGAAACAGTTGAAGGGGCCTACTTCATGAAGGTGATCAGTTATATTATATTTTACCCTGGTCCTGCTGAACCTGGATATGCCTGCCATTGCAAACAGTGTAGATCCAGATCAGTTGGCTTCTGAAGAATGGATCTTCACTGTTTGTCATTAAGTATGTGAATTTGTTTCAATGATCTGGATCAAGTAATCTGATTGGCTGAAAATTAGAAGTGGGCATGGCATCTTCATTTATTCAGCATGGCAAGGGTTAACACTGCAATCTTGGTAAAAAATTCAGCAGACAACATTTTGAAATATTTTTTTCTTATTTTCCCAGAAAATAGGCTTTTGCATTTCATGCAGATTGTCTCCTAAGGAGACAATATGCATGAAATGTCAAAGCTTATTATCTGGGAAAAGTAAGAAAAATATCATCAGTTTGTTGTCTACTGAATTAGCCCAGAAAGTGGTATTGGTAATTTACTGTACTATCAAAACCATTTGAGAAATACCATAACCAACAGTTAAATCCATTTGTGTCTGCTACACCACATAGTGGCAAACAATGTACATCCAGCGCCCAGTTGTTCAAAGCTAACGATGTCGTTAGTTAACGATTCGTTAAAATTTAGATCGAGTGATACGCAAATACGCTGAAATTTTTTGCTGAAAAAATGTGAGTAGCTTTTGCAGTGCAAAAGCTACTCACATTTTTTCAGCAAAAAATATCAGAATATTGTATATTGAATCCGCTAAAACAGTTAACGAAATGACCCTTAACGAGCTCGTTAAGCTAACGACGCTTTGAACAACTGGGCCCAGATGTGATACAGCCAAATGTGGCATCTGATCAGAGACTGTGTTGATTACCATTAACCTATACCACTCTCTGGGCTAATTCAACAAAAGACAAACTTAAAATATTTTTTCTTATTTTTGCCATAAACAAAGTCTTAGGTTCAGATAGAGATGGCTCAGTTGGATGCGCCTGCAACTTGTGATCAGGAATTTGCGGGGTTGGATCCCCACTGTGTCGGCAACATGCTTTCATGGAGATTGATCATGAAAAATTTTTTACTGTCATTCTCTCCCTTCCGCTGATTCAAGAAAGGCAGTTGTAAGTTTCTGGCAAAAGAATGTGCACAATACTTGTTAACTGCTTAGAGAACTAAGCCTGCCCAGTAAAAGTATGGTTAGGTAAACTGACCATGCCTGATATGACCCCAATGGGTTGTCTGGCCATAAAACCTCAACACAAACAAGGTTCAGATCCCACTAGAGGTGGAATTCAGCTTGATACTGTTCAGGGCCCAGTTGTTCAAAGCTAACGATGTCGTTAGTTAACGATTCGTTAAAATTTACATTGAGTGATATGCAAATATGCTGAAATTTTTTGCTGAAAAAATGTGAGTAGCTTTTGCAGTGCAAAAGCTACTCACATTTTTTCAGCAAAAAATACAATAATATTGTATATTAAATCTGCTAAAACAGTTAACGAAATGACCCTTAACTAGCTCGTTAAGCTAACAACGCGTTGAACAACTGGCCCCAGTTCTTCAATGCACATCATCTATATAATTTAAATAATGCTGAAAGAGCATGCTTATTATTAATTAAGATTATTTTTGCTTACAGACAGGAAACTTAGTGCGTCTATCACAACAACAGTTGGTTGACTGCTCCTGGGGTGAGGGTAATAATGGATGCGATGGTGGAGAGGACTTCAGGTCTTACATGTGGATCATGAAGAATGGTGGACTGACATCAGAAGAGCAATATGGACAATACTTAGCAGCGGTATATATAGTGCATTATATTCTGTAAAACACTGAATAGCTGCGGCTTCAAAATTTGGAGGTTGGAAGTGAAGCACTTGTTTGTGCATTTTAATTTTGGAGCATTCATACTTTCAGAAGTACATGTGTGCCACAGTATATATATGTTGAAAATTGAACATTGGTAAAGTTTCATTTTGCCTGTTTTTGCCTAGATTGCCAATAGCCCCAAAATAAAGTGACCAAAAATATAAGTGTTTTATGGCAGATGAATAGATCCAAAATAAAAAGGAGTGTTCAGAAGACATTTTTTTTGTTATTTTTGCCCCAAAAGACATACACATTAACTCTTTATAACACAATTTGTTATAACACGATTTTGGCTACAACACGGTTTAAAGATGGGTCCCAAAAATGTATAGATTATATAGAGAAAATGACCATAAAAAAATGGTCATTTTTCTATATAATCTATACATTTTTGTTTGGATATAACACGGTTGTATAACTTACATGGTTTATAATAGTGTTATAAAGAGGTTGTGGTGTATTTTGGGTATTCTATTGATTACTTGCAAGGTATGTTAACCCTTAAAACACTAACCACAACTTTACAGCAGATGACACTTTTAATTTTTTTTTTTTTTCAGGGAAAATAAGGCCAAGCAGATGATTCACATGAAATGTCAAGCCCTATTTTCTCTGAAAAATAATAAAATCAAAATTTTAGAATGTCTTCTACAAAGCTTTAAGGGTTAAAGTGCAAAAGTAACAAAAAATATTGTTAATCATCAGATCTTCCTGAACCTTACAATAAGATTCAGGAAAATTCTGGAGCTATGTAACTTTAATTGAGCAATGGCATGTTGAAAAACAATAAAATGAATTTTAGAATGTCATCTGCTGCAAATTTGCTTTCAGTGCTTTAAGCATTAAGGTGCAAAAGTAACAAAAAATATTAAAAATTATCGCATTATCAGGAGCTATATAATTTCAGTAGAGCAATAGCATGTTGGATTACACATCATTTACGGTAAAAGTCCTCTAATATGGTAAATGCTCTAAAATTTTGAAAAATTTATTCCAAACCTTTTTTTTAGCCTATACTTTGCCTTTTTTTTTTTGCAGTTGTTTCCTGAAATACTTAGTGGAATGGCAAGCAGTATAGACCCTGATCAGACTGCTCTTTATGAAGCAGTCAGATCTGGGTCTGCATTGTTTGCATTTGCCATTTTATCAGACAACTTTGGTGTGTGAAATTTTAGGACATTTACCAAATTACCAAAGTAGTGGTGATGGTGAATGGGTTTGCAGCTCTTTCAACACATGTTCAGTTATATTGGGCCAACAGTGCATATGTTTGAATGCAGCATGCATGTTTTGGTTTCCTTTCCAGAATTTGTATTTTAAATACAGTATATACCCTATGTATTTTGACAAACAGGCCTGATTGAACAATGTACGTTGTAGGGCCATTTAACCTACTGTAGTCTAGAAACCCCTAAAAGGGTAATTGGCAAACAGTGTAGACCCAGATCAGATGCCGCAGAATGCGGCATCTGATCAGGGTCACCACTGTTTGCAAATAGTTTTGACATTTTTCTCTAGGAATATCTAAACCTTATGCCTGACATACCTATAATCAAAATTATAGTGTGGGGGAGTTATTCAGTGCATAATGGGTTAAGGAATCACAGTCTGCAGGGTCTTATCTGTGGTCTTACACTTGAATGCATCAAGAGGTAGTCAAATGTTCATTTTAGGAGGAGTATGAAAGGAGTTAAAGGGCCCAAACATTTAGGGTATAAGTATCAAAATATCCAGCCTAATGCATTTATAATTGACCAATAAGGCTGCAGTTGTCACATTTTATTGTAACATATGATTTACACATGTGTAAAAGATTGTTTCAGTGTTGATTTAGTCATTGTTAAGATATTGGATGTTGAAGATAGCCAGTAATACAAAGGCTTGCTTTTCATCTAAATGAGCCTACAGGGCTTTAATTTGTTACCTGTCTTTGAAAGGGAAAGCAGGCAAGGAAATACATAAATAAACTAACCAATGTACATTGGTCTTCTGCACCATCATATTCTCAAGTAAAATTTGGGTTGGTTAACTCATTATTATGAAAATATAAAAAAGGATACCTGGACCCCTCTTTCATCTTAAGTTTCAAAACTACAGACAACCCTCTTTATACCGACACTTGATACAAAGACAAAATTCGTTATAATGACAATTTGACTGTCACAAAACCTTTGCTTAAGAGGTAACAATTAGTCACAAATTATGCAAGAATATTGTATTTAATACTTTCAAGAAACATAAGTTTTGGATATTTGTTAGAATTGCCTCAGTGAGGCAATTCTAACAAATATCCAAAACATATGTTCTGTGAAGAAACAAGAACAAAACAAAACCTTTCTTACATACCAATCTTCTTACTAAGTGTTCTGTACAACAGGACCCAGTTGTTCAAAGCTAACGATGTCGTTAGTTAACGATTCGTTAAAATTTAAATCGAGTGATACACAAATATGCTGAAATTTTTTGCTGAAAAAATGTGAGTAGCTTTTGCAGTGCAAAAGCTACTCACATTTTTTCAGCAAAAAATATCAGAATTTTGTATATTGAATCTGCTAAAACAGTTAAAGAAATGACCCTTAACAAGCAAATGTTGTCGTTGTAATGAAGGTTCACTGTAGTTAATCAAAGTTCCAGTGCAGATTCATGCAGGTAACAGCCATCTAGATTTTCTCCTTTTATTTCAGGATGGTTATTGCCATAGCGACAAAGTAACTCCAGTAGTAAATCTAACCAGTTATGTCAACATCACTTCTGGTGATCAGGATGCCCTCACTGCTGCCTTAGCCACCAAGGGTCCAATATCAGTGGGCATTGATGCAGCACATAAGTCATTGTCATTCTATGCTAACGGTGTCTACTATGAACCTCAGTGTGGTAAGTAATCAGGCCTAGATCACCATTATTGAAGCCACTCATAAATAGAAATCAGGCGTAGTACATTCAGACCAGCACAGGCTCAGGTTAGCTCAGGTCAGATCATCCATAGTACTTAAACCAGTAATGAAAGAGGATGTGCTTCAACAATCACTGTGAAGTCCTGAGTCTTTTTCTATCCTGGCCATAAAAACCCAAAAATCTACCTGTT
Organism: Anodontia alba; assembly: GCA_964016985.1. Classification (NCBI taxonomy): domain Eukaryota; kingdom Metazoa; phylum Mollusca; class Bivalvia; order Lucinida; family Lucinidae; genus Anodontia; species Anodontia alba. Next base: position 96,877,764 of record OZ024825.1, on the reverse strand, counting down.
GGATGGATTTTGATGGCCAAAGAATTGCCAAACTAATTTTCATCAGCTGTTTGTCATTGGTTGTTTTATGAAGCTGTAATACAGGGTCCAGTTGTTCAAACTAACGATGTTGTTAGTTAATGAATCGTTAAAACTTTGATCATTAAATATGGCATATGCACTAATATTTTTGCTGAAAAAATGTGAGTAGCTTTTGCATTTGCAAAAGCTACTCACATTTTTTCAGTAAAAATATCTGTGAATTAGATATTGTACTTACTAGAACAGTTAACATTTTGGCCCTTAATGAGCTCATTAAGCTAACGACGCTTTGAACATTGGGCCCAGATGCTTTCCCACTGAAATAAGACTTCTGCGAGAAAAAATATATAAAAAATAATATGAAGCAGGGAATCTTTGGTAATACAGAACAAATGAAAATCAGAAAATAGCCGGGTCAGTTTTATTGAGTCTGTTCATGTGAGATAATGAAAAATGCAATATCCCTTACTCCCCCTAGCAGCTTTGTAGTGGAATTGTATTTTCACATGCAATAGTCGTAAAGGACTTGAAAATAATATGAGCCACCACATGACAAAACAGACAAAATGGAATGTGCACCCAGTGAAGACTCAGAACATCCTGGGCATCCATCCATTCTGATCAGTCTTAACTGTGCACTCAGTGGGTACCTAAGGACCCAAACTTTTTCATGTGGAAAGGGAAGACTGATCAGACTATACAGGCTGATCTGTCTTCGCTGGACACTCGTGGGTTGTAGGGTGGTATCTCTTCTCTTTTATCCTTTTTCCTGGGAGACAACACAAAATGACCCACAAGGGTTGATGTGTTGTTAAACCCCAACACAATCAAAAATCGCTGTGCACTCCTGCTATTTTTGTTGGTTTTGTCATGAGATGGCTCAATTATTAGCACTATATCAATGACTTTTTATGACCTCCACATAGCAACAGATAGGGCTCTTTTTTCATCTGAAAAATGCTGATGTCTTTCTTATTTCTCCACGCAAACATTTGTTATGGGTACTCATTAGAAGTCCCTTGCCGAGATGCTTCTAATGAGTACCCACAACATACGTTTTAGTGGAGAAATAAGAAAAATATTAAGTGGATACCCCCTCTTATCTGTAGCTATGCCTCCACACAAGCACTTAAGGATGACTGCTGCTATCACAGATTATTCAGAAGTAGGGATCCTCTTGAAATGTAGAACAAATCAAACTAAAAAAAAACAAAAAAAAACAGCCAACTTGGTTTTATTGAGTCTGTTCATGAAGAACAATGGAAAATGCAACATTCCTCACACCTACTAGTAGCTGTTGGTGGAGTCTACTTTCAAATATGTAATGTATGAGCCCCGCAAACCCAGAGGACCAGATAAACTGTTTTTTCTTTTTGGTCTCCCTGCCTGATTATATTTGATATCAAGATACAGTTAAACCTGTCATAGTGGCCACCTCTATTAAGCAAGCAACCTGTATTAAGCAAGCATGATACAGTTCCTGATTTATTCAAAAATTTATGGACAAAAAAAAAAAAAGAAAGTAAACATAGCTCCAGATAGGACAGGGCATCCACATATTATTTTGCTTATATCTACATAAAAACATGTTGTTGGTACTCAATAGAAGTGCCTCATTGAGACGCTTCTAATGAGTACCCACAACATATGTTTTCATGCAGAAATAAGACAAATATTGGTACTTTTCGGATGAAAAAAGCACCTTATCTGGTGCTGTGAGAAAATCAGAATTGAAAACTTGTTTAGAATATTTACAGTATATCATAGCAGTCATCTGTGTTTCGTCAGGTCTTGTTTGTTTTTCTCCTCTTTTTACCTGGCAAGTCCTGTGCTTGATGGTCAAGCATTTAAAAAGTATGTTTAGCAGATGGAATGGTTTTTCTGCTGTAATATTGATGTTTACAAGTGATGACAAACAATTCGTAGAGTACATAAGCCCCCAAAACATATAAGCATTGAATACATGCATTGCAGTATGTATGTTTGAGGTTGAATGTTTTCATGATGTGGGTGGTGGTGAGGGTGGGGGTGGGGGTCGAGGGGGAGGGGACAAAAAGAACATATGGTACCATTAAATGAAAATCTGTTTTAATTCCACTGGGTGAATGCTTAATACAAATTTGACTGTCTGTAGAACAGAGGCAAATACACTACAACCTCTTTATAACACAGTTCCTTATAATACGGTTTTGGATATTACACGGTTCAAAGATGGATCCCAAAAATGTATATATTATATTGAAAAATGACCATAAATGGTCATTTTTCAATATAATCTATACATTTTTGTTTGGATATAACACATTTGTTTAACTAACAGGGTTTATGCTATGGACCCCAACAATCATGTTATAAAGAAGTTGTGGTGTAATTGGTTCTTTTTCCTACATATTACATGTATATGTAACAGTAAGAATGCATTTTTAAAAGTTCTAGATGGGATGAGTATCCAAATGAATATCATTGTATTTATCCATGAAAGCATTTGGTATAGGAACCAATTTGAATTTTCTTGCCAATGTTATTGTAATGAGTACGCTCAACATACTGTATTAGACCTAATTACGGCACATACCCGTATAAGCGCACAGTCAAGCAATTTTGTAGTCTTCAAATTACGACTTGTGTACTTTTACCTGCTTCTTTATAAAAGCATATGTTGTTTGTACTCATTTGAGGCAGTTCAAATGAATATCACAACATATGCTTTTATGTGGTCTGGTTTGGGATTGCTAATGGAGAAATTTTGTCATTGTTTCATAGTGATCTATTTCATAAAATTTTGATGGAGTTTTCTGCTAGAGACACGCCCGTATTTTTGTTTCCGGATGATAACTTGAGTAAACATTAATGGATTTTCACCAAACTTGGTATGTGTATTGATATTGTGGAGATCTGGTTTGGGATTGCGAATGGGTAAATTTCATCAAATTTTGACAGAGTTATCTGCCCAAGACACACCCATATTTTCATTTCCAGATGATTACTTGAACAAATGTCAAGGGATTTTAACCAAACTTGATACATGTATTGATATATGGAAGAGATCTGGTTTGGGATTGCTAATGGGCAAATTTCATCAATGTTTGACAGAGTTATCTGCCCACGACAAGATAATGGCAGGGTATAATAGTTTAAAGTTTTTATTAGTAATAAACGCAATGTGAAATATCTTCCGTTATTACAGGTAACAAGCCTGATGATTTGGATCATGCCGTTCTTGCTGTCGGTTATGGTACCATGAATGGACAAAAATACTGGCTTGTGAAAAACTCCTGGTCCACATACTGGGGAAATGATGGCTATGTTTTGATGTCACAGAAAGACAATAATTGTGGTGTTGCCACAGCAGCAACATTTGTTGTTGTATAGAGATTCAAGGTTTCAGATAAAAGGGTATTCAGATGGTAACTTTGTTTGCACCAAACATATGTTTTGAATGTCCATTGGATTGATTTAGCAAGGCCATTTTAATTAATACCATAATAACCTTAAGTATTCGGACATAATGGCTTGAGCAAATAGTATGGACCAGGATCAGATGCCGCATAATGCGGCTTCAGATGCCCCAGATCAGATGCCGCATCTGATCTGGGTGTGTACTGTTTGCCATTCATACAGCAGTTTTAGACACATTAAATGGCAGTCAAATGGATTTGTTCAAATTTTAGGACAAGTATGGTGAGGAGTTGTTCCAATATTTAGACTGACTTTGACCACTTTCTGGGCTTATTCATTATCAACAGATTGATCACAATTTTCCCAGAAAATAGCCTAATTTTTGGGACAAACAAGAAAAATATTTCTAAATGTTGTCAGCTGAAATTTTATCCCACAATGATAAGTGCTAATCTCAATATTCTTAGCATATGTTTTAGTGTCTAAAGTGTACCAAAATGTGTTTTGTTGCCAAAATTATCAAGTACTATCATCGAAATTAGAGACCTATTATGAGATATAAAATTTCTAGAATTTACAAAAATGCTCAAACACACTGACATGCACACCTAATTTATCACTTCGCCTGCTGGGTAAAAATTTCAGCGGACAGCATTTTGAATTTTTCTTACTTTTCCCAGATAATTGGATTTGACATTCATGCAAATTGTCCCATTCGGAGACAGTTTGCATGCAATGTTCAATCCTATTTTCTAGGAAAAACAAGAAAAATATCATCAATTTTTCATCTGCTGAATTTGCCCATAGCATCGTGTTATCTTTTGACAGTTATTTTGTTGAAATTCAGCCTGGTTTAATTTCTTTGGAAACATATAATTTCCAGATGTCATAATTACAACCTTTAGTAATACATATATTTTTTTTAAATAAAAACATAGTAATCATTTCTATGTTTAAAAATGATTGCATCTGGAAAAGTAAAGAAAATTAGCTTTATAATATGCAAGTGATAAAAGCACATTTACTAAATGAAAATACCAGCAGACAAATTTTAAATCATTTTTATAATATGTGTATTATTTTTTCTAGAAAACAGGACTTGACATTTCATGCATATTTTCTCTTTAGGAGACAGTTTGCATAAACTCTGACATCCTGTTATTTTTGTTATTTCTTTTTTTTTCTGGGTGGGGAATTTCACACATCTGAAGTCTATTGAAATCAGTACCAGTATGCATACATAGTGGTTGTAAATGTCAAAATTTAAACCATATATATATACAGGCAGACAACTGTGGTGTACATCTGCATACATACCCAGTCTGATCATATCTGTACTGTTTGAATGTTTGTGGAAATGTAGGCTCATCTGGACCCATTATGGTGCTTAATCATTTGATGTGTAATGCAAGAATATAAGAATCCATCATGAGTGTCCATTCAGGATAGGGAAATCTCACCCGAGGGGTAGGAATTTCAACCAGGGATGAGGTGGAAATGTAGGCTCATCTAGACCCATTATGGTGCTTAGTCATTTGATGTGTAATGCAAGAATATAAAAATCCATCATGAGTGTCCATGCAGGATAGGGAAATCTCACCATTGGGGTAGGAATTTCAACCAGGGATGAGGCTTGCCAAGTCCCTGGTTGAAATTCCTACCCCAAGGGTGAGTTTGTCGAGCCCCAGGCTGAAATTCCTACCCTGAGGGTGAGATTTTCCTATCCTGCACGGACTGGCTCATGATGGAATCTTTTTCTCCCACCTTAAAGTGGATTGTTCCTACTTATGACATGATCACGTGAGATAGAAGTTTCTCACATGGGCAAAAAGCCTGTCTCATATAGGCAAAGGTGGGAGAAAAGGGCATTTCTACAGTCTGATCAGGGCCTTCATTGCCTGCCTGATGCTAAGCATGCATGGTAAAACTTATCAGCAGATGACATATTGGTACAGTTTTCTCAGAAAATAGGCTTTGACATTACATGCAAATTTGGAGACAATTTGCATGTAATATCAAAACCTGTTTTCTGTAAAAAATAAGAAAAATATCATTAGTTTGTCATCTGCTGAATTTGCCCATAGTTGTAATGGTTAAAGAGGCAATGGAGACTGAAGAATATATCTGTGTACAAAGAAGGCCCTGATCAAATTGCAGGAATACACTTTGTGTTCTCTGTGTGTGTGTGTGTGTGTGTGTGTGTGTGTGTGTGTGTGTGTGTGTGTGTGTGTGTGTGTGTGCCTGGCATTGTATTATGCATCAATTACATTTTTTTATTGTGTCACAAAGATTAATTAATTTATAACATTCAGTCTGCTGCAGATGACCAAGAGCAAATGTGAAATTTTTTTTTTGCTTTTTTTTTTTTTGTTTTATAATCAATTTACTGGGTAAAGACTTAATTCTTAAAGCCCCCATCACAGTAGTAGCAGATGACATTCTATTCTTTGTTGTTGTTGCTTTTTTTTTTGTTTGTTTGTTGTTGTTGTTTTTTTCTGAAAAAAAAAAAAAAAAAAAAAAAAAAAACAACAAAAAAACTTGACGTTTCATATCAGTCATCTGCTAGGCAGGCAAATTACATGAAATGTCAAGCCATATTTTCTCTGAAAAAAAAAAAAAAAAATAGAAATTGGTGTCTTGAATGCTGCTTAAAAGATTGACATTTCATTCAGACTGGATCATCGGGCATTTTTTGGGGCAGGGGAATAACAAGACATTGAATACAATATCAGATTAATTGATACCGTTTGAATGAACTACAAAGTACTGTTATTGGGGAAAGAATAAAAAAAAGATTTTGAAATGCTGTCTGTGAAATGTTGTTTGCAGCAGGCTAATATTTGATTTAAATTTATTAAACCTTTAAATTCAAATCAAATTTGTAACTGACAACATTCTAAAATTAATTTTGTTATTTTCCATAGAAAATCAGGCTTAACATTTCAATGTGCAGATGAGTCACATGACATGTCAAACCTTATTTTTTGTAAAAAATTTAAAAACAAATTGTCATCTGCTACAATTTTGCTTTCCATGTTAAGGGTTAATTTATAATTTATATAATTACATGTAAAGAGATTATTTTTCTACTGATGTCATGTTTAATTGTAAATGTGTTGATTTGATACTGCTGCTCCAAATATTGTATGAATGTGGTTTAATAGTTTATTTTATATTTTTGTAATTTATTACTACATGGGAGAGATACACTTCCAGGGGAGGTAATTATTAAAAATGTATTTGCATCCCTTCTGAAAAGGGTCCACTCTAAAAGGAAAGAATTTGCTCCCCTTGGCAGCAAACTCTTTCCTTTCAGAATGGACCCCTTGTCAGATGGGCTCTTTTGTTTTAGAGTGGACCCCTTTTCAAAAGAGATTAGGGGTGTAGAAATCAAACCAGAAGTCACAAAAGTTATCTCCCTTGATGAAATGGTAGAAAATTTGCCAGGTGTGTCCGGTCACTTTACTTTTAACAGTAGTCCAGGTTAGAAGAATATCAAGATAAATATTTTCTCAACAAAATTGGTGTATTGGTGTAATTAAGGGTTGAAGTCTATTGAAAATGGCTAATGGGGACTCAAATACTAATTTTAGTCTTCAGAGGTATTGTTCTGAACAAAACTTGTGGGTATATATTGGAATTGCCACTTCAAGGCAAATCTAATAGGTATTTACAACATTTGTTTTATGGAGAAATAAGAAAAAACACAGCCAAACTTTGATAACTTGAACAAGAGGGGGACCATATAATTTATTTCTAGATGTGGAGTGTTTCAATAATTGAGGGCTAAAGTCTATAGAAAAAAAAAAAATAATAATGGGGACTCAAATGCTAGTTCTGGTCATCAAGGGTATTTGATTATCAAAGTTATATACTGTATCAATTTTTGGTCCAAAACAATAGCTTTAGATAAGATGATATTTATTATCCAAAAGTATTGATATTGTTCTTATTTCTCCACAAAAAATATGTTGTGGATACCCACTATAAGTGTCGTGACAAGATGTTTCTAATGAGAACCCACAAAGTATGTTTTTGTGGAGAAATAAGAAAAATATTTAGCTGATACGCACTCTTATCTGGACCTATGAAAAACCATTTTATCTGGAATCCTGATTGCCACATTTATCCTAGATATTTGGACACCTTAACTCCGTACCATACTTGTCCTAAAATTTGAACAATGTCCTTTTGACTACCTGTTGATATGTCTAAAAATTGCTGGATGAGTGGCTAACTGTGACAACCCTGATCAGATGCTGCATTCTATAGCGTCTTATCTGGGAGTACGCTGTTTGCTCAGGGCTTGTCTGTCCAAATACTTAGATTAAATGTAGTTTTGCTATATTGTGAATTGAAAGAATGAGTGAATAAATTACTTTAAAATCTGAATGATTTTACTCAGATTTTCTTAAAATGCCATGACTTGACACTTCGTAACAATAATATAAAAAGGGCCACATGAAGAGAAAAGTTTTCTTTGGGGAAATGCAAAATAACACAATTCAGATCATTCTGTGCATCAGCATAATCCAGTGATTGCCTTTGCTGTGTGTTGAAACAGTCCACAGCATCCACTGAAACTGTAAGTGGACAGTTGACCTTTACCACATTCTGGGCTAATTCAGCAGATGATAAACTGATGATATTTTTTTTTTATTTTTCACAGAAAATAGGCTTCAACATTTCATGCAATGCTGAATCCTATTTTAAAGGAAAAATAAGACAAAAAATTTTTTAAAAAGTTGTCTGTTGATTTTTTCCCCAGTATCTAAGCATTATTAAGGCCCAGGTCAGACTGCATTTGGCCAAAGAAACATTTTTGTCTAGCGTGGCTCATTAATGCCTGTTATTGTATGTTAACTATCAGTATACTTAATTTAAATAAAAAAAGTAACATACAGTTGACTCTCCCTATCTCGAATTCGCTTATCTCAAATAACCACTTATCTCGAAGTGAAAATCTATTCTCTGATCTAACAGCATATAAAAACATTATGGAAAAGAGGAGAAATTGCTCCTAAGGAGCAATTTCTCCTCTTTTCCATAATATTTTCAATATATCTTTAATTTCAAGAGTCCAATTACACATATATTTGTTAAATGTGGTTAATCAAATTAGTTTTTCCTCAATTCTGCAAATCTGATATGTCGAAGTACGGATATCTCGAAGTCCCTTGGAATTTGAGATAACGAGAGTTGACTGTATTTGAATATTCAAAGTAGTTTTCTTATTCCTCCACTAAAATGCTTCCAGCCCCCACCCGCATCCCCCCCCCCCACGCCCCCATGGGGAGCAAATTCTTTCCTCTTGGAGTAGATTCCTTTTCATAGGGTGGCAAGAACAAATTTGGCAGAGTTATAGTTATCTCTTGTGAAATTGTATCTTTTCCCCTTAAAGATATCAGATGAAAAATATGATTTACACATTACATGTATATCAAAGACAGACAAACATATTACATGGGAGTTTTTCTATCTTTGATATACATGTACAAACTGCAAGACCTAGTCTGCATCAAGTGGACAGAGTGCACATGCACTTAAGGGGAAATGATACACTTTCAAGGGAGACAATTCTGTCAAAATGGTTTTTGCACCCCTCTGAAAAGAGGTCTTCTCAAAAAGGAAAGAATTTGCTCCATGTACACTAATTCCCTCTGGAAAGAGGTTTACTCTTAAAGGTAAGAATTTGCTCCCTCTGGAATTCCCTCTGAAAAGAGGTTTGCTCTTGACGGTAAGAATTTGCTCCCCCAGGGGGAGCAAATTCTTACCTTTAAGAGTAAACCTCTTTTCAGAGGGAATTGGTGTATATGAAAGCCAATAGGAAGTCACAAGAGTTTTCTCCCTTGTAAAATGCCAAGAAATCTGCCAGTTGTTGCTGATCCTTTTAATATGATAACTGAGCTGTAACAGGGAACAATGAGACTGGGTCTGCTTGGTAGATTTTCTGCCATTTCTTTCAAGGGAGACAACTTTTATGACTTCCCTTTTGCTTTCCTGCATACAAAGCCCCTTCTGAAAGGGGTCTTCTCCAAAAAAAGAATTTCCTTCCTTGCCTTAAATTATTTCCTTTTAGAGTAGCCGCCTTTTCGAAAAAAGGAGGCATAAACAGTTGTGATGAAGTTGCCTCCCTTTCAAGTATTAAATGCATTAGATAACAGTAATGGCCAATATCAGCATGTATAGGTGTACATTCTCGAGGCTTATATAAGGGGATGTCAATATCCCGTATCTCAAAATAAATTCCTCAGAATAACCCAAAATTTGATGTTGCAGTATCCCAAAATAAATTGTGATGTTCCATATCCCATATTTTCTGAGTATCCACTATCCTTAAATCAAAATTCAATATATCCCAAAATGAATAAAGCAAATTTCCAAAAACCCATAAACATTTAACCCTTGTCCTGCTGAACCCGGATATACCGTGCCTTTGCAAACTGTGTAGAACCAAATCTGTTGGCTTCTGAAGTTCCTGCCAACTGATCTGAATCTGCACTGTTTGCCATTTCATATCAACAACCTGAATCAAGAAAACTGATTGGCTGAGAATTATAAGTGGGCGTAGAGGGCCATCATTTATATTGAAATCAGTCCATAGGTTTCTGACAAGAAGATTTTTAAAGTTTTCTATATGAATATATAATGGGAAAATAAGCCCCATACTGGCGGTCATGGTTTTTGAACGAATTTTTGAACGAATCGTGATGGCTTGAACAGTCTTGGCAGCGGGTTACCAAACTAGCATCTCTGCCAAATTATATTGAAATCGGTCCAGCGTTTTCTGACAAGAAAAAAATGAAAGTTTTCTATGTAGATTTATAGTGAAATAAGCCCCGCAGCCTGGCGGCCATGCTTTCTGACAAATCATGTTGGCTTGAACGATCTGGGTAGAGGGTACCCAAAGCAAAATTTCTGCCAAAATGGTCTATTGGTTTCTAAAGAGAAGAATTTTAATTTTTTCTATATACATGTAAATATATAAGAAAAAAAAGCCCTACAACCTGGCGGTCATGTTTTTAACGATTCATGATTGCTTTAACAATCTTGGTAGAGGGCCACCAAAGGAACATTTCTGATGATTTATATTGAGATCTAGCGGTTTGTGACAAGAAGATTTTATTAGAAGTTTTCTGTATAGATATATAGGGGAAAAAGCCCTGCTCCCTGGCGGCCGTGTTTTTGATAGTCATGATGACTTGACCATCTTGGTAGAAGGTTATCAGAGAAACAATTCTGCCAAATTATATTGAAATCGGCCTAGTGGTTTCTGCCAAGAAGCTTTTAAAGTTTTCTATACAGATACATATACAGACTGTATATAAGGAAAATAAACCTCATATTCTTCGACGAATCATGATGGCTTGAACAATCTTGGTTGCTGGTCACCAAAGAAATGTTTCTGCTAAATTATATTGAATTCGATCCAGTGGTTTCTGACAAGAATATTTGTGAAGTTTTCTACGGAGATATACAGTCAAACTTCAATAACTCGAACACCAATGGCTTGTTTACTATGGTTAATTCGAACTCGTTTTTTGAGTCCCTACTAAGTTCTTCCGATTGCTCAAGAAAACAAAGGCTTAAGGGAATTTTCTTATTTATCATGAAATTGTATGTTGTGTGTACTCATTAGAATCGCCTCATGGAGACTATTCTAATGATTGCACTCAACATACCATCATTATCTAGACGATCGGTAAAGATTCCCCAAATTATCGCCATTTGCTTCCTGACCTGACGTCATGATTAACCCTCAGTGGCTCGAACTACCCATATCTCGAACAAATTTCCATAGTCCCAAATATGTTCTTGCTATTGAGATTCGGCTGCATAGGGAAAATAAGCCCCGCCTCATGGTGGTCATGTTTTTAATGAATCATTATGGCTTGAACAATCTTTGTAGAGGGTCACAAAGAGGTCTTGTTTTAACGAATTATGTACTTTATACTTACAAGATAGAAAATGGAATTAGGCAGTCGCCTTAACAAAAAAAAAAAAAAAAAAAAAAACAGCAACAAAAAAAACCAAACCCAAAAAACAACTACAATATACTCAGCCTGCTCTGTATCGTTACAAACATTTATGCAGAATTATGTTGAAATCGGTCCAGTTATTTCTGACAAGAAGACTTTTTCTTTTGGTTGCCAACCAGAATCCTGCAAGGAATCCAAATCTTTGAACAATATTCAGGTATCACCCAAGGATCATTCCTGTGAAATTTGGTTAAAATTGGCTCAGTGGGTTAGCATGAGATGCCATTTACAGAATTAGTAGACGGACGGGCGAACGACGACGACGCTGATGACGACAGACGGCGGGTGATCATAATAGCTCCCCTCGAGCCTTTGGCTCAGGTCAGCTACGAGTAATAGAAAGTGGCCAAGAACAAACCCTTGAAGGATGTCTGCTTTAACGGCACCTGGTACAGCCACAACCCTTTGTATTTGATTTGCTAGATAGTTTGACAACCATTCAAATCCATTAATTCCAGCTTTTCTTAATCTATAAAAACAGATCACAAGAAATTGCACTTACTCTCGTCTCATGCTTTACAGAACGTTTTATAATATCTACAAGTTGATTAACCGTTGAATCACCCGAAACGAATTCAGACATTAAGCAAGAAATGTTATTTTCATTAAAAAAAAAAAAAAAAAAAAAAAAAATATATATATATATATATATATATATATATATATATATATATATATATATATATATATATATATATATATATATATATATATATATATATTTGTGTATTATTTTTTTCCATTCCCTGTCGAGTACCCACTTTGAGATAGGATTCGAGTACAAAATCAATAAGCTCTTTTCTTCTTGAGTTGTTCATTTAGAAGATAGAGATTAAAAGGTGTGTTCGATATGTTGTTATCAAAATCTTTAAAGTAAATATTTTTTTTTTTATTTTCGGCTGTTAACAAGGAAAGGTACCGACTTACATTACAATGGAGCCACCTCATGACAAAACCATATTTGTCCGCATGGTGAAAACTTGGGTCCTTAGCTATCCATTGAGAGCACAGCGAAGATTCTGATCAGACTGGTCGGATGCCCAGACTGATTTAAGTCTTTCCTTGGCGCACATACATTGTGTGTGTTTTGTCATGAGATGGCTAAATCATACTATTACCCAGATTGTACCGCATGAAAAGAGCCCATATGTCAAAATGTCAGATGCGAGCAATGAGGCAATATCTAAATAAATGTATTCGGGACTTCAAGAGATTTAAGCCCTTAGATAAACTTATCACTGTACTTTCTGATTGTAAGAGAAACCATAAACAGAATCTCATATACGCTTGAGTGACAAAACTCTCTCTGTCTCTTTCTCTCTCTCTCTCTCTCTATCTCTGTCTGTCTGTCTGTCTGTCTGTCTGTCTCTCTCTCTCTCTCTCTCTCTCTCTCTCTCTCATATGAATTGCGTGTTGTGCTCCAATCACATTTTTGTCTCCTTTCCCTTTTTGACTAGAATTGCGCGTATATTATTTTTCTTCTTTTCTTCGAATATCATGTCTGCCGAGCAACCATTGGTCAATTTGCGATGTCTTTTGTTTGCTTTTTTACTATACCGTATTAACCCTAAGTATTGGGACACTTTAACTCCTTACCAAACTTGTCCTAAAATTTGAAAAAAAAAAGAAGTCTATTTCACTATCTGTTGATGTGTTTAAAATAGTGCTGGATGAATGGCAAAAAGTGTTGACCCGGATCAGACGCCGCGTTCTGCGCATGCGTGAAGTTTTGCCCTGGTTCTCTCCTCGTCGATATATTCTACAGTATCAGGGGCGGATCCAGGAGGATTTCTGATGGGGTTCGATTTAATCATATTACCGTATTTACTCTACGTATTCGGACAGATAGGTCTGAGCAAACAATGTAGACCCAAATCAGACGCAGAAGAACGCGGCGTCAGATCAGGGTCTACACCGTTTACCACTTACTTAGCAATTTTACACACATTCACAGGTAGTAAAATGGACTTGTATTTTTTGTTGGGGTTTAACGACACGCTAGCCCTTGTGGGTCATTTTGTGTCGTCTCCCAGAGACTTGTTGAAGAGATGTATAAGAAAAAGTGTCCCTAATTTATCAAATTTATCCAAAATCTCCCAAGAAAATGAAATTTTGAGTCAAAGCGGTGTTCGGCTGAACCCCCGAAACCCCTCTGAATCCGCCCCTGAGTATCCATCGATTTTGTAGGCGGATAAAAATACTGATCAGACTGTGCGATTGCGCAAACTAATCTGGATCTTCGTAGCCCATATTACGTCATAATCATTATGACGCTTTTCTAGCGCTGCCCATTTATTATGCGATCGGCGTATTACCAGAATGATGAGCTTTTACATACACGGTCTAATCAGCATCTATGCAGCTCGCACATATAGTATTCAAGGTCCATGCCCTTATTTTGTGAGTGACGAGCATCCTTTGTGATCAGACTGTGCCGGCTGGTCTAGAAATACGCAGGTAGAAATATTCCATCAAGTGCGTTTTCACTAAATGAATTATATACCTGGGCCAAGTTGATCAAAGCGTCGTTAGCTTAACGAGCTCGTTAAGGGTCATTTCGTTAACTGTTTTAGCGGATTCAATACACAATATTCTGATATTTTTTGCTGAAAAAAATGTGAGTAGCTTTTGCACTGCAAAAGCTACTCACATTTTTTCAGCAAAAAATTTTAGCATATTTGCGTATCACTCAATGTAAATTTTAACGAATCGTTAACTAACGATGTCGTTAGTTTTGAACAAATGGGCCCTGATGATATATTATAAAACTGGGCCCAGTTGTTCAAAACGTCAAGAGCTTAACAAAGTCGCTAAATTAACCGGAGTCGATTTTTTTATTCACGATCGCTGAAGTGGACCCTTCTCTCTTTGGAACTTGGCACATCCTTTGAAGTATTTGGGGTGGTCAGTCAAAAATGAAAGAAAGAATGGGAAACGGTGTGGACCCTGATTGGGCGGCTCCGTCTCATCGGTCTCTTATCTGTTGACAAAACTATATGCATGAGATAAGCACCTGAATGTGGTCTGAATTGTATCCAGGAAAAAGCATTTTTTATTTATTTATTTATTTATGTACGGATTTATTTCGAGTGGTGCGGGCCTCCATTGGACCCTTGGGTCTGATCTAGGTCGGCGCAAATTGAATATATGTATTTTTCTGATTGCCGCACCGGCGGGGACACGGCGCTGGGGCGACAGCGTTGATTCGATGTTGTGTTCCTTCTGGGGCGGCTCATGGGAAAACACACTTAGACTTTTCATTTGTGCGTTTGTTACCCTCGTACATTTTAGATGTGCTGTATGTGCTAGCCGCCATAATCAAATTTGTTTGCAACGTATGTATGCTCTACATGTTGATAGTACACAACCTGTGAAAATAAAGATTCAGATACAGTAAAATTCAGCTAAGACTACTAAGAAAAGACCATTCAGCTATTAAGATTAGCTTTTGCCAGTCAAAAATGTGTTTTCTTTGTTATATTTAGCTCCAGATAAAAGGGATATTTTTACATAGTTCTCCACAGAAAATATGTTGCGGGTACTCATTAGAAGCGCCCACAACATGTATTTCTTTTCGGAGAAATGAGGAAAATATCAGGACCCAGTTGTTCAAAACTAAAGATGTCGTTAGTTCACCCTTGTCCTGCTGAATAAATTAAGATGCTACGCCTACTTCTAATTTTCAGCCAATCAGATTAAGTGATACGGGTTGTTGCTATAAATACACATGCTAAATGGCAAACAATGCAGATCCAGATCAGTTGGCTTCTTCAGAAGCCAAATGATCTGGATCTACACTGTTTGCAAAGGCAGGGTATATCCGGGCTCAACAGGACAATGGTTAACGTATTGTTAAAACTTTGATCATTAAATATAGCATATACGCTTATATTTTTGCTGAAATAATGTGAGTAGCTTTTGCTCACAATTTTTCAGCAAAAATATCCGTGAATTAGATACTGTACTTACTAGAACAGTTAATAATTTGACCACTAACGAGTTCGTTAAGCTTTGAACAACTGGGCCCAGTACTTTTTGGTTGAAAAAATACCTAACCCGGAGCTATGTTTTACATTCGATATTAAACCTTGCCCTGCTGAATAAATTTAGATGCCACGCCCACTTCCAATTTTCAGCCAATCAGATTACTTGATCCAGTTTGTTGATACAAATTCACATACTTAATGGCAAACAGTGCAGATCCAGATCAGTTGGTTTCTGGATCTACACTGTTTGTAAAGACAGGGTATATCCGGGTTCAGCAGGACTGCACCATTAATAAGACCACTTTTAGGCACTACCAAAGGTGATCTTATTAGCGGAATTCTATTGTATTTTTGAAAACAAAAAATATAAACAACGTCTGCAGTCTTGTTATTTTTTTTCTCATATTAATATAAGTGTGTTTAAAATATAGTGCTGTTTTCACCCTACGTCTTCGGACAGACAACCCTGAGCAAACCGTGTAGACCAGAACAGACGCCGCATTTTGCGGCATCTGATCAAGGTCTACACTGTTTGCCGCACAGCCAGCAATTTAACACACATCAAAGGTAGCAGACAATGGAATTATTTAGGGTAAATAATGCAAAATAAAATAAAAAAAAAAATATGTCAAACGAGGCATAATGTGTTTGTTAAGCTATCGAAGCTTTGAACTTGGCCATTGTGTATTATATTCTTGTCGAACTAGGCGTAATGTGTTTGTTAAGCTATCGAGGCTTTGAACTGGGCCATTGTGTATTATATTTTTGTCATAATAAAGACATCGGTGCGTCCTAAAACTGACCACAACGTTGTATTGTAGTAAGGTAATAGTTTATCATAATGGGTTTTCGTTTAGGAACCGGGTCAAAAGAAAGTTTTAGATATAGGACGGGATTATGCATATTGTGCATTTTTTGTGCAGGTGAGTTTTCATCATCTTCTTCTTCGTCTTCTTCTTCTTATCATTTTGTTGTCATTGTTGTTTATTCTTTTTTATAGCTTTTTTTTTTTATTATTATTATTATTAATCATATTTCTGTATTTTTGTTCCTAAAATACCCTGCTAGCATTCTTTATAAATCTATAGCGGGCCATTATCGTACTTTTTGTATACTTCTTTATAAAGGCATAAATGGGTATCCATTTGAATTGCATCGACTTGTCCATGCAATTCAAATGAGTAATCACATCTGCTTTTATAAAGAAAATCAGAAAAAAATCGCATTAACCCTTAAAGCGCCAAGAAAATCTGCATTTGAAAATGTCGTCTGTTTATGTCGTCTGCTGAATATTCTTGCAGACTTTTCAAACCTATTTTTGCATACAGGCAAACAGTGTGGACCCTGATCAGACTGCTTCTTTAGGAGCAGTCTGATCTGGGTCCACACTGTTTGCAAAAATGACTTTTAAAATCACAAGCAGATGACAAAGCAGACGACAATAGTTGTGACTGGCGCTTTAAGGGTTAACATCATCAAATAAATAAGTCCTTTGCTGACCTTTTTTATGTGTACCCTTAGTAGGCAGATACATATTTTACCACAAGTTTGTAAAAATCTATTTTACTACCTGTTGATGTGTTCAAAATAGTGCTGTATGAGTGGCTAACAGTGTAGATCTTGACCATACATCGCGTTCTGCGGGCGTTGGGTTTGGGTCTACACTGTTTGCTCAAGCCTGTTTGTCACAATACTTAGGATTATTACGGTTCTTTAGGGTCCAATTGAATCGCAGCTTGAGGAAATGCGCCGTCTGATCTGTGCACCCAGAGAAGACTTCTATCAGTCTGTCCACTCGCACATTCTGTTCAGTGTTTTCGCTGGGTGCTCTAAGGATAATACGGTCAAGAAACCAATGTTTCTTCGTAGGGAGAACGAACAATGCAACTCAGTTGTCGGTGTGGTTGTCTTTGATTAAGTTTTCAGTACATCAGCTTTTGCGAAAATTTGTGAAAAGGTAACGTTCCGTATCTTTTTCTATTATCTCCCTTAATAGGTAAAGCGCGCAAAGCAGACTAATTACTTACTAGGTCCTTCTAATAGGAAATCCTCTGTTTTTGTTCTACTATACCATGTCCTATATTTATCTTTAAATCTTTAGAAATTATATACTGAGATGCAAAAATAAGTATACAGGTATTTTTTTTTTATTTGTCACCGGATTTTTACATATATACATCAGTCGTTGATATCATAGTTAAGAACAATCATTTACGCATAACTGGAAACAATTTCCAGGAAATTCTATCAAAGAGCAAGGAAATGACATTTATGGAAACGAATAAGGGGTCTAAATCAACATTTGCGTATGAGTAGCTTTCCTTTAAAAGTGCATTTTGGACAAAGAAACTTACATTTATGCATTTGTATCGCAATCATTCGATAGAAGGATAAAAATGCGGTAAGGACATGTTTCAATTTCAAATGCATAACAAAGTACACTGTCAAATTTCTATACCAAGGACATGACGTTTTTGACATTTTCATTCCTCTTCTGACGGAATGCATGGAATTTCTATGGGACATTAATTGACATTGTTCTGTTAAATAAACGGTTTTAGGAGATTTCATCTGTATGTGGTATAAGGAGGCTAAGCCAAGCAACACTTTGTCAAAATATTCAAGCGAAAACGACAAACGCAACTTCAGATATAGATTCTTTAAATTCCCTATATTTTTTTATTCAAAGGGAGATAATTTGAGACGGGAAGAAATTCAAATTCAGCTTAACGTCATTTGATAGGAATTACGAATTAAATAACGTTGTGGTTTTACTCACAGACATTTGTCCGAGACATTTATGAAAAGTAAAATGACATTTATTTTATACAAAGCGACTTATGACTGGAAATGCTGTTTTTAATTAAGGGCTCATAACTCCATAATTTATGACTGCGAAAGAATTAACTTTGTGATTTTCAAAGACAGATGTTTGACAAAAATGAGCCCGAAAACATTTTAACGAAAAAAGTCAACACGAGCCGGTACTCAAAACTCGAAACTGTATACTTTTTATTGCCTTTGAGTATATATTGTATTGCACAGAAAATATTTCTTTTCGATATTTTCGAAGCTTTATTTGCGTATGTTCATGTTCAAGGGTTTCTCAAGAAAAAAAGAAGCCATGATAATGCTAATGATAAAAGAAGCTGAATCCAACTAATTGGGTCTAGTTTTTTTTTACAGAGTTAAGTAACTACTGAATTCCTTCTCATGAATTTAGTTATAGGATTAAATTCCATTTTTGTGGATTTTACCGATGTGTAAACGCCGGTGAATTACTCACAAACTTAACATAAAACCCGGATTTTATCGATGTGTACACACCGGCGAACTATGCACAAAACTGGGCTTTATTTTAAATTTGTGAATAATTTGCCGGCGTTTACACATCAATAAAATCCACAAAATAAGATTCGTTTCTTATAATTCCAACTAGGTCATATTTACCTCGAAAATATTGGTAAAATGTTACCGCTCATTTGAAAATTTGCGCGAAGAAAGTAGTTCTGAGATTCATGCTCATTGCTTGGATTTATCAAAGTGTCAATCCCGTTTTGAAACTGTTCTCGACCAATCAAATTGTGCTAAATATTGTATGTCTGTTGATTTGGAATTATACTGTCATACGAGCGTATTACCCCGACCTGCAGTCAAATTGTAATAAACTATATATATGGGCCACGCAAAATGAAAAGTGTGTCTTCAAACACTGGTGGACCGCGAATACCCAGGTAAGTCTGTGCATCCGCACAGTTTAATTGTTTTCTCTGTCCGCTAACAGATTCCTTGAAAACCGCAGAATGCAACATGACCTGATAAAAGGGAATTTGTATAGTTTCAATTCAGTGAAAATTGTTTTTCCTCCCTTCTGAAAAGAGGTTTACAGTATAAGGAAATATTTTACTCCCCGTGGGAGTATACAGTAGAATTCCACTATTAAGACCATCTTTGTTTCTTATTAGCGGGGCGGTCCTAATATTGAATGTAAAACAAAACTTTTTCAACCAAAAAGTACTGATATTTTTTTCTTATTTCTCCACAAACATATGTTGTGGGTACTCATTAGAAGCGCCTCAGTGAGGCGCTTCTAATGAGTACTCACAGCATATTTTTTGTGGACAGATAAGAAAAATATTATCCCTTTTATCTGGAGCTATGTATGCCAAAGAAAAGTCATTTTGGACTGGCAAAAACTGGTCTTAATAGCAGAGTGGTCTTATTTTCGAGTGGTCTTAATAGCGAAATTTTACTGTATTTTTTTTTTTTTTTTTCATTCAGTACAGACCCCCTTCTCAGAAGTGGGTTGGTATGCAGTAAAACAATTAGGAAATAATAAACTTTATCTCACTTGTAAAAGAAAAAAAAAAAAAAAAAAAAGCGGAAAATCGATTTAGCGCATCCAATGCCCTTCTCTGCTGATGCGCATGACGACGTCTAAGTCTGCCTCTTTCGCGCACGCTTGAAGACACAATTTCGCTCGACGCAGCCCATTCATTCATTCATTCATTCATTCATTCATTCATTCATTCATTCGTTTATTTATTTTCTATTTCAGTTGCAGGTTACTTAGTTTATAACTTGAGTCCATTGAGTACATCTCTTTCTGGCGAAGGCTTGCTGAGTCCTAAAATGGTAATATATTTTTAGAAATAAAGAAAGCAAGAAAGATAGACAGCAAGACAGATAGCTAGAAAGACAGGCAGACAAGTAGGCAGACAGACAGACAGATAGATAGATAGATGGCTGGACGGACGGACGGACGGACGGACATTCCTACAGATGGACACTTATTGGGTACTCAATGTTAAATTTCCGTAGACAAAAAATGTAAAAGTACCAAACAATAGTTAAAAATACCCAACAAGACCCTCTTTTTGCTGGGTATCATTGACGGACTAAAACAAACTCTATGTAAAGTACCCACTAGATGTCTACCCAATATATGCCCATTCTTGTGCCCGGACGTACGGACGGACAGGCAGATAGATAGATAGATAGGCAGGCAGGCAGGCAGACAGACAGACAGACAGACAGACAGACAGACAGATAGATAGATAGATAGATAGATAGATAGATAGATAGATAGATAGATAGATAGATAGATAGAAAAAGAAAGAAAGATGAACAAACGAATGCAAACACAACTGAATTGATCAATGGTTTCCTCTATGCATATATCAGTAATTGTCCTTGAAATGGTCCTTGAAATAGTTCTTGTTTGTTTGTTTTAATAATAAAACGGACCAGAACACAAATAGTATACGGGTTACACTTTCAATCGTCCCGGCATTTGGCTTATTTTGATTAGTTATTATTGTTATAAATGTACTTTACTATTGCGACTAAGTCTTCCTTTTATTTTCGCTTTATTCTAAAAGACAGAAAAAGAATGTTATGTATGTCTCCCAAGTGAAAAACGACATTAAGGGGAAGGAAAACATCTCCAAAGGAACTCTGACACATAAGTACTTTCAAGCGGGCACATAACGTTGACACAACGTCGATTCAACGTTGATTCAACGTCTTGATGTTGAATTAACGTCGAATCGACATTGTTTCAACTTTGTGTGCCTGTTGGGTGGCCTTCTTTATTATTCGGTGGTAGGGGACTGCTGTTAAAGAAAAGAATTTGCCACCCCCTTCCCCCCCACCCTTATGAGAAAATTTTTTGCTTTAGTGTTATTTGCTTTTAGCTCACTAGAGTCAAAGGCTCCTGGGGAGCTTATAGGATAGATAGTGGTCCGTCGTCCATCGTCTGTGTGGGCAACATTTTCAAACGACATCTCTCAAACCACGTGGCCGATTAAAATATAATTATATGTGGGGCCTATATGCGGGGGGAACAAAAGTTTGTTCGTACGGTCTTGGTCACATTACCAAGGCCGTCATGCCCATGTATGGTAAAAACCCTTGAAAATCTTCTTCTCAGGAACTAAACTGCCGATGACATTGAAGCTTGGTAGGTAGCATTAGTGACTCCAGCCTTATCAAGTTTGTTCAAATAATGACCCTTGATTGACCTTGACCTATTTTACGACAAGGTAAAATTCGGTCACTTAGGCTTTTGTATGGAAAAATGGCGAAACAGTGGATTTTTCTGATGCTTTTGTAGCCTTTGACATCAAAGTTGATTTATGTAATCAGCTAAATAGCCTTGGGTTCTTTACATGAAAATCTTGGCTAAATCGACTAAATTCCAAAACGCAAAGGGTGAATTGGAGTGGTCTAAATGAGATCTCGTCTAAATGAGAATGCCCCCTCACATTAAAAAAATAATTACAGCTAATTTCACATCGATTTTTAGGCTCACCTGATAAAACTGAAACAAGAAGTTATAAGAATATCAAAGTTTTGTAACGCTGTCCCAGGAATGCTATAAATTGCGCTTAGCAGTACCTATGCATCCACCCACTTTAAAAGCGACATTGTCAAGACATGTATATGGCACGGGACTAGACCAGCCTGCGTCTCTACACATCCTCGTCGATCTTTGAGTTCGAATCTTGAAATAGTGAAAAATTCAAACGCGTGCCCCGACAGCGGGTACCCCGGCTAGATGGACCATCGTTATTTGCAGACACCTTATTTACCCCAAGTATTTGGACGGACAGGCCAGGGTAAACAGTGAAGATCCAGATCAGACACCGCAGAACGCGGTGTGTGATCAGGGTCTACGCTGTTTACCACTCGCTCAGCTTTTGTTTAAATACATCAACATATCAACATGTTGTAAAAAGGACTTGCTCGATGTTTAGATAAGCGTGATAAAGAGTAAAGATGTCGCAGTTTTCCAGATAACATTACGAAAACACGCCTATTCAAATATATTGAAAGTTTCATCACCAAATACTGAACGTTTTCAGATAAAAAAAAAATCTGATATTTTTCATATTTCTGCTCGAAACATAGATTGTGGGTACTCGTTAGAACCGCCCGGCGCGGCGGTTCTAACGAATACCCACAATCTATGTTTTTACGCAGAAATAAGAAAAATAATGTATACCCCTGTAAACCCCAGTTTTACTATATAATAGTGGGGTGTCAAAATTATATAGGTATGTTTTCGTGATGAGATTTTGGTACAATGCGTATTTTGACCCCTGCTTCAAAGCTTTGTACTTAAATATCCATTTGCAATGCTTAATTCTTAAAGCACGAAGCATATTAGTGTAGCATACAAAATGTCTTCAGAGACAATAAAGTTTGGCATTTCATGTAAATTGTCTGCTAAGCAGACAATTTTTATGAAATGCCAATTTTTATTTTCTCTGAAAAACAACAGCAACAGCAAAACAATTTAGAATGCATAAATTTGTCATCGGGGTTTTAAGGGTTAAACCCTTTCTGATCTAGTATATTGCTACTGCTCACAAAAGAGTCAGTGTGAAGGAAAAAGCCTTATGTTAAAAGATGTAAAGTCCACTGAACATTTTTACCCCCTAAATTTGATTTCAGTGCTGAAACCCAAAATTTCATTGAGTATTTTACCCCCTGAAATCAAATTTCAATGCTGATTTTCAAAAATTCAATGCTAAAATACCCTTTACTCCCCCTTATCTAGAGCTTTGTGTTCGACTGCTTAGCGTAATTCTGAACAGATTTGATTTGTTTTGATATACTGTATGCCTGTTGCAGGTAACCTTGATCGATAAACCCTCTTCGATTGGTATGAAGAAACGGACAGAATTGGTGAAGAAACGGTGCGCCCAAATGTCCTGGCAACCTACGGATCTTTTCACGCGAATGGACATTCCTCCATTGCTGTTGATTTCAGATCGCTTCCGAGTTCTGGGTTGTAAGGCCGCAAAGGTAGCGTCCACAAATCTTCAACGAATATTTTATATCCTGGATGACTTTACTAACAAAACAAATACTGATGACATTAAAAAAGGTGCGGCAAGAAAACATACTATACAACACTCTCGCAAGAAAAAAAATGAAGACCTTAATTACAGTTTGCATTCCTATACAACATTCATGTTTGTGAGACACCCACTTGAAAGAATTTTGTCAGCCTTTAGAGATGAAAAACCTGGTATATATAAAAAGTACAAAAGACAGAATAAGAAAATCAACTTCACAGTTTACATAGACCATATCTTGGAACACAAGGGGCATTTTACAAAACCCCTAAGGCCTATTTATCAGCTTTGCAAACCTTGTCAAGTACAGTATAATTTTGTTGGAAGTTTAGATGACTTTGATGAGGATATCAAAACAATTTTAGATGACGTGGGAGCACAGAATGTCGTAAGTATTCCAAAACGGAATCAAACTGGATATAGACAGAAGAAAAGCTCAGCAGTAGTGAATCAATATTACAGCGATATTCCACTGGAAAAAATTAAACAGCTGGAAAATATATACAAAACAGATTATTTTCTCTTCGGATTTGATCGCTACAGTGACATGAATAATTGAAGTTTTTGTTTTTGTTTTAACTTTAGTCCAGAATAAGGAGTTTTTTATGACATTGTGCGTATCCTCATTGCGTTTACCCATTTATTCCGAGTGGATTCTTCTACCTGAACTCTTTGGACCAGTCCATTTCCAGTTTAAGGGGTGTCTGGTCAGTTTTTATTATAACCATGTTTTATTAAAATGCCTGTAATTAATGCAGACAGTGTAGACCCTGATCAAACGCCGCGGTCTGCGGCGTCTGATCTGGGTCTACACTGTTTGCCAATGTCCCCTTTATGAGACGCTTGACATAAATGGGCTAATTTCTGATCACCATACCCCACCACCAGCCCCGCTTTAAACCTTTTAACTTTATAAACTGGTAACATGGGGGATTCGGCTCAATTCTGAATGGCTGAGTTTTTTTTATGTTTGTGTTTAAAACTTACGAAATAAATTAGGAAATTTCTTTTGTTTATTCAATTAACCCATTTATGCCTAGCGTCCCATAAAAGGGACATTGGCGAACAGTGTAGATCCAGATCAGGCGCCGCAGAACGCGGTGTCTGATCAGGGTCTATAAGATTAAGATTTTTTAGGAATTAAGATCAACATGTACATAACAATAAATGAGATTCAGAACTTTAAAATAATTAAAAATGCTCAGTTACAATGAGCGTACTTGAATGATAAATAAGTATAGTTAAACGAGTTGATAAAAGCAGTTTATCTCATTAAACTTTGAACGAGAAATTATAAATTCAGACTAGAAAAGTTGAAAAAAAAAAAAAAAAAAAAAAACAAGAAAAAAAACAAACAAAAAAACAAAAAAACAAAACAACAACAAATGTCTCCCTTCAGCCCGCCAGAAATGTCATTCAACGTCGTCTCGTCCTGTTCTACATTTCTACCAAGTGTCGATACATCAAAATATTGTGAAGAGTATTCGAGTTACAGAGGGGACACGAGATCAAATTCAAACACAAGAAGGGAGATAACTCCAACAGTAAGAAAGCCAGAGTTGTTATTCTTATATGCAACACGTCACCTTGTCCTGTTCTACATTTCTACCAAGTATCATCAAAATATTCCGAAAGGTATTAGTGTTACAGCGCGGACACGAAATCAAATTAAAACACAAGAAGGAGAGATAACTCCAAAACTAAGAAAGCCAAAATTGTCATTCTTGTACGTGACACGTCGTCTAGTCCTGTTCTTCATTTCTACCAAGTATCATAAAAAAATCTAAAGGGTACTCAATTTACAGAGCTGACAGGAAATCAATGCATAATCACTGTCAAATATAACAAAGGGAGATAACGCCAAAGGTAAGAAAGGCAGAGTGATCATTCTTGTACGCGACACACCGTCTCGTCCTGTTCTACATTTCAACCAAATATCATCAAATTATTTAGAAATGTATTCGAGTGACATAGCGGACTCGAAATCAATTTCAGAAAGAAAACAAAGGGAGATAACTCCAAAAGTAAGAAAGCCAGAGTTATCATTCTTATACGCGACAGGTCATCTTATCCTGTTGTACATTTCAGTCAAGTATCATAAAAAATTCCAAAAGGTATTTGACTATCAAAGCGGACATGAAACCAATGCATAATCACTTTCAAGTATAACAGAGGAAGATAACGCCAAAAGTAAGAAAGGCAGAGTTGTCATTCCTGTACGCGACACGTCGTCTAGTCTTGTTCTCCATTTCTACCAAGTACCATTAAAATATTCCGAAATTTTATCATTATTCGATTCGTGTAATGATGACTCGAGTAAAGAGACATAACTTGTCAAATCTCGGATGCTTTTAAGGCGGCTGCGTCAAAAACCAAATTTTCGAAAACAATAAGTCACAAACCGAAAGGCGGCATTAATCGACCTTGGTTTGGCTTTAAATGTCAGACTGCCAGAAGAAAATATCATTTGGCTAAGCGCAGACATAATATTCATAAATCAGATTCAAGTAGAAATGCACTGGTTTTAGCCACTCGTTCTTACAAGCACACTATGAATATCTTTATAAGTAAGCACAAATTCAATAAGCAACGTAAACTACGCAAAATGCAGAAAGGTCAACCTAAAGAATATTGGAAATTCCTAAATAGTCTGTTTTTTATGATTTCTTTAAGGACACTTACTCTGGTGATACAGATAATGAATTTGAGGGGACTGGAAGCAGCAATTTTTATGAACCTGATTCTGAGATAAGTAATGAATATCTTAATCGACCATTTACCTGCGACGAAATAGAACGATGTATAAAAAAGTTAAAAAAAAAATAAAAGCCCAAGAGGGTGATGAAATCGTAAACGAATACTTAAAAATCACTAAAGACTGCATGTTACCGAAATATGCATCCTTGTTCAACTTTATTTTGGACACAGGACACATCCCAGATCAGTGGTTGGAAGGGAAAATACAGCCTATTTACAAAAACAAGGGAGATCCTCTTGACCCCAATAACTATCGCCCCATTACCCTGTTAAGTTGTCTTGGGAAGTTATTTACAGCCACTTTAAATGATCGATTAAGCAATTTTCTTGGAGAAAACGATCTACTAAAAGAAAATCAGGCGGGGTTCAGAAAGGATTATTCTACTGTAGATAATATTTTCAGCCTATACTCGCTTATAGAAATTTTGAAGAACGAGAAGAAAAAAATGTTTTGTTGCTTTTTTTGTTGGATTTTTCGAAAGCGTTCGACTCGGTGCGGCGTATTGGACTTTGGAGAAAGCTTCTAAACACGTCTGTAAACGGAAAGTTTTTTAAAAGTACTGCAAAATATGTACACTGAAGTTAAATCTTATATTACTCTTAAGGGAGAAAATTCTCCTTTTTTCGTAAGTAACAGAGGAGTAAGGCAGGGAGATAACCTATCTCCTGTTTTGTTATCCATATTTTTGAACGACTTAGAAGATCATTTACGTGCTGACGTAAATGAAGGTATTTAATTCGAACATCATAATGGAATGACTCTCGATTCCATTAAATTGTTTGTCTTGCTCTATGCAGATGACACGGTGATCTTAGGAGAAACTGCTGAAGAAAAGCATTGACTCATTCCTAAAATATTGTGCACTCTGGAAGCTCAAAGTTAACGAAAGTGAAACGAAAGTAGTAATTTTTGGAGCACGGAAAACAGACTCCTTTTCTTTCCATCTTGGAAACACTCCTCTAGAAGTTGTTGATAACTATAAATATTTAGGCGCTTATTTTTCTAGAAGCTTTCTTAAAGCAAGGAAATACATTGCCGAACAAGCAAAGAAAGCTATGCATTTATTGCAGGTTAGAATTAAGAATTTATTTCTTCCAGTTTACCTTCAACTTAAGTCATTTGACCAAACAATATTACCTGTTTTGACATACTCGTGTGAAGTTCTTGGATTTGAAAACTGTGGACTTTTTAGTTGATTCATACACAGTTTCTAAGATCTGTCATTCGTGAGCGTAAAAGCACTCCACTTTACATGCTTTACGGGGAGCTCGGCAAATATCCAATTGAATTCACTATTAAGTGTAGAATGGTTAACTATTGGACTAAGTCAATCAGCGGAAAACAACATAAATTAGCTTCTCTTCTATATCAAAAACTCTGATTCAGAAAAGTTTTTATTTACATTTTGCTAAACTCCGGACAGGTAACCACAGATTTCCTTGCGAACGCGGTCGGGACTCGAACTAAATGACAGAGTGCAATTTATGTACCTTACACGAAGTAGGGGATGTATTTCATTATGTATTAATATGTCCTTTTTTTCAAGACTGAAAGACAAAAATACATAAACAAGTATTATCATACATCTACCAATGTGTTAAAATTCAAAGAATTGTTGAACTGCGAAAATGAAATCCAACTGCGTAATATTTGCATTTTTGCGAAAATGCTTATTAAAAGAGTCCAGTGATTTTTTACTCTAAAAGTAAACTTTATGCTTTTCCAAAACAAACATTGCCAGTGTATTGTCTTTATCATTATCATGTTTCTCTTTTCTTTTTCTTCTTTTCACTCATATGTCATGTGCATGGCCTGAGTTTGTCTTAATAAAGAATATTGTATTGTAGTATATTAAAATCACAGAGATTCCTAACATATAGGGACAGATAAGCGTGAGCAAAGAGTGAAGACCCAGATCCAAAAGCGGCCTATGGTTAGGATCCACACTGTTTGTCACACACCCAAGTTGAGACACATCACCATGGAGTAAAATAAGGTTATTTCAAGACAATATATTGATTATAAAATTCCCGTAATGATCCTAATACCACGTTCATATGCCTAAGTTTGCTCCTAGGGGCAAATATACCCCTAGGGGCAAATTCGTCATATAAACACATTTGCACCTAGGGGTAAAATTCCTCTATGGGTAAATTTTGTTAACATGTTCAAAATACATGTATATCATGTTCATTCTGCCTTATTAATTTCAGGAGCATTCTGATCTGGGTCTGCACTGATAGTATATGTCATTTGGTGTTTTACGTCCCTTTCCATCGTCTAGATATGTAATTTTGAAAGGGACGTAAAACATCAAATAATAATCACCCGAGCAGTGTGATCAGGGTCTATCCAGTTTGCCATTCAGTCAGTAGTTTTAGACACATGTTCCGGTGCTTGTTCTAAAAGCAGTTAATGTGTCCAAATTTCAATAAGTAATTTATGGTATTCTTATCCATTTTTAGGAGACAATATAGCTGATATCTTTCATATTTCTCAATAAAAATATATGTTGTGGGTACTCATTAGAAGCGCCTCGGCGAGGCGCTTCTAATGAGTACCACAACATATGTATTCGTCGAGAAATAAGAAAAATATTATGTGGATACCCCCTCTTATCTGTAGATATGTGAAATGTCTAGCACACATTCTCAAATATACAAAGAAAGTAACCCCTTCCCATCCCACCACGGACACACAACTTTGTTAGGGTTTTTATGTTCATAGACCTTAATCTGTGAACAGGAATGGTGCTGATTAGACTCAGCATGTGTGCAGGCTCAGTCG
This sequence comes from Anodontia alba, assembly GCA_964016985.1. Classification (NCBI taxonomy): domain Eukaryota; kingdom Metazoa; phylum Mollusca; class Bivalvia; order Lucinida; family Lucinidae; genus Anodontia; species Anodontia alba. The sequence continues at coordinate 96,848,909 of OZ024825.1, read as the reverse complement.
CTGATCAAGGACATGACTGCTGGGATGTAAATTGTGCAGTTTTACCTATTCATCGACTCCTATCACAAAATCATCAGAGATTAGCTTATCCATGACCTCGTATATGTCAGCAGTACAAGAATTTTCATTCGGTCTTAACAGAAGGACAATCTGACCCGAATTATACAGCAGCAGCATATAACCATTTTTTTTTAGTACATATCACTGTTTTCATGGTTCCATGGTTCCTTGATAATTTCCAATTAGTATTTTTATCTTTTTTTTTTTTTCATACAATATATCTTTATCGGAAAAGTATATAATATTGTTTACAAAAGCTCTGGAAATATCAGCATGGTATTATTATCTTAACCCTTGTCCTGCTGTATAAATTAAGATGCAATGCCCACTTCTAATTTTCAGCCAATCAGATCACTTGATCCTTATTGTTGCTATAAATTAACATACTTAATGGGAAACAGTGCAAGCCAACTGATCTGGATCTACACAGTTTGCAAAGGCAGGGTATATCCGGGTTCAGCAGGACAAGGGTTAATCAACTAAGTAACTATTGTTGTAATATGTGCCAAACAGCCCGGAAAATACCAATGCAATGTTTGGCATGATTTCTATACTAGTTTATTTTTGAGGTTTGACGTGGCTCTTATTCACCCGGGTTAACCTGAAATCTCGATGTCGGAGGCTATCATATTTCCGAGGTAAATAATAGCAGACACAGCATGACAGGGTCTGTATTTATCTATTTTTCGCCGTATACATAAACTTTGTGGGACAAAAGTACCAAACAGGTAGTTTCTATATGGAATAATGTAAACACGGAATGAGTTATTGTCATTTGAAGTGTGTCTGTTGGATTCAAAATCACCTCAGAATCTGAATTGAGGAATGCATTGTTTGCAACGAAGGTTTTTATTTCATTTGTTCATTTTTTTTTTTTTTTTTTTTTTTTTTTTTTTTGTTATTTATATTTACCATTTTCATGGTTGCAGTCTTACACCTCTTTCTTGATTGTATAAATATCAGGCGTGTAAAAGTCGAAAAACTCATGACCCTTCTAATTTTGCAAATTAATTAATTACTGTGGTGTCATTTTTACGGTTATTTACGTGATCGGAGGTATGTTGTTGCATTGATAGTGGAGGACAGAAGTTTTTATGTTATTCATGATGTCGGAGAACGGCAAAATATTCAAAGCGAATATCGCATCTATTGCACTGGTATACGAAAAGGAAACTGTTTAACCCATTGTAGTCGGGAGGCCAGTAAAAGGGTAATTGGCAAACAGTGCAGACCCAGATCAGACGCCGCAGAACGCGGCGTCTGATCAGAGTCTCCACTGTTTGCAAATAGTTTAGCCATTTTTCTCTAGGAATATGCAAATCTCATAGCCGGACGTACCTAAAATTGAAATTGGACTCTTCCAATATATAGTGTGGGAGAGTCTATTCAGTATATAATGGGCTTCTGGTGAAGATGTAGACAACCAAGCTCCAAATGCATTTTGTTGATAGAGAAAGCTTATAATTCAGTCCAATGTCCAAAATACTTTTTGTTTCTTAGTTGAATATAAGCGATGTGACTAAACCTATATCTTTCACTCTTGCTCAATGTAAAACTCAGCAAAATCTGTCGATAAGACAATAATCTTGTAACAGGACATTCCAAGCATAAATATATCCGAGAGCTACATGTACTAAGCCTTCGAGTGGTCTCGCCTTCAGTGTTTCCGCTAGCTGGCTAAAAGTCCGCGTAATGAAAGGGACCGAATTAAAGAGAAGTCCTGCTGAGTAAACGGTCCTGTATGTCTTTGCATAACAGGGATGTACATTGAGTCTGCGAATGACAAAGCCAACAGTTGGAACTTTGCGCTCAGCGAAGACAGATCAAACTTGGCATCTGTTCTGTCTAATCAGAAGCTTCGTAGTGCGCTAAAATTGTAGCTTATGACCCAAGATTTCTTCATGCGGAGAGAGAAGACTCTGATCAGAAGACTGATCTGAGTCATCGCTTGTCAAATAAGTCAAATTGTTAAAGCAACATTTGTGTTGCAGCTCAACATTAACTTTCGAAGTTAAAACACCATTCACAAGAATGGTTTTATTTGCTTCGATGTGATCCCTACTTATGGTATATCAAAATGCGTTTTATATTGTGTATGGTGTATTAAAATGCGTTTTTATATTGTGTACAGTGCATGGCTTTGATCTGTAAAACGACAGACTATAAGTCAAGTCACAAATTATATGTCGTTTCGGAGTTTCTTAGACCTGTTAAAACTAATGTCAAGAGCCATTACATACATGCATTCGTGTGCCAAATACAAAAGGTGAAAATAAGACCAACACAGCCTACACTAAGACAAAGGTCGTGTATAGACAGACCGGTCTGAACCACATAGCCGCAGTAATTTATAACTTACCTTGCCAAGGCGGTGCTTCGGTTATGGTGTCTTCTATTTGTCAGTGTTTACCTACTCTCTGTTGGTGTTTGACAATCTGTTCGCTTCATTTATGATAAGCTTGAGGCAGCTGCTGAGACAGAACTGATTGTCAGCTTGGCTTTTCGCTTGAACAGTTTTACTTATGACATCTGAATTCTATGTGTTCCTCTGGTGTAGGATGTGGACTTCGATTGTACTAATTCCTCATCATTGCCTTTCTATCTAAGCAAATGTGGCATTAACTCGTCCCTGATGCATTTTACGTGAAAATGAAACGGCATTTTCATGAATTTTCTCCGCAACCAGTCTATGCAAACAACGAAGAACAATATTAGTATGTGGGGTAAGCACTATTTGCCACAGAGAGAAACAACAGTTATCATAGAAGGCCAACAGTACTGGCCTGTAAACTTGCAATATAGGGATCAAACATGGTTTTTCATGCACTAACATTCGCCAGGTCCCGAGGGAGGTGTTGAAAATCGAGGCCGGTGGCCGCGGTTTTCAACACCTCCCTAGGGACCTGGCGAATGTTAATGCATTGAAAAACCATGTTCGATCACTATTATTGCATAAAAACGGAAAACATTTGCTACAGTTCGCGTTATTTCTTGCAATATTTTGTTTCGCCTTTTCACCGATGTCTCGCGAACGCAATTTCAACGGACTTTGCTCGTTCTAGGGCCGGGCAGTGCACATCTTGTGGCGGCAGCAATTCTATGGTCTCGGTACGAGCATATTGAAAGTTGCGTAACCGTGCATTAACAGCGCGTGAATTCCCTTGTTAATACACGGATTTTCACCGGTTAATGCACGGCTGTTAATAACGTGCGGCACTGCTTTTTATGCAATAAGGAGTATTCTATTCCGTAGAAATGTGCAATTCTATAGCTGGATGAAAGCACGCAAAATAATAACATTTTATGATCTGTAAAAAACAAAATATGTCTTCGATATTTCGTCTCTTAGTTACTCTGTTATTTCTTTTATTATATGGTATTACCTATTGAACTACATATATGACTAAAATAAAACTTATCCATGCAGTAATTTCGCGGCCTTTTATTTTTAGAATGTATAAAAGAAATGAAACTATACTGTATCCGGTAAATATATGCTAAACTTTGAACCCGGGTATCTTTCCAGTAGTGTTCGGCTATTTGTTGGGAAAATTAAAAACCGACACATCTATGGCACTGCCAGGAGTCATCGGAAGTTAAATCACGGCACTTTATCACCGCGCTGTCCGCGCTATCCCCGGTTTTCCCCGCTACAATGTATCCCTGACCCCGTAGGAGCCGGAGTTTCAAGTGCTAATGCATTACATATATTATAGAAAATGATCTCTACCACGACTGGATGGTCAGCGGCATGAAATTCACGAAATGCGAAAACATACCACAAAACGCATGTTACATGCTTAAAACAGAAACTTTTATAAATACTCCGTATGATATGTTTCTATGTTCAAAATTAACGATTTAATAAAAGCACCAACAATTTCCGTAAAATCCGCATGGCCGCTTCCATTTTCTTCCAGAAAGCTCACGTCAAGCCCATCACTAAAACACACCTATATAGTTTTGACCCCCTTAACCGCCCCCCCCCCCCCCCCACGACTTTTATACAGTAAAACTGGGGTTTACAGGATATACATTAATTTTCTTATTTCTGCTCAAAAACATATATTGTGTGTACTCGTTAGAACTGCCTCGCTGAGGCGGTTCTATCGAGTACCAACAATCTATGTTTTTGTTCAGAAATGTGAAAACAAAAAGAATTTTTCGTCTGAAAGTTCTTTTTTTTTTTTGGTGGTAAAATTCTCAATATATTTGTATAGGCGTGTTTTCGTAATGCTACGTTTGACCCGGCAATAAGCAGTATATACATAAGTCAAACAACATATGAGCCGGGCAGCAATCCGCGCAATCTAATCAGTCTTCGCTATTCGTCTGCACATTAATACGAAAACATGCCTATTCAATTTTTTAGAAAATTTCACCTCCAAAAAACTGAAAAATGTCAGATATTTTTTCATATTTCTGCTCAAAACATAGATTGTGGGTACTCGTTAGAACCGCCTCGGCGAGGCGGTTCTAACGAATACCCACAATCTGTGTTTTTGAGCAGAAATAAGAAAAATAATGTATACCCCTGTAAACCCCAGTTTTACTATATAAAAGTGCGGTTTAAGGGGGTAAAAATTATATAGGCATGTTTTCGTGATGGTTGATTTATGTTCTTATAGCTATCCACTGGACGCACGGCGAAGACTGATCAGACTGTGTGGGTGTGCAGGCTGATCTGAGTCTTCTCTGGGCGCACCGGTTTATCCTTGTCCTGCTGGATAAATTAAGACGCCACACCCATTTCTAATTTTCAGCCAATCAGATTACTTGATCAAGGTTGTTGATATAGATTCACATACTTAATGGCAAACACTGCAGATCCAGATCAGTTGGCTTCTTCAGAAGCCAATTGATCTGGATCTACACTGTTTGCAAAGGCAGAGTATATCCGGGTTCAGCAGGACAAGGGTTTATGAGATGTAAAGACAAAAGACTTTACAAGGGAAATAATCGATGGCAGTAATAACTTAATTTTAGGTTCCTGTGCAATAGAAGCAGAGCAAGTATTCGGACATGCAGGTCTGATACTAGATCAAACGCTGCAAACTGGGGCGAATTCAGAGAGGGTTCAGGGGCTCAGTCCAACCGCCCTTTGACTCAAAATTTCATTTTCATGGGAAATTTTGGATAAATTTGATAAATTAGGGACACATTCCTTATACTTCTCTTCAACGTCCATTTTACTATCTTTGAATGTGTGTAAAATTGCTGGGTAGACCCTGTTCTGCAGCACCTGATCTGGGTCTATACTGTTTGCCTGTCTACCCGAAATACGTAGAGTAAGTAAGGTAATATGATTAAATCGAACTCGCGTGTGGAGGCCCATAACTGATCGTTATGGAAAGATGGGTATTGTGTAGAGGTCAAATATATAGCGTAAAACTGCACTGTGTTCTCTATACTACTGAGTAAAATCAGGTATACAATACCAGGCAGATTTTCACAATTTTTGTAGTTTTTAAGTCAGTTTTCCAATTTGTTGGTTACTTTCCAGCAACCCTTTTTTGACTGCATAAATATTTCTTAACCTTTACCATTCTCTTGGCTAATTCAGCAAACGACAAAATGGTGATACTTTTCTTATTTTCCCCAGAAAACAGGATTTGACATTCCATGCAAATTGTCTCCATTTGGAGACAATTTGCATGAAATGTTAAAACCTGTATTCTGGTAAAAATAAGAATAATACTTCAAAATGTTGTCTGCAGAAAATTGTACGTAGAGTGCTAACAGTAATTGGCGTAATAATCAAATCCTTCCTCATTCCCCATATTATATGGTAACATATGGTTAATGTAGCTCCAGGTAAGAGGGGTATCAAAATAAATGAGTCAGCGCACGTAAAAACCTACAATAAGACCTCTGCAACCAGCAAAGACTCTAATCCAGCCTGTACATCCGCCCAGTATTGCAGGGGTTCTCGTTTATCCCTCTTTGGATAGCTGGGGGCTATAAAAGGCACATCTGATCAGCGAAGACTCTGATCAGACTGCGTGGACGCACAGGCTGATCTGTGTCTTAGCTGGTCGCAAAATTTTATTGTAGGCTTTGTCGTGCGCTGGCTCAAATATTTTCTTATCTCTCAACAAAAGCGTACATTGTGGGTACTCATTAGAAACGCCTCTAATGAGTACCCACGACATAAGTTTTTTTTTTTTTTTTTTTTTTGTGAAAAAAAAAAAAGAAAAAAAAAAGAAGAAAAAAAGAAAATATCCATTGTTTTGATTAACCTTTTAAGCCCAGCGTAAAAGGGACATTGGCATATAGAGTAGACCCAGATCAGACGCCACAGAACGCGGCGTCTGATCATGGTCTTCTCTGTTTGCATTAAATACAGGAATTTCTACAAAACATGGTAATACTAAAATCTAACCAGACACGCCTCATATTGGCAATGGACCGAACCGAATAGTCAATGTAGAAGAGTCCATTTGGCGTAAATGGGTTAAAAATTGGCTTATCTAGAGCTATGGGTGAGACGTATATCCCAGCTAGCATTCTATATAAATCTAGAGCGGGCCGTTATCGGCCCGTCAGCTACCCTGACGGGCCGATAACGGCCAGCTATAGATTTATGTAGAATGCTTACTTTGTAGCATTCTTCATAAATCTACAGCGTGCCGTTATCGGCCCGTCAGCTACCCTGACGGGCCGATAACGGCCCGCTATAGATTTATATAGAATGCTTACTGGGTACATTTCACTCAGACGTGATAACATTATGGAGAGGTGGCTACGGTTGAGAGGTGACCGTATGTGAAGGTTCCAATGAATATACAATAAAATCCAGCTATTAAGACCACTTTTGTGACTATCTAAAAATGGTCTTATTAGTGGGGAGGTCTTAGTATTGAATATAGAATACAGTAATAGTAGAAGTATATATAGCTTATTTTGATAAAAATTACACAAGAAAAGCGCGCATAAACTGTACAGATGCTATGATTATAAACACACACACATGTACATGAATGGTGGCTAAATGTTATGTAATCAGCACCAGGGATAACACAAAAAGTAAATGAAAATCATTGACCTTATTTCCATCGTGCTCCCTTGAAACACCGATTGCATGACATCCGCATGAAAATACTTAGTGGAATGGCAAAAAGTGCAAACCCTGGATCTACACTAGTTGCATATGCCACTTTGTCAGAAACTTTTATGTACTATATTAGGACATTTACCGTAATTACCCAGTAAGCATTCTACATAAATCTATAGCGGGCCGTTATCGGCCCGTCAGCTACCCTGGCGGGCCGATAACGGCCCGCTGTAGATTTATAAAGAATGCTAGCTGGGAAGATATTTTATACGGTCATTATCTCCCTTCCGCTGATACAAGATGGGCAGTTCAACGGTCAGTTTCTGGCGAAAGAATGTGCACAATACTAGTTAACCGCTTTAGAGGACTAAGCCTGCCCAGTAAAAGTGTAGTTATGTAAACTGTGCTCGACATGACCCCATTGGGTTAACTGGGCCGTAAAACCACAACACAAACAAACAAAACCGTAATAAGAAAACATTTAGGATTGCTAAAAGCTGATCTTAATAGTGGGGTGATCTTAATAGCGGAATTTCACTGTATTTCTTTGAAATGTTAAGAAAGTTTATTCTGTGGAAGTATATCAGCATTTTAAGAGAAACTAGAGTTGTGTTTATGAAACACTATGTCCCACTATGCTGTTAGGGAAAGGGGCAGAACTTAGAAAAAATGTCAAAATTAAAAACTGTGCGTCCGTGTGTGCGTGTGCGTGTGTGTGTGTGTGTGTGCTATTAATTAAATTTTAAAACATATCAGAAAAGGGTAATATACGTATTTACTCTTCGATATGATTTATCCATTGACCAACTTTAACTGGAGCTATGTCCACAGCCAATAAACACCAAAAAAAATTGCAAAAAAAAAAAAAAAAAAAAAAAAAAAAGGAAAAAAACAAACAAACAAACAAAAAGAAGGAAAAACTTTGATTAAAAAAATGTTTGACCCTAAATATACAAGATTTCTTTTTACTCAAAAACAAAAGAAAAACTAAATTCCTACAAAATCAAAAATACTTTGGCATTTATGATATTACGTATAGATGTAGATGGTGACACACTGGCCTCATTCCATACATCGGGGCATTGTCGATTAATTTAGGAACAGTTAAAAAATTCAGATAGTGGTTTCGAAAGCGGAATTACTAGTTTTTTAAGAATCCTATCATTAATATTGTCAGGTGCCGACGACTATCCTAGTTTTAGAGTTTGCAGCACAGACTTTACTTCTTCTAGTGTACGAGAAAGGATAAGTATTAAGATATTCATATTCATATATATACAACAAATAACATAAAAACTTTTGAAATCTGACAGCACTTAAAGGAAATACACTTAAAGGAAAGAATTAATTCACATGTGACAAAAATTATGCCCGTTCCGGTTATTGCAAGTTCATTCCGGTTATTGGCTCCGTTCCGGTTATTCAACATCATCCGTATTGTTTCGATAGTTAGTGTAACCGAATGAATGATCGTGCGACCAATTTCCGGTACATTTCCGGTCAAAACAAAAACACGTGTGGAAGATGTTACTAACAGTTTAAAGCTTCTCACTTTGATTAACTGTGTTACCGGAGGATCTCTGCATAAAATTGTCTGGTTTCATCTTAAAATCAATATATCTAGGCATGTTTATAATTAAAAATGTCAGCTGGGAGTAAAATATTTGCAGGATACAGAGCCCTTGGTTTTGTTAGCAATCATGTACCCCTTGCAGTTCGGCATCATCAAAAACACAAGGAAAATTACGTTGTGACCTGCGTTGGAAAGTCATTTCATACATATAACGTAAGTGCATTAAATATTACTATTACTGTATTTACTATATTCGAGGCCTGGTATAATATCTTGATTCTTGGGCCCGTTCTTGTCTTTCATTGAACTGGTAATGGTTGGCATGCACAAGGGGGTAAGAGTAACAATCAGGTTCAAATTTGGTTGCTTTATCTTTCCAAAAGTTGTTCAATCCCGACTTAAATTGATTAATACTACCAGACAAGGTTGGCAAAATGCTGGCAAATATGAGTATTTTCCATGCCGGTGGTATTTACCGGCAAATACTGGTAAATGCCGGCAAATACTGGAAATTGGCATTTACCACCCTGGCAGTAAGACAAAACCCTACCCTCAGTATCAACCTATGGACAATGTCTGTAATAGGGGGCTACATAGTTGACTTAGTATTTACATTATACTGATTGCAGTTTAACTCTGGTTTAAGTTTAAGCTCAGGAGTCTGTGTAGATAGGTCAGCTGGAATATCATCTACAGGCAGAGGTCTCTTCTTGGAGGGTCTGTTGGCTAGACATTTCTCTCTATGGGCACGAAGTCGTGGAGCTTTGGCACTAACAGCTGTTTTACAGTCGATGCAACTGGCACTGGTTTTGTTGTCTTGTTCAACAACAGCAAAGAAGTTCCAAATGGGATCTTTTTGCTTCATGATGAATAGTAGTATGATACTGTTGTGAATAGTGCAGATTTTAGAGGTGACTATAACCAGAAATTTTCTGACTTCCAGGGTATATCAGGTTTGAAGCCATACTATAACTCAAGCCTTACCTATGACACCTTTTTACTTTCACCTAGACTTATAGTCTATATGCATTCATTTATGACATCTTGCCCCTGGCTATCAAGTACCCTCTTGAACAAACAATTGTCCTGGGATTTGTTGTTTTAGTAATTAGACCATACAGGTAGTCTTGCTAATTACATGTACACTAAAATTCCTAAAAATTTTGAATATAGTAAAGTGATGTAAATATCCTAAACTTTGCAAAACATACTTTTACCATACAGAAGTGTGTTTAAAAGATGCAGATGGCCTGGCAAACATTTAAGATCCTGATCAGACTGTTCAGTATGATCTTGGTCTGCTCTTTTTGACATGGTCTGCCAGCACAAAAACTTAGGGTCATTATGGTAAATGTCAGTGGCCAGGTGCACAGGTGAATTTCTACTATTGAGATAAAGGCCTACATGATTTTTTTTTTTAATTAAAGACCATTTGTTGCTTAAATAATTTCAAAATTTTTGTCTTAGATTCACTTTTTGGCAGTGTTACATGTTTATATTGAGATTTCTTCTATTCTTCAGGGTGGTAACCTTATATAATTAATGATTTAACATTCTTACTCATCTAGTTTGCTTATACTATTTCAATGCAACTTGTTTAAAGACTTCTGCAGTTTTTTAAGGCCAAAAAAATTTCAATTTGCCGGTATTTGCCAGTATTTGCCACTTGAGGAGTATTTTCCAGACCGGTAAATACCGGCAAATGCCACTGGTAAATACCGGGGGTGGAATTTGCCGCTCAACCTTGCTACCAGATGAAATCACTTTCTCTGAAAGACTGTTCCATTCGTTTATATTAAACTCTTTGTGAAAAAATTGTTTTCGTAAGTCCAATCTAAAATTACGTTTAAAAAGCTTTTGACTGTGACCTCTTGTTCTTATCATGGGCTGCAGAGTAAATAGTTTATCCTTTTCACATTTATCAATTCCATTCAGTATTTTGAAAACTTCAGTCATGTCAGCTCTTGATCTCCTGTACTGAAGTGAGGGTAGTCCTAACTCTTTCATTCTCTCTGTGTAATTTAAGTGTCTTATATTGTGTACCATACGTGTGGCCCGTCTTTGCACATTCTCCAACAATATACAATCCTTTTTATAAATAACTGACCATACCGTTGAAGCAGATTCTATGCGGGGGGGGCAAACGATTGCCTTATAGAGATTTAAAAAAACACTTTTATCCAGATATTTGAATGTTCTTTTAATGATCCCTAAGTTTCTATTTGCCTTATTTACCATAGCTTGGATGTGTGGCACGAAGTTTAATTTATTATCTATAATAACCTGTAAATCCTTTTGTTCCTCAACTTTTTTACAGGGTTCTCGGGGACGCAGAATCCTGCATCCCGGGACGCATAAAGAAGGGTCCGGACTCCTAAAAATTCCCAAAGCCGAGTCCGCCGGATGCATGTTTTTTTCCCGTGGGACGACCACTAATTATGATCGGATTATTTGACTGAAGTCTAAAGTCCGCCACATGTTATTCGTACTGTCGGTAGCATCTTAAAAGAACAGTAGTAATCCGCCGCGTGCTTTTCACACCTGCGACAGTACTGTTATTTGCTCAGCAAGCAATAGTTAAACAGGTGTTGGAAGTTCACACTTCAGCGATCAAGTAATTAAAGCAGGCAACTGACACTGGTATGCGACCCCTTCCCTCATTGTGTATTGCCTGCACCGACTGACTGATTCATCAAAAACACACACGCAGGTGTCATGCTTTCATCCCTTGAGATCCCTTGAGGCTGGCATTTTTTTTTTTATATTAATTGATCATTTTTTAGCTCACCTGAGCTCTGCTCAGGATGAGCTATTGTGATCACTTTTCGTCCGTCCGTCCGTCCGTCCGTCCGTCCGTCCGTTAACATTTTCAAACGACTTCTCCTCTGAAGCCGCTGAGCCAATTTTGCTCAAATTTCATATGGAGCCTCCTTAGGGTGGGGGAACGAAAGATTGCTAAAATGGTCGCGGTCCGTCGACTAAGATGGCCGCCATGCCCATATATGGTAAAAACCTTTAAAAATCTTCTTCTCCATATACGAGGATGCCTTGGGGCTGAATCTTTGCATGAATCATCGGGGATGGGAGGTCAACCAAAGTTGCTAAAAGAATTGTCGTACGTTGACGTTTGAACTTTTTACGGCAAGGTCAAGTTTGCTTCCCTATGCATTTATATGAGCTCTATACATTTGAATGGGAAAATTGTTAAGAGTTTCAAACGACTTCTCCTCTGAAGCCTCTGAGCTAATTTTGTTCAAATTTCATAGGAGCCATCTTAGGGTGGGGAAACAAAAGATTGCTAAAATTGTCGCGGTCCGTTGACCAAGATGGCCGCCATGCCCATATATGGTAAAAACCTTTAAAAATCTTCTTCTCCGTAACCGAGGATGCCTTGGGGCTGAATCTTTGCACGAATCATCGGGGACAAGAGGTCAACCAAAGTTGCTAAAAGAATTATCGTACGTTGACGTTTGACCTTTTTACGGCAAGGTCAAGTTCGCTTCCCTATGCATTTGTATGAGCTCTATACATTTGAATGGGAAAATTGTTAAGAGTTTCAAACGACTTCTCCTCTGAAGCCTCTGAGCTAATTTTGTTCAAATTTCATATGGAGCCACCTTAGGGTGGGGAAACAAAAGATTGCTAAAACTGTCATGGTCCGTTGACCAAGATGGCCGCCATGCCCATATATGGTAAAAACCTTTAAAAATCTTCTTCTCCATAACCGAGGATGCCTTGGGGCTGAATCTTTGCATGAATCATCGGGGACGAGAGGTCAGCCAAAGGTGCTAAAAGAATTGTCGTACGTTGACGTTTGACCTTTTTACGGCAAGGTCAAGTTGGCTTCCCTATGCATTTGTATGAGCTCTATACATTTGAATGGGAAAATTGTTAAGAGTTTCAAAGGACTTATCCTCTGAAGCCTCTGAGCTAATTTTGTTCAAATTTCATATGGAGCCACCTTAGTGTGGGGAAACAAAAGATTGCTAAAATTGTCACGGTCCGTTGACCAAGATGGCCGCCATGCCCATATATGGTAAAAACCTTTAAAAATCTTCTACTCCAGAACCGAGAATGCCTTGGGGCTGAATCTTTGCACAAATCATCGGGAAGGAGAGGTCTACCAAAGTTGCCAAAAGAATTGTCGTACGTTGACATTTGACCTTTTTACGGCAGGATCAAGTTTGCTTCCCTATGCATTTGTATGAGCCCCATACATTTGACTAGGAAAATTGTTGAGAATTTTAAATTTCTTCTTCTCTGAAGCCACTGAGCCAAATTTGCTCAAATTTCATATTGTGCCTTCTTAAGTCAGGGGAACGAAAGATTGCTAAAATGGTCGCAGTAGGTCGACCAAGATGGCCACCATGCCCATATATGGTAAGACCCTTTAAAAATCTTCTTCTTCAGAACTGAGGATGCCTTGGGGCTAAATCTGTGCACAAATCATCAGGGACAGGAGATCTACCAAAATTGCTGAAAAGATTATCGTACGTTGACATTTGACCTTTTTACGGCAAGGTCAAGTTTGCTTCCCTATGCATTTGTATGAGCCCCATAACATTTATATGGGAAAATTGTTGAGAATTTGACGACTTCTCTGAAGCCACTGAGCTAAATTTGCTCAGATTTTTAGCTCACCTGAGCATGAAGTGCGCATGGTGAGCTATTGTGGTCAGTCAATGTCCGTCGTCCATCATGGGTCATGCGGCGTGAACAATTGCTTTAAAGGCCTACTCTTCCTACACCCCAGGGCCAATTGACTCGATACTTGGTAGGAAGCATCAGGGTGAAATGTAGATAAAAAAATAGCTAAAATCGTTCCGATCGGAAATCCAAGATGGCCGCCATCTTGAAAATCTTTTTTCTTTTTCTCCAGAACCGAAAGGCCAATTGACTCCAAACTTGCTAGGAAGCATCAGGGTGACTTGTAGATCAAATATAGCTAAAATCGTGTCGGTCCAAATTCCAAGATGGCCACCATGGCAGCCATCTTGAAAATCTATTTTTCGCTTCTACTCCGAAACCCAAAAGCCAGTTGACTCCAAACTGGTTAGGAAGCATTGGGGTGACTTATAAATCAGAAATAGCTAAAATTGTGCTGATTAGAAATCCAAGATGGCCACCATGGCAGCCATCTTGAAAAGCTATTTTTCACTTCTTCTCCTGAACCGAAAGGCCAATTGACTCCAAACTTGCTAGGAAGCATCGGGATGACTTGTACATAAAAAATAGCTCAAATCGTGCCAATTGGAAATCCAAGATGGCCTCAATGACAGCCATCTTGAAAATCTATTTTTCGCTTCTTCTCTGAAACCTAAAAGTCAATTGACTTGAAACTTAGTAGGAAGCATCAGGGTGACTTGTAGATCAGAAAATAGCTATAATCATTCCGATCGGAAATCCAAGATGGCAGCCATCTTGAAAATCTATTTTTTGCTTCTTCTACTGCACCGAAATGCCAGTTGACTCAAAAGTTGGTAGGAGGCATTGGGGGTGACTTATTTTACTTGTAACGTTTTGAAAATTTCAGCATTTTAACCTTGTAAGCAAGATATTTCAAAAACTGTTTAAGCCATTGCCTTGTCATAAGAGTATTGGAAAAATGTTGCATGCCATCTGCATATCTGCAGTGGCGGTTTCACTCAGGTGAGCGAGTTGTGGCCCGTGGGCCTCTTGTTTCCATTTTAAAATTTTTCTGATGTCATTTGACAGCGAGGTGGGAAACCGCTTTGGGAGAAAAACAAACTATTACCATGTTGCATTGTAGACCTTTTTCTTGTCAGAAATGCATATGAAACAGACGCATAGTAAAAATAGAACTAAATTATCAGGACGTTTTCGGCAAATCAAAGCAGTAGACCGAAATTTCAGCTAGTAAAGAAGTCCCGGACATTTTTTCGTAGCGTGTATTGGTCGCAGCACGGTGCAAATGTAAACATTGAAATGACGTTTTGCGGGAAGCTCAACAGAGGTGCCCATGATCAGAAGGTGTGGATATATTGCTTATATAAGTTTGCGTTAGCAAGTAACAGAGCTTTAATTGGCTTTGATTAAAATTCGTTTCACTTAATATCCATAACACTCAAGGTCACTTAGTACAGACAGCAATGAACCAAACTTTTTTGGGTTGGGATGGGGTATTGAATTTAACCGAAAAGCAATGAAAGAGGGGTGGCATTGGGAGGATTAGTTCATATTTCTTGAGACATGTCCTCGAATCTTTATATATATTTATATATAAAGAACCATTTGATATACATTGGCATTGAAGTTGTAATTTAAATTTGTGAGACACGCTTTTCATTTGTGATTTTTGTTGATATTTAATGCTGACTTGAAGAGGTGGCATATTTCGACACCATGTATGGTCAGCCAGTAGATAGTCCTTAGATCAGATATATATTTATGCATCAGATATATCTCAGCATCAGAATATCTGATATACTGCTTGTAAACAGTCTTAATACCCCATGCAAATTTTTAGCTTGCCTGAGCCATTATGCTTATAACATGGCTGGTAGTCGTGTAAAGAGTATTCGAAAGTTACATGTAGGCAAACAAAATTCTTACAGGAGCTACTGACCATGACTTATGATAGGTAAATATGTTAACAAACAGGTAACTACTCTCGCTTTTTTAATTGTTCATCATTTTTGGACGGGCTTTTCAAAAATCCGTTCTTTAGAATAGCGATGTCCAGGCAGGCGTTGGGCATCATCTGAGGTTTACCTTTTGGTTAACCTTTTTGAAAAACCTGTCCATAATCATTACTGCCATAGGGCATTTTTCTTGTTGCAGATAGAATTTCAAAAATCGGGTAATGCTTTTCCCAACAACTTTCATTTTCACACCTAATAAAACAGGTATGAGCATAAAATGACAAGCATCCGATTTTTTTTGCAGTTCGTCTCAGATGAAGAGGGTGGTCAGTGGTGCGAAGGTGTTGTGTATCTTACGTCATCAGGGCGTCCAACTGATATTGGCTTACAGTTGGGCAAGGCCTGCTATCCTTGTAGCAGGTAAGGGGTAGAGGGAGAATGTTTTTATTATGCTCCCCGAAGAATTTCGGGGGAGCATATAGTCGCCGCTGCGTCCGTGTGTCCGTGCGTCCGTGCGTCCGTGCGTCCGTCCCGCTCTTGTCCACGCAAATTCTCGGAAACTGCTTGTCGGATTTCAATGAAACTTCATGGGAATATTAAGTATCAAAGGTGGATGCGCATATCACCTGCGTGTTCTGGTTCGATGATTTTTCCAAGAGTTATTGCCCTTTGATGAGTTCTGCATGAATATATAGGGTACTGTTCGTGTCCACGCGAATTCTCGGAAACTACTAGTCGGATTTCATTGAAACTTCATGGGAATATTAAGTATGGAAGGTGGATGTGCATGTCACCTGCGTGTTCTGGTTCGATGATTTTTCCAAGAGTTATTGCCCTTTGATGAGTTCTGCATGGATATATAGGGTACTGTTCGTGTCCACGCAAATTCTTAGCAAATACTGGCAGAAATTCAACGAAATTTTAATGGAATCTTAAGCAGCAATAGGGGATGCGCATATTGTTCAATCTTTCTGGTTAGATGATTTGTCACAGAGTCATGCTACTTTGTTTAAAGCTGCAGTGTAAGGTCACTGGCTATTTTTAGAAAAGAATTTGTCAACACTCTAGTGCCTACATTTATTGATGGATTTTGATATAACTTCAAACAAATGTTGGGTATGATAATATCTTGAGCATGTTTGACATTCAGGGTCCTGGGCTCAAGGTCAAGGTCACTGTGGCTATTTTTAGAAAAACTTTGTTTTTGCTCTAGTGCCTAGATTTATTGATGGATTTTAATATAATTTCACAAAAATGTTGAGTATGATAACATCTCAAGCAATTTCAATTTCCAGTGTCCTGGGCTCAATGTCAAGGTCACTGCAGCTTTTAAATATCTTGAGCATGTTCGACATTCACCTGCGTGTTCTGGTTCGATGATTTTTCCAAGAGTTATTGCCCTTTGATGAGTTCTGCATGAATATATAGGGTACTGTTCGTGTCCACGCAAATTCTTAGCAAATACTGGCAGAAATTCAACGAAATTTTAATGGAATCTTAAGCAGCAATAGGGGATGCGCATATTGTTCAATCTTTCTGGTTAGATGATTTGTCACAGAGTCATGCTACTTTGTTTAAAGCTGCAGTGTAAGGTCACTGGCTATTTTTAGAAAAGAATTTGTCAACACTCTAGTGCCTACATTTATTGATGGATTTTGATATAACTTCAAACAAATGTTGGGTATGATAATATCTTGAGCATGTTTGACATTCAGGGTCCTGGGCTCAAGGTCAAGGTCACTGTGGCTATTTTTAGAAAAACTTTGTTTTTGCTCTAGTGCCTAGATTTATTCCTTTCATTTATTCCAACTTTTATGTTGCTGATGTTTGTATGACAGTGCCTTCAGGCAAGCTTATCTGTCCACCAACAGGTTTTGTTATACTCCATTTTGAAGTACAGTGAGTATACACAGTATACCGCTCTTTATCTAGGATAATGTTTCCTGTTCCGACTATTGCATGTTCGGGGAGCATCCATCGGTTTCACCGATATTCTTGTTTCTTCTGTTTCTTCACTTTTTATTCCTATTCCTCTTTCTTCCCTGTTCCTCACTTTCATCTCTTTTACTGTCTCTTTTCTCCCTTTCTCTGGGACTGGAGACGACACAAAATGAGCCACAAGGGTTGACGTGTTGTTAAACCCCAACAGTCAATGTCTCAGATGAAGGGGGGTCAACAATTTCTGTTTTGATGATGATTCACACAAATTTTTTTTTTTTTTTTTGATATTTAGGTAAATTGAGGATGATAAAGTTGTTCAGGGTAATAAACTAAAGATACAAAAAATGTAATACAGGTATATTGGTTTAAATTAGCACATTGTTACCAGATTCTATGGAAAGCTAGACGTAGATTTATTTTTCATATAATTATGACTTCCAGGAAATGCTACCCCATATGGACAAGTTACCCCTTAAGAGTCATGTACATAGTTAAAAGTCTGTCTAGGTCTTTATACCCCGGCATATGAAGCATGTTGAGGTGTATATAGATTTCGTTTATGTGCGTACAGTTGTTTGTCCATTCGTAAACATTTTTTTTTGACCAAGTTTTGCATTTAAATTGTTTGAATCACTAATTGGTACTTACAAGTCCGATTCATTTCATATTTGGTATATGATATCTATATAGGATTACCGATCTTTTTTTTTTTTCTAATATTTTTTTACAAAGACTCATATAGGCAGAACTTCTTGTCTGAAACTAGAAGATCCAGGCCTTTGATATTTGGTGTGTAGCTTCATCTTGTGGACCTCTACCAAGATTGTTCTAGTTATACATGTAGTCCTGGGGTCAAAAATGGCCCCAGCTAAGGGTCACTTGTTTTACACTCATATAGGGAAAAACTATAAAAATCTTGGGAAACAAGAAGGCATGGCCTTTGATATTTGGTATGTAACTTCATTTAATGGGCCTCCACCAAGATTGTTCAAATTACAGCCCTGGGGTAAAAAATGTCCATGTCCAGGGGCTCACTCATTCTACATAGACTCATATAGGGAAAAACTTTAAAGTCTTCATGTCTGAAACTAGAAGGCCCAAGCGTTGATATTTGGTATGAAGCTTCATCTTAAGGACCTCTACCAAGATTGTTCAAATTTTGGCCCTGGGGTCATAAATGGTCCCACTCTGGTGTTTATTTGTTTCACATAGATTATATAGACATTGTGTATATATATATATGTATGAAAAAGCTGTAAAAATTTTGTAAGAAATTTGAGTAAATCTCAATGGATTTTCACCAAACTTCATATGTGCATGATAATGGTGAGGTATTATCGTTTCACATTTTTTATTTTTTTTTTATTTGCTGAATTCTAAATTTAGCCATCCCCACCCCACCCTGGTGAGAGCTAGAGACTAACTCCCCATATCACAGGTCCAGTTGAATGAATGTCATTAGACCAGGGCTGTGGAAATACTATGCCCAACTTGTCCAACTTTTCCCATTTTCCTCAGGACAAGTAAGAAATTTATATCTATTTGTCCTGGGACAAGGACTTCAAAGCTCTAGCAAAGAAGAGTATCTAGAAAACAAATGCTGTGGCTACTCATTAGAAGTGCATCACTGAGGCCCTACTAATGAGTACCAACAGCATTTGTTTTCTTCAAGAAATAAGAAAAATGTGATTTTTTGGGCAAGTAAATCTTGGTTGGAAAAGTGAATTTCAACCATTTACTTGTCCGTGGAGAAGTAATAAAATTTGATAATTCCACAATGTTGCATTAGACGTTTTACAGTAAAAATTCTAAAAAAAATTTTTGATTCTAAGATAATGATAAAAAATTGATTGATTCAATATGAAGAGAGACAGCTTCCTGGGCGCTCTCAAAATCTTCCAGATAATATCATGTCATCATTTTGCAGATGACTGTTTCCTTTATATAACCATAGGAATATCCATTCAATACACCTAACAAGATGACCATAGCAGTCTCTGTATTTTGTTAGATTTTGTGATTGATAATTCTATTATATTCTTTGTTTCAGTGCTCGAAATTTGGAATTGTTAGTGTCAGTAAGTGTCTTTTATTACTATTTTAAGATCAACCTCTAAAGTGCAATCACAACTGCAGCATACAGCTGATTTTATATACAATGTATATATATAGTATTACATGTACATGTATATGTATATACATGCATATTTACTTTTCCAGAGAAAAAATGAAATGCCAAGTCTTTTTTTCTCTTAAAAATAATAAAAAAAATAGACTGTCGTCTGCTAAAATTTCGCTAGCACTGTTTGCAAAGGCCTATATATGTATGTATCTGTCCCAATACCTAAGGTTATTATGGTAATTTTAGATTAGTGGGGTATTCATGTAAACACATGTTGAGGGAACTCATTAGAAGTGTCTTAATTAAGTTAATGGGGCACTACTAATGATACCAGAGTTGTTAAGGAGTACTTGGTGATAAAGCTGGGATAATTTTTCTTATTTTTGCACAACAACACCTGTTGTGGGTACGTATTAGAAACGCCTCACTGAGGCACTTCTAATGAGTATCCACGAGTTATTTTATGGAGAACTGGAGAAAATTATCCCAGAATTATCACTAAATACTCCTTAACAATTCCTCTGTGATACACAAAACATATGTATTTGTGGAGAATAAAAAAAACCCCCAAAAAACAAAAACTACCAATACTTTTTGAAAAAAGTGCATTGGCTGAGAGTGGCCAATGCACTTTTTCAAAAAGTATTGGTAGTTTCTGTTTTTCACTTTTCTCACTGCTGAGCAGTGTCTGAAATAGCATAGCAAGGACCCAAACCAGCTGTTGTGTCACAGTACTGCCCGTGTAGGACTCCCAGATAAGAAAGCTATCCTTAAACTGTATTCATTACTATTCAACCTACATTTAATTACTGCACTGTGCCAGGGTTCTCACAAGGATTTTAAAAGTAGGAGTCTGGGACCCAGCCAAAAAGTAGGAGTCCACTTCCCAAAAAATTTTTAATGTGCCTCCTTCAATAGTGAGCATGTCCCAGGTACAATGTACATGTAAATTCATTTCTATATATATATCTGATGGAGACTATTTTCCTTATTTTCACACACTTGTGTGATTTTTTTTTCCAGTTGGTTTTGGTCTCTGCTTTACATTTTATTCCGAGAAATGTATGTAACCAACTGGCAGTCATTATCACACATCCTGATGTTATTAATTAATTCAATGGAGCCGGCCCTGAAAATTTATAGGGTGAGGTCATGTTTGTTTGTTTGTGTTGAGGTTTTACGGCCCAGTCAACCCAATGGGGTCATGTCCAGCACGGCCAATTTACCTAGCCACATTTTTACTGGGCAGTCCTAGTCCTCAAAGTGGTTAACCAGTATTGTGCACATTCTTTCACCAGAAATTCTAGGAATGTTTTACTTATCTCTTAACATATGGGTACTCATCAGAAGCACCTTTCTTACTTGCTTCTAATGAATACTAACAACATAACATTGTCACTAGAGAAAATTATCTAATACTTCTCTATAACAAATTCTCTGATTATTCAATGCACAAATGAGTTTATGTTTTCTTAGTGTTTTCATTGTACACCAAAACCTCTTTATAACACTATTGATGGGATGCAAAATAAAAACCATATAAACTTAACCCTTGTCCTGCTGAATAAATTAAGATACCACGCCCATTTCTAATTTTCAGCCAATCAGATTACTTGATCTAGATTTTGATATAAATTCACATACTTAATGGCAAACAGTGCAGATCCAGATCAGTTGGCTTCTTCAGAACCTAGGAACTTCTAATAGAAAAAATACACTGTATCAGTACTTTTTTGTTGAAGAAAATGTCTTATCTGGAAGTATGCTCTAAGTATTTGGACAGACAGGCCTGAGCAAATAGTATAGACCTTGATCAGATGACAGCTGATCAATTTCTGTATTGTTTCCCCACTCATCTAGCCATTTGAGATGCATGAGCAGATAGTCAAATGGACTTACATGTAGTCAAATGGACTTAATGTGGTTTGGTAAAGGAGTTAAGGTGTCTTAGTACTTAGGGTAAATATGGTAATGTCATATCTTTGTTTCATGCTTTTTATTGGAAAGTGACTAATGGGTAATGTTATCATTGTAATTCCTAGGAAATATCAATATAATACCCTAAATATACTCAACAAAATAATTTAAGGGCCACATAGTGCAAATTTCCATATATTCAAACTTTGGCCAGGTGTATGGGCAAAACATCATAAGATATCAAAATATTGTTGAATGTTTCTTTAAAAGGAAGCCCTAAAGGAGTGTTTCCAACAACAAAATGTTGAAATCAAAATTTTCATTTTAAAATTCACAAAAAACACTACTTTTTACCCAAAAATTAAAAATTGAAATTTTCGCGTCAAAAGTGATGTCTGGGCTCCCAACTGTGAAAAAATCATAAAGCTTTATTTGTTATCAAGAAACACACATTTTGCTAGAGGTACCCTCTACAGATTATTCTTTGTCTGTGGGGAAATTTCAAGGCATTTTTAGCCTCTCAAAGGGTCAGTCTTTTTTTCTGGCCATATCTGTGTGCCTTTTACTTGAAGGAAGGTTGAGTTTGCATGATTTTGTGTGTAACAGGGTATTGTTTTCATTAAACAAAGAATTTTTCTGGTATTGTGAAATATAACTTCATTTTGGGGGTAAAAATCGTTTTTTTTTTTTTTTTTTTGGAAATTCCTGTTTTTCTTAGAATTCTTTGGTCTGGCATTGTTGGTGCCATTGACACATTTGTAGCTGAACATGTTGCGAACATGTTGAGCTGATTGAAATAGGGCTGAGACTTCCAGTTTTGCCCATGAAATAATTTTAAAACTTGAGGGTTGCATTTTAGTGATAATCAAAGGGAAAATAAAACTGGTGGCCCTTAAATCATTTTGTTGAGTATACATGTATTAGGATGCTTCAATTCCTTACCATACTTGTCCTAAAATCTGGAAGTTAGTTTTACTACCAGTTGATGTGTCTAAAAACGGATGGATAATCAGCAAACTTCGTAATCCATGACCAGATGCCCATGCATGCCAAATCTCACACTGTGAGACAAAATCTCACAGAATTTTGGTCCTTCTGGAGCCCATTTCCCGTAAGATTTCAAATCTCACAGAATTTTCATACCATTTAATAAGCTATCTTTTGAAGAACTGGAAATAAATTACACATTTGCATGGCTATCCCAAGCTTAATTCATTAAAATAATGGCTTTTAACTTACTTATGTAAGCTTGAAAGTGATTTTTACAAAAATCTCACAGAATTTCATCAAATCTTCCCTAAAAATTTGCAAAATCTCACAGATTTCTGTCAACAGCTAATGGCATGTATGGATGCCACATTCTGCAGCATCTAATCTGAGTCTACACTGTTTGCTCTGACCTGATCTCTCTCAGTGCTTAAGTATGATATTTATTGATGCTTCATTCAGATAAGAGATACATGTAAGTATTTGTTGTATGTTTCCATGACAGTGTATGTTGTGGGTACTCATTAGATGCTCTTCGCGAAGCTACTTCTTATAAGTACCCACTACTTACATTGTATGTTTTTTGCTGAGAAATATAAAAAAGAAATGTCACTGCTGTTTGTGAACAAAGAGCCTGGCCCCACAGTTATAAACCTTTTTTCAGGCTCAACTCAGCTGAGCAGGAAAATTTTCATGCTAATAAATCTCAAATCACTAACAATTGCAAATTCTTACTTGCTCAACTCAGCTGAGCATGAAAACTTCTCTGCTAATAAATATGAAAATGCCAACTATTGTTGGCATTTTCATATTTATTAGCAGAGAAATTGTTGTGCTCAGCTGAATTAAGCATGAAAAAAGGTTTATAACCTCAGGAGCTTGATCTAGAGCAATGAAATAATTCAGCTCATTCATCATTGACAAATTTTTATTTAGGTGACAGTCATCCAGATGAGATCAGCGTACTAGCGGTTGACCGGGATCTTGTCTTTACAGCTTGTAAAAATGTTGTCAGAGCATTCACAAGAGGAAAACAGGTACTTCTTTTTGCTTCTACAAGACTTTGTCAAGAAGGGCTATTGAGTTGGTTTATATCATCTGTCCACCATCATCCTTCCATCTTTTGGTCAGTAAAAACAAGAAACACACACATATATGTACACACATGTTCACACACAAAAAAAGCAGGTTTACAAGTGGTTTCCTTCTCCTGAAAGGATGTGATCAAAAGATGTTTTTGTTATGTCCCCGGTAGCGATAGCGGGTACATTTTGTTTTTGCCCTGTCTGTTTGTTGGTTTGCTGGTTTGTTAACTTTAACATTGGTCATAACTTTTGAACCATTTGCAATAGAGCCTTTATATTTGGCATGTAGGTTCCTTGTGACAAGGGCTTCCCACTCATACAAAAAATTTTGACCTGTGACCTCGACCTTGACCTGTGACCTACTTTAAAGAAAAAAATACCATTGGTATGTGTATGTATAAAGTAAAGCTGTGTTTTCAGTGCTGCAGTTTTCACCATAGCAAGTTCAAAGTTAACAAAAATATATCTGTATGGAACTTCACACTATAATCTACAATTATTAGCTCAACTGAGCACGAAGTGCTCAAGGTGAGCTATTGTGGTCAGTCAATGTCCGTCATGCATCATGCTTCATGCGGCGCCAACAATTGCTTTAAAAGCCTACTCCTCGGACACCCCTGGGCCACTTGGTACTCCTCCTACACCCCTGGGCCACTTGGTAGGAAAATCGGGGTGATATGTAGATCAAAAATAGCTGAAATCATTCCAGTCGGAAATCCAAGATGGCCACCATGGCCACCATCTTGAAAATCTTTTTTAGCTTCTTCTCCTGAACCGAAAGGTCAGTTGACTTGAAACTTGGTAGGAAGCATCAGGGTGACTCATAGATCAAAACTAGTTAAAATCATTCCAATCGGAAATCCAAGATGGCTGCCATGACCGCCATCTTGAAAATCTATTTTTCCCTTCTTCTCCTGAACCGAAAGGCCAATTGACTAGAAACTTAGTAGGAAGCATTTGGGTGACTTGTCGATAAAAAAACTAGCTAAAATCGTTCCATTTGGAAATCCAAGACGGTTACCATGGCTTGCTTCTTCTGAACCCAAGGCCAATGGACTTGAAACTTGGTAGGAAGCATCGGGGTGACATAGATCAAAAATAGCTCCAAGGTGGCTGCCATTGCCACCATTTTGAAAATCTATTTTTGTCTTCTTTTCCTGAAAGGCCAATTGATTTGAAATTTTCGATTAAAAATAGCTAAAATCATTACAATGGGAAATCTAAGATGACCACCATGGCAGCAGTCTTGAAAATTTATTTTTCACTTCTTCTCCTGAACTGTAAGGATAACTGACTTGAAACTTGGTAGGAAGCACTGTGGTGACTTGTAGATAAAGTATAGCTACAATCTTTCCAATTGGAAAACCAAGTTGGCCACCATTGCTGCCATCTTGGAAATCTATTTTTCACTTCTTCTCCTGAACCGAAAGGCCAATTGATTCGAAATTTGGTAGGGAGCATCAGGGTGACTTGTAGATTAAAAAGAGCTAAAATCATTATGATGGGAAATCTAAGAAGGCCACCATGGCAGCCATCTTGAAAATTTATTTTTCACTTCTTCTCCTGAACCGTAAGGACAGCTGACTTAAAACTTGGTAGGAAGCACTGCGGTGACTTGTAGATCAAGTACATGTATAGCTAAAATATTTCTGATTGGAAATCTGAGCTGGTCACCATGGCTGCCATCTTGAAAATCTATTTTTCACTTCTTCTCCTGAACCGAAAGGCCAACTGACTCGAAACTTGGTAGAAAGCATCAGGGTGACTTGAAGATAAAAAATAGCTAAAATCGTTCCATCGGAAATTGTGTTGGCAACCACAGTTACCGTCTTGAAAATCCATTTTGAACTTTTTCTCCAGAACAAAAAGGCCCATTGACTCGAAACTTGATAGAAAGTATCGGGGTGACTTGCAGATCAAAACTATATCATTTTAATCGGAAATCCAAGATGGTTGCAATAGTAGAAATTTTGAAGATTAGATTAAAAAACATGAGGCACTGCTTGCCGTATACGTCATTGCTACTCCATTTTATAGGACCATCATGTCATTCTTGAACATAAAATTTATACAAAAACCTTAAAGCTGGTTGGTAGAAAGCATCAGGGTGATTTGTTGGTTAAAGGTGGGTGAAACTTCAATTGTAAGTATGCAAATCTGTTTGCTCAGGTGAGCGATATGGGACCGTCATGCATCATGGTCCTTTTGTTATTTTTTTCTGAATATACATGTAAAGCTTAACAGATTTGCTCAGCCCTGTCTGTCCCAGTAATACTTAGGGTAAATACATGTATTGTCATTCAGATTCTCAGCTTCTTGCATGCTAAAAAAATACCAGTTCATGTTTTCCCAGAAAATAGAACAGTGTATCATGTGACAGTTTGCATGAAATGTCAAGCCCTATTTTCTGGGAAAATAGAAAAATGTTGTATTTATGGTAAATGTCCTAAAATTTCCAACACTTTATTCCATACCATTTTGGCCTAACTTTTGCTTTTTATGCAGCCATTTCTTAAACTTCTTTGTGGAATGGCAAACAGTGTAGACCCTGATTAGACTTCAGGAGCAGTCTGATCTAGGTCTGCACTGTTTGCATATGTCATTTTGTTAGACAATTTGGTGTTCGAAATTTTAGGACATTTACTATACCATAAATATTGAAACAAACAGGCCTGGACAAAAGGGGGTGGTTGGGTGAGGCAAAGGTGTTGTGTATCTTATATCACTGCGGCATCCAGCTGATATTTGCTTACAGTTGGGCAAGGCCTGTTATCCTTGCTGCAGCTAAGAGTAGAGGGGGAATGTTTTTAGATATTCTGTTTCTTCACTTTCTTCCCTGTCCCTCTCTTTCATATCCTCTACTCTCTCTTCTATCTCTCTTCTCTCTTTCTTTGGGAGACGGCACAAAATGACTAACAAGGGTTGATGTGTCATTAAACCCCAACATAAACAAAGCCTGGGCAAATTGTGTAGATTGAAGATTGGGCACCCAGAATGTGGCATCTGATCAGCGTCTACACTGTTTGCCACTAATCCAGCAGTTTTCAGACATGTAGTGGTTGTCAAATAGCTTTGTTCAAGTAGTAAAGGGTTATAGCAGCCAACAGATAGACATATGACATGTTAACAATGATGCTTCTGTGATAACCTCTTATTTCTCCATTAAAAAACCAACAAATGTTGTGGGTACTCAGAAGTGCTTCAGTGAGGTGCTTCTAATTAGTGCCCACAACATATGATTTCATTTAGAAATAAGAAAAATTATCCTATAATTATCACCAAGTACCCCTCCTTAACAAGTCTTCTGAATAGTGTTACATAATGTTCATTTAGAACTCATTTGCTGTCTAAATTCACCTCTAGTGTGCAAATAGTACAAAAGTATAACAGAGACCCCTAGAATTTTTGTTCATCTTGTAGGTCATACATACTTATGAAGGTCATAACAAAGACGCTCATCTGTTGTTACCGTTTGGAAAACACCTGATCTCTGTAGATGTTGATAGTCATGTTATAGTCTGGGATATTGAGTCTGAAGGTGAGTCCATCTTTAACAGATTAAATGTTCAGCATGCTGGGTATAAATTTCAGCAGATGGCAATTTGAAATGTTTTTCTTATTTTTCCAGAAAAAGGCTTTGACATTTCATGCAAATGGTTACCCAGAGAGTGGTAAAAGTTATATAAGTATCAGATGATGCAAAATATTTATATAATCCCACCAGAGGCTTTACGGTAACCATATTCAGATAAGGATGACTGGGATGAATTACATGTATTAAACAAAAATCTTCTTGTAAATGAGTTAATGGACCTGCAGTTCAAGATCAGATGGTTTTTTTTCAGCCAATGAATATTGATATTTGTTTCTCATTTTTCTGCAGGTGCTTTTAATGAATATGGTTAATGTCCTAATATTTCGAACACAATTACATACAGTCGAGTCCGGTAACATTGCGCGGCCGCTAAAATTGCGCATCGGCATCCACAGCCTCTCCAACAGCATCACTAAAAATCAGTTTCATTGTTCTCAACACATGGGCATAACGTTTTATTTGCCTTAAAGGAAATAACCATGCACGTGCAGATGTGTCAGTTTCGCGGAATTTTCCTGTTAAAGGCAATATAGAAAAACCCGAAGATTTCCGAATTCAATAGTGAGTTTACCCCAGCCTATGGTGTAAATTCTTTTGACCAAAACTTACTGCGTCAAACAATGATTGCAGAGGGCCAAACTCAACAGCTTTTAGTATCTAATCTCATGCTTTATTACATGAAAACCCTTATCGTGCGCAATGTTCGGCGACCAAAATAAAAGTCCAGTTCCAAGGGGGTATCTGTATTCAAATTAATATTGTCGTGAATAAGATCATTCTCAATGGCATTTTATCATCAGAATTAATTTTCAAAGAAGTGTTGGAGCATGTTTGATTGTGCTTTTTGTGTGATGACATGGACAAAGTAACAAACGACCACCAAAGTTTAATGTGCGCAATGTTACCGGACTGCACCGTACATGTAGCTTTTTGGCCTTAATTTTGTTTTTATGCACTTGTTTCTTATAATAATTAGTGAAATAGCAAACAGTGTAGACCCTGATCAGACTGCTCCTTTAGGAGCAGTCTGATCTAGGTCTGCACTGTTTGCATATGCTATTATGTCAGCTACTTTGGTTCACAAGATTTTAGGACATTTACCATACCCCAAAAATTCATTTTCACAGAGGAAATAAGAAAAAAAAGGTTTATCTAAATATCCCTATTATCTTGAGCTGCTGGCTTGGAGTTGAATGTACACTTCCATAACTCCAAATATTTCTCCAAGAAAACAGATTTTTATGGAGACTCATTAGAATTGTCTCCATGATATGCTTCTAAGGAGTACCCTCAACATATTTTGTTTGTGGAGAAATACGAAAAATATCTGACAGTACTTTTGGGGTGAAAAAAAAGTGGCTTATCCACAGATTGGGAAATGCCTGTTGTGTTTCCCATAGCACAGCTAAAAAGTCCTGGGCCCAGTTGTTCAAAGCGTCGTTTGCTTAACGAGCTCGTTAAGGGTCATTTCGTTAACTGTTTTAGCAGATTCAATATACAGTGATCTGATATTTTTTGCTGAAAAATTGTGAGTAGATTTTGCACTGCAAAAGCTACTCACATTTTTTCAGCAAAAAATTTCAGCATATTTGCGTATCACTCGATGTAAATTTTAACGAATCGTTAACTAACGATGTCGTTAGCTTTGAACAACTGGGCCCTGGTGTATAATGTCAAGCTTGTATAACTTAACTGTTTAACTGTATCTGTTCTAATGCAGGTCAGTACTCAGAGATGACCTTCAGCAACCCAAGCTTCCAAGTGACAGTGTTGATGCATCCAAGCACCTATCTGAACAAGATCTTGTTTGCCAGCAAGCAAGGTTCTCTGCAGCTATGGAACATCAAACAGAACAAGCTGGTCTACACAATTCCAGGCTGGGGAGATGCTGTTACAGTGGTTGAACAGGTCTAAAGATGTTTCCTTTCAGTTCCTAAGATATGCTTCACGTTTGAAATTACACTTTATGGTTTAGGCAATATCAAACAAAAGATAGCTTACAGAGAATGGATACATCTCTAAGGAAAATAAATCTGACATGGATGTATTTGCCTCCCTTCTTACACAGGACTACTCTAAAAGGAAAGAAAATGATATGCACCCTACGAGAGCAAATTTTTTTCCCATCAGGATAGCTTCCATTTTAAGGGTTCCAAATACAAGGGAGGCACCTTGCCTGTAAAAGTTGTCTGTCTTTTGTAAAGTGGCAGCAAATTCTTTCTCATATATCCATTTGAAGCCTTTTTGCAGCATTAGCTCACCGGGACTATGTCCCTGGAGAGCTTATGTTGTCACCCAGGTGTTGGCGTCAGCGTCTGTGGGTGACCATGTTGGTGTCGGCGTCCGCGTTAGCACAATGTTTAAGTTTTCAAATGTGTGCATAGTTTTTTTACTGTTTAAGGTACTGCTTTCATATTTGGCCTACACCTACTTTAGGGTAAGACCTTTCAATAGCATACACACCCATCCCCAAAATAGACTCTTTATTTAGGTCAAGGTCAGTTCTTACTTTGTCTTTTACACCCATGTTTAAGTTTTGCGTTTAAGTTTTGAAAAGTGTACATAACTGCTGAAGTATTCAAGATAGAGCTCTAATATTTGGCCCACACCAGCCTTAGAACTTTCAATAACACACACCTCTTCCTCAGTTTGACCTTCTGTCTAGGTCAAGGTCAGGTCATACTTTGTCATTTGAACCCATGTTTGAGTTCTGCGTTTAAGTTTTGAAAAGTGCTTGTAACTGTTGAAGTATTCAAGATACCGCTTTAATATTTGGCCCACATGAACATTAGGGTAAGACCTTTCAATAGCACAGACCTTTTCCTCAGTTTGATTTTCTGCCAAGGTCAAGGTCAGGTTATACTTTGTCATTTAAACCCATTATTGTGTTTTGCGTTTAAGTTTTGAAAAGTGTTCGTAACTGCTGCTGCTTTAATGTTTGGACCACACCTACCTTAGGGTAAGACCTTTCAATAGTACACACCCCTTCCTCAGTTTGACCTTCTGCCTAGGTCAAGATCAGGTCATTCTTTGTCATTTATACTTGTGTTTAAGTTTTGAAAAGTATACATGGCTGCTGAAGTATGTAAGATATAGCTTTCATATTTCGTCCACACCAGCCTAAGGGAAGATGTTTCATTGGCATATACCCCATCTCTCAGTTTGACATTCTTCGGACATCAAAGTCAGGTCATACTCTGTCATTTACTGCTATGTTTAAGTTCTGCATTCAATCTTTAATATTTAAAGATTGTTTTCTTATCCGTTCAGCCCTTTCTGGCGAGCTGCGTTGTCTTGACAACTCTTGTTTTATTTTATTTATTGGTGAAGCTATAATGATTTACTCACATGATTTGGTGGTATGCAAACGTAGTATCTAGCACTTTGAGGCAAGGGAAAACTTACTGAGAAAAAAATTGTATTAATCAGGAAAATGGCCTCAATGTTTTAACCATTAAAATGCTGAGAAAAAGCTGCATCTGAAAATGTCATCTGTTTATGTCGTCTGCTGAATATTCTTACAAACTTTTCAAACCTATTTTTGCATACAGGCAAACGGTATGGACCCTGATCAGACTGCTCCTAGAGGAGCAGTCTGATCTGGGTCCACACTGTTTGCAAAAATGACTTTTAAAATCACAAGCAGATGACAAAGCAGACGACAATAGTTGTGACTGGCAGTCTGAGGGTTAAAAATAGCAAAGGTGCAGATTAGCTGGCATGTCCACAGTCTGATCAGGGGTTTCTCTCTTTTCCACAGTAGATACTGTAGTGTCAAGACTTCCTGCTTGCAAGTAACAAAGGGCCTGATTTGCGTGTCCAAATGAGCAAATCTTACCGTATTTTTACATATCAGTTTTGCTATTTCAAACAATGAAGAATCATTTTGAATCCACGAACTGGCCTGTGCTCTTGCATTTTGCATATATTGAGAGCATTGCCCAGGATTCTGTGTTTTGACAAAAATGTAAGATGTCTAATGAGTACCCACAACATATGTTTTCATGGAGAAATAATTTAAAATATTAGTAGTTTTTGGTTGGAAAAAAATGGACCTTATCTGGAGCTTATACAGAATTCAGCTCATGCTGAATAAATTAAGATACCATGCCCACATCTAATTTCAGCCAGTCAGATTGCTTGATCTGGATTGTTGCTATAAATTCACATACTTAATGGCAAACAGTGCAGCTGCAGATCAGTTGGCTTCTTCAGAAGCCAACTGATCTCGATCTACACTGTTTGCAAAGGCAGGGTATATCTGGGCTCAGCATGACAAGGGTTAAATAATGGTAAAAGGGGTCTAAAACACCAAACCACCACAATCATGATCACGACCATGCTGCTGATGATGATCATTGTCATCATTTGACAGTTCTAGTGTTTTATTGTAGGCCCCAGCTATAGATGTTGTTGCTGTTGGTCTCAGTACTGGACAGATCATTTTACATAATCTTAAATTTGATGAAACCATCACAAAGTTTTACCAAGAATGGGGACCAGTTTCATCAATAGCATTTAGAACAGGTAAACATTGCTTCATCATCTTTTTATATTATTTTCTCACTAAAAATAGTTACAGTAAAACCTGTGTAAGACAGCCACCTTTGAAATTTACCTTAGTGGTTGATGTGGAAAGGTGGTTGTTTTATAAAGGTACATGTCATGTAATTTTGTTAGCAAAATTACATGACATGTACCTTTATAAGACAGACAACTTTTTCCACATCAATCAATATTTAAAGTCAGTCTTGAAGTTGGCTCTCTTACACAGGTTTTACTGTATGTTTATTCACTAGAATTATCTCTAAAAAATAGGAAATTGTCAATACTGTTTGTTGAAAAAGGATTTTCCTTGAAACTACAGTGCAACCTCTCTACATCAGACAAAATTGAGCATTGTAGGGAGGTGGCTGTTTTTCAGAGGGTTTAACTCACAGTCTTTTCAGTCGACATCAGGTGAGTAAAGGAGCATTTCCAATAAAGGAGAAATAATAATGTTAGCAATAATTTATGTTTTTAAACTTAAAAGAACACCTAATCAAGAGCTCTGTAAAGGCTCAAGCAGGGTTTGAGAAACTGACAAATGCAATTGGTCCAACGTATTTCCATTTCTGGACACGTTTGCGGATCCTGATTTCGGTAATTTCTGTGAATGACAGTAGTTTCTGAAGATCATTTTTTTCTCATTGTCTTATTTCTAAATGCAGGAGACATTTCTTTGTGATGACCGAAATGACTTCTAAAGCAAAACAGTTATCATGTCATAACTGTGAATATCATAGACCCTGATCACTCTGTACAACAGCCAGCTTGTACAGGGTTTATAGTTTTTATTATCCCCGCGCTTTTCGAAGATAATTCACACCATTGCTCCTAGACCATTTAAGCTAGAATCTTAAAACTTTCACAGGCCATAGCCCTATGGATGAGGACTGGAGGAACGCATTTGGAATTTTGATGTGCACGGAGATATGCGATGGCGCTTGCGCGGGGATATGCGATGGCTTGCTCTAGTTGAACAGCTGTTGCAATGCCAGACATTATGACAAAGTAGTAAATGCTGAACAACCTGCCTATATTTGCAGCTTATTTGGGCATGCATAATTGGAATGTGCAATGAGTTAATCAACTGGTATTGTTTCATCCACTGCCACTGAGATAATGAATATGTACGCCGTTATATGACATGCGGTGGCAAGTAACTTGGTACTTATTATTGTTGTGAGACATCAGCCTGCACATCAAAATAATTTGTTCTTGTTGGCCAACTACAATTTCTACGTTCCCAAGAATCTATCCAGCAAAGTATGCGTACGTTCTCATTGGAATGCACAGCTGTGCCAGTACTGCTGAATGATGGCTGTTGACATATCGAGGGTTGATCGCAAGACTATTGCAAGTCAGATGGTTGTTTTTCCCAATACTTAATCTCTTCACCATGAAGGCATTATGAAGATTACAACATTTCTTTCTGTAAACAATGAAAATTTAGGTGCCATTGCTCGTATGAGCAATGGCACCTTTTGCATTGTTTACAAAGGGGTCCAAGTTGCCCCTAAACAAGGGTTTCAAAAATATGTTTGAGTTACCATAGTCTTGCGCTCAACCCTCGATATGCAATAAGTAACATTTTTGCTGGATCCCATATGAAGAAACTGAGTGACTTCAACAGTAACCGCACTTGACATTGTGATGGGACCCGTGTTATGAGAAAAACAATCTTATTATCATGTCTGTCTCATTATCATGTTGGGATCAAGTTAAGTTAAAAGTCATAGCTCTAGATAGCTAAAACACTGAAATGACTGCTTGTTTATCCCATTGGCCATTATCATTGAAAATAACTTGCTCATGGAAACTTCTATTTGACATGACATGTCCCAGGTAATCCGGAAATCCAGTTTACTCAATACACAGAGCTTGTCAATCTTGCCTGATGCTACATTATTAAAGGTGACCAGATAGTGGAAAAAGGTACCATATTTCACTGAAAATAAATGGTCATTATGGAGGTAATAGTAGCCGTTTTGTAGGAAATAGCAATTGTTGACTTGAAAAAGGTTACTGGCAGTCAGAGGTTATTTTATGTAGGAAATCAAATGGGGAGAATTGAAAATGACGGTTGCTAAGAGATGACCATTGGTGGAAAGTGACCATAAGGGGAGGTTTGGCTATATATATATATGACACATCTTTTATAGAAGGTTGATTATGTTTATTTTCTTTATTAAGGTGGCTAGATTGCTTACATGTACATTTTTTGCAGATGGTCATCCTATAATGGCTACAGGAAGTGCAACTGGACACATTGGATTATGGGATCTTGAGGACAGGAAGTTGAGCAGTCAGATGAGAGAAGCTCATACAACAGCAGTGACAGGAATGAAATGTCTCCCTAATGAACCACTGATGGTCACTTCAGCAGCTGACAATACATTGAAAGTAAGCAGGCTCCAGTTTAGTAGCTGAGATGTTGAGATGCCAGTATTAGGGGGCATATGCAGCTTTGCAAACTGCATTGCATATTTGCAAATTACATTTTTTTGTGTGTTATGTGCTCCGAAGGCAACTTTTTAGATTTTTATTCAAATGCATATTTACTTGCAAAATATATTCTGAAGCATTTTGAATCCAAACTTAGTTGTTTTTATGTGTAATTTTTTACCAAATTATGCATAAATGAGCCAAATTGGGAATAAGAAAAGGCCTCTGGATGGCCTGAAGTTTTTAGAAGGGGCCTTATGTAGGCCTATCAGCTTATAACATAAATCTTAGAGCTAAATACAGTCAACTCTCGTTATCTCGACTTCGCTTATCTCGAATAACCGCTCTCGAAGTGAAAATCTGGTCCCTGTTTTAACATGGAAATCTAACAATAAGTAACAAAATATTAAGCAATCTCCTCTTTTCCACAATATTTTCAATGTATCTATAACTTCAGGTGTCAAATTACATATTCATTTGCGAAATGTGGTTATTCGATTTAGTTTTTCCTTAATTCTGCAAATCTAATTTGTCAAGATAGGGATATCTGGAAGTATTTCAGAGAGTCCCTTGGACTTCAAGATATTGAGAGTCGACTGTATTAGAAAAAAACATACTTTGGGGTACTTATTAGAAGTGTTTTAGTGAGACACTTCTAATGAGTACCACAGCATGCTTTTGTGGACAAGTAAGAAAAACATTTATCTTGATACCCCTTATCTCAAGCTTAGAACAGTTTGTATGTTTATTTCAGATGTGGATATTTGATTTGCCTGATGGTGGTGGTCGATTGCTAAGAGAGAGATCAGGTCATTCTGCCCCTCCAAACAAATTAAGACATTATGGGACTAATGGTCAGAATATACTTTCTGCAGGTAAGACCACAAGGTAGTTGGCATAGAATTTCATGACTTTAAATACTACTTAAAGCTGAGATAGCATTACATGAATTTAAAGACTGCCATACTAACCCTAAATATTGAGACAAACAGGCCTGAGCAAACAGTGTAGACCAAAATCAGATACCACAGAATGTGGCATCTGATCAGGGTCAACACTGTTTGCCACTCATCCATCACTATTTTAAACACATCAACAGTTAGTAAAATAGACTTTTTTCAAATTTTAGGACAAGTATGGTAAGGAGTTAAGGTGTCCCAATACTAAGGTTAATATGATAGGTAGAATTACCCCAATTTGAATAGCAAAGCAAGAAACATAGCAACAAGAGTTGTCAGAAGACAATGCAGCTCGCCGGAAAGGGCTGATCTGATAAGAAAACAATCTTTAAATATTAAAGATTAAACACAGAATTTAAACATGGCTGTAAATGACAGAGTATAACCTGACTTTGATGTTGGAATAATGTCAAACTGAGGGATGGGGTATATGCCATTGAAACATCTTCCCTCAGGTTGGTGTGGACAGAATATGAAAGCTATATCTTACATGCTGAATCCCTTAGGTTGGTGTGGACAAAATATGAAAGCTATATCTTACATACTTCAGCAGTCATGTACACTTTTCAAATTTTAAACACAGCTGTAAATGACAAAGTATTACCTGACCTTGACCTTGGAAGAAGGTCAGACTGAGGATGTGGGTGTGTACTATTGAAAGGTCTTACCCTAAAGTAGGTGTGGGCCAAATATTAAAGCGGCATCTTGAATACTCCAGCAGTTACGAACACTTTTCAAAACTTAAACACCGTACTCAAACATGGGTTTACATGACAAAGTATGTCCTGACCTTGACCTAGGCAGAAGGTCAAACTGAGGAAAGGGTGTGTGCTATTGAAAGGTCTTACCCTAAAGTTGGTGTTGGCCAAATATTAAAGCGGTATCTTGAATACTTCAGCAGTTACAAATGCTTTTCAAAACTTAAACACAGAACTTGAACATGGGTTCAAATGACAAAGTATGACCTGACCTTGACCTAGGCAGAAGATCAAACTGAGGAAGGGGTGTGTGCTATTGAAAAGTCTAACCCTAAGGCTGGTGTTGGCCAACTATTAAAGCTCTATATTGAATACTTCAGCAGTTATGACAAAGTAAGAACTGACCTTGACCTACATAAAGAGTCTAACTTGGGGATGATGGTGTATGCTGTTGAAAGGTCTTACCCTAAGGTAGGTGTAGGCCAAATATGAAAGCAGTACCTTAAACAGTTAAGAAACTATGCACACCTTTGAAAAACATTGTGTGGATGTGGACTTGGATGCCGACACGGATGCTGACAGACGCCAATGCCAACTACTGGGTGACAACATAAGCTCTCCTGGGACTTAGTCCCGGTGAGCTAATAAATGACCATAAAAGTAGTATCCATGAGAAAGTATTTGTTACTTTTGCAAAAGAAATGTATATTGTGAGTACACATTAGAAATCTCTTGCATGAATGTTAACTCTTAAATATTCAGTGATTCTGAGGTGGATAGTGAAGATAAAATACTGACCAAATGCATGGATAGATCTGGGCATCACTTTCAGCACATGTGCCAAAGACCCCTTTTCCCACAAGGTAAGGCATATATGTCAATTTAGGGTCTATTATATACATATATAGTTTTGATAAGTGTTTCAGGCAAGTGTTTTCTGCACTAAAATACATGTATGTGTTTTCTGGTTGGAGTATTGGCAAGGTATTTCCAGTGAGTACCTACAACATATTTTAGTGGAGAAGAAAGATTTCTTTTGTGGAGATTGATCATGAAATATTTTCTATGGTCATTCACTCCCTTTTGCTGATTCAAGAAGTTGTCAGTTTCTGACGAAAAATGTGCATAAGTACTGGTTGACAGCTTAGAGGACTAAGCCTGCCCAGGAAAAAGTGTGGTTAGGTAAACTGACCATGCTCTTTATGACCCTAATGGTTAAAACATCAACACAAACAAACAAAGAAGAAAGACAAAAATTTATATTGATTCCCCTCTTATCTAGAGTTATGTTTATAGATATATTACATATCTGAAGCTACTTTTAGTAATTTCTGCGGGAAATATAATTTGTAATTCCCAGGCAGAAATATTTCCTTTAGAACATTATCACGCCACGGGACAAGTGTAGATGATGTAACGTCATAAATATTAACGTCATTTGAAAGAGCGTAAAACAGAATCCGAATGAAAAAAAAAACAAAACATTTTTATCATATGTAATATATAAGTTAATACACACTGAGTTTAAAATATAGGAAATATATGCCTCGAGACTTGCAGATCTTAGTAATAAACTCGTGCTATGCACTTGTTTCTTTATCGGATTTGCAAATCTCTTAGGAAATATTTCCTGTATTTAAAACTCAGGGTGCATTAACCTCTATGTATTGAGTATAGAGGAACACATTGGTTACATTGTGCAGTTTAAAAACAGAAGTGCTGTAACTCCTGTTGAGAGAGCTTGTAGCCAGGCCCCGAGGTTATAAAATGTTTTTCATGCTCAACTTAGCTTAGCATGAAATTTGTCCTGCTAATAAATCTCAGATTACTAACAGTTGCAACAGTCAACAGTCTGGATTAAGTAATCTGATTGGCTGACAAGTAGAAATGGGTGTGGCATCTTAATTTATTCAGCATGACAAGGGTTAATTGGTTTCATTGCAGGACAGGACAGCACACTGAGATCATTTTCTACTGTCCATGACAAACATAACAAGAGTCTAGGCAGAGCCTCCTACAACAAGGCAGCAACAAAAAAGAACACATTAAAACATGACCAACATAAAATGCCATATATTGTTGACTTTGTAGCAGGTAAGCTGTTTTTTTTTTTTTTTTTTTGTTTTTTTTTTTCTGGTAATGCACAATAATGGTGATTCAAGTAAATGCATGTACCTGTAAGATTTTGCAGCCATTTTGCAAAGGGAGACAACTTTGGCAGACTGTAAGTTGCCTCCTTAATATTTGAAACCTTAAAAAAATGGGACTTCTCTAAAAGAATTTGTTCCCTGTGGGAGCAAATTCTTTCCTTTTAGAGGCAAATATTTCTATGTCACAGTCATACTCATTTGTGGTGTATTCAATCTCTTAAATTAAATATTTGTACCAGGGCAAGCAAAGTATAACATATGCATTGCATGTGCAAACATCGACTCATATGATGCTATAGCATCAGATAGGAGGGAATGTCAAGGAAATGTTTTTCTTATTTCTCCATAAAAGAAAAACATATGTTGTGGGTACTCATTAGAAGCATCCTGCCAAGGTGCTTCTAATGAGTTCTCACAACATATGATTTTGGTAGAGTAGACACAACATATATAAAACTATCAATACTTTTTGGTTGAAAAAAAAAAAAGAAAAAAAAAGAACTGTATTATCTGAAGCTATGTCAGATGCACATAACTGGAAAAAGGCACTGACACCATATGCTTACAGCAAAACCAAGATCAGCCTGTGCATGTGAGCTGTCTGATTAGGGCCATCTCTGTTCATTGGTATATTGTCCAGTGATTCTGTAAGCACGCAGCAGAGGCTTTGGCTACACTGCACAAACATGCAGACTGACCTTAGCCTTAACCCATTGTAGTCGGGAGACCTGTAAAAGGGTAATTGGCAGACAGTGCAGACCCAGATCAGACGCCGCAGAACGCGGTGTCTGATCAGGGTCTCCACTGTTTGCAAATCATTCAGCCATTTTTCTCTAGGAATATGTAAATCTCATAGCCGGACGTACCTAAAATTGAAATTGGACTCTTCCAATATATAATGTGGGAGAGTCTTTTCAGTACACAATGGGTTAATGAAGGCTAAGGTCAGTCTGCATGTTTGTGCAGTGTAACCAGACTACAGTCAATGGTCTGATCAGGGCCTCCATTCCCCACATATTGCATAAAGGCCCTTTTCTTTCATGACACATCATATCAGCCTGGATGTCTTGCCATCTTGTTGGTGAGTGTATCGTTCTGTACTATGAAATAGATCATATAAGATCCAGCGATTATATAACAGTGATATATAATTAGGGTAAATGCTTTTGAGCTGAAATTCAATATATGTAGTTTTCTAGAACCAAGTCGGCAGAGTGACTGGGACAACATAATAGCCTGCCATCGAGGCATTGCCATGGTAACCACGTGGAGTTATCAGAGGTCCACAATGGGAGAACATAAGCTTGAGCATGAGAGATTTGCAGTAAATGCAGCTACATTGAAACATACAGTAGCTCAGGTAAGCATTAATTTTGTTCTTGTGTAAACAACTATGAGAGATTACATTAAAGGATACATGAGGAGTGTTCAAAAAGAAAGGAGACAAGTTTAATATCTTTTTTAATTTTTATTACTTATTGAATGTACATGTATTTAGTTGCACAGGTTTGTAAGCTTTTGTTTTTATATAAATAATAATGAGAAATTTCATTAAACCTTAAATCACTAGTCTTAACTACAAAAAAATGATGCTTTGAATTTTTTTTTTATTCTTTTTTTTCAGAGAAAATAAGACTAGATGTTTCATGTGAATTGTCTTATTTTCTCTGAAGAATAACAAATTCAATTTTAAGATGTCATCTGCTACAAATTTGCTTAGTAGTTAAAGGGTTTAAGAATCTATGGGGTGTTCAAAAAGAAAACAGACATTTAATAAATTTTGTGATTCTGAGACCAAATTGAATGAAAATTGGCACGTAAATGAATTTCTCTATATTCTATGACTGTGGAACAAATGTGCAACTCTGGTTTATACCTTCGTAGACATCACTATGGCAACATCATTTCTCATGAAGTGGGGCAACATTGCAGCTTTCAGCAAAGAAAAGGACAGAGTGGCACTTTAATTTGCATTTAGTGAATGAATATTAAGTGGCATACAAAGTGGCATACAAAGTATTCCAGTGAATATAGTCACACTTAAACCACATTAAAGGGTATTGGATACGCTGTCAGGAGAAGCAACTCTGTCAGAATTGTTTCTTTTTCCTTTTGGAAAGGAATCTATTGTAAAAGGATAGAATTTACTCCCCTTGGACATATGCACAGGTTGCTCTGCACCTTCACATTAGGTTGAGATCATAAATACAGTAGTATGACCTTGAAAGACCTACAGGCAAGGACGCTCTGAGACATACATCAACAACTTTAACGCTTATAGAAATACAAGCAAAGCAAAGGAACTTCTGGCAATCTGGGCCCAGTTGTTCAAAGCATTGTTAGCTTAACAAGCTAGTTGTCAAAATGTTAACTGTTCTAGTAAGTACAATATCTAATTCACAGGTATTTTTGCTGAAAAAATGTGAGTAGCTTTTGCAAATGCAAAAGCTACTCACATTTTTCAGCAAAAATATAAGCGTATATGCCATATTTAATGATCAAAGTTTTAACGATACATTAACTAACAACATTGTTAGTTTTGAACAACTGGGCCCTGAAGTTTGTGGAATATGGTAGATGATGACCCATTGCATTCTGTTCTATTCTGTAATTGCAGTGTGTTGATATTACATCATGTGGTAACTTTGGCGTAATAGGATACAGCTCCGGACACGTTGACTTGTATAATCTTCAGTCAGGGATTCACAGAGGATCATATGGGGACCCAGGTATGATTGAAAAATACAAGCTGAAACACTTACATAAATAGTAAAGGATCATATCATATCATACACAATTATGAATTTATTCACCTGTCTTAAATATTTTGGCCTATGGCCTCCTTCAGTAAAAACGAAATACACTGTTATTTTCATTTTAAGAAACCATGTCAGTTTGTAACACTTATTTACATTTTAAACTTTTAATCAGTTTGTTACAGAAGTAAACAATGAACACGCAGATAATGATAAATGAAAATGGGTTTGAGATGTTACAGGTGTTACACACCAGACACAATAAATAACCTGCAATTTGAGGAAATGACCAACAAAGACTACATGCCGGCCTCGGTAGCTCAGTTTGATGCATGTCCGACTGGTGATCAGGAGGTTACGTGTTCGACCTCCACCGGGTCGGCAACATTCTTTCCTGGAGATTGTTCATGAAATATTTTCTCTGTTCATTCTCTCCCTTCCACTGATTCAAGAAGGGCAGTTGTCAGCTTCTGGCAAAAGAATGTGCACAATATTTGTTAACCACTTAGAGGACTAAGCCTGCCCAAGAAAAGTGTGGTCAGGTAAACTGACCACGCTTGACATGACCCAGTGGGTTGGCTTGGCCATAAAACCTCAACACAAACAAACAAGACCAAGACCACACCATGCATGCCATGCTCTGGGCTTCTGATCTGGTCTACACCATTTTCTCAAGCCTATCTGTCCCAATACTTAATATCATCATAATTTTAGTTAGTTTTGCACCACTGGAATCCCATTAACTAGGACAAGTTTTCTCAAAACACACCTCAGTTAATGAGTAATGCTCTGTTTTACAGCTCACAGTGGTCATGTGCAGGGTGTGGCAGTGGATGGTTTAAATCAGGTCACAATTACAGCTGGGCGAGATGGTGAAATTAAATTTTGGCATTTCAAACGGAAACACCTGCTGGACAGTGTGAAGCTGAATTCATATGTAGACAAAATTCTCTTGCATAGAGAAAGGTAAGTTTGTCACAGAGCTTGTGGAACTGCTTTAAGGGGAATTGATACACTTTCATGGGAGGCAACTCTCTCAAAACTGATCTTTATCTCCCTTCTGAAAAGGGGAGGTTAACTCTTTCAAAAATGTTTTGTCTTTCTTCTGAAAATGGATCTGCTCTAAAAGGAAAGAATTTTCTCCCCTTGGAAGCAAGGAAAGAATTTGCTCCCTTTGGAAGCAATTTTTTTCCTTTTAGAGTGGACACCTTTCAGAATGGACTTAGGTTGCAGGAAAGCAAACAGAAAGTCACAAAAGTTATCTCCCTTGTACAAAATGGTTGAAAACTTACCAGGTGTACCTAGTACTCAACAAATAGCAGACATTGTCTCATATTAAGCTGCTCATTTTAAAGCTTAAGATAAGGTGATAATTAGGATAATTATTTTGTTATTTTTAAACTAAATATATGGACACAGTCACCTCTGAAAAGTATGTACAGTATTAGAGCCACATCATAACAAACTCTTTTGTCAGGCAACTGCAAATGCTCATACCAGACTGAGTACATGTCGAGGGTTGAGCGCAAGACTGTTGTAACTCAAACATATTTTTGAAACCCTTGTTTAGGGGCAACTTGGACCCCTTTGTAAACAATGCAAATTTAGGTGCCATTGCTCATACGAGCAATAGCACCTAAATTTGCATTGTTTACAGAAAGAAATGTTGTAATCTCCATAATGCCTTCATGGTGAGGAGATTAGGTTTGGGGAAAACCAACCATCTGACTTACGCCAGTCTTGCGCTCAACCCTCGATGTACAGTCTGGTCAGAGCTTGCAGAGTTTGTCTAAACAGTTGTTGGATTTTGTAGACTGAAAAGTGAACTCTGCTTGCCTTGATTAGAATGCATGTGTGTTTAGTTTGGGCCGTGATTGGACTATTTGCATAGTCTGGTCTTGGTATGTATGGTTTATAAATAGCCCAGGCTCATTTGGACCATGGCTAGTGTGTTGTGACTTTCTGTATATTCTAAAAGCCTTGATGGATTGCGATGAATCTGTTAGTATTCCTGAGTTGACCTGCAAAACTCAAAACATGACCATAACTGCACAGTATGAAGTTTCTGTATCTTCTATAATGGTACAGTTGTTCACCACATCATCATAACGCTCCAATTTGCGTCAAGGTACAAGTCAAACTATAAAGTCAAATATGTGTAGCCTATATATTGGGTCTGCTCCATATTGTCTAAAGCTCTTGATATGTTGTCATTAAATTTTGGTAAATTGTTTATATTAACCCTTCTCATGCTAAACATGTCATGCCCTGTGTTAGCAAACAGTGTACATCATGATCAGTTGGCTTCTGAAGAAGCCAACTGATCTGGATCTGCACTGTTTGTCATTTAATATGCGAATTTCTAACAAGAGCCCAGATCAAGTAGTCTGATTGGCTGGAAATTAGGTGTGGCATTTTAATTTATTCAGCATGACAAGGGTTAATGAGCCAATGTGCAGAATCTGCAATCGAACCATGTTGGCCTATTATTGGTAAATTCATCTCGCTGCAGCACTGAATGAGTTCCTGCTCGGTGGGAGACGTACAATTTTGTATGTATTTAGGACTTCCAACACAAAGCTCCATATAAGAAGTGGTTTCTACATAATGTGTTCTTATTTCTCCAAGAAAACATATGTTATGAGCACTCATTATTTTTCATATTTCTCCATGAAAACATATGTTATAGGTACTCATTAGAAGAATCTCATTTTCCATATTTCTCCATGAAAACGTACGTTGTGGGTACTCATTAGAAGGACCTCACTTCTATGAGGCCCTACAACATATGTTTTCATTAAATAAAAAACATATTAATACTCTTTGGTTGAAAAAAGTGCCTTATCTTGATCTGTGTAACTTTATCATTTTGAACTTATTTCAGTTCCATGTTAGCAATAGCACGAAGTGATTTCCAGATCAATATAGTTGATATTGATACCAGAAGAGTTGTTAGAAAATACTCAGGGCATCATAATAGAATAACAGACATGGTAGGTGGTTATTTATAATATAATATATAGTTACAGGTAAAGCAGGGCTGGTGTTGGGTTCCATAGGGCAATCGGTAGCATGTGTTTTTATGGAGAACTAAAAAAAATATCTACCTATTTTATCTAGAGCTAGGAATTGTAGCAATGGCCCTATCAGTCATCAAAGGGGCCCTCTTATAGGAATCATTTTATCAAGCAATGTTTTACTTACCTTTTGTTACCCTGGAAAGACTATCTTGAAATATAGAATGTCCACTGTCTGAAGAATTGTAGGACAAGTTTAAATCTTTCATCCCTGCTGACCAAATCATATAACTTTGCAAACATCAGGATATACACTGTTTGCCAACCTGTGTTTTTAGTTTTGACCAACACCTGTGTTTGTGACAATGGATGCATCCAAATACAACGAGGGAATATTACACTGAAGCAACTCAGGGATAAAGAGTTAATTTAGCAATTCTGTCATGTATTTTGCTTAACTTATGGCCTCTTTCATGTTTGTGAAATTGTCCCTTCTGGGTGAATTTTTACCAATAATAATGAAATATTGTTTTGGAGCTTAAAACACTTACCTATTATTTCATGAGAAAATTTAAGCAGTTGTTATGAAAAAAGATGTGATGTGTATATTTCAGACATACAGCTCAGATTCAAGATGGTTAATAACAGCATCAATGGACTGTTCTGTAAGAGTATGGGATATGCCAACAGGAAGGTATCTTTATACCTTTTATTATATACCTATCAATTAATCACGCATAGCTCTCGATAAGAAGGTATATCAGGTAAATATTTTGCTTGTATCTCCATGGAAACATATGTTGTGGGTACTCATTAGAAGTGCCTGGGCAAAGCACTTCTAATGAAT
Source organism: Anodontia alba (assembly GCA_964016985.1). Taxonomy (NCBI): domain Eukaryota; kingdom Metazoa; phylum Mollusca; class Bivalvia; order Lucinida; family Lucinidae; genus Anodontia; species Anodontia alba. The sequence goes on along the minus strand of OZ024825.1, from coordinate 96,804,559 downwards.
ACCCCCAACATATGTTTCCATGGAGATACAAGCAAACTATCAATACTCTTTGGTTGAAAAAAGCCCCTTATTAAGAGCTATGAATGATACTGCTTTAAAACTGGTCACTTTCTTAAAGTATTATCTGAAAAGCCAGATCATTTTAGTAGACTTCTTCAGGTCCATAGCACACCTGCTCTAAAGACTCTGGTTTACTTGACATCATGAAGCTGAATCTACATGCATGTAATATTCCTGCATCTTTATTATAAATTGTATGCTCTAGGCAGCCATTAAGGTACCATTCAGAACTGTAGCAGACAATTTTTTTTTTCTTTTTTTTTTTTTCTGCAAGAAAATAATGTTTTTACATTTTGTGTGAAATTTCAAGCCTTATTTTCTTGGCATTTCATGTGAAACAGCAGATTATTTAGATGATTCACATGAAATGTCAAGCCTTATTTTGGAAATAAAAAAATACAAGAATGTCATCTGTTAATGTGAATGGATCTTAAAGGGTTCATTTTATAAACACTTCATTACAACAGTAACTTGATCTGATGCTTAATATCACATCTAATGGATGCTCCCAGATCTCCAGATCACAAAGTTTCACTTACCCATGTATTTGAAATAAGTTCAAATAAATATGTGTGTTTAGGGTAATGTTAGAAAAAAAAATGGTATTGTAGGTAAGGATTCTTTTTTATTTTTTTACATATTTTATGCAGAATTATACCATGATTACCAAAATACATTTGGACTTCGCACATCACATAAAATTTTACCAATTCTGTTTGGCTATCCTTAGCTGTGCCTAAAAGTACTGATAGAATGGCAAACAGTGTAGACCCTGATCAAACTGCTTCTGTAGGAGCAGTTTGATCTGGGTCTACAATGTTTGCTCAGACCTACTTGTCCGAATATTTAGCAAAAATATTTTATCCCGTGAGAAATTTACTAGGTTTTACCAGGAAAATTAGGTAGGGTAGGGTTACCCTGAACACACATTTTTTTTTATTTGGCTTTAGAAACATTCTTAATAATATAAACATCCTGTCCTTATAGTACAAATTTTGTTTGTAGGTTGATTGACTGTTTCCTGGTGGACAATCCAATAACGTCATTGACAATGTCACCGACATCAGACTTCCTTGCAACTTGTCATCTTGATGATGTTGGGGTGTACTTATGGTCCAATATGACTCTCTTCACTTATGTTCCTCTCAGACCTTTGCCAAGTAACTTTGTACCACAGCTTGTGGACCTACCAACAACAAAGAAAGCTTTTGGTAACTATGAAAATATCTTCCATCAAATGCTTGATTTCTTATTTATGTAAATTATTAAATGGAATTTCAGCCAGCTTATGAGGAAAAGATACACCTTTGAAAAGTAATTTTGTCATAAAAAAACACTTACCCCCATTCTCATTATGGGCTGCTTTTAAAGGAAAGAATTTTCTCCCTCTGGGAGTACAAATATTTACCCTGTTCTCACTGGGGACTACTTTTAAAGGAAAGAAATTGCTCTCTTTCAGTGACAAATAGTCTGCACTGTTTGCTCAAGATTGGCTGTCAGAATACTTAGGGTAGATATGGTAACAATTTTAATCCATATGGAGTAGGATTAAGTTTTATTTTTTAACATTTATCTTACTAGGGTAGATTGAAATTATTCCTCAAAGCATTTTCCTTTAAGGGGAATTGATACACTTTCAGGGGAGACAACTTTTGTCCAAATTGCCCAGCCTCCCTTCTGAAATGGGGTCTACTCTAAAAGGAAAGAATTTGCTCCCCAAGGGAGCAAATTCTTTCCTTTTAGAGTAGACCCCTTTTCAGAAGGGGCTTGGTGGCCTGGGATGCAAACAGGAAGTCACAAAAGTTGTTTTCCTTATTGTGAAAATGGCAGAAATCTACAAGATGTAACCAGGCCAATTAAATTTTTTTTTTTTTTTTTTTTTTTTTAGAATTTACCAGGTGAAAAATGAATATACTTGTATATGCATACATGAAAATACTAATACATTTCAAAACAAAAGCATGAATCAACAAAGTAATACTTTTAACATTTATTCATTTCCAAGATTATTATTTCCATCTTAACTTTTCCACTTATGTCAGTATCAAGCCATTCTCTGCTGCTTCACAAAAAAGGTTTGAGATCATTGTTTCGTTGTAGTTTCAAAGGAAGAGATAAAAGAGGAAGAGGAATTTGTGAACTCGGAATTTAAGTCAGTGGAACAAATTTCAGATGAACTTATCACACTCTCACTTCTGCCAAATTCTAGATGGCAAAATCTGCTCAACTTAGATGTCATAAAGGTTTGTGTTGGCCTATCATAGCTTGAGATAAATAAAGTTTATTTGGTTGTTTTGATCGATTATGGAGAAATAATTCACTAGTGTTCTAAAGCTTGTGCATAAAAAACAAGTGCACGAAGCGTAACAGTTTTTACAAGCAAACCTTAAAACATGTGTGAATTACTTTTTCATAATCGATCAAAACAACAAAATAAACTGTTTATTACATTTTCATTCATGTTTTACCTTTGAATTTTTTACATTCATCTGTTATGATTTCCTACCAAAATAGCTCAGTGAATGAATTTCAGGAGGTGTGGTTTAGTTTAAGTTAGTCGCCATCTTGTTTTCACTTTAATGCAAAAATCATCCTGTCTTGAAATACAGATGCAAAAATGTCATGAAAGTAGAACTGGATTATCAAGAAAATTATACTTTATATTTGTGTTGCAGGTCTTTCCTCAAAAACGCCAACTGGACATAATAATTGCAGTCTGATTTCCATGATTTTATTCAATTTTCCACAAAACGTCAGCTATTGTTATTGTTGTTATCAACAACGTCAGCAACGTCGCCTAACAATTTTGATGTCAAAACTTTCAAAATGAAATAATTCACTCAGTGAATTAGAGATTATAATTCACTGACAAATCTCAGTAAATCACTGCTGAAAATGTAATATAGATTATAATTCACTGACAAATCCCAGTAAATCACTGCTGAAAATGTAATATAGATTATAATTCACTGACAAATCTCAGTAAATCACTGCTGAAAATGTAATAAATACGCATAATTACAGTAAATCACTGCTGAAAATGTAATAAATACACATAATTATTGCAGTAACATGACCTGATGCTTGAGTGGATGTTCCAAGATCACAGGGTCACACTATCACATGATACACTTGCGTTGAATGTGATTCAGTCATATGCTAACATCCACAAGATGTGATACAGAGTAGAGCATCAAATCATGTTACTGTATTTATTATATACTTTGAAAATTAGTCTTTAGTGCCATTCACAACAGCAGGAGATTGATATTTCTGAGAAAATATGGCTTGACATTGCATGTGAATTGTCTGCATAGCAGACAATTCTAATGAAATGTCAAGCCTTATTTTCTCAGAAAAAAAAAAATATATATATATATATATATATATATATAATGTGGTCAACACTTGAATGGTGCTTTAATGGCAGCTAGGAGCAGTTGAAGACTTGGGAAATTCACAAGCGTGTTGATTTGACGTCACCATGTCAGTAAACAAGCCCCATTTGAGAGGATATGATATGATTCTGAAAAAACAAAAACAACAACTGAGACTTAGCTGACCCAGGTTTTTGGATGAAAAGCTCATTTTAGGCTTAATTGTTACATAGCTCTTGATAAGATGCTTTTTTCAATCCAAACGTATTGATATTTTTCTCTATTTCTTCACAAGAACATATGTTGTGGCTACTCATTAGAAGTGCCTCACTGAGGCACTTCTAATGAGTACCCACAACATACGTTTTCATGGAGAAATAAGAAAAATATTTACCTGATACTCACTCTTATCCAGACCTATGTTGTTAGAAAGCAGTATCACTAGTAAGTGTACAAAAGGTGGGTATCTAGATAAATAGGATTTCTCCTTGAAAACCTGTATTGTGGATGTCCATTTGCATTTCCTCAGTTTAGCAATTTCAACGAATACAGCAACATATGTTTTTATGAGAGAATAAGAAAATGTTAGAAGTTTTTGTTTGAGAAAATAAAAACAACAAACAAACATACTGATATCTTCTTTGAGTTGAGATTTATGATTGCATGTTAATTATAATGTTATAGCTCCATTTTTTTGCCCATTTGAAAACAAATGGTGGTTGAAAGTTTGTCCATTCAAAACTTGTCTATGTTTGCTTCTTTTAGTTTCACATTTTGTTTCACATTAACCTCACACCTCCAGATCTAATTAACCTCACACCTACATCGTTTTCTTTTTCTAAAATATTTCCCAAAGTTTGTTTTATAAAAAAAATGTTTTTTTTGTCTGTAAAAATTCTCCATAAATGTTTTCAGTAAAAATCTGAATTTTTACGAGGTTTTTTGATTTTTTTATTTCTGATAATTTTTTTTATTATCTTATAATCTTAGCACTATAGTTTACTTATTGCAGAGTGTACAAAGCTATGAGGCTATACAAAAATATTAGAATTGGCCATACTTAGCTTGCTTGCAAAACTGAAACTGAAAAAAAAAAGGTGATTTCAAGCAAAAAATGAATTAGGCACAATGTACAATATCTTTTTATACACAGCCACACGGTAATGGCGGGATATTATAGTTTCACATTGGACATCCGTGTTTCCATCTGTCTCTCCATCCGCCCATCTGTTGTACGTACCTCTGTCTGTCAGTCAGTATTTTGTTTCTGGATGATATCTTGAGTAAATGTCAATAGATTTTCTCCAAACTTGGCATGTCCATTGATATTGTGGAGATCTGGTTTGGGATTGCTAATGGACAAATTTCATCAATTTTTGACAGAGTTATCTGCCTGCCCAATCTGTTTTTTTTCATTTCCAGACGATTTGAGCAAATGTCAACAGATTTCCTCCAGACTTGGTATGTGCATTGATATTGTGGAGATCAGGTTTGGGTTTGCTAATGGGCAAATTTTGTCAATTTTTGACAGTTATCTGCCAGCCACATGGCAATACTTTTCCATGTGATAACTTGAGCAAATGTCTACAAAATTTCACCAAACTTGGTATATGCATTAATGTTGTAGAGATGGGTTTTGGATTGCTAATGGGCAAATTTTGTCAATTTTTGACATAGTTATCTTCCAGCTGCATGATACTGGTGGGGTATTATGGTTTCACATTTTTTATTTCATTTTTAACAGAAAAAAATAAATCCTCTTTTAATGTTCTCAGTTCGTATAATGATTATATTTTCTTACTTTACAGCAAAGAAACAAGCCTAAGGAGCCCCCAAAAGCCCCCAAAGCAGCTCCATTCTTTCTACCAACAATTGCAGGTTTGGAACCAAAGTTTGTTGTTGAAGAGAATAAGGAGGGAGAGAATAAGGTAATTGAGACCTGATGAGGCTAACTCTTTGACATTTCATTTGAATTGTCTCTTTGGAGACAGTTTGCATGAAATGTTAAGTCCTTTTTTCAAGTTGAAATGTCATCCTGTTTTGTATTTTTTTGTTGTTTTTTTTTTGAAAAATAAGAAACATATCTCAAAATGTTGTCTGCTGAAATTTTTATCCAGCATATGAGGTGTTAAAAGTTTAGTCACGACAGCAGCAGATGACATTCTAAAACATTTTTTTCTAAGAAAATAATGCTTGGAATTTCATATGAGTTGCCTGCTTGACAGGCAATTAACATGAAATGTCAAGCCATTTTCTGAGACTAAAAGAAACAAAAAAAAAGTATTTTAGAATGTCATATGCCACAATTTTGAATGACACTTTAAGGGCAGAATATATTGCTCATAACAAGCCATCCCTATAGCAACTGAATTGTTTGTCATTTTGATTTTTTTTCGCGCACACCATTTTCAAAAATATGGATTTGGCCAAATTTATAAGCAGTCCATTTTGGATCTGTAAGAGTAAAAGAGAGGAATAGCTTTGTAAATACAATATTTCCCAGCATAGGTAAGGGTGTGGTATTCTGGAATATTATTCTTTAAGAAAACCTTTGATTTCTTGCCTAGACGTAGTAAGAGAATCATGCATGTTTCTTTCCAAATAGAATCCAGAAGCCATTCTGTTGTGTCATCTGCATAGTATGACAGACACTCGATACCTTTGTCTATCTGCATTGTCGATGTCATCATCTACATTGCTTCTGATAAGTTGGGGTAATTAAAATAATATTTTTCTTATTTCTCCACAAAAATATATGTTGAAGGTACTCATTAGAAGCGCCAAGGCGCTTCTAATGAGTACCTGCAACATATGTTTTTGTACAGAAATAAGAAAAATATGAAATGCTTTATGGTTGACAAAGAAATGCTTTGTCTGGAGCTGTGATCTACGTCACATTTGTCCATGGTATATTTTGAATAAGATTGTACCTACACTCTTCATACTTGATAGATTGACCTTGATGAGGGGACAACTGCTGTGGATTTTTAGTTTTAACATATAGATTCTGACATGAGTTATGGTCCCTAGTAAATATGAAGAATTTGTTTCAATGCAGTAACTTGACTTGAGAATATGAGTGGCATATTGGCTACTAAATACAGGTTTGAGTTTGAAAACCAATTCTTTTTGGTCAATTCTGATGCAAAAATTGGTTTCCATACAAAATTTTTTAACTCTTCTGGATGGAGCTATTTCCATGAGACGGTATTTCTGGTGTCTGTCTGTCCTTCATCCATAAACAATTTGTTATCCCACTCCTCTGAAACCACTAGAGGGATTTTCTTGAAATTTGCAAGTTTGTTTAGACACAACTAGACCTTAAAGGCAACCTCAAGGTCTAGTGTCAAAACAAAACTGGAAGGCATTTTTTTCTTCCTTTGTAAAAACCAGTTACTTCCATCCCATAAAATGATAAATTTAGATGATTAATGTCTTGTTTTTACTGTTCATTTTTTGAGGGTATGAATATTGGTGTTGCATGTCAGACTTATCTCTATGTCCTTCAGAAGGCCAGTTTTCTAGAGGGCAGCCTACTCCCATTATCAACATTAGGGAAACTCCTGGAGCAAACAGATAAACAAAATAATTGTGAGTATTTTGTAGATGATATCATAATAGACACAGAAATCCCTTCATTTTTAACCCTTAAAACACTAATCACAACTACAGCAGAAGACACTTTGAAATATAATATCCCCACAACTAAGGGGAAGAGGACATACTGTTTTTGGTGCAGATCCCATTGGCTTCAGCATTGGAGTCAGTGTTGGCATTGGCATCAGCGTCACACTTTCTTGTCTGCAGAATATCTTGTGAACCAGTGGTTGGACTCTCACAAATTTTCACAGGTATATAATGGGAACTTAACAAAGAGCTGATTAGATTTTGGTGACCTTGACCTAATTTTCAAGGTGACAGCCATAAAAAAAACTGAAAATTCATAGTGGGGGACATCTGGTTTCTCTGACAACGCTGTTACTACCGGTAGTTCTTTTTTAGAGAAAATAAGGCTCAACATTTCATGTGAATCATCTGCATAGCAGCCAATTTACATGAACTGTCTAGTCTTATTTTCTCTCAAAAATAACACAATTAATTTTAGAATATAATTTACTACAAATTTGTTAAGCATTTTAAGAGGTAAGTCATTTTTGACTGTGTTTAACCTTAAACTAACTAGATTTAAAAATTAGATCACAACATTTTAAACTATTTTCCTTATTTTTTCCCTAAAAATGGGGCTTAGCATGTAGTGAAAACCATTTTCTGAGGAGATTTGTTTTTCAGAACATGTCAAGCCCTGTTTTTCTTGCACAAAGTGGGAGAAAATATCACACATGATTGTCATTGCTGTTTTCACCAGCAGCCAGTTAAAAGTTAATCCAGTGTTGGAAGTTTCTGTGACTCGTAAGGCAAACTGTCAAGATCAGATGCTGCAGCCCTTGCTGTCTAATCAGAACCTGCATTATCTAGCATGACATAGGAACAAAAACAAATCAGTTTGATAAATCTTTAACACTATAAGGCAATGGAAGTATGTGGAAACAGCAATAGTAATTAAGGAATCTATTAAGAATCTATGTAGCACCTTCTAACCTTTAAAGTGCTATTAAAGGAAAAACGTAGTAAATGACTTTCAAAATTGATTTTTTTTATTTTTTAATTTTTTTTTTTCTTAGAGAAAATAAGACTTGATATTTCATGAGAATTGTCTGCCTAGCACACAGTTCTTATGAAATATCAAGCTTTATTGTCTCTAAAAAATGGAAAATGATATACCATGGTCTTGTCTACTATAGTTTTGATTTGTACTTTAAGGGTTAATGGACCCTTGCACATTTTGGAAGAGTACCCTAAAAATACAGTTAATTTGTCAACTTCATGAAATGAGCCCTTCCAACTTAAAATCAAACTTATTATATCTGCGACAAGGGTAGATTTGACGACAAGGGTAGATTTGACGAGGCCAACATACCTCTTCATGGTACATACATGTACATGTTGTTAGCAAAAAGCTTAGACATGCTCAGACTGCAGATGTCTGGCCCGGTGGCTGTAAAGCTTTTTTCATGCTCAACTCAGCTGAGCATGAAATTTTCTCAGCTAATGAATATGAAAATGCCAACATTAGTTGCCATTTTCATATTAGCAGAGAAATTTTCCTGCTTAGCTGTGTAAAGCAAGAAAGAATTTTCAATTGTTAGTAATCTGAGATCTATTAGTAGGACAAATTTCATGCTCAGCTGTTGAGCATGAAACAAGTTTTATAACCTCAGGGCCTGGCTGTATTTCATAAGGATGATATTCATTTCCAAGGGTTCAAAGCTGTTATAATTAGTAAGTTTAAGAGGATTGGATACACATGGTAGATTTTTTTTTTTGCATTTTTTACAAGGGAGACAACTTTTGTGCCTGCCTGTTTGCTTTCCTGCATGCCATTGAAAAGCAGTCTATTTTAAAAGGAAAGAACTTGCTCCCAAAAGGGGGCATATTCTTTCCTTTTACTATAGATCCCTTTTCAAAAGGAGGCAAAAACAATTTTTGCAGGATTGCCTCCCATGGAAGTGTGAGCATCCCCTTAAGTTAAATAATATTGAAAGAAAACAGTTTAACATGCAGTGCTCTTTATGAAAAACTAACATAGAGCCTAATTGTGTATGTCAACAAGTTATATATGAGTTGAACTTATCCACAGGGAAAATTGTCATCACTCATATTGTATGTCTTTTACACAATACAAAAAACTTCTTTTGCAAGGATTTGAATTTCAGAGGAGGCATTTCTTCAACTGAAAAGTGTTGATATTTTTCTTATTTCTCCACAAAAAAAATCTGTTTTTGATACTCATTAGATTTGTCCTGGCAAAACGCTTGTGGTGAATACCCACAACATACGTTTTATGGAGAAATCTGGGCCCACTTGTTCAAAACTAACGATGTCATTTAGGGGATAACTGCTTTCAAATTTGGCATTTGGGGAGGTAAATCGGCAGTTTTACGGTCGGAAATTTCGTTTTACGGTGATGCGTTAGCGGAGCCGTAAAACATAATTTGCGACCGTAAAACCGCCGATTTACCTCCCCAAATGACAAATTTGATTCAGTTATCCCCATTCTAATGCATTTATTTATTTTAATATTGAAAAAATGTACTGTTTGCATGAAACGACAAGTGCTGTGAGCTGCGTAAAACCAAATGCCAGCCAATGAGAAGCGACGTTACGTGATGACGTTGGATTTGCGACAGTATATCGCAGAATATACCGTCGCAGATTTTTGACGTTATCCAATCAGACGTCGCGTTACATACGCGAGTGCATTAGAATAGTTAACATATCTTTAATACTTTGATCATTAAATATGGCATTAAATATGGCATATATGCTAATTATTTTGCAGAAAAAATGTGAGCTGCTTTTGCATTTGCAAAAGCTACTCACATTGTTTTCAGCAAAAGTACCTGTGAATTAGATATTGTAATTAGAACAGTTGCATTTTGACCACTAACAAGCTTGTTAAGCTAACAATGCTTTGAACAGCTGAACCCAGAAAAATATTAATACACTGATACCCCTCTTACTTTGTGTTATATTTTGTGTATTTTATTTTATTCCTCAAGATATCCCTGTGATTGAATACATGAAGACGCTAGGTCCGTCAGCCATAGATGTGGAGATAAGATCACTGGCACCAGAAGGAGGGGGCTCTGTGGCTGTGATGAAAATATTTCTGAAGTTTATCAAAGTCACATTACAGACAAGGAAAAACGTTGAAATTGCACAAGCTTATTTAGGATTGTTTTTGAAGGTAAGTGGGGTGGTAGGGTTGGGTGTGGTAAAGCCTTCACCACAAAGGTGTTGTGTATCTTCCATCACTGGGGTGTCCAACTGATATTGGCTTACAGTTGGGCAAGGCCTGCTATCCTTGTAGGGTAGAGGGTGAATGTTTTTATTTCTTCTGTTTCTTCACTTTCATTCCAAATCTTCTTTCTTCCCTGTCTCTCTCTTTCATCTCTTTTATCTCTTCTATCTCTTTTCTCCCTTTCTCTGGGAGACAACATAAAATGACCCACTAGGGTTGACGTAGCTTTAAACCCCAACACAAGCAAAAAAAAATTGAAGGTAAGATGCTACCAAGATATGATCCCCAGTATTGGGAAAGGGCTCATATATGAACAGTGAAAGCCTAGATCTGACTATAGATCTGCACAGCCTGGTCAGGACTTTTTCTATTCCATAGCTCCAGATAAGAGTGGTACCCAGAAATTGTTTTTCTTATGTCTTCACGAAAATATATGTTGTGAGTACTCATTTGAAGAGCCTCATTGAGGCACTTCTAATGAGTACCCATAACATACATTTTTGTGATGAAATAAGAAAAATATCCATACTTTTTGGTTTATAATAAAAAATGTTTGGTTTGTAATAAATAAAAAAAGGTCTTATCTGGAGCTGTGTCTGTTTATTAATATATTCTACAATATACAATGATTCTGTAAGCAGGCAGCATCTGACAACTTGAAACTGCAGGCTGATCTTGGTTTTCATTGCCTGCATATATTATAAGGGCACTGCAAGTTATATGATGTACACAGAAAAATGGGATTTGCTTGTGAATCAGTCAGACACTCGGGAGCATGTGTAGGTGTGCCTTTGATTATATCCTTTCGACGTCCGGCATGTTCCGGAACAAAACATCCATTGCGTAAAAATCCGGTTGAAAAAATGGGGTGTCAAATAGCACGTATGTTCTGGAGTCTAACGACCATAGTGTGTTAAAACGGTAGGTAGAAATGCCGTTTCTATAGCCATTGTGTAATATGCGTTATGATTTCTCGTTTTTTTCCTATATGTTTAAATAAAAATCGTAAACTTATTCCGTATATAAACGCATTGGCATTTGTTTGAAATTTTATTTTGGGATCTTGTAAATGGGAAAACTGTAACGCAGAAGAACGTTGTGGCTGTTTTTTTGGTTTTTGTGAATTTCAGCGATATGGATACGAACGACCATAACGTTTTCAAAAGGTTCAGAAATCTGTTTTATACGTATAAGTACGCTAAAAGTTTGAGGACAGTCAACACCATAACATACTCAAAACGAAAATTAATGTGAACGCAACGGCCAGAGCGTATCAAAAAGGAATTCTAATCAAGATGTAATGTTACGTAATTGTATAATAATGATGATTCAATATACCGTTTTTTCTTGAAAATATAAAGTTCAGTCTTCTTACTATCAAATCCAAGGCTACTTTCTTCTTAGTCATTTGCCCATCTCTTAATAAATATTTTTTAATGACGTAACACTTTTTTAATATTTTTTGAAATGTGACATTTCGCTATTTTTAGCTTTTAATCATTAATTATGTAATTATGATATGGCAAGTGTGACGATGCATAATTATAGTCTCGGCTATAATAAATAAAAATTTTACTTAAAAGTTATATATTTGTTCGTCATTTGATTGAAAATATTTTCTAAAGTTGGCATCTTATTTCAAAATTCCTGGCCGTTCTACGACAGAACTATCGTGCTATTTATCATCCCTTTTTTTTCAACCGAATTATCACGTTACCGCTATTTAGCTGTAAAAGATGCGTGCTATTATCACCACTTTTTTTCAACCATTTTAATACGTTGAGGACGTCGAAAGGATATATACTTGTCAGAACAGTAAAGAAAAAAACAACAACAAAAAAAACAACAACAAAAAAACAACAACATAAAATCAGGCTTTGAAACTGTCTTGTTAAATCTTCAAATAAATGCTAAGCATTTAGTATGCTGGGTAAAAATTTCAGCAGACAACATTTTGAAATATTTTTTATATTTTCCCCAGAAAATAGGCTTTGACATTTCATGCAAATTGTCTCCAAATTTGCATGAAAAGTCGGTTCCTATTTTCTGAGAACAAGAAAAAATATCAATTTGTTGTCTGCTGAATTTTCCAAGAGAGTGGTTATGGTAAGAGATACAACAGCATTGTTAGAGCATCAGAATTTGTTCACTCAGGTGAGCAAGTCGTGGCCTGTGATCCTCTTGTTGTATTCATTTATAATGTCTGCAATGACGATTTGAATGCAGTGTTGACCCAACCGACTGGAAAAATAGGAAAATTGTCACTCATTTGTTGATTTAAATTCAGCAGGCTTAAAATTAAGACATATTTTGTCATGGTGCAGCACATATGACTCAATGTAGATTTTAAGTCTGTCATTTAGGCCACAAACAGTGTCTTGGAGCATATTCAGCTCACCCTGCACATTTACACAGTTCCATGGCATTTGCTCTCTGTTGATACATTCTATATTAGCCAATGATTCTGTAGCCGGCCTCTGAAATTCAGTCAGATGTGCGTCCGACTGATGATCATGAGGTTGCAGGTTCAATCCCCACTGTGTCCGACAGCATTCTTTCTTGGAGATTGATCATGAAATATTTTCTGTTGTCATTCTCACCCTTCTGCTGATAGAAGGGCAGTTGTCATTTACTGGTTAACCGTTTAGAGGACTAAGCATGCCTAGAAAAAAGTGTGGTTAGGTAACACTGACCATGCTCGACATGACCCTAATGGGTCGACTGGGCCGTATCAAACCAATGATTCTGTAAGCAGATGTGAAAAGCACTGACATAGCTCCAAATTGCTTTTATCAAACAAAATGTGTTGATATTTTTTCTTATTTCTCTACAAAACATATGTTGTGGATACTCATTAGAAGTGCCTTGCCTCGGCAAGGCACTTCTAATGAGTACCCACTACGTATGTTTTTGTGGAGAAATAAGAAACATATTTTTCTGGATACTACTTATCTGGAGCAATGCCTGATCAGACTGTATTCTCTGTCCACATATTACTCAAAAAATAATTTTTGCATGCCACAGCCCATTTCTTGTTTCTGTCTCTTTTTTCAGCTCCATGGAGACATCATATCAAGCAACGAGGAGTTGATAAAAGAACTGGAAGATGTAGCTGATGTCCAGAAAAGTTCCTGGAAAACAGTGCAGGATTTGTTTAATCAGACACTTTGTCTTGTTAACTACTTCAGAACTGCTACTTTATGATATTGTAAGATTGTTCTAAGATATTTTTCTTACTTCTGTATAATGTGTTGTGGATACTCGTTAGAATTGCTTTGATGAGCCAGTTCTACAAAGTGAATATCCACAATATGTTTTGGTAGAGAGATTATACATAGGTCTAAATAAGAGTGGGTATCAGGTAATTTTTCTTATTTCTCTGCGAAAACGTTGTGGGTACTCATTAGAAGTGTCTTGTCAAGGTGCTTCTAATGAGTACTCACAGCATACATTTTTGTGGAGAAATAAGAAAAAATATCAGTACTTTTGAATTGAAAAAAGCGTCTTATCAAGAGCTATGAGATGGAAAATTATGGAACTTTCTAGTTGAAAAAAGTCTTGTCTGCCAGCACTGTGGATAAGACATACAGGCTGCATACAGGCTATGACACAAGATCAGTGCCTTTTGATATTGGCATACACCAAAATTCCTTGTCAGCTGAAATTTACTGTCATGACTGCTTGGATATGGGCTTGACTCAGTGTTACTAATTTTAATGCATAAGCTCCAGATACATGCAGGTATCAGGAAAATATTTTCCTTGTTTCTCCACAAAACCATATGTTGTGGATACTCATTTGTAGCCCCTCACAACATATGTTTTTGTGGATAAATAAGAAAAATATCGAAGAGGTTTGGTTAAAAAAGGCACCTTATCTGGAGTTGTCCTAACCCATTTATATGTAACATCCCATAAAACAGACATTGGGAAACAGTGTAGACCTAGATCAGATGCTGCAGAATATGGCAACTGATCAGGGTCTACACTGTTTGCATTAACTACAGGAATTTCTATAAAACATGGTGGTAATGAAAAATAAGCTAACACCCCTTCTATTGGATATGGAGCATTCCAAATAATTGAGACAGAAGTCCACTTTGCATATATGGGTTAATGGTATGTTTGTAATGTTTGTCTTTTAAAGCAGAAATGAAGAATTGGCAGTGTGAACAAAAGGTTTAGCTAAGAAAGTTATTACAGTGGTGTACTCTATAGTACACTGGGCATCACTGAAGTAAATACAGAATAATTATACATTGACCCCCTTCTTTTCTTTCCACTTGACTGGTTGCACAGTGAAAGATGGCTGTTTATAGCACATAGTTCCAGATAGGGTGCTTTTTTTATTCAACCAAAAATTTCTTTTTTCTCCATGAAATGTTGTTGGTACTCATTAGAAGCACCTCCTTGAGGTGCTTCTAATGAGTACACACAACATGTTTTCATGGACAAATGAAAAAAATATTATGTGGACACTCCTTGTTTGGAGCTATGAATTATTATAAGCAGCCTAGTTTGGCAGTTGGAAATTTCAACAAAAATTGGGGAATAACGGTATTAACCCTTGTCATGCTGAATAAATTAAGATGCCAAGCCCACTTCTAATTTTCAGCCAATCAGAGTACTTGATCCAGGTTGTTGATAAAAAATTCACATACTGACTGGCAAACAGTGCAGATCCAGATCAGTTGGCTTCTTCAGAAGCCAACTGATCTGGATCTACACTGTTTGCAAAGGCAGGGCATATCCGGGCTCAGCAGAAAACTAGGGTTAAAACCCAAAGTATTGGGACGAACAAGCCTGAGCAAAAATTGTAGACCTAGATCACATGTCACAAAATGCAGCATCTGATCAGAGTCTACACTGTTTGCCACTCATCAAGAGTTTGTTTTAGACACATCAATTGGTAGTGGTGGTTTTTCCACCATTATGTACAAGGAAGACAACTGTTATGATTTCCTATTTGCTGTCCTGCACATAAGCTCTATATTAGAAAGAATCTACTCTATCCTTTGGGAGCGACTTCTTTCCTTTAAAAGTAGACCCTTTTTCAGAAGGAAGCTTAAAACTATTTTGAAAGACTTTCATGCCTTGAAATTACCCATAAAGAATTCTAACTATGTGTACAGAATTCAAGTCTGTAACAGTTCGGATTACTCTAAACCAGCAGGTGGTGTGAATGGAATCAAGAGAACAGGAAATATCAAGAAAGACTAGCACTGCACCAGATGTATTTAATGAAATGACCAACGTTTGTACCTGTAATTTATAAGCAAAAAAATATGAAGAATAAATAGGTTAACTAGAAATGTGTGTTTGTGAAACAATATGCCCCCAACTATATGCTTGTCCCTACAAAATGACAGTTAAAAAGGGACATAACTCTCACAAAATCTTATTTTTTTTTTCAAAAGTTAAGTGATCTACTGCGCAGTTCTAGTAAGCTAACCAAGTTTCAAGGCCCTAGCTCAAATAGTTACGAGGATATCTTGCTCACAAGAAAAGCTTGAACGGACAGACATTCAATGACTCAAAAGCAATATGCCCCTTCTAAAACAGAAGGCCTTTGCTGCACTCAAATTCTTCAAAAACTGGGGCATATAAAGGTATATCTGAGTGTGGCAAAGGCGTTCTGTTTTATTAGCTCACACATTCTTTCATGGAGATTGATCAAGAAATATTTTCTACAATCATTCTCTCCCTTCTGCTGATTCAAGAAGGGCAGTTGTGAGTTTCTGGTGAAATAATGTGCACAATACTGGATAATCACTTAGAGGACTAGGCCTGCCCAGTAAAAGTGGGGGGAGTTTGCGGGGTTGACCCCCACAGGGTCAGCAACATTCTTTCGTGGAAAGATCAAGAAATATTTTCTAAAGTCATTCTCTCCATCCCGCTGATTCAAGGAGGGCAGTTGTCAGTTTCTGGCCAAAGAATATGCACAATACTGGTTGACCGCTTAGAGGACTAACCCAGCTAGCATTCTACGTAAATCTACATCAGGCCGTCATCGGCCCGTCAGCTACCCTGACGGGCCGATGACGGCCCCATATATATTTAAGTAGAATGCTGACTGGGAAGCTTGCCCAGTAAACGTGTAGTGACATGACCCCATCGGGTTGACTTGGCTGTAAAACCTCAACACAAACAAACAGAATTAGCTCACCTGAGCTAATATAATCACTTTTTAGGACTAAGCCTGCCCAGTAAACGTGTAGTGACATGACCCCATCAGTCTGATTGGGCCGTAAAACCTCAACAAACAAACAAACAAAATGATAGCTCACCTGAGCTAATGTGATCACTTTTTGTCCACCATCCATATGTCCCTCTGTCTGTCAACCCATTAACATTTTAAAACAACAACTCCAAAGATGCTGAAGCAATTTGTGTTTTATTAGGTAGGAATGTGGCTTGGATAGGGGGTTTGTGTGTGTTGGAGGTGGGTGGGGGGGGGGGGGGGGGGTAAAAATAGCAAAAATTATGGTGATCTGCCCTTTTAGCTCACCTGAGCCAAAGGTTGAGGATGAGCTATTGTGATCACTTGCCTTCCATCTATACCTCCATACCTTTACCTTCGAAGGACTTCTCTGAAACCCCTGGGCTAATTTTCTTCAAACCTTTGTTAAAGAGGGATAGAAAATTGTTCAAATGGTCTTGGTCCGTTAATTAAGATGGCCCCAATGCCCATATATGGTAAAAACACTTAAAAATCTTCTCCAGAACCAAGAAAGCTTTGAGGCTGAATGTTGGTATATAGCACCTGGGACTCAAGGTCTACTAAGAGAGTTCAAATGATAATCATAGGTTGACCTTTGATCTTTTTATGGCAAGGTCAAATTTGCATACCATACATTTGTATGGGAATAATGTTGAAAAATCATTTTCTCATTACGTATTAAAGACTAATGGCTGAAACTTACAATGTATGATAGAAGTAGTAAAACTTTTATGAGCAGAATTTTGCCTCCTGGGTTTATCTGCCCTTGCCCCTTGGCTATATACTGGTTTAATTTTGGGTAATTTTTAAATGTCTTCTTCTCTGTGATGCCGCTTGACCCATTTTCACCAGATTTCACATGGGTTCTTCTATGAAGGGGTTATGACAATTTGTTCAAATGGTTCTGCACCATTGAACAAGATGGCCGCCATGCCTATATATAGTAAAAAACACTTAAAAATCGACTGCTCCAGAACCAAGAAAACTTTATGGCTGAATCTTGGTATATAGCATAGAGGACTCAAGTTTGTTTAAATGAGGATCCCAGGATCACTTTGACCTTTTTACGGCAAGGTCAAATGCATACACATACATTTGTATGGGAAAAAAAAGCACTGCACCATGCCCCGTCACTGCACTTACATTAAGCAAGTGCCATAACTCTGTCAAAAATGAAATCAAAGTGCGAGTGCATTAGTTTTTCCCTAACTAAAGTTGACATGAATATATGACTGAGATGACTATTGTCAATGTTCAAAGGGCCATAACTCAAAAAGTAAGTAAACCAGACTTGCAGTTGTTTTTTTCTGCAGATCCCCTCATGGTGCATCCCTTTTGTGTAAAGGTTACAAGTATATCACAGAAACTGTTATTTTTTGATTTTCAAAGACCAATAACTCAAAAGTAATTAAGCCAGACTTATGGTTCTTGTTCTACATGCCATCTTATGTTGCTTTTACACTTGCAACCTCTGAAACCATTTTCAAGTTATAGAAAGGGCACAAGTAGATGACTGGGATCACTATTTATCGTACAATGTCCAAAGGGTGGTAACTCCAAAAGCAGATAATTTAGTTATGGTTCTTTTGTTCTGCACATCAAATCATGGTGATATACATTTGCATAAAGTTTCAAGAAAATATCTCAGACAGTTTTTAAGGTACAGAGCAGACACATATATTACAGAAATTTCTATTTTCAATGTTCAAAGGGCCATGACTCCAAAGTGGGTTAAGCAGAGTTACAGTTCTTATGCACCTCGCCTCCTGATATTTTACATTTGTGAAAAGTTTTATAAAAAATATCTGAAGCAGTTTCAAGACTTATAGAGCTGACACAAGTACATGGTAGAAATAGCAATTTTCAAAATTTACTATGTTCAAAGGGTGGTAACTCCAAAAGTAAGTTAAAGAGAGCTACAGTTCTTGTGTTCTGCATATTCTCTCATGGTGCTTTACATTTGTGAGAAATTTCATGAAAATATCTCAAACGGTTTTCAACTTACAGAGCGGACACTAGTACATGGTTGAAATTGGGTATGTTCAATGTTCAAAGGGCAATAACTCCAAAAGTAGGCCAACCAGTTACAGTTCATGAGTGCTGCACTTTGTCATAAAGCTTTACAATTTGTGTGAAGTTTCATCAAAATATCTGAAATGGTTGCTAACTTGCAAAGCGGACACTAGTACATGGTAGAAAAGGCTATTTTCTATATGTACAATGTTTAAAGGGCCGTAACTCCAAATGTAGGTTAACCCGAGTTATGATTCTTGTGTTCTCCAAAAGAAGGTTAAACAGAGCTACATTTCTTATGTTCTGCATATCCTCTCATGGTGCTTTACATTTGTGAGAAATTTCATGAAAACATCTCAAACGGTTTTCAACTTACAGAGCGGACAGAAGTACAAGGTAGAAATGAGTATGTTCAATGTCCAAAGGGCAATAACTCCAAAAGTAGGCCAACCAGAGTTACAGTTCATAAGTTGTGCACTTCATGTCATAATGCTTTACATTTGTGTGAAGTTTCATCAACATATCTGAAACGGTTGCTAACTCACAGAGCGGACACTAGTGCATGGTAGAAAAGGCTCTGTTCTATATTTACAATGTTCAAAGGGCCATAACTCCAAATGTAGGTCAACCCGAGTTATGATTCTTGTGTTATTCACGTCTTCTGATGATGTTTTACATTTGTATGGGATTTCATGAAAATATCTCAAACGGTTTGCAACTTACAGAGCGGACATGAGTACATAGTGGAAATGGTTATGTTCAAAGGGCAATAACACCAAAAGTAGGCAAACAGATTTATGGTTTATGTGTTCTGCACGTCGTCTCATGATGCTTTACATTTGTGTGAAGTTTCGTGAAAATATTAAGAACGGTATCAGTTATGGAGCGGGCACGAATACATGGTAGAAACGGCTATGTTCAAAGGCAAATAACTCCAAAAATAGGCCAACCAGAGTTACAATTTATATGTTCTGCACGTCGTCTCATGGTGCTTTACATTTGTGTGAAGTTTTGTGAAAATATCTCAAACGGTATCAGAGTTATGGAGTGGATACGAAATTATGAAGCGCTGACGGACAGACGGACGTTCAGACATTTATTGGGTATTTTCTTTGTTAAAAAGTACCCAACAGTACGTTAAAAATACCCATTAGTAGTCTACGGAATAGAAGGAATAGTGTAAGAAATACCTATTATATGCCCATTCGTGTGCCCGGACAGACAGACGGACGGACACTCAAAATTACGGACGGTATAACATAATACCTCGCCATTTTTTGTGGCGGGGCATGCAGTGTTGAAAAATCTTCTTCTTTTTTTTTTCAAAATATATTAAAGACTACTTTCGTTCCAAGACACCAAAGGGAAAGAAGGAAGCACTTAAAGTAACGACACCACAATCAAAACACTACTATAAGCAGAAAGCCAAAAGGACAGTTTTTTCTCAAAAAAATGGCCAAACGGCTATCCAAAATAAAAATTGCACTAAGACATACATGCAAAGACATACAATGACAGATATAGTAAACCACAACTGAAGCACCGCCTTAGAACGGTCAGTAAAAATATTACTGGGGGCTTAAATCGATTTTATGTGGCCACAACCCTTGCCCTTAGTTCTGCCGTGGTAAAACTATTTAGTTTCCGTCAAAAGTTTTGGGGTTATCTGCCTTTGCGGCGGGGCTATATACATGTATAAAAAATCGTGAAATCTTTAAACGTCTTCTTCCCTGAAACCGCTTGACCAATTTCCACAAGATTTTACAAGAGAACTTTTTTGAAAGGGATGTTGACAATTTATTCAAATGGTTCTGCATCAATTAACAAGATGGCTGCCATGCCCATATATGGTAAAACACTTAAAAATCTTCTTCTGCAGCTTTGAGACTGAATCTTGGTATACAGCATCGGGGAATCAAGGTCTACCAAGTTTGTTCAAATGATGATACTAGGATGACCTTTGACCATTTTACGGTATGGTCAAATTTGTGTCCTAGTTGCATGGCGTTTGCAGATATGCAATAACTGTCAGGTGAGCGAAGCGTGGCCCATGCGGCTCTTGACGTTTGGTTGCTATGACAATTGAAAGGTTCCATAGACTTATAATGTGAAAATGGTACAATTGCGTTTTCTCCATAACACATAAAGTGATGTGAACCATATTTGGCATTTATGATCATGTGATGATTGTCTGCCTAGTTAAGATGGTAAGCACCAACAGTGGTAGAAGACCCTGTCAAGCAACAGTGGAGAAAGAAGACCATGATATACACCAGCAGGGAAAGAGCCTATTTTTTATTGAGCTTTTTTTCTGGCCTTGTAAAGAGACATAGGACCTGTAGCATAGGTTGGAATGGCAACATGCAATTGAAATACCTCTTCTTTCATCATTTCTTTACTTGTTTAATGAAGATGAGAGCTTAGCAAGTCCCTGCATTCTGGCGAAAATAATTAGATTATAAAAAAGGTGACCATTGGGAGCAATGAACACACACACAAAGATAAAAAAAGCTAAAGTGTCTAAAACTTGCAATAATTGATTGAAGTAGCAAAATTGATTCTGCAAGGATTATCTTCCACTGCCCCTGTATAAAACAAGTTGGCTTCTTTAAAAAGAATCCAAATGAAAGGTCTGCTGCTTTCTGTTGTACAGAGCAAAACGAGAAGTGAACTGTTCTGTTTATTATGTAATTACTGCAATACCATATGAAACAATATAAAATGTGGCATACAGCTACAAAATAACTGACAAAATATGACAACCAACATTAGGTTTAGCACTCTGCGCAAATACAGCAGACGACAAAATGATGATATTTTTTTCTTATTTTTTCCCAGAAAATAGGCTATGTAGATTTGCATAAAAAGCCAAAGACTGTTTCCAGGGGAAAATAAGAAAAATACAACATGCTGTGTACTGACATGTCTACCTAGCATGCTAAACGTCAATAAACAAACACACTGTAACGCCTTTATAATAGGGTTTGTCACAACACTGTTGTGGATATAAGACAGTTCACCGATGGACCAAGAATGTTGTTTCCAAACACAAGTGTGTAGGTCATATAGAAAAATGACCATAAAAGGCCATTGTCTATATAATCTATGCATTTTTTTGTTTGGATACAACACGGTTATTTTATACAACGTGGTTTTAATTTACACAAACAGACAGAAACGAAACAAGTTTATTGAAACTGATCGAAATGAACTCCAGCATTTGAGGATTTAAACATTAGGAGTTCACTACAATATCACTATTGTGCCTGCTGTTGTTGCTTTTGAAGTTACTGAGAAGTTCAAATGCTTTAAAAAGGTTTCGCGAATTGCAAGTTTGCCATCTGTGCAGTTTCTCGCCTCATAACCTTTCGCGAAAAGAGGTTTCACTACTTATACAATGTACGTTTTCGCTACTTTAAGTTTGCAACCAATATGTTTTTACCACCCAATATGATAAAAGTAGTTTAAAAATGTACTTGGATGAGTACATTCAAACGTTTAATGTATACTATATACATTAGGAAAGCATATTATAAGATATCTAAAAATACATTTACGAATTACAAACGAAACGGCCTTAGACCAAAATTGCCCCAATTAAAACTGTTCCAGGAAAAATAAGCCCAAGTACTGTTACCAAAACCGCCACACAAGTATGAACTGTTTATGGTAAAGAACAAAATTTACTGATTGCACTTATTTACCAGTATGATTGTTTTTTATGGTATATTGGCATGCTTAACTATTTTTAAAGACATATTCATTCATAAACTTTATTTTAGCATACGAAGAAATATTACCAGGTAATTTAATATCTATAGTTTGCATACCACCTGTTACGGCTCTTAATTATCCACAATGATCTGTATGGAAAGTTGGTCCTACTTATCTCACTTCTACTGACACTGAAAGAACTCCAAATTCCAGTCAAAACAGAAATTAGTAGAAAAACAAGATGTATCACAGTTTGAACATGGTATTTGGAGAATGTTATAAGGTGGGGATTGCTGATGATCAAGACGTGTTTTGTTTATATTTTTACGGAAATTATAGAAGGGTTTGTGATTAGCTATTGTTAGAAGCTAGTTGACTTAGTCAGACATGAATAGTTCAGACGTTGATCAGTGTGCTTCTTAAGTGCTCTGATTCTACATTGTTTGGCACTGCATAAAAAGAAACAAAAGCAGTTTGATCTGATATGGGTTTGAAGTGTTTGCTTAGGCCTGTTTTCTCCGTAAAATATGTACGGTAATAACTGCTGCACTCTTGATCTGACTGAGAGCTATACTGCTATGAATAGCACAAAAACAAACAGTCTGATCCGGCCTAGGTCTACACGGTAATAACTGCTGCACTCTTGATCTGACATAGAGCTATACTGCTATAAATAGCACAAAAAACAAAAAGTCTGATCTGGCTTAGATCTATACGAAAACCAAGTGTATCCAGTCGCCTAACTGTTTATCATATTGTTAACAGTAGAAGCAAACTTCCATAACATGGAATTGCCAGTGTGAATGAAGTATCTTTGTTTTGTTTTCAATGTGTCGTTTCTCTTCACAGAGAATAAGCTATTACCAACTAGTCGGAATAGTGCTGGGTATAGTGGGAATACATATTGCTGTTTTGTTCTGGTCGTTGTTTGTTCCTCATCTCTTCTTTCAGTAACTCGAGTAGACTGTGCTCCGTTGCCTTGCCCAGATAATTTCATTTATATCTTGCCATAATATATAGAATTTATAGACTGAGCAGGACTAATGAATTATTTTTATGTAAACTTTTAAAGTGTCATATCTATTCACAGAGAATAAGAGATTACCAACTGGTCGCGAAAGTGCTGGAAATTGTGGTAATACATTGCTTTGTTTTAGTTCAGTGGGAAATTATCGATCCCCTATGTATACACAGATAGCATACTTGGAAAACGAGGTACGTTTCAAATATGAACCGCAACGTCAGAATACGTACGTCTGACACTTGTGTCCTGCAAAGATTCAGATCAGCCTGCGCATTCGCGCAGTCTGATCAGAATCTTCACTGGGCGGATTTTGGATAGACAAGGATGCAAAGTTTCATCATGTAGACAATGAAGACTTATTTGCCCTGCATCCCTGTACCTACTGACGAGCGCCTACGTTCCAAACTCTGTAATGCGAACAATGACGATTCTGACCAGACCGCGCAGATGCGCAGGCAGATTTGAGTCTTCTTTGGGTGCACATGTCAGAAGGTGCGTTTTGTTCGACATGGTCAGGATTTCCAGCATCCGCTTCAAGTAGTTGTCTACCAGCTAGAGTCACCAAAGATATAACTGAGCCACAACGTGAGAAAAATCGTACCTTTTGACATGCGCGCTCAATAAGACTCAAAACAGCCTGCGCATCTGCGCGGTCTGGTCAGAATCGTCGTTGTCCGCATAAAAGAATTTGGAACGTAGTCCTGAACCAGGGCTGCATTCATAAGTGCAAGTTACCCTGGATCTCTGCTCCTGTTGGCGCTCGTCAGTAGGTACAGGGATGCAGGGCGAAACATTCGCTGTCACTTTTCACTTCTGAACGCAGTGCAGGGCCCAGAGCTGCTTTCAGTAAAGCAAATCACTAGCTTGCGAGTTTTATCCAAACTATTCTGCATCTTCCGAACGGTTATGGCAAACCCGTCTTATGTAACCTCAAATTAGTGAGTAGCCATCATTCTCGTTGACGACACGATATTAGATTGAATGAATTATAATTTATAAGGGATCGAATGTATAATATAAAGTCGGTAAACATTTCCACATTTTTGTCACAAACAGGCATACAAACATTTAATTTGCATATGTTCTTCCTACAGACACTATTTAATGAGTTGATGCGTCACTCTTCTTTCAGATATCTAATCGGCAATGACGCAGAGGTGCGTCTGTATATCCGTGTGGGCATGTCCAACTACCAGGGATATTTTACCTGGACCACCTATATTATGGGAGGTGTTCTTCTTGCCTTTGGTGCGTTTCTTGCCTTCGAAACAAGAAAGGTGCGTACTACTAACACAGAAGCAATCATATAAAGGGGACTGGACATACTTCATGGATTTTCTGCCATTTGTACAAAGGAGACAAATCTTATGATTCCATTTTGTTTCCTACTCACCAAGACCGATTTGAAAAGGGGTCCTCTCTCAAAGGAGTGCATATTCTTTACTTTTCGAGTAGACGAAACAATTTTGATCGAGTTCTTGTCCCTGAAAGGGTATCCATTACGAAAACATGCCTATTCAAACATACTGCAAATTTTATCACCAAAAAATGAAAATTTTCAGATAAAAAATTCTGATATTTTTCATGTTTCTACTCAAAACATAGATTGTGAGTACTCGTTAGAACCGCCTCGATGAGGCGGTTCTAATGAGTACCCACAATCTATGTTTTGATCAGAAATAAGAAAAATAATGTATACCCCTGTAAACCCCAGTTTTCCTATATAAAAGTGGGGTTTAAGGGGGTCAAAATTATATAGGCATGTTTTCATGATGTATTACCCTTAACTGAGCAAACATATCATAAAAAAGATAATCTTGATTATAAGGCATCTATAGTCTATTCAGATTCATACCGGACTACTGCTCATGCATTGTCTACTCAGGGCCTGTATAGATCGATTTTAGACACCTGCAAGAGCAAACATCATCAAATTAAATAGGTTAAGTTTTCAACATCAAAGGGAAAGACAGACAAATACAATTAAACAGCCACAAAAAGAACAGGTGGCGAGCAGTGTTGGAAACCCTTTCCCAAAAAGATGACAACTCTGTTACCCAAACTTAACTGAATATATCTTAAAATTACATACAGTAAACCCTCGTTACAATGACAGCATTTGTTGTGAGTGTACATATTAAACACGCTGAACATCGCATGATATTCCACTCTTTGGTATGCAAGAAATAAAATAATATTTAATTGTCGCAAGATTTATCCTCAAATAATATTAATATGTAAATACCCAGGAAATACCACAATCACGGAACACAGCCCTCCGAAAGACATCAGATAAGGTTGTATTTCCTGGGTGACTTCAATTATAGTTACATTACACTACACGACATCACAATACAATATTCTTACGAAACAAAAAATATACTAACGAACGCAAAACGAAGAATAACTGCAACAGAAATTCTCCCTTAGAAAATCAACAGTAACACTATTGATGGCCTAAACCTGGTTTAACGAGCGCTCAATCCTCAATTTTTATCATCATTTCTCTTCAGAATAAAATGTGTCAATTTTAATTTTAAAATGCGGGGTATATTTAATTATGTTTTTTTTTTTTTTTTTTTTTTTTTTTTTTTTTTTTTTTTTTTTGTGGGGGGTGGGGGGGGGGGTTAACACATTCAGTATTAATCAAACAGACAACAGAGGAGATGTTCGAACTAATATATCCAGTGAAATAATACACCTAAATAAGAAGCACGCTGAGCTGCAAGTTGGCCTCACTTTTCAGAAATCAGTTGCTTGTCTGATATATGGATCCTTTTTTAAATGGAGCTACTTTAAAAGGGGTCAATTGTTTCCCCTTGCGTAGTCGGTAGCAGGCAGAATTTTATAGCCTGCTCTGTTAAACAGGTGGGTAAACATTGGCTGACCAGAATTATCTTCCTGAGATTTGTATCCATTTACCTTAGCATAAACAATATTATGTGCCACTTATTTGTTACTGGGATACTGATCCATTTACATGCTCCAAGACACTTGGCATGATATAGGGATCAAACATGTTTTTTCATGCATTAACATTCGCCAGGTCCCGTAGGAGGTGTTGAAAACGGAGGCCGAAGGCCGCGGTTTTCAACACCTCCCAAGGGACCTGGCGAATGTTAATGCATTGAAAAACCATGTTCGATCGCTATTATTGCATAAAAACTGAAAACATTTGCTACAGTTCGCGTTATTTTTTGCACTATTTTTTTTTCGCCTTTTTACCGATGTCTCGCGAACGTAATTTCCACAGACTATGCTCCTTCTAGGGCCGGGCAGTACACATCTCGTAACGGCAGCAAATCTGTGGCCCCGGTACGGTCATATCGAAAGCTGCGTAGCCGTGCATTAACAGCGCGTGAATTACCTTGTTAATACACGGCTTTTCGCCGGTTAATGCATGGCTGTTAATAACGTGCGACACTGCTTTTTATGCAATAATTCCAGTTAATACATATATTTCAGGTTAAGAGTGAAGCACTGAATGACTCCCGTCTCATCGGCATGTGCTTTACAACGTTGTTGTACTTAGTGCTGTAGGTTTGACCTTGAACCTAGCCCTTGCAAATAGGGTTGGTTTGATATATGGAATAATATCGGGTATCCTGATTATTGGCACAACAGGAACACAACTTGTTGTCTTCGTAACAAAGCTAAGTCAGCTTTTTGGTCATCGTCTCTAAGATGACTATATTATAATAATACTTTTCCTGGGCGCCTGTGTGACTTATAGCGCAGCGTTTCCTTCTGTGTGACTCAGATGAGGTAACTCGAAATGCCTAAATAATGATGCGTCTTAACACCCCCAATGCACCCAAAGACATCCCATGACAGCCTACAATGGCACCTCGTACTTCATTCCAATTATTCACGTTAAACGTTAAACAGAGATGGGTGGCAAGAGTGTTTCTTTTTCCTAGCTCTTTTAAACCTCATGCTATGCCTCTGTATTATTTAATAGAGCCAAAAGACTTTTTTTTTTTTTTTTTTTTTTTAAAAAGAAGCTAAACTTGTTTCTCTGAGGATGAGAAAATGTTAGATGACCCATGAGAAAAGTTGTCATCGAGGCATAGTTACCATCTAGATCAGCCAGACAGGCCATATAATCTTAAAAGTTCATTTGCTATACATCAAAACTATCCACAGTATCTGGACCGCACCATACGAAAACGCGTTTTCGTGCATATGCGGATAGTGAGGGCCAGATCAGCCTGCGCATCCACGCAGTCTGATCAGGACCTTCACTGTCCGCTAACACAATCATTGGATACTACAGAATGTAAGAACAGAGAGAAAGGGCTCGGATGATACTTTGCGCATGCGCAAGATGATATGAGTCTGCACATTTTTGCAAATGTTTGAAGGCATTTTGCGCTTGAAGCGGCCAATCTAATGATTTTGTAAGTGGGCAGTTAAGGCCTTGATCAGATTGCTGGGACTTGGAGGCTGAACTGGGATTTCGCTCCAAGGGGAGCAAATTCTTTTCTTTTACAGCAGATCCTTTTTTAAGAAGTAGCATGTCCTAAATGTATAACATTTTCTTCTTAACATTGACATTTTTCGCATATTCTCGAAAAGAGTTTTTCACTTGATGCGTCTTCCTTTATCATTTATTAGATGTTTTTCACTCGCAACCTGTCCACAAGTGATGGTTATGCAATAGATGTAACTGTTAATATCTATATCAGTAGATTATGTCCATATTACTTTCATACACTAAATATTCGGAATGACGTAGCTCAACAAAAGAATCAGTGTATAGAACAGAACATAAAAAAAAAAACAACAAAAAAAAAAAAAAACTTTATTCACTCGCGGACGTTTTGCCCTGGCTCCATGCTCCTATTTGCGCTCGTCATTAGGTACAGAGATCCATGGCAAAACGATCGCGATCATTTTGCATTTCTATGATATCTGTACCCTTACGCTAAATACATGTATGTAGTAGACGACATTGGGCTGTTGTTTTTTTTTTTTTTTGTTTTTTTTTATAGTTTTTTTTTGTTTGTTTGTTTTTGTTTATTGTTGCTTTTTTGTGTGTTTTTTTTTTTTTTTTTTTTTTTAGATATTTTGTATTTTATTTGAAAAATGGAAAAAAAATGCCGTCTGCTGCCACACTTTGAAAAAGTTGAAAGGTCAGATTGCTTTTGCTTTTGTTTATTCGTTCGTCCGTTTATCCGTTTCTTCCTCCGTTCGTTCATCAGACATATTGTTAGTTGTAGTTGTCATAGCTTGATGATAGTGTATGCCAGGATCTTGAAATTTCATACATGGATTCCGTATATATATATATATATATATATATATATATATATATATATATATATATATATATATATATATATATATATATATATATATATATATATATATATATAACTTTGGAGATATGTCCCTTTTATACAAGATATCTCAGAAAGTATTTGAGCGAGGGCTTAATATTTTAGCAGATACTGAGCCGGAAGAGTGGATGACCCGTTTTTAAATTTCGAAAACAAATCAGACTGATTTTATGAGAGTTATGCCCATTTTTAAAGTTTTAATTCCAATCTTCCCTTATACGTGTGTAGGGACAAGCATATAGTTAGGGGGCAGAGCGTGTTACAAACGTACTTTTCTAGTTACCCTAGGACATTGGCAGCAGTGGCTGCTAGTAGATGTAATATTCAACAACGAAGGATTGTGTATTTTTGTTCGTAATTGATTAACCTTGACTTGTCTATAATTGTATGTTTCAATTTGTGATGTAAATGATCGAACTATTGTCTGTTGAAGTTATTTATGTTTAATTATATAAACCATGTCAGTTTTTTTTTTTTTTTTTTTTTTTTTTTTTTTTTTTTTTATTTACGGAGTGGCTATTTGCAGTCGACTGCAAATAGCCAAAAAACGTTAAAATGGCTATTTGCAGTCGACTGCAAATAGCCAAAATACGTTAAAATGGCTATTTGCAGTCGACTGCAAATAGAGAATAAACGTTGAAATGACTATTTTCAGTCGACTGCAGATAGCCAAAAAACGTAAAACTGGCTATTTGCAGTTACCTCAAATCTTTGCAATTGATACATGCAGTCAGCTCCAAATAATGTCTAAGAATGGTCAAATAATGATGTGTTTAAATGTATTTTCATTTATTTTTGAGCATGTTAAGCATGTAAGTGGTATGTAAACCATACATTTAGAGTGTTACTGATTTCACACCATAAAGTAGAAAACGCATTACTGTTCTCCTTCCAAGATTGATTTTCTGTTTATTTGGTGTTGTTTTACGGGTAAAATGGGAGGAAAAGAGATGAAAACAATACGATACACATAACTCGAACATTCGCAAAGTCCACTATGAGCTATGCAAATTATATGCAATGACATTATTAACATTGTGGCAAAATATACATGCATACATACGTGTATAACAATCATAAGCTAAACTTTGCGCGCCGGAGAAACCACCCATTATCATATTGCATGGTTACTGTCGGGTTTGGAGGAAATATATGTTGAGTTTGGTATAGTATACAGTTCCAATGATTCATAAAGTGTACGATTGAATGAGAAAAGGCCTAATTTCATAATGAAACTTTGTCGCAAATGTCCCGGCCGTATCAGTACGAATATATGTACATGTATGAGATGTATAAGACCCTATTTTCAAGCTCTTTGTGATATGCTGTACATGGCCCTAAGTTTCAAGTCTGAATAAAGCTCTGTTTTGTTTTGTTCTTTTCTGATATAACTATTTTTCATTATTCTTTCTCTCTATCCAAGCAAGCAGCGGTGATTACGGTGATCAAAAGGATTGTAATGCATTCAAATAAGTTGATGATACCAACGGACGGAAAAAGAATATCTTTCATGTATCCATACCAATTAAAGAATTACAACAAACAAACGGCTAATTGTGCTTATATTTACAGTCGGTGCTCCAAAGAGCGCTATGTCGAGTTATTCTATTTATAATATAAAGTCAAACAACAAACACATGCCAACAGCAATTAAATTAGTTGATTATAATTGTCACCAAATTGCAAATAACGCCATTTCTGCCCCACCTTCTTAAATTGTCCAGGGACAGTATCCAATGATTTGAGTGTGCTTTTGTTACTACTGCAGCCAATCAAAGAAACAAAACGAAATAATCTTGACCGTAAAAGGGTAAGCATGTTTCTTATCACCAAAGTACCAAACTTTAATTAGTGACGTATAGATATTAAAAGTGATACTGTTTGTAGTGATAAAGTGTTATTGTGTTGGAATACTGTATTACATTTACCTATATTTTTGTGTTAATTGCTTAGTTTAAAATAGTGGAAACTCTTGAATTCCTCTTATGTATGCTTATAGGTGTGTGAATCAAATGAAGTGCTTAATCGCTGGTCACTCCCAAGTGAAATACTTTGAACAGTATGTGTCTCTATCTAACGTTAAGTGCTTTCGCTCCTTATCCTTAGCTGCAATACCATGCGATAAGTATCATTATCACGAGTTGGAACATATGGCCAGTCTACTTGTTTATGTTTGTACATTTTACCATTTTTAGAAGTGAATAAAACATGAAAATGTTTAACTGTTTTGCTATTTGCAGGGCAAAGGTTTCTTACTTGTACTTTAAACATACAAGAATATCTATGTCGTCAGATTTCCGTTTCATTAGCACCGTTTACTTATGCACGTTCTCACAAAAGTTTCATTTCTCTGATGACTATGGAACCCTTGGCATTAAATGATGCATGAAACAAGTAAGAAATCTTTGCCCCAGTCAGTTCCCTTGTCTTGTTTAAGCATCGTCGAGAGAAACCCTGTCTTTGTGGTGTTGGGGGGCAGTCCGGCCTACAGCCTACCATGTCTCATATACAACCATCTTGGAGAATAACTAAACCTTTGATCAGATTGCGCAGTCTGGTCTGGGCCATTGTTGTTCGTACATGTATGTATAATCAGCAGGTTTTCTCACGACGAAAATAATTGGAACGATTCGCTTCGTCAGTAACATGCACGCTCGTCTAACAACCTATGTGATTAATAGGTAAACCCACTGCATAAAGGAAAAGAAGACTATGAAGGGATATCATGTTTCTTATTTCTGCTTGAAAACATAGATTGTGGGTGCTAGTGGAAACAGTCAGTAGAAATCCAGCTACTGGCACAATGCTCAGACACAGCCCATGCAAGAAGCATGCACAAACGCAGAAAACATAAAAATGGAGCTCTTAACGAACAACAAAAATAATCTCTTCTCAAACAAGGTGATTAGACTACTAGAAAGCACAAAACCAACATGCACAATGCAAAAGTAATAACAAACATGCTTTGCAAAAAGGAACCCGTTCCAGGTCCGACACAAAACCAATGAGAAAGTACTTGATATCCTTTCCAAAAAGCCCGATGTACATTATAAACACATCTGTCTCAAGCATTTACCGACACAGTTTGTTTTTAAGGACTTTTTCTATAGTTAACTGCAAATAGTCAAATTAACGATTTTTGGCTATTTGCAGTCGACTGCAAATAGTCATTTTAACGTTTTTTGGCTATTTGCAGTCGACTGCAAATAGCCATTTTAACGTTTTTTTGGCAATTTGCAGTCGACTGCAAATAGACTCTTCCTTTTATTTATTTATTTATTTATTGTTTGTTTGTTTTCCCCCCGTACCTTAATAGCGTATTTACCCTTCGTACTCAGACAGGCAGGACTGGACAAACAGGATAGACCCAGATAATTGCGTCGTCTGACCCGAGTCTACACTGCTCACCCTGTGGTTTTTAGACACATGGACATGTAGTAAAATGGACTAGTTTAAATTTTATGACAAATGTATATATTGAGAAGTTAACGTGTCCCAATCTTAAGGGTTAATATGGTACTTGCATATAAATGCGGCGAACCAAAAGTCCCACGGTTCCTAAGTTTTACCAAATTTTCTCAAGCCTAACACTAAATATAGCGGGATTTTGTTCGAAGGCTGTCTTTAGCGAATACCGCTAACTCGTTTTCCTTTCAACCGCCCGTAAATGCATTCTGTGAATGAGCCAAAAATAATGTAGCGCTTTCAAATGCGTTTTCTTTGCAATTAATCATATTGCATATATATATGTTAATGTGATTATCAGATGCAAGAAACGCCGATTTCGAAGAGCCTGACACGAGGTTATAAAACTGTTTTCAAGCTCAACTCAACTGAGCATGAAATTTTATCTGCTAATAAGTTGGCATTTTATATCTGTTAGCAGAGAAAATACGCTATTAAGTTACGGGATACAGCTTGCGCAGGTATGTTTTGCAGCTGTTGTAAGTTGAGATTTATTAGCAGAGAAAATTTCATGCTCAGCTAAGTTGAGCATGAAAAACGTTTTATAACCTCGGGGCCAAATGTTGTTACGTTTATCCACTTTTGGTATGGAGGGATTGAAAAAGGGATAACGAGATATTTCCGGAATACAGCTTCAAGAACAGTTCGGCTTGAAAAAGAAAAGAAAGGAAAACAAAAATAAATCTATAGCAACGATATTACCAGGCGGCCATCCATCCAAGTACTGACCGGGTTCGACGTTGCTTAACTTCGCTGATTGGACTGGAACTGATAGTGTCAACGTGACATCGACCTAGACGCAAGTCTAGAATGATCATATATGAGCCAGAGCACGACAAAACCAATAAGACCTGTGCAACCAGCAAGGACAGATCAGCTTGTACATCTGCCCGGTATAGCAAGGGCTCTCGTTTGTCCCTCTTTGAACAGCCGCCAGGTTGTAGAAGGCACATGCGATCAGCGAAGATTCTGTGAATGCGCAGGCTGATCTGAGTTCGCTTGTCTCACAAGTCTTATTGTAGGTTTTGTCATGTGCTGGCTCATATACAACCAACATTGACTGCATGTACAACAATGATATGCTAGCATCTTTTGTTTCGAATAATACCTTCTTGAATTAATTTTTCTAAATAAAATTGAGCCACATTCCCTGAATAATTGAACTACTTATGTACAGTCGAACCTCGTTATCTCGAACTCTCTTATTTCGAATTATCGGTTATCTCGAAGTGAAAATATGACCCTTGTTTTAACATGAAACTATGACAACAGGTAATAAAATAATTTGGAAAAGAAGGGAAATTGCTCCCCTCCTCTTTTCCACATTATATATATATATATATATATATATATATATATATATATATATATATATATATATATATATATATATATATATATATATATTTCTAAATTCAGGGGTCAAATTACATATTCATTTGTTAAATGTGGTTGTTCAATTTATTGTTTTCCTCACTCCCTCAACTTTGATATGTCGAGGTACGGACAACTCGAAGTGTTTCAGTGAGTCCCTTGGAATTCGAGATAACGAGAGTCGACTGTATTTAGAACATAGCTTGTATAGGTAAACCCATTTTAGTCAGGAGACCCCCGAAAGAGTAATCGGCAAAAAGTAAAGAACCATTTCTGACGCCTCAGAACCCCTGATGCCGCACGTGAACAGTGGGGCTGCATCTTAAAGACTGCATCGTTTAAATTATCTGCTGGAGTATGTATCTAACGGACCGGACTGCAGTGATCACTGGCAGCATAATAATACCCATATTGAGCACATCACCCGGCTGGTTGGGCGTTATGCTCGTTCAAATGATGAAATCACCGAATAAAAGCCCGTATGCAGGTTTTATTTGGTGATTTTATCATTAGAAAGAGCATACCGATCATTATATTTACACGACATCGTGTGACAAAAGACACCTACTTAAAGAGAAATAATAAAAGAAAACTTAAACTAAAATGAAATAATTTGAATACACCACTGGAATAAATTGTGCGCTGAACAATCCGGTTTTACAAGGTAAGTAGGTAGGGATAGGACACCGAATCTAAGTTTGCGGGGGAGCATGGACTTTCTACCAAGTCGTGATACGTGTCTATGTATGTACAGGTCGATACAGTCTTCATGAAATGACCGACAACTTGTTGAAAGTACCGTATTTTCAACATTGACTATATGGATGCCAAGATTGACATTTTTGAGAAAAATCGTACCCTTTCACGTATGCGAACAAATGAAGCCTTAATCAGTAAGCGTAATTCTGCACTCTTTATTGTCTAAATCTACATTTGTCCGTACTCTCGAAAACAGGTAAAGGGTTTGCATGCAAACGGAGGAGGCCTTGATCAGACTGCATGAATGCTTTTTATTGCAGTTAGCATATGTTGATAGTTACAATGTTACAATGTAAATCTTCTCTTGCAGTGACCACGACATTTTGAAAAATTGAAATCAGTAAAAACATGTGGAGCATGCAAATAATGCCGATTTTACGTCTCATTGAACCTATTGCACGTTTATCTATTAGTTGTCACCTTTTCTATCTATTTCACAACGACTGAGTGATTGTTTATAAATGAAAGATCCTGCAGCGAATGAAGACAGATAATAATAATAATAGTAATGATAAAAATAATAGTAACAATTATAATAATAACATGAACAGTTTTTTGTAATAAGCAGACTGGTGACTCTTGCACGTAATTTTTATCATTCATTTGGAATTTCTGCATACGTGAATCGTCACTCTCTGCGATGATCAGACATCTGCTCTTATTCAGGTCCATTCTGCCAAATGGAAATAATGGATGTACAAAAATAAACAATTTTAAGATCCGTACTGGACAGCAGAGTGGTGTTGGTCTTCCTTTCTTTGATATTAGACGACGGCTAGTTTCGTGTTTTGACCATAAGACAGCCTGTAATTTATTTCGGCTATCATTGATGTTACACCCTGTAAATATGTGTATTCTGCTACTTGGCTATAAAACATGACATGGTTTTAACAGCTAAACACTATTAAAGGGTCTTAGTCTTTTTTTTAAATGTATTTTTTATCATACCGCGCTTTCTTGGGTGAAAGCAGACAAGTTATAAAACTAAGATTAAGTGTTCGTGGTGGTATTTGATCGTTTTCTTGACCCATTAATATTATTTCAACAAGTTCTTGAAACTGACAATGGCCATGACGATACTCTGTGCTACGTATTCAACAAAAAAGCTCTTTTGTACTTCAGAGAAATCTAACAGCTTCGTAGCAGTGTGATTTGCAACATATGCAATCGAGCTGCATCTTAAAGATTGTATTGTTTAGATTATCTGCTGGGGCATGCATCTAACGGACCAGACTGCAGTGATTAGTGGCAGCATTTGCACGAGGATTTCATGAAGGTTTCTCTTACTGCATTAGCTGGCATATGCGCAGTAATATTTCTAAACGTCTCAACTGGGCGTGGGTTTAAAACAATGAATAACCAATGGAAACCCTTGTAAACTATATTCTCTGTCGGACTACGCGTTGTTCTTTGGTCCAAAATACCTATATATTGAGCACACCACCCGGCTGGTTGGGTGGTATGTTCATTGTAATGAAGAAATCATCAAATAAAACCCGTATGCGGGTTTTATTCGGTGAGTTCACCGTTAGAATACGCATACCGATCATTATATCTACTCGACATCGTGCAATAAAAGACATTTACTTAAAGAGAAATAATAAAAGAAAACGTCAACTGAAATGAAATTATAAGAAAACATCATTAAAATAAAAAAGTAAGACAACATTCATCCATACAGAGCAAACCGGAACAGCACAATGCTATAAGCACGCCCCACCACCCCACCCACAAAAAAAGAAAGAAAGAAAGAAAAAAACGAAAGGAAATATACTTCCGCCAATTCTAGTGACAGATGTGCAAACGTGCCTGGGTCTGAACTGTTCGTACATAAGGATGAAATATCCTATAGTAAAAACCCTGGCTGGATGCACTGATGTCATAGCTTGTCTGGAGCTTCGTCATTTGCACATGCCCTATGTAAACTGCCCAGACCTTTCTAAACATTCACTGTTCGCTTACCCGCACCAGTCTGACCATGAGAACAAGCCACTTGAACAGTAGCTTTCGTATTTACTCACGGAATACGTCTGGAGCTTCACTGATCGCACACGCCAAAACTGGTGATGGAATTCGTCCGATAGTAGAGGTGCAGACTCGTTTAGATCTTTGCTATTTGCACAACTTTACTTTTCACACATACCAAATACAAACTGTGTAGCTGACCTAGACAATCA
The DNA here is from genome assembly GCA_964016985.1 of Anodontia alba. Lineage (NCBI taxonomy): Eukaryota > Metazoa > Mollusca > Bivalvia > Lucinida > Lucinidae > Anodontia > Anodontia alba. The sequence continues at coordinate 96,768,173 of OZ024825.1, read as the reverse complement.
CCGACACATTCGTTTTATGTATATCACGATGTTGAGAGAATTTGTGCTTTGTCAGAATAGAGCGTTCTTGAAACAACTAAGGTCTAGATAAACCTGTGCGCTGAACAATCCGGTTTTACAAGGTAAGTGGGAGGGGATGGGACACCGAATCTAGGTTTGCGGGGTGAGCATTGACTTTCTACTAAGTCGTGATACGTGTATATGTATGTACAGGTCGATACACTCTTCATGATATGACCGACTGTATTTTCAACATTGCCTATTAGGATGCCAAGATGGACATTTTCGCCAGAAATCGTACCCTTTCACATATGCGAACTAATGAAGTCTGAATCAGTAAGCGTAACTGTGCACTGTTTATTGTATGTATCTACATTTGTCTATACTCTCAAAACAGGTAATGGGTTTGCAGGCACACGTTGGAGGCCTTGATCAGACTGCATGAATGCCTTTCATTGCAGTTAGCATATGTTGATCGTTACTACTATTTTACAATGCACATATTCTCTTGCAGTGACCACGACAGTTTGAATTATTGAAACGGCGGTCAGTAAAAGCACGTGGAGCATGCAAAGCATGCCGATTTTACGTCTCATTGAATCTTTTGCACGTTTATCAATTAGTTGTCACCTTTTCAATCTATTTCACAACGACTGAGTGATTGGTTATAAAGGACAGATCCTGCAGCGAACGAAGATAGATAATAATAATAATTATAATAATAATAATAACAATAATAATACCATTAACAGTCTGTTCTAATAAGCAGACTGATGACTCTTGCTCGTAAATTTAATCATTCATTTTTAATTTCTGCATACGAAACCATGTCTGATGCCGTACGTGAACAGTGAAGGTCCGAACCAGAACGTGAATCGTCACCTTCTGTGATGATTAGGCATCTGCTCTTCTTCAGGTGCATTCTGCCAAATGAAAATAATGGATGTACAAGCAATAAACAGTTTTAAGATCCTAACTAGACAGCAGAGTGGTGTTGGTCTTCCTTTCTTTGGTATAAGACGAAGGCTAGTTTCGTGTTTTGACCATCGACGGCCTGTCATTTATTTCGGTTATCATTGATGTTACAGCCTGTAAATATGTGTATTCTGCTAGTGGCTGTAAAACATGCCATGGTTTAAACAGCTGAACACTATTAAAGGGGCTTAGTGTTTTTTTAAATGTCTTTTTTTTTTTTTTTTTTTTTTATCATACCAGCTTTCTTGGGTGAAAGCAGACAGCAAGTTATAAAACTAAGATTAAGAGTTCGTGGTGGTATTTGATTGTTTTCTTGTTCCATTCATATTATTTCAACAAGTTCTGGAAACTGACAATGCCCATGGCGATACTCTGTGCTACGAATTCAGCTAAAAAGCGCTTTTGTACTTAAAAAGAAATTTATCAGCTTCATAGTAGTATGGTTTGCAACATATGCAATCGAGCTGCATTTAAAAGACTGTATTGTTTAGATTATCTGCTGGAGAACTACAGTGATTAGTGGCAGCATTTGCACGAGGATTTCATGAAGGTTTTTCTTATTGCATTAGCTGGCATATGCGCAGTAATATCTCTAAACATCTAAACTGGGCGTGGGTTTAAAACAATGAATAACCAATGGAAACCCTTGTAAACTTTGTTTTCTGTTGGACTACGCGTTGTACTTCGGTCCCGAATATCTATATATATTGAGCACACCACCCGGCTGATTGGGCAGTATGCTCATTCTAATGATGAAATCACCGAATAAAAGCCCTTATGCAGGTTTTATTCGGTGATTTCGTCATTAGAATGAGCATACCAATCATTATATCTATACGACAAAGTGCAATATGACGTTTAGATAAAGGGAAATAATACAAGAAAACTTTAACTAAAATGAAATTATATTAATACATCACTAGAATAAAAAAGTCATCATTCATCCGTACAGAACAAAACAGAACAGAACAATGATATAAGCACGTCCCCCCACGCCCCCCTCACCCCCCACCCCCCACCCCCCCCTCAAAAAAAAAAAAAAAAAAAAAAAAAAAAAAATGAAAGGAAAACTATTTCCGCCCTGCTGCAAATCCCATTTTAGTGACAGATGTGCAAACGTGCCTGGGTCTGAACTGTTACTACATAAAGATAAAATACCCTACAGTAAAAACCCTGACTGGATGCACGGATGTCACAGCTTGTCTGGAGCTTCGCCCTTTGCACATGCCCTATGTAAACTGCCCAGACCTCTCTAAACATTCACTATTCGCTTACCCGCACCACTCTGACCATGAGAACAAGACACTTGAACAGTAGCTTTCGTATTTGCACACGGAATACGTCTGGAGCTTCACTGATCGCACACGCCAAAACTGGTGATGGATTTCGTCCGATAGTAGAGGTGCAGACTCGTTTAGATCTTTGTTATTTGCACAACTTTACTTTTCACGCATACCAAATGCAAACTGTGTAGCTGATCTAGACATTCACCGACACATTTGTTTTATGTATATCACGATGTGGAGACAATTTGTGCGTTGTCAGAATAGAGCGTTCTTGAAACAACTAAGGTTTAGATAAACCTGTGCGCTGAACAATCCGGTTTTACAAGGTAAGTGGGAGGGGATGGGACACCGAATCTAGGTTTGCGGGTGAGTATTGACTTTCTACTAAGTCGTGATACGTATATATGTATGTAAAGGTCGATACACTCTTCATGATATGACCGACAACTTGTTGAAGGTACTGTATTTTCAACATTGCCTATATGGATGCCAAGATGGACATTTTCGCCAGAAATCGTACCCTTTCACATATGCAACCAACTGAAGTCTGAATCAGTAAGCGTAATTGTGCACTGTTTATTGTATGTATCTACATTTGTCCGTACTCTCAAAAACAGGTAATGGGTTTACATGCACACGGTGGAGGCCTTGATGAGACTGCATAAATGGCTTTCACTGCAGTTAGCCTATGTTGATCATTTCAATTTTACAATGTACATATTCTCTTGCAGTGACCATGACAGTTTATATTATTGAAACGGCGGTCAGTAAAAGCATGTGGAGCATGCAAAGAATACCGATTTTACGTCTCACTGAACCTTTAGCACGTTTATCAATTGAGTCCTCCGTGAAATCACCTGACCAGTAAATGACACCAAAACCTGACCAACCAAAATAGCTTACCAGTTAACGGTTAATGTTATTGCTTAGACAAACAATATTACCTATGTACTTTTTCATTGATAAATACAGGTACACATGCAGTTTTCATTGACAAATACAGGTATCACGATATTGTTTGTCTAAGGATTTACGCATGGGCGTGGTTATAGCTTCTGACGGAGGAGTCAATTAGTTGTCACCTTTATCTATTTCACAACGACTGAGAGATTGGTTATAAAGGACAGATCCTGCAGCGAACGAAGATAGATAATAATAATAATAATAATAACAACAATAATAATAATACCACTAACAGTCTGTTCTAATAAGCAGACTGATGACTCTTGCCCGTAAATTTAATCATTCATTTCGACTTTCTGCATGCGAAACAGTGCCTGATGCCGTACGTGAACAGTGAAGGTCCGAACCAGAACGTGAATCGTCACCCTCTGTGATGATTAGGCATCTGCTCTTCTTCAGGTGCATTGTGCCAAATGGAAATAATGGATGTACAAACAATAAACAGTTTTAAGATCCTGACTGGACAGCAGAGGAGTGTTGGTCTTCCTTTCTGTGATATAAGACGAAAAAAGGTAAGAGAAAAGTCCAGGGAGTGCCACAATCACAAACCGAAGCCCTTCCCAGACCCCAAGAGGAAGAGGAAACCGACAAATCTAAACAAGCACAAACCGAACAAACGTACGAAAAGCACTAAGATTAGCTCTCTCTTCCCCAAGCGAGGTAATCGCAATACTAAAAGGACTGAAAAACACAAGAACAAAATGACACACGGAAAAACATACAACAAATCGCCTCGTAGAATAAACCACAAAGCAACAAAAAGTAAGACTAACACCGGGACCACCGCCTTAGAACGGTCGGTAGAAGGTTAGTTTCGTGTTTTGACCATCGACAGCCTGTCATTTATTTCGGCTATCATTGATGTTACACCCTGTAAATATGTGTATTCTGCTAGTGGGCTGTAAAACATGACATGGTTTTAACAGCTGAACATTATTAAAGCGGCTTAGTCTTTTTTATTTTTTTTATCATACCAGCTTTCTTGGGTGAAAGCAGACAACAAGTTATAAAACTAATATTAAGAGTTCGTGATGGTATTTGATCGTTTTCTTGTTCCATTCATATTGTTCCAACAAGTTCTGGAAACTGACAATGCCCATGGCGATACTCTGTGCTACGAATTCAACAAAAAAAAAGCGCTTTTGTACTTAAAAGAAATTAATCAGCTTCATAGTAGTATGATTTGCAACATATGCAATCGAGCTGCATCTTAAAGACTGTATTGTTTAGATTATTTACTGGAGCATGCATCTAACGGACCGGACTGCAGTGATTAGTGGCAGCATTTGCACGAGGATTTCATGAAGGTTTGTTTTATTGCATTAGCAGGCATATGCGCAGTAATATTTCTAAACATCTCAACTGGGCGTGGGTTTAAAACAATGAATAACCAATGGAAACCATTGTAAACTATATTCTCTGTCGGACTACGTGTTGTTCTTCGGTCCAAACTACCTATATATTGAGCACACCACCCGGCTGGTTAGGTGGTATGCTCATTCTAATGACGAAATCACCAAATTAAAGCCCGTGTTGCGTGTTTTATTCGGTGATTTTATCATTAGAATGCGCATACCGATCATTATATGTACACGACATCGTGCAACAAAAGACATTTACTTAAAGAGAAATAATACAAGAAAACTTCAACTGAAATGAAATTATATGAACACAAAACTAGAATAAAACAAAACCAACATTAACCCATACTGAACAAGCCGGAACAAAACAATGGTATAAGCATGCCCAAAAAACAGAAGAAAATAAAAGGAAATATATTTCCGCCCTGCTGCACACGCCCATTCTAGTGACAGATGTGCAAACGTGCCTGGATCTTAACTGTTCGTACATAAGGATAAAATATCCTACAGTAAAAACCCTGACTGGGTGCACGGATGTCACGGCTTGTCTGGAGCTTCGCCATTTGCACATGCCCTATGTAAACTGCCTAGACCTCTCTAAACATTCACCGTTCGCTTACCCGCACCACACTGACCGTGAGAACAAGCCACCTGAACAGTAGCTTTCGTATGTGCTCACGGAATATGTCCGGAGCTTCACTAATCGCACACGCAAAAACTGGTGATGGATTTCGTCCGATAGTAGAGGTGCAGACTCGTTTAGATTGATTGATTGTGTTGGGGTTTAACGACACGTCAACCCTTGAGGGTCATTTTGTGTCGTCTCCCAGAGAAAGGGAGAAAAGAGATAGAAGAGAGAGTAGAGGAGATGAAAGAGAGGGACAGGGAAGAAAGAGGAACAGGAATGAAAGTGAAGAAACAGAAGAAATAAAAACATTCCCCCTCTACCCTTACCCACTACAAGGATAGCAGGCCTTGCCCAACTGTAAGCCAATATCAGTTGGACGCCCCGGTGATGTAAGATACACAGCACCTTCGCACCACCCGACCACCCCCTGACTCGTTTAGATCTTTGCTATTTGCACAACTTTACTTTTCACGCATACCAAATGCAAACTGTGTGGCTGATCTAGACATTCACCGACACATTCGTTTTATGTATATCACGATGTGGAGAGAATTTGTGCGTTGTCAGAATAGAGCGTTCTTGAAACAACTAAGGTCTAGATAAACCTGTGCGCTGAACAATCCGGTTTTACAAGGTTACTGGGAGGGGATGGGACACCGAATCTAGGTTTGCGGGGTGAGCATTGACTTTCTGCGAAGTCGTGACACGTGAATATACAGGTCGATACACTCTTCATGATATGACCGACAACTTGTTGAAAGTATTGTATTTTCAACATTGCCTATTAGGATGCCAAGATGGACATTTTCGCGAGAAATCGTACCCTTTCACATATGCGAACAAATGAAGCCAGAATTAGTAAGCGTAATTGTGCACTGTTTATTGTATGTATCTACATTTGTTTGTACTCTCAAAAACAGGTAATGGGTTTACATGCACACGGTGGAGGCCTTGATCAGACTGCATGAATGCCTTTCATTGCAGTTAGCATATGTTGATTGTTACAATTTTACAATGTACAAATTCTCTTGCAGTGACCACGACAGTTTGAATTATTGAAACGGCGGTCAGTCAAAGAACGTGGAGCATGCAAAGCATGCCGATTTTACGTCTCATTGAACCTTTTGCACGTTTATCAATTAGTTGTCACCTTTTTCTATCTATTTCACAACTTTTTACTTCAGTGCAGGTGATCCCAGGGTACGAAACCATAACAGGCACAACTTCTATTTCAGTGATTGGTTATAAAGGACAGATCCTGCAGCGAAAGAAGACAGATAATAATAATAATAATAATAATAATAATAACAATAATAATACTATGAACAGTCTGTTCTAATAAGCAGACTGATGACTCTTGCTCGTAAATGTAAACATTCATTTCGAATTTCTGCATACGAAACCGTGCCTGATGCCGTACGTGAACAGTGAAGGTCCTAATCAGAACTTGAATCGTCACCCCTCTGTGACGATCAGGCATCTGCTCTTCTTCAGGTGTATTCTGCCAAATGGAAATAATAAATGTACAAACAATAAACAGTTTTAAGATCCCGCCTGGACAGCAGAGGAGTGTAGGCTGGTGTTAGTCTTCCTTTCTTTGATGTAAGACGAAGGCTAGTTTCGTGTTTTGACCATCGACAGCATGTCATTTATTTCGGCTATTATTGATGGTACACACTGTAAATATATGTATTCTGATTGTGGGCTGTAAAACATGACATGGTAACAGTTGAACACTATTAAAAGGGCTTAGTTTGAGTTTACTTGTCGTTATTTTTTATTACTAACACTATTAAAGGGGCTTAGTGTCTTTTTAAATGTTTTTTTTTTTTTTTTTTTTTTTTTTTTTTTATCATACCAGCTTTTCTTGGGTGAAAGCAGACAACAAGTTTATAAAACTAAGATTAAGTGTTCGTGGTGGTATTTGATCGTTTTCTTGTCCCATTAATATTATTTCAATAATTTCTTGAAACTGACAATGGCCATGACGATACTCTGTGCTACGTATTCAACAAAAAAGCTCTTTTGTACTTCAGAGAAATCTATCAGCTTCATAGCAGTGTGATTTGCAACATATGCAATCGAGCTGCATCATAAAGATTGTATTGTTTAGATTATCTGCTGGAGCATGCATCTAACGGACCGGACTGCAGTGATTAGTGGCAGCATTTGCACGAGGATTTCATGAAGGTTTCTGTTATTGCATTAGCTGCATATGCGCAGTAATATTTCTAAACATCTAAACTGGGCGTGGGTTTAAAACAATGAATAACCAATGGAAACCCTCGTAAACTATATTCTCCGACGGAGTACGCGTTGTTCTTCGGTCCAGAATACCTATATATTGAGCACACCACCCGGCTGGTTGGGCGGTATGCTCATTCTAATGCCGAAAGCACCGAACATTTACTTACAGAGAAATAACAAAATAAAACTTAAGCTAAAATAAAAATTTGGATACACTACTAGAATAATAAAAATCAACACTCACCCATATAGAACAAACCGGAACAGAACAATGATATCAGCTCACCCATAAAACAAAAGAAAATAAAACGAAAAAATATTTCCGCCCTGCTGCATACGTCTATTCTAGTGACAGATGTTTGCGCATACGTCCATTCTAGTGACAGATGTGCAAACGTGCCAAGGTCCTCACTCTTCGTACATAAAGATGAAATATCGTAAAGTAAAAGCCCTTACTGGATGCACAGATGTCACCCCTTGTCTGGAGCTTCGCCATTTGCACATGTCCTATATAAACTGCCCAGACTTCTCTAAACATTAACTGTTTGCTTATCTGCACCACTCTGACCATGAGGACATGTTACTTGACCAATAAATTTCGTATTACGGAATACGTCCGAATCTTCAGTAATCGCAGCGCCAAAACTGGTGATGTATTTTGTCGGATAGTAGAAGTGCAGACTCGTTTGGATCTTTGCTATTTGCACAGCTTACTTTTCACGCATACCAAGCCGTGATACGTATATATGTATGTACAGGTCGATACACTCTTCATGATCTGACCGATAAAAGTCAGTAAAAGCATGTGGAGCATGCAAATCATGCCGATTTTACGTCTCGTTGAACCTGTTGCACGGGTATCTATTATAACTCGGTAAATGTTTACAAAATTAACACAATATTCTGTAACAGCGGACGGCATAGTGTAATGGAATCATCGCTGGAATATGGCTGTCTTTAATGAAACGTCGTGTTGCCACCTCGCAATCTTTCTCATTTTTTTTTTTTTAATTTACTTAAGAAGTTTTATATCAGTTGTGGCTTTAACATTATTTTTTTTGTTTTTTTTTTGTTCATACACCATTATAAAGGACGCTGGCTAACTTGCACTTACTGTATTCACCCGAATTCTGAGCAAACAGTGTGGACCCTGAGCAGAACGCAGAGTGATAGAGTCGTTACTGAATGTCTCTCATCTGCTCATCTGGCAATTTTAGTTAATAAACAGGTAGATGAATGACCTTGTTAATTTTTTGGGGCAAGTATGGTAAGGTATCAGAATGTTAGGATAAACATGATATTTTTTCTTGCTTCTTTTATTTATTTATTTATTTATTTATTTATTTATTATTATTTTTTTTTCAATAAACAACAAGATATTAATTCGATATCTCAACACTTTATCATTATTCAGTCTGTTCAGGACCTTTGTCCGCTTCAAATTAACGGATACTGTAGAATACAAGAATAGACTGGAGCAATCCAGAGAAGATCCAGATGAGACTGTGCGGAATCACAGGTTGATCTTGACCTTCGCTATTTGAATGCAATAAGAGTTCATCATCACACGCGTTAAACATTTTTTTTTTTGTATTAATATTAGCATGCTGGGTAAACATATCACGAGACAATATTTTGAAATATTTTCCTTATTTTCCCCAGACAATACAATTCGCCATTTCAACATTTCATGAAAACTGTCTCCTCGATTGAATCAGATTTTTTGAGAAAAAAAAAAAAATCACATCAATTTGTTGACTTCTGAATCTGCCCATAGCGTGGTGAGTGTTAAAACAGCATAAGAATTTTCACATCGCGGTGATTTAGATGAAAAAAGAAAGGATAATAATAATAATAATAATAAAAACACGCACAGAGATAAGATATTATTATGAGTATAAAAAAGACTGTTACAAGGATCAAACCTCCGACCGTCAATTTAGTTTTTGACTTTATGGACAACGGTTTGTGATTGTGGCACTCACTGGACTTTTCTCTTACTTTTTTTTTTTTTTAACCATTGTCCTTATGATCCAATACACTTGCAAGAAACCGCTTTCAACGTATAGCTTATTCAAACTAACGGAGTCGGTGATCCGTAAAGTGTAAAGTACCGAGTGTTATTACTTATACCCGTAACAACCTGCTTCACCTTGACCCTGGATTATTCCAATATTAAAAGTACATTGACACGAAAGTAAACATTCATCAAGTAACAGTTGTCACCTTTTTTTTTTTTTTTTTTATCTATTTCGCAACGACTGAGTGATTGTTTATAAATGACAGATCCTGCAGCGAACGAAGAGAGATAATAATAATATTAATAATAGTAATGGTATTAATAATAATAACAATTATAATTATAATAGGAACAGTCTTTTGTAATAAGCAGAGTGGTGACTCTTGCACGTAGATTTAATCATTAATTTGGAATTTCTGCGTACGTGAATCGTCACTCTCTGCGATGATCAGGCATCTGCTCTTCTTCAGGTGCATTCTGCCAAAAGGAAATAATGAATGTACAAACAACAAACAGTTTTAAGATCCTAACTAGACAGCAGAGTGGTGTTGGTTTTCCTTTCTTTGATATAAGTAGTTGCGGTCATGGAAACTAAGCCATAATCCAAACTCATAAATCCGTAAATGAATGACGAATCAGAATGTAAGACGAAGGCTAGTTTCGTGTTTTGACCATCGACAACCTGTCATTTATTTCGGCTAACATTGATGTTGCACCCTGTAAATATGAGTATTCTGCTCGTGGGCTGTAAAACAAGACATGATTTTAACAGTTAAACACTATTAAAAGGGCTTTGTATTTTTTTAAATGTCGTTTTTTTTTTTTTTGTTTTTTTTTTTATTTTTTTTTATTATTATTATTTTTTTTTTTTTTTTATCACAACGCGCTTTCTTGGGTGAAAGCAAACAGCAAGTTGTAAATTTAAGATTAAGAGTTCAAGAGTTCGCGGTGGATTTGATCGTTTTTGTTTGTCCTATTAATATTATTTCAATAAGTTCCGGCAACTGGCAATGGCCATGGCGATACTCTGTGCTACGAATTCAATAAAAAGCTCTTTTGTACTTATAAGAAATTTACCAGCTTCATAGTAGTATGATTTGCAGCATATGCAATCGAGCTGCATATTAAAGACTGTATTGTTTAGATTATTTGCTGGAGAATGCATCTAACGGACCGGACTGCAGTGATTAGTGGCAGCATTTGCACGAGGATTTCATGAAGTTTTCTCTTATTGCATTAGCTGGCATATGCGCAGTAATATTTCAAAACATCTAAACTGGGCGTGGGTTTTAAAACAATGAATAACCAATGGAAACCCTTGTAAACTATATTCTCTGTCAGACTACGCGTTGTACTTCGGTCCAGACTATCTATATATTGAGCACACCACCCGGCTGGTTGGGTGGTATGCTCATTCTAATGAGGAAATCACCGAAAAAAAAAGCCCGTATGCGGGTTTTATTCGGTGATTTCGTCATTAGAATACGTATACCAACCATTATATCTATACGACATAGTGCAATAAAAGACATTTACTTAAAGGGAAATAATACAAGAAAAACTAAAATGAAATTTTATGAATACATCACTAGAATAAAAAAAAAAAAAGTCATCATTCATCCATACAGAACAAACCGGAACAGAACAATGATATAAGCACGCCTCCGCTCCCCCCCCCCCCCCCCCAAAAAAAAAAAAAAAAAAAAAAAAGGAAACTATTTGCGCCCTGCTGCACATGCCCATTATAGTGACAGATGTGCAAACGTACCAGGTCCTCAATGTTCGTACATGAAGATAAAATATCCTACAGTAAAAACCCAGGCTGGTTGCACGGATGTCACAGCTTGTCTGGAGATTCGCCCTTTGCATATGCCCTATGTAAACTGCCCAGACTTCTCTAAACATTCACTGTTCGCTTACTCGCACTACTCTGACCATGAGGAGATGCCACTTGAACAGTAGCTTTCGTATTTGCTCATGGAATACGTCCGGAGCTTCACTGATCGGACATGCCAAACCTGGTGATGGATTTCGTCCGATAGCTGAGGTGCAGACTCGTTTAGATCTTTGCTATTTGCACAGCTTTACTTTTTACTCATACCAAATGCAAACTGATTTAGATATTCACCGACACAATCGTTGTATGTATATCACGATGTGGAGACAATGTGTGCTTTGTCAGAATAGAGCGTCCTTGAAACAACTAAAGTCTAGATAAACCTGTGCGCTGAACAATCCGGTTTTACAAGGTAAGTGGGTGGGGATGGGACACCGGATCTGAGTTTGCAGGGTGACCATTGACTTTCTACTAAGTCGTGATACATGTATATGTTTGTACACTCTTCATGATATGACCGCAACTTGTTGAAAGTACTGTATTTCCAACATTGCCTATATGGATGCCAAGATGGGCATTTTAGCGAGAAATCGTACCCTTTCACATATGCGAATAAATGAAGCCTGAATCAGTAAGCGTAATTGTGCACTGTTTATTGAATGTATCTACATTTGTCCGTACTCTCGAAAACAGGTAATGGGTTTGCATGCAAACGGAGGAGTGCTTGATCAGACTGCATAAATGCCATTCATTGCAGTTAGCGTATGCTGATCGTTACCATTTTACATTGTATATTTTCTCTTGCAGTGACCACGACAGTTTGAATTATTGAAACGGCGGTCAGTAAACGCAATAGCAGTATGCAAAAAAGGTAAGAGAAAAGTCCAGGGAGTGCCACAATCACAAATCGCAGCCCTTCCCAGACATCAAGAGGAAGAGGAAACCGACAAATCCAAACAAGCACAACGATCAAACGTACGAAAAGCACTAAGATTAGCTCTCTCTTCCCCAAGCGAGGTAATCGCAATGCTAAAAGGACTGAAAAAACACAAGAACAAAATTGGACAAGGTAAGACATACAACAAATCGCCGATTTTACGTGTCGTTGAACCTTTCGCAGTGAACAGTGAATGTCCGAACCAGAACGTGAATTGTCACCCTCTGATCAGGCATCTGCTCTTCTTCATGTGCAATCTGCCAAATGGAAATAATAGATGTACAAACAATAAACAGTTTTAAGATCCTGACTGGACAGCAGAGGAGTGTAAGCTGGTGTTAGTCTTCCTTTCTTTGATAGATGAAGGCCAGTTTCGTGGTTTGACCATCGACAGCGTATCATTAATTTCGGCTAACATTAATGGTACACACTGTAAATATATATATTCTGTTAGTGGGCTGTAAAACATGACATGGTTTTAACAGTTGATCACTATTTAAAGGCCTTAGTCTGATTTTACGTTTTTTTTTTTTTTTTTTTTTTTTTTTTTTTTTTTCTTCTCATTCCACGCTCTTCTTGGATGAAAGCAGATAGCAAATTATAAAACTAAGATTAAGAATTCGTGGTGGATCGTTTCTGTTTGTCCCATTAATATTATTTCAATAATTTCTGGCAACTGGCAATGGCCATGGCGATACTCTGTGCTACAAATTCATCAAAAAGATCTTTTGTACTTATGAGAAATTTATCAGCTTCATAGTAGTTCGATTTGCAACACATGCAATCGAGATGCATCTTAAAGACTGCATTAGTTAGATTCTCTGCTGGAGTATGCATCTAACGGACCGGACTGCAGCGATTAGTGGCAGCAATTGCACGAGGATTTCATGAAGGTTTCTCTTATTGCATTAGGTGGCCTATGCGCAGTAATATTTCTAAATATCTCAACTCGGCGTGGGTTAAAACAATGAATAACCAATGAAAACTTCTCGAAAACAGGTAATGGGTTTGTTTGCCAATGGAGGAGGCCTTGATCAGACTGCATAAATGCCTTTCATTGCAGTTAGATCATATGTTGATAGTTACAATGTTACAATGCACATCTTCTCTTGCACTGACCACGACTGTTTGAATTATTGAATCGGCGGTCAGTAAAAGCATGTGGAGCATGCAAATCATGTCGCTTTTACGTCTCATTGAACCTGTTGCACGTTTATCTATTAGTTGTCACCTTTTCTATATATTTCACAACGACTGAATGATTGTTTATAAATGACAGATGCTGCAGCGAACGAAGACAGATAATAATAATAATATTAATAATAGTAATGATAATTATAATAATAACAATTATAATAATACCATGAACAGTCTTTTGTAATAAGAAGACTGGTGACTCTTGCACGTAAATTTAATCATTCATTTGAATTTCTGCATACGTGAATCGTCACTCTCTGCGATGATCAGGTATCTGCTCTTCTTCAGATGCATTCTGCCAAATGGAAATAATGGATGTACAAACAATAAACCGTTTTAAGATCCTAAATGGACAGCAGAGTGGTGTTGGTCTTCCTTTCTTTGATATAAGGTGAAGCTGGTTTCGTGTTTTAACCATCGACAGCCTGTCATTTATTTCGGCTGACATTGATATTACACCCTGTAAATATGTGTATTCTGCTTGTGGACTGTAAACCATGACATGATTCTAACAGTTGAACACTATTAAAAGTGCTTAGTCTTTTTTTTAAATGTCGTTTGTTTTCTTTTTTATCACACCGCGCTTTCTTGGATGAAAGCAGACAGCAAGTTGTAAAACTAAGATTAAGAGTTCGGGGTGGTATTTGGTCGTTTTTTATTGTCCCATTAATATTATTTCAATATTTCTGGCAACTGGCAATGGCTACGGCGATACTCTGTGCTCTGAATTCAACAAAAAGCTCTTTTGTACTTAATAAAAATGTATCAGCATCACAGTAGTATGATTTGCAACATATGCAGTCGAGCTGCATCTTAAAGATTGTATTGTTTAGATTATCTGCTGGAGCATGCATCTAACGGACCGGAATGCAGTGATAAGTGGCAGCATTTGCACGAGGATTTCATGAAGGTTTCTCTTATTGCATTAGCTGGTATATGCGCAGTAATATTTCTAAATATCTCATCTGGGCGTGGTTTTAAAACAATGAATAACCGATGGAAACCCTTGTAAACTATATTCTCTGTCGGAGTACGCGTTGTTCTTTGGTCCAGAATACCTATATATTGAGCACACCACCCGGCTGGTTGGGCGGTATTTTCATTCTAATGACGATATCACCGAATAAAAGCCCGTATCTTGGAATGGAATTATATGAATACATCACTAGAATAAAAAAAAATAACATTCACCCATACAGAACAAACCGGAACAGAAGAATGATATAAGCACGTCCAAAAAAAAAAAAAAAAAGAATATGAAAGGAAAAATATTTCCGCCCTGCTACACGCCCATTCTAGTGACAGATGTGCAAACGTGCCTGGGTCCTCACTGTTCCTACATAAAGATATACATAAAGATAACATATCCTACAGTGATAACACTGGCTGGATGCACGGATGTCACGGCTTGTCTAGAGCCTCGCAGTTTGCACATGCTATGTTCACAGCCCAGAATTCTCTAAACATTCACAGTTCGCTTACCCGCACCATTCTGACTATGAGGACATGCGACTTGAACAATAGCTTTAGTATTTAATGCGTCTGGAGCTTCACTGATTGCACGCGCTTTCGTCCGACAGTAGAGGTGCAGACTCGTTTGGATCTTTACTTTTCACGCATACCAGAATGCAAACTCTGTAGCTGCTCTGGACATTCACCGACACATTCATTTTATGAATATCACGATGTGGAGACAATTTATGCTTTGTCAGTATATATATATATATATATATATATATATATATATATATATATATATATATATATATATATATATATATATATATATATAAAGCGTCCTTGAACAGAGGCCTTGATCAGACTGCATAGATGCCTTTCATTGTAGTTAGCATATGTTGATAGTTACAATGTTACAATGTGCATCTTCTCTTGCAGTGACCACGACAGTTTGAATTATTGTAACGGTGGTCAGTAAAAGCACGTGGAGCATGCAAAGCATGCCGATTTTACGTCTCATTGAACCAGTTGCACGTTTATCTATTAGCTGTCACCTTTACTATTTATTTCACAACAACTGAGTAATTGTTTAAAAAGGACAGATTCTGCAGCGAACGAAGACAGATAATAATAATAATTATTATAATAATAAGCAGACTGATGACTCTTGCACGAAAAAATAATCATTCATTTGGAATTTCAGCATACAAAACCGTGCCTGATGCCGTACGTGAACAGTGAAGGTCCGAACCAGAACGTGAATCGTCACCCATCTGTGATGATTAGGCATCTGCTCTTCTTCAGGTGTATTCTGCCAAATGGAAATAATGGATGTACAAACAATAAACAGTTTTAAGATCCTGACTGGACAGCAGAGGAGTGTAGGCTGGTGTTAGTCTTCCTTTCTTTGATATAAGACGAAGGCTAGTTTCGTGTTTTGACCATCGACAGCCTGTCATTTATTTCGGCTAACAATGGTGGTACACACTGTAAATATGTGTATTCTGCTAGTCGGCTGTAAAACAAGATATTGTTTAACAGCTGAACACTATTAAAAGGGCTAAGTCTGATTTTACTTGTCGATTTTTATTTTATTTTATTTTTCATACCACGCTTTTCTTTGGTAAAAGCAGACAGCAAGATATAAAACTAAGATAAAGAGATCGTGGTGGTATTTGATCGTTTTTTTTTTTTTTCTTGTTGTTGTTGTTGTTGTTTGTCCCATTAATATTATTTCAATAATTTCTGGAAACTGGCAATGGCCATGGCGATACTCTGTGCTACGAATTCAACAAAAAAAAGCTCTATTGTACTTAAAAGAAATTTATCCGCTTCATAGTAGTAAGATTTGCAAACATACGCAACCGAGCTGCATCCTTTAGATAATCTGCTGGAGTATGTATCTAACGGACCAGACTGCAGTGATTAGTGGCAGCATTTGCACGAGGATTTCATGACGATTGCTCATTAATTTAGCACGAGGATTTCATGAAGGTTTCTCTTATAGCATTAGCTGACATATGCGCAGTAATATTTCTAAACATCTCAACTGGGCGTGGGTTTTAAACAATGAATAGCCAATGAAAACCCTTGTAAACTATATTCTTTTTCGGACTACGCGTTGTTCTTCGGTCCAGAATACCTATATATTGAGCACACCACCCGGCTGGTTGGGCGGCATGCTCATTCTAATGACGAAATCACCGAATAAAAGCCCGTATGCGGGTTTTATTCGGTGATTTCGTCATTGGAATGCGCATACCAATCATTATATTTACACATTGTGCTATTAAAAGACATTTACTTACAGAGAAATAATAAAATCAAACTTAAGCTAAAATAAAATAATTTGAATACACCACTAGAATAAAAAAAAAAAATCAACACTCACCCATATAGAACAAACCGGAACAGAACAATGATATTAGCTCACCAATAAAACAAAAGAAAATGAAATGAAAAAAATATTTCCGCCCTGCTGCACACGCCCATTCTAGTGACAGATGTGCAAACGTGCCTGAGTCCTCACTGTTCGTACATAAAGATGAAAAAGCCTGCAGTAAAAACCAAGACTCGATGCACAGATGTCACCCCTTGTCTGGAGCTTCGCCATTTGCACATGCCCTATGTAAACTGTCCAGAATACGTCCGGAGCTTCACTGATCGCACACGCTAAAACTGGTGATGATTTCGTCCGGTAGTTGAGGTGCAGACTCGTTTGGATCTTTGCTATTTGCACAGCTTAACTTTTCATGCATACCAAATGCAAAATGTGTAGCTGATCTAGACATTCATCGACACACTCATTTTTTTTATATCACGATGTGGAGACAATTTGTGCTTTGTCAGAACAGAGCGTCCTTGAAACAGTTAAGGTATAGATAAACCTGTGCGCTGAAGAATCCGGTTTTACAAGGTAAGTGGGAGGGGATGGGACACCGAATCTAAGTTTGCGGGGTGAGCATTGACTTTCTACTATGTATGTACAGGTCGATACACTCCGCATTATATGACCGACAACTTGTTGAAAGTACTGTACTTTCAACATTGACTATATGGATGCTTAGATGAACATTTTCGCGAAAAATCGTACTCTTTCACATATGCGAACAAATGAAGCCTGAATCAGTAAGCGTAATTGTGCACTCTTTATTGTCTATATCTAAACTTGTCCGTACTCTCGAAAACAAACGCCTGGCCTCGGTGGCTCAGTTGGATGAGCCGTCCGACTGGAGACCAGGAGGTCGCGGGTTCAACCCCGCCGAGATCGGCAACATATTTTCGTGGAGATTGATCATGAAATACTTTATACGGTCATTCTCTCCCTTCCACTGATTCAAGAAGGGCAGTTGTCAGTTTCTGGCGAAAGAATGTACACAATACTGGTTAACCGCTTAGAGGACTAAGCCTGCCCAGAAAACGTGTGGTTAGGTAAACTGACCGCGCTCGACGTGACCCCATTGGGTTGACTGGGCCATAAAACCTCAACACAAAGAAACTCTCGAAAACAGGTAATGGGTTTGCATGCAAACAGAGGAGGCCTTGATCAGACTGCATGAATGCCTTTCATTGCAGTTAGCATATGTTGACAGTTACAATGTTACAATGTACATCTTCTCTTACAGTGACCACGATAGTTTGAATTATTGAAACGGCGGTCAGTAGAAGCATGTGGAACATGCAAAGCATGCCGATTTTACGTGTCATTGAACCAGTTGCATATTTGTTATCACCTTTTCTATCTATTTCACAACGACTGAGTGATTGTTTATAAAGGACAGATCCTGCAGCGAACGAAGACAGGTAATAATAATAATAATAATAATAATAAAAGTTATAATAACAACATGAACATTTTTTAATAAGCAGACGTGACTTGCACATAAATTTAGTCATTCATTTAGAATTTCTGCATACGTGAAGCGTCACTCTCTGCGATGATCAGGCATCTGCTCTTCTTCAGGTGCATTCTGCCATCTGAAAATAATGGATGTACAAACAATAATAATAATAGTAGTAATAATAATAAGAACCTGAACAATCTGTTCTAAAGAGCAGACTGATGACTTATGTACGTAAATTTAATCATTCATTTTGAATTTCTGCTTATGAAAACGTGCCTGATGCCGCACGTGAACAGTGAAGGTCCGAACCAGAACCTGAATCGGCACTCTCTTTGATGATCAGGCATCTGCTCTGCGCTCTTCAGGCGCTTCTGCCAAATAGAAATAATGGATGTACAAACAATAGACAGTTTTTAGATCCTGACCGGACAGCAGAGGAGTGAAAGCTGGTTTTGGTCTTTCTTACTTTGATGTAAGACGAAGGCTAGTTTCGTGTTTTGATCATCGACAGCCTGTCATTTATTTCAGCTAACATGGACGGTACACCCTGTAGATATGTGTATTCTGCTAGTGGGCTGTAAAATATAACATGGTTTTAACAGTTGAACACTATTAAAAGAGCTTTGTCTGTTTTTACATGTCGTTTTTTTTTTTTTTTTTTTTTTTTGTTGTTGTTTTTTCAAACCACGCTTTTCTTGGGTGAAAGCAGATAACAAATTATAAAACTAAGATTAAGAGTTCGTGGTGGTATTTGATCGTTTTCTTGTCCCATTAATATTTTTTTTATAATTTCTGGAAACTGGCAATGGACATGGCGATACTTTGTTTTGTATTTAAAAGAAATTCATCAGCTCCATAGTAGTATGATTTGCAACATATGCAATCGAACTGCATCTTAAAGCCTGCATTCTGTAGATTATCTGCTGGAGTATGCATCCAATTGACCGGACGGCGACGATTAGTGGCAGCATTTGCACGAGGATTTCATGATGGTTTCTCTTTTTGCATTAGCTGGCATATGCGCAGTAATATTTCTAAACATCTCAATTGGGCGTGGGTTTAAAACAATGAATAACCAATGAAAACCCTTGTAAATTATATTCTCTGTCGGAGTACGCGTTGTTCTTCGGTCTAGAATACCTTTTTTTGAGCACAAAAAGAGGTAAGAGAAAAGTCCAGGGAGTGCCACAATCACAAACCGCCATATACATTGTCATATCTAATGGGGAACAAGGGGCTATTTATCCACCTAAAAGCATGAATGGGACAAGGTGCCTTGATGACCCTCAGCATTAGTTTTGTTGCTAATACTTTACCGAAATAGAATCCCTTAAAATAGGTGATGGCCCTTTAACAATGTTTATGGGGCCAAAACATGGCCCCATCTCTTTGGTCCTAGCGTCAGCACTGCATATATGAGCCACCACATGAAAAAAGAAATCAACAAAATGACATGTGCACCCAGCGCAGATTCAGATCAACCTGGGCATCTGTCAAGTCTGATCAGTTTTCACTGTCTACACGCAGAAACCTTAGCTCCTTAGCAACCTACAACGAAGACTTATCAGACTGGGCGGATACCCATGTTGATCTGATTCTTCCCTGGAAGCCCAGTGATTTTGTTGGTTTTGACATGCGCTGGAAAACCATTCAAATCAGCAGGCCAATTACCTTAGAATCTACTGGCGCAGTCTCGGGGCAGTGGCTCAGTTACTAGAGCGACCGTGAGCTTGTGGATGCGATCTCCGGCCGAGTTATACCAAAGTCTTTCAAAATGCTATTAGCTGCTCTTTCGTTTGCGCTCAGCATTAAGAAGGCGGAACTGGTCGGTCCGGTGTCAGTATAATGTGACAGGGTGGAATGTCACGTCATGTGTCTGAGGTGTGATATGTCAGTGAGGCAGTACTCTTAAAGTGAGCATTGAGCTCCCTGTCACATCCAGACACCATCGCGATATGACTGAAATATTGTTGAAAGCGACATTAAGTCTGAATGAAATAAAAAAAAAAAAAATAAAAATAAATAAATAAACCTCGGAACTTTCTTTTTTCAGGTTGAAATCTTTCCGATAGATTAAAACTTAATGCCATAATGCGGGCCCTTTTCTAGTATAGTAGTATATATATTCCGCGCATTTTAGGAATCGGGTGATTCCAGAATCGTCCCTGTGCGTGTCTGGAATTTCAATACTGTTGTGCGATTCTAGAATCGTCCTGCGCTATTCTAGAATCGCGCAACACTTGTATCGAGATAATTTATTTCTGGGTGATCCGCTTGCGCAGTACAGAAATGATACGGTTTATATTGAAATTCAGGTGGTGAAAATGAGATTTCTAACATTAAAACTTTCGTGTTCGTTTCCGCCGAGGGTACCAAACTGGACTTATGGCTTTATCAATATCAATAAATATTTCTTTTTTTTAAGATTCAGATTAAGCTATGTCATTATAAAGAAACGCCCAAGGATCGCAAGGAAGTCCTGTGCGAAAATTATATTTCTATTGACTCCGTTGGTCTATAATAACAAAAATACCGTTTTTCAAATTTGGTTCCATTCATAACAACGTAATCTTTTTATACTTAGGCGTATTACCTTAAACACAAACGCATAGAGAGAGAGAGAGAGAGAGAGAGAGAGAGAGAGAGAGAGAGAGAGATGTTTTATTGTCAAAATTTCTGCAAACTACTTTTTTGAAATATAACTTCTTTATCTACATGTATTTCATTTTCAAAGTTCCGTCAAAAGAAACATAAAGGCTATTAAGGACAAAAATAATTGTTTCATGTTTGAAAGTAGGCGGGGTAGCTAACTAAAGTAAAAAAGAGAGTATCTGTTCGCCGTGACCGTGACCAGACTCTACACATGCGCAATCCTGCCAGGGCGTACACACTTCGTATAGATAATCGTTAAGCATTGTTGATTACATGGTCTGGGCCTGTTCGTAAGTTGATATTAGTTCATATTGAATTGATAATTTATTTACTTATGCACATTTATCTATATTAATTTTTAGCGTATGAAAAGTCCGTGTGGCTTGGTCATTATTTGAGGCTTTACTGCTTCCTCCCCACCACCCCCCCCCCCCTCCCATCCGCGCACACACACACACACACACACACACACACACACACACAACTTCGAAGAATTTGGAGGGACATATTGTTTTGGGACCATTTGTACGTTCGTCCGTCGTTTGTCTGTAAGTTCGTTAGCCAAATATGAAACAATTTCGTGAGAGTTATGCCCCTTTTCAGCTTTGGCATTTTGTAGGGACAAGCATCTAGTTGAGGGCAAAGTGTTTTACAAACACATTTCTGGTTTACATCTATATACTTTCGTGGACCGAGCATCTACTGCACGGTGTTTTGCGAATGCATCTCTCTCTCTCTCTCTCTCTATCTCTCTCTCTCTCTCTCTCTCTCTCTCTCTCTGTGTGTGTGTGTGTGTGTGTGTGTGTGTGTGTGTGTGTGTGTGTGACTGCGCCAACATGACCAGCGTTCAATTTGCGCTTAAACATGAATAAAGCAAATGGACAAAGTAGATAGCATCACGGATACAGAAGAGGGTATTAGGATCATTTATACACTAACCAATTGTACAAATGTAAACAATAATCAATTCTCCTGAATTCATTTGTTTGTGTTAATATGCTAAACACATACATTTTCATACATGTACATGTATACGCTAAAAAACAAACACATTTCTATATTTTTAGCAAAAACTTATGAAACAAGTCTCTATCACACTATATATCTTTATATTGGAACTTAGCCCAATCCCTCCTTAAATTCCCGGTAAAAATTAAGTCGTACACAGCATTCAAACTAGTTTGGGTCAGTTAAAGGAATACGCGGCACTTCAGTCGGATATAAACAAAGTAAAGTCGGCTTATGAAGACAATTTGGCGTACATGTACCAATATACGCCTCGTATATTTGAGCCGCAACGTCAGAAAACGTTTCAAGTTTATTCAGAAAAGCCATGGCCCAGTTGTTCAAAGCGTCGTTAGCTTAACCAGCTCATTAAGGGTCATTTCGTTAACTATTTTAGCGGATTCAATATACAATATTCTGATATTTTTTGCTGAAAAAATGTGAGTAGCTTGCTACTCACATTTTTTAAGCAAAAAATTTCAGCATATTTGTGTATCACTCGATGTAAATTTTAACGAATCGTTAACTAACGACGTCGTTAGCTTTGAACAACTGGGCCCAGGTTTACATTTTGTAAACAACGAAGACATCTAAACGAAGATTTATAATAAGCAAATATGGAACATATATTGGGGATACAAATAAATTTCAACTGATAAAGATTATGACGGGAATATCAAATAATGCTGTGCCCTGCTGCCCAACCCATGTCCGTTCGCACCCTCTAACCGATACCTTCATACTGATCAGGTGCGGGAGTGCCGGAGAGAGGAGACGCAAACCGGACGGATGCTTAACCACCATC
Organism: Anodontia alba; assembly: GCA_964016985.1. Taxonomy (NCBI): domain Eukaryota; kingdom Metazoa; phylum Mollusca; class Bivalvia; order Lucinida; family Lucinidae; genus Anodontia; species Anodontia alba. Next base: position 96,745,458 of record OZ024825.1, on the reverse strand, counting down.
CAGTCTCCGTCCCTGCCAACCAAGCCCCCAACGCAAACAAGCATAGGCAATCAGGTTGCAGCGCACAACCCTTCTAGCTATTTAAAACTCAATAATGCATAAGTGCGCATATACTGAAAGGAAAAAGAAACGCAGAGTGAATTTTATTCCTGAATTTCATTCAAGTTTTAAAAAGTTTGTTAAATATCTTACTATGATTACAAAACGGTACATTTCCAAATTTCATTGGTTTGTGATCAACAAGTCTCGAGTTATTGAAGTTCATTGGTAGCTACCCCCCAAATCTTGAAATCAAAATCAAACTGAAAATCAATATCGGGTGTGCCCCCCTCTTGCTGCCGTTGCTGCCCTAATTCTCCTTTGGATAGAGTTAACCAAAGCATTGACAGTTCGCATCGGGATGTTATTCCATTCATCGATCAACGCATTCCTTAGTTGTGCGAGAGTTGCGGGGGGATTTCGGCGCTTCCTAACCCTTCTGTCCAGCTCATCCCACATGTGCTCTATTGGGGTCAAATCTGGACTGTACGGTGGCCATGCTAGTGGTGCAATGTTATTGTTTGCTAGGAAATCCTGACAAACTTGGGCAACATGTGGCCGGGCATTGTCCTGCTGCAGAATCAGATTACGTTGTTGCACAAGCGGGACTGCAACAGGACGCAAGATCTCATCCCTATACCTTACTGCGGTCATATTGCCCGCAACAATAATCAACTGTGGTTTTATCCCGTGAGCAATGCCTCCCCGGACCATAACGGAGCCACCCCCAAACCGATCCCGTTCGACAACACAGGCGTCGGCAAAGCGTTCTCCGCGACGTCGGTACACACGACGTCGACCATCTGCGCGATAGAGAGTGAACCTAGACTCGTCCGTAAAAAGAACTCGTCTCCACTGCCTCATCGGAAATAGCCTCGGCGCATGCGCCGTCAACCACGCCATACGACGCAACCTACGTGCCTGGGTCAGAGGCAGATCAACGTATGGACGACGAGCTCGAAGACCACTCACGCAATCGACTTCCAACAGTCTTCGGAGAAATTTGTCGATTATGCGTACCTACTGTATTAAGGGCAGTTTCGGCAGCAGTGAGATGACGATTCCGCAAATGTGCCAGACGGATTGTCCTGTCTTGACGTCGCGACGTCACGCGTGGACGCCCAGACCGCGGTCGGTCTGCTAAATGCCCTGTCTCCCTTAAACGTCTAACAAGACGTTCATTTGTTGAGACGTTAACCCCAAAATAATTGGCAACTTGCTGTTGCCTCTGAACCTGCATCAGCAACGCAATTGCCCTACCCCTCTGAACATCAGTCAATCGTACCATGATTGAAAAAAAGTTCAAAGTAGCGTAAAAATGAAAAGAAAAATCGGTAAAAAGAATCGAAGAGCGTTGTGTATCGTTGAAGTGTACCAAATGGTGTGAGGAAATCTTGTGCTGAAGGTTTAAACATGCTTGTTTTGCACGAAATTTTGGCTTTCCGTATTGTCCGTGCAATGCACTGTGTAGTGCACGGTTGAATGATTTCACACACTGGGTAGATAGCACATCGACCAAAGACTCGTATACCCACGGTTCACATTCACAGGACAATCTGTAAAAGTGTATGGCTATAGTAAACACCGTAAAAAAATGGTTAAAATAAGAAGGAAAAAACTCTACCCAGTGTTTCTTTTTCCTTTCAGTATATATATACGAACGATTTCAGTCTGTTAAAAATGAAACCAACGAGTGCAGGTTTTAATCTTCACATTGACATTTGCTTGGGGGTTCAGCCTCTTCAAAGATGGGCAGTGAAGATAATGATCAATTGAGATATGGCATGGGAAAAATATTGCATTCCTTCAAACATCAGCCAGTGGGGCTCAGTGATCTATCCCTTGGTTACAGCTTCGTATTTTTGCCTTTGAAAGCGAGCATTGAAGACTCGAACTAGACTGCCCAGATGTGCTGTCTCTTTTGAGTCCTCAATACGTTTCGGTATATGGGATACTGTTTTCCAATGGTACGGCTCAATTTATGAAATACATAAGGTTGCTTCCATATAAAAATATCTCGGTTAACTGTCGTACCTGTCCATACAGCGGGGGTGTTTTGCACGGACCGATTACGTATAATCTGGCCAAGGATTATTAAAACACGTGCTGCTCGATTTCATCATGTGTCAGGAGTAACTGGTAACCGAGTTTGTCAAGGTGATCAAAAGATCAAAAGATCGTTCTGGTGTGAAATTTGCTTTTTGAACGAAAAACATACGTATTTTCTAATGGAAAAAAGAAGAATTTTAACAGATCAGTGTAGTATTTAAACTGGTCACACAACATGCTTTCGGATTTTGGTTTTAACATTGTACAGAGGGCTTCTCAGCGAGTGGCTTTCGGTGAAACAACGTCGATTAAAAAAGACAGATAATGTACGTATCTACAAGTAGAAATAAGTGACATGTTTATACTGTTTTCCCATGGTACGGATAATTTTATGAAATACATAAGGTTGTTTCCATACAAAAATGTCTCGGTTAACTCGGTGTTTCGCACGGCCCGATTACGTATAATCTGTCCAAGGTATTATTAAAAAACGTGCTGCTCGATTTTATCTGCTCGATTTTATCATGTGTCAGGAGTAACTGGTAACCGAATTTGTCAAAGTGATCAAAAGGTCAAAAGATGAATCGTTCCGATGTGAACTAATTACTTTTTGAGCAGAAAAATACGTATTTCCTCATGGCAAAAAGAATTTAACAGATCAGTGTATATTTAAACTAGTCACTCAACATGCTTTCGGATTTCGGTTTTAACATTGTATTGAGGGCCTCTTTTTCGGTCCTTTTGGCGTTGCGGTTGCCTCGCATGTGGGGGGTTGGGGGGTGTGGGCGGTGGGGAGAAGGGGGGGGGGGTGGGGGGCTGGTCTTGGTGCTTTTCGTATGTTTGATCGATTTGTGCTTGTTTGGATTTGTCAGTTTCCTCTTCCTCTTGATGTCTGAGAAGGGCTGCGGTTTGTGACTATAGCACTCACTGGACTTTTCTCTTACCTTTTTTTCTCAGTAGCTTTCGGCGAAACAACGTCGACTAGAAAAAGACAGATAATGTACGTATTTACAAATGGAAATAAGTGACATGTTTATACGTGTATGTTTTTGTAGGCTACTAAGCGACAGTCTAGAACCTCGCATCGAGACACACATGGTCCCCAACCACCACCCTTTGCTCTTGTAAACGTACTTTCAGACATATGCATCCAGTGAAGATTCAGATCAGCCTGCGTATTCGAGCAGAATATCAGAATCTTCAGAGGGCGCAGTTTGGTTAGCCGACAACGAAAACTCTGGTTAAACTGTGCGGATCACACATTTTGGTTAGTCGAGGGTACAAGGTTTCTTCATGCCGACAACGAAGACTCTGGCTAGACTGTGCGGATGGCACATTTTGGTTAGTCGATGGTACAAGGTTTCTTCATGCCGACAACGAAGACTCTGGTTAGACTGTGCGGATGTTTGAATCTTCGTTGGGCGCACATGTCGGAAGATACATTTTCTTACGTTACGATTCAAATATGTTTACACCATTCTGAAGAAAAACAGAAACAGTAATGGTGTAAGTAATGACAGCTAACTTGATTTTGTTTGTGTTGAGGTTTTACGGCCCAGTCAACCCAGTGGGGTCATGTCGAGCGCGGTCAGTTTACCTAACAACACGTTTACTGGGCAGGCTTAGTCCTCTAAGCGGTTAACCAGTATTGTGCACATTCTTTCGCCAGAAACTGACAACTGCCCTTCTTGAATCAGCGGAAGGGAGAGAATGACCGTAGAAAATATTTCATGATCAATCTCTACGAAAGAATGTTGCCGACCTCGGCAGGGGTTGAACCCGCGACCTCCTGGTCTCCAGTCGGACGGCGCATCCATCTGAGCCACCGAGGCCGGCTAACAGCTAACTTGAATTATACGCATTACAACAAATACCGTTCATGCATTTTGATAACATTATTGTTGGAAAATAGTTTTCGCATAAAATCTGAATGAATAGATAAGATACTGCATGACTGTAAGAATTGTGGGTTACGTTATTGCCTGTTGTTCTAGTGTATGTTAAATTGTAATGTACATGTATAATATATATGCTCATGGGCCATATGGCTAATTGCATTACATTATCTATCTATCTATCTATCCATCTATCTATCTATCTATCTTGAGTGCCTTGGTGTATTAAGTGGATACTCGAACTGTATTACGTTGAAATTTAAGTAATTTATTAATATATCGTCGAGAGACGATCCCATTTTGGCGAGCTAAGCTATCACGACATAGATCTTGTATTAAAGAAAATCATCAAGTTACACCAAGACAAACGCTTTGACGCAAAGTATATTTGCTTTTCTGAAATATGTTGTTTTGGTTTTGTCAACCCAATCATTGTTGATGGCTATGCTTCACTCTTTAATTGCACGACGGCGGTTCGCGCCTCAGACTCAATGACGGCCTCTTCGTAAAACTTTAACCAGTGGGTTGGGGCTTGACTAAATGTCTGGCTTGGCCCGCCGTGGTTCAACTATTGGTTTTCATTTACTCTGGTATATTGTAGAATTAGTCATGAGTACTCGTCTTTGTTTATTTTGGGATTGATTTGATTTTTATGTTTTCGCTTTGATGCGTTGACTGAGTTCGAAGCCTTTATGCGAACAGAATTTTTAAGTATTTCTGTATTAAGAGTAGCATCGGGACCCAGGGTGAAGTTGGCTAGCTGTAAAAGTGCTTTAAACCCTCCCTCCCCGCTCCCCCCAGTGGTTTACTCTACTGACCGTTCTAAGGCGGTGGTCCCGGTGTTAGTCTGACCCTTTATTGCTTTGTGGTTTATTCTACAAGGCGATTTGTTTTGTCTCTTACCTTGTGCTATTTTGTTCTTGTGTTTTCATTCCTTTTAGCATTGCGATTATCTCGCTTAGGGAAGAGAGAGCTAATCTTAGTGCTTTTCGTACGTTTGTTCGATTTGCGCTTGTTTGGTTTCCTCTTCCTCTTGGTGTCTTAGAAGGGCTGCGGTTTGTGACTGTGGCACTCCCTGGACTTTTCTCTTGCCTGCCTGTCTGATTGGTTCGGATAAACCCGGTAATCTAGATAACGGAATGTATATAAATGTCCTGATAGAGCAGTGTGAATGCATATGTTACCTTCAGTTGTCTCATGTGGTATGACGAGTCAGCTCAGTATGCGCATAAAGAATCACATATCTGGTGAGAAATGTGTACCGACCCGAGGTTTGCAAGGTGAGTCAGTATTATGTATCAAGTCCTGGTGCATGCATGTGTAGGCCGATATGACCGAAATTTTGTTGAATGTACCGTCGTTTTCTCATTGACGATATGGCTGTCCAGATGAATGCTATCGCGAGAAATCGTACCCTATGGATATATGCAACCAGCTGAACTCAGAATCAGTAAGTGAATTTGTGCAGCCTGACAAGGGACTTCATTGTTTGCCCGTACACTCAACAGTACGTCATGATTCTGTAGGCCAACAGATGAGACCCTGATCAGACGCGCGAAGGTCGTTAACTGTTGTAAGTATATGCTGTTAGTTACATGAACGTCTTCCCTTAATGCGACTAGGGCCGTTTATGGTGTTCAGTAGAAGCTCGTGGAGCATGCATATCATGGCGATTGCAAGTCTCATATGTCACGTCGCACATTTTATTTGTGATCTATCATCTTCTCTGTCTCGACTTATAGTTTTCTATCCACAAACTAAAAAAAAGACAAAATAAATTGTACTTTTTTATATAATATATATATAAAAATATTTTTCGCTTAAGTTTTCGCAATAATTTTTTTTTAAATTTTTGATTTAGCTGATCATGTTCAGCGACATGCTGAGGACCAATGTTGTTGTAGGTATACTCCGCAAACTTGTCCAAATTAATAATAAATTTTCCGCTAATTAGATGAAGAAATCTTGATTTTGCAAGATCCCGTCGCTTTTCAAAGTCCGCACCTGTCAGTCATGTCATTGTGATGTAAATATAGTAGGTGAAACGCGTGCTTGACACGGCTATCAATAAAGTCATTGCGCCGTTTTACAAGAGGGTTGTTTAAAAATTACCAAGAGAACAAAAATCATGAGTTTATATATTTTTCCGCTCGACGTTTCTGGGATAATCGTTTTGATTTTTTAACTTTTCGAAATAAATCGAGCGACAAAGCTCCTGACTTCTCAAAAATGTCCCAGCACGCAAAATCTTCAGTGTTCATTCTAGTAAGGTAAAAAAAATCAATTTTACTACTACGAAAAAGAAGGCAGAGATTATCTTTTTTCGTCAGGGGCAGTGATCTCCTGACCGGTTACTGACATTTAGGGTGGGGTGGGGGGGGGGGGGGGGGGCGTGTGGCGTGGGGAAAACATACTTACTCACCTCTATTTCGTTCTTTCACTGGTTCATCATTAACTGTGTCATATCAATTCACGTAGAATGAAACTATACCATACATGTAGCTGCTTTATACATTTATTCGACAGCAACATTAATAAGAAATGAGCCGCACTATGTGAAATTGTGCCTTTGGGCATATGCGGACAGCAAAGGCTCATGACCGGTCCGAGCGGCCCAGCTGGTAGAGCGCCCGCCTTCAGATCGGGAGGTTATAGGTTCGATCTCCAGCCGAGTCATACCTAAAACTTTATAAAATTGGTACTAGTAATTCTTTCTCTGTCACACCGGTGCCAGTATAATGCAGCTGGTGGTATCCTGTCAAAACTGGTTGGGACAAACTACTGCAGTGAGGCGACGCACAATAAAATTGCATAATTTCCCATCCTCACATCCAAACAAGGTCATGACATGACTGAGCGATTGTTGAAAGTGGCGTTAAACTTCAACTCAAACAAACAAACAAACCCAGCTAGCATTCTTTATAAATCTACAGCGGGCCGATAACGGCCCGCTGTAGATTTATGTAGAATGTTTACTGGGAAGGAAATACCCAGATCAGTGTGCACAACCGCGCAGTCTGATCAAGGACTTACAGAATCATTGAATACTGTAGAACGTATCATTTTACATGTACCAAAGCCTCTTATCAGATGGTTCGACCCCCTCCGAGGTCGGCAACATCCTTTCGTGGAGATTGATCATGAAATATTTTCTACGGTCATTCAAGAAGGGCATTTGTCAGTTTCTGGCGAAAGAAGGTGCACAATACTGGTTAACCGCTTAGAGGACTAAGCCTGCCCAGTAAACGTGTTGTTAGGTAAACTGACCGCGCTCGACATGTCCCCTTTGGGTTGACTGGGCCGTAAAACCTCAACACAAACAAACAAAATTACGATGATTTTAAAATGCAGTTAGTATTAATCTCGCCCTGAGAAAACGTAACTGCTGCGATTTGTGAACAGCAAAGCTCCAGATCAGCACGTCAGACGACGCTGTCTCCTTACTGATGGCATTCACTCTCGTCGAGATGCAGGCTGCTAAGATTTGGTGCAAATAATGGGTGTATGATCAATGAAACTCTTTATGGTTCTGACCGGACTGCAAAAGGTATGCACGCTGATATCGGTATTCCCTCTGCGGGGCTTGCTCTGTGCTTTTCTCCCAGTTAGCATTCTATATAAATCTACCCAGCGGGCACATGACGTAAATACAACGTCGCCTCAATGTCGATGCAACGTCATGACGTTGCATCGACGTTGAGGCGACGTTGTATTTACGTCATGTGCCTGCCGGGTATAGCGGGCCGTTATCGGCCCGTCAGGGTAGCTGACGGGCCGATAACGGCCCGCTATAGATTTATAAAGAATGTTTACTGGGCTGTTTATCTGTTGCTTTTGATTATTGCAACTGATGTTACTGATGTACGCTTTCACTGACGACAATACTGTCAGATGGCCGGAACTTTTGGACTCTTGGTAAAACGTTATCACGTTCATTTTTGCATTTTAATTAATAATTTTAGTCCTCATATACGACCTAGTTGAAAGAAAAGGGACTTGTCTAAACGGTTAAATTGTTTAGAACCGCTTCTAGCGTATGCATATAAATGAGCACCCTCCGCTCCGTCAATCACTTAATTTACAGCATTTGCACGATGATTTCATATGGTGTTCTATTATTTCATTTGTTGGCGTATTCCCAGTAATAAGTCTTAACATATAATCTGGGCGGGTATAAAGCAATCAGAAACCAATGAAAACCTTTTGGACTATATTTTCTCTCGAAGTACACGTCGTTATGCGTTCCAAATATATATTGAAAACACTACCCAGATGATTGGGCGGCATGCTCGTCCAAATGACTAAACCACTTATTCGTGGTTTAGTTATTAGGTAGCCACTCGATATATCAGAAGAACAAGAGACATTAACATACAGAGACACAGAGAAACACAAAAGCTTGGATATGATAACACCAAGCTGGAATTCACTCTTCAAATATATAGAAAATTCACCTTCAACAATTGAAAATTTTCAAATAAAAAAAAAAACCCTGATATTTTTTCATATTTCTGCTCAAATCATAGATTGTGGGTACTCGTCAGAACCGCCTCGGGGAGGCGGTTCTAACGAGTACCCACAATCTATGTTTTTAGCATAATAAGAAAAATGATGTATACCCCTGTAAACCCCAGTTTTACTGTATAAAAGTGGAGTTTAAGGGGGTCAAAATTACATAGGCATGTACGTTTTCGTAAATTCAGCGTATTCATACGATCCCATGAAGATACTCAGGATACTCAGGTGCAGATTACTAAGGCTGGCTAATCAGAGCTGAAAAGATAATCGATTATCGGTCCTGCCATTGCGATAGATAATCGATTAGTAATCACCGAAGATTTGGTCATAAGTTTATGTCTGTCTGAGCATGACTCTTACCATATGTTGTACTTTACTGTATGTATTTGATCTGACAGGCCTGAGCAAACAGTGTAGATCCAGATGAGACGCCGCGTTTGTGGTGTCTCATCTGGGTCTACACTGTTTGCCACTCATCCAGCTATTTTAGACACAACAATGGGTAGTAAATTGTACTTGTTCAAATTTTAGATTATGGTAAGGAGTCGAGGTGTCTGAATACTAACGGTAAATATGGTAAAGTAAGAGACACAGAAATGAAATGATCGATTATTATCAAATCTGTAACGATTATCATTTTTGTGGAATTTATCGATCAATTAATCGACAATCCGATTAATTGTTCCAGCCTTACAGATCACCGACTGGGTTCAACCTCTGTTTCTTTTTCTTTTCTTTTTTTTTTTTTTACAAACACGTTCATTGCTTTCAATGACTTAAATCCTGGCCTCGGTGGCTCAGTTGGATGCGCCGTCCGACTGAAGACCAGGAGGTCGCGGGTTCAACCCCCGCCGAGGTCGGCAACATTCTTTCGTGGAGATTGATCATGAAATATTTTCTACGGTCATTCTCTCCCTTCCGCTGATTCAAGAAGGGCAGTTGTCAGTTTCTGGCGAAAGAATGTGCACAATACTGGTTAACCGCTTAGAGGACTAAGCCTGCCCAGTAAACGTGTGGTTAGGTAAACTGACCGCGCTCGACATGACCCCACTGGGTTGACTGGGCCGTAAAACCTCAACACAAACAAAAGACTTAAATCCTCTGTTAACTCTATCCTCTATATGTTTCTTAAAGTTCAGATCACGTCCCAAATCATTCCAAGAATCTTCTTCTCTTAAACCTCCTTTATTGTCAAACATTTCAATTTGATATCTACACTTTATTGACTTACATGTACTTCCTTTGAACTTACCTTTAGGCAATCTACTCTGCAGCAACTCCCATATTCTACTTATCACACCGGCCATCAATTTCTCCATATCCCTTCCTACTATATTTTCCACAACCTTCAAATCACTATCACTATACCAAATAGTGCCGTCATCCGTCATCTGCATATTCTGTATGGTTGCTCTCTAGGTCCTTCAGCGAGTCAAGGGTATAAAGGCTGCATAAAACCGGACTGATTACAGATCCTTGTGGAATACCTACCTTAGAAGTTAACACTGGTGAAACAAAGTTATTACACTAATGCAGTATTTTCTTTGTATAATAAAAGTTCTAATATATAAACACAGCCTCCCCTTGAGACTAAAATCTGCAGCCTACAAAGTTATTACACTAATGCGGTATTTTCTTTGTATAATAAAAGTTCTAATATATAACTACAGCCTCCCCTTGAGACTAAAATCCGCAGCCTTTTTCAACCGCCCTGCTCTCCGTATACTTTTATAACAGGATTCATAATTCAGCACCATCAGCACAGTATTTTTTTTGCAGTAAAGACTTTTGTCTTCTGTTAGCATATGGTGTTAGTGTTTTTCCTTCTACAAGTTCAAGTTTCCATACCAATCTGTTCTTAATAACCCTTTCAAATACCTATCCAATTACCTCCATTGGAAAAAAAAATAATCAAAAATTAAATTCAGTGATTCTTGATGTCTGCTTGTGGGGCGAAGGAACTTCTCAAAAGTGGTTCGTAGTTCACCATTGATGATCTTGCTGTATGGCAAGCCAAATGCACGCCAGTAAGAAAAACCTGGTTTATCTGAGAAAAAACAGGTCTTGCGACTTGATAAATCAGGTTTGAAAAACCTGGAGAAAAAGAGAGAAACCCTGGTTAAAGAGAAAAAACTATTTGTTTGTTTATTTTTCTTTGATAAACCAGATTTTTTTTGATAAACCAGGGGTTCCTAGTTTTTCTATGATAGACTAGGTTTTTCTCCAAAACCTATGATAACAAGAGGAAAACCAGGTTTATCAGAGAAAAAACAACAACAGGTTTTGCGACTTGATAAACCAGGTTTTTCTCTGAAAACTTGGTTAAAGAGAGAAAATCCTGGTTAAAGAGAGAGAGAGAGAGAGAGAGAGAGAGAGAGAGAGAGAGAGAGAGAGAGAGAGAGAGAGAGAAAACTGTTTGTTTGTTTTTTTTCTCTGGTAAACCAAGGTTTTTTTCTGATAAACCAGGGATTCCTAGTTTTTCTTCGATAAACTAGGTTTTTCTAAAAAATCTTTGATAACATGAGGAAAACCAGGTTTATCTGAGAGAAACTAGATTTTACTGAAAAAAAAACATGTCTTACATCTGTTAAACCAGGTTTTTCTCATTGAAAACTATAGCTTTTCTCCTGATGTACCAGTTTTTTTCTTGCACGCTGCCTTTTCTGTAGATAAACCTGGTTTATCACAGAAAAACAACAACAGGTTTTCTGTGATAAACTAGTTTTTTTTTTCATGCTTTCATAGGTTTTAAGAGAAACCTGGTATGTCAAAGAAAAACCTAGTATATCAGAGAAAACTAGGTTTTTTACAGACAAATCAGGGTTTTCTTTTGTTATACGAGGCTGAGAAAATACATACTTTAATAGAGAAATCCTAGATTATCTATGAAACCTACGATATCTAAAAAAAAAAAAAAAAAAAAAAAATTCTAATAAACCTTTCTTGATAAACCTTTTTTCTGTGTAAAACCAAGTTTTTCTAAGATAAAGTAGGTTTTTCTCCAAAATCTATAATAACAAGAGGAAAAGCGGGTTTATCTGAGAGAAACTAGGATTTATAGAGAAAAACATGTTTTTCATTTTGTTAAACCAGTTTTTTTTTTTTTTTTTTTTCTTACTGAAACCTAGCGTTCCCCCTGATATAGGGCCTACTATTTTTTTTTTCTTTACACACTGCCTTTTCTGTAGAAAAACCTGGTTTATCACAAAAAAAAAATGTTGTTGTTTTTTTCTTTGATAAACTATGTTTTTCTCTTAATATCATAGTTTTTGTAGAGAAACCTGATATATCAAAAGAAAAACCTACTATTTCAGAGAAAAATGGGGGTTTTCACAGAAAAACCAGGGTTTTCACTTGTTATACCAGGTTTTGCTGAGAAAAATCTAGTTTAACAGAGAAAAACCTAGTTTATCCATAAAACGAACGATATCTAGAGAAAAAACTGGTTTATCAGAGCAAAACCAGGTTTTTTCCTGAAAACACAGACAAACTGATTTATCAAATCGTATTAAAAAACCTGTTTTTTCTCTGATGAAACCAGTTTTTTTTTGTTTTGTTTTGTTTTTTGTCTAATTAGTGTGCATTTGGCTTGCCATACTGTTGGTATCTTCCAGATTTCCGGTTGAAACTTTCAGGTTTAGATCTATTACTGTAATTTTGATGTCATTTCTGGCTAAAATTCTAAAAATTGTAGGTGATTCTTCTTTAAATTTAGGATACGCAAACCTAAATAAAAAACAAAGTTGTCGGTGACTGTAACCTATTGTCGCTTAAAACCTTAAAAATAAAATGGCTACTGAATTACAATAGCATTTCAATACAAAGCGGGAAACCAGCTAATATATTCAATTTTCTATGCTGAAAGCGGCACCGGTATGGCTGACACTGAAGACGGCCAAGTAGAACCGAGACGTGGAAAAATGACGACTTTGGACTCAAATATTAAATTTAAAGACCCTTTGCTGAATACTGCTGATAGAGACAGTGATGAGGGTGAAGTAAGAATCCTGGCAAAGAACAATGATCCTGGCGATGCTTTAAAATGCGATGAAGACAACAGCTGATAATATTGATTTTTTCGTAAAATCTCAGATAAGATATTGGTTTGGAGTTTAACGGCCAAGTCAACACTTTGAACGTCATGTCAAGCAGATCAGTTTACCTGACCACACTTCCTGGGCAGCTAAGTGGTTACTAGTACACCATTGCGGGATCGGACCCGAGACATCCTATCACTAGGCGGACTGTCACCGAGGCTGGCCCAAATGGAGCATCATAAAAATATCATGATACTGTATTGTATCAGACATGATATCGTGATAATATTGTGATACTTTTTTCTGGTGATACCAGCTCTACTGACGAGTAGATTAAGCAGCTCTATCAAAGCAGCTAGAAGATCTAGACTGCACAGTCTCATCTGATGCCTTTCTTTGTTCAAGTTCTAAAATGATCAAAAATGGTGTTCATGTATAAAAGGAAAGGTTCTGACCAGACTATATGGTCAGTGATTTTTTTACAATTTTGCCTTTATGGGTCCTGGGACTCGCTAGGTCCAGAATTCATGCATCCCAAACTCAAACTATGCATCCAGCCTAGGACTTGTGGTGAAATATTTTACTGCGTCCTAGACTTTTCATTTAAACTTGTGTAACAGTGTTTTATAATTACTTTCTTAGTATTTTAATTGGATGTGCAATAAAAGTAAATAGTGGTGACTGAGTTGCTTTAATTCTTTCCAGAAAACTTCCTGAGAAATATGAAACTATAGTACCACTATCTATTAAAACTGAAGTGTTCAGAAAATGTTTTCACCTACAGGTTTATGAAAATGTTTTCATAAAACTTCAGTTTTTGTGACAGATGATCAAATACCTGTGATACATAATTAAGGACAGACATTTTGTCTGTTTTGACTAGACCGTAATACAAAGCAGAGACTTTTTGTCTGTTGCTTTGTGGGTTCAGTTTGGAACTGGGGGTTTTCGCTCTTTCCTGTTGACAATTGCAAGGTCAAACGGTGTATCACTGATCACAGATAGCAATGCCCACCAACAAGAGCATAATGCAGCGACATATATTTAGTAACAACTTTATATCCTACAGCATTCAAATTAGATAAATATATTTAGACTTAAGTTAACACCTAAAAGCCAAAAATCAACAACAAACAAACCAGTTACATACCTGACAAGGTTCTCACTAGGATTTTAAAATTAGGAGTCCGGGACTCCCTTTTTATAAAAAGTAGGAGTCCCACTCCCCAAAAATAGGATACCCATTTGTTTTCATGACTCTCTTTTAACAGTGAGCAAGTCCCCGGTAACTTCATTCTATAAATACCCGATGGAGAATCAATTTCTTTATTTTCACATACTTTTTTTTTTTTTTTTTTGTTCAACTGATTTTGGTCTCTGCTTTATGTATTATTCCTGTAACCAGCTGTCGGTCATTATCACACATTATCACACATCCTGATGTTGTTAATTAATTCAATGGAGGTGGCCCAGAAATTAGGATGACGTCTTGTCTCTCTCGTAGGAAAATGAAACATCTTTGCAGATCAGGAGACATGACAATCCTAACCTATTTTACTTGCATGGTAAAGCTGTCGCACTATTTATATAAATAATTCAATGCAGTCAATGTTTTTAGCTTTTTATTTCAGAGGTAACAATGCTTAAACTTTACCATCATGTGTTGCAAGTAAAGCAGATATTATTAGTATAATATTACTATTTTATGGTTTATGTAGCAAAGGATTCGAGGACATGTCTCAAGAAATATGAACTAATCCTCCCAATTGCACCCCCTCTTTCACTGATTTTCGGTTAAATTCAATACCCCATCCCAGCCCCAAAAAGTTTGGTTCGTTGCTGTCTGTACTAAGTGATCTTGAGTGTTATGAATATTAAGTTAAAAATTATTTTAATCAAAACCAATTAAAGCTTGTTACATGCTACCACAAACTTATATATGCAATATATCCGCATCTTCTGATCATAGGCCCTCTGTTGAGCTGCCCGCAAAATGTCATTTCAGTGTTTACATTTGCACCATGCTGCAATCAATACATGCTACGAAAAAATGTCCGGGACTTCTTTACTAGCTGAAAGTTTGATCTACTGCTTTGATTTGCCAAAAAAGTCTTGATAATTTAGTTCTATTTTTAATATGCGTCTGTTTCATATGCATTTCTGACAAGAAAATGCTCTACAATGCAACATGGTAATAGTTTGTTTTTCTCCCAAAGCGGTTTCCCGCCACGCTGTCAAATGACGTTACCGTTATTACAAGCATGCGCTACCATTACGAGCACGCGCTTTCTTCATGCCGGAGCAATGGAAAATGTAACTTATACTAGAACGGGGCCGAGTTGTATACCATCATCCGGGTGCATCTAAGCAGTCCCGTTAGACTCTTCACAGGGTTTACGGGATAAATTCGATGGGACTTGGAAACTATTTTTTTTTTCTTTTTTTTTCTTTTTTTTTAGTGACAAGTAGGAATAACCGTTTTGATGTGCAGACTGATATCTCCTTTTCACAGAAATGGTACGCAAGCATTTTTGATGTTAGTGAGGAAAATTCAGCGTCCGAAAGATTTTAAAATGGAAAAAAAAATGATCAATTAATAACAAAAAAAAACACACCGGCCTCAAAGGATGAAAGCATGACACCTGCGTGTGCATTTTCGATGAATCAGTCGGTCGGTGCAGGCAATACACAATGAGGGAAGGGGTCGCATACCGGTGTCAGTCGCATGCTTTAATTGCTCGATCCCTGAAGTGTGAACTGCCAACACATGTTTAACTACCGCTTGCTTAGCAAATAACGGTACTGTCGCAGGTGTGAAAAGCACGCGGCGGATAACTACTGTTCTTTTAAGATGCTACCGACAGTACGAATAACACGTTGCGGACTTAAGACTTCAGTCAAATAATCCGATCATAATAAGTAGTTGTCCCACGGGAAAAAAACATGCGTCCGGCGGACTCAGCTTTGGGAATTTTTAGGAGTCCGGGCCCTGATTTATGCATCCCGGGACGCAAGATTCTGCGTCCCCGAGAACCCTGCCTGTCTAGCTGTACACTTTACTCTGGTTATTTGTGTGTGGTTGAAGCATGTGCAATGATCCCTTTCCCTTTCTTCATTTTCCAGCAGATTACAAAAAAAGCAGAGGACTTGTTAAGGAGGAGTATTTGGTCGAGGCGCTTTAATGAGTACCCACAACAGTGTTTTTATGGAGAACTGGAGAAAATTATCCCAGAATTATCACCAAATAATCCTCCTTAACAAGTCCTCTGAAAAGGTTTGATAAGATGAAAGACGTGCTTCCCTTATAGGTGACATTATTGATATGGCAATGATATGACACTAATCGTTAAAATAATTGATTTTGATGATTTGCATACCATTCATTCAATTTACTAATTTAACACTATACATATAGAGCTACTGAATCATAATGGAGTTGAAGGTTATGCAATTTTGATATTGTATATTTATTTATTTATTGAGCCAGTGCATGACAAAACCTAAAAATGGCATGTGCACCCAGCTAAGACTCAGATCAGTCTGGGCATCTGCCCACTCTGATCAGAGTCTTTGCTATGCGCTCAATGGGTATCTAAGGACTTGAGCTTTCTTCATGAGGACAGCGAAGACTGATCAGACTGGATGAATGCCCAGGCTGATCTGAGTCTTTGCTGGGCACACATGCCATTTTGTTGGTTTTGTCATGCGCTGGCTCAGTTTATTGTTCTTGTATTCTTTGAATATGCAAGAGCCCATTCTGGTAATTCATATATGAAAATGTGCCTTCTGGGCATACACCTATAGCAAATACCCAGATCAGTTTGTGCATCTTCGTGGTCTGATCAGGTCAGTCACTGTTTTCCTCCAAAATCATTTGCAACTGTAGAACATGTAGTCTTGACAAAATGCCTTAACTGATTGTGTGGCTTTACTAGCTGATAACTGTTTACTCATTAAAATTGCCCCAATAAAAGGATTTCTAACTAGAACATTAGAAAAGTTTGCCCCAAGGAAGCATCTTCTAGGAAGAATATAGTTTATCATTTATAGCCCCATATAAGACACCTTTTTCTACTAGAAAATACCAATAATTTTCTTATTTCTCCACAAAAAGCATAAATTATGTCCTTATGGGTACTCATTAGAAGCACAATTAGAAGCACCTCAGGTGCTTCTTATGAATACTAGTACCCATAACATAGCTGCAGATAAGATGGGGTATCCGCATAATATTTTTCTTATTTCTCCATGAAAACTTATGTAGTGGATACTCATTAGAAGCGCCTTGGCAAGGCGCTTCTTATGAGTACCCACAGCATACATTTTCATGGAGAAATAAGAAAAATATCAGTATTTTTTGGTTGGAAAATAAGTGCCTTATCTGGAGCTATGCCATAACATATGTTGTGGTGGAGAAATTCTTACATAGACTATGATCATGCTTTTAATCATTAATTCAGATGGAGAGTTTGGACCTTGATGCCTCAGGCAAGTCAGAGCTGACAGTGTCTAGAAGTTCTAGCCTTATTGCAAATCTTAGTGGCAATGATGATGATGATGCAGACACTAGAGACCTTTTCATCATTGTTGATGATCCAGAGAAACATAGTGGTACCATGGACTCCTATGTGACATTCCGTATAACTGTTAAGGTAAAGCTTGACTCCATGAGGTATAATTTGGTGGAGAAATCCTTGTTACTTGACCATTTCAGCCCTGTAGACCAAAACTGATATTTTGCCAACAGTGTAGATCCAGATGAGATGGCTCATAATGAGCCACCTCATCAGGATCTGCATTGTTTGCTTTTCTGTGTAAGAAATTTCATTAGACTCCTATTTGGAACAATGGTTCAGTCCAAATTCAAAAAAGGAATGGTCCCATTTAGAAACTCGGGGATGAAAGGGTTAACGAATATTTTAAAATGGAAACATTCCCAATCAAAGCACTGAGAATGCGTTAGCCTGAACTCTTGAACTGATTGGGATTTACCTTGAGATTAAAAAAACAATGCAATACATAAACAGTACTCGATAATCCCTTTTCTGCCCTTTTTCTGTGGTAAGTAGGACCGCGGCTAGGATAACTCTTTTTCAGAGATGACTATAGAGAGTGGGATTTGCAGCAATTTCTGATGGCCTCTCACAGTTTTATGGACTGGATGGGAGAGTGCTTCAGCAAAAGAAATACTGAGAAATATATGTCAGACTGATCATTTTGAGCAATACCTCTCACTCAGCTGTACTATGGCACTAGATACCTGTAAGTAGAAAGAAAAGAAGACACACTAACTATCTGACTGTTAGGTGAGTTATAGCCTCACTCCTTGTGGGGTTTGAACCTCCCCACCCTGACTTGGTGTTTCATTGGAAGAGCTCCCCTTCTATAGCAATTCCTAAAATAATTTCTGTTTTTTACTCAAAGCTGTAGATTTGGCGCATTTATTTCGTGTGTTCATAGTCATCCACCAATATTGTACTCAATATGATCAAAATCTTATGTCTTCAAAAGTTTGACGTTTTCTTTGGTTTCGTTTATTTATTTGCTATTTATAAGCGTCAGAGTGTACGTATACAGCTAATATGTTTAAATGCAGAATTCAGTATTAGCAGGGAACTATTTTTAGGGTGATTTTAGGTAGTTACTAGAAAAGGACCCGCGCAAGCACAGGTATTATATTATATTTAGATTAATCGAACAGATTGAAAACTGAAAAATAAAGTTAGAAGGTTATTTTTATTATTATTTAATTCTATCTGTGTTCAATGTTGCAATCTTTTAGTCATATCGCGACGATATCTTTATATGACAGGGAGCTCAATATTCACCTTTAGAGTGCTGCCTCGCTAAAATATCCTGCGCCAGACACATGATGTATCATTCCACCCAGTCACGTTATACCAGGCCGACAATTTCCGTTTGCTCAATGCTGATTGCCAAGCGAAAGAGCAGCTGCAGTAATATCATGTTTAAATTCTTTGGTATGATTGAGCACCAACACCCTTGTCATTTACAGAAGCATCGCTGCAATGTATAAATTGACTATTACGCCACACGGGGAATACCGAACGTTCAGTCATATAAATACACACCCGTCTATGCTTAGATGATATCCAATTTATTTACAATGTGCACATAATCATACATGCCATACCTCACACTGTGAGAAAATCTCACAAGATTTGGCTATTTTGCAACCCATTTCCCATAAGAATTTCAAATCTCACAGAATTTTCAGACCCTCTCAAAGAATATTTTATGAAGAACTAAATATAAATTACACAATATTATACTTTTGATATGCTTAATTCATCAAAGTAAAGGCTTTAAACTTATTTCTGTGAGCTTGAAAGTGATTTTTATGAAAATCTCACAGAATTTTGTCAGATCTCCCCTAAAAATTAGCCTGATCTCACAGATTTATGCCAAGAGCGTATGGCATGTATGCATAATCTATTTATAGGTGGTAAATTCGAGCTGTTACTTTGGGAGAATTTGAATATTGTATTGTCTATTTCCCCACAAAAACCTGGAAAACTCATTAAAATTTTGGAAATTAAATATAAAATTTATAAATAAGAACAATATCATTATTAATTTAAACCAGCCAACCGCAGCAGGTTTTTACCGTTTTCCAGTTTTTGAGGCTATCGTATTCTACCTAATTACCGCACTGTGCGCTTAGATGTTTCAAAATTACTGAACAAACTTGTAGTAAAATATCAACCTAATAAGGGCACTCTTTAAAAAAAGATCAACAGAGGGCTTAATGAGTAGCGTATTAAATGATCCTTTTGCAACATTATTTTCTGATTATAAAACATATGTTGTGGGTACTTGTTTGAATTGCCTCGACTTGTCGAGGCAATTCAAATGAGTTCCCATAACATATGTTTTTTTATAAAGAAGTAGATAAAAGTACACTGACTGTAATCTAAAGGCTACTTAATTGCTTTACTGTGCGCTTATAGGAGCATGTGTGATAATTAGGTCGAATGTGGTAATTCATTCTTTTAGTAGTATAGATTAGGTAGGTTGCATCAGCTAGATGGATTTTCGAAATGCGGTGTTTAATCTGGTGGCGGTAAACTGCCTCTAAAAAAAACTCAACATGCTTAGATAAAGCACCATTGACTGAATTATATTGATTCTAGCAGATATCTCAGATGAACGGATTTCTACCATGCTTTATATTGGCTACAAAAACACAGTGCAGTCTCCCTAAAATAATAGTAGAAAATTTCCTTTTTTATTAAAAAAAAAAAAAAAAAGCACCTCACTAATTTTTTTACAGAACCTTCACTTATTTTCATTTTGATAACTAAACCTTTACTGCTCCAAAGGCAAATTAAGCACAGAACTAATTAATGAAATTTTTACTGAGAAAATAGACTTTGCCATTTCTTGCAAATTATTTGATAAAGAGATATTTGCATGAAATGTCAAATTCTATTTTCTAGGAAAAATAAGAAAAATATTTTAATATATTGTCTGTGGAACCTTTTGCCCAGCAAACTATGTATGCATGGAGTTCTGCTGAGCACTCTCGAGAGATTCCAGTGAATACCCTCAAGATATGTTTTGTCCAAAAAATAACAAAAAAAAACAAAAAAAAAAAAAAACGAAACAAATTAAAATCATTACCACCTATCACCTTATCTGAAGCTATGGTCTTTTAAAAATGTCTTCCCTAACCATGCTGAATTAAGATGCCACACCCATTTCTAATTTTCAGCCAATCAGATTGCTTGTTCCAAGTTCATTATGCAAATTCACTTACTTAATGACAAGTAGTGCAGGTCCAGATCAATTGGTTTCTGAAGAAGCAAACTGATGTGAATCTTCATTGTTTGCAAAGGAAGAGCATATCTAGGTTCAGCATAACCAGGGTTAATACCTCTAGATAAGGTGCTTTTTTCATCTGAAAAGTATTGATAGGTTTCTCGTTTCTTGACAAAACATGTATTGTAAGTACTCATTAGAAGTGCCTCAGTGAGGCACTTCTAATGAGTACCCCCAATACATATGTTTTGTGAAATAACGAATATGAATACCAACAACAACAACAACAACAACAAAATATACATGTATATATATATGTATACTATGTGGATACCCCTTTTGTCTGGAGCTATGTAATGCTAAAAATAGAATAAATGAGAGTTGATAATGAGATTTGTTGATATCTATCAATGTGCAAAATGCTATATTTCAGACAACCAGAAGTGAATATGACAACAGTGAGTACCAGGTTAGACGAAGATACAATGACTTCCTGTGGTTGAGGCAGAAACTGGAATATAATTATCCCACCCATCTAGTCCCAGTATGTATTACATGAATATGTTTATTAATGCTTAGCACCCGGGGTAAATTTTCAGCAGATAACATATTAAAATATATTTCTTATTTTTCTCAGTGGAAAAAAAAAAAAAATGCATGAAATGTTAAATCCTGTTTTTCATGAAAAATAAGAAATTGGAGACATTTTGCATGAACTGTCAAATCCTGTTTGCTGTTGAGAGTGGTAAAGATTAATTTTAGTGTATTTTATGCACTGAGGTCCAGATGTGTTTTTCCTTTTTTGGAAAACATGTCCTAAACTGGCCCTTTCCCATTGAGACCCTCTAAATAGATGGGTTGCCTGGTGCCCCTGTAACATAGATGCTAGTAGCCTATGGCAGGGCTACAGTTCCTCATTTGAACAGGTCATGTGAAAAAAAAGTATCCCAATATCAAGTGGTTTTTTTTTAGCTCACCTGAGCTATGCTCAGGATGAGCTGTTGTCATCACTTTTCCTCCGTCCCTGCATCCGTCTGTTCGTTAACATTTTCAAACGACTTCTCCTCTGGAGCCGCTGAGCCAATTTTGCTCAAATTTCATATGGAGCCTCCTTATGTTGGGGGAATGAAAGGTTGCTAAAGTGGTCGCGGTCCGTTGACCAAGATGGCCGCCATGCCATATATGATAAAAACCTTTAAAAATCTTCTTCTCCAAAACCAAGAATGCCTTGGGGCTGAATCTTTGCACAATTCATCAGGGACAAGAGGTCTACCAAAGCTGCTAAAATAATTGTTGTACATTGATGTTTGACCTTTTTACAGCGAGGTCAAGTTTGCTTCCCTATGTATTTGTATGGGCACCATACATTTGTATGGGAAAAATGTTGAGAATTTCAAATGACTTCTCCTCTGAAGCTGCAATTTTGCTAAAATATCATATGGAGCCTTCTTAGGTTGGGGGAACAAAAGGATGATAAAATGGTCCCGGTCCATTTACCAAGATGGCCGCCATGCATATATATGGTAAAAACCTTAGAAAATCTTCTACTCCAGAACCAAGGATGCCTTGGGGCTGAATCTTTGCACATATCATCGTGGATGAGAGGTCTACCAAAGTTGCTAAAATAATTGTTGTACATTGACGTTTGACCTTTTTATGGCGAGGTCAAGTTTGCTTCCCTATGCATTTATATGGGCACCATACATTTGTATGGGAAAAATGTTGAGAATTTCAAATGACTTCTCCTCTGAAGCCTCTGGGCCAATGTTGCTCAAATTTCATGTGGAGCTTCCTGAGGTTGGGGGAATGAAAGATTGCTAAAATGGTCGCAGTCCATTGACCAAGATGGCCACCATGCCTGTATATGGTAAAAACCTTTAATAATCTTCTTTTCCAGAACAGAGGAGAGGATGCCTTGGGGCTGAATCTTTGCACAAATCATCAGGGACTGGAGGTCTACCAAAGTTGCTAAAATGATGGTCTTACATTGATGTTTGATCTTTTTTTACGGCGAGGTCAAGTTTGCTTCCCTATGCATTTGTATGGGCACCATACATTTGTTGAGAATTTCAAACTACTTCTCCTCTGAAGCCTCTGGGCCAATGTTGCTCAAATTTCATGTGGAGCTTCCTGAGGTTGGGGGAATGAAAGATTGCTAAAATGGTCGCAGTCCATTGACCAAGATGGCCACCATGCCTGTATATGGTAAAAACCTTTAATAATCTTCTTCTCCAGAACAGAGGAGAGGATGCCTTGGGGCTGAATCTTTGCACAAATCATCAGGGACTGGAGGTCTACCAAAGTTGCTAAAATGATGGTCTTACATTGATGTTTGATCTTTTTTTACGGCGAGGTCAAGTTTGCTTCCCTATGCATTTGTATGGGCACCATACATTTGTTGAGAATTTCAAACTACTTCTCATCTGAAGCCTCTGGGCCAATGTTGCTCAAATTTTATGTGGAGCCTCCTTAGGTTGGGGGAAAGAAAGATTGCTAAAATGGTCGCAGTCCATTGACCAAGAGGAGGCTTCAGAGGAGAAGTCGTTTGAAATTCTCAACATTTTTCCCATACAAATGCCCATATATGGTAAAAAACCTTTAAAAATCTTCTTCTCCAGAACCAAATAAGCCCTGGGGCCTTATCTTTGCACAAATCCTCGGGGACAGGAGCTGTACCAAAGTTGTAAAATGATTTTCCTACATTGACGTTTGACCTTTTTAAGGTAAGGTCAAATTTGCTTCCCCATACATTTGTATGGGCCCTATACATTATATGGGAAAAATGTTGATACTTCATATTTTGGACATCTCCTCTATAATCCAGTTGAATTGAAACTTGATGATGAGCATTAGGGCGCTTATGAGACACAAAATAGCTAAATGGGCTGATAGAAAATCCAAGATGGCCACCACATACGCCATCTTGAAAATCAATTTTTGACATCTCTTCTCAGGCCGTAGATCGCTTTGAGCCGAAACTTGCTCTCTAACAACAGGATGACTTCTGGATAGAACAGCTAAAATTGTGTCGATCGTAAATCCAAGATGGCTGCAATGGTTCTGCGCCATTGAACAAGATGGCTGCCAGAGCTAAAAGATAGAAAATCTTCAAACGACACCTCGTCCTTGGCCAATGGCCTGATTTCGAAATATTTGCACAGAAGTGTTCCACCAATGGCCCACAACCAAAGGTATTAAAATGGCTCCGCTCGACTGAACAAAATGGTGACCAGAGCTAAAAATAGAAAAACCTTTAAAAGACATCTCCACAGCCAGTGTCCTGATTTCAAAGTAATTTCACAGAAGTGTTCCTCTTATAGCCCTTTACCAAAATTGCTCGGCTGAAGAAAATGGCAGCCAGAGCTAAAAATAGGAAAAACCTGTAAACATCTCCTCCTTGGCCAGTGGCCTGATTTCAAACTGATTTCACAGAAATGTTCTTCTTATCCCCTTTACCAAAATTGCCCAAATGGTTCTGCTCTGCTGAACAAAATGGTCACCAGAGCTAAAAATAGAAAAACCTTTAAACAACATCTCAGTGGCCAGTGGCAAGATTTCAAAATAATTTCACATCAATGTTCCTCTTATGTCCCTTTGCCAAAATTGCTAAAATGATTCTGCTCTGCTGAACAAAATGGTTGCCAGAGCTAAAAATAGAAAAAAAATTTTTTTTTAAAGGACAGGCTAAGTACATGTAAGTGAACCAAATGACTTCTGAAAAATATCTGAACTTTTTTTACTTATGGCGTTTTGAAAATTTCAGCATTTTAACCTTGTAAGCAAGATATCTCAAAAACTGTTTATTTAAGCCATTGCCTTGTCATAAGTTTCAATATTTGACTCTACTGGAAAAATGTTGCATGCCATCTGCATATCTGCAGTGGCGGTTTCACTCAGGTGAGCAAGTTGTAGCCCATGGGCCTCTTGTTTTTTTTTTTTTTCTAAATTTGTCACATAATATGTGAGTATTTTGTTAATGCTTAGCATGCTGGGTAAAAAATTTCAGCAGATGACAATCGGAAATACATCATTTATTCTAATATAAGCCCCCTCTTTAATAAACGTCCCCTCCTATTTTGCTAGGAGAAAAGCATGATTAAACTCGTAAAAGATTGAGTTTAGGCCATCAAGGTATCTTATCTTTGGCCCAAATTTGGACGGTACTGTTATTTGCAATGCCGCTGGGGTATATATAAGAATAAATACCTTATTTTTATTTTTCCACAATAATAGGCTTTGACATCTCGTGCAAATTGTCTCCTTAGGAGACAATTTGCATGAAATGTCAGGGGCTGTTTTCCGGAGAAAATAACAAAAAATATCATAAATCTGTAATCTGCTGAATTAGCTCAGAATGTGTTAAAGGTTTTAAAAAACCTTTTAATAATGCATTGATGCTATTGCCTCAGCTCTATGTGGAAGTCAAACAAATTTAGGGCAATGCATGGCTAATACATTGTTAACTGGGATGTTGATCTTCAACTCAGCTTTCTCTGGGCCCATGTTCACAATCATTCATGGAAATTTTAACACTTGAAACCAAGTACAGCTTTGCCACCATTTTAACAAGCATTTTTGCAAAGCAGAAGGCCTTCCTGTTCTCTTTGTTATGGTAATTTTTGTCAAAAAAGCTGAAGAATGGTACATTGTATTACAGAAGGAGTAAATGTACAGGAACAAAAACTATCAAGACTGTCAATAGTTGAGAGACTATCGGTGATAGTTATTGATAGTTGAAAGAGAGAATCTACTGTAAAAGCAATTACGGTAAATGTCCTAAAATTTCGAACACCCTAAAATTTCGAACACCTAATATTTTTGCCCAAAATAATTTCTGGAAATGTCCTAAAATCTCGAACAGTAGCAGTTTTGCAAAAAAGGGGATTTCTAAAATTTCGAACACAGCTTGCTTCAAACAATTTTTTACCGGCACATTCTAATTTCGGTAACTTTTTTTTTTTTTTTTTTCCGTTACGGAACCGGAAACTAAAGTAGCAGTGTTGAACGCCACCGCAAAACGTATATGCATACAGCAGTGTCATAACAAATTTTATGTACATAAATGGCACAGGAACCGTATTTTAATTTATACAAACCCAGGAGATACTGACTTAAAATCCACAAGAAAAAAAAACAAAAACAGACTTCCATCACAATGCTAGCCATTTCCACGTGACAGTCACGTCCGCGTGATAAGGGTTAGATTATGCGCAGGCGAGCTAGAACTGTTGTTACCTTGTGGCAGACATGATAAATATTTTTAATACATGTGAAAATACAGAAAATGCAACAGTCTTATTCCCTTGTCCCGCATGTAGAAACCGCGTACTCGTAACGGTAACGTCACGAGAAATCGTGGCGGAAACCTCTAAGAGGGAAAACGCATATGTACTAATGTTCGTTAAATTATAGAGCATTTTTTTCGTCAGAAATGCATATGAAACTGGCAGGTATTAAAATAGAACCTAAGTATTGACACAGATAGGCCTATGCAAACTGTAGACTCAGATCAGACGCCGCAGAGAAAGAGGGAATTAAACTAGTTAGGGGGAACAGGGAACATGGAAATTCGGAAAACACTTTTAGGACAATAAGACGTGCG
The DNA here is from genome assembly GCA_964016985.1 of Anodontia alba. Taxonomy (NCBI): domain Eukaryota; kingdom Metazoa; phylum Mollusca; class Bivalvia; order Lucinida; family Lucinidae; genus Anodontia; species Anodontia alba. The sequence continues at coordinate 96,719,536 of OZ024825.1, read as the reverse complement.
ACCAGTGAAGACTTCGATCATCTTCCGATGCAAGGGCAGTCAGATTTTGCCGTTTGTGGTAACAAACAGGCATGTAAACTCCAGTTCTTGGAGAGTTTCCAAATAATTGGTTGAATACATCACCGTTTCAATGAAGGTTTTACATGTGTTCTGCGGCGTCTGATCTGGGTCTACAAAGTTTGCTCAGGCCTGTCTGTCCGATTACTTAGAGTAAGTACGGAAATTCGGCCAAATCGAATCCCTTCAGAAATCATCCTGGATCCGCCCCTGATTCATAAAAAAAAAAAAAAAATGCTGGGTCCGACTCGTAAACATAGGCAGTTAGCTCCCTTTAAACAGTAAAACCTAAAAATTGCATGAGGACCTTACTCCGCATTTACCAGGGTGTAGAAAAATATAAGTACTGTAATTCTTTTACATAATGTATATATTGAGGACATCATAATTATTAAAATACCCAGAAACTGAACAGTCGCAAAGCAACATTTCCTGAGAACATTTCCCTTGCCCCGCATTAAGAAACCACGTGCTCGTAGCGGTACGTCACATGAAAATCGTGGCGGGAAACCTCTTCGGGAGAAAAACAAACTTATTTTATAGAGCCTTTTCTCGTCAGAAATGCATACAAAACTGGCACGTAATTTAAAAGAACCAAATATTGGAACAGATAGGCCTATACAAACAGCGTAGATCCAGATCAGACGCCACAGAGAACAAGGGATAGAAATTTGGGGGAATAGGGGAATTGGCCTCTGGGCTTTTCAAGATCGTCCTCCAAGTATATTCGTTTCTTAATTAAAGCCAGTATTGGTGTCTTCACAGGAATCCCTGTATTTTTCACGGGTATTCGGCATTAGTATTCCGGTATTTCGGTAAGTCGTTTGACCACTAAACCAGAATCCCAAAGTTTATCTGATCATTTCTGCAAAGCGTGACGCACATGCGATAGTAAGAAAGCGCTACACGCGAAATTGTAAATTAGCATGTGCATCCACGCATTCTGATCTGGGTTGTTCCTGCTCATCCGTACACTGTGTCCTTCGATAATATCTGCCGCTAATATTTAAGTTTAGCATGCCAATGGTTTCAATAAGCACGCCGAAAACGTTTTCGCCGTGGGGATTAACGTTAGCCTCCAGCAAAATATTTCCTGTCTGATTGCGTGATTGTCATGATATGCTCAATGCATCCTATTTGAACAGGTGATGGTCCCAGCAGAAATGATAGGTCCCAATAAGCCAAAATGAACCTAATCATTTTTACAAATGTGATCAGTCTGTGCACTTGCTAGAGACTGCGACTCACGTATTACAGTGTTTTATACCAATGACCTAATCAGCGAATTGAGTGGACACCATCCTGCACTAGACTGCGTCTCGCATTCTGATCTGACTTACACATATACACAAAGGGTCATTTTCGCCTGAACAGGGATCTAATGAAAGACACATAATTCTTGCAATAAGTTTCGTTACCGATTTCTAAACGACAATACATTTTTTTAACGAGAGAAATATTTCTAAAAACGATAATGGCAGTTCACAGGTTTGGCATACGTAGTTGCTAAACTCTTTGATCTTGATCAGGCTGCATTCAGATCTGGTTGTCCGCACTGTTCGTTTATGTATGAGTCCTTTCCAATAGAAAACCTTATGACATTTGAGACCAGCACAGACAAGATCCAACATGCACATCCGCGCAGTCTGTGTATCGGGGCAGTCTGATCTGGGTCTACACATATCGCCAACAGAATGCATTATGTCAACCTCAGATGTCAGCAAGCAGTGTGAATACTGCGCTTCAAAACGGCGGAAATTCTAATCAGTCCAGGCCCAGATCCAGGGGTGGGCAAAAGGGGCACTAGTCATATCTTGCCCCCGGTATTATCCAATATTACACTCTTATGCATAAGCTACCCAGATACCTGTGATCTCCAGAAAACGGAGTTCATAAATGATAATGAAAGAGCCATTAGTAAATGGCATGCTGTGATTTGTCAGTAACTTGTTAATATTGCCCTGCTGATAGGCAGCATATGGTCAGTTACACAGGCTTCTGTCTTATAAATACATGATTTCACACTTTACATCTTTTTATCTAGATAATGTACATGTATGAGTAGAAACGGTTTTATTTTGTTGTTCGAAGCGTTCTATTAATTTGTTTTCGAGGAGATTTTAACCTTAACCACTCTCTCTGCTAATTCAGCAGTCGACAAATTGGTGACTCTGTCTTATTTTGCCCTTTAAACAGGATTTGACATTTCATGCAAATTGCCTCAGTTAAAAACCTGTTTTCTGAGAAGTATAAGAAAACTATTTCAAAATGTTGTCTGCTAAAAAAGTTACCCATAGAGCTAAGTGTTAATTTATTCATTTCGCCTCATCACGAGAAACCATGTCTTTGGAGTTACAACCAGGTATGAAATAGCTCAGACCAAGGACATAAATAATACAATTTTATACGTCTTTGCTCAGACTGCGCAGCTGCAGAGAAAAACTAGAGTCTTGAAAAACTGGATACATTTTACCATCTAAGCAGTGAACAGGAAATGAAGGTGCTGATCAGACTATGCAGATGTAAGTTGTAACAGGCTGATCTGCGCCATTGATGTTCGCAAAGGTATAAAACAGCTTTCCTTATGGCCAGGCTCTACTTTTTTTATAGCCTCCAGGGGTGCGCAAAAGGGGCAGTTGCAGATTATGGCCAGGGTCTATTTATTTTTTATTGCCTCCAGGGGTGGGCAAAAGGAGCATTGCAGAATAATGAATTTTTTTTTTTTTTTTTTTTGGCGTTCGGTGGGTTGGTTGTGGGGGGTCGGGGGGGGGTGCATAGGAATTTGCCACCCACCTTTACCCCTACCCCACCCAATCCATATATATTTGAGTGGGTGTGGTGGCTGAAGGGACAGGCTTTCTGAATGGCTAGCACTGGAAATTATAAAACTAGCCGAAATTATTTTTGCAGCTTACCTGCATATAAGGCAGAAGGTTTTATTTGTTTTGGGATTTTACGGCCCAGTCAACACTATTTAGGTTATTTTTGAGCCAGTCAATTTACATAACAGCACTTCCTGGGCAGGCTTATACATAAGTGGTTAACCAGTACAGTATACATTCTTTTGCCAGAAACTGACAACTGCCCTTCTTGAATCAGTGGGAGGGAGAGAATGATCCCACAAAATTATGTTGCCCCAGCAGTTTTCGGACCCGCGACCTCCTGAAATTGCCAAAAAAAAAAAAAAAGATCAGCCTGCAAGATTAATGAAAATGACTTGAAAATAGCATGGAAATGCACTCTCAGGCAATAGAATTTTAAAAATTTCCCGGACCCCTTATAAGAGGGGAAAACCCCACTCATACTCTCCCCCTCTCGCGGCTTACGCCGCTCAATACATGCCTTTGGCATTCAGTGCCCCCCCCCCCCCCCCCCTCCATCTTCAGACCTTCTGGGTCCAGCCCTGCAGTCTGCGCTTTTCACATTTAAACTCAGTACACCTCACTTTTGAGGAAAGGGACTTTTGTGTTTGTGTAGTGGCTAAAACAAGAACAAACATGCGGTAACCTTTTGAAGTATTTTTTGGTCAGCTTGTGTATCTCAGTGCGGTAGAGTGAAGAGAAGACAGTGGACTAAGCAAGCCTAGTTTAAGAAAGTGGCACATTCCCGGAGTGCCGAACAAACGTATCTGGCGATTAATTAGTGTACCGGATAATTAATTGTTTTGTTATGAGAAACATTATTTGACATAGAATTAATCGGATGGAATTGAAAACAAACATCAGTGTGGTATTTATTTATTTTTCATACAATTTCACATTCAATTTATTAATCACTCACAGCAAATAAGAAAACACTTTCGTCGTGTAGGTCCTTTTTTGTCGTTTCGGGTGTCCGAAAGCGTCCGATAGCTAGGTCAATTTTGGCTGTAAGTGAATCTGTCCTAAAATTTCGAACAGTAAATTTTTTAGCAAACTATAATTTCTAAAATTTCGAACAGTAAGAACTGAAATTATTTAATTTTGTTCGAAATTTTAGGACATTTACCGTATTTTGCTCCCAAGCAGAGCTGGCACCAAGATTATAAAACTTTTTTCATGCTCAACTCAGCTGAGCATGAAATTTTCTCTGCTAATAGATATGAAAATGCCAACAATAGTTAGCATTTTCATATTTATTAGCAGAGAAAATCTCATGCTCAGCTATGTTTAGCAACAAAGAATTTGCAATTGTTAGTTATTTGAGATTTATTAGCATGACAAATTTCATGCTCAGCTGAGTTGAGCATGAAAAAATGTTTATAACCTCGGGGCCAGGACTCCTTCTCAGAATGAAGGCAAAAAGAATTTTGGCAGAGTTGCTACCCCATTCCCCCCAATAGCACTATTTCACATTTATGAGAGGGCAAAATTTTACAAATATTAATACAGCATTAATATTTTCAGTTGTTTTACATTCCTATATAATGGATATTGTTCTTTTCTAGCCACTACCAGAAAAGCAGAGTCTTCGAAGGTTAGACAGGTTCAGTACAGAATTCCTACGAGTTCGACAGATAGCACTGGAGAAGTTCTTGACGAGAGTAGCAGACCATCCTGTGCTGTCATTTGATAAAAACTTCCAGATCTTCCTAACAGCCAAAGCATGGGTAAGCTTTAGCCAACAATTACATACGTTTTAGCATAGGTCCAGATAAGACTGTGTATCAGGTAAATATCTTGAAACATATGTTGTAAGTACTCGTTAGAAGTGTCTCAGTGAGGCAGCATATGATGGGCACTGCACAAAAAGGACCCTTATGCAATTTGCATAGATCCAGATCGGCATGCACATCTGTGCAGTCTAATCTGAGCATTATCTGTTTGTGGACATATACTACAATATCCACTGACTGATTTGTAAGCTGACAATGCGTGCAGGCTGATCAGGGGGCCTGCATTGTCCACAAATTACATAAGAGCCCATTTTGTGTGTTGCACATCATATGTTTTTGTGAGAAATAAGATAAATATTTTTTTGGTTTTTTGGTTTGAAAAAAAGACCAAATCTGGAGAAATGGTTTTAGGTTCTGTCTTGCATGGATGGGCTCTAGTTTGTGTATATCTGATAGAGCTAAAATATTAAAAAAATATATATATATCATGCTTTAGACAAACTGTCTACATGTGTATCATCTTTTTAACAGGGAAGAATCACATCAACCTGTTAATGTGTGCTCTCTGATCAGAGTCTGCTGATTTTTATGTACCATAATAACCCTATTAGGACAGATAGGCCTTTGCAAACAGTGTAGACCCGAATCAGATGCTGCAGAGTGGATGATCAGGGTCTACACTCTTTACAGACATACATACAGCAAATATTTTAGGTGCATCAAGAGGGAGTAGTATGGACTGTTTCAAATTTTAGGAGAAGTATGGTAAGTAGATAAGGTGTCTCAATACTTACGATAAATACTGTAGGTTTTTTCAAGGTTTGTATTTTGGACATTAACCATTACAGTGCCAGTCACAACAGCAGCAGACAACATTCTAAATTTATTTTATTTTTTTCCAAGAATATACCATATTTATCCTAAATATTCAGACACCTTAACTCCTTATCATACTTGTTGTAAAATTTGAACAAATACAATTTACTACCACATGTTATGTGTAAAAATTGCTGACTGTGTGGCAAACAATGTAGACCCTGATAAAATGCAGCATTCTATGGGTCTACACTGTTTGCTCAGGCCTGTCTGTTGGAATACATACATGTACATGTACACTAAATACAGTAAGGGTACATTTCGTGTAAATGGTCTTCTAGTCAGATAATTTATATAAATGCTAAGCTTTATTTTCTCAGAAAAAAAAAAAAAAGGGAAATATATTGAATGTTGTCTACTAAAATTTTGGCACTCTGAAAGGTAATTATAAGTTAATTAAGTGATTTGTATTTTTTTAGGAATTTCAAGCCCACAAGAAACAGTCAACAGGTTTGTTGGGGCGTGTGAGTGACTCCCTACAAAACTTTGGTGCTTCCTATATGATGAAGAACAGAACACCAGAGTTCACCATCATGTATGAATACACACAGACATTTGGTGAAAAGTTGGCTAGTATAGACAGGATCACCCAACGAGTCGTCAAAGAACAGTCAGGTAAATACATGTGTACTTGGAAGTGTAGTATTATATACATAAGCATAGGTATCATGAAAAAATATTTTTTCTTATTTCTCCGTGAAAACCAACATTGTGGGTACTCATTAGAAGTGCCTCACTGAGATGCCTTTAATGAGTACCTACAACAGGCATTTTTATACCCTGCCACACGATAGTGGTGGGGTATTATGGTTTCACGTTGGCTGTCCGTTCGTCCCTATTTCGTTTCTGGATGATAACTTGAGTAAACATCAGTGGATTTTCACCAAACTTGGTATGTGCATTGGTATTGTAGAGATCTGGTTTGGAATTGCTAATGGGCAAATTTCATCAAATTTTGACAGTTATCTGCTCGAGACACGCCCATATTTTCCATTTCTGGACGATGACTTGAGTAAATATCAAGGGATTTTAACCAAACTTGGTACATGCATTGATATTAAGGAGATCTGGTTTGGGATTGCTAATGGGCAAATTTTGCCTATGTTTGACAAAGTTATCTGCCCGTGACACAATAATGGCGTGGTATTATAGTTTAACATTTTTGTTTTGCAGGGAAATAAGAAAATTATCAATATTTTTTCTATTGAAAAATATGCACTTTGTCATGTGCTAATGACCCATGCCTTGCAGAAAGGGTTTTCGTGCATTTGTGACTAGCAGATCATTGGTTCATTCAGCACATGGCTGTAGAGCAGCAGGGTATCCAGATAAATATTTTTCATATTTCTCTAGGAAAACATGTTACACCACAACCTCTTTATAACAATTTTGTTGGAGTCCATAGCATAAATCATGTTAGTTAAACAACAGTGTTATATCCAAACAAAAATGTATAGATTATATTGAAAAATGACCATTTATGGTCATTTTTCAACATAATCTATACATTTTGGGGATCCATCTTTGAACTGTGTTAAATTCTAAACCGTATTATAACACCGTGGTATAAAGAGGTTGTAGTGTATTGTTACACATTGGAAATTCCCACATATTTTAATAGCAACACTGAGGCCAATTCCAAAGAGCTCCCCAACATATCTCTGTGGAGAAATAAGAAAAAAAAAATATTAAAAAAGCCATGGATATGCAGTTGTGTCTGGATCAGGAGACCTTGTAGCATAGAAGATTTACTGTCAGCTGCTCAGATTCCAGTCATGGTGAAATTCTTCTTATATGTGCATGATGATGTTTCGTTTCAAAGAGTATTTGTCATTTTATCACCTTTTCTTTGCCTCAGAATAACTGAAAAAACTCTTAAATGAGATATAACGGTATTTACCATATGTATTTGGACAAACAAGCCTAAGCAAACAGTGTAGACCCAGATGAGATGCTGCAGAACACTGTGTCTCATCAGGGTATACACTGTTTGCCACACACCCAGCAATTTTTAGACACAACATCAGCTAGTAAATGTACTTGTTCAAATTTTAGAACAAGTATGGTAAGGAGTTGAGGTGTCTGAATACTTTGGGTAAATATGGAAAAAAAAACACACTAAAATATTAACAGTCATCTGGTTGAGTTTCATCATAGTTCAAGCTGAGGCATTTTTTTTTTTTTCAGTAAAAAACATAGCAACAGATATGGCACTTTTTTCATCCAAAAAATGCTGATATCTTTCTTATTTCTTCACAAAAACATATCTTGTGGCTACTCATTAGAAGTGCCTCAGCGAGGCACTTCTAATGAGTACCCACAACATATGTTTTCGTGCAGAAATAAGAAAAATATCATGTGGATACCCCCTCCTATCTGTAGCTATGAAAAAAGCTTTGATATTTTTCTTATTTTTCCACAAAAACATATGTTGTATGGTACTCATTAGAAGTGCCTTGGTGATGCACCACTAATGAGTATCCACAACATGTTTTCATGGAGAAATAAGAAAACAGTTACATTTTACCTCCTTTTATCTATACCAAAAGGTTTTGCTATTTTTCTTATTTTTTCCGCAAATACATTCAATATGTTGTGGATACTCTTTAGAAGTGTCTTGAAGATGCGCTAAAAATGAGTACCCATAACATATGTTTTCATGGAGAAATAAGAAAAATAGTTACTTGTTATCCCCAAAATTTAGAGCTATGGATCCATGTTGTTTGTATTTTTGATAAAGAACCTTTTCGCTTGTTATACTACAACAAACATGTACTCATAGGTCTAGATAAGAGTGGGTATCCGGTAAATATTTTTCTTATTTCTCCATGAAAACATATGTTTTGGGCACTTGTTAGAAGAGCCTTGTTGAAGCATTTCTAATGAGTACCCACAACATACATTTTTGTGGAAAAATAAGAAAAATATCAGTACTTTTGGATTGAAAAAAGCATCTTATCAAGAGCTATGTGTACTTGAATCTTGCAGAGTATCTGTCAGATCTTATGGAATGGGGCCCTATCTATACACTATGGTCGAATTCTGAGGATCAGTTAGTCAGTGCCCTCCAGTCAATGTCCCATGCAGTGGATCTTTGTTGTAATGCTCTTAAAGAGCTGGTAAGTCATTTGAAAATCTGCCATCTAACTTGATAAGAGCAGTTTCCAGAAAAATATTTTCATATTTCTCTATAAAACATATATTAACTCGTTTGAATGGCTGCTGTGAGACAATTCTGACCAGTATCAAGATTTTTCATTGAAGAAAGAAAAAGAACAACAACATTTTCCATTGAAGAAAGAAAACACACACACATGCACACGCGCGCACACACACACACACACACACACACACACACACACACACACACACACACACACACACACACACACACACACACACACACACACACACACACACACACACACACACACACACACACACACACACACACACACACACACACACACACACACACACACACACACACACACACACACACACACACACACACACACACACACACACACACACACACACACACACACACACACACACACACACACACACACACACACACACACACACACACACACACACACACACACACACACACACACACACACACACACACACACACACACACACACACACACACACACACACACACACACACACACACACACACACACACACACACACACACACACACACACACACACACACACACACACACACACACACACACACACACACACACACACACACACACACACACACACACACACACACACACACACACACACACACACACACACACACACACACACACACACACACACACACACACACACACACACACACACACACACACACACACACACACACACACACACACACACACACACACACACACACACACACACACACACACACACACACACACACACACACACACACACACACACACACACACACACACACACACACACACACACACACACAAAAACAAAATTAAACTTAAGTTCATGAAGTTAAGATAGAGCCACATGTTGGCATTAGTGTCACAGTTTGTTAAAATTTTACTTTTGTTTTTAGTTGAAAAAGCTATATCTCTGGAATGTCTGGATGGATTTGTTGGTAAATAGACTGTTGTTAGATACTGGCAATATTCTGTCTGGTGCATGCCTGTTCACATCCTTACCCTCCCCAACCCACTCCACCCTTTCACACCCACCCCATGACTTTGAGGTCCGTGTCGGTTTTCAAAAAATTATCATTATATTGAAGTGTTACATTTAAGATCTGTATCTCCAGAATGCCTGGATAGATTTAGTAAATGCTTGGACTAATGTTAGATCCTGGTCCAAAGTCTGTTTAGGGCAAGTACCTACCCCATCTCAGTGACATTTTAGGACAAGTTCACAGAATTAGAATTTGTCTTGTGATGGGCAAGCACTAGTTAGACAAACTTGTCCAGTGCTAGGTTTTGGTTTGAAGCAGTCAATATGTATTGATCAGTAAGTGGTACGCTGTTCAGATATTTTCAAATAATAATATGCAAAAATAAAAAAAAAAGTTAAAATAAAAAAAAAATAAAATAAAATAAAGAATGAATGAGTGCATACTGATCTGAAAATTGACTTGATAGATCATAAATTCTGTTTGAGTTATAAATAGATTCATCTGAACCATTCTTATTCAGTAGTAATTCTTTTTTACAGGCTATTAATTCTGTTCTAATTTTAATTACAGGTAGACTCAACAGATGATAATTTCTCACAGCCTTTAAAAGAATATATTCTGTACACAGAAGCTATTAAGGTATGTTGTAATCTGCAAGGGCAGGGTCCTCTATATAAATCTTTTTTGATTTTGCAGGAAATTGTAGGTGAAGTGTTACAACTGAGACCCGCTGGCCTCAGTGGCTCAGTCTGATGGGCATCTGACTGGTGATCAGGAGGTCGTGGGTTAGATCCCCGCCAGGTCCGGTAACATTCAGTCATGGAGATTGATTGTGAAATGTTTTCTATGGTCATTCTCTCCCTTCCGCTGATTTAAGAAGGGAAGTTGTCAGTTTCTGGCAAAGGAATGTGCACAAGTACTGTTTAACTGCTCAAAGGGTTAAGCCTGCCCAGGAAAACATGTGGTTAGGTAAACTGACTGTGCTGAACATGACCCTAATGGATTGATTGGGCTGTAAAAACTCAACACAAACAAACAAACAACTGAGACCCAGTCAGGTTAAATGAAAGCCTAAGCAGGTCTGTTATTTATTGTAACACATCACAGTGTTTAGATATTGTATAGATAAAAAGCATCTAATTTAATGAAGGCCTGTTGTAAAATGGCAACAACATTTTTTTTTTTTTTTTTTTTTTTTTTTGTGATTTGGGTTTTACAGCCCTTTTAAGAATATTTCACTTACATTATTTGAGCCGATCAAAGGTGGGCAAAAACCGGAAAACCCGGGGAAAAAACCACCTGACCATCCATAAGCAGAACTTGGCTTTCCCACATTTGACCCGAGTGAGGCTGGAACCACAGCGGTGAGAAACCTAATGGATTAAGAGTCAGCTCTCCTATCCACTAGGCTACGGGGGCCCGGCAACAATATTTACATCTGTGTATTTAGCTAATGTAGATAACTGTTGAATTTGATTTTAAAAAAGAAAAAAGGCTCTATTTTATTAAGAAGCACGATTTTATTTAATATCTGAAAAGTTTAGAACCTCATTACCTATTCAGAATAGCAGATATCTTGACAAAGTTTTGAAACATTAAACATCATTAACTTCCTAAACTCCTTAACTTTTATCCAATTTTGATCAAATCCTAGTAGATTCCTAGTTTTTGACTTCACAAAATCTAACAAAATTTCAATCTTCCTTAAAAGCAGCCAAGGTTTGCTTCAACAAGTATAAAGTGTCTGCAGTATAAGAACAAATCTGTTTAAGTATACTATGTACGTTTCAGTATGTGCTGCGACGTCGAGATGCTATACAGTCAGAGTATGATTCAACTTTAGATGAACTGAACAAGAAAAAAGATGAAAGAGAACAAGTAAGTTATTGTTTATGGGCAGTACTGAAAAAGCCTTCTCATTTAGTGATTGGTACTCATTTAAATTGACTTGTTGACTCATTGAGACAGTTCTGATAAGTACTGCATTTACCCCAAGTATTGGGACATCATATCTACTTACCATACTTGTCCTTAACCATTGCCTTGCTGAATAAATTAAGATGCCATGCCCACTTCTAATTTCCAACCAGCCAGATTACTTGATCATGGTTTTTGATAGAAATTCACATATTTAATGACAAACAGTGCAGATCCAGATCAGTTGGCTTCTTCAGAAGCCAACTGACCTGGATCTACACTGTTTGCTAAGACAGGGCATGTCAACTTCAGCAAGAGAAGGGTTAAATTTAAAATAATCCATTCTGCAACCTGTTAATATGTCTAAAATATTGCTATATATATGGCAAACAGTGTAGTTCCTGATCAGATGCTGTATTATTCTGCAGCATCTGATCTGGGTCTACACTGTTTGCAAAGACCTATCTGTCCCAATACTTAGGGTTATTACACTAAGTATTGGTTTAGTGGAGAAATGCATGTCCAAACTACTTGAAAACTTGGTTGTATCAAATATGACATTACATAATCTCAATAGTGGCCAAATTTAACCATTTCTTGGCTATACTTTAGGATTTGTCCATCATTACAACTTCAGTCTGATGGTCTGCACACCCATTAACTGCATAGAAAGCTAGGTTTAAAATGAGCTAGGTTACTGATGGTTAGGGTAGTGTTAATGAATAGATCATAATTAGCTTTAATAGGGGATTTGGGAAGTATTTGGATGACAAGTTTGAAAACTTTCCTAGTTCCTTGTTAATTCCGTTAATGCCTAGCTTGTGACAAAAGGGATCTTGGCAAACAGTATAGACCCCAGATCAGATGCCATTCTGCAGTAACAGAAGCAGTTAAGGGGACCTAATACACTTTTCTGCCTAGGGGGACAACTTTTATGACTTTCTGTCTGCTTTCCTACATGTCAAACCCCTGCTGAAAAGGAATCTACTCTAAAAGGAAAGAAATTGCTCAAGGGTTTAGTATATTCTTTCCTTTTAGAGAAGACCCCATTTCAGAAGGCACCAGACATAATTTTGACAAGTTGCCGCCCCTGAAAGTGTATTCATTCACCATATGGTAATTCTGTATAACACCCCTTTAGACACATAACAGACCCGTCTTCTGAATGTAGCATAACTCTTGATATGGTGCTTTTTTCAACCAAAAGGTATAGATATTTTTCCTATTTCTCCATGAAAACATATGTTGTGGGTACTCATTAGAAGTGCCTCATGGAGATGCTTCTAATGAGTATCCACAACATAAGTATTCATGGAGAAATAAGAAAATAATATCTGGATACCCACTGTTATATAGAGATATAATGTAGATTGCAAATGTAGATTGCAAGCACCAACTCCATAAGTCCAGATAAGGTAATTCTATCAACTGAAAAGTACTGATACTTTACTTATTTCTCCACAAATTTCGGGTGTGGCGAAGGTGTCATGTATCTTACGTCACCGGGTCATTCAACTGATATTTGCTTACAATTGGGCAAGGCCTGCTATCCTTGCGGCAGGTAAGGGATATAATGTAGATTGCAAATGTAGATTGCAAGCACCAACTCCATAAGTCCAGATAAGGTAATTCTATCAACTGAAAAGTACTGATACTTTACTTATTTCTCCACAAATTTCGGGTGTGGCGAAGGTGTCATGTATCTTACGTCACCGGGTCATTCAACTGATATTTGCTTACAATTGGGCAAGGCCTGCTATCCTTGTAGCAGGTAAGGGTAGAGGGGGAATGTTTATATTTCTTCTCTTTCTTCACTTTCATTCTTATTCCTCTTTCTCCCCTGTCCCTCTCTTTCATCTCCTCCACTATCTCTTCTGTCTCCCTTCTCCCTTTCTCTGGGAGACGACACAAAAAGACCCACAAGGGTTGATGTGTTGTTAAGCCCCCAACATAATCAATCAGTCTCCACAAATTACATAAATTATGGGTACTCATTAGAAATATCTCACCCACAACATATGTTTTCTTGGATAGATAAGAGAGTTTTGTCTGGAAATCTGCTCGTATTAGAAGCTATGATATCCTGAGCAGACTTGGACTGGTCCTTAGGTTCACTATTCATACTCTGGATGTTGTTGTTTCATCACAGTCAACTCATCTTTTGTTTGAAAGGATAATAAACCATAATAAGTTACAGGATTATGCAGATTGAGCTGAATCTGTGCTGAATACTGTTTTAACACGTGTCCAGCTGACCCCGGATATACCCTGCCTGGATATACCCTGCTGACCCCGGATATACCCTGCCCAGATATACTCTGCCTTAGCAAACAGTGTAGATCCAGATCAGTTGGCTTCTGAAGAAGCCAACTGATCTGGATCTGCACTGTTTGCCATTCAGTAATGTGTATCAACAACCTGGATCAAGTAATCTGATTGGCTGAAAATTAGAAATGGGTATGGCATCTTAATTTATTCAGCATGACAAGGGTTGAGGGAACTTGATACACTTGGTTGATTTTTTTTTTTTTTTTTTTTTGGGTTTGATTGTTTACAGTCATGCCTAAGTATACATACACCAAAATTTTCTTAAGGTTGTTGTCCATGTGTTTACCATTGACCAATGAAATCAAATCGCATACCTGTATGAAATCCAGGTTATTTATGGCCACGCTATTCTTGTTGCTGTGATGTCAAAGTGCCCTGTTAAGAGGGTTATTTGTAAAACCTGGACTGGGACATTGGCAAAAAGTGCAGACCCAGATCAGATGCTGCAGAATGTGTTTGATCAGGCTCTGCACTGTTTGCTTAAATTACAGGAAGTTTAGGTTTAAATGAAACAGTCTTAAGTCCCCATTCAGGATCATTTTCCCAGCCTACACTCAGAGACAATCAACCCACCAGTGCTGTCAGTGCTTTGATTTAGAGTCCAGACAGCTTTTGTGACTTTATGTTTACCTCATGTCTGAATCAGAATTGATTACAGTGACAAGTCAAATGACATTGATTCACAAATGACATGTCAAATGACATTACTGTGACCTGTACACCAATGTAGAAAATGTGCAGGTAACCAGACCTGTATTGAGCTTACTTTACGTGATGGAAAATATCTGGTAGTGTCATACACTGATACGGTAATCTTAATCAGTGTTATAAACAGCTTCAATTCACTGAAAAACATGCTGATGTGTCCTTTTATAGGCCCACTCCTGTCTATAAATGGTACAGAAATTGCTAAATATCCAGGGCCCAGTTGTTCAAAACTAATGATGCCGTTAGTTAAAGTATCGTTAAAACTTTGATTGTTAAATATGGCATATAGGCTAATATTTTGCTGAAAAAATGTGAGTAGCAAAGCTACTCACATTTTTCCAGCAAAAATACATGTGAATTAGATACTGTATTTACTAGAACAGTTAACAATTTGACCACTAACAAGCTTGTTAAGCTAAGGATGCTTTGAACAACTGGGCCCTGATGTGTGAATTAGGTTAGAAAGTTGCGAGTAATACGAGTTCATTTCAGAAAGACAAATAAATGACACTGGTTTTAAACTGTATCAACCATATTGATATTTATAGTTATTAACAGTTATCATTCAAATGTTCCCTGCGACCAGGTTCGTACGGTAAAATTTAATCTTAATATTCAATATTGTGACAAGTTCCAGTATCAGCTGCAGTTTAAGTATTTTATATTTTTCATCCTTACATTGGATGTTTATAGTACGCATTTAGATATGATTTTTATTATGTATTATTTGAATGCTGCACCAAAAACATTTTATTTTGCAAGAGACTCTGTGTTAAAATATTTACCCATTGAGTTTTATTTAACCTTGGATAAGTGCAAATAATATTTTCACTTGAGTTTTGATGGCTTCAGATAATATATTTTTTTCAACCAAAAAGAATTAATATTGTTCTTATTTCTCCATGAAAACATATGTTGTACTCATTAGAAAAACCTTGGCTAGGCACTTCTAATGAGTACTCACAACATATTTTCATGGAAAAATAAGAAAAATATTTGCCTGACACACTCTCATATCTGGAGCTTTGATTTTGCTTTGCCGATTTTGTGATTCCTGTTTTATTTTGATACACTAGTACTAGTGTTACTAGTCCATGTTCAAATAAAAGGAGCATTCAGGAGATAAGTTCAGCACTTAAACATATTTTTGGGGTATTCACTGGTATTGCCTCTGCATTGGATTTAAATGGATACCCATAACATATGTTTTATTGCAAAAGTAACTTTTCTCCTATTTTATCACTTACTTTTAGAAGCATATGGGTGGCAGAGTGGTTAGTTCTCCCATAGCTCTCGATAAGGCATTTTTTTCAAGCGAAAAGTATCTACAGTTGAACCTCGATGGCTCGAACACCGTTGGCTCGTTTACCATGGCTAATTCGAACTCATTTTTTAATCCCTACGAAATTCTTCCGATAGCTCAAGAAAACAAATATTTAAGGAAATTTTCTATTTTATCTTGTAATTGTATGTTGTGTGTACTCATTAGAATCACCTCATCAAGGTGAGTCTAATGAGTACACACAACATACAATCACTGTGTAGAAAATCGAAAAGATTTCCCTAAATTATCGCTATTTGCTTCCTGAACTGATGCCATGATTAACCCTCTGTGGCTCGAACTACCCATGTCTCGAACGAATTTCATTGGTCCCAAAGATGTTCGAGCCATTGAGATTCGACTGTATATTTTTCTTATGTCTGGACGAAAACATATGTTGTGGGTACTCATTAGAAGTGCCTCAGTGAGGCACTTCTAATGAGTACCCACAACATATGTTTCATCGAGAAATAAGAAAACCATTTACCTGATACACACTCTTATCGAGACCGATGGTGCTCCTGACTGGACCATGAGGTCCCAGGTTTGAATCCTGCTGGAGGTGGTATTCAGCTCATAACTGTAGAATGCTTCATTGCTCAGAGCTTTACATTATTATCCTTCTATTGTCTCGATATGCCTAAAATAATGTTGAAAGGGATGTAAAACACCATGTCACCATCACCATGACATCATTATCTTCATCATCATCGTCATCATCATCACCTAAATTTACCACCTTGTCTGGAGATATGGTTACCCCGTCAGTTCTAAGACCCAAGCTCTTGGCCATCACATTATGGGGCCTTGCATGTGAAAATACAAGTGGGGAAATGGGAACAAGATAGATTCAGACTGCATAGAGATACATGATACATTGTACATGATGTCCTGGACTTTCTTTGGACCATATTTGCCAGCTTTTCATGTTAACACTGGACACAGCTGAGTCCCATTGAAAAAGATAAAATCCTTATATCATATGCTAGATGTGTACAGGGGTCAAGCTGGCTCAGAAATTTAGGGAGAAGTGACTTCCTCCTCCAGACAAAAGAGGGAGAAGTTTTATAGGATGAGGGAGAAGTCAAGACTCGGTTAACCTATCACCTTACTGAAAAAAATGACACTAAAGGACTCTCTCGACTCGCTTTACCACATTGTCTTGGGAATAAACAAAAAAGGAAACAATTTTTACTATAGACCTGTTCATTCTTACTTCTAAACCAAATAAAATGAGCCACAGAAACACAGACATGAGTAAGGCAAATGCATCATATCTGGACCCATATCTTTTTGGAAATTGATCTTCTCAGTAGATCCAGTCAAAACACCAAGATCTGTGGCTTGATAAGCTATAAACATAATGATGAAAAGAAATTTGTCAACTAAAATGTCAGTCAACTTTTAAACTTGGTTTTTAGCATTTTCAATGCTGTTTCTGACCCATTTTCAGCACGTAAATGGTTCATTTATGAAAAAACGGACACCCACGAAAACTAATGACATGGACGAAAACGATCTTTTGGTCACTTAGTAGGCAAACAGTTTTCCTCCAAAACTTGTTAAACCACATCAGACTTTTATACTGTGGCATTTCTGATACATCTAACAACTTTTTTCAAAAGAATTTTACCTTTGTATGTTTGCTCAATTTTTACTGGATTTCTCCTGACAAAAAGTTCGTTTTGCACAAGTACTAGCTTTTTCAAAAGTTGCAACAATCGAGGGCAAAGTTTTTGTCGCCCTCAGGGTTTCCTAGGGCGACAGAGCACTCAGGGGTGACTATTTCGCCCCAGTCGCCCTGTAGCCTGACCCCTGGTGTAGACCCAGCTCAGCTTGTCATTTGTTTTCAACTGAAAAATACTGATATTTTCCTTATTTCTCCTTGAAAATATGTTGTGTCTACTCATTAGAAGTGCCTCAATGAGGCACTTCTAGTGAGTACTGCAATAACCCTAAGTATTGGGACAGATAGGCCTTTGCAAATGGTGTAGACCCAGATTAGATGCTGCAGAATGTGGCGTCTGATCAGGGTCTACATCATTTGCCATATATACAGTAACATTTTAGACACATCAACAGGTGGTAGCATGGACTGTTTAAAATTTTAGGGCAAGTATGTAAAGTAGATAAGGTGTCCCAATACTTACAGAAAATACGGTACCCACAACATATGTTTTCATGGAGATAAAAGAAAAATGTTATGTCACTATTTCCAGTATCTGGAGCTATGATCTGTGCTGTTTCTTTAAAGATACCATATTCGACCTAATTACTGCACATGCTCCTATAAGTGCACGGTCAAGCAGTTTAGTTGTCTTTAGATTCAAATGAGTACCAACCACATAATGCTTTTATAAAGAAAGTCAGAAAAATATTGCGTAAGTTTCATTAAATATGCCCCTCATGAAGTTCTCTGCTGATCTTTCTTTAAAGGGTATACCCATATTAGGAGCACATTTTACTACAAGTTTTTCTAGAGATTTTTGAAAAAAAAAAACTTAAGCGCACAGCTCGGTAATTAGGGCAAATACGGTATTTTGTAAAGTGAAAGCATAGGTCCTGATTAATCATGAATGCCCCATTGGGCTCTCCTACTTCTCATTTTGTACAGGCCCCGAGGTTATAAAACTTTTTTCATGCTCATCTCAGATGAGCATGAAATTTTCTCAGGTAATAAATATGAAAATGTCAACAATAGTTGTTGGCATTTTCATATTTATTAGCAGAGAAATATGCTTAGTTATGTTTAGCAAGAAAGAATTTGCACCTGTTAGTAATTTGAGATTTATTAGCAGGACAAATGTCATGCTCAGCTAAGTTGAGCATGAAAAAAATGTATAAACTTGGGGCGAGGTCTTTTTTCATTTAAGAGGAGTCTGATATATATATATATATATATATGTATATATATATATATATATATATATATATATATATATATATATATATATATATATATATATATATATATATATATATATATATATATATATATATATATATATATATATATTTACATAATTTTGTATTTTAATTTAATCCCTGTAAATTCATATCAAATGCTGTAACATCTGATCTGCATCTATACTGTTTGCTAAGGGCATGCAAGGTTAAAACTGGATGGATGAGTCTGTGCTGGGCACATTAGACACTTTTATTTCAGCTTGGAGAGATATATTTATTTTGACAGTTGTATTAATGTTGCATACATAAGGTTTCTGTTGTAATTATGTTGTCAGTTTTGTATGATGTGTTTCAGTGCACTGTCTAGTGATATAACAGTTCATCTGTTAATGGAGTATCATCATTGAAAAAACCCCTAAAAACCTGCAGTATTTACACTAAGTATTCGGACACTTCAACTCCTTTCCATACCTCTTCTAAAATTTGAACAAGTACAATTTACTACCTGATGTTGTGTCTTAACCCATGTCCTGCTGAACCCGGATATACCCTGCCTTTGCAAATAGTGTAGATCCAGATCAGTTGGCTTCTTCAGAAGCCAACTGATCTGGATCTGCACTGTTTGCCACTAAGTATACAAATTTATAGCAACAATAACAATCAAGTAATCTGACTGGCTGAAAATTATAAGTAGGTGGGACATCTTAATTTTTTCAGCAGGACAAAGGTTAAAATTGCTGGATGAGCGGCAAACAGTGTAGACCCTGATGAGATGCTGCATTCTGCAGCGTCTCTTCTGGGTCTATACTGTTTGCTAAGGCCCGTCAGTCCGAACACGTTCAGTAAATATTGTAGCACATCTGCAGTCTGATCAGGTCCTTCACTGTCCATTGTTGGATACTAAAGAAAATATCTGTACAGAAAAGGCCTTTATCAAATTGTGTGGATGTGCTGGCTGATATAGATTTTTACTGATTGTATAATCAAAAGACACCCTTTCTCATGACAGCCTTTTTTTTTTTTCCTTTAAATTTCTCCCAGAGAATAGCAAGTGTGGGGTGGGGGGATTTTACGTCATACAAAACAGTGAAAAAGATTACAGATTTTTGCGAAAAGAGCCTGTTCAAATTGGTAAGTTGCTGTGGTTTCTATTTTGTTTTTCTGACAAAAACAAGGAAAGGCTAAGAGAATGTAGCAAGACACAGGGCATTTATATTGGCAAACTTGATGCATATCCCTATTGTCATTGTTTAGAACACTCACATATAATTACTTATAAAGTTATCAAAATATTGTGCACAAGTGTTCTCAACGATGACAATATGGTAGTACCTTAAATTTGCAAGTAAAAGTACTTTTGTCCTTTAACATACTCTGAGCTTATTCTATTTTTCATCAAAACAATGAAAAGGATAATAAATTTGACTAACCAATTTGAATGGGCCATTTTCACAAAAACCAATAGTCTTTTTCACTGTTTTGTTTGACATAGGTTTCCCACCTTTAATAGGGCTTGATGATGCATGCAAGTTGTCAGGAGAATGTATAAGAAATATGCTTTGTGGCGTTTCTGAGTACCCACAACATATGTTTTTTTTATGGAGACCTGGAGAAAATTATCCCAGAATTATCATCAAATACTCCTCCTTCACAAGTCCTCTGTGTATGCTCTATTTTTGGACAAAAATGCCTTGTATCATTTGTCATTTGCAAATTGTACCATCATCATTTTACCCTTAAGAAGACTGGGTACAGTTGATAGATTTTCTGCCATTTTTACCAGAGAGACATCTTTTGTGATTTTTCTGTTTGCTTTCCTGCACACCAAACCCCTTCTGAAAATTTGTTTTACTCTGAAAGGAAAGAATCTTTCCAAGAGGAGCAGATTCATTCCTTTTAGAATAGACCCCTTTCCAGAAGGAGGCAAAAATAGTTTTGACAAGAGTTGCCTGCCCTGAAAGTTTTATCCATTCCCCTTAACTCTTATCCTACATATATTAAAGTTGAATAGTGCTATTGATGTATCCAAAATATACAGAAGTTATGGTAAATAGTGCAGACTGCTCCAGATATTCTCTTGGTGCAATTCTGGACATCAACCTTGATATCAGTTGCCCCTCCCCTCACCTCATTCCATACCCGTCAGTCTCATAGCATACTTATCCTGAAGTTGAACAAAGCCATTTGACTACCTAATCGGGTATCCAAAATATATAGATGTTATGGCAAACAGTGTAGACCTTGATCAAAATGCTCCTTTTGGAGCAGTTTGATCTGGGTCTAGACTGTTTGCATAGGCTTGTCTATCTGAATACTTGGGGTAAATATAATAAGGATTAAAAGTTTTGTTAAGTGTTAGAATCTGTTGCAGCTAAAGATATCCGATCAGACATATTCTCTGGGTGCATTTCTGGGTAAAGATCCTGATGAGGTGAAACAGAACAAACAAGACAAGCTGGACCAACAAATATCAGAGGTAAGGCAACATTTAACCTTCAGTGCACTGATGACAAACTTATATATCAACTGGATTGACTTGATGCTTTGACCTTTACATTAAATATCCATAAGGGTACATCCACTGCTCACTTTGGATATGGCAATTAGAAAATCCTGCATTCCACGTGAGACAGTAAGTTGCTCACCTGTAGTGGTAATACCTGTTTACACAGTCAACATATATGTATAAATATCAAAATCAAGCCGTTCAGCTGAATTGAGAAGGGTAGTTTTCAGTTTCTGGTGAAAGAATGTGTACAAGTACTGCTTAACCGCTTAGAAGACTAAGCCTGTCCAGGAAAAGTGTGGCAAGATAAGTTGTCCGCGCTCGACATGACCCTAATGGGTTGCCTGGGCTGTTAAACCTTAACTCAGTCAATCAGTCATATTCAAAAGGCATAAGCAATAGGTCAGTTTGATTGGCCTATAACAGATGACAAATAAGAGATGTTGATACAAATTCACATACTTTATGACAAACAGTGCAAATCCAGATTTTTCAAAAATGCTGTGAAAACTTGTGGTAGAATATGTACCTACCTATACTGAGGATACACTTTAAAAAAAGATCAGTGTAGGATTTGGTTTAAACATATTTATTTCTGAAATGTTTACATATACAACACATACAAAAGTACAACAATAGGATTAGAACGAAAGCATAAAAGCTTATTTAGTTCCTTTCCTAAGTGTAGGATTTATCAAATGATGCTTATGTAATGTTTTTTTTTTCTGATTTTCTATGTAAAAAGCATATGTTGTGGGTCGGTGGATAACAAGTTAATACAATTCAAATGGGTACCCACTCATATGTCTTTATAAATAAGTAGACAAAAAGTACACTGGCTGTAGTCTGAAGACTACGCAGTTGCTTAACTATGCACCGATCAGTATATAAGCAATAATTAGGTTGAATACGGTATGCTAAATATTTAGATACTGTATCTCATTACTGTCCTTATCCTTATTTGCACAAATTCATCATTAGGAACAAGCAGGTGAAAACAGGGGTTTTCAAGCTGTCTAAACATGAAAGCCTAGATCAACTTGCAGGCCTATGCCAATCATCCTTCACCGAAAGCATTTATTGTATATCAAGGGGCCTGGATACACTCTGTGTATGTTTTAGCCACAAAGAAGACAACTTTCATGACTACCAGTTTCGCTTTCCTGAACATAAAGACACTTCTGAAAAAATACTACTCTAAAAGGAAAGAAATTGCTCCCAAAGGGAGCAAATTCTTTCCTTTTAGAGTAGACTCCTTTTCAGATGGGAGGCAAAACAATTTGGTCAGGAATCATCTCCCCTGACAATATACCCTTTCCTCTTAATTTCTGATGACTTGTCATTATAATAGCCGTTTCAATACCAAACCAAGTTAATATACCATTAATAACCATTTTGAGGCAAATGACCATCATGGGTTGAAGTGTCATTCATCAGGAAAACATGCCTATACATGTATAATTTTGACCCCCTTAAACCCCACTTTTATTTAGTAAAACTGGGGTTTACAGGGGTATACATTATTTTTCTTATTTCTGTTCAAAAACATAGGTTGTATGTTAGAACCGCCTCATTGATGTGGTTCTAACAAGTACCCACAGTCTATGTTTTGAGCAGAACTTTGAAAAATATCAGAATTTTTTATCTGAAAATTTTTCATTTTTTGGTGGTAAAATTTTCAGTATATTTGAATAGGCATGTTTTCTTAATGAAACCTGAACTCATCATAATTTCTGCTACAGCTGTCCAAACACATGGAAGTGTTGAATGACAAGACAGTGTGTGCTGACAGTGATCTCCGGGCAGACATGGAAAGATGGCACAAAAGTAAACATAAAGACATGAGAGACTTATTCATGGATATGGCTGATAGAGAAATTAAATACTATGAAACGGTATGCAAAAAAGTAATGTTTTTGTATGGAGAGTAACCTGTTGGAATTATTTACTGAAGTTTCCCAAATCTATGTTCATATGAATGCAAATAGCATTTTTGGACTTGAATATCATTGAACAAATGACATTTCTTTACTTATTTTGTACTGCCTTAATAATACATGTATTTGAAAGAAACAGAACCATTTATTTCTGTACATGAAATGAAAACTGTTTTGTGCACAGTTCTTATATACATAAAGTACTGTATTCACCTTAAATATTGGGACACTGTAAATCATTACTAGACCTAAAATTTAAATAAATCAATTTTACTAACGCTTGCTGTGTCTAAAGGCTGCTGGATGAGTGGCAAGCAGTGTAGATCCTGACCAGAAGCCACAGCTGAGTCAAGCATGTCCTTTCCAGTACTTAGGGTTATTATGGTATAAAAAAGAAGTGGGTTGATGTCAGCAAAAAGTACTGTTAACCCTTGTCATGCTGAATAAATTAAGATGCCACACCCACTTCTAATTTTCAGCCAATCAGATTACTTTTTTTCCAGATTGTTGATACAAATTCACATACTTAATGGCAAACGGTGTAAATCCAGATCAGTTTGCTTCTTCAGAAGCCAACTGATCTGGATCTACATTGTTTGCAAAGGCATCACATATCCGGGTTCAGCAGGACAAGGGTTAATAAACAATTTGCAAATAGGTTTGAGTCAGCATTTTGTCCCTTTATTATTTCTCCACCACAATGTATGTTACAGACTATACCCACAAGATATGTTTGAGTGGAGACAGAATTAACCCATTGTACACTGAATGATATTGGAAGATTCTACTTTCTATTTGAGGCATGTCAGGCTCTGTGATTTAGATATACCGAGAGAAAAATGGTTGAACTATTTGCAAATAGTGGAGACCCTGATCAGAAGCCGTTATATGTTATATGTTACCTTTATTCTTCAGTGGATTACTTTCATATTTGGTAGGGATGAAGAGGAGGACCAGCAGGTGTTTCCCATGTAGGAGAGACAACTCTCACTTTCTTGATTATTTAAAAAACCCGTCTATAATGCCATTAGGCATTTTTCTTGTTAAAATATTTTATTATTAACTTTTAAATGTCAAGCCTTGTTTTTCTCCACAAAATATGTTTTTATGGATAAATAAGAAGAAAAAACTATTTATATTGATGCCGTCTTATCGGGAGGAGACACTTTTTTATTTGCAGTGTTTAAAGGCCTGCAAAGACACAGTACAAGAAATTCAAGCATAATGTTGACATGTCATGTGAATTGTCTGAGAAAATAATGTTCGACAGGTCATATGAATAGTCTGCTAAGGAGATGATTCACATGAAATATCAAGCATCTACTGAGAAAAAATAGTTGCGTGGCTATCCCTCTTTTCTAACACTTCTGTGTTATTTGCAGTGTTTAAAGGCCTGGGAAGATGCAATACGAGAAATTCAAGCCAAAGAACCTATTCATGAGACAACTAAAATGGATTCCATAGAATCTTCATCACAGGGTGATAAAGAATCTACAGAAACAGAGAGAATTGAATCAGATGGTTAAAAATTTGGTGGCCTATATTTTCCAAGTTTGACTGGCTTTAATGCAAACCATGTTGCTGAAAGGCCTACTTTGCTATAAGAAAAGTCCCACAAAGGAAAAGTTATTTCAGGAAGGAGAATGGAAAAAAGCAACGTTAAAAAGTAAAAAAAAAAACATAAGTGGGGATTGGAGAGGTCAGAAAATGGAGAGTCCTAGATTAGATTTTCAAGGTTGAAATTGTCTACATAAATAGTTTGGCATTTGTATCATAGCTTCAGGTAAGGTGATACTTGTGGCAATAATTTAAGCTTTTTATTATGTGTGAAAAAATTTGGTTGGAACTAACCAGAATTTCGTTTAGTCAGTTCCAGTATTTTAAAGTGTCTAGAAGTTACACTTTGAAAGTAATACCTGAACAAGGTTACCATAATAACCCAAAGTTTTGGGACAGATAGGCCTTTGCTAACAGTGTAGACCCTGGTCAGATACCACAGAATGCTGTGTCTGATCAGGAGCTACACTGTTTGCCATACATACAGCAATATTTCAGTCACATCAACAGGTAGTAGATTGGACTATTTTTAAATCTGATAACAAGTATTGTAAGTAGATAAGGCGTCCCAATACTTAGGATAAATATGGTATTCCATTGGGTATGCACAAGACATGCTTTTGTGCAGTTGCTAGCAAAATTATTATCTGAATACTTCCCTTATCTGGAGCTAATGTGTATACCCTAAGTATTTGGATAGGGAGGTCTGGGCAAGCAGTGTAAATTCTGATCAGATGCCACAGAATATGGCATCTGATCAGGATCTACACTGTTTGCCACTCACCAAGCAGCACTTAAAAAAAATCAGCAGGTAGTAAAATAGATTTCTTAGAATGTTTGGATAAGAATGGTAAGGAGTTAAGATGTCGGGGCCCAGTTGTTCAAAGCGTTGTTAGCTTAACGAGCTCATTAAGGGTCATTTCCTTAACTGTTTTAGCGGATTCAATAATCAATATTCTGAAATTTTTTGCTGAAAAAATGTGAGTAGCTTTTGCACTGCAAAAGCTACTCACATTTTTTCAGCAAAAAATTTCAGCATATTTGCATATCACTTGATGTAAATTTTAATGAATCGTTAACTAATGATATCGTTAGCTTTGAACAACTGGGGCCTTAGGGTAAAAAGGGTATAATTTATGAATGACAATGAGGAAATGAGATGTTACCAGTCTTACAATTTTCTGGTTCCAAGTGTCACACATTGCATGCGAAAGCAGAGAGCAGATTGGTTCATGAAATTTACTAGTATGGTTAAGACCATCAACAGACACAAGTTGTGATCACTTATATGCATTTTCATTAGTTTTTGACGGTAATCATTGCCATTATGGGGGCTTTTATTTTTAGTTTTCAGTTTTTGAAATAGAATAGGAACAATTATGTATGAGCGTGTTTGTAAGAATAACATTCATTTACAGTATTTGAGGGGACTGGATTATTTAACGCTACCACGTTATGGGCAGATTCAGCAGACGACAAATTGGTGATATTTTTCTTATTTTTCCTAGAAAATAGGGTCTTTCACTACAGGAGACAATTTGCATAAAGTGTCAGATCCTATTTTCTAGGAAAAATATTTCAAAATGTCTTCTGCTAAAATTTTTGCCCAGCATGCAAAGCGTTAAGGGGACTGGTTACACTTGGTAGATTTTCTGCCATTTTTTGAAAGGGAGATAATTTCTGTGATTTCCAGGGGAGCATTTTTTTTCCTTTTAGATTACACACCCCACCCCTTGACCAAATTCTTTTCTTTTAGAGTAGACCCCTCCTTTACCAAATTCTTTCCTTATAGAGTAGACCTCCCTCCCCACCATCCCCCACACCCCTCCACCCCCCTTGACCAAATTCTTTCCTTTTAGATTAGACCCTATTTCAGAAGAAAGACAAAAACAATTCTGACAGGTGCTTCCCCTGAAGGTGTGATATTTACTGGGATATTTTATCTTTGGTGTTCAGTAGCTGATTATACATTAACCCTTGTCATGCTAAGCCCATATGTACCCTTCTTTGCCAACAGTGTAGATCCAGATCAGTTGGCTTCTGAAGAAGCAACTGATCTGAATCTGCACTGTTTGCCATTAAGTATGTGAATTTATAGCAACAATCCGGATTAAGCAATCTGATTGGCTGAAAATTAGAAGTAGTTGTGGCATATTAATTTACTCAGCCACAAGGGTTAAGGGAAATTGATACACTTTCAATGGGAGCAACTTTATCAGAATTGTTTTGTCTCCCTTCTGAAGTTTGGTTTACTCTAAAAGGAAAGAATATTTGCTTTTAAAGTAGACCTCTTTTCAGAAGGGAGACTGCTTTTAGAATAGACTGCTTTTCATAAGGGGCTTGGTGTGCAGGAAAGGAAATCACAAAATTTTTATCTTGTACATGTTAAAATGACATAAAATCTGCCAAGTATATCCAGTCCCTGTTAAAAGAACTATACCATAACAAAACCTGCTTTGGTGATAAGCCATCAGAGCATGCCCTGAACAAATTGTGCATACCATAGAGATTTTGAATTAAAAGAGGAAGTGTCATACAGCTTCAGATTAGGTGATTTTTTTTTTTCATTCAAAAAGTGTGGATATTTTTCTTAATCTTCATCAAAAACATGTGTACTCATTGTTCATGGAGAAATAAGAAAAGTAGTTATCTAGTTACTCTTCTTATCTGGAGCTGTGATACAGTTCTTAGACTATTTAATACCTAAATATCTTTCAGTCCACAAAAATAAAGGGCAGATAGTTTTGAATTCTCTGACAGTCGAGCAACCCACAAATAAAACATTAACCCTTAAAGCACCAAGAAAACCTGCATCTGAAAATGTCATCTGTTCATGTCGTCTGCATCTTCTTTCAAACGTTTCAAATGTACTTTTTGCATATAGGCAAACAGTGTGGACCCAGATCAGACTGCTCCTAGAGGAGCAGTTTGATCTGGGTCCACACTGTTTGCAACAATGACTTTTAAAGTATTCGGCAGAAGACAAAGCAGATGACAATTGTTGTGTTTGGCGTCTTAAGGGTTAAGAGTTTCACATCTAAAGGCAAGTAAATTATCAGTAATGCCTGCTTCCAAATCTTTTTAACCCTTGTCCTGCTGAACCCGGATATGTCCTGCCTTTGCAAACAGTGTGGATCCAAATCAGCTGGCTTCTGAAGAAGCCAACTGATCTGGATCTGCACTGTTTGCCATTTACTTTGTGAATTTGTATCAACAACCTGGATCAAGTAATCTGATTGGCTGAAAATTGGAAGTAGGCATGGCATCTTAATTTATTCAGCAGGACAAGGGTTAAGACTTTGTATGCTTGGTCAAAAATTCAGCAGATGATTTTTTTGTAATATTTTTCTTATTTTGACATTTCATGCAAATTGGCTCCTGAGGAGACAGTTTGCATAAAATGTCAAGTCCTGTTTTCTGGGAAAAAGTAAGAAAACTTTTTGTCAGTTTGTCATCTGCTGAATTAGCCCAGACTGTAGTAAAGGTTAAAATGGATTGTGTATTTTCTGTGATAAATTATGATATTGTAAAAAGTAAACAGTTATATAAACAATTCCTAATAGTATATGTTGTGATAGATATGTTGTATTTTAATCTTTAACACATTTTTATGTTGATTACATGCAGTGCTAGTCAGAGAAGTATTTCACGCGTAGTTGGAAAATATAAAATAATAAAGCTTTCATAAATAAAATGTGGAAATGAAGAAAAATATTTCAAAAATCCTCTGCTGAAGAATTTACTTAGCATTCTGAACATTAATAAGTAGATGAAAAGAAAAGTCAAACCTTCCCATCAGTGCAGTATGATCAGGGCATTTACTGTTCTCTACAATTGATGGTTTGACTTTTTATGCAAGATGTGTCTAAGGAGACAATTAACATAAGCTCTCAAACCCTATTTTCTGCAAAAATAAGCACTATGTTACCAGTTTATTGTCTGATGTATTAAGACCTCTTTCAGCACATATAGAATCTGTTAAAGAGGGCTTAGTACACACAGTATATTTTCTGCCATTTTTAAAGGGAGACAAATGACTTCCTGTTTACATTCTGAAACATCAAGCCCTTTCTGAAAAGAGTCTACTCTAAAGATTTATGTCCTAAATTTGCTCCCCTCTAGAAGGAAAGCCTCCCTTGGAAGTGTTTCCATTCCGCTTAAAATAAGAATGGTTTGTTGTTTATTTGTTCATGCCTTTCTGACTGCATTTATTAGGTTGTTATGATTAAAACAATCATACATGTAAACAGAACACATAGCAACAGATAAGGCGCTTTTTTCATCCGAAAAATGCTGATATCTTTCTTATTTCTCGATGAAAATGTATGTTGTGGGTACTCATTAGAAGCGCCTCGCCGAGGCACTTCTAATGAGTACTCACAACATATGTTTTCGTCGAGAAATAAGAAAAATATTATGTGGATACCCCCTCTTATCTGTAGCTATGACTGAATAGCAGATTGAGAAAATGTACCTTCTGATATGTGCACACAGTTCACACAGTTTGATGAGAGTTTTTGCTGGATGTTCTGGATATAGAAGTGGATCCAGGGTTTCATCAGGTGATCATCAAAGACTCTGATTGGACTGTGGATGCTCGGGCCGATCTGAGCCTTCACAGAGCACATGTTATGAGTTACTTTTTCTCATTTTGTAGCTGATTTAGTGAAACTAGTCATATTAATGCTCTCTTTATTTTAGGTAGATTGATATATGAATATATAGATATATACAAAATTCAAACTTCTACACCATTAGTTTTCAAATTACATACACTGTTGCAGGATATCTGTATGATACATTAATTTTTTGAAAATATCATATATATATATTTTATTTTTTCTTATTTCTCCATGCAAACCTACATTATGGCATTAGCATTAGACCAGTGGTAGAAATAAGAAAAAAATATATTTTTCAGGCAAACATATTTACTCTGAATATTCCGACACCTTAACTACATACCATACTTGTTCTAAAATTTGAACAAATCCATTTGTACTACCTGATATTTAAGAAATAGATCAGCTCTAGCAGTGATTTGTTGAGTAATAAATTACTGATTGGAGGTCAGTTGTAAAGTAGATCAAATCAGGAGCATGGAGCACGAGTGATTTATCTACTTACAACTGACCAACAAACTGTGATTTATTACTCAACAAATCATGCACAAGAGCTGATCTATTTTGATTCTAACACACAGAAAATGATGAAAAAGTAATTGTGCCATTCAGATTCTTCTAACTTTCTGCCATCGCATAAAGAAATCCTGCCAACAGTTTTTACTGTAACGCTGATGTTTACATGCATTTCTTACGTTTTTGACATGAGAAAAACAACGTTACAAGTCTAACATTGTGGCAGTGAAGACTGGCGTCAGGAAAGTGTCAAAATGATGTTGGAATGGAGCCAGAAAGCATCGCACGCTTCTGCCCAGTGATCTGCTACAGAATAAATCCCTGTTTTTTCCATTGCCTATATAGGTGCGCTGTGTTAGAATGTGTCTTATTGCTGGATGAATGGCAAACAGTGTAGACCCTGATCAGTTGCTGTGTTCTGCAGAATCTGATCTGGGTCTGCACTGTTTCCTCTGAACTTTCAGAATACCTAGAGTAGCTACGGTACTTCTTTTAGTATGGTACTTCTTTTAGTACGGTACTTCTTTTAGTACGGTACTTCTTTTAGCTGGAGTGCTTATGCTATTGTGTTGCATTTAATACTGATTATCATCTTACCTGTATATGCAAGGAATTACAGAATTGTAAGAGACTATTTCGAGGGTTGAGCGCAAGACTAGCGTAAGTCAGATGGTTGTTTTTCCCCAAATCTAATCTCCTCACCATGAAGGCGTTATGAAGATTACAACATTTCTTTCTGTAAACAATGAAAATTTAGGTGCCATTGCTCGTATGAGCAATGGCACCTAAATTTGCATTGTTTACAAAGGGGTCCAAGTTGCCCCTAAACAAGGGTTTCAAAAATATGTTTGAGTTACTATAGTCTTGCGCTCAACCCTCGAATTTTGTACAGATTCATTTATAACCAGTTAAGGAACATTAAATATTATTTCTTAGAATTATATCCTAACTCACATGACAGTAATTAAGATTATTCAAAGGTAGAATTAAAAAAGAAAACAGAGATAACAATATTGCAAGAGAACATGGCAAAATGAATGATAGGATATAGAGAACTTGTAAAGGAGGGGTGCTTTATTATTTCTCCATAAAAAAGTGTTGTGGTACTCATTAGAAGCACTTCACTGAGTACCCACAATATATGTTTTTATGGAGAAAAAGTGAAAATTATTCCAGAATTATCATCGAATATTTCTCCTTAATAAGTTCTCTGTTGGATTATAATTTAATCAGGAAGTAACAGCATTGTTGTTGTTTTTTTTGTTGTTGCTTTTTTTTTTTTTTTTTTTTTTTAATAATATGAGTCATGTCATGGAGAAAGGGTGCTGTTGCATATGCCTACAGCAAAGATCCAGATCAGCCTGCACATCTGCATGGTCTGATCATGGCCCTTGCAGTTTGTTTACTGGATGCTATAGAATACATTGACAGACAGAAAAGGTCCTGATCAGAAAATGGGAACACATATGCTTGTCTAGGACTTGGCTATCCACATGTCTCAAGACCCATATCCTGAGATTTGGATTATTTGAGGGAAGTGGATACACTTGGTAACGTAATAACCCTAACTTTTGGGACAGACAGGCCTGAGCAAACAGTGTAGACCCAGATCAGATGCCGCATTCTGCGGCATCTGATCTGGGTCTACACTGTTTGCCATAAATACAGCAATATTTTAGACACATCAACAGGTAGTAAAAATACACATTTCAAATTTTAGGACAAGTATGGTAAGGAGTTAAGGTGCCCCAGTATTTGGTGTAAACAGGGTAAATTCTCTGCCAGTTCCACCAAGGGAGACAACTTTTGTGACTTCTCTTTGCTGTCTTGCACATCAAACTCCTTCTGAAAAGGGGTCTACTCTAAAAGGAAATGGGAGCAAATTCTTTCCTTTTAGAGAAGATCCCTTTTCAGAAGAGAGAAAAAACATTTTTGACAGTGTCGCCTCCCCTGAAAGATCATCCATTCCTTGTAAGGGACAGTGAAGATAATGAAGGCACAGATTAGTTTGAGCCAGACTAAAAGAGTGCAGGCTGATCTGTAGGAGTGCAGCTTGATCTAGGCCGGCACTGTTTGCAGATGCCACTGAGAACCCTTATCTCATTGTGCAGCCAATTTTTGTGTTTATTGTGTACATAAAAGCAGATTGATTTTAATGATTAATTTATTAACCTGTGATATGTTAAGTTATTATTTAGGTGTTAGCTGATTTTAGTTGCAATGTGAGAAAATGTACCTTATGACACCTGCCCAACGAAGACACAAATCAGCCTGTGCACCCGTGCAGTCAGTCTTCCTTCTCTGCATGAAGGAACTTTGGATAATTTGTTATCCAAAATGTGCCCAGTGAAGATTCTGATCAGACTGTGCAAATGTGTAGGCTAATCTGAATAAGCTGGGTACGTTTTCTGAAATATGGCTTACTTGTATTTATACCTTCCTGCCAAGGTGGGGAGATAATGGTTTTAGCATAGTCATCTGTCTGCACTGATATCTGCTTCAAATCCTTGAGAGATTTTTATAGAACTTGTTCATCATATTGACAACTTTGGATCAAGAGATCCACAAATCCCATGGAAGTGGAAATCAGCCCATGACTGAGAAGAGTTGTCTAGGAGGAGTATTTGCTGATAATTCTGGGATAATTTTTCTTATTTCTCCATTTTATGTTCTGGGTACTCATTAGAAGTGCCTCAGGGAGGCACTTTCAATGATTACCCTCAACATATGATTTTATGGCAAACTAGAGAAAATTATCCTAGAATTATCATCAAATACTCCTCCTTAACAACTCCTCTGTGACTGTACGGTGCTTCAATACATAGAGCCTTCATTATCATTATCCCATCATCTGGGTATTACTTATATACAGTTGAAGTTTTTTTGTAAAACACAAACTCATCATACATGTATTTATTATATAACTTGCAAATTTTTCCAACATATCATTATTATGTGCAAAACCTAAACCTGACTAAGTCAATCACTTCAAGGCTAAGACCAAATTCAAATGATCCAATTTTTGTCCTTTTTTCAGTCACTTCATAGATTGTCAAGAAAGGCGTTGCTAAATTGTTTATACCCATAAAGGCGTTGCTAAATTGTTTATACCCATGAGCTTATATGCAAACCCAGTAACAGTACCTGATCATGTTAGTTCGTGGTCATCGCAAACCAGTGGGAATGAGTTACAGCATTAGTGAGGCATATTTTTTTCTTTTCAAAAACTAACTTCTAGTGTTGGGGTTTTTTTTGTATGTTTTTTTTCGGCAGTGCTATTGTTTTAATTTGTCTGTATTGTAATCTGTAGGTACCACAGAAATTGGTTATACATGTACATGCCATTTTATATTCATCTATCCAGCTTAAAATGTTACATCAAATAATCAATTTTAATGAAATTTCCATTCACACTATCAGAGAACTTTTTAAAGTTGAGTATTTGGTGATAATTCTGAGATAATTTTTCTTATTTGCTATTTTGGCATTTTGTATGGACATGCATATAGCTTGGGGCTTAGTGTTTTGCAAACATTTATAGTTAACAAGTTCTCTGACACTATTGCACCACATTAAAGCTCACAGACACATAGTGGATCTACACTGTTTGAAAAAGTAGGGCTTATCTGGGACCAGCAGGATCATGGTTAAGAGAAATTTAGGTGCAAATGCCTAGAATGCTGGATAAAATCTGCAGACAACATAAAGACACTGGCAGACATTTAGAACCATTAATCATAGCTCGAGATAAGATGCTTTTTTTTCAGCCAAAGTGTATGGATATTTTTCTCATTTGTGCCTGAAAACATATGTTGTAGGTACTTATTAGCAGTTTCTCAGCCAGGAACTTCTAATGAGTACCTGCAGCATGTATTTTCATGCAGAAATAAGAAAGTATTTACTAAAACCCTTCTTATCTGGAGCTATGTATAATTTTTCCCTATTTTTCCCAGAGGCTTTAGGGTTTGTTTGTTGGAGCAGGTGGGGTGTGTGTGTGTGTGTGTGTGGGCAGGGGGGGGGGGGGGGGTGGGGGGTGAGGGGGTGAGGGGCAAGGAATGAGAGGGAAATGCCTAGAGGGTACTAAAGTGTGAGTAGGTATAGAAATTCTAAAGAGTAGGACCTGTAGAATTCTGCACAATAGAAATTAATACTAATACTAGCACCTTTTAGAGTAGTCAAGCATTATGAACATTTGCAAAACACCATATCTGTTGTTATTTATGGCAAATTCCATACATTGCTTGTTTTAATTGCTTCTGGATAATAACAGTTTTAGGATTGGTTTGACTTCTACAACTCCTTAGACATTTCTTTTTCTAGAAGGTAGGATATTTATGACCTCCAAGGGAGATGGTTTGAATGATGTCAATCCCTATTTTCTGGTCAGGAAAATGTTTAAGGACAATTGATACACTTGTAGTGGTGCAGATAGTCATGGCTGGTAGTCGGGTATGGCATAAACAAAATGTTATGCAAAGAAAATCCTCATGGGAACATCTGGCTATGACTTACAGGAAATAAATTTGTCAACAAACAGGTAAGTTCTCTCGTTATCACTTTTGCAAGTAGAATTTCTAAAATCAGGCAATGCCCTTCCCAATAACACTAAAGTTGTTTGAATCACTATATCTCAAGTCAGATTCATTTCATATTTGGTATATGATATCTTTACAGGGTTACCTATCAGCTGCAATATTAAGACCCTGGGTCAGGCCCCTGAGTGGGGCCAGGTTTCAATTATTAGAACATAGTCGTTTTTGCACATACCAGATATGTCAAATTTTTCTGTTTTCAAATCTCAGCAACCATAAGACAAATTCATTCCATATTTGGTACATGATTATTTAAGCTGATGATAATGACCTCTGGTCCTACCCAGGGGCCTGACCCAGGGGCTCACATCATTTTAATGATGTGTTATACAGACATCATATATCAAATATGAAAAGGATTTTTTTATGGATGCTAAGATATGAAAACAGAAAACCTTGCTATGTGCAAAAAGTTGGCAAAAAATATGACTATGTCGTAGTTGTTGACCCCTAGCTCCATCCAGGGGCCAGATCCATGGATCTTAATATTGCAAATGATAGTTAATCTTGTAAAGATACCATATACCAAATATGAAATGAATCAGGCTTGTAGATACCAAGATATAGTGACTCGTACATAAATGAAACCTGTATACATTCTGACATGCTTTCTATACCTGGGATATAAAGACCTAGATAGACTTTAAACTTTACGACTTGTAAGGGGTAATTGGTCTGTATGGGACAGACTTTCCCTTAAGTCATAATTATATTAAAAAATATTGCTATGTCTAGCTTTCCATAGAGTCTGGTAGCAATGTTCTAATTTGAAACAATACAGTATCTGAAGTGTATCACTCTGACCAACTTGAATCGTCCTTGATTTACTAAAAACTCAAAAAATATGTGTGTCAATCATTATCAAACAGAAATTGGTAACTGTGCTCTTATCTGTTTTATTTGGTGTGAAAATGAAAGTTGTTGGGCATAGCATTGCCCTAGTTTGAAATTCTGTCGGCAGAAGTGATAAACAGTTAAAAAGGCAAGAGTAGTTACCTGTTTGTTGACGTATTTACTTCCGGTAAGTTATGGCTGGATGTGCCCAGAAGGATTTTCTTATCATAACTTTAGATTATGCATTTTGCAACGACCACCAGTGTAGTAGGAAAGGCAACTCTGTTGAACAAAGTTGTTTTTGCTTCCCTTCTGAAAGAGGTCTACTATAAAAGGAAAGAATTTGCACCCTTAAAGGGTGCAAATTCTTTCCTTTTATAGTAGACCTCTTTTCAGACAGGAACTAGTGTGCAGGAAAACGAATGTAGAAGTCCCAAAAATGTTTCCCATATTGGAAATGGTGAATCCAGTCCCCTGCTGATATTTAACTTAACTGAAAGTTGAGATTACATTTAGATTGTAAAGTCTTCCTCATGACATGGACATGGAAGGTGAATTTGACACTCACACAGTTAATATTAGCCAAATATGTATATGTTTTTGACCTTTTGACAGACTCTTGTAAAGATGTGTTTGTGAACACGTGCAAGAGACACTGATATGTGTTGCATAAATGATAATATATACTCCTGTTGGAATCATTGATTATGTGCAATATAATTTTTACCTTTTATATGTATTTCTATGTTTGTTAGAATGACCCGTATATGAAGCCATAGCTGAAACAATGTATTTTTACCATGAATTATGAATGTCATATATTCAGATAAGAGGCTTTATTCAACCAAAAGGTATTGACATTTTTCTAATTTCTCCGCTGAAACATAAGTTGTGGGTACTCATTAATTGCCTCACTGAGGCACTTCTAATGAGTACCACTACATATGTTTTTGTGGAGAAATGAGAAAAAATAACTTTCTGCATACTCCTCTAATCTGGCTGTATGGAATGTCATGCATGTTAACCCCAGTCCTGCTGAATCTGGATATGTCCTGTTTTGCAAACAGTGTAGATCCAGATCAGTTGGCTTCTGAAGAAGCCAACTGATCTGGATCTGCACTGTTTGCCATTAAGTATGTGAATTTGTATCAACAATCTGTATCAAGTGATCTGATTGGCTGAAAATTAGAAGAGGGTGTGGCATCTTAATTTATTCAGCAGGACAAGGGTTAAATTACATGTACAAATGTACATTATGAACAATGCTAGAAAAGGGCCGTTCAACAGTGTGTGGGAATGAAGATCCAGGTCAGGTGACACCTTTGTCAGTCAGACTTCATAGTGATCAGTAGCACATCTGATTGCAAATCCAGGGGTCGCAAGTTCGAATCCCAGCTCTGCCACATTACTTACGTGGAGATGGATCATGAAATAATTTCTGTGGTCATTCACCCTCTTTAACTTATTCAAGAAAGGCAGCTGTCAGTTACTGAAGAAAATATGTGCACAAAGTATTGGTTAACCACTTAGTAGGCTAAGCCTACCCCAGGAAATGGTGATTAGGTTAACTGACCAGCTGGCCATGATCTTAACGATGTTGATTTGGTCATAAAACTACAACTCAAAAACATTCATGCAGTTCAATCAGGCATTTATTACCCCTTTCGGAATCAATGGATACTCTAGAATATATTAATCCTTGTCATGCTGAATAAATTAAGATGCCACGCCCACTTCTAATTTTCAGCCAATCAGATTGCTTGATCCAGATAATTGCTATAAAATTCACATTATGCAAAAAGTGCATATCCAGATCAGTTGGCTTCTTCAGAAGCCAACTGATCTGGATCTGCACTGTTTGCAAAGGCAGGGTATATCCAGATACAGCATGAAAAGGGTTAAAAAAACCCAGAAAAAATCTTGATTAGACTTTGCAGATGTGCTATCATGTTGGAAGAGCCCTTTTCTTGGCAAACTTATCTGCTCATTTTGTATCATAACACATTCTGTTTTCATCAATTTTTCATCCTTGGATAGTAGCATTAATATGAGCCAGTCAAGATAATTTGCCTTATGCTGTATGCAAACAGATTACAGATCTATGGTACTATAATTATGGTCAGTGTTCTAAAATTTCAAACACATTTTCTGACATAGATTTTGCTTTTTATGCAGTTGTTTCTTCAAATACTTAGTGGAATGGCAAACATTGTAGACCCTTATCAGACTGCTCAAGGAGCAGTATGATCTGGCTCTGCACTGTTTGCTTATACCATTTAGTCAGAACTTTGGTGTACAAAATTTTAAAACATTTAAAATTTGAGCAAGTCTATTCGACTACCTGGTGATGTGTCTAAAATGTATTGATTGAATGGCAAACAGTGCAGACCCTGATCAAAAGGTCTACAGGAATGTCTTGTCAAATTTTTAGAGTAAATACAGTATATGAGTTCTGGGCTCAGTTGTTCAAAGCATAAAAAGCTTGATAATGACAAACTCGTTAACTGTTGTTGGTTAGGTATTTTCAAATACATTGATATTTTTGCTGCAAATAAAACCGGCTATCACATTTTTTCAGCAAAAATATCAACATATTTGCCATATTTCAAGATATAAATTTTAACATCACGTTATCTAACAAATTTGCTAAGTTTTGAACAACTGGTGTTTATGTTTGCAAACAAAGACCCCCAACAAGGTTGGTAAGGGTCTAGCACTGCAGACAGCAAAGGATCAGATCAGCCTGTGCATCCATGCAGTCTGGCCCTGAGGTTATAAAACTTTTTTCATGCGCAACTCAGCTGAGCATGAAATTTGTTTTGTTTATAAATCTTAAAGTACTGACAAAATTTTGAAACTTTTTTCATGAGAGTTGAGCATGAAAAAAGTTTTAAATTCTTGGCATTTTTATTTTTATGACCAAGTGAAATTTCATGCCTAGTTGAGTTGAGCATGAAAACAGTTTTATAACCTCAAGGGCTGTTTATGACTCACTTTTCACCAGTAGTGTCTGTGTGTTCCTTATAGTAAACACTGAAGGTTGTGATCAGACTGCACAGATGTGCTGATAGTGTGGTGGTAAGGGCCTACTGTACTTGCAGCAGCTGCGGAAAGAGGATTTGTTAGTACCATATTCGACCTAATTACTGCACAGTGTGCTTAGGTTTTTCAAAATTACAGGGAAAGCTTGTGGTAAAATATGTATCTACCTATACTAAGGGTACACTTAAAAAAAGATCAGTGCAGGACTTATCAAATGATGCTGATGCAATGTTTTTTTTTTTGTTGTTTTTCTAATTTTCATAATAAAAGCATATGTTGTGGGTACTCATTTGATTAGCATCAACAAGTCGATGCAAATCAAATGGGTACCCACAACATAAGCCTTTATAAAGAAGTAGACAGAAAGTACACTGACTGTAATCTGAAGACTACGGAATTGCTTGATCGTGAGCTTATAGGGGTACGTGTGGTAATTAGGTCAAATATGGAATGTAGTCTTTCTGTGCTGCCATTCACTTTTTCTTCATCCTCCTCTACTCTTTTCTATTAGCTCTTCTTTCACTTCTCCCCCTTTCCTTGGGAGATGATGCAAATTGACCCACAAGGGTTCACGTATTGTCAAACAAGAACTCAAATAAACAAATGGGTGTTCAGGCTGTTCTGAATCTACTGAGTTTGAATATATGTTTTTACCCATTTATACATAACACAGCTTATAAATAGAGGCTCTTACACTTGTGGTCATTTCATATGAAATTTATGAAACTCACCGAAGGCTCGTTTCATAAATTTCATATGAAATGACCACGAGTGTAAGAATCTGTTTATCATATGACCATTTTAAATTTGATTTTGTTGCCTTTGAAGTTGACAGTTGTTCAACAGAAAATGCATGGTTGACATGGACATCGTCATGACGTTTCTTGTTTCTGCCAAAGTGTTATATAATGTGTGGTCATACGATTTTTATGACATGATGTTATCCACTGATTAACAGCAATGTCATATGATAAAAACATGTATGAATCACACCCTGAGAGAAGATATCTTACAGGCTGATATATAGATCTTCCATTAAAGCTGTATAGTCTGATCAAGGCCATTGCTTTTGTTTGATGTATTCTGCAGTATCTAATGATTCTATAAGCAGACAATTCAGGCCCAGATCAGACTGTGCATTGATCTGGGCCTTCATTGTTCACATATGCTCCAAAGGCACTTTTCCATGTATCACGGCTCATGTATCTGAAGCATAAGACATGGGAGCATAGGGAAACAAAATAAGGACATAAGATCATAGGTCTAGATGAAGAGTAGAAGAGTAGGTATCAAGTAAATATTTTTCTTATTTCTCCACGAAAACATATGTTGTGGGTACTCATTACAAGCGCCTCGTAGAGGCATTTCTAATAAGTACTCATAACATGCATTTTCGTGGAGAAATAAGAAAAATGTCAATACTTTTGTATTAAAAAAAGCACCATAAAAAAGCACCATATCAAGCACTATGTTAACCCTTAAAACGCCACAAAAACTTGCATCTGAAAATGTCGTCTGCTGAACTTTCTTGCCAACTTTTCAAACCTATTTTTGCATACAGGCAAATAGTGTGGACCCTGATCAGACTGCTCCTAGAGGAGCAGTCTGATCTGGGTCCACACTGTTTGTAAAAATGACTTTTAAAATCACAAGCAGATGACAAAGCAGATGACAGTTGTTGTGATTGGCAGTTTAAGGGTTAAAAGGGTTTCTCATGGAATGACAACTGTGTCAATTCAGGTTTAGATTTTTGTATATATATAAAAAAGGTAGCATTAAAATGGGAGAATGATAAGTAAGGGTGAACTCAGGGAATACTAAAATACTAACTGTAACCCATATGCAGACACTGAAGACCCAGGTCAGCATGCATCATTGTGTTATCTAGAAGGGCTGTCACAGTTTAGTATACTAGTTGGCACTCAGCTTGCTAGGTAAAAATATCAGCAAAATAAATGTGCAGGCCTGACTAGTTCGTTCTCATGCATAGTTTGATCTGAGCATGTGCAAATTCTTTTTAATTAACCCTTAAATTAAGCACGAGATACAACAGCAGCAGACTGCATTCTAAAATAGTTTATCATATTTTAAGAGAAAATATGGCTTGACATTCCATGCAAATTGTCTGCTTAGATGATTCACATGAAATCTTAAGCCTTACTTTCTCAAAAAAAAAAATTTTTTTCATACAATTTTATTACTGCTTTCAATTTAAGTGTTACAGGATGTTAAACTATCTATGTCAGCTGCACATATCTGGAACATACTGCCTTTTTGCACAGTCTAGTCAAGGTATGTGTAGTTTGCCTATCATGAGCTTATTATATTTTTAGGTGAACTATTTATACTGGGTAGGTAAATGTGCTTATTTGGGTTATTTGCATTTTTCTTTTTTTTTTTTTGTTTCACAAAAAAATATATACCAGTGATTATACCAGTCCATCATCTCTCACTTACCATGTAAAAATGTACTATGCACAACATAAGAAAAAGAGCCCTTTAGCCACATGAAGGGTACAACTCCCTGGGCACACAAAACTGAGACAACATTGCATCAATATACAGTTGACTCTCGTTATCTCGACCTCGCTTATCTCGAATAACCGCTTATCTCGAAGCGAAAATCTGGTCCCTGCCTATATATGAAAACCTAACAACAGATGGAAAATAATGTAGAAAAGAGGAGAAATTGCTCCTAAGGAGCAATTTCTCCTCTTTTCCACAATATTTTCAATATATCTCTAACTTCAAAAGTCCAATTACCTATCAGTTTGTTAAATGTGGTTAATCAAATTATTTTTTCCTCAATTCTGCAAACCTGATATGTCGAACTACGGATATCTCGAAGTATTTCAGAGAGTCCCTTGGAGTTCGAGATAACGAGAGTCGACTGTAAATGCAATATAATGATGTGACATTGTATAAACATTTGCAGTCTGTTCAGGGCCCAGTTGCTTGAAGCATTGTTACCATTAACGAGCTTGTAGTTTAATTCTAAGAAGTAAGCTTATTAAAATGGCATCTTCAGATTTTATTGCTTGGGACGATGAAGATTTAACGCTTAGCACTCTGGGTAAAATTTTCAGCAGACGACATTTTGAAATATTTTTCTTATTTTTCTCAGAAAACAGGATATGACATTTCATGCAAATTGTCTCCTAAGGAGACAGTTTGCATGAAATGTCAAATCCTGTTTTCTGGGAAAAATAAGAAAAATATCATCAATCTGTCGTCTGCTGAAAATGCCCAGAGAGTGGTAAAGGTTAAATCTGGATTTGTTGCTAGGTGAATACACTGACTCTGAACAAGAGAATGTGGATGAGCCAGTTAGCAAAAAGACAAAACTTAATAGTAGTGATAATGTTACATATGTATGTCCAAAGTGGTCACAATATTAACTGTTCTAGTAAGTACAATATCTAATTCACAGATACTTTTGCTTAAAAAAATGTGAGTAGCTTTTGCAATCACATTTTTTCGGCAAAAATATTAGCGTATATGCCATATTTAATGATCAAAGTTTTAACGATACGTTAACTAACAACATCGTTAGTTTTGAATGACTGGGCCCTGAGCTTTCAGTGCCTACTTAGAGAATCAAATGATACTGTAGATTATATCAATGAATAGAGAAGGTCCTATCAAGATTGGTAATATGCAGTGTGACCTGGGCTATTTACTATCAGCATATGGCATAAGGACCCTTTTCTGACATTGTGCATCATATATTTCCTGATGTAATGTTGTTTTTGTATTGTTTTCACAAATATTTAATATTTATGAGGACCAAGCTTAAAACCGTGAAGGTTGTATATGAATGTGATAAAAAGAAAAAAAAAAGAAGAAACCTAAATAATAGCTTTTGTGTTTTCATTCCAAATCAAATGCCTGTACTTTTCCTATTATATCATTTGGCAAAAACTGGACTTAAGAATAATTACTGAGGGCTCACTAAGTATAAATGGACAGCATATTGAACCAGCATAGACCTAGATCAGATAGCACATTTGTACAGTCCTGAGCAAACTGTAAACCAGATCAGATGTCACAGAATATGACGTCTGATGTGGACCACACCATTTGCCATTCATCCCTCAGCTTTTTGACACAGCAGATAGGAAAAATGATTTGTTCAAGTTTTAGGTTAAGTATAGTGAAGAGAAATATTCAGGATAAATATTTCCTGACTGATTCAGGTAAATTATAACATTCCTAGCTCCATATCTGCCTGAATCCAGTAGCTTTTTCTTCTTCACTAATGACATCACAACTTTGCATTCTGAGAAATGAATCGGGTCATTTATGTTTTTATTTCATTCATAACTCTGTTCATAATTATGTGTCTGATTTTAGTCAAAAGTCCAAAATGGAGCAATTTGCCACTCCAGTAAGATTTTAAGATAAATATACTCAAAACCAAAATTAACTTGTCATTTTTTATTAATTGGTAATTTTGTTTCTACTTTGATTTTGTTGCAATAAATTAATTCAATTGTTTTCCATGGTTAGTCTCAACAGAATTCAAGAGAGAGACAATTCATGTAAGTGATTCCAGTCTTGAGTTACCTGCATTTTCATCAAAACAGTATTTCACATTTTTTCACATCTTCAAAAGCAGAACATGATAAAAAAATCTGAAAGTCCATTGTCGACAAAATTCCCCGAAAAACATTTTTTTTGTTTGGCCTGGCTATTTAATGGCAAATTCTCAAAGTTGCTTCACATTGAAATTTTCTCCCTTGCAATTAAAAATATAGTAAACTTTTGTCGCTCATAAAAGCCATATCTCCGATATTTTTGGTAGTTTTAAATGGCAATTTGTTTGGACTTCTAAAGAGTGTATGACCAGAAAAAGATGCAAAAGTCCTTACAGTCAAAAGAAAAATGGATTATTTCCTGTAGGATATCCATTATAATGTTAACTTTGATAAAACAGCCTCAATAAAAATAGAAACATTTCGAAGGTGCTCAATAGATGATGCAGACTTTATGTTAGTTTAAGAATGATTGTCAAAACATGTCTAACCCAATTAAGCATTTTCGCAAGGTACAGTGACCTTCCAAAAGTGAATTGATATGGTAATTTTTGATTTTGAACCATTCTGTTTTGAGAGGGACCCTTTTGATAATCTGTTTGACAGAAATGGCCCAACAAATGTGTATCATGTGCACGAATGATTGTTCTTTAACATCATTAATATACCCATTTGAAAAATAGTACATATTAGGTTATGCCCCTCGGCGTCCGTCCGTCTGTAAACTTTTTTTTTCTGGATAACTCCTCCTACAGTTTACATCTGTTCAAGCTGAAATTTGATGTATAGTTGGACCATGATGTGGAGCACCGCATATTCTCTCAAGGTTACAGTCCACCAAATATTAACAGAGTTATGCCCCTTTTAAAAAATTTTGTGAACATTTCATTTCCGTCTTACTCCTATAGATTACATTCAGTCAAGCTGAAACTTGATTTATAGTTAGACCATGGAGCAGCGCATATTGTTTCCAGGTTGCAGTCCACCAAATGTTAACAGAGTTATGCCCCTTTGATAATGTAGCAGTGCATATTGTTTCGAGGTAACAGTCCACCAAATACATTATACAGAATTATGCCCCTTTGAAATTTTTCGTAAAAAATTCATTTCCAGCCAACTCCTACAGTTTACATCCAATCAGGCTGAAACTTCATAAATAATTAGATCATGATGTTGAGCAGTCCTCCAAATATTAAAAGAGTTATGCCCCTTTGAAATGTTTAGTAAACACTTCATTTCTGTCTATTTCCCCCATAGATTACATTTGATCAAGCTGAAACTTGATTTATAGTTAGACCCTGGAGCAGCACATATTGTTTGCAGGTGGCAGTCCACCAATTGTTAACAGAGTTATGCCCCTTTGATAATGTTGGTAAACTTTTTTTGTTTCAGGCTAACTCCTACAGTTCACAACAGATCAATCTGAAACTTGATTTATAGTTAGACCATGATGTGGAGCAGTGCCTGTTGTTTCAAGGTCACAGTCTAGCAAATATTAAAAGAGTTTTGCCCCTTTGAAAATTTCTGTAAACATTTTGTTTCCAGCTAACTTCTCCTGTGGATTTCAATATATTAAGCTGAAACTTTGTAAATAGTTGCACCATGATGTGGAGCAGTGCATATTATATTGATGTAACAGTCCACTTAGTA
Source organism: Anodontia alba (assembly GCA_964016985.1). NCBI lineage: Eukaryota > Metazoa > Mollusca > Bivalvia > Lucinida > Lucinidae > Anodontia > Anodontia alba. Next base: position 96,674,852 of record OZ024825.1, on the reverse strand, counting down.
GCAGTTATGTCCCTTTGAAAATTTCTGTAAATGTTTTGTTTCTGGCTAACTCCCCTTGCAGTTTACATTTGATCAATCTGGAACTTGATTTATAGTTAGACCATGATGTGGAGCAGCACATATTGTTTTGAGGTTATAGTCCACTAAATATTAGCATAATGCCCCTTTGAAAATTTCATAAGCTATCTCCTCCTATAGTTTACATTAGATCAAGCTGAAACATAGTAAAAAGTTACACCATGATGTGGATCAGCTCATACTATTTCAAGGTTACAGTCCACCAAATATTTCCTACAGTTTGCATCCCATCAAGCTGAAAGGTGATTCATAGCTAGACCATGATGTGAAGCAGCGCATTTTGTTTTGAGGTTACAGTCCACCATATAGAGTCTGTCCATCCATATAAACTTTTCTTTTCTGGCTAACCCCTCCTACTCTATGTCAGTATAGGCGCTACATCCGATTACTTGCCCCTGGCGTATGATGCCCCGCTTGTGGACCGCTTGTTAATTTTCACTCAGCAAAAGTCAGTAAAGCGTATAAATTTCAGCTATAAAGTTACTTATGGCTTTAAGTATAATTCTTATGTCCTGATAAAATATTTGGCTCAATTTTAGATTCATCAACAGGTCATATCATCATCAACAGGTCGTAAAATAGACTTTTTCAAAATATTAGGCAAGTATGGTGTCCCACATAGGGAAAATACGGTATCTTGAGCTCTCAGCTTGAGCTATGACAGTTGCCTACCATATTTACCTTAAGTATTCAGATACTTTATCTCCTTGCCATACTTTTTAAATTTGAATAAGTCCATTTTACTACCTGTTGATATGTCCAAAATACAGCTGGATGAATGACAGTGTGGACACTGATCAGATGCCATATTTTGTGGCATCTGATCTCGGTCTTCACTGTTTGCTCAGGTCTATCTGAATACATAGGGTAAATATGATATTAAGAATTCTACAGCCGGACTCGGTAGATCAGTCAGATGCATGCCCGTCTTGTGATCAGGTCGCGGGTTTGATCCCCACCAGGTTAGGCAAAATTCTTTCATGGAGATGGATCATGAAATATTTTCTATGGTTATTGTCCCCCTTCCGCTGTTTCAAGGAGGGCACTTGTCACTTTCTGGCCAAAGAATGTGCACAAGTACTGGTTAATCACTTAGAGGACTAAGCCTACCCAGAAAAAGTGTGGTTAGGTCAACTGATGGGCTAGATATGACCTTAATGGGTTGACTGGACCTTAAAACCTCAAATCAAAGAAAAAAAATCTACAAAAAATACATTAACCCTTTTCGTGCTAAATAAATTAAGATGTCATGCTCATTTCTAATTTTCAGCCAATCAGATTGCTTGATCTAGATTGTTGTTATAAATTCTCATACTTATGGCAAATAATGCAGATCCAGATCAGTTGGCTTCTTCAGAAGCCAACTGATCTGGATCTACACTGTTTGCAAAGGCAGAACATATCTGGGTTCAGCAGGACTAGGGTTAATTAGCACACTTCAGAAAAACATTCACCATTTTTGGACAAGACTGAAGACAAGAATGATCTGCTTTGTCAGTTTTATTTTAATAAATGATGCATTTGTAAATTGATACAGAACACAAGTAACTATTAACCCAAATAAATGATGCACAATGCCAAACAAAAGGGCTCTTATACCATATGCAAACAACAAATATCTGATCAGCCTGTGTATTTGCATAATCCTGATCAGGGCATTCACTGTCCCACAGCTTTTTTTCAACAAAATTATTGATATTTTTTTCTTATTTCTCCATGAAAATATTATGTTGTGGGTACTCATTAGAAGCACCTCAATGAGGTGCTTCTAATGGGTACACACACCATATGATTTCATTGAGAAATAAGAAAAATATTTACCTAATAATCCCTCTTAATGAGCTATGTTAAATGTCCTCTTAGAGAATGTGTGAATACTGTAGCATATATACATGAACAGAAAAGGCCCTGATCAGATTGCATGGTTACAAAGGCCTGGTCTGGATCCTTGTTTTCCATATATGGAATAAATGCCATTTTCTTGCAGTGTGCATCAAATAATTAAATATGGAAGTAAAATAATCAGCAGTAAATCTATACCAGAGTAAACTGTTGGGGACCTAACATTAGAGAAAAAGTACAAGATGGCCAAACATAAACAAAGCAATCCAGGATAAAGGAGTGTCCAAATAAGTTTTATACCTTCACAAAAACATAGTATTCCATTTAAAAAGTCTCACCGAGAAAACTAATTAATTTGATAACATAACATATAATTCACAATGCAAGAAACAGGCCCCAAACCCTTTAAAGCATTATAATCACAAGAGCAGGATAGCATTCTGATTTTTGTATTTTTCAGAGAAAATAAGGCTTGACATTTCATGTGAATTGTCTGCTATGCAGAAAATTCACATGTAATACCAAACCTTATTTTCTCTGAAAAATAATAATAAAATTTTCTAATGCTGTCTGCCGTACTTTTCTAAGTGCTTTAAAGGATAAGCCATATGCAAACAGCCAAGGTGCAGACCTACCTACTTATCTCAACAGTTTGATCAATACCTTTGATGTTTGTTGTTACAACAATTCTGTGAGTAGGCAACAAAGGCCCTGATCAGAGTAAGCAATGTCAAAGGCATGTTATATGAGGTTCTACATACACTTCCCGAACAGGGCCCAGTTGTTCAAACTAACGATGTCATTAGTTAACATATCATTAAAACTTTGATCATTAAATACAGCATATACACTAACATTTTTGCTGAAAAAAAAATGTGAGTAGCTTTTGCATTTGCAAAAGCTACTCACATTTTTTCAGCAAAAGTACCTGTAAATTTGATACTGTACTTACTAGAAAAGTTAACATTTTGACCACTAACAACTGATTGTGTTTGGATTTAACGACACGTCAACCCTTGCGAGTCATTTTGTGTCGTCTCCCAGAGAAAGGGAGAAAAGAGATAGAAGAGATAGTAGAAGAGATGAAAGAGAGGAACAGGGAAGAAAAAGGAACAGGAATGAAAGTGAAGAAACAGAAGAAATAATAACATCCCCCTCTACCCTTACCTGCTACAAGGATAGCATACTTTGCCCATCTATAAGCCAATATCAGTTGGACGCCACGGTGACGTAAGATACACGACACTTTCGCACCACCCAACAACCCCATGACCACTAACAAGCCTGTTAAGCTAACAAAGCATTGAACAACTGGGCCCAGGTCTTTACTAACCACAAAGAGCACAGCCTCTGACCATATGTTTGCATGTGCCATCTGGTACTGCTTCCCTTAACTAGTTGGTACCCATTTGGATATTTCAATAAAAGGATACAAAACAAATAAATATAATTGCTTTTATGGTAAGACTATCAAAGTTTAAACAAGATATGTCAGGATTAAAGGGAAATTCATATCCCCAGATAAGCTTCTTTTTTGTTTTCAACCGTTTTCAACCAAGAAGTATTGATGTTTTTCTTATTTCTCCACAAAAACATATGTTGTGGGTACTCATTAGAAGCACCACAATGAGGTCCCTCTAATGAGTACCTGAGATGCACTTCCAACAAAAATACAATGTACGTATGTCTTTGGAGGGAAATAAAAAAAATATCAGTACATTTCGGCCGAAAAAAAGATGCCTTATCTAGAACTATGAGACACCAAGGGCCCTGATCAGACTGCAGGGATGTACAGGTAGATCTGGGCCGTCATAGTCTACCTATGTCGTATGGACCCTTTTCTCATGATACTGGGCTGGGCATAAAGTGTTGACTTAACCCTTGTCATGCTGAATAAATTAAGATGCCACACATACTTCTAATTTTCAGCCAATCAGATTACTTGATACACATTGTTGATACAGATTCACATACTTAATGACAAACAGTGTAGATCCAGATCACTTGGCTTCTTCAGAAGCCAACTGATCTGGATTTACACTGTTTGCACAGGCAGGATTTATCTAGGCTCAGCAGGACAAGGGTTAACAGAGGATACTTGATTTGTCTGCAGAGTGATGCACAGGTAAGCAGGCTGGCATGGTCCTTTGGTGCAGACATTATACTGGTTGTCCTGTGTCATTTCAAATGTTTTGATTATTATCTGAGGTAATAAAACAAAATTATAGAACACAGATTGTCAAATAAATATAAATAAAAAAGAGAAAATATGGAATGAAAGCTGAACAAGAACATAATGAGGAAAACATGGGTGGAACCTAGCTTATCTGACAGTCTCAGATCAGGAGTATTTTCATTTACCATTTTTTCTTATTCTCTACCAAAATACAGTCAAACCTGTCTTAAGCAGCCACCCATGGGAAGCTTAAAATGTGGCTGCTGAAGGCAGGTGGCTGCTTAATACAGTTCAAATATATAAGTCTATGAATTTTCGGGCAACTTTCCTCTGGCTGCTTAATACAGGTTGGCTGCTTAATAGAGGTGACCACTAACACAGGTTTGACTGTACATGTTGTAGGTAGTCATTAGAATAACCTACTATGCTTTCAACATCTTTCGGAAAGTCATTTTTTTGCTTGGCGCTTTACACAGAAGAAGTAAATTTGCGAACTTTTGTCATGATTTTATGCAAAATATTTGTCGTAACTACCTATGCATAAAAGGTTTTATTCTAGTCATTGGCTTTGCAAAAATCAAATATTTTCACTTCTTCCCATAGTAAAAATGCATGCAAATTAATCAGAAATTTGTAAGGAAGGTGGGGGTCAGATTTTCAACAAATTCCGCTTGTTCAATTTTTCTGAAATTTTCATAATATTGTCGTGAAACATCAATAATTCAAATTCAGTGAAGAAAAGTAAAACATATTTTCTTTAAACAAAACTTCAAAAAAAAATCACTTTACTATAGAAATTGTATAGGTCTGACCTTTTTTGGCCATAAATTAAATTTTAGGGTAAATATTAGAAAACAAAACAGTTATAGAAAAAAAAAATGGTTTCTGATCAGATATGGTCAATCAGAACAAAATATTTCCATTTAAAATAAAATGCCAAGCAAAAAGTCTTTCCGCATGATGTCAGAAGGATAGTAAGTGAGGCAATTCTAATGAGTACACATGTTTGTTTGAGACATAAGAACAGCATCTAACAGACACATGTACAGTAAACCTCAATGGCTCAAACATGGATAACTCATTTACTGTGGATGATTCAAACTCATTTTCGAGTCCCTAGGAAACTCTTCAGACAGCTCAAGAAAATAAATATTTAGGGCTATTTTAAGGAAATTTTCTTCTTTTATCTAGAAAATGTAGGTTGTGTGTACTCATTAGAATTGCCTCATTGAGGCAATTCTAATGAGTACACTCAACATACCATTATTGCATAGAAGATAAAAAAGACTTCTCTAAATTATCACAATTTTTTCCTAACTTTCTTGTTACTCCATAAAACATATGCTGTGAGCCCTCATAAGAGCATCTCACTGAGGCAGTTCTAATGAGTACCATATTTATCCTAAGTATTGGGACACCTTATCTACTTAACATACTTGTCCTTAAATTTGAAATTGTCCATTCTACTACCTGTTGATGTGTCTAAAATATTTCTGTATGTATGGCAAACATGGCATCTGATCTGGGTCCACACTGTTTGCAAATGCCTATCTGTCTAAATACATAGGGTTATTATGGTATATACAATATATGTTTTTTTTGTGGAGAAAAAAGAAAATATCAATAGTTTTTGGTAGAAAAAAAGAACACTTTATCTGGAACTATGTCTGTCATTGATTTTCACCCTATTCCATTATGTCTACCATAGTAACCCTAAGTATTGGGACAGACAGGCCTTCAGAATGCAGCATCTGATCAGTCTACACTGTTTGCCATACATACAGCAATATTTTAAACATGTCAACAGGTCGTAGAATGGACTATTTCCAATGTTAGGACAAGTATGGGGAGTAGATAAGGTGTCCCAATACTTAGGGTAAATATGGTAGAATATGTGCTAGCTACATGTCTGAAGAAGATTGAGCACTTCATGGCAATTGGCCAAATATTACAACACACTTATACTCTCTTCAGAACAGATTGTTTTCTCCTTCAGATATGCTATGAATGCAATAATCTAACCTCACAAATAAGACTGTGATTTTAATCATTTTGGTATAAGCACATCTGTGCAACCTGATTAAAGCATTGGTTGGGCACTTTATGGACAGGCAAGGATCCAAGACAGCAAAAATTGACCAGACTGTAAGGGTGCACAGGCTAATCAGTCCTCATTTGGCACAGATGTTCAATATCTCAAATTGCCGCACAAATATATTCATGAATTAACCCTTGTCATGCTGAATAAATTAAGATGCCACACCCACTTCTAATTTTCAGCCAATCAGATTTCTTGATCTGGATTGTTGCTATAAATTCACACATGTAATGGCAAACAGTGCAGATCCAGATAAGTTGGCTTCATTAGAAACCAACTGATCAGGACCTACACTATTTGCAAAGGCGGGATATAACCTGGTTCAGCAGGACAAGGGTTAAGAATATTATATATGCATAAAATGGGAGATAAAGTAAGACAGACATATCCAAACATATTTATCTGTATGAATGTTTCACTTAAGTGAACATTCTAGTCACAGCCAATACATTAATCAATACATGTGTACAGGAAGTGAAATTAAATTACCATATTTGACCTAATTACCGCACTGTGCGCTTAGGTTTTTCAAAATTACAGGGAACACTCGGCTGTGGTAAAATACGTATCTACCTGCTAAGGATACACTATTAAAAAAAGTCAGAAAAGGCCTTGTTTGATGATAATTATGCATTTTTTTTCTAATTTTATTTATAAAGGCATATGTTGTGGGTACTCATTTGAATTGCATCGACAAGTCGATGCAATTCAAATGAGTACCCACAACATATGCCTTTATAAAGAAGTAAAGAAAAAGTACACTGGCTGTAATCTGAAGACTACGGAATTTCTCGACTGTGCGCTTATAGAGGTATGTGCGGTAATTAGACCGAATACGGTAACACAATTTTCTTTGGTATAAAAAAAATGTCTACAGTGTTTTAGCCTTTAAGCACTACTAACAACTGCAGCAGATAACATTTTGATTTTTTTTTATCAAAGAAAATAAGGCTTGAAACTTCATGGGAATCATCTGCCTAATAGAAATTCCTTGTCTTATTATTTTTTTTTTTTGAAAAAAAAAAAGAGAGAAAAATACTACAAAAAAGTCTGAATGCTATCTGTTACAAGTTAGCTATCACTTAAGGGTTAATTACAGTCATTACTATACATAACAAAAATGTTATCCATATATGCCATATCAGGGCTCTGGAAATTTTGAAATCTGAATCGGTCCAGCCGATGACGATGACGTCATCAATGAGCCCATTTCAAAAAAAAAAAAAATATGTGTATATCACCTGTCATGAAAACTAATGACAATTGGCAGTCCTATAACTCCTTTTAAATAATACACCTCAACTCCGTTATATGACGGAAGTCCGGGTACAATGAGCATGATCAAAGCTGGCGTTATCAATAAATACAGTCAGGTATGTAAAAAGAAAGAAAAAAAAAAACAAAAAGAAAGAAAAAACGGTTTTGTTGTTATTTCCACCACCGCAGGGTTTTCCTAAACTATTTATAAACAACTGATTCCCATCTTGTATAAGCGCGAAGACGGCGGGAAACAGGAGAGATGGAACGAAACGACTTTCATGGACCTAATTAAGTCTAATAAAAAAGGCCTGCGCCACGGGTGGTTTTGCAGTTTTCAGTGTTTCAAGATTTAATCAGACTGCTTAAATTTTAAGCACTGACCAATCTTGCCTAGCGCAAGTGGTGCATTACTTATTTTTACTGTGAAATCTACCTTGAATTATACTCGTGTGTTACGGCAATCAACAACAAAAAAAAAGAAAAAAAAGAAGCAATCAATTATACCCAGATCAGACGCCGTTGTATGCGACATCTGATCAGGACGTACACGGTTTGGGAATTCATTAATCGAATCTGGGACCGACAAACCGTGTTGATCAAAACAAAAAAGAAGAGGAAGAAAACGGGTGCGTTCAAGCGGTGCATTCTTTTATCACTCTCAGTAAAGCGACCTTTGATCTTTTGGACACGCCGACTGCACATGGATGATTTGCAGTCTCAGTGTATTCACACGTGTCACACAAACGGATTATCAGACTACCGTTACTGATGATTCGTGTTAATTGCTTGTTTACCGCACAAAGGTCAGTGAAGTGTTGATTTTTTGACAATGTTTGGATAATGACGTAATTAATTTGTGCTGCGGGTAGGTTGCCGTTATTCAGCTGTCTCTCCAATATAATAATAATAATAACTTTATTCAGCCTAAAACATCATGCAATGTTTGTAGCCAAAGCAGTACAAATCAAACAGTGACAACATACATGAAGACATTTGTTTCGTTTACCGAAGAGCAAGACTGTAAATGTCAAAATATCATGTAAGTAAAATATCATGTAAATATAAATGTACGTAAGCGGCATACATTAAAAGTATCCTAGCATTACTTAGCCCTTACCGCCCTTTGGGCAAATCCAGAATGCGGCCAATTGCATATACATGTCAAATGACCGTTTAGAGCCTTTTAACTACCATAATATCGCATTTAAAAGGTGCGCGGACGTTGTCAGTTTGGAAAGACTTGACCGTTTGTGATTTTTTAGACATCATTGATTTGTGAAAATTGGTTGGTTTGGGAAATGTTGGACCGATTTATTAGCGTTTTGGGGTGTTTGAAATCGGTCCAGAATTCTTAATTTCGGTCCAGACCAGCTATTTTTCCAGTTTTCCCGAGCCCTGATGCCATATCTCAAAAGTGTGAGATAAAATCTCACAGAATTTGGCTTATCTTGAAGGCAATTCCCATAAAAAATTCAAATCTCACAGAATTTTCAGACCATTTTACAACAGATTTTATGAAGAAATAAATGTAAATCACACTGTTTTGGTTTTCAGAAGCTTGTTACATGCAAAAAAAAAAAAAAAAAAAAAAAAAAAAAAAAAAAAAAAAAAGACTTTAGACTGTACTTGGGGAGCTTCAGTGATGTTTAAGAAAACCTCTCAAAATTTAGTCAAATCTCCATTAAAATTTTGCCTTATCTCACAGATTTTAGTCCACAGCTTATGGCATGTATGGTTATCCATTAGGCATTTTGAAGAAAAACCTCATTTTTCAAGAGAAAAGAACATGAACAATGTGTGTCCCTCCACCAATGTCTAACTAAAAGTAAAACATAATCCTCAGTTAGCAACCTCTAGTAGAAAAGGAGAAGAGCCACAATATAAGAAAATGTACCTTTGGACACTGGGTGCATTTTGGATAGCCAAGGATGCAGTTTCTTCATGCCGGCATGCATATCAGAAGGTATGCTTTCTCACACTGCGGCTCATAATATGGGTACTGTAGATATTCACTTTTTTTTATTATATTAGCAATTTTGATCACTTCTAAATTCAAGACTAGGAAATAATTAAAAAAAATACAGTATACAGAAACATGAAGGGATAAATAACTCCTCACAAATTCACAGCCCCAGATAAGGAACATTTTTTTTTCAACCAAAAAGTATTGATATTTTTTTTATTCTCCATGAAAAAACATATATTGCCAGTACTTATTAGAAGCATCTCACTGAGGCACTTCTAATGAGTACCCACAACATATATTTTCATGGATAAATAAAAAAAAATGTTTAAAGGAGACCCCCTTTTATCTTGAGCTATGATGAATTTATGTTTCAGTATGCCATATAGGTGAACAGTCACATTTTAAAAACCTTTGCCAGTGACGCTGGCAATGAGTGTCCCCATTTTCATTGGTTCAAAGGTTACTCAAGCTCTCCTTTTACATGACAAGGTCAAGTTGGAAAACCATCCATGTACAGTAGAAACAACAGCATATAAATGGACGGCGAAGATAATAATATATTATAGGAAAAACAATATACAGTGTAAATGTTGTCTTTAAAAATCAGACAATATAAATATTTGAACATATATATATCACTTTGACTTAAACAGAAGACTTGTTAAGAAGTATTTGGTGATAATTTTGGAATATTTCTTTTCTTACTTCCCCCAAAAATGTATGTTATGGGTACTCATTAGAAGCCCTGAGGTGCTTCTAATGAGCACCCACAACATTTGTTTTTATGGAGAATCAGAATAAATTATCCTAGAATTATCATCACATACTCCTCTGTAATAAATCATCTCTTTGAAACTTTGGTATCATGTAAACAAATATATTTTCACACTCAGAATTGGTTTACTCTCAACCAATTTTCTTTTATATGCAAGAAACTTTTGTGGCTTTTAATTGTCATGAACAATAAAGTCAAAAACACTTTTCATTGAAAACACTTAAATAGCAACATGACTTTAACTGTGGAATTCTGAAAGTCATGAAAACAAATCATCATGATCTACCACAGCTTCAGCAAAATGTGAAAGTTTCTTGCCATGAAAGAAAGCTGGTTTACAGTATAAATTTACTTATGCATTAATGGTAAATGTCCTAAAATTTTGACACCCAAAGTTTCTGACAAAATGGCACATGCAAACAGTGTAGACCCACAGCAGACTGCTCCTCAATCATGATCTACACTGTTTGCCATTCCACCAAATTTAAAGAAACAACTGCATAAAAAGCAAAATTTAGGCAAATAAAGTATGGATTAAAGCGATCAGGGCCCAGTTGTTCAAAACTAATGATGTCGTTTGTTAACGTATCGTTAAAACTTTAATCATTAAATATGGCCGATACGCTAATATGGCCGATACGCTAATATTTTTGCTGAAAAAATGTGAGTAGCATATGCAAAAGCTACTCACATTTTTTTTTAAGCAAAAATACCTGTGAATTAGATATTGTACTTACTAGAACAGTTTGACCACTAATGAGCTCATTAAGCTAACTATGCTTTGAACAACTGGGCCCTGAATTTCAGACATTTACCATATGTATCAGACAACATCCACACATAAAATGTTTGAGGTACAGACAACCCTCTTTATACTGACACTCGATACAACGACAAGAAATGTTGTCATTGTAACGAGGGTTCACTGTATGCCAAAGGAAAACCAAACTCATTCCCTATGGAAACAGTGAATACCCAGAATCATCTACACGGCAATATGGTCTGGTACATTCACTGCGTATCATAAGGTCCAGGTATTGTGATCAAAAATATGAAAATCTTCGTTTTCCCACAGCAAGCTCATAAAATGGTTGTTTTAGATCCTCTCCCAGTAAGCATTCTACATAAATCTATAGCGAGCCATTATCGGCATGTCAGGGTAGCTGACAGGCCAATAACGGCCGGCTGTAGATTAATAAAGAATGCTAGCTGGACTGTTTGCTTAACAATTAAACCCTTAACCCTTAAAAAGCTAATCACAACTGCTGGAGATGACATTTTTATTTTGTATTTTTTCAGAGAAAATAAACTTCAATATCTCATGCAAATTTTCTGCTTAGCAGTTGATTCATATGAGTGAATTGTCTGCCTAGCAGATGATTCACATGAAATATCAAGTCTTATTTTCTCTGAAACATGTTAGAATTTTTCTCAGTGCTTTCAGGGTTATAGTGTCACCAGTCACAACAACATCAGATGCTATTCTAAAATATATTCTTACTTTTCTCAGAAAATAAGGCTGAAAATGCATTTCAAAAGAATCAGCAGACAATTCACATGAAAATTGTCAAACCTTATTTTCAGATGAATAAAAAACAAATTAGAATGCCATGTGCTACAGTTTTGTATGGCGCTTTAAGGGTTAACCCTAGTCCTGCTGAACCCTATTCACCCTGCCTTTGCAAACAGTTCGATCCAGATCAGAAGCCAACTGAAACCAACTGATCTGGATCTGCACTGTTTGCCATTAACTATGTGAATTTATATCAACAATCTGGATTAAGTAATCTGATTGCCTGAAAATTAGAAGTGGGCATGGCATCTTAATTTATTCAGCATGTCAAGGGTTAACATAATACAATATATGTATATTAGAAATAAGACATATCAGGTCATGCAAAATAAGGTGCTTAACACATATACAAACAGCAAAGACCCAGATCAACTCATGCAGCTATGTTTGGGGCCTTTTCTGTTTGTTAGTAGTGAATGAAAATAAAGACTCTGATCAGAGTGCAGATCCTAGGGCCTTTACTATTCCCATATGCATTAAGCACTGTTGTTTGTGACCTCACTCCCACAATGCTATAGTCTCTCAATAATGCTGATTAAATATAAAACATGAAAAGCAATAATGGTATCTAATCACTTGTACAAACAGTGTACTCCCAGATCAGCATCTATAACAGTAAAAACCCATACTGGTCTGGTATCTTTTTTTTCATCATATGAATATTTTTTCTTGTTTCTCCATGAAAACCCATGTTTTTAATAGGTATGCACTAGAAGGTGCTTCTAACAAGTACCACAATATACAGGTTTTAGAAGAAAAATAAGAAAATATCTGGGCCCAATTTTTCAAAACTTAACAAAGTCGTTAACCTGATATTAAAATTTCTATCTTGAAATATGGCAAATACAATGATATTTTTGCTGCAAAAATGGGAGTAGCTTGCAGCAAAAATATCAACATATTTGAAAACACCTCAGTTACAACAGTTAACAAGTTTGTCATTAACAAGCTCATTAAGCTAACGATGCTTTGAATAACTGGACCCTGTACTTTAAGTTGTAAACAGTGCCTTATCTAGAGCTAGGCATGTCACTCTACATTTTAGTAGGTCCAGAATCCAGATACCTGTGGAAGAACAAAATGACACTGATATGCTGGCTGATCTGGGTGTTCGCTGTTCACAAATGGCAAGCAAACCTCATGTTTTCATTCATGGAAAATAATGGAATGTTTCCATTCATTGGAAATAATAAGATCAGAATCAAAGCCTCACAATCCTATAGACCCATATACCCCATTTCACTGAACATACAATATAGATCTAGATAAGAGACAACTCCAGATTTACATAAAATGTTTGTTTTTTTCTTATTCCTGCATGAAACCATATGTTGTAGGTATTCACTGGAATTGTCTTGTCTCACCAATTCCAATAAGTACACACAGCATACCTTAAGGTAAGGTGCTTTCTCCTGCAAAAAATATTATTTTCCTTTTTTTTTTTTTTTTTTTTGACAAAAACATATTTTGTGGACACTCATTGGAAGCATCTAACTAAGGCATTTCTAAAGAGTACCCACAACATATGTTTTCATCGAGAAATAAGAAAAAATATTTACCAGCTACCCCTTTTATCCGGAGCTACCAGCTATGACACAACATGTCTTTTCATGGAGAAATGAGAAAAAAGTTCTTGTCAACTGAAAACAGCATCTTATCTAGAACAACCACACCACTTTCACACAACAATTTTTCAATCATAATAAAATAACCAGTTTTTCTTCATAGCTCCAGATAAGGTGGTAATAGCTGAATATTTTTCTTATTTCTCCATAAAAACATATGTTGTGGCACTTCAAATGAATACCCACAACATATATTTTCAAGCAGAAATAAGAAAAATATCAATACTTTCTTTTTTTTTAGAAAAAAGCTCCTTATCTGAAGCTATGATTCTTCTTCATTCTTACAACATCTGCCTTTTTATAGCACTTTATTCATAGTACACACCATAAACACTGCCTATTGCAAAAATGGAATTATTTCTAAACTCAAATGAAGAAAAAGTGTCAAATTTTTCGTCCCACAAGCACCGACTTCCAATGCGTAAACCTTGTGCTCCAAGTTGACCTATGTGCACTAAACAAATGACCTTGAATCTTGGAACCATAAGATCTTTTACCCTAGCTTTAATTACCTGCAAATAGATATTGAAACTACAGTTTCACTAAATTTCTGGATACTGCAACATCTTATTAAATTTATCCTAAAATTTAAACAAAGCCATTTGATTATCAAGCTAAGTTTGACTTTAATACAGATTCATACGTTTGCAAACAGAGCAGATCCAGTTGAGATCGCTCTTAATTAGCCATCCATCAGTATCTTTTCTGTTTGCCATTCTATTATTGATTTTGACTTAAATCCCTATTTTCAACAATGAATGTGTCCAAATTCAGAGATGGAAGAGTCCATGCCACAAACTAGGGTGTGAAAGGGTTAACTGTACTTAAAAGGTTGGCATATTATGAAGGACTTATAGAATTGACCTCTATTTTATGCTTTGCATGAGTTCAACCTACTGTCTATATTACCAATATTGAAACGTTACAAAACATCTTAACTAAACAGTTCATTAATAGTTATGGCTATAGATCAAACTACTGTACATGTATATTCTTGCCCAGTGACCTGATCGAGGCTTCTGGTTCCCAGCTGTATTAAATCAAATATTAAGCCTTGTCCTGCTGAACCCGGATATACCCTGCATTTGCAAACAGTGAAGATCCAGATCAGTTGGCTTCTGAAGAAGCCAACTGATCTGGATCTGCACTGTTTGCCATTAAGTATGTGAACTTATAGCAACAATCTGGATCAAGTAATCTGATTGGCTAAATTAGAAGTGAGCGTGGCATCTCAATTTATTCAGCAGGACAAGGGTTAAATTAAAACTAGCTGTCATAGCCTGTTGACCCTGTTCAGATGCCATATACAGACCAATACAGATACCTTTGCAAACAGAGCAGACCCAGATGATGTTTGATCAGACATGTCTGTCCCAATACTTATGGTTATTACAATTATACGGATTATTTTTTTTTACCTCTGATATTGTCTTTGACATCTGTCTACAGAGTTCAGGTTCATATTTTTCCTCTGCCAGGTACCCCTCAAGGACATCTCGTATAATGTTTTTCACCGCACTGTAAGGAAACCGTTTCTTTGGCTCCATCTGGTACGTGTTTTCACATCTCGTAAATGGTCTGTATGACTGGTCATGACCAGGTTCATCCATAAACGAAACCGTGCTCATAGATCTGTAATATATAATAAAAAGAAGATGTGCAAATACAGTGGACTTTTTAACCCTTGTCCTGCTGAATAAATTAAGATGCCACACCCATTTCTAATTTTCGGCCAATCAGATTACTTGATCCAGATTGTTGATATAAATTCACATAATGGCAAACTGTGCAGATCCAGATCAGAAGCCAACTGATCTGGATCTACACTGTTTGTAAAAGCAGGACATATTCAGGTTCAGCAGGACCATGGTTAAGGAGGAGAATTTGATGATAATTCTGAGATAATTTTCTACAGTTCTTCATAAAACCATAATGTTGTGGGGTACTCATTAGAAAGGAGGCACTTCTAATGAGTACCCACAACATATGTTTTTATGGAGAAATAAGAGAAATTATCCTAGAGTTATTATCAACTACTGGCTAACAAGTCCTCTGTCAATAATATAGAATTAAATTTAGCATGTAGCACTCTCTAGGAAAAAATCAACTGACCAAAATATTGTTATCCATATCTGCCTAGAAAACAAATCTGGACACCCACTGATATTCAAGCCATCTAAAATGCCACCCACTGACATTTAAAACCAACAGACTAATGGTGAAGATGGGCACATAGCTAAGGCCCAGATCAGCCTGTACATGTAAGAAATCTGGTCAGGGCTTCTGCTGTTTGCTATTTTGTGTTGTTTTCCCAATATCCAAATACTGTTTAAGGCCCTTACCTGAGCACAGGCTGGTTTGAACTGTCCTATTTGTACTGGTATTACATTCGTATTTTTTCCCTAGCATGGTTTTCCATCAGAAAGTTCCATCAGCCCAATCAATCAGAAAATCAATTTTCACAAATATTAATTTCTCATTTATTAACCTTTAACATGCTCTAGCCAAAATTAGCAGACCTTAAATGAGTGGAATTCGCCTTTCTTTTCAATAGGTGTATATGTAGATAAGGAGATAACTGGTGATAATTTAAGAAAATTTTTATTTTTGCAATATTATCTGGCTGGTAGTCATTGGAATTGCCTCACTGATGCAATTCCAGCAAGTACTAACATGATATGTTTGGTGCAAAAATATAAAAAAAAAAAATCATATCTTTTGAGTATTCCATTCACCTGCAGCAACATTTTCCAGAAAAAAACAGTCTAGTATTTTATTCAAATCATCTCTTTCCGATGATATGTTTCGTGCATATGTCAAGCTCATTTTTCCAGTAGAAACTATTTTAAAATGTCTCCTGATATTTCAAATCCATCATTCTAAAGGTAAATAACAGGCCATGATAAACAAATAAAAAAACCCATTACAATAGGATTTTTTAGTACATCAATTATGTCAAAGGCATATAACTCTTATCATTAATCAAGTAAGTAACTATTGTTCTAATGTTCTAATATGTGTCAGTCAGCCTACATCATACTAATGCAATGTTTGGCATGATTTCTGTACAGTTTTGGCCAGGGCTTTATACAGGGCTTATACTGAAAGTTACAAGGATTTAGTGGATAAAAACTGAGGGGTACAGGAGGGCCAGTAGTTTACAGTAGATACCGGGCCAATATTTTATGGCATTAACCAGTCAGTGAAACTTTAAACCAGTGGTACTTCTTCTGTTTGGTGCTTAGAGTACAAGATACCTGCAGATGTTGGAGCTACATTTGCAGACAGCAGTTCTGATTATCCATTCAAACAAAACAATATTTAAAAAAAAAAAAATCAGAAATTAATTCGAGAATAAATTGCATGGTGAAGCAAGCAACAAGAACAAAAGGTTTTATTTACTTTCAACACTTAAAAAGTTTAAAACAAAAAGTTGATTAATAAAAAAGCAATGAAATTGGTGTTTTCACACTGGCTCTGGTACAGGTCCTAGGTCAGTTGTATTAGCCTTCAGATGGCTGTATTGGCCCTCGACTTTGCCTCTGGCCAATACAGCAATCCTAAGGCCAATACGCCTGCCCCCTCGGACCAGTAACAGGGCCAATATAAAAACATCCATTTAATAACATTATAAGACTCTACGCAAAATTGTAGTAGATCACAGTCTAATTTCTTTTTTTTAAATATCTTTTAGTAAAAAAAAAAAGAACTAGCACTATGTGAATTGTATGCTAGGCAGGCAGACAATTCACATAAAATGCCAAGCCTTATTTTCTCTGAAAATATAAAAGCAAAATAAAACATGTTTGCTGCAGATGTGATTAGCACTCTAAAACAATAAAACAATAATAATAATTAAAAAAAAAAAACAGTTACCAAATAAGAAAAGCAATTTAGTGGGTGAATCCACTTAACCTTCTGTGCTCTAAGTTAATAATTCGCAGGTGACATTGAAGTTTTAATAAAAATATTTTTCTTACAATATTTTCCAGAAAATAGGACTACATTTCATGCAAATCATCAAAGCAGACAAAGGACAAAACTATGGAAGGAGTTGCTGCTTTTCTCCATGAAATTACCAGTGAAGAATTAGAGCATTTCTTTTTTGTTATGAATGCCAAAGCAATAACAACGTCTGTGTCACGGCATGGGAAAATAGTCAATACATGTACATCATATGCAAATCCTTTCAAAAGTCTTCTTTTCAAGTTCTTGTTTAATGTTAAAACCATAATGTAATCACTTAGCTGTCACCTGACTGACCCAGAGAACATTAAAGATTAAAAAGTTACCTTAACCTTTAACAGTGTAGGGACCAACAAAGGGTGATCTTTTAACATTACTGTATACTTTTAAAATTATGTCACTCATGACAAGCTTTAATACTTAGTGTAAATGACTGGCATAATCTTTATCCCAAACACTTGCCCAAAAAATCAGACTGATCAGAGCTTTGATCCTTACCACACTGTGGGCAGATTCAGCAGATGACAGACTGATATGTTCTTATTTTTCCCAGAAAATAGGCTTTGACATTTCATGCAAATTGTCTCCTATGGAGACAATTTGCATGAAATGTGAAGGCCTGTTTTCTGAGGAGAAACAAAAATTATTTCAAAATGTCATCTGCTGAATTTTTTACCCAGTATGTTAAGTATTAATGCCACAATGTTAGCACTGACTGATCTCAACAGTTTTAGCTAATAACATGACCTCAATGAAAATAGAATCAATATACTGTAATTATCCTGAATATTCACCCTTAGAGCGCCAAGCATATTATTTGAAGTAGACAACATTTTGAATTTCTTTTCTTTTTTTTTTTTTTTTATTTTTCAATGTAAATAAGTCTTGACATTGCATGTGAATCGTCTGCTTGGCAGACACTTCACACAAAAAGTCAAGACTTATTTTCTCTGAAAAATAAAATAAAGAATTTTAGCATGTCATCTGCTGCAAAGTTTGCTGGGTACTTTATGGGTTAAGGCATCATACTCTGACACCCTTTATTTTAATTACCCTGTACACCCCTAAAACACCAATCACAACAGCAGCAGCAGATATTTTAGAACATTTTTAAAAAAAAAAAAAAAAAAAAATAATAAATAAATAAATAAAAAGCTTGACATTTTATGTAATTCATATGAACTGCCATGCCTAACTTACCGACAGAAAACTCACTGAAAGGACATAACCTTATTTTCTCAGAAAAATAAAAAAGAGCTGTCGCAGGACAGCATATAGACTGGCTCTAGTCTGGACTGGCTCCAGTCTCTAGTGACTAAATATTGTTTTCTTATAACCTTTTTATTAATCCACTAAAATAAAACCAAAGTAATATCATGACTATAAAGGCTGGTGGCCAGCCTTTATAGTCATGATATTTTTTGGTTTTATTTTAGTGGATTATCAAACAGGATTATGATAGATATTTAGTCACTGGAGACTGATGACAGTCAAGACAGCATAGCTTGCCTGAGTCACCCCTTGTCTAGCTATGATATGGCTTAGTGCAAAACTTTAGTGAGTGTGACCTAATTTTTTACCCCTAAGACCCACTCCAGGGTCAAACCCTGGGGTATGGTGCTACAGAATGTAAGGTTATGCTATGACATAATTATGTTCCAAATATGGAAGAATATTAAAGTGAGTGTGACCTAATTTTTTACCCCTAAGCCCCATCATAGGGTTTGACCCTGGGGTATGGTGTTATAGGAAAGAAGTTATGCTATGCTATGATTATATTAAAAATAGGGAAGAGTTCTAGGCAGTTGTTGCTGAGCTATGAAAGTTAAAAAAACTTTGTCCTAAAACTTTAAAGTAAGTTTGACTTATTTTTTTTTATCCCTAAGCCTCACACCAGGGCCTCAACCTGGGGTATGATGTTATGGAATAGAAGGATATGCTATTATATGATTATATTCCAAATATCAAAGGGTTCTGGCCAGTAGTTGTTGAGATTTGAAGGTTTAAAAAAAAAACTTTGCCATAAAACTTTAAAGTGTGACACTAATGCAGACGGGAACGCTGATGTCAGGGTGACACGCTGGTGCAAACAATAGGGGACAACAACAGCTCCCTATACTTTCATACAGGAGAGCTAAAAATAAAATGCTGCCTGCTACAATTTTAAATTCCAGTTCAAGGGTTAAAATCTGAACATGTCCATTTGACTGATTTTGTTTAAGAAAAAAAAAAAAAAGAGCTGACTATATAAATGGCAGTGCAAACCCTATTAACCCTTGTCCTGCTGAATAAATTATGATGCCACGCCCATTTCCAATTCAGCCAGTCAGATTGCTTGATCCAGGTTGTTGATATAAATTTAAATACTGAATGGCAAATGGTGCAGATCCAGATCAGTTGGCTTCTTCAGAAGCCAACTGATCTGGATCTACACTGTTTGCAAAGGCAGGGTATATCCGGGTTCAGCAGGACAAGGGTTAAGCTGTTCCTTGCTCAGACATGTCTGTCAAAATATCTGGAGATATGAGTAATAATGAATTTGACCCTTTATAACAAGGTAATAAATGGCTGTAGGTTATCATATTTAACCTAAATAAGTAAACACCTAACCCATTGTAGTCTGGAAACCCCTATAAGGGTAAGCGGCAAACAGTGCAGACCCAGATCAAATGCTGCAGAATGCAGCGTCTCCATTGTTTGCAAATAGTTCAACCACTTTTCTCTAGGAATATCTACATCACATAGCCTGACATACCTAAAATTGAAATTAGAGTCTTCCAATGTATACTGTAGGAGAGTTCATTCAGTCTACAATAGGTTAAACTCCTTGCCATACTGGTCCTTACATGTACATGACTATTTGATTACCTGCTGATGTGTCTAAAAACTGCTGAATGAGTGGCAAATATTGTAGACCCTCATCAGATACCACATTCTGTGGTATATGAACTATACACTAATTGCTCAGGCCAATCTCTCCAAATACTTAGCATCTATAACAAATACTCTACGAATACTTAGGGTCATTATAGAACCTGCCAGCCTCAGTGGCTCAGTTGGCTATGCATCCGACTGGTGATCAGGAGGTTGTGGGTTTGATCCCCGCCAGGTTGGCAGCATTCTTTTGTGGATATTGATCATGAAATATTTTCTACGGTCATTCTCTTCCTTCAGCTGATTGAAGAAGGGCAGTTGTCAGATTCTGGCGAAAGAATGTGCACAATACTGGTTAACCATATAGAGGACTAAGCCGACCCAGTAAATGTGTGGTTAGGTAAACTGACTGCACCTGACATGACCCCATTGGGTTGACTGGGCCGTAAAACCTCAACACAAACAAATCATAGAACATGCCTTATAAAGTATTTGTAACAAACTGGAAATCGACTCTAACAGCGATAAGCAAAAGTGTAGCATTAGATGGCATTCAAAATTTTTCTCATATTATTTTTCGGAGAACATAAGACTTGGCATTTCATGTGAATGGTCTGCTGGGCTGACAATCTGCATGAAGTATCAAGCCTTATTTTCTCTGAAAAAAATATTTAAAAAAAAAAAGTCAATATGTCGTTTGCTGCAGTTGTGATTAGCACCTTAAGATTTAAAAGGAGCAAATCAGATCAATTACTGTAATACATGTACCTATTTTTTATTCACACACTTTTATGTAGTTTTCTGTCTTGAAACTTATCTTTATTTACATGTATTTAGCTTTCTTTTTTTTTCAGATTATTTGCTGCTAAACAAAGTAATCTAAATACTGTAATATACCTAAGTATTGGGACAGACAGGACTGAGCAAACAGTGTAGACCCAGATCATAAAATGCAGAATGCAGTATCTGATCAAGGTCTTCATTGTTTGCCACTCATTCAGCAATTTTTCAGATATAAAATGGACTTGTTCAAATTTTAGGACAAGTATACCATAGTATGGACTTAACCCAGCAAGCATTCTTTATAAATCTACAGCGGGCCGTTATCGGCCCGTCAGGGTAGCTGACGGGCCGATAACAGCCCACTGTAGATTTATAAAGTATGCTTACTGGGAAGGTGTCCAAATATTTAAGGTGACTATGGTAACAAAAGTCTGTACCACCTCATCTGCAAACCTGCCACAATGTACTGATTGACTGCATTAATAATGGGTTCATAGTTTCTTTCTTGAGAAGGAAAAACAAACATAACAGTATTCAATATTTCTCAGGTTAACCTTTACAACTCTGGACAAATTCAACATGACAAACTGAATACATTTTTCTTATTTTTCTAAGAAAACAGGCTTTGACATTTCATTCATGCAAATTGTTTTCTAAGGAGATAATCTGCATGAAGTGTCAAAGCCTATTTTTTGGGAAAAAAAAAAGAAAAAAAGTTTCAATATGTCGTCTGCTGAATTTTTTACCCAGAGTTCCAAGCGTTAACAAACATACAAACAGAAAAAGAGTCAGTAGAGACAAGTTCATAACTATTTTTGTATGCAGGTTAATATATTTGAAGGTAATGCAAATAATCATAACTTGTGATGAAATCCTCAGTTTCCTTTTCCATTTTCTTTCATTTTGTTTTGTGTACTTAATAATAATATATGTAGAAACCGAAAATAATCTGAAAAGTTCACGAAGTACATTGTTTTACTAATGTTTGCAAAACAAACAGAAAAAGCTGCATGGTCATCATAAAAGCATGAAATTAACAGGTAGAATGCTGGGTAAAAATTTTAGCAGACAACATTTTGGAATATTTTTCTTATTTTACCCAGAAAATAGGCTTAGACAAATTAAGCAAATTAGGAGACAATTTGCATGAAATACGCATTTTTTTCCCACAGAACATAAATACTGACATTTCATTCAAACTGAATCTGAATGAAATACAAATCTTTATTTTCTATGAGAAAAATACTTTAAAATATTTCCACTTTTATTTAAATTTTAGCTTTGTCTGGGTAGATTCAGCAGCTGTTAATTAATGTTATTTGTCTTATTTTTCCCCAGATAAAAATGGGGCTGACATTTCGTGCAATTTGCATGAAATGACATTTTGGTAAAAATCAGAAAAGAATTTTAAATGTTGAATGCTGGAAATTCTACCCAGCATGACAAGAGTTAAAGTCAACTCTTGCTGGGCGACTTTAACTCTTGTCGGGCAAATCACAACATTCTGAAACATTTTTTTTTTACTTTTAAAGAAAAGCTATGGTTTCACATTTTGTGCAAAATATCTAGCAGATGACTGAATGAAATGTCATGTCCTAATTTCTCTGAAAAAATAGTTAACCCCCCTCCCCTACCCCACCCCACCCCCGAATATTGTCTGCTACAATTTTGCTTAGCACTTTATGGTTAAGCAACTTCATTAGAATCCTGGCAAATAAGTATTCCACCCTCTCTTGCTGGTCTGGTCATTTACTGTTCACTTTTCTTTTTCATTTCAAAATAGCATTGTGAACATCAAAGGACTTGACAATACTGCATGGATTTTCTATTCAGAAATATAGAAAAAAGGATTATCAGAAAAATAATTACATTATTTCTCCACAAAAAACATGCTGAATGTTCTCATCAGAAGCACTTATTCAAGGCACTTGCAATGAGTCCAACAACATGGATATACATTATTTTTCTTATTTCTGCTCAAAAATGTAGATTGTGGGTACTTGTTAGAACCACCTGGCAAGGCAGTTCTAATGAGTACAAACAATCTATAATTTGAGCAGAAATATGAAAAATATCATTTTTATCTGAAAGCTTTCAGTTTTTGGTTATAAAATTTTCAGGATATTTGAATAGGTGTGTTTTCATAATGTCTGGAAAAATAAGAAAAGTGACACTACTTTTCGGTTGGAAAAAGTGCCCCATCTAGCACTAACAAAATTTTGATATATTAACTCTTAAGATGCCAAACACAACAATTGTCATCTGCTTTGTCTTCTGCTGCTTACTGTAAAAGTCACTGTTGCAAACAGTGTGGACCCAGATCAGACTGCTCCTCTAGGAGCAGTCTAATCAGGGTCCATACTGTTTGCCTATATGCAAAAATATGTTTGAAAAGTTTGCAAGAAGATGCAGCAGACGACATAAACAGATGACATTTTTAGATGTAGCTTTTCTTGGCATCTTA
The DNA here is from genome assembly GCA_964016985.1 of Anodontia alba. Lineage (NCBI taxonomy): Eukaryota > Metazoa > Mollusca > Bivalvia > Lucinida > Lucinidae > Anodontia > Anodontia alba. The sequence goes on along the minus strand of OZ024825.1, from coordinate 96,651,372 downwards.
GCCCTTGTCCTGCTGAGCCCGGATATACCCTGTCTTTACAAACAGTGTAGATCAAGATCAGTTGAAGAAGCCAACTGATCTGGTTCTGCAATGTTTGCCATTAGGTAGGTGAAGTTATGTCAACAAACTGGATCAAGTAATCTGATTGGCTGAAAATTGGAAGTAGGCTTGGCATCTTAATTTATTCAGCAGGACAAGGGTTAAGGGTGAAGAGTTGTTTTCTTGTTTGAGCGCTGATATTTGTTATGGTTTGCTTATACAAGATAAATGAAGTTTTCCTCAAAGTGAAATACAGTATTAAGTGACACTTGAATTTGATTTAAAAAGCATGTTGAAAACCCCTGAGGATATATAAGTCCACTTTGCAAACATTTAACTTAGAAACACTTCCTAGTTTGTGGTGTTTTAGTCATAAACACAAGATAACCAGATCATTTAAAATTTCATTAGCATTATTTAATGTTATATCAAATTTGTTGGAAACAATTGCATTCCTCTCCCAACAACCTCCTTCAGATTTTAACTAGTGGCGAAATGACCAAAATTACTGAACTACTGAAAATCCCTGTCTAAGAAAAACTGAATGATATGCATGGGCTGGTGTGAAAATCTCTGTCTCAGAAAAAAAAAACAAAAAAAAAAAAAAAAACAAACAAAACAACTAAATGATATGCATGGGCTGGTGTCTATTATTTAGAACCTGACCAACTGTGGCTTTTGACCACTGACCCTGAATGTAAGTGTGTTGTGTATGTGTATGAAGGTGGAGGGGTGGTGGGGGAAGGGAAGGGGAATTGAGGATAGGAAGGGGAAGGGCTCTATATCTTGGTCTTTTCTGACCAATTACATACTGGACATTTCAATTTTGTTACACTGTTCAGATGAATTTCCAAAATGAAGATGGCAGCTTACAGATCATCATGTGTGGTTGCATTTGCAATTAACCCTTGTTCTGCTGAATAATTTAAGATGCCACACCCACTTCTAATTTTCAGCTAATCAGATTACTTGATCCAGATTGTTGCTATAAATTCACATACTTAATGGCAAACAGTGCAGATCCAGATGAGTTCAGAAGCCAACTGATCAGGATCTATAGTTTGCAAAGGCAGGGTATATCCGGGTTCAGCAGGACAAGGGTTAACTATTGCAACAACCTAAAAGACAAAACAGTTAAACCTTAAAGGAACAAACACAATTGTAGCAAAGACCATTCTAAATATGGTTATATTATTTTCTCAGAGAAAATAAGACTTGGCATTTCATGTGAATAATCTGCTTGGCATATAATTCACATATTATGTCAAGCCATATTTCTTTTTTCTGGAAAAAAAAATCAAATGTGGTCTAACATTCTGCTGCAGTTATGAAGAACACTTTAAGGGTTAATTGTATGAATGTAAAATTGTAGAGCATCAGTATGTCCAGACAGAGTGCTACACTAATCCTACAAAATGCAAAAGCAAACTGAAATTGGGCTTTCCCTGATGAAAATAATAATAATAATAATAATAATAATAATAACAAAAAAAAAAAAAAAAAAACCCAAAAAACATTTAAAAACAAAACAACAACTAAAAAACACAAACAACTGAAAGCATTATATAAAAGCACATTAAAACTTTTGCATTCAAACTACAAGCTTGAATAAAACTGCGAAATGAGTATAAATATGTATCAAAAACAATATACACAATAACATGGCAAAGACTTATTAGTTTAAAAATATTAACCCTCATCTTGCTGTTCATGACAATTTACACTTTCATAGTGTAGGCCTACTTGAGTGCATCTCAGGACCCCCAGAAACAAGGCTCATCCTATAACTCTATGTTTTCTGACAAGGGAGGGGATCTGCTTTATCAAAAACCTTCGTTTGTCAACACTAAAGGCTAAAACCCCTGGAGTCACTCTAGACCAAGTTCCCAAGTTGCATGGTGCTCTTGGTGGCTTTGCTATAATGGCAGCACCAGCTTTTTATGGAGCCAGGTTGTGGTGCTACCCCTTTTCTGGCCTTTTTGTCTTTTCCCATGACCTTTTGGAGGCAGAGTTGTATGCCAGTTGTACACTCTAAGAAACTTGCAGAACAAATGAGAATGCAGAGTGCATGGACTTAAATTTACAAGATCGCAAAGGGCGCAGTGAGAACGTGGTTTACGTGCAGTAAGCCTGTGGTATGATCAGAAATGTCTTAGAAAGAACATAGTAAAAATGCAAAGTACTTGGTGTGTGCTTGATCAAGCGTGAAATGTGTTAGACGCAGTGACATCTTGGCACAGGGGGGTTACAGTACATACGTAGAGCCAACTTGAAAACTATGTTTTTTGCTGCATTTCATCCCAATTTCTCCCTGGGTTTGTCAAGTTTTAAGAAAGCAGTACGATCTTTGTGGTCTTTGTCTGAGTGTGACTGGGGCTTAATCAGTGAAATAATTCTCCAAATTCACATTCAGATCACCGTATACCATCTTCTGATTTTCCATCAACTAATCTCCATCTTATCAAATAGGATCCTGTGCCAACAATGCAGACTCTACCTAAATACCTTCCAGTGGTAGCTGGCAGATGTATCAACACTTTCCTACAATAGCCACACTTGGTACTAATCTCTTGAAATTCTTTTTTAAGTACATCTATGTTAAACACCAGGGCCCAGTTGTTCAAAACGTCGATAGCTTAACAAGCTCGTCAATGGTCAAAACGTTAGCTGTTCTAGTAAGTGCAATATCTAATTCACAGGTATTTTTGCTGAAAAAAATGTGAGTAGCTTTTGCAGATGCAAAAGCTACTCACATTTTTTTCAGCAAAAATATTAGCATATATGCCATATTTCATGGTCAAAGTTTTAATGATACATTAACTAACGACATCGTTAGTTTTGAACAACTGGGCCCGTAGTTTGTCATGTGGCTTGCTATCACATGATGGTCATGTTAACATAGCTGCTCCTCTAATAGTAAGCTAGTCTGTTGGTACATCGTACAATGTATGTGGAAGTCTGAATACAATCAGTGAAAAACAAGGTGCTCTGGTAAGGGTACCCCTTCCTTAGACCCAGATCAGAAGAAATGCAGCAGGATAAGGGTTAAAAACCTGAATAAGGCTTACTTAAAAGCAAAACCAGCTGTTCATAGTGCAGAGCTATAACCACAATAAAAAAAACAGCTCCATTTGTCCATTTGTTTCTCTCAATTAGAAATCCCTCACAGAATTAGTATATTATTATGCACCTATCAATATTTTCCCCCCAGAGTAGGTAAGGGCAGGTGCGGATTACTTCCGAGAATTAAACATTTTTGAAAACTGCTTCCTTACCCCTGAAATCTAATTTTATGTCAAAAAAAAAAAAAAAAAAAAAAATCTATGGGTTGGCTGTAAATTTCTCTCATAGTTTCTTGAAAAATTTGCAGCTCTTGTATTTAAAATGAGATCCCCGTTTTTCAGTTGTCTGTCAAATTCCCCAGGGCAAGGATGTTTTTGCTGTCTTATCCCCAGAGTATCCCCACTACACGCCACATGCCCCCTGTGGGGAAAACTTTTATAGGCGCATTATATTTGATAACTGAGTGAACTGCCTCTTGATTTGAAGGTTTTTGCATTATTTTTATATGTACAACAAAGGCAAAGAGAAAAATAATTACCTGCTAAGAATAATCTAACTGAAAAAATGACAAAAACTGGAAAGCAAAGACAGGAAAAAACAGTCCAGTGAAAATCCTTAAGAAACTGAATATCGATACAGGGTCAAAATAATGTGTTGCTAAATTTCACAAGGTAACTTAATGCTTAGCATGCTAACTAAAAAGTTCCATAGATGACATTTTGAAATATGTTCTTATTTTTCCCAGAAAGTAGGCTTCAACATTTCCAAAGGAGACAATATACATTAAATGTTAAAGCCTAGTTTCTGGGAAAAAATAAAAAAAAAATTTTTACCAATGTTGTTACCTGCTTAATTTGCATATAGAGTGGTAAAGTTTTTAAAAAGTCTCAAGGACTGAGAATCTGACATGCTTTTTTGTGACCCCTTATATAATGGGGACCTGTTCTGTATTTCATGACAAGATCACAGCTCCAGATAAGACATATTTTTTCAATCAAACTTTTTTGCTTACTTAAGTTAACCCTTGTCCTGCTGAATAAATTAAGATGCCATGCCCATTTCTAATTATCAGCCAACCAGATTACTTGATCCAGATTGTTGATATATATTTACATACTTAATGGCAAACAGTGCAGATCCAGATCAGTTGGTTTCTTCAGAAGCCAACTGATCTGGATCTACACTGTTTGCAAAGCCAGACATATCTGCGTTCAGCAGGACTAGGGTGAATTCTTCATAAAAGATTCTGGTAGGGTACTCATTAGAAGCACCTCTTTCTCTAATAATGGGGGTACTCATTTGAACAGCCTTAGTGAGGCGTTACCAATGAGACCCAACAACACGTTTTTTTGTGGAAGAATATTTTAACTGGGACAAAGTAATCTCTTATGGACATGGCTCCAGAGAAGAGGTGGATTCCACATAATATTTTTCTTATTTCTCGATGATAACATATGTTGTGGGTACTCATTAGAGTACTGACTCACTGAGGCACTTCTAATGAGCATCCACAATATATGTTTTCTTAGAGAAATAAGAAAAAATATCAACACAGTTTGGCTGAAAAAGCACCTTATCTAGAGCTATACATGGAACAGGTTTCCAGATAAGCTGAATAATTTAGATGAGTTTTTTTTTTTTTTTTGTATTTCTTGATGAGAACAAGTTATGAGATTTCAAAAGAATCCTTTTAATCATAAAATAATCTATAGAATCCTTCAATCATAAAATAATCTAATAAGAACAAAGAATCCTAACATTTTTGAGGAGAAAAAAAAAAAAAAAAAAAAAAAAAAGAATACAAAAGTTTAGCAAAGAGGTACAACTGCTCTGAAGTCACATACTGCATGCTGAGTAAACAGTTCAGCTGACAACACTTTTGAAATATTTCTCCCATTTTCCCAGAATACAGGCTTTGACATTTCATGCTGGTTGTCTCCTTAGGAGAAATGGCGAGACAATCTGCATAAAATGTCAAGTCCTGTTTTCTAGCAAAATTAAGAAAAATATCATCGATCTGGGCCTGGTTGTTCAAAGCGTCGTTAGCTTAACGAGCTCGTTAAGGGTCATTTCGTTAACTGTTTTAGCGGATTCAATACACAATATTCTGATATTTTTTGCTGAAAAAATGTGAGTAGCTTTTGCACTGCAAAAGCTACTCACATTTTTTCAGCAAAAAATTTCAGCATATTTGTGTATCACTCGATTAAAATTTTAACGAATCGTTAACTAACGACATCGTTAGTTTTGAACAACTGGGCCCTGTTGGCTGCAGAATCTTCCCAGAGAGTGGTAAAGGATAATGTCTGTGTGCAACAATCAAGTATTTGCAGAAAAATAGTGCACAACCATTAAATATGTAATTTGTCATATTCTTTTGAAGGCATGTTTTCCTTTTAACTACTTTTTTTTTACTAGAGAGTACTCCACTTCACAGATCAAAAAGAAAAAAAATAGACATTCAATGGCCCCACTTGAGAAAAATCTTTGCTTTTTAATTTAGGTTTTATATTAAGTTTACACAGTACTTGACTCTTTCATAAACTCTGACTGAAGATATCTGCCCATTTAACTCTTGTCCTGCTGAATAAATTATGATGCCCTTTTCAAATTTTCGGCCAATCAGATTACTTGATCCTGATTTTTGATACAAATTCACATACTGAATTGCAAACAGTGCAGATCCAGATCAGTTGGCTTCTTAGAAGCCAACTGATCTGGATCTACACTGTTTGCAAAGGCAGGGTATATCCGGGTTCAGCAGGACAAGGGTTAATGTTCAGCATGCTGGGTAAAAATTTCAGCAGATGACATTTTGGAATATTTTTCTTATTCCCTCCAGGCTAAGGGCTAAACTAAATTAAACCTTGTCATGAAATTAAAGTGCCACACCCACTTCTAATTTTCAGCCAATCAGATTACTTGATCCAGATTGTTAATATAAAGTAACATAATGGCAAACACTGCCAACAGATTAGAAGCCAACAGATTTGGATCTACACTGTTTACAAAGGCAGGGTATGTTCGGGTTCAGCAGGACTAGGGTTAAAGTCAGCTACTCGATTTTTTTAGCAGGCTGAGTAAAACTGTCAGGACTGGAGACATTTTGATTTTTTTCTTATTTTTTCCAGTAATTTGATACTTTTTATTGTCTTCTATGGAAACAGTCTGATCCCATTTTCTAAAAAAAATATTAGAAGACAGTTTACTGGTATAGCTCCAGATAAGGCATCTTTTTTTTTTTTATCCTAAAAAAATGATACTCTCTCCTTTCTCAACAAAAAACATATGCTGTGGGTACTCATTAGAAATGCCTCATGAATGAGTATCCACAAAACATATTTTCACTGAGAAATAAGAAAAAAATATGTGGATGCACCCTCCCAACAAAAACATGTTGTGGATACTCATTAGAAATGCCTTGCAAAGCCACTTCTGAGTACCCACAACACATATTTTCACTGAGAAATAAGAAAAAAATATCATGTGGATACCCCCTCTTATTTGTAGCTTTAAAAATAACATCAATTTGTCGTCTGCTGACTTTGCCTAAACATGTTTAAGGTATATAAAGGTAAGTCAACAAACTGTTAATTTGAGGTTAACCATGTCAATGCTTACTTCTGTTTAGTCAATCGTATTTATCCTTAATAGTATAACACTTTCGTACCATACTTGTCCTAACATTTGATCAAGTCCATTTTACCACCTACTGAAGTCTCTAGAAACTGCTAGAGAGTGGCAACAGTGTAGACCCTGACCAGATGCCACAGAATGTGGCATCTGGTCAAGGTCTACACTGTTTGCCCAAACCCATCTGTCCAAATGCTTCAGTTAAATAAGGTACAAAAGCACTATTCAGCAAGAAATCAGACCAATTTCCTGCTTTTAAGATCAATTTGATCATATGACAATATTGTTTCTGCAGAACAATACAGGCTTTTCTACAATAAAAGAAGTGCTGCAGAAAAATCTGTTGTATATCACTGTATAACTGAAACTTATATATCCATCAGTTTAATCAGGCACTTTGCTACTTAATAATCAGATTCTGCAAAGATCAAACACTATTTGTGCAAAAGCCAAATCTCAGACTAGACCATGTGGATGTGCAGTCAGGTCCTGGCTTTTATTTTTCACTGTTGACATAAGTCAGGTTTCTCATGATGGGCTCAAATTTTGCTGTATATTAGCTATTGTTGTTATTTTAACAATACACCGGAAAGGTGTAAAACTAAATCATACAAATGAAAGTGTGGCCTGACTATAATCACTCTAAGTTCGCAGTCATACACAAGTAATTGTGATGCCTGCATTGCCATTGTGAATTTTAACATGTCTAAATTGGCTAGACTATAAAATCAAAATACCGTATATGCCTTAACCTTAACCACTTTCTTGGCTAATTCAGCAGACAACAAACTGATGATAGTTTTCTTATTGTCCCAAGAAAACAGGCCTGACATTTTATAAAACACAGACAATTTGCATGAAATGTCAGTCAAAGTCTATTTTCTGGGGGAAAATAAGAAAAATATTTCAAAATGTCATCTGCTGAAAATTTTACCAAGCATGCTAAACCCTATGTACTGACACAGACAGGTGCAGACCCAGATCAGATACCACAGAATGTGGCATTTAATCAGGGTCTACACTGTTTGCCAATCATCCAGTAGTTTTAGACACACCAAGAGGTATATTGGACTTGTTCATATTGTAGGACAAGTATGGAAAGTCCAATTATTTAGGGTAAATATGGTATTGACTTTACAAAACCACACAGTGCTCCAGATATTGTATACCAGTTTTAACTAACATTGCTGCAGGGATAATTATAAGGGAAAAGGAAAAAAATATATACACATATATACTTTGGTTGAGACAACAAAAATTTACTTTACTTAACATTAAGTCTGAGTTGAGTTGTTGTGCATTAATATGTAAAAGTACTATTCATGAATATTTTATAGATTAAAGGTGCTGCTCATAAATGTGTTGTGCATTAAAACTACTGCTCATAAATGTTTTGCACATTAAAAGAACTGCTTATAAATATTTTGGACACTGAAAGAACTTCTCATAAATATGTTGCACATTAAGAATATTGCTCATAAATATGCATTAAAATTACGCCTCATTAACAAACTATGAATGATGTGTTCATAAAAGTGTTTCACATTTAAAGTTTAGCTCATAAATGTGTCACACATTTATAGTACTGCTCATAAATGTGTTAAACATAAAAATATTGCTGATAAATGTGTTCTGCATTAAAAGAACTGCTTATATATGGGTTGTACATTACAAATATTGCTAAAAAATGTATTGCATATTAAAAGTATTGCTCATACATGCAATTTACATTAAAAGTACTGCTCATAAATATGTGCATATTACAGTACTGCTCATAAATGTGTTGCACATTAAAAGTACTGCTCATTAATGGATTGCGCATTTCAAATGCTGTTGAATATTGTGGCACATTAAAAGTACTGCTCATAAATGTGTTGCACATTTAAAGTACTGCTCATAAATGTATTGCAAATTAAAAGTACTACTCATAAATGTACTGTGCATTAAAATACTGCTCATAATTGTGTGCACATTAAAAGTACTACTCATAAATGGGTTACACATCAAAAGTACTACTCATAAATGTGGTGTAAAAATACTGCTCATAAGCAGAAGCACTGCTCATAAACATAGTATTAAAATACTGCTCATATAAACAAACTGAATAAAACTAAGACTGAAAATCCCCAGTCTCAACATAACCTGCGAAATGGACACTATTGAAGTTCCAGAAGTTTGCGCGCTGGCGATAAGCAGATTGCCTATTGTCGGCAGACCTATCTGGGGATTAACAGAGGGGAAGCATATTGTCAAGTTAAAAATAACTTGGCAGTTTCCCCGAAGTACTCCGAAGAGGAAAACAACCAACAAGAAGAGTTCTGCTACCAAAGACGACGACCTTGGCAAGATGGCGGAATCCAAGATGGCGGCGCCCACACCACCAAGATTGGCAGCCTCATTCAACGATGCAGTGTGTCTTACACGGTCGCCGACGATAGAGGATAGAAGGGCACCACCACTAGTGAGACCGAGTACTCCCACTACCGTCACCAACTTGGAGACTACAACTGACCACTCTCCTCTGGGGGAGTGGAAGGAAGTAGTCTCCAAGAAGAAGAAGAAGACACTCAAGGCGTCGACTCCGAAAGAAGAGCCAACTGTGCCACGGAGGAGGACTCCCCCTATAGAGCAGCCAAGGAAGATCCAATGGACTCATGCGCCGAGAACCTCTCCTCCTGCTCCAGTACCAGCTCCAGTTCCAGCCCCCACGCCGTTGTCGACACAGAAGCAGGAAGAAGCAAAGTGTTTCCTTTCTGGAAGTGGCAAGTCATACCCCATTCATGAAAAGTATGACTTGGATGAAGTGAGGACACTTTGAATGAACAACGGCAGACAGGGAACCATTGTAAAGGTGTACTGGCTACCCGACGAGGATGGGAAGACCACCGAAGAGGCTCCTGTGTACTTCACACACGTCGAGGAACAGCCCTACTGGTTTTTTCTAAAGGGCTCATCTTCAAAGTACCACTCCAAGAGGTTCTTCGACGATATACAGGAGAAGTTCACAAAAGCCACTCCAGTTGATAACAACATGCTATGGTACGATGACCTGGAAAGATGTTGTGCCTGTATCGACCACCCCAAGAGGTTAGCGCAGCTGGGACCCTAGCTTCGGTATTCCTGGCTCTTTTCAGAGCCCCTGACATGATGGGCGAGTGTAGTATTACATTGTGCATAAGTAATACACAGGTATTAAAGCCCTTTTCTTTTGACCCTACATTCCAAATTATGTAACTTACAGACCTTAACTTTTATGCATATCAGCCGATCAGGCAAGGTAGTACACGTATGAATTATGCTTCAAGCCACGGTCAGGGTAAAACTAATCCAGATTTCTCTGGCTCTGCCTATATGTCTCAGTTGCCTGGCAGCATTAAAAATCTGTAAACTGTAACTGTAAACTAAGATTGAAATTTTTATCTATTTGATGTACTCATTGCTTCCAAAGAATCCATTTTTAGAATCAATGCACCATATATACCCTAAACAATGTCTGTAATGAAGAAAAATCAAAATCCACAAAGAAAATTGCAATTATACCTATCTAAGACAGCAAACATAAGGTTGACCCTTAACAGCTCCATATATTGCTCCAAACCAGACATTTTTTTTTTATCTAAGAAAGATTTAATAAATTGATATATGGTATTAATACAATCATAAAATGTGGCACCTGACAGCCTGTAAAATTTCAGTTAGTCTCTTGTTCTTGAAATGGATGATTTTTTATCATATCTCTGAATTAATGTTGCCAACATTAATTCAGAGATATGATACAAAATCATTTCATTTTTGATCCAGTTCAAAAACAAGAGACTACCTGAAATTTTATAGGTTATCAGGTGCCACATTTTATGATTGTATTAATACCATATACTGATTTATTAAACCTTTCTTGGATAAAAATGTCTATTTTTGAGGAATATGGACCCTTAAAAATGCTCAGCAAATTTGAAGTAGATGACATTCTAAAATTACTGTTGTTATTTTTTAGAGAAAATCAGGTTTATTTCATATGAATTGTCTGCCAGGCAGATGATTCACCTGAAATGTCAAGCCTTATTTTCTTTCAAACTATTTTCTAAATGACTCATTCAAATTTAAGGTCACATGTTTAACATAATCACTGCACATACCTTACAAGTGCACAGTCAAACATTTTTCATAGCTCCAGAAAAGACACTTCTTTCATCCACACAGTACTGATTTTTTTATTTTTTTCATTTTTCAGTGATAATAAGTTGACTTTCCGTGTGAATCATCGGCCAAGTAGACAATTCATATGAAATGTCAAGACTGATTTTTTCTGAAATACGAGCGTACTAAATAAAATTAGAATGTTGTCTGCTACAAATTTTGTCTTAGGCTTAAAGTCACAACTCCAACAGATGACGTTTTGACTTTTTTTTTTTTTTTTCATTTTTCAGTGATAATAAGTTGAGTCTATGTTAATCATCTGCCAAGCAGACAACTCATATGAAATGTCAAGACTGATTTCCTCTGAAAAATTACTAAATAAAATTTGAATGTTGTCTGCCACAAATTTTGCTGGGTGCTTTAACACTTGTCCTGCTGAACCCGGATATACCCTACCTTTGCAAACAGTGTAGATCCAGATCAGTTGGCTTCTGAAGAAGCCAACTGATCTGGATCTGCACTGTTTGCCATTTAGTTTGTGAATTTATTGCAATAATACAGCTCAAGTAATCTGATTGGCTGAAAATTAGAAATGGGTGTGGCATCTTAATTTATTCAGCAGGACAAGGGTTAAGGGATAAGCATATTCTTTTCAACCCTAAATATATGAAACAAGCTCTTACGAGTACATGTATATCACTGAATTTGGACAAGTCCATTATGACGGAATTGGTTGTTTGACCAAACTTATCAATGGGTTGTTTGATAGATCAGATGCCAGAGAACATAGCATCTGATTACCGGTAAGGTCTACACTGTTTGCTACTCACCTAGCAGTATTTTAGCTATAAAATGTATCAGCAGGTAATAAAAATGGATGTGTTCAAAGTTTAGGACAAGTATGGTGTGGAGTAAAAATGTCTGAATATTTATGAAAAATAGCTGTCTTTTCCAGATCTTCACAGTCTGCAACAGTTGTGGGGACAAAAAGGTGACCCTGCCTAATTTATTCCTTGTGAAGCCGAATAAATTAAGATGCCATGCTCACTTCTAATTGTCAGAAAATCAGGTTGCTTGATCCTGGCTGTCGATACAAATTCATATACTAAAAGACAAACACTGCAGATCCGGATCAGTTGGCTTTTACCAACTGATCTGGATCTACAATGTTTGCAAAGGCAGGACATATCTGGGTTCAGCAGGAACAGGGTTAAATTATTATCAGATGACAGTTAAAAATCATTCTATCCTCTAAAATAGAATTATACAAACAGTTTTAAATGTCCCAGTGCCCATACAAAATTATGAAAAGACCTAATAAGTGTCAACTACTAAGTAAAATCTAATATTTATGCAGAATTTATTTTTCTATAACAGGAAACTATTAGTTTATTCCAAACAAACATAAGATTTCTGATTAAATTTCAAGTACAGTTCAAAGACTTTATTACCAATAAAGAATTTCTATACCTTTCTTGCTAATGTTTGCAAAATATCAAATGAGCAGTACAACATGAGAAAAATCATTAGGTCATTCTTTACTTACCCTAAGTGTCGGGACAGATGGGTTTGAGTAAATAGTGTAGACCCTTCACTCACTCCACGTAAAGCAAACCTTTCTTCTGGTATTCATTAGAATTGCCTTCTTTATATGGAGATGTTTTTGCTATTAATATCTGTCAAATTCTTTAATTATACTAAAGGGGAATAATTAAACCTTAAAGGGAAATACATGTATATTTGTAACACTAACATGGAAATATTCATTTTCCTTCTCACTGGGACCTTTCTTCTGGTATTCATTAGAATTGTCTCCTTTATATGGAGCTGTTTTTGCTATTAATATGTGTCAAACCCTTTTTCCAAAAGACACAGCATAAATAAAGTTCACTAAAGGGGAATAAGTAAACCTTAAAGGGAAATATATTTGTAACACTAACATGGAAACATTCATTTTCCTTCTCACTGGGATCTGCTCAGAGAGGAAAAAACTTGCCCCCCCACTCTGGGTAGCACTATATTTTGAAAGGTTTCAATTTTGCAGACAGCTTTCTGTTTGCAGAAATTGTCTCCTTTGCTAAATAACAGCAAACACTTACAGTAGTATCCTTGCACCCAAATGTTTGTGACCTTGACAAACATTTGGGTGCAAGGATATGACCTTGACAAACATTTGGGTGCAAGGATACGACCTTGACAAACATTTGGGTGCAAGGATATACTTGAAAGATCTTGCAGCTATATTGCAAAGGAGATAATTTCTGCAATCACCTGGGCCCAGTTGTTCAAAGCTAAAGATGTCATTAGTTAATGTTTTGTTAAAATTTACACCGAGTGATACGCAAATATGCTGAAATTTTTTGCTGAAAAAATGTGAGTAGCTTTTGCAGTGCAAAAGCTACTCGCATTTTTTCAGCAAAAATTATGAGAATATTGTATATTGCATCTGCTAATGAAATGACCCTAACAAGCTCGTTAAGCTAACAACGCTTTGAATAACTGGGCCCTGGTGATTGATAAAGCATAACTCTATAGATTAGAAGGGGTAACCAGATAAATATTTTTTTTTCCTTATTACTCAATGAAAACATACTGTGCATGGACAAGGCCAGATCATACATGCCATTAGCTGTTGGCAGAAATCTGTGAGATTTTGCAAATTTTTAGGGGAGATTTGATGAAATTCTGTGAGATTTTTCAGAAAATCACTTTCAAGCTTACATAAGTAAGTTAAAAACCATTATTTTAATGAATTAAGCTTGGGATAGCCATGTTAATGTATGATTTATTTCTAATTCTTCAAAACATAGCTTATTAAATGGTATGAAAATTCTGTGAGTTTTGAAAATCTTATGGGAAACGGGGTCCAGAAGGGCCAAAATTCTGTGAGATTTTGTCTCACAGTGTGAGATATGGCATGTATGCCAGATAACACTGGGGGATAAAATTTTGAAAGTAACCGAAGGGTTTAAAACTTCAAACAAATACTGTATGTTTCAACCATTAATCCTTAAAACATATTTTAAGAAAATGATTTTACAACATTTTCCCCATAAAATTGTATGGGATAGCCAACTTTCTTTGTCCTGAAGATGTGTTGGTTTGTTTTTCTTTATTTTACCACAGATGGGCAGGGCTCCATCTTAGTTAATGGAGCAAAACCAAGTGAATAAAATCTCAATACCTCTCACAAATTTGCTATATGCAAGGATTCAGAATCAAAGCTGTCTTGGTTTTGGTGAATTTTACCATACATGTACATGGGCATGGCAGCCATCTTGATCAATGGACTATGATTATTTTAGCAATCTTTCCTTCCTCCAACACAAGGAGGCTTCAAATGGAATTTGGTAAAAATTGGTTCAGTTTTCTTATTTTAAGTTTTATGGTGATACATTGGCATAAGACAGTTTTTCACCTGAAACTTTTCATATAATAACGATGGTATCACTTTCATTAAATATAAAATCAAGTTTAAATCATTAAGTTTATAGACCATGAAAAAACTTGAAAGAAATATGCCATTAATGTGGTCTCCCCTGCTGAGATCTAAACCTTTACCATTCTCTGGGCTAATTCAGCAGACAACACATTGATAATATTTTTCTTATTTTTCCCAGAAAATAGACTTTGACATTTCATGCAAATTGTCTCCTGCAGAGACAATTTGCATGAAATGTTACAGTCTATTTTCTAGAAAAAATCAGATAAATATTTCAAGATGTTGTCCACTGAAATTTTCCCCCAGTATGCTCAGTGTTAAGATTTGATATTGATCACAGTTACACAACAGGCAACATCTACCCTGCCAAAAGTTTCACAAACTGGCTAAGATTCCTGGTCAAGGTATAATTATTACTAGAATTTCTGGAGAGATATTGTTCACCTAGTCTGTCTCTAGACTCTATCTTTTTTTATCATTTTCTCTTTTCTTTTCAAAGGTATACAATCACAAATACAGCTACAGGAAATGACAAACAATGACAAAAAATGCAGAAAGGACTGGAGCCAGTCTATTGTTCACCTTGCACTTCATCCCCTAAAATTAATAGCTCAAGATAAGAGAATTTTTTCAAGCAAAACTGTTAATATTTTTCTTACTTCTCCACAAAAATGTATTGTCTCGCTGAGGCGCTTCTGATGAGTACCCAAAACATATGTTTTTGAGGATAAGTAAGAAAAATATTTTCTGACATGGCTCTTATCTTGAGCAATGAAAATCAATTGATTTTAGTGAAATCCTGTAACTTATTGACTTCTTTTTTTTTTTTATATGTGTGGGTGATTTCTGGGTGATTTCAACCAAAATTTGTCAATATTTTTCTTATTTCTCCATGAAAATGTATGTTGTGGGTTCTCATTTGTATACATTATCATCTTTTCATGCTTGTCATAAAACTTATATAAATAATGTTACTACCGGCTGGTGTGTCTAGAAATTACTGAATGCATGGCAAACAGTGTAGGTCCAGATCAGATGATGCAGAATGCAGCATCTGATCTGGGTCTACACTGTTTAGTCATGCCTTTCTGTCCCATCCTTTGGTTAATATGGTCTGTAAAATACACTGACATTTTATATAAAAAAAATATATATATAAAAGAAATGTTAACCCTTAAAGCGCCAAGAAAATCTGCATCTGAAAATGTCGTCTGCTTATGTCGTCTGCTGCATCTTCTTGCAAACTTTTCAAACTTACATTTTGCATATAGGCAAACAGTGTGGACCCAGATCAGACTGCTCCTAAAGGAGCAGTCTGATCTGGGTCCACACTGTTTGCAACAATGACTTTTAAAGTAACCGGCAGAAGACAAAGCAGACGACAATTGTTGTGATTGGCGCTTTAAGGGTTAAGATATTTGACCTTCAGCACTCTCTAGGAAATTCAACAAGTAACAAATGGGAGAAGTTTCTCTTATTTTTCTAGGAAATAAAGTTTAACATACATGTGTATCACAAAAATAATCTCTACAGTCTCATTAAGAGATTATTTGTATGAAATGTCAAAAAACTTAGTTTCTGAGAAAAATAATCAAAATGTTATCTGCTGAAATCGTTTTATCCAGCATGCTAAGCGTTAAGGTAAAGATGTTTTGAACAACTGGGCAGCTGGATAATATAGGGTGTAGTGCTTGCTGACTGAATCTGTCATGTAATCCCTGGACCCCAGATAAGCAGAGGACCTGTTATGGTTTATTTGTTGGCAATTCTTGGATAATTTGCTCCAGTATACTCCATGAATGCATACCTTGTGGGTACTCATCAGAAGTGCTACCACATGTGTTTTTACAGAGAAATAAGAAATACTAGCTCCTACTCAAAAACAAGTTAACTAAAGATATGGCCATCTCACCTGAAGCACTGAAGACAACTCTTTGCATGCTTTGATATATTAGCAGATAACATTTTAAATATTTTCTGCATTGTTTCTAGAATATCATTTGAGTATATGTCAGTATCAGAGAGATGACAGCATGTGACAATACTAATGAATTTCCATAGTATGTTTCCACATACAGAATATTCATGTATATTAAGAGAAATGGATACACTCCAAAGGAAGACAACTCTGTCAAAATGGTTTTATTTCCCTTCTGAAAAGGGTCTACTCTAAGGAAAGAATTTGCTCCCTTTGAATAGTAGACTGTTTGCCCTTTCAGAAAGTGCTTGGTGAAGTTTAAGTCCAATAGGAAGTCACAGGAGTTGTCTCCCTTGTAAAAACTGGCAGAAAATCTACCAAGTGTATATAATCTGAATTCTGACAAAATCAAAGCCTATTTACAAACAAGAAATGGGAAAAAGAGAACTTATTTATTCAGAGGCATTGTTAAGGCGGAATATTTGGTGACAATTCTGGGATATTTTTTTTCTGATTTCTTCATAAAAACATATGTTGTGGGTACTCATTAGTAGCACCTCATATTCTAATGAGTACCGCCAAAATATGTTTTTATGGAGTAACTGAAAAAATTATCCCCGAATTATCATCTAGTACTCCTCCTCAACAAGTGTTTTGTTTGTCATGTTAGTACTTTGATTACGGTAAATGTCCTAGAATTTTGAACAATTTTTTTGAATAAAATTTGCTTTTTATGCATGCAGCATCTTTTTTTTTAAATACTTAGTTGAATGGCAAACAGTGTAGACCCTGA
The DNA here is from genome assembly GCA_964016985.1 of Anodontia alba. Taxonomy (NCBI): domain Eukaryota; kingdom Metazoa; phylum Mollusca; class Bivalvia; order Lucinida; family Lucinidae; genus Anodontia; species Anodontia alba. Next base: position 96,634,347 of record OZ024825.1, on the reverse strand, counting down.
TCAGACTGCTTCCAGAACAGTCTGATCTGTTATTATTGCACTGTTTACATATGCCATTTTGTCAGACATTTTGGTGTATGAAATTTTAGGACATTTACCATACTCTGCAGATCTTCAGACATTAACAGCTTATGATGATGATGACATTGATGATGATGATGATGACGATGATGATGATGATGATGATGATGATGATGATGACAATGGTAATGCAAAACACAAACTTACGAATGTTTAATGTTGAAGTCTCAGTAAAACAAAAACAAAATACACTATATAAGATACATGTATTTCTTATAATACTGAGAACATAATCATGCATATACATGTCTTAAGAATCAGAAAATATATAATATTGCATAAAAGTTAAACTCAAAGATATATTACCGTATCTATTCTAATATATGCCCAGGGTGTTGCAATTCATAACTACAAAAATAAATTCCCTTTGAAAAAAAAAATGGCCTAAAATGAGATATGTTCATGGTTTAAAGCCAATTTTCATTGTATTAGATTTACATTACAATGTTTTGCTCCACAAAAAGTGGGAGGGAATGTTTATTAGAGTAGGGTTTCTATTAGAATTAATATGGTATGTCTAAAAGCAAATCAAAGAGCACATTATATTAACCCTAAAAGTGCTTATCAAAACTGCAGCAGACAAAACATTTCACTTTTTTTTGGCATTTTTCTGAGAAAATAAGGCTTTAACATTTCATGTAAACTGCCTGCCTTTTCATAAAAAAAAAAAAAAAAAAAAAAAAAAAATAGAATGTTGTCTGCTACAATTTTCCTTAGTGCTTTAAGGGTTAAACCAGTTTTACAAAACAGATAAGAAAATACATTCTACTTTCTATGCAGTCAAGAAAAGCAAAACTAAACACTGTGTAACCCTTACCCAAATCTTTCTCGTATATGACTGAAAAGAATAACAATACACATACAAATGACCGATATATACAGAACTATGAAAGTAAATTAGGATCAAACACTGTCATAAACTATTTTTAAAAGTATTAAACTCTGAAAAAGTGAAAGAAACTGTGTTTCATTTTTTCACCAGTACTCTTTTGCCATATAAAATCGTTAAACTATAATTCACACCCTCCCCTCCCCACCCCACCCCCCACACACATTATCCTGTCATGGGCAAATAACTCTGTCAAAAATTGATGAAATCTGCTCATTAGCAATCCCAATGTAGATCTCAAAAATATCAATGCACAAATCAAGTTTGGTGAAAATCTAGTGATATTTACTTGAGTTATCATCCAGAAATGAAAATATGGACTTGTAGCGGGCAGATAACTCTGTCAAACATTGACAAAATTTGCCCACTAGCAACCCCAAACCAGATCGCTACAGCATCAATGAACATGCAAAGTTTGGTGAAAATCTATTGAGACATTTACCCAAGGTATCACCCGGAAATGAAAGTATGGACATATGACAGACGGACAGGTGGATGGACAGGTGATCAGAAACACAGACAGGCAATGTGAAACCATAATTATACCCTGCCACACGTTAATGGCGGTGTACAAAAATAAACAAAAAAACAATGGTTCTCAGATTCTGTATGTGACAGTGTGTCCTATCACTGCCCTCTAGGGGTGTGCAAAAATACCGGTACACCGGTATACCGTGATATTTCTTTGGCATGGTATGTACTGCAGTACACTTACATGTACTGCGGTATTCTGATGATTCTATTTTTAGCAACAGTCTATTGTAGAAAACCATAAATCTCCAAAATATTGAAACAGTTGAAGTTGAAACAGCTTGAAATGGTGTGCTTCAGTTATAAACCACTGAATTTCATTTGCAAGGTAACCCTTAATGTCTTAGACAATGGATAAGGTGAAATAATTATACTTGCAACATTACTTGTAAATACATGTATATTTAACAATACATGTTGATACTTTATGAAAGTATAACAGCGGTTATAGGGATGTAAACAATTATGCAGTTTTGAAATTGATAATAAGCAGGAAGGTGTTACTAAAGCATTAAGTGCTGGAAACTGCTGACTTATGGTCCTACATGTATCTCCTGTCTCCACCCTGAGTTTTAAGGTAAAATATAAATTTCTATTACAATATACAATGTAAATCAATATTTCATTGAAAATTAAACTCAGCACAGATGATTGAGGTGGTTTAAAGTGACAGACCATCAGATGTTGGCATATCAACTAAATGGCCACTTCCGCAGGCAATTTCACAATGACTTCTGCAAAATTTAATACTGTTGCGGTATACCGTGGTACGTACCACAGTACTCTGCTAAATACCGCGGTATACAGTGGTACTTTTTTTTTGCGGTACCCAGCCCTATTGCCCTCTATAACTGTTCCAACTTTTATTGGATTCCATTGAATGTTTTCTGTGGATATGCTCCAACAAAAGTCTGACAGACAAAAAATACTTCCTCTTAATGTCCCTTATCAAGCCATTTAAAATATTTTATTACCTTCAATTCAGACAAGAAAAAGTAAGAAGGGAAGATAATTCTGTAACTACTCTGCTTAAGCAGAGTGATGGTTCTTATTCAATGCATTTAGTCTCACTGCCCTCTATCCATATTCCATATTTCATCTGACTGACTTAGACTGGTTCAAGTTGGCTTATGACAATGGCATAACTGATGGAAGGAAGGACAGACTGAGGGACCTACAAAGTGGTGACTATTTTCTCATGTCAGACAGCATCATCAAAGGTGATCTAAAAAATCTTGTAGATTCTGACATTCGATTAATCCTTTCAAAGAGACTGTTTATCCCAATATCATGGCTCCAGAAAAGAGGGGAATATCACGTGAATGATATTTTTATTTCTTCACAAAAATATATACATGTATTGTGGGTTCTCATTAAGAGCCTCAGTGAGATGCTATTGACATATGTCCTGCTAAATAAATTAAGAAGCCACAGCCATTCCTAATTTTCAGCCAACCAGACCAATTGATCAAGTTTGTTGATATAGATTCACATACTTAATGGCAAACAGTGCAGATCCAGATCAGTTGACTTCTTCATAAGCCAACTGATCTGGATCTACACTGTTTGCAAAGGTTGGGTATATCCCGGTTCAGCAGGTCAAGGGTTAATAAGTAACCACAACATATGTTTTTGGGGAGATATAGGAAAAAATATCAATACTTTTTGGTTCTAAAAAAAGCACCTTACATGGAGCGATGTTAGAATGACATGCATGACAAATATATTTAGGGTAAGACTGTACACATGTATTTGTATTGTGATCAACTTTTCTGAAAAAAAAAAAGAACCAATTGCCTGGAAAAATATTTTCAACTTACCCTTGTTCCCGTCCAAGTTTGTGGGCTTTGTCATGTTTGACATCACTGCTGGCTAGTGATGAGACACTTCCTTGTTTCTTTAATAATCGCGCTGCTTTATCTCTTGCTGCTGTATGATCCATTGTGTCAGTGGATGTGGTTCTGAAATAAATTTTCACCATACTGTTAAATACCACTATACAGTATTACTAAGCTCCAGATAAAGCATTTTTTTTTACCAAAAAGTACTGACAATTTTCTAAATTCTCCATGAAAACATATGTTGTGGTACTCATTAGAAGTGCCTTGTCAAGGCACTTCTAATGAGTACCCACAACATATGTTTTCATGGAAGAATAATTAAAATATCAATACTTTTTGGTAATAAAAGCACCTTATCTGGAGCTATGTGATACATAATGTTACTGTAGCTGAATGGCCATAAATATGTAGGTATATATATATATATAAAGTGCATATAACTGACCAATCAAATTGCTCTGGACCTTTTAGCCTAGTGGTTCTGTGCTCAATGTGATGCCTGGGTCCTGGTTCAATCCCACCAGGGCACTTAAAAAGGATGCTTCTTTACAGATTTTTCTCTTCCTACTACATTGGTGCTATGACCAGGATGTTTACCGTTGGAGCCTAAGGATGAAGCAATGGCTGCGGAGTCAAAAAGAACCAGGAAAATTATGATAAGTAGGTTCCAAAACATATGATACCAATGTTTAATACCAATGTTAAAGTAGGCTGGAGGAGTGTAGTAGAACAGCCAAAAATGTGTAAATATGCATGGTGGTATATAGTGTCTAACTGGTCTGGATCCCCTGTCGGGACACTCAAACCTTTGTTTCGTTACAGACTTTTCTCCTCCTACTACATTACAATGCAACTATACAGGTAATGCAGTAGTACTGGTATGGCAGTTGTTAAATTTTGTTCAGGATGCATGGATAGACACAGCCATGATAGTAATATAGACAAATTAGAGTGCTGATATTTAGGACTCTCACTGAATATCACGACATTGACGTATCAGTATTTTTTTCCTCGTGAAATTATATTGATACACAATCTCAAAGCATTGATATATTTAGAATTATTTCAACTTAAAAATAAAAGTTTGATATTATAAAACTGAAAAAAAAAAACAACAACCTGGTAATCATTATGAAAAACACGTCTATTGAAATATATAGAAAATGTCACCTCCAAAAACTGAAAATTTTCAGATAAAAAACTCTATTTTTCATATTTCTGCTCAAAACATAGATTGTGGGTACTCGTTAGAACCACCTCATGGAGGCAGTTCTAAGGAGTACCCACAATCTATGTTTTTGAGTAGAAATAAGAAAAATAATGTATACCCCTGTAAACCCCAGTTTTACTATATAAAAGTGGGGGTTAAGGGGGTCAACATTATATAGGCATGTTTTCGTGATGTGGAAAGCATGCAGTGCAGGTTTTCTTACTTGTTTATTTGGATATCCGGGTATAATCAAAATCTAATTTATTATGGTGTATCAAGCTAAACTGCATTATTGTATTCCTTTGATGTAACATCAGTGTGTTTCATTAAAGCAGCTCACAATCTCTCACTGATCATATAAATTTCCTCAAAAAAAAAATAGATTATAGAGTAAAACAATAGGAATAATAATGCTGCATCAGTAATATTTAGTATATTCTTTTCTTTAGTTGCTCAGACATAATCAGATCTAATACCCCAAATATAAATTACAGTACTATTCCTTGTTTCTTCATTGTTAAAGGAGTATCATGGTATACACAGAAGATCATATTTGTGGTACCATTTCCCTTATTAGTGATAATATAAAATAGGTTCTACATGTATGAAAATAAAAGTCAAAAAGGATTGCCTTTGGAAACAAAGAATATACAAAATCACGAAAATCAAAGACTCTGTTTGATCGAGTCTCTTCAGTATGCTACATTGTAGTTTGTGAGGCTGCATATGCACCCCCCATACCCCCCTAGCGCTGGCTTAAGTGGTATTCGATTTTTAGCTTAATGCCTGCAAACTCATCTCTTAAAACTTGTTGAAATAACACAATTGTTTTAATTTCAATGCAACAGATACCTATTACTTAAGCAACAAACATTAATGTGATATTTTATATTTATTGTCAATATATTGCTATGAAAAACTTCTCATCAATGACATATATTACACCACAACCTTTTTATAACACTATTGCTGGGTTACCGAGTAAGCTAAACAACTGTGCTGTACAAAGTAAAACCATGCCAGCTAAACAGCTCTGTTGCATCCAAACAAAAATGTATAGATAATTGTATAAACCAAATATATTATTCTATATAATCTATATAATTTTATTAGGATACAACGTACACTTTTGGGATGAAATTTTACACCATCTTATATCCTAATCTGTCTTACGTAATGAACCATATATCAAAGGTTTCAGCATAATCGCTATAAATATATTTCATTTCGATCTTAATAAAAATTTCTGTTCTTGTCTTTGACAACCTGGAATGGAAAGACTGATACATGGCATGCCTAATACTTTCTTGAAAGTGTGCCGACGTTTTAATGCTATTATTTCCTTTTTCTCACAGATCATAACTATATTCATGCAAACTGAGAAAACTACATTTTGGTCCTCTTACTTACCATAGATGGATGATTAATTGAGAAGAAACACACAAAATTTGTCCAAAATAGAAAAAAACGTGTTGACAGTTGCCAAGGTACTGTGATGCTAATTGAAGAAACCGAAAGACAGTTATACTCAAGTCCGTCAAAATTTGACAGGTGCCCGTTTCTGTTGTTACAGCAATTAAATGTTTTAAAGCATATTTTTGACAATTAAAACAACTAGATATTCTGAATGTTGTAAAAATTCATAATTTAAAGGAAATGATTGAAAATTATCGAGATTCTAGAATTCCGAAAGCGTATTTTGTGGAATCGACACTGAAAGATAGTTAACTTTCGATTTTTACAAAAGGGGAAATTCCACGGAGAAAGTAATAACCAATTTTGTACTATCCGCGCTGGTTGGCTTAAAAATACTGGTATAAACCAATCAGAACATAGAAGACAAAAGAAGCTATTTTTAGAGAAAATGGCTACCTGTCAAGTTCGTGGCACAGAATGAAAGCAATCTTTTGTTTTCAATATGTATTTTCCAGTCGGGTGGCCGAAATATTTAAAACAGCCAGTGAATGATGCACAGGAGTTTATTCATATTGCCAGTAGTTGTGATCGAATGCTGTTTTCTATACTCTCAGAAGATACGTTGAGCATTTGGTATTGCAAGGTGTGAATCTTTTTCTTTTTTGCTTTTCTTTCTGACATAAGCAATATGAAAAAAAATATCTTTCTAAAAGTATTGGTGGACAGCGATATTCTTGGTGAATGAATACCATCAGACATGCCACCAATAAAAATTCTGTAAATTCTGATTTGCTAACATATTATGGAGACAGATCAATGACTAAAGGATAACAATTTTCACATTTATGACGGTGTCCTGCTTTATCGCGCCCCTTACGACTCATAGCAAAATAAGAGAAAAAGGAGACACTGTACCTTTTATCAAATCATTTTGTATGTACTTCAATCCTTTTAAACAATCTTGCATAAAACATATTTTAAGTTGGCCTGTCAGATTTTTCAGACGCGTTGTTTTTGTCCGCCATGCGAGTTATAGTGACGTCAATGGGTCGCCCTCCTTTATCGCGGGGTTCGCTTAAATTGAAATTGATTTTTGTAATGGGGTAGCCACTTTATTTAAAACGCTTCATAAGTGTTCAGAAACAATTGTGTCACTAAACACCGACCTTGGAATTTCAGTTACAAACTTTAAAACTTTGGTTATCGTAACACAAAAGCAACAGGTTGCTATCTACAATATGCTTTAAAGAAAGACATGTTTGCTGTGAATTTTCTTTGCAGTGGAGACCCTAAATCCCCCAAACTTCCTTGTAACTTTAACTTTAGAACAAAACTGAAGATGTGTCCAGTGGGAGCAAACATCACACTTACTCATTTGAGAAAAAAATATCGGTACACAAACTGTGTAAGATGACCATTCAAACTGAGAATCTGAGTTGGCGTGAACTCCTCTATACAATTTGCATAATTGTTTATTAATTGGTTGCTGGTTTCCCCCATTTTGGGATGCTGGAACGGACTTTCCATATATGGTAGTAACGTGACTTTCAGTAAGAGCTACAACTTGTAAACACTGTCGTCTGTTTCCTGTACAGAAAACTAAAAACGATGACCTAAAAAAGGAATTATACGAACTTTAAAGGGCAGGGGGGTATACAGAAGATGCACAAAAGTAAGTTCTACACAACTTTAATATGAATGTAATTTTACTCACCGATATCCTGTATATTTGTCCATTTTTTTTTTTTTTTTGCTACCGGTTGTTCGCCGCCCCAAAATGAAACTAATATAAACAACCGATAGAAGGCACAACAGATGTGAAATTAGGAGATATGCAAATTCCGCGATAAAGTAGGACCCGCGATAAAGTAGGAAGAGAGTATACTGTAGTTGTTTTACTTTCAGTTTTTACCCCATCATTTATAGCTGCCAAATCATGGAAGAAAGAAATATATTGTTCCAAATTATATTAACCTTATTAACCTTAGTCCATGTATTTTTTGTGTTAAATTTGGTATCCAGCTAAACTGATTTCTCCATAAAAACAAACGGCAGCACCTCCTAACTCTAAGAATTTTTTAGATACAAGGTCACAGTATTTGGGAATACCGAAATCCAATATTTACCAGAATCTACCAGAATCTAATATTGATTACCGAAATCCAACTATATTATCAAATTTACCATGATTTGTGTGAATTTAGACATATTCACTGTTAAATAATATATAAACAGATAATATGGCCAAGTTTGGAAGATTTTTTTTGAATAATAACGATTTTATTAATTTTTTTACAATTTCGGTATCTACCGAAATCCAATATTAATTACCAAAATCCAAATATATTATCAAGTTTACCATGATTTGTGTAAATTTAGACATATGCACTGTTTAATAATATATAAACAGATAATATGGCCAAGTTTGGAGGACTTTTTTGAAATAATAACGATTTTATTAACGTTTTTTTTTTTCATAGGTAGAGTTACTTCCCTTCATAGCTTAGCTCTGTGACGCATACATAGAAATACGGGGGAACACAGCGAAACATTTTTCTTATTTTTCCAATAAATAAAGCTTTGATTTTTCCTGCAAATTGTCTCCACTGAAGATGATATCAAGCATGAAATGTTGAGATATAAAGCATAGTATTGGTTTTGTTTTGCATATAACAGCATGTAAATCGGTAGCCTAACGATTGTAAAAACTCTCCCACAAATACTTCATTTAAATGGATTTGGATTTGTCCAAACTTAACCTTTACCACTTTCTGGGCTAATTCAGCAGATGACATGGAATACAGCATCTGATCAGAGTCTGATTTTTTTTTTTTTTCTCACTAGTCTTGAGGCATTTATTGTGGAATGGGATTATATTTTGTTAACATGTCATGATACATAGCATATCACAAGAAACGTGGTGCCCTCATTCTTGTATAACTGCACAGAAAGTGCCCTACCTGGCACCCCTCTGCCCTAAAATCCTAGCTGGTTGTGTATCGTGTCACCGGGGCATCCAACTAATATTGGCTTAGGGCTGGGCAAGACCTGCTATCCTTGTAGCAGGAAAGGGTAGAGGGGGAATGTTTTTATTTCTTCTATTTCTTCACTTTCATTCTTGTTCTTCTTTCTTCACTGTCCCTCTCTTTCATCTCCTATCTCTTTTATCCCTTTCTCTGGGAGATAACACAAAAAGACTCACAAGGGTTGATGTGTCGTTAAACCCCAACACAATCAATTAATTGATTAACATCATAGTTGGGATAATGGATCAGTGTGACACATCAGATTGACCTCTCAAGTATACATGTATGTAGGTCAGTGACCTACATGTATATATTATGGTTCAGCGACTTTGCTTCATGTCTATCTTGAACTTTTCACTCTGAAAAGATGTACTTGGGATGATAGATTAGTGTCACTCAGAGATTCACCTTGTAAACTACATTGTATATGTAGTTCAGTGACCTATATTTCATGGTCCGTTGATTTTGCCTCATATCATTGTCATTGACTTAAAAACAGGGATCAATTTTAGCGCTTGCTAACATGCTAAATGCTGGTTAATTTCTTCAAAAAGCAAGCTGAGAATTTGATCACTTGCTTACTCTAGTGATGTATATGTAGTTCAGTGACCTATATTTCATGGTCCGTTGATTTTGCCTCATATCATTGTCATTGACTTAAAAACAGAGATCAATTTTAGCGCTTGCTAACATGCTAAATGCTGGTTAATTTCTTCAAAAAGCAAGCTGAGAATTTGATCACTTGCTTACTCTAGCAAGTTGGAAAAATTCTCTTTAATTGGCTGAACCTGTGGCGTTGTTGCTAAAGTTCTGCAATTTCTTGTCAAAAAGGGCAGCGCTCATGTGGAAGGATTTCGAAATTATCAAAGTTAGTACTTTTACCGGTAGCTTTATGAATTAGTAATTTATAATTTATAAATTAGTCATTTCTGCTTTACTTTGAGGAAGTCAGGGAAACTGAGTGACTTACCACTCTCTGGGCTAATTCAGCATACAACTGATTAATGACATTTTTCTTACTTTTTCCTTCTGGGAACAATAAGGAAAATATTTTAAAATTTCGTCTGCTGAAATTTTTACTCAGAGTGCCATTAAGTGTTACAGCCACATCTAACAACATTTATAAAAGTGAAAAAGCAAGTTGGCTGAAAGGTTTAGCAAGTAAAACATAATGCCACTTTCTAATTTTAGCAAACCATCAAAGAAGTTAAATTTAAACCCTGAAAAATATTTCATAAGAAATGTCACTAATGACTTGCTCTAGTAACCCATAAAATGCTCAGTAACCAATGCTGCAGCAGAGCACAGTTTTATTTTTGTGTGTGTGTGTGTAAGATTTGACATCTCAGGTGAATCACCTGTCTAGTAGAAGTTTCAGATGCAGTGCCAAGTCTGTAGCAGGTGACAGTTAATATTTTTTTTATTTATTTTTTTTGGAGAAAAATAAGGCTTGACATTCATGTGAATCACCTGCCTAGCAGATGATTCTCATGCTCTGTCACAGCCAAATCTTTTTTCTCTGAAAACAAAAGTAATAAAAAAAATGAAAGAAATAAAAAAAGGAATGCATGTCTGGAACAGTTTTGTTTTGCATTTTTAGGGCTAAGAAACTAATATGTAGAAGTCTGCTTCCTTTAATATTGCAAATTGCAAATGTCAGTAAAACAGTGTAGACTTTGATCATCATCAAGCACCACATTCTGAAGCATCTGTCTATACTGGTTTTGCAAGTACATTGTGAGGTATGCTGGTATGCTAGGTTAATGTTGTTTTGTTTTCTTGTTTTAGCCAGCCCTTCAGATTGTAAGCTTTACTCAGTCACAGAAGAACTTGGAGAAATTCGGTAATTTTTTCAGAGCAGAATGGAAACCAGACTCATCTGCTATAGCTGTTATGGTAAGTCCATTAGTATGGTAAAAGTCCTTAAAATTTGAACACTTTATTTGATACTTGTTAGGTATAAGTTTTGCTTTTTATGCAGCTGTTTTTTTTAAATAATTAGTGTAATGGCAAACAGTGTAGATCCTGATCAGACTTCAGGAACATTCTGATCTAGGTCTGCACTGTTTGCATATGCCATTTTGTTGGTAGTGGTCGGGTGGTGCAAAGGTGTCATGTATCTTGTGTCACTGGGGCGTCCAACTGACATTGGCTTACAGTTGGGCAAGGCCTGCTCTCCTTGTAGTAGGTAATGGTAGAGGGGGAATGTTTTTATTTCTTCTGTTTCTTCCCTTTCATTCCTGTTCCTCTTTCTTCCCTGTTCCTCTCCTTCATCATTTCTACTATCTCTTCTCTCCCTTTCTCTGGGAGATGACACAAAATGACCCACAAGGGTTGACGTGTCGTTAAACCCCAACACAATCTATCAATCAATGCCATTTTGTCAAACACTTTGGTGTATGAAATTTTAGGACATTTACCGTATGTTGTGTTTGAGGGGAATTGATACATTTTAAAAGGAAATAAGGTAATGCTTGACTTGGAAATATTTGCTCCATTTTCATTGGGGATTCTCTTAACCCTTGTCATGCTGAATAAATTAAGATGGCATGCCCACTTCTAAATGGCAGCCAACCAGATGCGTCGATCGAGGTTGTTGACATAAATTTTATAAACTGAATAGCTAACAGTACAGATCCAGATCAGTTGGCTTCTTCAGTTTGCAAAGACAGGGTACATTGTATATCCAGGCTCAGCAGGGTTACAGGAAAGAATTTACTTTCCCAGGGAGCAATTTCTTTCCTCTAAGAGTAGCCCCTATTTTTGAGAGCTTGCAAATTCTTTTATTCAAGAGTAGCTCCCAAAGAACAGGAAGTCAAATATTTACATGTGAAAGTTATTTCCTTTGCAAGTTTATCTATTTTTGCCATAAAAATTGAAGTTTTTAACCCTTAAAGCGCCAATCACAACAATTGTCGTCTGCTTTGTCTTCTGCTTGTGATTTTAAAAAGTCATTTCTGCAAACAGTGAGGACCCAGATCGGAAGGCTCCTTAGGAGCACACTGTTTGCTGTTACGCAAAAATAGCTTTGAGAAGTTTGCAAGAATATTCAGCAGATGACATAAACAGACGACATATTCAGATGCAGTTTTTCTTGGCGCTTTAAGGGTTAATAGCAAGTACTGGTACCGGTAAATTTTTTTAAATCATAAGACCTTACATATGAGCTACATGTACCATGAGTAATGACAACCCTAATTTTCTCAGGATGAAATTATGGGATTGTTGCTTTGTTCAAGGTTAGAGTGTATCCGTCAAGTAAATAGTTTCCTTATTTCTCCACAAAAACAAATGTGGGTACAAACAGTGCTCCAGCTAGGATTTCAGGGCAGAGGGGTGGCGGATAGGGCACTTTTTGTGCGGACATACAAGAATGAGGGCACCATGTGTCATGTGATATGCTTAGTATCAACTCTGGGTAAAATTTTCAGCAGAAAACATACTGAAATATATTTCTTATTTTTCCCAGACCACAAGATTTGACATTTCATGCAAATTGTCTCCAATATTGGAGACAATTTGCATAAAATGTCAAATGCTATTTTCTGGGAAAAATGAGAAAAATATCATCAGTTTGTCATCTGCTGGATTAGCCCAGAGAGTGGTATTAACCCTTCTCTTGCCGTTCGCGACAATAGTCGCGCTGGAGGGGTCTGCCAACTCAAAAGCCTGTCATACTTACAATATACCACATGCAACCATTCAGAGCAAGTGTTCTCATACAGGAGTGAACCTACTTTCATACAAACACGCCACTTTTCATTAGATAGTCAGGTGCTGGATTTTACCCACACTAAAAAAGACAGAGAATACCAAATTTCAAGGTGCCATTAATTTCAGCACTCACTTCAACAAATTGATCAGGCTTTTCTGGAAAAAAAGCCCATAACACTTGAATCATTTCCAGTGAGGAAGAAGTAGGAATAACAGTAGAACCTATGTATGTCACTCGTTTCATTCGCAATAGTACACAGTAGGCGCTGGTCTCTTGTAATTTTTTTTTTTTTTTTTTTTAAGTATCTTAAACGGTTCCCGGTTTACACATGACTGTCACGTGACTTTCTAGTCACGTGGCCATCCTTTCTCCGGTAAAATGGCCACCTAGAATCGGCAAATTATACGTGAAAATTTCATGAAAATCGAGGTAAAATTCAGGGGGTAATGACTTCTCAAGTAGAGGTACCCCCTCTTACAGGCCTGATACATTTTTTTTCCGGCAAGAGAAGGGTTAAGATTAAATATTGATAACTTTTTTAATTTTGGTCCGATTTTAATGAAATTTTCACTAAAATGTAGGGTTTGATGTCTGGAGTTGAAATAAGCCAGTAAGCAGCTTTAAAAAGGCAGAGGGGTGGCAGAAATGGGCAAGAGGGACGGCCCGCACCTCTGTATATGGCTAGCTGGAGCACTGCAAAGGAATTGTCTGTTTTAGGCAAAAGTGACCACAGCATGTTTTCATGGAGAATTGTTTGTGTTGAGGTTTTATGGCCCAGTCAGCCCAGTGGGGTAATCTTGAGCGCTGTCAGTTTATTTAGCCACATTTTTACTGGACAGGCTTAGTCCTCTAAGTGGTTAACCAGTATTGTGCACATTCTTTTGCCAGAAACGGACAGCTGCTAGGGAGACTGGAAAGAGAATACCACAGAAACTACATTGTATTTCATGGTCACATCCCCACGAAAGAATGTTGCCGTCCCGGCGGGGGTCAAACCCGCAACCTCCTGATCACCAGTCAGACGCGCATCCAACTGGGCCACCGTTTTCATGGAGAAATAAGACAAATAACAATACTTTTTTGCCGCTTAGTTGGGAGGAGGTGGAAAAGAAGAAAAAAAGTTACTTTATCTTGATCTGTGTTAAATTTTATCATGTTGTTGTGAATGATTGAATCTGTATTCTATATTTGCAGACAACAAAATGCCATGTGATACTTTTCAAGGTAGATCTGGATATATCCGTACCCAATCATCACTGTCTCTATGTCACAACAGAGGGGAGGTATGTTTACCTGCTTTTATGGTATTTTTCCTATTATCATTTATTTATGTGAACTTGGCCAAAGCGAAACCAACAATGAGGCAAGATGTAACATATATATGCCCCCCCACCACCACCACCACCAAAGCGAGGTGGGTACATATTGTTTTTGGACGGATCCCGTTGGCGTCGGTGTAAAACTTCTTGTCCGCTCTGTTACTTGAATACACTTTGGAATAATTTGATGATACTTGATAGAAATGTAGAACAGGACCAGACTACGTGTCACGTACAAGAATGACAATCTGTGTTTCTTAGTTTTGGAGTTATCAACCTTTGTTTTATTTGAAAAAGATTTCATGTCCGCTCTGTAACTCGAATACCCTTTGGAATATTTTTATGATACTTGGCAGAAATGTAGAACAGGACCAGACGACGTGTCGCGTACAAGAATGACAACTCCGCCTTTCTTACTTTTGGAATTATCTCCCTTTGTTAAATTTGACCGTGATAAGCCATTGATTTCGTGTCCGCTCTAAAAGTCAAAGACCCTTTGGAATATTTTTATCATTCTTGGTAGAAATGAAGAAAAGGACCAGACAACATGTCACATACAAATGACAACTCTGCCTTTCTTACTTTTGGCATTATCTCCATTTGTTATGTCTCAGTGTGATTATCCATTGATTTTTTGTCCGCTCTGTAAGTCAAAGACCCTTTGGAATATTTTTATGATACTTTGTAGAAATGTAGAACAAGACCAGATGACGTGTCGGGTACAAGAATGACAACTCTGCCTTTCTTACTTTTGGAGTTAACTCCCTTTGTTTTGTTTGAAATAGATTTCTCGTCTGCTCTGTAACTGGAATGCCCTTTGGAATATTTCGATGGTACTTGGCATATTTGACACTGATTATGCATTGATTTAGTGTCCACTCTGTAAGTCGAACATTCTCTGGAATATTTTGATGATACTTGTAAGTAATGAAGAACAGGACCAGACGACATGTCACATACAAGAATGACAACTTTGGCTTTTTAGCTCGCCTGTACGAAGTACAAGGAGAGCTATTGTAGTCACCCCGGTCGTTTGCGTTCCCGTTCCCGTTCCCGTCACACTGCGTTAAAGTTTTTCAAATGCTTATATCTCAACAGTCACTCCTCACAGAGGAATCAAATTTGGAACTTAGGTACCTTGGAGGGTCGTCTGAGATTCCAAGAGAATAAACCCCTGGGTTCATGCCCCTGGGTGGGGCTAGGGGTCAGAATCTAGGACACCTTTGTAATACTGTGTTAAAGTTTTTCAAATTCTTATATCTTGACTTTCACTCCTCATAGAGCATTCATATTTAGAATTTGGGTACCTGGAGGAGTCTTCTGAGATTCCAAAAGAACATACCCCTGGGTTCATACCTCAGGGTGGGCCTTGGAGTGGGGCTAGGGGTCAAAATCTAGAACACATTTGTAAAATCTTATATGCCTACAGGTTATAGACACAACTGGTTATACATCAGCTAACTATGTGACATCGGTTTAAGTGTAAGAGAGTGAAGGTCATGGTGACCTACATTTTACGGTCCAGGTCACCTAGATTTCACGGTCCAGTGATTTTGCCTTATATCTTGATAAATGTCACACCTGGGATATTACTTCCATGTGACCCAATGAATGGCCACTTACTATATCTAGGCCATTGTGACCTATATTTCATGGTTCAGTGATTTTGCCTTATATCTTGAATACTATTTGTTGGATAAATGTCACACCTTGGATATTAGTTCCTTGTGACCCGATTATTGACGTCAAAATATATCTCTGTTGGTGTGACCTATATTTCATGGTTCAGTGATTTTGCCTTATATCTTGAATACTATTTGCTGGATAAATGTCATACCTGGGATATTACTTCCATGTGACCCAATGAATGACCACTTACTATATCTAGGTCATTGTGACCTACATGTTTATTTCATGGTTCAGTGATTTTGCCTTATATCTTGTTTACTATTTGTTGGATAAATGTCACACCTGGGATATTAGTTCCTTGTGACCCGATTATTGACGTCAAAATATATCTCTGTTGGTGTGACCTATATTTCATGGTTCAGTGATTTTGCCTTATATCTTGAATACTATTTGTTGGATAAATATCACACCTGGGATATTAGTTCCTTGTGACCCGATTATTGACGTCAAAATATATCTCTGTTGGTGTGACCTATATTTCATGGTTCAGTGATTTTGCCTTATATCTTGAATACTATTTGTTGGATAAATGTCACACCTGGGATATTACTTCCATGTGACCCAATGAATGACCACTTACTATATCTAGGTCATTGTGACCTATATTTCATGGTTCAGTGATTTTGTCTTATATCTTGAATACTATTTGTTGGATAAATGTCACACCTGGGATATTAGTTCCTTGTGACCCGATTATTGACATCAAAATATATCTCTGTTGGTGTGACCTATATTTCATGGTTCAGTGATTTTGCCTTATATCTTGAATACTATTTGTTGGATAAATGTCACACCTGGGATATTAGTTCCATGTGACCCAATGAATGACCGCTTACTATATCTAGGTCATTGTGACCTATATTTCATGGTTCAGTGATTTTGCCTTATATCTTGAATACTATTTGTTGGATAAATGTCACACCTGGGATATTAGTTCCTTGTGACCCGATTATTGACGTCAAAATATATCTCTGTTGGTGTGACCTATATTTCATGGTTCAGTGATTTTGCCTTATATCTTGAATACTATTTGTTGGATAAATGTCACACCTGGGATATTAGTTCCTTGTGACCCGATTATTGACGTCAATATATATCTCTGTTGGTGTGACCTATATTTCATGGTTCAGTGATTTTGCCTTATATCTTGAATACTATTTGTTGGATAAATGTCACACCTGGCATATTAGTTCCATGTGACCCAATGAATGACCACTTCCTATATCTAGGTCATTGTGACCTATATTTCATGGTTCAGTGATTTTGCCTTATATCTTGAATACTATTTGTTGGATAAATGTCACACCTGGGATATTAGTTCCATGTGACCCAATGAATGACCACTTACTATATCTAGGTCATTGTGACCTATATTTCATGCTTCAGTGATTTTGCCTTTTATTTTTATTACTATTTCATGGAGAATTGTCATACCTGGATTATTATATCTATGTGACAAAATGATTTACATACAAATACATCTAGGTCAGTGTGACCTCTATTATATGGCTTAATGATAAAAATGTTACAATATAAAATGTACCCAGCAGGCGAGCTCGCTGTCCTACGACAGCTCTTGTTTACTTTTGGAGTTATCTTCTCTTCTTGTGTTTGAATTTGATTTCTTGTCTGTACTCTGTAACACGAATACCCTACGGAATATTTTGATGATGGTTGGTACAAATGTAGAACAGGATGAGATGACGTTGCGTACAAGAATGACAACTCTGGCACGATTGAGGGAGGATATTTTTTTTTGTTGTTGTTTTTTTTTTAAAAAACCTTTTCTAGTTATTCTAAATATGCAAATGCCCATCTCCATAATGAATTTGTCCGAAAATTTGGACTGGTCAGTTTTACTATATATGTTGGTATAAAATACTGGTTATGATGAGTGGTAAAAAGTGTATATCCTGATCAGATGTTCCATTATCTTAATTCTTTTCTTCTAGTTTTTCATTCTAATTGTTCATAGCTTTGTAGAAACAATATTACCTGACATTCCAAAGACATTTACATTAAGGTTTTAGTTGGAGTAATTGTATAAACAATGCTGTAATCATTGTACTCTTACTGTCAATCAACCTAGAAAGATATCAGAATGAGAATTCAGCCATGCCTACCTCATTTTTATTCAGTAGCTGATTGGCTAGGCATTAAGATCATTAGACTGTTTTGGCAAGATTTTACGGCAACTTGATCATTTCTGTTGCAAACATTCAGGGCAAAGTTATGAAAAAAGATGATGAATATACCCTTTAGATGGACCTCAAAAAGGCACTTCTAATGAGATCCACAGCATGTTTTTCACAGGGAAAGACAAACATATCTACCTACATAGCTCTTGATAAGGCCCTTTTCTTCAACCAAAAAGTATCTATATTTTTCTTACTTCTTCACGAAAAAATATGTTGTGGGTACTGCGGGCCCCCGTAGCCTGGTGGATAAGAGAGTTGACTCTTAATCCATTAGGTTTCTCACCGCTGTGGTTCGAGCCTCGCTCGGGTCATATGTGGGAAAGCCAAGTTCTGCTTACGGATGGTCAGGTGGTTTTTCTCTGGGTTCTCCGGTTTTCACCCACCTTCGATGAACGATCGGCGCGATATAAGTGAAATATTCTTGAAAGGGCCGTAAAACCCAAATCAAAAAAAAAAAAAAAAAAATGTTGTGGGTACTCATTAGAAGTGCCTCACCGAGGCACTTCTAATGAGTACCCACAACATACGTTTTCGTTGAGAAATAAGAAAACTATGTACCTGATACCCACTCTTATCTAGACCTATGTACCTAGCTCCAGATATGACATTTTCTTTTTTCAACAAAAAAGTATGGATATTTCTTTTATTTTTCCTCAAAAAGCTATGTTCTTGGTGCTAATTAGAAGTACCTAACTGAGATGTTTCTAATGAGAATGTATGTTTTCATAGAGACATCAGAAGAGTATTTACCTGATACCTCTTCTTATGTGGTGCTATAACTATCTGCACTTTTTTGGCTGAAAAAGACCTTATCTGGAGCTGTGGAATATTGCTTATGTCTAGAAACCTGCTGAACAGACTTTCAGTCAGACAATAAAAACTTACCATATTTGACCTAAATACTGCACATACCCCTATAAGAGCGCAGTCAAGCAATTTCGTAGGCTTCAGATTGCAGTCCTTGTAATAGTATCTACTTCTTTATAATAGCATATGTTTTGGGTACTCATCTGAATTGCCTTGACAAGTCAAGGCAATTCAAATGAGTACCCACAACATTTTTTTATAAACTTGTCAAGGTAATTCAAATGAGTACCCACAATATATGCTTTCATGTGTTTCTTGGAGAAATAAGAAAAAAATATATCAATAATCATTGCTTAGCTCCAGATAAGAGGGGTATCAGAAATTATTTTTATTATTTTTCCATGAAAGCATACATTTTAGACACTCATTAGAAGAGCCTCAGCAAGGGCTTCTAACAAGTACCTGCAATACATGTTTTTATAGGGAAATAAAAAGTATCAATACTTGTTGGTTGAAAAAAAAAAAAAAAGGTTTTGATGCAAATGACCCTCATGGGTTGACACGTTAAACCTGAACTCATCATCATGACAAAAAGTATCATATCTGGAATTATGCCAGTGGCTGAAAAAACAAGCACCTTATCTTAAGCTGAGTATAATATTAGGGCCCAGTTGTTCAAAGCATCGTTAGCTTAACAAGCTCATTAATGACAAACTCGTTAACTGTTGTAGCTAAGATATTTTCAGATACATCAATATTTTTGCTGCGAAAATGTGAGTAGCTACTCACATTTTTACAGCAAAAGAGATCAATGTGTTTGCCATATTTCAAGATAGAAATTTTAATGTTACGTTAGCTAACAATTTTGTTAAGTTTTGAACAACTGGGTCCAGGTCATATAATTGTATTGCAAATGTGAACATCGTTAAGATGGGATAAAGTGTTTGATTTTAGGAAACACAATAGATCTTTTATAGTTTTGTTTGATTGTTCCTACAGATTAATCTTGTTGATATTGAATCTGATAGTTAGGTTGTGGTAATTAAGATCTGTTGTGAAATACAAGATGCCTTTATTAGTGGACTCAACTAGGCCTTATTACAGAGGTCTTGTAAACTTGTTAAGGAGGAGTACTTTATCATTTTTAGGATAAAAAAACTTATATTGTGAGTACTTGTTAGAAGTGCCTCGATCAGGCGCTTCTAATGAGTACCCACAATTTATGCTTTTATGGACAAACTGAGAAAATTATCACAAAATTTTTATCAAATATGCCTTCTTAACAAATCCTCTGGCCTCAAGATTTTATTTCATTCTATTTCCTTCATTTTTTTTATGAGGGAAACTTGAAACTGGAGATGTTCTTTGTTTAAATGGTCTTAGTGTCAATTTCTGATTTCACCTAAATATTCAGAAAAGCATGTCAGAATAAACAGAGTAGACCTGAATAAACAGAGTAGACCCATTTCAGAAGAACAAGGTCAGGGTCTGTAATGTTTGCCATTCAGCCACTTTACAGACATTATTAACCCATTAAATACTGAATAAACTCTCCCACACTATATATTGGAAGAGTCCATTTTCAATTTTAGGTATGTCAGGCTATAGGGCTATATGATGTAGATATTCCTAAAGAAGAATGGTTAAACTATTTGCAAACAGTGGAGACCCTGATCAGATGCCACATTCTGTGGTGTCTGATCTGGGTCTGCACTGTTTGCTAGTTACCCATTTAGGGGTCTACATAGCTACAGATAAGAGGGAGTATCCACATAATATTTTTCTTATTTCTCTACAAAAACATATGTTATGGGTACTCATTAGAAGCGCCTCGGCGAGGCACTTCTAATGAGTACCCACAACATACGTTTTCGTAGAGAAATAAGAAAGATATCAGCAGTTTTCAGATGAAAAAAGCGCCTTATCTGTTGCTATGGGTCTACAGTCTTCGATGTATTAAGTAGTTAAAGCATTTTTGCTGAAAATTTTAGATAAATCCGGCAAGGGTATAAAAGTTTTAGGTAAATATAGCACTCTGGGAAAATTCAGCAAATGACAATATGAGTTGATTTTTCTTTCTTTTCCCTGAAAATAGGGTTTGACATTTCATGCCAACTATCTCATTAGGAAATAATTTACTTGAAATGTCACACCTTATTTTCTGTTAAAAGTAAGAGAAATATTTCAAAATACATGTATTGCCTGCTTTACTAAAAACAGCATGATAAACACTGACAAGATTAATGTATGTCACAGGTCTCCAGGTTGGGTGCTTTTTTGATTGAAAAATAAAACAAATGCAAAATGTGGATATTGTCTTACTTCTGCTTAAGAACTTATGATGTGGGTACAATTTGAATTGTCTTGGTGCAATAGTCATAGTGAATAGCCCACTTACCGCCAGATAAGATGCTTTTTCGATAAATTAATTTGTATATTTTTTCTTATTTCTGCACAAAAAAACATGTCTTAATGAGGCACTTCTGATGAGTACCCACAACATATGTTTTTGTGCAGAAATAAAAAAGATATTTACCTGGTATCTCATTATGTGGAGCTACAGTGACCATATAATGTTTTAACCTCAACTAGCAATACCTGAACAGTGTAGGCTAAGATCATGCTGTTCCAGACTGTTTGCTGTTTTTAGACACACCACCAAGTAATCATATTGACTTGTTCAAAGTTTAAGACAAATACACAACGACAGCATTTGTTCCCAACGCTGTTACCATTAAAATGAATTTGCTATGGGAAAGAATCCTTAGTGGGCAGAAAGATATATAAGAAAGATCTTATTTTATTCTTATTTCTCATAAACATATGTTTTGGATATTTGTTAGAATCCCCTCAGTGAGGCAATTCTAACAAATATCCAAAACATATGTTGGAGTTTTAATGCAATATTCTTGCATTATTTCTCATTAACTGTCAGCTCATGAGCGAAGGTTTTATGACATTCAAATTATCCTAAAAACGAATTTTGTCGTTACATCAAGTGTCCATATAAAGAGGATTGACTGTACAATCATCATGAAAACTTGCCTACATAATTTTGACTCCCTTAAACCCCACTTCTATATAGTAAAACTGGGGTTTACAGGGTACACCTTATTTTTCGTATTTCTGCTCAAAAACATAGATTATGGGTACTCATTAGAACTGCCTCCCCAGTGAGGCAGTTCTAACAAGTACCCATAATCTATTTTTTGAGCAGAATTATGAAAAATATCAGAATTTTTTATCTGAAAATTTTCACTTTTTGGTGGTAAATTTTCAGTATATTTGAATAGGCATGTTGTCGTAATGAAAGTTGTTGTGTCCAAAGATAGGGAGAACTATGGTATTTTACCAAAGCACTAAACATAAAGGGAGCAGATGACATTCTAATTTTTTTTAATTATTTTTCAGAGAAACGAAGTTTTGGCATTTCAGATGATTCACATGTCTCTAAAAACAAACAAAACAAAAAAATCAAAATGTAGTCTGTTGCTATTGTAATTAGCACTTTAAATGTTAAAAGATAAAACATTTTCACAGGGCTACAGATAAGGTGCTCTTTTTCCTGTGAAAAAAATCATAGCTTTCTTATTTCTGATTGAGAAAAAAATTGGGAAAGTCAGGGGTCTTGTCATCCAATCTGCCTGTCTGTACATTGGTGCATCTGTTGTCCAATGCTGTCAACCCCTAGACTGTCAGGATTACAATCTGACAAATTGGACATGCATTTAGGATGCATCTGGAGATGAGAGCAGCAATGTTTTTATGGTAGAGAAATTAGAAAAGAAAACAAACAAACAATATGATAATATTTGATCTAGTTATCATTAAGCATGCTAGGTTATAATTTCAGCAGACAACATTTTAAAATATTTTTTTTGTCTTTCCCATAAAATAAGATTTGCCATTCCATGCAAATTGTGTCCATATATAGCTCCAGATAAGAGGGGGTATCCACAAAATAGTTTTCTTGTTTCTCCATGAAAACATATGTTGTGGGTACTCATTGAGGCACTTCTAATGAGTACCCACAACATATGTTTTTAATGAGAATTAAGAAAACTGTCAATACTTTTTGTTTGAAAAAAAGTGCCTTATCTGGAGCTATGTCCATAGGAGACAACTATGAAGACAATTTTTGTGAAATATCAAATCCTCTTTTCTGGGAAATTGGGAATAATATCATCAGTTTGTCGTCTGCTGAATCTGACCCGAGCATGCTAAGAGTTAAAAGGCCTCTGTCTGGATACCGTTACACATTTGTACGTGGGCGAATCTGCATGTTTGCTATTTACATAATGTCATAAAGTCATAAAATACATTTCTTTGCGCTGTGACTCATTTGTTGAGTAAGCTGGTTATTTTAAGAATTTGGTGTTATATTTCACATTTTTGTATTTGGGCATTAAATCTTACCTTTGTGTTTAAAGGCCTTTAATGATTATAGTTGTGTAGCCTTATAATCAAGCATATTTTATATCTGTCTGATTGCATTTTTTAGCCATAGCCTGAGGCTTTGTTAATGCTAGCATTCTAGCTAAAAATTTCAACAGACAACAATTTAAAGTATTTTTCTTATTTTCCCCGGAAAACAGATTCTGACATTTCATGCAAATTTCCTCCATTGAATTTGCATGAAATGTAAAAACATGTTTTCTGGGGAAAATATCATCAATTTGTCATCTGCCGTCAACCTGAAATAACCCAGATTAATTAGGAAAATTCAGTGATAATATTGGGATAATTTTTCTTATTTCTCCATAAAAATGAATGTTGTGGGTACTTATTAGGAGTGCCTCACTGAGGCACTGCTAATAAGTACCCACGATATATGCTTTTATGGAGAATTGTAGAAAATTTTCCTAGAATTATCATTGAATAAGTCCTGTACATCCTGAAAAAAAAACTTGAATACCACATCATGCACAATGTCAGAAAAGGGCCCTTATGGATCTGAACAATTTTGCTTTTCATGTAAAAGTTATCAGTGAAGATTAAGACTGGCCTTCATTGTTGTACATGGTTCTAGTCAGGGCATTTGGTGTTTGCATGCAGAGGATTTGGGCACGCAGAGGATTTGAGTATTGCAGTATCTAAATACTGAAAGGAAATGTTCTGATCAGACTGCACAAATATACAGACTGGCTAGAGAGATATCCAGGGCCCAGTTGTTCAAAGCGTCGTTAGCTTAACAAGCTCGTTAAGGGTCATTTTGTTAACTGTTTTAGCGGATTCAATACACAATATTCTGATATTTTTTGCTGAAAAAATGTGAGTAGCTTTTGCACTGCAAAAGCTACTCACATTTTTTCAGCAAAAAATTTCAGCATATTTGCGTATCACTCGATGTAAATTTTAACGAATCGTTTACTAACGACATTGTTAGCTTTGAACAACTGGGCCCAGATGAATATTTATTCTATTTCTTTACAAAAACATATGTTGTGGGTATCCATTAGAAGAACCTATGCTGTTGATACAAATTAACATACAGAATGACAAACAGTGCAGATCCAGATCAGTTAGCTTCTACACTGTTTGCAAAGGGAGTGCATATCCGGGTCCAGCAGGACCAGGGTTAAATAGAAATCAGATTTGTGTCCTCTTTTCCTGTACTATTGAAAACTTCATTGGGGTGAGCTGCACATATAGGCAAAACTGAAAAGGCTGTGTGATCAGCCTGCACATTAGCACAGTTGGATCAAGGTCTTTGTTTTTGCCACTGGCTATTACATTGCCCAAATCTCCTCAGAGCTTGAGATAAGGGAAATAGCCAGACAAATATTTTTGTTTTTAATTTTCTGAGAAAACAAATGTTATTGGTACTGAGTTAACTATACTTGCCAAAAATGCTGTAAGTGATCAAGAAGAGCCTTGCTCAGACTCTGCTGATGTGCATGCAGATTAGGACTGTTTCTGTTTGCACATAAAGCAGCCTTCTTGCGTGACAAACCTCATTTTTTCCAAGTACATGTACATACATGTATAACACTTTGCATGCTGGGTAAAAATTTCAGCAGACGACATTTTGAAATATTTTTCTAGAAAATAGGATCTGACACTTTATGCAAATATATCTGTTTAGGAGACAATTTGCATGTAGTTTCAGATCCTATTTTCTTAGGAGACATAATTGCATGAAATGTCAGATCCTATTTTCTGGGAAAAATAAGAAAAATATCAACATTTTGTCGTCTGTGGAATCTGCCCATAACTTAGTACATCTATAAAGTAAAAAAATAGTCTGCTTTATTATTACAAACTTTGTATAGGTCAGGATAAAGGGAGTATTTAGCAGATATTTTTGCACCAAAACATAGCTGGTGGGATACAAGTTGGAACTTCCAAGGTAGTTTCACTTAGTACTCACAATATATACATGTAGGTATGTATTGGTGCAAAACAGTAAAATTTGTCGTACATAAATACTACAATGAGCTTCTCTGATGTGTTTTTAAGGGGGCTTATTGGTAATAATTCTGGAATAGTTTTTCTTATAAAAACAGTTGTGGGTAATCATTAGAACTGCCCCAGTGAGGCACTTCTAATGAGTACCCAAAAAATAACATTTTTATGGAGAACTGGAGAAAATTATCCCAGAATTATCATTAAACAACTCTGCTCCTAATCTGTGGCTGGAAGAGTTTTGTGAAATTCTGGAAAATGTATTGTGTTTTTGTTTTTACAGGTCCCAGAATTATCGGAAAGAAATAAATGGAATGGTAGATGGTGATAGTGTTCCTGCAATAAAACTCTGTCAGCAGACAGAGATACAGTTACCAGACAGTATTACTTGGTAAGTATTTAACATGACCGAAAAATGACGAGAAGGCTCAGCTGTGTAATTTGTTAAAATTTTTTGTAGGGATTTTTTTTTTGTGTGTGTGTGTGAATTTAAGTTTTGGAGCATGTAATATGGCATGTATAACACTCACTTGCTTTTAAAACCCAAATGTGTAGGAAAAAAAAAAAACTATTTAAAACACACATAAATTTTTCAAAGGAAATATCCGCTCAGACTCCAAAACACACATAAACTTTTCAAAGCAAATTTCCGCTCAGACACCAGACAGTATTGCCCTTGAAAACAAAAGTAGATTGATTTGATTGGAAACCAGAAGTTGGAATATTTATAGAGCTTGAATAGTGACAGAAAAAGGCTGTTTGCAATTGGCTGTGATTTCATTATTTCTTTTTTGACATTTGCTTGAAAAGATTAAAGAGGCGACTTATCTATGCATACTTAACTCTTTTTTGCATGCTTGTTAATTTTGCATGCTTTTTTTGTCATCTGTGGATTTTTTTAAAAATTAAATTTTTCAAAAAATCTTTCAGCAATACCATCAGAGTGTCAAACAGTTTGGATCCAGATTAGGCCCGACATTTTGTCGGGCCTGATCTGGATCCGAACTGTTTGCAAAGGTTATCAGCAGATGTCAGAAGTTGCCACTAGTGGGGAAAGAGTAAAACAATACATGATAAATTCATGTCCTATGCCCTACTTTTGCAAACAGAGTGGATCCAGGTCAATTGGCTTCTTCAGAACTGATCTGGATCTGCACTGTTTGTCATTAAGTACCATTAACCCTTACAGCGCCAGTCACAACTATTGTCGTCTGCTTTGTCATCTGCTTGTGATTTTAAAAGTCATTTTTGCAAACAGTGTGGACCCAGATCAGACTGCTCCTAAAGGAGCAGTCTGATCAGGGTCCACACTGTTTGTCTGTATGCAAAAATAGGTTTGAAAAGTCTGCAAGAATATTCAGCAGACGACATAAACAGACGACATTTTCAGATGCAGATTTTCTTGGCGCTTTAAGGGTTAAAGTTCTAATTATTGCCAAGCATTTATTAGAATCATTATCTTTGTGAAAAGGAAGGTGGGCATTTATTAGAGGCTACAGTGTTACAGAACTAGGAAAAGCTTTGTAATATTCAAGTTTTCCTCAGGATGACAGCCATATTGATATCGAAAAATGGAAGTTATAAACTAGCATTACAATGGACGTGTTAAGTATATGTATAGTCCAGCATTTCAAAAGACATGTCAGTCTTGCTAGGAGAATTGTAGTACCTGACGGAGGACTAGAAATCCCATGTTTGTATCTTTTATTTATACCAAGAGAAAAAAAAAAGATACTTATTTGTTTGATTATTAACCAGTACATTTGGAAATTAACTGCATGAGGAAGTAGCAGTATTTTTTTCTAAATTGGCTGGTGGCCGTTTATTAGAGCTGGTATTTCTGAGAAAAAATAAAAAAAAAAAAAAAACCTTGGGAGCTAAGTCATTTTTTTAGGGTATACCCCTTTTAAAAGGGTCTTGGTGTGCTGCAGTGCAAACAAGAAGTCATAAAAATTGTCTCTCATGTGAAAAATGGCAGAAACTCTAGGTGCATCCAGTCCCTTTTAAAGCTTTTGACATCTCAGTCTCCAACTTCTGAAGTGGAAGTGCAGGAATTTATAACCTGCCACTTTTGTAAGTGCCAGTTCATTTTTGCTCTTAGTGTGGAATTCATTTTTGTTGTGTACACAAACATTTGATTGTGCTTTTTTAATGTGTCTGGGGCATAATACTGAGACCGCACTGTGAAAGGACCTTCACATTCAGACTTTTGTCACGACATGACTGAGAGTATTTTGACAGTTAAGATAAACCTCAGCTCAAGCAAAGTCATATCAGTGGGAAAAAAAAATATATATCTAGAGCTGTGATATACATTCCACTAAACTAAATGGAATTGGAAAGACCCTGTCTAGATAGGGCAGGTATGCAGGTAGGCTTAGGTTAGAGAAAAGCTTGTTGTTTTCATTTTAGATATGGTACATCTTTTGCATGTCATAACACAGATTTATATTAAAGCAAGAAATTTGTCTTACATTTTCAGTTCATTGTGTGTAAGAGAAGAAGTAGCAATAGCAACTAAGGATGGATCCCTGACCAGGTTACGCTGGAATGGAACTGTTAATACTAAATTGTCTTTCAAATTCTCAGATGTCACTGTTGCCACTGACTTCCAGCAGTCCAGAGGTGAGTTAGGAAATCAGAAAAATGAAGTTGCCTGCCTGGAAGTTTGTGTGTGTGGAACATTTTTATCTTATAGAAAGCTGGGCTCCATAGTTCAGTCAGTAACACATCTGGGCCCGTTAGTCAAAGGATCGTTAGCTTAACAAGCCCATTAGTGGTCAACATGTTAACTGTTCTAGTAAATACTATATCTAATTCACAGGTATTTTTTGCTAAAAAAATGTCAGTAGCTACTCACATTTTTTCAGCAAAAATATTAACATGTAATGCATATTTAATGACCAAAGTTTTAATGATACGTTAACTAACAACATAGTTTGTTTTGAACAACTGGGTCCAGACTGTAAATCTAAGGACCACAAGTTCAAATCCCAGCCTCATAACTTTTGTGGAGATTAATTATGATATCATTTCTGCAGTCTTTCTCTCCCTTCTGCTGATTCAAGAAGGGCAGTTTACAGTTATTGGCGAAAGATGTGTATAAGTTAACTGAATGACTCAGCAGGACCTTAACAGTGTTGACTGGGCCGTAAAACTCCAACTCAAACAAACAAACAAAATCTTATACAAGGTGTGACATTAGTGACAGACAATATTACTCCATATCTTGATTGACAAAACAAGTCTTGTCAACCTAATGCGATGGCATCGTATGTGAACAGGGACATTCTATAAGTAAATAGTTGATTAATGTAATCAGTAAAACCATAAAAATACAGCACCTTATTTGTGTAAATAACAAATCTCAATCAGACTCTAAGTTTCTTTTCACATACCGTATTCAACCTAATTACAGCACTGTGTGGTTAGGTTTTTTAAAATAACTAGAAAAACATGTAGTAAATATCTTCCTAATAAGGGCACACTTTAAAGGAATGTGAGCTAAGGACTTCCTGAGGGGCATGTTTAATGATGCTTATGTGCTCTGATTTTCTTTATAAAAGCATATATTGTGAGTAATTATTTGAATTACCTCAACAAGTTTATAAAAACATAAGCTGTGGGAAATCATTTGGTTTGCCTTGACTTGTCAAGGCAATTCAAATGAGTACCGACAACGTGCTTTTATAAAGGAGATAAAAGAACATGGGCTGCAATCTGTAGACTACAAGATTGCTTGACTGTGCGCTTATAGAGGTATGTGCAGTAATTAGGTCAAATACGGTAATGAGGTCCGTCTGTATTTTTCAGGTTGTAAATTAAGCACCAGTGATGGCCATGTGGTGCAGATGGAATACAGTCCAATCATTGGTGGTTACTGTTTGGTGCTATCGTCAGGCAAAGCTCTCTTCATGGTCCCGCCCACAACCAAAACTGAAAATAATGTGAGTATAATTGAGTAGAGGCTTATTACACATGAATTGTGAAGGCTTCATTCACACAGCATAGATATGTGTGCTGATCTGGGCATTCCTTGTTTTGCATATGTGTTAACCCTTGTCCTGCTGAATAAATTAAGATGCCACACCCACTTCTAGCCAATCAGATTACTTGATCCAGGTTGTTGATATACATTCACATACTTAATGACAAACAGTGTAGATCCAGATCAGTAGGCTTCTTCAGAAGCCAACTGATCTGGAGCTACACTGTTTGCAAAGGCCAGGCATATCCGGTTCAGCAGGACCAGGGTTAAGGGGAATGGATACACTTATAGATTTTCTGCTATTTTTGACAAGGGAAACAACTTTGGTGATTTTCCTGTTCACTCTTGTACACCAGTACCCTTCTGAAAAGGGGTCTACTCTGTAAGGAAAGACTTTGCTCCCTTTTAGAGTAGAACCCTTTTCAGAAGGGAGCAGATACCATGTTGACAGAGTTGTCTCCCTTGAAAGTTTATCAATTCCACATAAACTTAATTATGCTAGATGCTGATTGTATCATTGCTGCCTTTAAAATTGCTTTGAAAACCTTCTGATACTCTTAATTAAGAAAGATACTGGACAACAGTGTATTTGGAAAATACATGATAAAAAAAAAAAAAAAAAAAAGATCATGCCAGAAATAAAGTCATTTGTCTGATACTTAGGTTTTCACTGCTATTCTGATGGAGTTAAGTATTATTTTTTTTTTTTTACACAAAATTTGTATATCTGTTTACATAGTTCTTGATAAGGTGATAATTTAAGAGTGATGATATGGTACATTTTGGTGCAGAAATAAACAACAAAGTATATCTTTTGAATACTCCTCTGTTCCTGGGCTATGGCTTTTATATGAGTATGTGTTTCTGTGCTTTTGTTAGCTCATATCATTTATAGCTAAACTATAGCTTAGTTCCAGATAAAAAGGATATATCCACATAATTTTTTTCCTATTTCTCCACAAAAACATTTGTTGAAATGCCTTGCTGAGAGCTAATTCTTTTACATGAATATATATTCTTGTGATTTTGTCAGCTCATATCATTTACAGCAAATTATATAGCATAGTTCCAGATAAGAACAGGTGTCCATATAATATATTTTTCCTACTTTTCCATAAAAAACAAATGTTGTGGGTACTCATTAGAAGCTCCTCACGGAACATCTTTCTAGTGAGTACCTACAACATTTGTT
Organism: Anodontia alba; assembly: GCA_964016985.1. Lineage (NCBI taxonomy): Eukaryota > Metazoa > Mollusca > Bivalvia > Lucinida > Lucinidae > Anodontia > Anodontia alba. The sequence continues at coordinate 96,604,040 of OZ024825.1, read as the reverse complement.
TACATTAAGAAAAAAGCAAAATATATGAGTAGTTTTCAGTTAAAAAAAAAGGGTGTCTTATGAGGGGCTACATGTATGTATGCATACATGTTTGATCAGAAATTTTTTTGTGAAAGCAAGATCAACTCTTATTTCTGGACGTTTCGGCTTTAATGCCTTAAAGCCAAAACATCCAGAAATAGCATTGTTCGTGCTTTCATGTATAAATAATCTCTGCTGGATACAATTTAAAAGTGGTAAACATTTTATTTTTGTCTAGACGGCTTTAGGAGTATGGGCTGCGGATATGTCTGATGCCACATGTCTTGCTGTGAATCACAGATACAGAATGATGGCTTTTGGTTGTAAAAGGTAAGACTTTCAAACGATTCATATTCTGTTGTGACATATTTGTATCTGGTAACAGTTCAGTTCTTTAAAATATCTAAATGACAAACGTCAAGAGAGTGACTAAATTTCGAAGGTGAAAGAACATACTTGACAGATTTGCAGTGAATTTGTAGTAGCAAGGGAGACTACTTTTGCAGACGAGCTTTCGTATTATATTTTAAGTCTGTCAAAAATTGTGGGTCTCAGAGGAGTTGTTATGGAAGAGTATATGGGATATTTTTTCTTATTCCTCCATAAAAACATATGTTGTGGGTACTCATTAGAAGTGCCTCAGAGAGGCACTTCTAATGAGTACACACAACATATGTTTTTATGGAGAACTGGAGCAAATTATCCCAGAATTATCATCAGATACACCTCCTTTACAAGTCTCTGGGTTATTCTGATAACAGAAAGAATTTGCTTCTGGAGGGAGAAACTTCTTACCTTTAGATGTTACTCACAGTGAGAAAAGAGGCAGATATTTCCATGTCAGTTGCTTCCCTGGAGGTATAGCTGTTCCCCTACCTCAAAGTGCTCAGCAAATTGGCAGCAGATGACATTCTAAAATTGATTTTTTTTTTTTTCAGAGAAAATTAGATGACATTTCATGGGAATTATCAGCTTGGCAGATGATTCTCAGGACTAGCTTTAGTCGGATGGTCATCGGGTGATCAGGAGGTTGTGGGTTCAATTCCGGCTGGGTCAGCAACATTCTTTCATGGAGATTGATCATGAATTATTTTACTACTATTTTACCTCCCTTCTGCTGATTCAGAAAGAGTAGTGTCAGTTTCTGGCTAAAGAATGTACACAGAAACTGGTTAACCGTTTAGAGGCCTAATCCTGCCCAGGAAAAGGTGTACTTAGGTAACCTGACCGGCTCGACATGACCCAAGTGGGTGGACTTGGTTATAAAACCTCATTTCAGTCAGTCAGATGATTCTCATGAAATGTCAAGCCTTATTTTCTTTCTCTGAAAAGAAATGAAGGTATTTCAAAGTGTCGTCTGCTGTAATTGTGATTAATGCTTTATGGGTTAAAACAATATTAGTGCAATTTTCATGGCAAAACAAACCATATTCCATATGTATTTATAGCAGTGCATTGATGGTCTACATTCATCTTATGCAGCTATACACAGTCTGGGCCATGTCAAGTGTAAATTTGTCTTTGAGCTTATGTGAAATAAACACATCACCAAATACTCCTCCCTGAGAAGTGTTTTGTATCTGTACTTTAAAAGGGTAGTAACATTGTGCGGAAGAGCTCACATCATTGAACACATGAGATGAGGTTTTGTGTATAAGTAATCTAGTGATGCAAGACTATCCATTTGACATGATACAGGATGCCAGATTTAAAGTTAATTGTTGGTTCTTGGACACCAGAAGATTTGAAAAAAAATAGAGAAAACAAACAAGAACATTAGCTTGTGATATTACTCTATATATACTGGACAGTCTGAGCAGGTCCCATGCATGGACCATTAAATACAAATGTATACAAATGTTTATGGTGTAAAAATCTGACAGAATTTACATTTTTGTTACTAAATTATTCCAAAAACTGTACTATAATAACCCTAAATATTGGGACAGACAGGCTTGGACAAAAGTGTCTACCCAGATCAGGGTCTACACTGTTTGCCGTTCATCCAGCACTATCTTAGACACATCAACTGGTAGTTAAATAGACTTTATCAAATTTTAGGACAAGTATGGCCAGGAGTTCAGGTGTCCTGATACATACAATAGATACGGTATTAATTGGAGCTATAATTTTCTTGCAGTGGCAGTGGTGTTGTGTATGTGATAAATGAAGTAGATGGTACATTAGAAACTGCTCACAAACTTCAGGTCTCCACAAAAAACTTCCCAGGTAAGACACATGAGCAGAATGATTTTGAATAGTCACTTGATCAGATATATTTTCCTAATGCCAGACTGTATGCTGATGAGACTTGTGGAAAAGTGTGTACTTTTGTAGATCTTAGACATGTGTCTATAACATTCAATCATTTTAACCTTTACCACTCTCTGGGCCAATTCAGCAGATGCCATATTGGTGTTATGTTCCTTTTTATCCCTGAGAAGACAGGAACTGACATTTCATGCAAATTGTTATACCCCCGACATACGAAGTATGTGGGGGTATATAGTTTTCGCTTTTCCGTTCGTTCGTACGTACGTTCGTTCGTTCGTTCGTTCGTTCGTCTTTCCGTCACAGGGTCAAAGTTTTTGCGTTAAAGTTTATAAGACCTCATATTTTGAAGACCCTTTGATGGATTTTGTTCATATATGGCATGATGGTAGATATAGGTCTAAAGTTTTTATCAGCACCATCCCCACCCCGGGGTGACCTTGGGAACAAGGTCACGGACTTTGAATTTTTGTAAAAAAGTCACAGGGTCAAAGTTTTTGTGTTAAAGTTTATTAGACCTCATATTTTGAAGACCCTTTGATGGATTTCATTCATATATGGCATGTTGGTAGATATAGGTATAAAGTTTTTATCAGCACCATTCCCACCCCGGGGGTGACCTTGGGAACAAGGTCACGGACTTAGAATTTTAGTTAAAAAAGTCGAAGTTTTTTGTGTTTAAGTTTATATAGCTATATCATCAAGACCCTTCAGGAATTTCATTTATATTTGACATGTTGGTAGATGTCGGCCTAGCATCTTACTCCGCATGATCCCCACCCTGGATGTGACCGAGGTCAAGGTCACGAACTTAGAATTTTCATATAAAAGTAAAAATATTTGCGTTTAAGTTTATATTGCCATATCATCAACACCTTTTATTAAATTTCATTATCCCCTAACTGAAAGGTTGAGCTGATATAGCTATCAGCAAGGAATCTGTTCGTCTGTCCGTCAGTCCGTTGAAGTATTATTCGGTCATACTTTTTTTTTTTGTCTTAGGGTCAAAGTTTTTGCGTTAAATGTTATAAGAACTCATATTTTGAAGACCCTTTGATGGTTTTCATTCATATTTGGCATGATGGTATATATAGGTCTTAGGTTTTTATCAGCACCATCCCCTCCCTTGGGTTGACCTTAGGGTCAAGGTCACAGACTTAGAATTTTCATAAAAAAGTCAAAGTTTTTTGTGTTTAAGTTTATATAGCTGTATCATCAAGACCTTGAGGAATTTCATTTATATTTTACATGTTGGTAGATATCGGCCTAGCGTCTTACTCCGCATGATCCCCACCCCGGGTGTGACCGAGTTCAAGGTCACGAACTTAGAATTTTCATATAAAAGTAAACATTTTTGCGTTTAAGTTTATATAGCCATATCATCAAGATCTTTTATTAAATTTCATTATCCCTTAACTGAAAGGTTGAGCGGATATAGCTATCAGAAAGAAATCTTTTTGTCTGTCCGTCCGTCCTTTGAAACATTATTTGTTCATACTTTGTTCATATTTTGAAGACCTTTTGATGGAATTCATTCATATTTGGCATGATGGTAGATATAGGTCTAAAGTTTTTATTAGCACCATCCCCACCCCAGGGGTGACCTTGGGGTCAAGGTCATAGACTTAGAATTTTCATAAAAAAGTCAAAGTTTTTTGTGTTTAAGTTTATATAGCTATACCATCAAGAACCTTTGAGGAATTTCATTTATATTTGACATGTTGGTAGATATAGGGTATGACCTTCAGGTCAAGGTCACAGACTTAGAAATTTCATATAAAAGTAAAAAAAAATTGCATCTAAGTTTATATAGCTATACCATCAAGACCTTTTGTTGAATTTTATTATCCTCCTACAGAGAGGTTTAGGGGATATAGCTATCAGCATGGAATTCATCCATCCTACCATCTCCAGAGTCAAAGCTACATATTTTGTGCTCATTAAAAACTGGCGGTAGCGCTCTTCGGGGGTATACGTGCCCCACTGGGCACTTTGTCTAGTTTTTAAGGCCCTGGCCCGTTGGGCCTGTTCTGTAAAATCCCCTTTTACTTGACAAGGCTCATGTAGTTTCTTTCTGCCTTCTTGATAGATTTATCAAGTACAGTTGGTTGTGTAGCATGTATGAAGTGGACACCTGATGGTACCACCATTGCTATGGCCTGGAAGAATGGTGGCTTCTCTCTCTGGAGTGTGTTTGGTTCCCTGCTAGTCTGTACTGTAGGAGGAGATTTCAGGTATGTATATGTTTGGTCTGCTTTAGCAGGATCTAGCAGCTACTTGTACATATATGAAAAAGTTAAAAGTTTGATGTCCTGTGTGAGAAATGGGCATTTATATGCATAAGAGGGGTAACAGATTTGCACTGTCTAATCACACTTTCAGAATCAGTGGATAAATGTATAAAGTCACACAAAAACTTATATATATGTAAATGTTGCTGAAATAATGATTTTTGTTATGTGCCAAAATAAAATTATCATTTACTGAAATGTTTGTGGTGAATGGTACATGCATGCAGTATAATAATTTTGTTGTACATTTTTTGTTTAATGCATGAACTGATATTAATTTCATATTTTTTTTTTCAGCTTTACCAAAGATTGTCCTCAGCTATACCCACCAGCAATAAAATCTATGGTGAGTGAAGTTGAAATACAAAGAAATACATAAGTACTGATTTCATAAGCTATTTGTTTCATCAGACTATTAAATCTGCTTGTTTGATACAGTTATGTAAGGTATTATGATTTGATAATGTTTAGAAACTTACATAAAATATTCAGTTTGTTTTAATAAAAATACAAAATATAATTTTAGATAAAATAAATAGCCATCATAATAATTCAGGGCCCAGTTGTTCAGAACTTAACAAAGTTGTTAGCTAACATGATGTTAAAATTTCTGTATTGAAATATGGCAAATATATTGATATTTTTTGCTGAAAAAATGTGAGTAGGTTTTGCAAAAGCTACTCCCATTTTTGCAGAAAAAGTATCAATGTATTTGAAAATACCTTAGCTACAACAGTTGATGAGTTTGTCATTAATGAGCTTGTTAAGCTAATGATGCTTTGAACAACTGGGCCCAGTTTGTTTTAATAAAAACAAAACATAATTCCAGATAAATAATAGCCACCATAATAATGGTTCAGGTTGCTGTGCTTATTTTTGCACCAAAACCTAATCTTTTGGATACTCATTCAAATCATCTTGTGGAGGCAGTTCAAATGTGTTCCACAATACACCACAACTCTTTGTAACACTATTGTTGGGGTCCAAAGCTTAAACCATGTTAGTTAAATAACCGTGTTATATCCAAAAAAAAATGTTTAGATTATATAGAAAAATGACCATTTATGGTCATTTTTCTATATAATCTATACATTTTTGAGATTCATCTTTAAACCGTGTTATATCCTAAACTGTGTTGTAACAAACCATGTTATGAAGAGGTTAATATGTATATGGTTAAAATTATCTTCTGAATTCTCTCTTTGATCTGGAACTATAATGATATTAATAATAATTTCTTTGTTATCACAGGAATGGGGTTTGGAGGGGTACCATCTGTGGCTAGTATGTTCACAGACACAAGAAGATGACAGTGGACTATATGAAACCATCGACAAATCACAGCTCATTCAACTACAGTTTGTCAAAAGTGCTTTAACAGTCAATCCTTGCATGGTAAGTGATTCAGAACCTTCATTTACGTAGCTGTAGATAAGAGTAGTATCAGGTAAATATATTTCTTGTTTCTTCACAAAAACACTTCTAATGAATACCCACAGCATATTTTTTCCTGGTGAAAAATATCAATATTATTTTGTTGAAAAATATCTACAGCTATAAATTTTTCATGTAATTTCTTAGCTGTATAAATCTTTGTTGTATGATGATGAAATTAGCAGAAAACAAAAAAGTGATATTTTTCATGTTTCCTTTTTTCTTCCTTAGAAATTGGGGCTTGACATGTCATGTGAATTGCCTGCAAAAGAAAAAAAAAATCACATCCTCTTTATATTTTAGATATAAGTACTCTTCTAATTACAGCATACTGAAGTGTATGCTGGAAAGAATTTAGTCTGTTCTTTAAAAGATAAACATACAGATAAGTTTTACTTCAAGCAAACAATTAAATTGACATTCCAATGTTACTGTGTAAAACCCAAACCATTAACCTACTTGTCAACAGGACTTAGAAATGAGTTGAGTTAAGATATGTCCTTTTTAAGAACTAGCAAACATTGATAGCATTTTTTTATTTAGTGAATATGAATCTTATTCAGTCTCATGATACAGCACTTGAAAAGATTTTTAGCTCGCCTTGGAGAGCTTATGTTGTCACCCAGTCGTTGGTGTCGGCATCTGTCAATGTCCGCATTAGCACAATGTTTAAATTTTCAAAGGTGTGCATAGTTTTTTAATTGTTTGCTTTCATATTTGGCCTACACCTACCTTAGGGTAAGACCTTTCAAAAGAGTACACCCCCATCCGCAAGTTAGACCTTTATGTAGGTCAAGGTCAGTTCTTACTTTGTCATTTACACCCATGTTTAAGTTTTGCGTTTAAGTTTTGAAAAGTGTACATAACTGCTGAAGTATTCAAGATAGAGCTTTACTATTTGGCCCACACCAGCCTTAGGGTTAGACCTTTCAATAGCACACATCCTTTCCTCTGTCTGACCTTCTGCCAAGGTCAAGGTCAGGTCATACTTTGTCATTTAAACCCATGTTTGAGTTCTGCGTTTAAGGTTTGAAAAGTGTTTGTAACTGCTGAAGTATTCAAGATACCACTTTGTTTGGCCCACACCACCGTTAGGGTAAGACCTTTCAATAGCACACACCCCTTCCTCAGTTTGATCTTCTGCCTAGGTCAAGGTCAGGTCATACTTTCATTTACAGCTGTGTTTAAGTTTTGAAAAGTGTACTTGACTGTTTAAGTATGCAAGATATAGCTTTTTTATTTCATTCACACCAATGTAAGGGATTCAGCATATAAGATACAGCTTTCATATTTTGTCCACATCGACCTAAGGGAAGACATTTCAATGGCATATACCCCATCCCTCAGTTTGACGTTCATCCGAAATCAAGGTCACGTCATACTCTGTCATTTACAGCTGTGTTTAAGTTTAAGTTCTGCATTTAATCTTTAATATTTAAAGATTGTTTTGTTATACGATCAGCCCTTTCCGCCGAGCTGTTTTGTCTTCTTACAACTCTTGTTTTTTATCCCAAGCAATGATAGATGTGTCAAAATCTTCACTGTTGCATACAGTGTTTATATTTGCAATAATACTAAAATTTTTGTATTCTTGGAAAACAATTATCAGCAAAGAAAAAATAAGTCATCGAGCCTAATTTGTTTGATCAAATTCTTATTTTTCAGACAAATCATGAACATGTGCTATTACAAGGAGAAGACAAGTTGTACATGAACACGGGAGATATTACGTTAAAGTCTAGTCATTATACAGGGTCTGAGTCCCACATTCTAGTGGGTAGTAAACAGTGGCATATGATTCCAATATCACACAGCTACCTGGCCAATAACTGGCCTATCAGGGTAAGTTCTAAGGTATTTAGATGTCTTAATGTGAAGTTTTGTGTAGTTTATTAAATCAAGTAAATACATTTAGCTTACATACATTTAAGCATTGGAGTGCAAAAATCATTATTAAAGGCTCCATGTTCCTCAAAAATAGACATTTTATTAGCCAAGAAAGGTTTAATAAATTAATATACGGTGTTAATACAATCATAAAATTTGACACCTGACACCCTGTAAAATTTCAGTCAAGTCTCTCATTCTTGAAATGAAATATTTTATTGTATCTCTGAGTTAATGTTGCAAACATTAATTCAGAGATATGATAAAAAAATCATTTGATTTTTGATCAAGTTCAAAAAGAAAAGACAAACTTAAATTTTACAAGCTGTCAGATGCCACATTTTATGATCTTATTAATACTATATATCAATTTATTAAATGTTTCTTGGATAAAAAATGTCTATTTTTGAGGAATATGGAGCCTTTAAGTATATTGTATATAAAAATGAGTAAATATATTTGAAACAAACTTTATTAGTTATTCATTTATAAATATTTGCCCCCAGACAACTTTTGAAGTCAGGATGTTGCCGTCCTAGTATTTAAAACTTTTCAAAATTGGGGCTACACTTAAATGAAAGAAGTTGCTGCAGGAAACAAAGTCTTTCCTTTATTAACCCCTGTGAGAATGGAGGTAAATTTTTCTATGTCATAGTTAATTTTCCTCAGCGATGTATCCATTTCCCTTAAAACTAGAGTAAAATTCTGCCATTAAGACCCACTATGAAGACCAGATTTTGTTTGTCTTACTTTATCAAATCTAATAACAAACCAACAGATACGATGGTTTGCTTTTTGTTAAAGTCTCATTTCTCATGGTAGATAAAAGGTGGCATCTTACTGGAGTTTTATCTAAGGACATGCCAGAGCATATATTTCTGTAGGGAAACTGGCAAAGCTTTAACCTTATGGGTTGATGGGTCATTGAACCTCAGTGATCATCTTCATTTATAGGTAAATAAGGAAATCTGTATAGCCTTATTCATGAGTGCACTTCAAGCTATCTGTTGTGCTGCTTAATTTTATATAGAGAAGCAGTAATTATTTGTGGAACATTTTACCTGTGTGTATAAGTCTGTTTTTAGGACCCAGTTGTTCAAAACATAATGAAATTGTCAGCTAATGTGATGTTAAAATTTCTATCTTGAAATATAGCAAATTCATTGATATTTTTTGCTGGAAAAATGTGTGCATTGCAAAAGCTACTCACATTTTTGCAGCAAAAATATTAATGTATTTGAAAATACCTTAGCTACAACAGTAAACGAGTTTGTTATTAGCGAGCTTGTTAAGCTAATGATGCTTTGAACAACTGAGCCCAGGCTTATGGATTTGTAAGCTTTTAGATTTATGTTTTTCTCTTCAGTATTCTTGTATTGACAAAAGTGGACAGTGTGTAGCTGTGGCTGGTAAGACAGGCTTAGCTCATTATGCTCTGTTCAACAGAAAGTGGAAACTGTTTGGTAATGAAACTCAGGTATGTTGATAAGTGACTGTCATAGTTTATTAGTGTGTATGTTTTTCATGTTGCTTATCAATACATTAACCTTTGTTGTGCTGAACCCGGATATACCCTGCCTTTGCAAACAGTGTAGATCCAGATCAGTTGGCTTCTGAAAAAGCCAACTGATCTGGATCTGTGTGAATTTATAGCAACAATCCGGATCAAGCAACCTGATTGGTTGAAAATTAGAAGTGGGCATGGTATCTTAATTTATTCAGCAAGGGTTAATATTTCATTTACACAGATTGTTAAACACTTATTAGTAAAGATATTTAGCTAGACTCTGGTGAAAAATGTAATCCTTACAGTGCTTAGTAGAATTGTTGCAGATGATACTTTAGTAGGAAAGAATTTGCTCATTAGGGGAGCAAACTCTTTCCTTTCAGAATAGACGTAGTTGTTGTTCCTGATTATGAGGATCACAAGGTTCCTGGTTCAAATCTCACTGAAGACAGAATTCAATTCATGACCGGCACTTCATTGCACAGAGCCCTTTATTATCACCTATTCAATGTCTCAATATGACTTGAATGATGAAATATTGAAAGAGACATAAAACACGTAATCATCATTTAGAGAAGACCCATTTTCAGAAGAGATGCCATAAATTGATAATTGTCTCTACTGAAACTTAAGTGAATATCTTTAATTTGACAAAATTTTAAACACTTACTTGTACATAGGTTTACCCATTAAAGACTGAATAAAGTCTCCCACACTATACATTGGAAGAGTCCATTTTCGATTTTAGGTATGTCAGGCTATATGATGAAGATATTCCTAAAGAAAAATGGTTGAACGTTTTACAAACAGTGGAAACCCTGATCAGACACGGCATTCTGCAGCATCTGATCTGGGTCTGCACTGTTTGCCAGTTACCCATTAAGGGGTCTCCAGTCTTCAATGGGTTATGGTGAAGAAATAGGTTTTGTTAAAATCATTTTCTTTTATCAATGTAAATGTTGAAATTTTCTTCTTTAGGAACGTGATTTGGTGGTGTCAGGTGGGATTGTTTGGTGGAAAGATTTCATATGTGTTGCCTGCTACAATATGATTGGTCAGAGAGATGAGGTAAGTAACAGTGGTAACCTGATAATAACTACAAGTATCTTATTCCTCTAAAGTTTACTTTGTAAATTTCTTCTCATAATAGATAACAACCCATTTATGGAGGAATATGAAGAGTTCCCATATCTCCAGATAAGAGGGGTAAATATTTTTCTATTTCTGCACAAAAACATACATCGTGGGTACCTACTGTCCTTTCGACATCTCTTGGAAAGGTGTTTTTTGCTTGCCGTTTTATTTTAAATAAAAATATTTTGTTCTGATTGACCATATCTTATCAGAAACCATTTGTCCTTTATGTTTCTATGTTTTATTCTCAAATATTTACACAAAAATTAAAGTTACGGCCAAAAGTAGGTCTGACCTATGTAATTTCTATAGTAAAGTGATTTTTTTTTAATTTTTGTCTGAGAAAATATTTTTTACTTTTCTTTGCGGAATTTGAATTATTGATGTTTTACAACAATAATGTGAAAATTTCAGAAAAATTGAACAAGTGACACTTGTTGAAAATTTGGCTCCAAGTTACCTACCCTATAGATTTCTGTGTGATTTGGCTTCATTTTTACTATGGGAAAAAGTGAAAATATTTGATTTTTTAAAAACCAATGACTAGAATAAATTTTTTTATACATAGGTAGTTACGGCAAAAGGTTTTGCATTAAATCATGACAAAAATTTGCAAATTTACTTCTTCGGTGTAAAGCGTCAAGCAAAAAACGACTTTCTGAAAGATGTCGAAAGCACAGTAGGCGCTTCTAATAAGTAACCACAAAATAAGTTTTCATACAGAAATAAGAAAAAATACCCATACTTTTTGGTTGAAAAAGGTATCTCCTCTGAAGCTGTGGTTTCATGTGGAGGTAGTTGAAGTGTTTTATATGACATGTTGTAGTTGTGTTTTTTTTTATGACATTACAAAACAAACTTACATCCCCACCAAAGCATTGCTTTTAAATACTATCCAGTACCAAAACTATTTTGACAATATTTGGGTTGTATTATGCAAGATAGTGTGAAATAGTTATAGTAATGCAAACATACATTCTGCAATGTTCATTGAAATGATACATGTTAAAATGATGCATGTATAGGAACATGAATAACTCTGAATATTTTGTTTATTCAGAAATTCTTATATTCCAGATCCGGTGTTATCCTCGTGGCAGTAAGCTGGACAACACATTTGCTAACATACAGAAGGTTCCGTGTCAAGTGCTGTTGTTGAACACGTTCCGAGACATATTATTGGTGTTCTGTATTGACTCACATGTCATGTTGTTTTCATTAGAGAGGAAGAATACTCAAGCTAGTAAGTCTAAATAATAAGATTAGAGTTACACATAGCTCTAAATAAGGCACTTTTTTTTTTCAACCAAAAAGTCAGTATTTTTCTTATATCATCATGAAAACACGTTTTTAATGGGACCTTCTAATAAGTGCCCATAACATATGTTTTTGTGGAGAAATAAGATAAAAATTATCTAAGTATTCCCTTTCTGGCGAAAGAATGTGCATAAAACTGGTTAACTGCTTGGAGGACTAAGCCTGCCCAGTAAAAGTGTGGTTAGGCAAACTGACCACACTTGACATGACCCAATTGGGTTGACTAGGTCGTAAAATCTCAACACGAACAAACAAAATCTGTTATCAAGAGCTATGACAGTGTTTTTACCAAAAGTATTTTTACCAAAAGTATTGATCTTTTCATAATTTTCCTTGAAAACTACTCTTTATAGGTATCATGAGGATTTCTTAACCAAGACAGTTCTGAAAACATTGAAAATTATGAGTAGACTTGCCTTGCCATGGCCATTCTAATGAATAACCACAATATGTTTTAACTGCTTAGAGGACTAAGCCTGCCCAGTAAATGTGTGGTTAGGTAAACTGACCACACTCGATATGACCCCATTGGGTTGACTGGGCTGTAAAACCTCAACACAAACAATATGTTTTCTTGGAGAAATAAGAAAAAGTTACTATATCTGGATAGTCTGGATCTGTGGTGCTAATGAAATGCCAGCATTCTCCCAATATATTCACTGCAGTATGAGACACTGTCCCCAGTGAAGACTAAGCTCTGCCTGCTTATCTGTACAGTCTGATCAGAATCTTAGCTGTCCATTTACAGAAGCCTTGGATCTGTGACTAGCCTGATTCACTAGGCTAATTCACTAGGTGCAAATGTTATAAGGTACGTTTTCTCACATTGAGGCTTGCATTGACCACAAAAAGCACATTCACTCAGGTCAGGGATTTGATTGCTCTCCATATGAATCCAGTATGGTTGAAATATTTGTTGATCATGGTATAATATATAGGCTGATGTAGTCTTTCTGCCGCCATAGCATTTATCCTTTTCCATTTAAATATTCGCAGACAGAGTTTTGACACCAGCTTTTCTTGTGTTTAACTGAAAATAAGATGTAACATTTTTCTTCATTCAAGTCCTTTGGCAATGAGTTGTCACCCCAGGTTTCTGAGAAACTAAAGTTTTTGCTTGTTTATTGTTATAACTTGGAAGACTGAGTTTGTCTTTGTGTGTGTTTTTTCAGACCCCTCAATAGAAGTAACAAAAATACAGGAAGTAGCCCTTAACAACTTTATACCCCACCCAGTATGTGTAACAGGAATAGTGCTATCATCATTGAAAATGGAGTCAGGTAAAACATTGTACCTCTCTTTGTATATTATACTAAAACTGTAATTTGGCAAATGTTAGAGCTGTTAAAATTTGTGTGAGAGCTTGAAAAAAAACAAAAACAAAAAAACAAAAACAACAAACAAATAAAACACCATTGAGACATCCAAACGTACAAGCATTATGTCCAAACAAAATATCAAACCTTGTAAATCTTATGATATATTTTTTGTCAGCAGGATTCTATTATATATGTGTAGAGATGTGTTGCTATGGCCTGTTTACTTGTGTAAAAAAAACAACTGGTCATATTGGCCAATGACGCAACTCTCCTGCCTCACAATACTGTGGCAGCAGGTTCAAGCCCAACTGGCTAAGGTCCTCCTGAATCTCAGGATTGTTAATGTTTTATTATTGCATAAAAAGCAGTGCCGCACATTATTAACAGCCGTGCATTAACAGGTGAAAAGCCATGTATTAACAAGGCAATTCACGCGCTGTTAATGCACGGCTACGCAACTTTCAATATGATCGTACCGGGGCCACAGATTTGCTGCCGTTACGAGGTGTGTACCTGCCCTAGAACAAGCATAGTCAGTGGAAATTACGTTCGCGAGACATCGGTGGAAAGGCCAAACAAAATAGTGCAAGAATTAACGCGAAATTTAGCAGATGTTTTCAGTTGTTATGCAATAATAGCGATCGAACATGGTTTTTTCCAATGCATTAACATTCGCCAGGTCCCTTGGGAGGTGTTGAAAACTGCGGCCTTCGGCCTCGATTTTCAACACCTCCCACAGGATCTGGCGAATGTTAATGCATGAAAAACCATGTTTGATCCCTATATTATCATGTGCCCATGAAGTTTCCAGGTGGTAGAGTAGTTGGCAGTCTTGACTTTGGATCACGAGGTGGTAGAATTCAGCTCATGACTGTATGGAAAAATATCCATTCATCTCTCTGTGAAGAAAAAAGGAATTTATTGACATTTCAGCAATCAAAGTAAAAAGGGTATCCAGATGTTTGTCAATAAGTAGTCTTTGTGACTTTGTTTTATTTTATAATAATTTCAGGTAGTGCCAGCATTAAAACAGTATCTCAGTCAACAAAAGAAGCTGAGAATTTGCTGTTGAATATAGCAGGGAAATTGTTGGTATTTCAACGTGACCGGTCAGGTCCACAAATCAAAGAAAAAGAGGAGGGAAAAAGGGTCAAACCAGTGAGTCTTTATTTACCCTACAGACCATTTACTCGTCCTTTCTTTTGAGAATTTTATTATACCAAGTATAAATGTGGCGAAACTCGGTGAAAGTATATCACAAAAATGTTACTGATCAGAGGACTTAAGGAGGAGTATTTGATGATAATTCTGGGAAATTTTCTCAAATTCTCCATAAAATCATATGTTGTGGGTACTCATTAGAAGTGCCTCAGCGAGGCACTTCTAATGAGTACCCACAACATATGGTTTTATGGAGAAATAAGAAAAATTATTCCAGAATTATCATCCAGTACTCCTCCTTAACAATTCTTTGTAAATGCATGACAGAACTCAATAGGAGGGGTATCTAGATAAAAACCTCGTAATGAGTGACCACAAGATACGTTTTCATGGAGACATAAGAAGTATTTTAACACTTTTTTTTTTTGAAGTGATACATTATCTTTAGCAATGTATATATAGCTGTATATTTCTGCCATCATACTGGAACTATTAAAGTAGTAATATGTACTGCTTTATGTATATAAAATAAACACAATCATGAAACAAACTTTATTTGAATTAGATTGTTAGTTTTTAATCGTTATAAAGTTCCGTACCCACTACAGAGCTAGCTTTAATGAGGTTTTAAAGCAAGCAATTATCTGTCATAATCTATGTGAAAAAAAAATGATTTTTTTATGTATAAAAAAAATGTGTGACACGGCAGAATTTATGATTGTATTTATTATTTTTATCTGTTTAAATACAGTATTAAGTGCCATATTCAATCTCATGTTACTATATAATATTAAGATAATGATTCTTTCAATAACTACCTTAATTGTCAAAAATTTATGGACACTGTAACTTCTTTCTGTACTGTCCTGGAATTTGAACAAGCCTATTGGACTAAGTGATAATGTGTTTAAAACTTTGTAATAGAATGGCAAACAGTGGACTCCAATCAAACTGCTCATTAGGAGCAGTTTGATCAGGGTCTGCACTGTTTTCTCAGGCATATCTGTCCAAATATTTGGAGTAAATATTATTATATACTCTGGTTCTGATCCATTTCAGTTGCCATTTTCTTCGCCATCAGTTGTGGCCACAAATGTTGAGAATCTTTGGACGAGTTCTCGGTTAAATAGTTCTAAAGCACAGTTAACTGAAGCTCTCTGGCTGGGTTGTGGCTCTCATGGAATGAAGGTAATCAAATTTTGTATATTTAACCTTTAGCCTGCTATGTTCGAATCATTGCAGAAGGTGAAATTTTAAAATATTTTTCTTGTTTCTTCTTGAAAACAGAATTTTGAGCTTATTTTAATTTTAGTCATTAAAGATGAGAATACACTGCAACCTCTCTACAACAGCCATCTTCAGGAAGGAACAAAACTGGGCCTAGTTGTTTAAAGCATTGTTAGCTTAACGAGCATGTTAGTGGTCAAAATGTTAACTGTTCTGCTAAGTACAGTATCTAATTCACAGGTATCTTTGCTGAAAAAAATGTGAGTAGCTTTTGCAAATGCAAAAGATACTCATTTTTTCAGCAAAAATATTAGTGTATGCCATATTTAATGATCAAAGTTTTAATGATACGTTAACTAACAACATCATTAGTTTTGAAAAACTGGGCCCAGATTGTTGTAGGGAGGTGAAATTTAAAATAAACTTGTAGTTTGGGATATCCAGGGGTCATCCTGGAGTTTTCAGAGAGGGAGAAGTTTTGCTACAATTTCAGGATTTTAGGGATAAGTTTGGTCCAAATTTAGGATTTCCCTATACATTCTACATATTTTCACTTCTCCCTCAGCTCAAGATAGGGAGGTCAGCCAGCTTAGGGAGACTTTTTCTCCCAAATCACCCTCTAGGATGACCCCTGGATATGTGATAAGTGGCTCCTATAGAGAAGTGACTGTTGTTGAGAGGGGACCATTTGTGGAGGTAGGTGCCTCTGTATTAATTAATTAATTAATACATCTTGGCTCTTTAAGGCTCACTGTATAAAGAATAATAAAGAAAATGTGCAGAAAGAGCTGCAGTCACAGAACAAAGCCTACCAATGGCATCAAGCAGAAGATTAAACAAATTACAATACATTGCTGAGACCAAGTAAAAAATGTCTTTTAGCATATGTTGACAGCAGAGGCACAGCTCAGCTTGCACATCTACACAGCCTGATCAGTGTATTCACTGTCCCCTTACAGAATTATTGGATATTGTAGAAAGTAGAGATATGTAGCATTCATATTTTTTCTTTTTGCTCTATTGAAGACATATGTTGTTGGCACTCATTAGACATGCCTTACTGAGGTGTTTCAAATATCCACAACATATTTTTGTGAAGAAATAAGAAAGTACTTTAACCCTAGTCCTGCTGAACCCGGATATACCCTGCCTTTGCAAACAGTGTAGATGCAGATCATTTGGCTTCTGAAGAAGCCAACTGATCTAGATCTGCACTGTTTGCCATTAAGTATATGAATTTGTAGCAACAGTCTGGATCAAGTAATCTGATTGGCTGAAAATTAGAAGTGGGAGTGGCATTTTAATTTATTCAGCAGGACAAGGGTTAATATCTGGATACAGGCCTTAGAGCTATGAACTGGCCTCAGTTTTATATAGTTGCAGTATTAGTCTGTTCATATATCTTATATGTATTTATTATTGATTGTGTTGTTTTTTTTAGGTCTGGCTACCTTTATATCCCAGAAATGAAAGCCATGCCCATAATTTCATGTCTAAAAGAATCATGTTACCATTTGGAGTCGATATTTATCCTCTTGGTAAGTATCAATTTATTAATGAGAATCAGCTTCAAATACATATTATCCTGAATGAAAATACCTTCCTGAAAAAAATTCTCCTATAGTTTCTGCAACAGATTAATGTCAAAAAAAGAAGCTTTTGTTAAAATTATCAAAACTTTTTCATGCCCACAACTTTTAAACAGTTGATAGGTAATATTGTTTTTGTTTTTCAGTTATGCAAACATATGCATAAATGCATAATGAGCATTGAAAATGTGGAAAAGGAATCAAAGGAAATGAGATACCTCCATGCAGTTTTCATGTCTGTTCATAACACTTTGCTTTTTACTGGGTTTATCTAATAAGCCATGCTTAATGACACTTTTTCTTGTTCCAGCTGTTTTATTTGAAGAAGCTGTGATACTTGGGGCTGCTAGTGATGCCCTGGCTTATAAATATAGTTCTCCATCATGTTACTATCAGTCAGGAACCAATCTTCATGATCTACCCTACTGTGTTTTAGAAAGAACTGTAAGTACAGGGAATTTATATCCTAATACAACATAGCTCCAGATATAAGAGGGCTCTGAAGGTGTATGTTTCTCTTATTTTTCCACAAAAACATATGTTGTGGGTACCCATTAGAAATGCCTCGATGAGGCACTTCTAATAAGTACCCACAAAGTATGTTTTTGTAAAGAAATAAGAAAATATTAACAGTTTTTGTTGAGAAATGCACTGTATCTGGAGCTTTGAATACATTCTCTTATAGAAATGTCATATTTTTTAATGTATTTTGAATGATTTTGTGGGTATATATATTTTTGTTACTGTTCTTTTTTTTTTAATAACAACGTAAAACGATGATACCCCGCCATTATCCTGTCATGGGCAGATAACTGTCAAAAATTGATGAAATTTGCTCATTAGCAATCCCAAACCAGATCTCCTTAATACCAATGCATGTACCTAGTTTGGTTTAAATCCCTTAATATTTACTCATTTTCTCGTTCAGAAACAAAAATATATTCGTGTCTCAGGCAGATAATTCCGTCAAAATTTGACGAAATTCGCCCATTAGCAATCCAAAACCAGATGTCCCCAATATCAAAGCACATACCAAGTTTGGTGAAAATCCATTGATACTTATTCGTTGCCATCCCGAAACAAAAGATGGATGGACGGACGACTGACGGATGGACAGGTGGATGCACAAACGTCCAACATGAAACCATAATACCCCGCCATTATTGTGTGGCAGGGTATAAAAAGGTTGGGGATCATGTTATTATCATCCCATTTATCTGTCTCTGAGTCTGTGTGTATGTTAGTAATTAATATTACATTGTATCTTCTAGACCTTTGGGGTAAAATCCTGGAACTGTCAGGAGCAGAATAAAGATTTTGAACAAGAGTCTACTTTGTATTTTGGCCTGGGGAAGATAAGGTGGTGTTTTTTTTTCAACCAAAAAGTAGTGATATTTATCTTATTCCTCCACAAAACCATATATTGTGGGTACTCATTAGAAGCGCCTTGCCAAGGCACTTCTAATGAGTACCCACAACATACGTTTTTGGGGAGAAATAAGAAAATTATGTGGTTACTCCCTTTTATCTGGAGCTATGAGAAGGCAGGGATTTCAGATGGTAGGCCATTACCTCTTTGTTTTCTCAGATGTTAACAGCAGATGCGGATGAGTCTACCTATCTGAACAGTGTGGCCAGTGCCCTTTTTCGTTACAAGCACATTTAAGGGAATAAATATGATGTTCAGCATTTGAAAATTACCTAACACTGTACATGAACATTGAAGGCCCAGATCAGCCTGGCAGGCTTATCAGCTCCTCTGTTTAGTGATGTATTCTGTAGTATTAATTGATTTTGTCAGAGGGCAACAAAGGCCCTGACTAGACTGCATGAATGGGCTAACTATGGTAAAACCAACATTCGTCCATCCATAAACTATCATTTTGAACTTACTTTACTATTGTTTATGAAGCTATCAAAGAAAAAATTCTGTATTTTTCTAGTACTTTTGTATCAAGAGCAAGTAAACGTGAATATTTTCTTTTTCAGAGTCAGATTTATCTTCATCACATTTTACGACAACTTCTGAGGAGAAAGTAAGTTAATATACTTTAATATAAGTGCCCCTCAAAATAGACCAACATAGATCCAGATAAGCCTGTGCACCTGCAGTCTGATCAGGTTAACGTTGTTGGTAAAAAGAATGTTTTAGGTGGTGTTACCTACCAACATAGATTCTCATTAAACTGCATGCACATACTGATCTGAATCTAAACTGGGCTCAGTCGTTCAAAACTAATGATGTCGTTAGTTAATGTATCTTTAAAACCTTGACCATTACATATGGCATATACACTAATATTTTTGCTGAAAAAAAATGTGAGTAGCAAAAGCTACTCACATTTTTTCAGCAAAAATACCAGTAAATTAGATATTATACTTACTAAAACAGTTAACATTTTGACCACTAACAAGCTCGTTAAGCTAATGCTGAACAACTAGGCCCTAGTTGTATATGTCATAAGTTTTTTTATTCTTTTTTTACACAGAGTATTTGGATAGATGCCGGAGAAGACAGTATAGACCCAAATCAGATGCTGCAGAATGTGGCATCTGATCAGGGTCTATACTGTTTGCCATTCATCCAGAAGTAATTTAGTCTGGCCTCGGTGGATCAATTTGATGCGCTGTCCGACTGGAGACAGGAGGTTGCGGGTTCAACCCCCACCGAGGTCGGCAACATTCTTTCATGGAGATTGATTGTGAATATTTTCTGCTGTCATTCTCTCCCTTCTGCTGATACAAGAAGGGCAGTGTCACTTTCTGGCAAAAGAATGTGCACAATACTGGTTAACCACTTAGAGGACTAAGCCTGCCCAGTAAACGTCTGGTTAGGTAAACTGACCGTGCTCCACATGACCCCTGTGGGTGGTTGGGTGGTGCGAAGGTGTCATGTAGCTTTTGTCACCCAGGGCGTCCAGCTGATATTGGCTGATAGTTGGGCAAGGCCTGCTATCCTTGTAGCAGGTAAGGGTAGGGAGGTGATGTTTTTATTTCTTCTGTTTCTTCACTTTCATTCCTGTTTCTCTTTCTTCCCTGTCCCTCCCTTTCATCTCTTCTGCTATCTCTTCTATTTTCTCCCTTTCTCTGGGAGACGACACAAAATGACCCACAAGGGTTGACGTGTCGTTAAACCCCAACTCAATAAATCAAATCCACATGACCCCATTGGGTTGACTGGACCGTAAAACCTCAACACAAACCAAGAAGTAATTTAGACTCATCAATAGGTACTAAAATTGACTTGTTCAAATTTTAGGACAGAATGGTAAGGGGAGAAAAGTTCAAACACTTAGGTTTATATGGTACTAACTAGTAATACATTCATAAGCGTAGCGCTCATGGCGCACATTACGCATGTGCGTAACATACGAAAAAAACAAAACAAAAAAAAACATTTATTATAAAGTGACATTAACACAAAATATTTTGCTTCTTTACCACTGGGACTGCTCTTAAAGCAAATTCTTCCCTTTTAAGAGTAGCCCCTATTTTGGAAGCGATTCTAGGCATAGTTTTTTAAGATATTTCCTGGTGTGCGTAAGAATAATTTCGTTCTTGCTACGCCACTGACATTTTGCTGTTTCAGTTTGGGTGTACATGCTCTGGAACTTGCCCGATGTTGTACTGAGTTATCCTACTTCCCTCATGTATTAGAGCTTTTATTACACGGTGTTCTGGAGACAGAAGCTATGTCAAAGGAACCCATTCCTGGTAAGTACCCTTAAAGTGCTGAAGGTGCCACAGGCTAGTGGCTGTGCTCATTGGAGCTGGTAAAAAGAATAGCTGGGCTCCATAGCATGGTTGGTAGCCTGTCTGACTGCAGATACAGGGTTGCTTTAATCCAATCTTGGTCAAATAATTCTGGTCGAGATTGATCGTGAAATAATTTCCAGGGTCAGTCTTATGCACCCCCCACTCCTGGTTAACCACAGCCAACTATGCCTGCCCAGGAGGAGTGATTTGGTTAACTGACCAACTTGACCTGACCATAAAAGTGTTGACTGGGCTGTAAAACTCCAAACCAAAATTGAAAAGAATAGCTGTCTAGTGCTTTTGAGAGCTTATATTAAGTTGTATATGTATACTTCAATAACAGCACTTCTAATAAATACCTACAACGTATATTTTTGTGGAGAAATAAACATATCAGTACTTTTTGGTTAAAAAAGTGCCTTAATTGGAGCTATGCTACAGGTAAACACACAAATGAACAAATGAAAAGAAGGCCAGATGGATACATGTACAGCAGCACAAAACTAATAATTATAAAGCAGATTCAACAAAATTAGAAAAGAACAAATGAAAAGTGCAATTCTAATATTTGACATCTTATGCAGTATGCATATGTCAAATATTGGAATTGCACTTTTCACTGGAGTGCAAGTTAAAATGCATGTTAAAATGACTACTGGATACATGTTAAAATGTTCAAACCCTATAATGTTTTTAATCCAAAAAATGATATATATGTACTATAGTTTTACCATAAGTATTCATATTAACAGGCCTGGGTTAACAGTGTACACTCGGATTAGACATTGCACACTACATCATCTGATCAGGGTGTTCACTATTTGTCACTCATGCAGCAGTTTTAAGACACATTAACAGGTAGTAAACTGTACTCTTTTAATTAATCTATAAAAGACTGAATAAACTCTCCCACACTATATATTGGAATAGTCCATTTTCGATTTTAGGTATGTCAAGCTATATCATATAGACATTCCTAAAAAAATGGTTGAACTGTTTGCAAATAGTGGAGACCCTGATCAGATGCTGCTTTCTGTGGCATCTGATCTGGGTCTGCACTGTTTGCAAGTTACCCATTTAGGGTCTAAACTCTTAAATGGGTTAAAGTGTCCAAATACTGAGGATAAAACAGTACAACATTCAAGTGTTTTATTCAGTAGTTGATATGATATCTATCTATTTTCAGATCCCCTGTTACCTCGTATTGTAGCATTTATACAGGAGTTCCCTGAATACCTCCAGACATTTGTTCACTGTGCCAGGAAGACTGAAGTAGCGCTCTGGCCACATTTATTTGCCACAGTAGGAAACCCTAAAGATCTGTTTGAGGTACGTGTCTCTTGAAACATTCTATATTATGGTAAATGTCCTAAATTTTTTAACACTTTATTTCATACTTTTTTTTGCCTAAATTTTGCTTTTTATGCAGTTGTTTCTTACAATATTTAGTGGAATGGCAAACAGTTAAGACCCTGATAAGACAGCCACTGAAATCTGAACCAAGACCAAAGACAATGAGTACCCACAACATACAGTTTTGAGAAATAGGAAAAAAAATAGTTTGCTTTAAGGGGGAGTGTTTATATTCCTCCTGCAGAAAATTAATGAATTTCAGGAAATGCCACAATCACAGAGCATCACCTGCCTCTGATATTAAGGAGACCAATAGCCAGCACAAATACCAAATGAGTAGCCAGCTACCATTCCCTAAGTTCTCTCAAACATTGTGAATGTAAAAATACACAGTGAATGCGAGTATATGTTTGTACAGTAACAGTGCCATATTTATACTAAATATTTGGACAGCTTAAATCCTTCCCTTGCCCTAGAATTTGAACAAGTGCATTTGATTACCTTCTGATGTGTCCAGAAATTGCTGAGCCAGTGGCAGACAGTGAAAACTGATCAGATGCAGCATTTAGATGTGTCTGATTGGGGTTTAAACTGTTTGCTGAGGGCTTGTCTGACCAAATTCTTAGAGTAAATACCTTACTTAGCACATTTGATGTATATGGGGAATGGGTGCATTTTTAAGGGGATGCAACTCTATAAAAATGTTTTTTTCCTCCCTTCTGTTATTCTGTTAGTTTTCATTTCTGAACTGTTTTTTTTTTCACTTTTTTCTTCAACTTCTATTTCTCACTTTAGTCTGTAGGCCTCTGTGGCTCAGTCAGATATGCATCCAACTGGTGAGCAGGAGGTTCCAGGCTCAACTCCCGCCGGGTCCGACAACATTCTTTCATGGACATTGATCAGGAAATATTTCTTATGGCAGTTCTCTCCCTTCCACTGATTCAAAAAGGGCAGTTGTCAGTTTCTGGTGAAAGAATGTGCACAAGTACTGGTTAACTGTTTAGAGGACAAAGCCTGCCCAGGAAAAGTGTGGTTAGGTAAACTGACCATGCTGGACATGACTCTAATGAATGACCTACAAGGGTTGACCTGTTATTAAACAAGAATTCGAGACAAAATGCATGGCTATATTGGTTTGATTCAGTTAGTCATATATCAGTTTCCAAATATGGAATTGCATAAGATTTGTTGTAAACTTATTACTTCTTTTCAGGAGTGCCTTATAAATGGAAAGCTAGAGACAGCAGCTTCATATCTTATCATTCTTCAGAATCTGGAGAAGCCTATGGCCAGTAGACAGGTATTTTTTGCAGCTTTATTTGTTTGTATTTTACAGACTTGGGAATATCCTGTGGTTATAGATTGTTAAAATATCAGCAAATTCATATTCCATCGATGCAGATAGGCAGGGTATACATACTAAGATAAACATTTTTCTTATTATTCTACTACAAGCACCTCTGTAAAGCCCTTCTAATGAGTACTCACAACGTACATTTTCGTGGAGAAATTAAGGTAAAATGCCACTGTCAACTACCTTTCAGTTGTGTTGGTGTCTGGATGGGACAGTGGGTATTAATGCCTTTTTATACAGCTACCTCACTGCAGTATCCAGACATAGTAATCTGACACTGTCACCAGTCACATTATACTGACACCAGTGGAACAAGTTCTAGCTTTTCTTGCTAATCCTGAGTGCCAAGTGATAGGGTAGCTAATAGTAGAAAGTTTTAAGTATAACCCAGCTGGGAATTGAACCTCCAACTTTCTAGTTTAAAGGGGACCCTTACCAAGTGAGCTGCCTGGATTGGTGCATACAGATGCACTGACTAGGAGTTTTTTTTCTTGGGCACACTGGAAGGAAACTCACTCCTGTGTATTGTTAAATCGAGAGACAAGATGACTTCTTGTCAGTTTAACTGACAAGCAGTCATCTTGTCTCTTGATTAAACAATACACATGAGTTGTTTTCCTTCTTGTTGTTTTTTACAATTTATGTTACAAATGCAAGTAAATTCCCCAGACACCACATACTTCTACTGTATGATACATTTTGGAATTGTAACAGTATGATACATCTTTAGTTCGCCTGAACAATGTTCAGGAAAAGCTATTGTACTACCCCCGGCGTCGGCGTTGGCGTCGGCATACGCATCAGCGTCCACAAATGTTAAAGTTTTCGTTAAAAGTTTTAAGACCTCATTATTTCCGAACCCTATCACGGATTTGATTCATCTTTGGTATAATGATACATATTGCGCAAAATTTTGCGCAGTACCATCCCCACCACTCTAGGTCATGTCAAGGTCAAGGTTACAGACTTAGAATTTTCATGTTAAAATTTTATGTCTAAGTTTTAGGATCTCATTACTTCTACACTAAATGATGGATTTTGTTCCTATTTGGTATTATGATAGACACTGGTCAAAAAATTTTATCAACACCTTCAGCACTCATGACTGTGACCTTGAGGTTGAGATCACAGACTTAGAATTTAAATGTTAAAGTTTTCGTTAAAGTTTTTAAGACCTCATTATTTCCTAACCTTATCACTGATTTGATTCATCTTTGGTATGATGATACATATTGGTCCAAAATTTTGCGCAGTACCATCCTCACCATTCTAGGTCATGTCAAGGTCAAGGTCACAGACTTAGAATTTAAATGCTAAAGTTTTCGTTAAAGTTTTAAGAGCTCATTATTTCCTAACCTTATCACCGATTTAATTTATCTTTGGTATGATGATACATAGTGGTCCAAAATTTTGTGCAGTACCTTAGATCAAGGTAAGGTCACAGACTTAGAGTTTCATGTTAAAATTTTACGTCAAAATTTTTAGGATCTCATTACTACTAAACTAAATGATGGATTCAGTTCCTATTTGGTATTATGATAGTTACTGGTCAAAAGTTTTCATCAGCACCATCAGCACTCATGACCATGACCTTGAGCTCGATGTCACAGACTTAGAATTTAAATGTTAAAGTTTTTGTTAAAGTTTTAAGACCTCATTAAATCCTAACCTTGTCCCAGATTTGATTCATCTTTTGTATGATGATACATATTGGTCCAAATTTAAATGTTAAAGTTTTCATTAAAGTTTTTAAGACCTCATTATTTTTTAAACTTATCACTGATTTGATTCATCTTTGGTATGATGATACATATTGGTCCAAAATTTTGCGCAGTACCATTCCCACCACTCTAGGTCATGTCAAGGTCAAGGTCACAGACTTAGAATTTAAATGTTAAAGTTTTTGTTAAAGTTTTGAAGACCTCATTATTTCCTAACCTTATCACCGATTTAATTTATCTTTGGTATGATGATACATAGTGGTCCAAAATTTTGTGCACCACCTTAGATCAAGGTAAGGTCATAGACTTAGAGTTTCATGTTAAAATTTTACGTCAAAATTTTTAGGATCTCATTACTACTAAACTAAATTAAAGTTTTTAAGACCTCATTAAATCCTTACCTTGTCACAGATTTGATTCATCTTTTGTATGATGATACATATTGGTCCAAATTATTACACAGTACCAATCCCCACCACCCTAGATCATGTCAAGGTCAAAGTCACAGACTTAGAATTTCGATGTTAAATTTTTACGCCAAAGTTTTTTAGGATCTCATTACTTCTAAACTACACGATGGATTTAGTTCCTATTTGGTATAAAGAGAGATACTGCCCCCCCCACCCCCCCCAACTCACACACCCGGGTCATGTCAAAATCAAGGTCACGGACTTAGAATTTTCCAGAAACAAAATGCGTAATATCAGGAGAGCTATCCTGTCTGGTGACAGATCTTGTTGAACTCATTTTGTTGTCAAAATGTTTGTGTTTTCAGCATTAACTGAAATGCCTAATGCACGAAAATGACACCTATTTAAAGAAGAGTGGACTTTTATCTGCTGACATTATTATGGCAACAGGATACATACTACATACTTATGATTTCACACTAGTAGGCACTGACAGATGCATTTTAGTGGTGCAAGAAGAAATTTGAAACTACACTTGATAATGCGCTTAACTACATGCAAGGCCAGCCTCGGTGGTGCAGTTAGATGCATGTCCGACTAGAGACCAGGAGGTCACGGTTTGTCCCCCGCCGAGGTCGGCAACATTCTTTGGTGGAGATTGATAATGAAATATTTTCTATGGTCATTCTCTTCCTTCCGCTGAATCAAGAAGGGCAGTTGTCAGTTTCTGGCGAAAGAATGTGCACAATACTGGTTAACCGCTTAGAGGACTAAGCCTGCCTAGTAAACGTATGGTTAGGTAAACTGGCCATGCTTGACATGACCCCATCGGGTTGACTGGGCCCTAAAACATCAACACAAACAAACAAAAACTACATGCAAAATAAAAAAAACATTGCATGTTTACTTTAATACATGTAAATGTAATCTGTATGGGACATATTCTGAGTGTATAATAATTTTTGTTTCAGCATGCTACGTTACTACTAGATTCAGCTGTAGAAGCCTGTCACTGGGAACTGGCACAAGATCTAGTCAGATTTTTAAAGGCAATCGGTAAGGCTACATAAAATTTAATACCTGAGCTACTTTTGATGTTTCAAAAATTACAAATTCGTCACTGCCAAATAACAGTTCTGTCTGAATTGATGTTTCCAGTCAATCAATCAATCAGATTTTTAACACTACCAGGCAGTGTCTGATCTTTCCATTTCTGTTGTTCAATAATTATTCTTTACAAACATATAATTAGAAAAGGTATTTTGATACTTGTACATTTCATGAATCTAATAAAAATTCTCAATGGGATTCTAAAGACGTTGTGAATTAAATTTATATTTTACATGAAAGTACTTTGACTATGTTACAAAGCCTTCCAAGACTATGCCATAACCACTGTTTTATTCATAATTTAGTTATCTCCCTTGATCTATCTTTGGTATGTAGCCTAGTACAAAATTGCCTATTTAAAGAAAATTTTCTCTATAATACATTGATATCTAGTTTCCAGAAGTAAATGTACTTTATATCAAAATGACAGTAGCTGCACTTCTTGATGGAATATTAATATCAGATAATAAAAAGTAAAATTATAAAAGTTGCTGAGGAATTAATCTTAAGGGTATTTAACCTGTTCATCCCTAAGTATCAAAACTGGTCTCTTTCACCTTTCAGCTAAATCCATTGCCAAATATTTTCGGTGGTTTCTTCGATTATACAATTTGGAAGAGTTTATGATATTTGTTCATTGGTGTTAGAACTGCCTTAATTGGCTCTTTGGTTGCAAATTGCAATTATAAAGGTAAATAGTGTTGAATTTTAACAGATGTCGCAGAACATAGCAGCTGCCAGCATTGGTGAGTTAGTTGGATGCGCATCCAACTGGTGATCAGGAGGTTGTTGGTTCAACCGCTGCCAGGTCAGCAACATTCTTTTACAGAGATTTGATCATATAATATTTTTTATGATCATTCTCTCCCTTCCCTGGATTCAGGAAGGGCAGTTGCCAGTTTCTGGTGAAAGAATGTACACAATACTGGTTAACTGTTTAGAGAACTAAGTCTGCCCAAGAAAAGTGTGGTTAGATAAGCTGACCACGCTTGACATGACCCATTGGGTTTATAGGGCAGTAAAACTTCAACACAAACAACGAACATAGAGCTGATATGTGTCCATTTTTGTTTACTGTGACTCTGGGCATCAGGGGCTTAACTACAAAATGGCTTTGCCCTTCAGTATTTGCCTAGCACTTTCTGGACAAAATCAGCAGATGATTGATTGGTAATAGTTGGCTTATTTTTCTTAGCAAATAGGGTTTTACATGCTATGCAGATTGTCACATAAGGAGACAATTTGCATGAAATGTCAAACCATGTTTTTTAGGAAAAATTTTTTTTTTTTCCAAAATTTCAACTGCTGAAATTTTTACCCACCATGCAAAGCCTTAAGTGGAACATGGACATCTTTTAGGAAAACCAAACATTCTGACATACTTCAAAGTGAAACTCATTTCAGATCCCACAGATATAGATGGATCTCCACCCTTACCAATGCATGTTGTGAACCCAACAACAGGAGCCTTCACATCAAGTCCACAGCTGTCTTCATCTGAGAGAGATAACTTCACGTTCACTAGTGTTAGTAACGTGAGTAGAATACGGAGCTCTAGTGTGACAGCTGATTCAGCCAAGACTGACATTCCTGCTCCCAAAGAGAAAACTAAACTAATGCATACCAAGTCAGATATAACCCTTAGAAAGTAAGTTTCTCACTGTATTTACCCTAAATATTTTGACAGTCATGCTAGAGCAAACAGTGCAGACCCAGATTAGATGCTGTAGAATGTGACATCTGATCATTGTCTGCACTGTTTGCCATTCAGCTAGCAGTTTTTAGATACTGATAGCTCCAGATAAGAGGATATATCTACATACATGTACATGTACAGTCAAACTTCCAATGGCTTGAACGTCTTTTGCCATGGAAATTTGTTCTAAACATAGATAGTTTTAGCCACTGAGGGTTAATCATAGTGCCAGGTCAGCAGGCAAATGAAGATAATTTAGGGATGTCTTTTCGATCTTCTATAAAATAATAATAATAATAATAATAATAATAATAATAATCGACCTTATTTATAGAGGGTAACACATTTAGTAATCTAGTACTAATCTTCCATGTGGCCCTCTTTTTTCCTGGGTAGAAACCAGTACTAAGCAATGTGGATAAAGTCTCTTGCTCAAGGAAACAACACTTGCTGTTAGTGGGGATCTAACCCGGTACCTATCGATCTCGAGTCCGACGCTTTACCACTGCACCACAGCGCTCCACGATTATTATTGCACTCATTAGAAATCACCTCAGTGAGGCAATTCTAATAAGTACACAAAATATACATTTCCATGATATAATAAGAAAATATCTTAAGTATTTGTTTTTTTGAATTGTCTGAAAAATTTCCTAGGAACTCAAAAACTAGTTTGAATTATCCTAGGTAAACAATCCATCTGTGTTTGAGCCATTGAGGTTATACTGTATTTTTTCTGATTTTGGCATGAAAACTGTTGTGGGTACTCATTAGAAGTGCCTCTAAAATTATTCTTTGAATACATTCTTTATCTGGACCTATATTTGATAGCAGTATAGCGGTGTTTGTATTAGTAGTGCCTCTAATGAGCACCATAATTTACATTTTCATGGAGAAGTAAGAAAAAGAACGAGTTCTTTTCGGTTGAAAAAAAAACCAACAAAAAAACCCCCAAAAGTACCTTATCTGTAGCTATGGATATATCACAGGCTAGTCAGATTGACTTGTTAATTTTTTGGATATGTATAGTAAAGAGTTATAGAAAGTAAGTTTCTCACCAAATGTACCCTAAATAAGCATGGCCACAGATAAAAGGGGGTATCTGCATAACATATTTTCTTATTTCTCCATGTAAACTTATGTTGTGGGTACTCATTAGAAGAGCCTCACCAAGGTGCTTCTAATGAGTACCCACAACATATGTTTTCGTGGAGAAATAAGAAAGATATCAGCATTTTTCGGATAAAAAAGCGCCTTATTTGTTGCTATGCTAAATACTTTGAAGCTTATGCATGAATATTTAGTGTAGACCTAGATCAGATGCCAGCAGTTTACTGGATGGTAGTCAGATGGAATTGTTCATTTTTTTTATATGCACAGTAAAGAGCTATAGCTATACATTGATGAAGGACTTGTTTAGGAGGAGTATTTGGTGATAATTCTTGGATAATTTTCTCCAGTTTTCAACATATATAGCAGTCCTTGGTGGCTCAGTTGGATGCACGTCCGACTGGTGAGCAGAAGGTTGCGGGTATGACCCCGCCTTGTTGGCTACATTCTGTTTTGGAGATTGATCATGAAATATCTGTGTGTGTCCATATGTCCGTCTGTCCATTTATCTATCCATCCATACATTATGTTTTGGTCCTTGAAGGGGATATCTGATAAGCATTGCTTATTGACACTTCTTTTTGGAATCACCTTCCAAAATTATCTTCCAAATACTCCCTTTATATGGACCTATGTACATTATTTATATTTCCTTGCAGATCATCTCCACGACCAAATGCTGACCCCACTGCGGACCAAGTATATATCGACATGATTCTATGCCGTCATGCCAGAAAACTCCTTACTTCAAACAGAATAAAAGATCTTGGATATTTTGCTGCCAATGTGAAAGATTTTCAGCTTGTAGCTTGGCTTAAAAAAGAAAGGTACACTACAACCTCTTTATAACACGCTTCATTATAACACGGTTTTGGATATAACACGGTTCAAAGATGGACCCAAAAATGTATAGATTATATTGAAAAATGACCATAAATGGTCATTTTTCAATATAATCTATACATTTTTGTTTGGATATAGCACGGTTGTTTAATTAACACGGTTTATGCTATGGACCCCAACTTTCGTGTTATAAAGAGGTCGTGGTATATGTGTAAACTTCTTTCAGTCCCACTTTGCATAAAAGGATCCCAAGTGTAAATGTGAACATTGAAGAATCAGCTATGTCTTCACATCTGTGCAGTATGTTCAGGAACCATAGCTGTAGGTCTTCAAACATATGTGAAATTTCCAAACTCAGAACATTCTGTGCATCTACACAGTTGGAGCTTTTATGTCCAATGATATCTTCTGCACTTTCAAATGATTCTGTAAGCTGATAGGAAAGTCCTGATCAGACTGCACAGAAACACAGGCTGATCTGGACCATCACTGCTTCATATGCTGAAAGGCACATTTTTTGCTAGGATCTGCACATATACGCTAAGGGCCCTTTTTGCATTACATTATTTTTTCCTGTGTAGAACCGGATTGTGTACTAAGATAAATTGTTGTTGTTGTTTTTTTTTTCAGTTTAACAGCCAAGTCAACACTATTAAGGTCTTGTTGAGCTGGTCAGTTTACCTAACCACAGTTAACCAGTACTTGTGCACATTCTTATGCCAGAAACTGACAACTGCCCTTCTTGAATCAGCGAAAGGGAGAGAATGACTGTAGAAAATATTTCATGATCAGTCAACCTCCTGATCACACCAAGATAAATAATATAGTTCTAGATAAGTAATATAGTGTAAATTATTAGATTCTAAAAAAAAAAACTTGATAGCTCTAGAAATACAACAGAAGATAGCTCTAGAAATACAACAGAATGTTTTGCATTGATATTGTGGAGATCTGGTTTGGGATTGCTAATGGGAAAAATTTTGGCAATTTTTGACAGAGTTATCTGCCCTTCACACGATAGTGGCAGGGTATTATCATTTCACATTTTTTATTTTACCTTTGTACTATAACCATAGCATCAGATAATGGAAGTATTCAGATGATAATGTTTATTATTTTTTTATTTATGTTTGTTATTTTTGCACCAAAAACATATGTGGGTACTCACTCAAATTATTTTTACACCAAAACCATATGTGGGTACTCACTCAAATTACCTCTGTGAGGCAATTTGAGTGAGTACCCACATTATGTTTTGATGCAAAAATAGTAAAAAAATAAATAAATAAATAAATAAATAAATTATTACTTCAGTTATCACTTTATCTAGAGCTATTTATAATAATGCCTTTTGGGTACTCAGTAAAATCTACCGGATTGGATTACATAACTGCAACTCGGTGCAGTCCAATGGGTCTGTGTCAGTATGTACATACAGCTAAGTGTTAAGGCATCCTTTATCATGTCATGGCTGATGTAAAACTTTCTCTTATTTTAAAATGAATAAAAATCTTTTGGAACAGGTAAGTACAAAGCACTGCCTGTTAAAAAGACGAGCTTGAAATATTTTTCTTTGCTTGATAACAACTAATTTTCCTGTAATTAATATCATTATAGATTGAGAGCTGGAAAGTTGGAGGATTTTGTGGGTGCTATACGGGATATTCACCACCAGTTTGAGTGGCCACTTCCTGTCTTATCCTTCTCTGCCTTTCAGCAGCTGAAGAGGAAAGCTTGTAAGATAATTAACAGATTTGCTGCTTTATTTTCACTATAGTTCAATGTATAGTTTAATGGGATAATTGGTGTAGTTTAAGGGGATTTTCATTATGGTTAATGGGATTTTTAGTATAGTTTAAGATTGAAGGGGATTTTCACTATAGTTTAAGAGGGCTGGATACACGTGGTAGATTTTCCACCATTTCTGCCAGGAGAGACAACTTTTGTGATGCTCTCCTGCACACAAAGCCCCTTCTAGAAAGCGTCTACTCTAAAAGGAAAAAATTTGCTTCATGGGAAATATTATTTGTAATTCCTTGGAGAAAATATTTCCTCCTAGAACAAAGTACCTAGTAATATTTCCTTTAGAATGCTGTCATGCCATGCGACAAGTCTAGCTGATGTAATGTCGTGAAACATAGATGCTATTTGGAAACATCACAAGCGTATAAGACAGAATCTGAAGGAAAAAAATCACATCATTTTTCTGACATGTAATATATAAGTGAATACACCTTTAGTTTAAAATGCAAGACATATTTCCCTTAAGACCATCAAATCTTATAAACAAACTTGTGCTAATGTACTCATTTGTGTATCAAATTTACAAATCCCGGGAAGTATTTCCTGTACTTTAAATTCAGGTGCATTAACCTCGATTCAATCTGGAACCCCCCTGCCGCCACCCCCCCCCCTCCCCCCCCAATTTACAAATCCAGGGAAGTATTTCCTGTTCTTTAAATTCAAGTGCATTAACCTCGATTAAATCTGGATCCCCCCACCCCCCCTCCCCCGCAAATTTACAAAATCCCTAGTGTTCTAAGGCTTGCCTGTTTAAAACGAGTGAGTGAAGCAAATGAGTTTTTTTCCAAGCAAACCTTAGAAAACGAGTGAATTATTTCTCTGTAATTGATCAAAATAACAAAATAAACTGTTATTACATTTTCATTCATGTTTTACCTTTGATTTTCACATTCAGCCGTTATGATTTCCTACCAAAATAATTCCAGTCAGTAAATGAATTTCAGGAGGCGTGGTTTAGTTTGAAAGTCAGTCGCCATCTTGTTTTCACTTTAATGCAAAAATCATTCTGTGCATGAAATACAGACATAACAATGTCACGAAAGTAGAACTGGATTATTAAGAAAATTGTATTTTATATTTTTGATGCAGGTCTTTCCTCAGAAACGCCAATTGCAGTCTGATTTCCGTCATTTTATCAAATTTTCTGCAAAATGTCAGCTGTTGTTATTGTTGTTACCAACAACGTCAGCAATGTCTCCTAGCAATTATGCCATCAAAACATTCGAAATGAAATAATTCATTTGGTGAATTATCAATTATAATTCACTGACAAATCACAGTAAATCACTGCTGAAAATGTAATAAACAGAAATAATGCATAGATGAAGTGTGAATACCATAATAAAGCTAGGTACTGGAACAGAGAGGCTGAGGTAAATGGTTCATATCCAACAGAATGAAATGTCTGATCAAGGACTATACTGTTTGCCACTCATCCAGCAGATTTAGACACATCAACAGCATAGGTAGTTAAATGAGCTTGATCATTTAGGACAAGTAGGGTGTGGAATTAAGTTGTTCCAATATTTAGGGTAAATATGGAATAGATAAACTAGTCAGCCTGTCAAGGAATATGACATTGTAAGCTAAGATGCTTTTTGTCTATATGACACCACTACTTTCACAATATATATGTCCATTATATACTTAAAAGAAAAATAATGTTTTTTTGTCCTTATGAAGCATCATTATATACCAAACAGATACCCATATTTGCCTGGGCAGATGTTGCATCATGTGTCTGTCTAAAGTAATTGTAATTTTAGTATTGTGAGTACGTGTGTGATAAACACCCAGCCAGTATCTTGCCTGGACAGATGCAGGATGTGACCTTCACCAGTACTATTATATTCTGTATGCAGTTGGCATTTTAAGATTTTTCGGCAATTTTTTATTCTTGTTAGGAAAGGATGAAGAAACAAAATATTGGCAATATGTTTTTTACATATCTGTATTGTTAAATTTTGTTAGAAATGGCAAACAAAAGTGGGTGTTTGAAGACTACTTTTTTAGTTGTTTTTTTTTGCACCAAAACATTGTCTGCATACTAAATTGCATTGTCTATTCAGGACAGATCTAATGATTATCATCAGTTTATTTCTGATGAAAAATTTGTGAAAAAAGTAAAAATAGTCCTAAATGTACAGATACCAACAAAACAGTCAGTTACTGTCGAGCTTTGATTGCCTTATTTCGGTCTTTCTTAATGACTTTTTTTGTCTACACAGCAGCTTAACTGTGTATGAAATATACCATACATGTTACTTTTACTGTGCTTTTTTTTCTCTGTAATAAGGTGGCACAATGTGTCACATCTTCATGCTTGCTTTGCATACACATACCCAGATAAGAGTATCCAGATAAATGTATATTTTGTACATGAAAACATATGTTATGGGTACCCATTAGAAGCTCCTTAATGAGGCTCTTCTAATAATTATCCACAAAATACGTTTTCATGCAGAAATAAAACAAATGTCCTATTTCTGCACAAAAACATGTTGTAGGTACGCATTAGAAGTGCCTCTCCTTCTAATGAGTACCTACAACATACATTTTATGCAGAAGTAAGAAAATTGTTGACACAGTTTAATTGAAAAAAAAGTATCTGATCTATTAATGTTCTGGATCCATGACATTTCGTCTATTAAACCCATTTCGTCTAAAGGACATTTTGTCTAAAAGACATTTCGTCGAATACGACATTTCGTCTAAATTTCGTCGAAAAGTGTCTAAATTCGTTTAAAAATGTCTGAAGTTTTTCGTCTAAATTTTATTTCGTCTAAATTTTGTTTACACATATACTGTTAAGGAAAGACAAGTGATCTACAAAGGCTGATCTTTATTTGCCAGTGACATGAAATTTCAAAGTTAATAGTTTAGGTTGTATCCGATCCCATAAAGGTATTGCAAGTTGTCAGGGTCACCATAGCTCTGCACAACCCGAAGTATTCTTTGAGTTTCTTTCCTCACCTGAAAAAAAAAAAATTACCAGTATTATACTTGAATTTTTAATTCTGCAACTATTTAGGTTAGACTTTATTGGAATCATACATACTTTCATGCGGGGCTGCTGCAGCTGTTGTCCAGCGATCAACTGCTCCACCAGAGTATCTGTATGAGCCTGCTCCCCGTTGAGCATCTCCAAAAACTCATAGATATTGGGATGGTGCTTGGCTACTATGGTGTTGAAGCGACGGTACCATCCTTCAAGTATATTGTTGGTATATTGTTGTTTCTGGGTTCATCGGCAATAGTGCACTCATACACATTCCAGAGGTGTGATGGAAACAGCCTCTAAAATCGAAGGGCAAAAATCCATATGAAATAAATATGGCGGACAACAGGCAGATCGTCTAAATATTGGAGGAAAAAAGTGAGAAAAATCGAAAAAGACGAAAAATAACAAAGGTGCGACATTTCGTCTAAAATCCTTAATTTTTTTTCGACGAAATGTCCTACCAGACCGGTTTTTTAGACCAATTGTCATATTAGACAAAGTGTCTATTCGACGAAATGGGTTTAGACAAAATGTCGTGCACCCTAATGTTCTTGTTATTTTGATAGGTATTTATTATCCCATTCTTTTCTTTTACCAATTTAATTGCTTTGCTTATACTTCATTCCAAATAATTGCTTTTCTTATACTTCATTCCAAATAATTGCTTTTCTTATACTTTTTTCAAAATAATTGCTTTTCTTATAATTTATTACACATCATAGCTTTTCTTATACTTTATTCCAAATAATTGCTTTTCTTATACTTTATTCTCAACAACTGTTTTTCCTTTACTTTAGCCCTTTTAATTGCTTTTCTTTTACTTAAGCTCTGGGGTGGTCGGGAGTGGCAATGGTGTCGTGTATCTTACGTCACCGGGGCGTCCAACTGAAATTGGCTTACAGTTGGGCAAGGCCTGCTATCCTTGTAGCAGGTAAGGGTAGAGGGGGAATGTTTTTATTTCTTCTGTTTCTTCACTTTCATTCCTGTTCCTGTTTCTTCCCTAATCGTCTCTTTCATCTCCTCTACTATCTCTTCTATCTCTTTTCTCCCTTTCTCTGGGAGACGACACAAAATGACCCACAAGGGTTGACGTGTCGTTAAACCCCAACACAATCAAAATTTACTTAAGCTCTTTTAATTGCTTTTGCTTTTATTTTAGCATTTTAATTGCTTTTCATTTACATTTATCATGTTTGCTTGCTTTTACTTTTGTGTGAGATGGATGGCTTAAGTTAAAGCTTCTCAGGAACTATTTTGTTGGTCTGAATCCTTCTCATGGTTACTGTACAGTTGACTCTCATTATCTCGACCCCTCTTATCTTGATCCTATCACTTATGTCGAACTGATTTCTAAGTCCCGATTATTTTCCCTATGTATTTATTGTATTTCAGCTTCGCGTATGTCAAACTACTTTTGTGTCGACACTTCGGCTATCTCGTCCATCATTTTCAGTCCCTGAACCTATTTTTCACAGTTTTTACTACCACGTATCTCGAACTCGGACCATGACGATGGAAAACAAAATGTAAGATGCGGCGCCGCCTGTCTCTCAGTTAATGAAAATCATAATAGGCCATTGATAAATAAATCAATAGTTTAATTTTCCCCTTTGTCCAGGTAATTACAAACAACACAAACAATGTCTAAAATCCGTAATTATGAAATCACGTGCGTGTCGAGTCAGGTTTGACACGCGGCGCTCAACACCGTCTCGTGTCATTGATTTGTAAGATAAAAAGCGGCTCAGAATAGTGTTATGGAAGATTAATCAACGAAGTTTCTTTAATTTATTGTTTAGATATGTTCTTCACTATTGAGTACTGTCCGTCTGAATGATATGAGCGTCTTCAAGAAAAGTCAGTGCGCGACAGGTTCCGACTCAGATCAGCCTGTATTGATCAGGCTAGCTAAGTCTGAATCTTCGCTTGTTACTCTTTGGTCAGGCGGTGCTCTTTGGTAAGCCCAAATAAGGCTCCTGCGTATAATGGAAAATTCGTGGGCGTGCAGGCTGATCTGAGTCTTTGACAGGCACAGTTTTCTAATAGGAGTTGTCGTGCACGGCCTCAAATAGACGATTTACACGTGGGTACCGATGTTAACCCTTCCGACCCTGTAGACTGGTACGGATACCCGCACAAATAGTGTAGGTCCAGATGAGACGGTTCATAACGAGCTTTCTCTGCAGGATCTACAGTTGGCTCGTTTATGCCAGGGGAGATAATCCAAACTAGCTTATAGCTGCCACTTAACATTGTAAGCATTTTATGCAAAAGCGGAAACCAGACAACTCTTTATCGAGTCGTAAATGCGAAGGGAGCTAATCCAAACCAGTTCATAACGTATAGCTAACATAACCCGGAAACCAGTAATTTATTTATAGCTCAAATGGAAATCCTAATTTGCAGGAGTATTAAAAGTCAACAAGAGACATTTGAAATTTATTATTATCAACATTTATTGATGATATTATTCCAAGAGAACCAATGCATCTCCTAAAATAAACAGAAACAATGCAAACTGAAGTACGCGTAAATTATTTAAATTGCCATATACATGTGCCTTCCAAGCACGTTTGGCAAACAGAGAGACGAACAGTCGTCATACCTATGACGTCACAATTTGGTTGTCTCGAACTACTGATAACTCGAACATTTTTATCAGGTCCCGTGAAGTTCGAGATAACGAGAGTCGACTGTATTTATCCTAAGTATTCGGACACACTTATAGATACCATAAAATTTGAACATTTAAATGGTGTAATGCCATCTAAAAACTGTTAGATGAGTGGCAAGTATATGATTTGGGTCTACACTACTTGCTCAGGCCTCTCTATCTAAATACTTTTTGTAAGTATGGTAATGATTGTTGGTACACATACATGCAGCTCATACTTGATATGCTGTGTCCATTACAAAGTCAAAAGATTGACAGATACTGAAACTTTATGCATGGATGATCATTGAAAGGAAGGATGTAAAAGTCACACACACACATGCACACACACACACACACACACAGGTAGGCAAATGGACTTTTTGAATTTTAGGATAAGTATGGTAAGGAGTTATGGCGTCCATAAAAAAAAAAAAAAAAAAAAAAGAAAGAAAATCAGGTATCCTAATATTTGGAGCCCTGAATTGCATGTTGAAATTTAGCTTTTTTTTTAATGCTTAGCATACTGGGTAAAAATTTCAACAGATGACACTTTGAAATACTTTTCTTATTTTTTTCTCAGAAAACACACTTTGACAGTTCATGCAGATTGTCTCCTTAGGAGACAGTTTGCATGAAATGTCAAATCCTATTTTTCTTAGAAAAATAAAAATATTATCAGTTTGTTTTCTGCTGAATTTGACAAGAGAGTGGTAAAGAGTAAAGTATCTTTCTCAGATCTTTGTCATCCTTATTGCTTTTGCCTCTATTCCAGTCTCCACTTCCAGCCTAGCTTCCCTTACCCTCCTAGAAGATGACATACCAGGTCGGGCATTTCCTAGTCCTGCTAGACAGGCACCACCTAATGTAGAAAGAGATTTTGCTGGAACAATCAAAACACTGCCGCAGGTCGACAGTTTTGTTTCCAATGGAGTCTCTGATGAGGTGATGCTTCAACCACAGCTTTTGAGAGGTAGGAAGAAAATCCAACAACATATGGGCTGTGCTGTGTAAAAATGTGTCTTGGTGCATATGCGGACAGTGAAGGCCCAGATCAGCCTACGCATCCGCGCAGTCTGATCAGGGCCTTTGCTGTCCACTTACAGAATCATTGGACAATATTGAAGGTATCAATGGAGAGCAAATGCCTAGATGAGGCTTTGCACATGCATACGAAGAAAATGTGCATTTTGCGCATGTTCGAAGACACCTCTTTGCTTGGCGTGGCCTATTTGAGTCATACTTGACAGAAAGATGTCTTCCTATGTATGTAGAGAGTGAAGGCCTGGCGTCTGATCTGGGCCTTCACTGTATCATATACATATTGCCAGAAAAGGCTTTTTTTGTAGCAAAAAGTATTGATATTTTTCCTATTTCTCCAGGAAAACATGTGAGGTGCTCCTAATGAGAACCCACAACATATTGATAGTTGATTTATTAAGTAGACAACTTCCCACTAGCTTAAACAAAGGAGTTTACCAGGTACATCTTGTAGGCAACCGCTTTCGTCTCAGTAAACCACAGCCTTGGTAAATGCTTACTTATCCACGCCTAATAAACCAGTTATTTAAAGCCAGTGTCTGTTTTTTTGTTTTTTTGGTTTGTTTGTTTTTTGTTTTTTTTTGTATGGCATTTAACATGCTGATGATCATTTCATTTGGCTTAGACAGTTGAAAGTTTCTCAAGCTTGTTTTTTAATGCATTAGGGCACACAAATATTAATTCATATTAATTTACTTTTATTTATATACATTCTTGTAAGAAAACAAACCTTAGGTTACAAACTATCTGAAAAAATATTGGGCAAGTTCTGTACTTTTAGCTTACCTGAGTCAAGGCTAGGGATGATGACTACTTAGTTCTTTATTTTGTCTGTCCATCCATCTGTCAAGTTATACATTCACACCTTTGAATGACTTCCTCTGAAAGGCTGGGGCCATTTTTCCTCAAACTCAATATCAAGTCTTTTGTCAAAGGGGGACTGGACCACAAGTTTGTTCAAATGGTCATGATCTATTGATCAATATAGTAGCCATACCCATATATTTGTTGTTTGCGTGTTTGCTGAGGCCTCTTTTTGTGCCATATTGCTCATTCATGTATTTCCTATTCATGTATTTGCAGCGGATGATAGTAGCCTAGCTACTATGGAGATATCAGACTCCAGTTCTCTGCTAGGTGACTTTGAGTTCCTGGCAGATTCCAGTAGTAGTATAGATAGTTTGTCTCCAGAGCTTGAACTCCTGTCTCAGGAAATGTGCACCAAGGGACCACAGAAGTCTGATCTGGAGTTGAGGTGAGTTCATTCCCATCTGGCACACAATGTTGAAACAATGTCGATTCAACGTTGATTCAACATCTTGATGTTGAATCAACATTAAATTGACATTGTTTCAATGTTGTGTGCCTGCTGGGTTATAAACATACAAACTAACAGTGTGGCATGTGCAGGATAAATGAAGTGGATACACTTTCAAGGGAATAATTTTGTAGTCCCCAATTATGCAAGGTTTCAAATACTAGAAAGCAATTTCCAATCTCCAGAATTGTTGTTTCCTTTTGCAAAATGGCAGTTAAATCAAACAACAAGAAAAAAAAACAACAACAAAAAATCACCAAATCATCAAAGATACATTTAGCTTCACACAGTCTGTATGTAGGAGCAAATTCTTTCCTTTTAGAGTAGAGCCCTATTATGACGAGTCTTTGAATGCATAAAAGCAAACAGGAAGTCACAAAAAGTTGTCTTCTTTGTAAAAAATTGTAGGAAGTCTACCAAAATGCAGCCCTTTGAAGCACTGTTTAGTGCATTTCATGCACTAAACAGTGCTTAAAGGGACTGCACACATGTATTGTTTCAAATCATGTTGGAGGCTGGTTGTCTGGAGTGGATATTGATAATGGCTATATCACTTCGTGATGAAACACCACATCATTACAGACCTATTTTTTCTTTGTTCTCATCTGCATGTACCATGCTGTAGGGAAATTTGCAGACTACATATTGATGACATTTCTTCACTTTTCTCCAGAAAATAGGATTTAATTTGCATGAAATGTCTGATCCTGTTTAAGGGAAAAATAGGAAATATATTTCAAAATGTCGTCTTCTGAGAGTTTTTGTCAGTGCATGAAATGGCTTAAACAGCTCTAATATATTGGCATTAATATATATTATTTCAGATACGAGGAATGCACAAAAAGGGCTCTTATGGAATTTGTGGACAACACAGGCCCAGATTGGTTTGGGCAATTGCGCAAGCTCACCAGGGGCTTCGTTTTCCACTTACAGAGTCATTGGATACTGTAGTAGATGTTTACAAACAAACAGAGAAGGCCCTAATGAGACTGTGCAGATGCTTATCTGGGCCTTTGCTATTTGCATATGATGTATTTCTCACATTTTGCATCGTATAGTATTTCAGGTGTATGTTTCAAATTATGTTGGAGGCTGGTTGTCGACATCACGAAAACACACCTATATAATCTTCACCCCTTTAAACCCCTCTTTGAAATAGTAAAACTGGGGTTTACAAAGGTATACATTATTTTTTTTTATTTTGCTGATAAACCTAGATTGTAGGTACTCGTTAGAACTGCCTCACTGAGGTGGTTCTAATGAGTACCCACTATCTATATTCTGAGCAGAAATATGAAAAATATCAGAATTTTTATCTTAAGTTTTTTATTTTTGGTTGTAAAATTTTCAATATATTTGAATAGGCGTGTTTTCGTAATGTGGAGTGGGCATTGATTATAGCTCTAGGTCTCCTTGATAAAACCCAAAATCATCAAAGACACATTTATGTTTTGCACTTTTTTGACACTTACTGCTCTATGGGGAAATTCAGCTGATGGCAAATTGATATTTTTTTTTCTATTTTTCCCCCCAAAAAATAGGATTTGATTTTTCATGCAAATTGACTCCTTAAGAGACAATTTGCATGAAATATCAGATCTGATTTTTTGAAAAAATTGAAAAATATTTCAAAATGTCGTCTGCTGAGATATTTACCCAGCGTGCTAAGAGTCGATGCATGAAATGCTGAAATAAATCATATATTGGTATTATGTATTGTATGTTTTTAGGTATATGTTTCAAATCATGTTGGAGGCTGGTTGTCTGGAGTGGGCATTGATTATAGCTATAGTTCTTCGTGATACAATGGCTGTGATACGAACTGTTAATACGGCCAGTATGACAGACACACCCCTTGAGATTGTGGGTAGGATGAGGGAGGGACTGTCTTACCTTGAACTCTGGTCGGACACAGAATGGTAAGTTATTGATTCTAATATATAGAGGTTAGCATTGAGATTGTGGGTAGGATGAGGGAGGGACTGTCTTACCTTGAACTCTGGTTAAACTCAAAATGGTAAGTTAGTAATTCTAACATATAGAGATTTAGCAAAAGGTATTTATTTTTTTTTATGTTCCAATTTAATATACGGTTAATATC
The DNA here is from genome assembly GCA_964016985.1 of Anodontia alba. NCBI lineage: Eukaryota > Metazoa > Mollusca > Bivalvia > Lucinida > Lucinidae > Anodontia > Anodontia alba. The sequence continues at coordinate 96,561,612 of OZ024825.1, read as the reverse complement.
TGAAAATTTTGAGCACTTTATTAAATCTTTATACAGTTGCTTCCTAATATACTTAGTGGAATGGCAAACAGTGAAGACCTTGATCAGACTACTCCTTAAGGATCAGTGTGATCTGGGTCTGCACTGTTTACCCATGACATTTTGTTGGAAACTTTGGTGTACAAAATTCTAGGACATTTTCTGTAATGCATTTCCACAGCCACAGAATTCTAGATTACCTCTGCAAATTAAATGACAAGAAAAATAACAGAAACTGCATTACATGGTAATCTATAGATACAGCTACAAAATGAAATGATAAAATAATTATATATCCTTTTGTTCCTTAATTCCAGTCAACTTTAAAATGTCAGACCTTGTTTTCTCTGAAAAAAAAAAAATGATAAAAACAATCTTCCAAATGCCATTGGCTGCAGATGTGATTGGCAGAAAAAATTAACTCTGAATGTCTCTATCTCAATATGCCTTGAGTAGTATTGAGAGACATAAAACACCCAACCATCATCAATAACTTTGAATGTCACTGACACTGAAACAGTTGTTAGCTGCATGGAATTTTGACCTTAAGCATGATTTAAAATTGCAGCAGATAGCATTCTGTTTTGTTGTTTTTTTTGGTTTTTGTTTTGAGAAATTAGTATTGACATTTCATGTGAATTGTTTGCCTAGCAGATGATTAACATGTAATCTTAAACTCTATTTTCTTCTAAAAATAATAAAAGAAAAATGCTGCTGAGTTTACTGGTGCTTTAAGGTTTATCACAAACATACAAAGAGTTGATATATTTCTTATTTCAGTGTTGGATACAAGCCATTTTTTCACGCAATAAGAGGACAGATACAAGTGCTAACAAAGCTTGCTGAACAAACTCCACCAACGTTACAACTCAATACTTCCATGGAATCGATTCCTGCTTCTGTGGAAGAGGGAAATCTCTCCCCAGGTGTTATGACAATACGCAGTGATTCTGAGAGTCCTCAAGACTCACCACCGTGTCACACGGACCAGCCAAAGCCAAGTGAATGTGTTCTATCATGATAAATGCATGTTTGTGAATCTGGTATACTTTCACTGTGATTTCATTTAGAACAGGGTCATGAACTTTTGCATCACTAAAGTTCATGCGCCTCGTCAAGAGAATGTGTTCTCTCGTGATACATACATGGGCATTTATACAGTATGATTTATTAAGCATCTGCATAGCTCCAGATAAATATTTTTCTTATTTCTCCACAAAAGCTTGTCACATAGCACTTGTTAAGGCACTTTTTTCATTCCAAAAGTATATTTTTCTTATTTCTCCATGAAAACATATGTTTTGGGTACTCATTAGAAGCGCCTCACCGAGGTGCTTCTAATGAGTACCCACAACATATGTTTTTGTGGAGAAATAAGAAAAGTATTTACCGGATACCTTCCCTTATCTAAACCTATGTTGTCATGTATACTCTTTATAAGTGCTTCACTAAGGCACATTTTTCTAGAGTACTCAGAACGTATGTTTTTGTGGAGAAATAACAAAAACATGTTGCGGTACTCATCAGAAGTGCCAGGCAAGGTGCTTCTGATGAGTACCTTCAGCATATGTTTATTGTGGAGAAATAAGAAAACTGCATATGTTTTTGGAGGTTGGAAAAAGTGCATTATCTACAGCTATAAGCCAGATAAGACACCTTTTTACAAAAGATAAGGCTAATTCTATGGTTTCGACAGGAAAATCTGCATGTTTGGCACTCATTAATAGAATCTGGTTGGTAATAAGTGTGTAATGAGTAGCCAACAAAGGCTTTCTTAAGGAAACGAGAAAAATAATTCTGTATCCCTCTGATTTGAACTGTGATCTCGTGCATAGTCAAGTAGGAGTAAAGAATCCCTCTGATTTGGACTATGATCTTATGCATAGTCAGGTAGGAGTTGAGTTGATACTATCTTTCATGTCGCATGGAGAATTTGAGCCAAATGAATGTGTTCTAAAGTGACTTTTCACAGCCATCATGTATATAAAAGAGAATTTTTGATGAGGAAGATAACCTGTATATATACATGTACAGCTATACAGTATTCATCCTGGAAAAGTACCATAAAATATCTTAAGGGGAAAGGATGCATTTTGTAGAATATTTGCCATTTCCTCCAAGGAAGACAATTTTTGAGACTTCCTGTTTGCTTTACTGCATGCCAGTTCCTTTCTGAAAAGGGATCTACACTATAAGGAAAGAATTTGCTCCCTCTGGGAGCAAATTCTTTCCTTATAGAGTAGATCCCTTTGAAGAAGAGGACAAAAAGAAGTATTAAAGACAGTTTCCCCTGAAAGTTTATCAGTTCACCTCAAAAAGAGTTGATGCATAGCATAAGAAAAAGGGCTTACGCCATATGCGAACAAGGAAGTCCAAGATCAGCCTGGACATCCATGCCCTCTGATCAGGGCCTTTTCTGTTTGTTGATGTAGTGTTTACTCTGCAGTATCCATTCATTCTGAAAGTGAGCAACAAAGGCCTTGATCAGACAGCACAAATGAGCTGCCATATGAGAAAAGGGACCTTATCGTTTTCCAGTTTGTGGTCCTTTAAATGCCCTTAGGCAGTCCGCTATTTGAGCTACAGACATGCATATTTTGCCTGAAGCTTCCTCAAGGTCCCTACTTCATGTTCCTGGACAGCAAAGGCTCTTGTGAGATTGCATACGCAGGCTCATCTGAGCCTTTTCTGGTAGCCTTTGTGATAAGTACCTTTTTTTCTTCATGTGCTGGCTCAAATGTATATTCTGATCTGGGTTTTCTTTGCCCACATTTGAATTAAAGGTCTTTTTCTTCTATTGTGCAGTTATGAGTTGATTGTTTATCTTTACCAGTGGGGAGGAAGTGGTAGTACTGTTTTAACTCTAAAAATTGGGATACTTTAACTCCTTAAAATGCCAAGAAAACCTGCAAATGTCATCTGTTTATGTCATCTGCAGAATATTCTTGCAAACTTTTCAAACCTATTTTTGCATACAGGCAAACAGTGTGGACCCTGATCAGACTGCTCCTAGAGGAGCAGTCTGATCTGGGTCCACACTGTTTGCAAAAATGACTTTTAAAATCACAAGCAGATGACAAAGCAGATGATAGTTGTTGTGATTGGCAGTTTAAGGGTTAACTCCTTATACTTGCCCTAAAATTGAGCAAATCCATTTACTACCTATTGATGTGTCAAAAATGCTGGTAAGTAGCAAACACTGTAGACCATGATTAGATGCTGTGTTTGATCTATGTTTACACTGTGTGCTCAGACCTGTCTGTCTCAATACAGGGTAGCTGGCCTTGGTGACTCATTTGGATGCATATCCGACTGGTGATCAGGAGGTCATGGGTTCAATCTTTGCCAGGTCCAGCAACATTTTTTCGTGGAGATCAATCATGAAATATTTCCTAAGGCCAGTCTCTCCCTTCCACTGATTCAAGAAGGGCAGTTGTCAGTTTCTGGCAAGAGAATGTGCACAGTACTGGTTAAATGCCTAGAGAACTAAACTTATCCAGGGAAAAGTGTGGTTAGGTAAACTGACAGCACTTGACATGATCCTAATGTGTTGACTGAGCCATAAAACCTCAACAATATTTAGGGTAAATATGGTAACCAATTGACATCCCTTCACTACTTAAGTGGTAAAGTTTAGATAACTGACTTGTATCTCATTATTATCATCTGACATTTTGAGTAATTATTATCTAAAAATAGCTCCAGATAAGGCACTGTTTCTCAACCAGAATGCGCTAATATTTTTCCATGAAAACGTATGTTGGTGGTACTCATTAAAAGTGCCCTTGTGAGGCAAGGGTACTTCTAATGAGTACCAACTCCATACATTTTCCATGGAAAAAATAAGAAAAATATTTTGTGGATACCCACTCTTATCTGGATCAATTAGATTAGTGGTATGAATGGACCATAAGCATCCTATATTTTCATCATGTTTCACAGAGCTGCCAAAATCAATTGAGACACAATGTTAGAAAATATAGCTTTTGATCATGACTTGCACTCAGTGAAGACCAATCAGGCTGCTCATTTGCACAGTTTGACCAGAGTGTTCACTGTATATTTTGTTACCCACAGAGGGCAAAGCAAAGCCTGACCAGACTCCTAGCCCTTGATAAGGCACCTTTTTTCCAAGCAAAAAGTATCTATATTTTTCTTATTTCTCGACAAAAACATATGTTGTTGGTACTCATTAGAAGCGCCTCAATGAGGCGCTTCTAATGAGTACCCACAACATATGTTTTTTTTTCGAGAAATAAGAAAACTATTTACTCGATGTGCAGGCTAGTCTGGTTCATTTCTAGACAAACTCATCAGAAGGTACATTATCTTTCAATGTGGCTCTTATATTGTGTTCACTTGGTTTATTTATAGTTGCTTCACATAAACTGAACATTCAGATGAATATTTTCTTGTTTTTCCATGAAAACTTACATTCTAGGCCTCAACACTGCCAAAGTTGTTTTTCTCCCTTCTGCATAGGGGGTGTATTGTAGAGAAGGAATTTCCTTGTAGAGTAGATCCCTTTCCAGAAGGAGAAAAATAGGAGGTAAAAAGAGTTGTCTTCTTTGTCAAAAATGGCAGAAAATCAACAAAGTGTATCCAGTCATTTTAATACTTAGGAAACAATTCTGTTGAGATCTTAGAATAACGTATTCGACCTATTTACCGCATATACCCCTATAAGCGCACAGTCAAGCAACTTCGTAGTCTTTAGATTACAGCCAGTTTACTTTTTGTCTACTTCTTTATATAGGCATATGTTGTGGGTACCCATTTGAATTGCATCGACTTGTTGATGCAATTCAAATGAGTACCCACAACATATGCCTGTATATACAGAATCAGAAAAAGATTGCATAAACAGAATCAAATAAGACCTTTTGTCATCTTTTGTTAAATATACCCTTAGTAGGCAGATACGTATTTTACCACATGTTTTCCTGGTAATTTTGAAAAACCTAAGAGCACAGTGTAGTAATTAGGTTGAATATGGCACATTTACATGGGGAAGCAAGACAAATGTCTTAATAAATTGTGTTTGGAGCGGCATAGTATGTATATATTTTTTGAACTTTGCAAGCATTGTATTATATGATTGAGTGATTGTTGATTATTTCTCAACTGTGATGAACTGAGAAATTTTTCTTTTACAACATTCTGAATACAGGGTAAAAGGAACTAATGAAACATTTGTTATGTCTGGATTTATGTCAGATTGAGCTGGATGGGTTGATTTTGTAAAAGAAAATGGGAGGCTAAATTGTCAAAATGATCTGCAGTGTGCGTATAAGGCCCTTTTGCATATTGCAGGCAGGAAATACCCAGGGCCCATTTGTTCAAAGCATTGGTAACTTAATGAGCTTGTTAGTAGTCAAAATGGTAACTGTTCTAGTAAGTACAATACCTAATTCACAGGTATTTTTGCTGAAAAAATGTGAGTAGCTTTTGCATATGCAAAAGCTACTTACATTTTTTTCAGCAAAAATATCAGTATACATCCATATTTAATGATCAAAGTTTTAACGATATGTTAACTAACAACATTGAAGTGTTGAACAACTGGGCCCAGATCAGCAGGCACAGCTACTCAGACTAATCAGTCTTCACTGCCAGCTTGCAGAATCATTTAATGCTGTAGAACATATTGCCATACAGTGATTGGCCAGAAGAGAATATTACGGAGCCCATTTGTTCAAAGCATTGTTAGCTTAACAAACTTGTTAGTGGTCAAAATGTGAACTGTTCTAGTAAGTACAATATCGAATTCTCAGGTATTTTTGCTGAATAAAATGTGAGTAGTTTTTGCAATTGCAAAAGCTACTAACATGTTTCAGCAAAAATACCAGCATTTTTGTCATATTTAATGATGAAAGTTTTAACAACATGTTAACTAATGACATCGTTAGTTTTGAGCAACTGAGCCGGGATGTGCAATGTGATCTGTGACTTTGCTACTTATGTATAGTATAAGCTTTTTTTTTTAAGTTGAACATAGAAAACCAAATTCAGAGCTCTAGATAAGGCATGTTTTTCAAAGTGTCTGGGTAGCAGAGTGGTTAGTGCTCCCATTTCAGAATGAGGTCTCGGGTTCAAATCCTGTGGAATTCAGCTTTTGAACATATGGCGCTTCATTGCACAGAGCCTTTCATTATCACCCTACCATCACCTTGATATGACAAAAATATTGTTAAAAGGGACATACCCCGATTCATTATTATTAAGGCATGATTTTTGATTAAAAAAAAAAAAAAAATTTCTTGTTTCTCCAGGAAAACATGTTTTCGTGGATTTTTGATTAAAAAAAACAAAAACATTTTCTTGTTTCTCCAGGAAAACATGTTTTCGTGGATAAATAAGAAAAAAAAGTTCTGGCTACACCTCTTATCTAGAACTCTGGGCCCAGTTGTTTGAAACTAACGATGTCATTAGTTAATGTAGTGTTAAAACTTTGATCATTAAATATGGCATATACATTAATATTTTTGCTGAAAAAATGTGAGCAAAAGCTACTCACATTTTTCAGCAAAAATACCTGTGAATTAGATATTGTACTTACTAGAAGAGTTAACATTTTGACCACTAATGAGCTCATTAAGCTGATGATGCTTTAAACAACTGGGCCCTGAAATTTATCAAAGCCAGGATTAATTGACAGATTTAGCAAAAACTTTAACATATGTGAGCTGTACCATGAGAAAACAGAAATGTGATAAGATACCTTTTTGCTTGTACTTGCTCATACTTTTGAGAGAATTCTTCTTTGGATATGGGTGCTCAGTGAAGACTCAGATCAGTCTGCATAACAGAGCAGGCTGAACAGTCTTTCCTATCTGTCTGAAGAACTGGTGGCCGAATGTTTAGTGCTCCTGACTTCTGATCAAGGATCCGGGGTTGTAATCCCACTGCAGGCAGAATTCAATTCTTGGCTGTATGGCTAATTATTGCACAGAGCCTTTCATTATCACCCTTCCATTGTCTTGATATAACTTAAATAATGTTGAAAGGGATGCGAAATACCAAATTATCATCTGTCTGACGAAACCTTTAGTACCCAGCAAAGATTCCCATTAAACTGCAGTTTTAGATCTAGGTCTACACTGTCAATGTCCCTTTTATGGAACACTAGGCATGAATGAGTCAATCAGCACCAGTTACATCATTGTCCACCTTTATATAGTTTTGTTTGAAAAAATTAAGACACATAGCTCCACATAATATTTTCCTTATTTCTCCACGAAAACATGTTGTGGGTACTCATTAGAAGCGCTTCAGTGATGCACTTCTAATGAGTACCCACAACATATGTTTCCGTGGAGAAATAAGAAAAATATCAATTGAAAATGCATCTTATCTGGAGATATGTAAGACAGCTTAGGCTGGAAATGTACAGAGATAAGCATGGCTGCTTGTAAATGTTGTTGTCGACGAGTTCTTACTGAACTAATTTAAAATTGTGTTCATACATATATCACTTGTACATGTTCATAAGTAAATGCTTGTTTAAAGTGTCATAACCCATTCCTTTTGTGATAAATAGGGTTTATATTGATAGGTCCAGATAAAAGGAGTATTCAGGAGTAAAGGGTATTGGATACACTTTCAAGGGAGATAACTCTTACAAACCTTGTTTTGGCTCCCATTTGAAAAAAAATGTCTATTCTAAAAGGAAAGATTCCCCACAAGAGCAAATTCTTCCCTTTTAGAGTAGAGCCCTTTTCAGAGGGGACTTGATGTGCAGGCAGGCAAACTTCAATTTGCTAAAAGGGTCTCACATTACCCCTATCAGAAGTGTCTTGGTGTGCAAACAAGCAAATACAAATTTGCAAAAGTTGTCTCTTGTAAAAAATCTACCAACTGTATCCAGTACCCTTCGTTTTTGTACCAAACATATCATTTGGACGATTGTTAGAATTGTCTCAATGAAGTGATCCGAATGAATGCCTCTGCTTTGATGTGAAAATAAAAAGTTATCCTACATTGTCACCATACTGGAACTACAGTCAAACCTCAATAGCTCGAACACCGATGGCTTGTTTACCATGGCTGATTGGAACTCGTTTTTGAGTCCCTATGAAATTCTTCCCACAGCTCCAGAAAACAAATATTATAGGAAATTTTCTTATTTTATCATGAAATTGTATGTTGTGTCTACTCATTTGAATTGGCTTATCAATGCGATTCTAATGAGTACACTCAACATACCATTATTGTATAGAAGATCAAAAAGCTTTCCCTAAATTATCTTCAGGCCAGAAAAAAAAAAATACTTGTGTTTCAGGTGACCCTTGGAAAAAGAGGGTTTTAGGTAGGAAAAACTTTTTTCTTTTTTTTTTTTCAAATGTAATATCAAAGAATTCCAGCTGTTTTCTTCTCTGTTATAAATGTATCATATAAAACTGTGGTACTGCAGCCAAATACTGCATATAGGTACAGGATCCGAGCTTGTAAATGCACCCAAAATGGGGACATTTTTTCACATTGAGAGAATGGTGGTTGCCATTTTGGAGGAAGTCAACAGTAACGCAGATGCTGATTTCAAGCATCTGAAAGACGTCGGACATCAGAGGCGGTCAGACTATTTACCGAAATTGGAGGAAATGGCTCGGGATGAAGCACATGGACGAAATTGGCTAAAATAATAATAAAAAAATATGTTTACCGACCAGCAGCCATAAGGTCGGATCGGTAGAGCCACCTGAAACACAGGTATTTTTTTTTCTGGCCTCATTTGCACCTAGAACTGGTACCATGATTAACCCTCAGTGGCTCAAACTTCCCATGTCTCACATGTCTCAAATGTTTCCATGGTCCCAAAGATGTTTGAGTCCTTGAAGTTTGTGTATATATACATGTATTCTGTAATGACCATGAGAATGAGAAATGAAAGATTACTGCTATAACGTGGACATTATTAGTTAACCTCTAGCTTTCTTAACTTTAATGCTCTGCATGCAGGGTCAACATACAACATTTAGAAATATTTTTCTTACTTTTCCCAGAAAATAGGCTTTGACATTTTGTGCATATTTTCTCATAGGGAGAATTTGCATGGAATATCAAAGCCTTTTTTCCTGGAAAAATAAGAAAAAAAATATATCAATTTGACATCTATATTATTTGCCTGTTGAGTGATGAAGGTAAGGAACTTGTTCTGTAAATATCAGTTTGAGCTTTATGAACACTTTGTATGCCAGAGTAAAATACCACATTTACCCAAAATATTCTGGCACCTTAACACCTTATTGTATACTACTCCAAATTTAAATGTCCATTTTGGTATATTCTGATGTTTTAAAACTGCTGACTTAATGGTAAATACTTTAGAAAATCAGTGCAGACCCAGATCAAACTGATAATTTAGGATCTGGGTTTGCATTGTTTTTTTTTTTTGCTCTGGCAATCTTGTCTAAAAATTTTGGGTAAATATGATAAGGGTGTTGTGAATATCAGTTGTAGTCAGCAAAATGTCTTTGAAGATTGATGAAGTATTGATTGCATTTATTTTGATAGTGTCATGCCATTTTCTTACTTAGAAAATGAGCAAACTTTTGTGTTCTTTTAACAGAAACATAAAATGAGTCCAGTCAAGCAAAAAGTAGGGATTTACATAATGGTAACCATTTGACTATCAGAATTTAACCCTTCTCATGCTGAATAAATTAAGATGCCATGCCCATTTCTAATTTCCAACCAATCAGATTACTTGATCCGAGTTTTTGATAGAAATTCACATATTTAATGACAAACAGTGCAGATCCAGATCAGTTGGCTTCTTCAGAAGCCAACTGATCTGGATCTGCACTGTTTGCTAAGACAGGGCATGTCATGTTCAGCAAGAGAAGGGTTAAATGTCAGTAGGCTGCATTTTAAAATATTTACAGTTGAACCTCTTCTAATTTATGATTTCCACAAAGTGCTGCTGTTTTACTATATATTTAACCTCTCTACAACAGCCACCTCCAGTCAGTTGTATGCCTTCCCAAAGATTGCAGGTTGCTCTGTATTTATTTTCCACTTCCACCCACCCCCACCCACCCACCCACCCATCCACACTATATTGGAAGTGTCCAATTTAAGTTTTCGATGTCAGGCTATGTAATTTAGATATTCCTAGAGAAAAATGCTTAAACCATTTGCAAATAGTGGGGACACAGATCAGATGCCACAATCAGCGATGTCTTATCTGGGTCTGCACCATTTGCCTTTTAGGGGTTTCCAGACTAAAATGGTTTAAAATGCCGGCTGAGTCTACAATAGACTCAGATCAGTCTGCTTCTAAAGGAGTAGTTTGATTATCTGCAAAGTGTGTCACTCACCCATCACTTTTTTGATCATCCATCATGTATTCAGATGGACCTCTTCAAATATAAGGCTAACTATGAGACGCAATGTACCTTTGTACATGTGCATCCAGCAAAGATTCCGATCAGCCAGGGCATTTGTGCAGTCTGGTCAGAATCTTCTCTTGGTGCAGTTGGGACAGCCAAGGATGCAGTTTCTTCATGTGGATAATGAAGACTGATCAGGTCCTGAGGTTATAAAACTTTTTTCATGCTCAACTCAGCTGAGCATGAAATTTTCTCTGCTAATAAATATGAAAATGCCAACAATAATTGGCATTTTCATATTTATTAGCAGAGAAAATTTCATGCTCAGCTATGTTTAGCAAGAAAGAATTTGAAATTGTTAGTAATTTGAGATTTATTAGCAGGACAAATTTCATGCTCAGCTGTTGAGCATGAAAAAAGTTTTATAACCTCGGGGCCAGACTGTAGATGTGCAGGCTGATTTGAGTCATCGTTAGTCACACATGTCAGAAAGTACAGGGTTTGTTTTTTGCGTTGTGGCTCATATGGTGAGGATTTATAGTGTCCAAGCCCCAAGATTATAAAACTGTTCATGCTCAACTCAGCAGAGCATTAGAACTATTATTTGCATTTTTATATTTATTTGCAGGGAAAATTTCATTTTCAGCTGAGTTGAGCATGAAAAAAAAGTTTTATAACCTCGGAGTCAAATACTTGGAGAAGTCATCGTAAGTCTTTATTATGCTTGATCTGGGTCAAATAATATTTATTTATGCTTGTTAACCCTTGTCCTGCTGAATAAATTAAGATGCCATGCCCACTTTTAATTTTTAGCCAATCAGATTACTTGAGCTGGATTGTTGCTACAAATTTAAATATTTAATGGCAAACAGTGCAGATCCAGATCAGCTGGCTTGTGAAGAAGCCAACTGATCTGGATTTACACTGTTTGCAAAGCCAGGGTATATCCGGATTCAGCAGGACAAGGATTAAAACTGAAATCAATGCAAAGTTTGAGATAAGTCATTTTGATTTTCCTTGTTCAAGATTTTGTTACCAGGTCTGCCAACATAATTTATGTTATTCTTCAAATGTTCATATTTTTACACTTCTTTTATTCAAAAGAAAATCATTTATGTTACCTCAAGCAGTTATGACAAAGGTGTCTGGATTTCCATCTGTTTGTCCATCCATTGATCCATTCATCAACCTTGGTTTTTTGGGTGGATTGATTACGATTGAGCCATAATATACATACATTAAAATTTCCTTAAGGTTGTTGTCCACATGATTATCATTGACCAATGAATCCAGGTAACGATTATTGATAGCCATGCTATTCTTGTTGCTGTGATGTCAGAGTGCTGTGTAAAGAGGGTTATCTGTAAAAGCTGGACTGGCTGGCCTCAGTGGCTCAGTTGGATGCGCGTCCAACTGGAGACCAGGAGGTCGCGGGTTCGACCCCAGCTGAGGTCGGCAACATTCTTTCGTGGTGATTGATCATGAAATATTTTCTACGGTCATTCTCTCCCTTCTGCTGATTCAAGAAGGGCAGTTGTCAGTTTCTGGCAAAAGAATGTGCACAGTACTGGTTAACCGTTTAGAGGACTAAGCCTGCCCAGTAAACGTGTGGTTAGGTAAACTGACCGTGCTCAACATGACCCCATTGGGTTGACTGGGCCGTAAAACCTCAACACAAACAAACAAACAAAAACCTGAACTGGGCTTGGTGCTGGGACATTGGCAAACAGTGCAGACCCAAATCAGATGCCACAGAATGTGGCATCTGATCAGGGTCTGCACTGTTTGCTTAAATTACAGAAAGTTAAGAGTTAAATGAATCAGTCTTAAGTCCCCTTTCAGGACCAATTTCCCAGCCCATATTCAGAGACAATGGACCCACTGCTGTCAGGGCTTTGATTAGTTCCATTTCTGATTTGACTATAAGACCTACTGTCATCAAAGCTACTGTCCTTTCAACTTCACTTGAAAACATGTTTATTTTTTTTATTTTATTTTTTTTTTTTTATTTTGCTTGGCATTTTATTTTAAATGAAAACTTTTGTTCTGATTGCAGACCATATTTTATCAGAAACCATTTGTCATTTCTGTTCTGTGCTTTTTTCTCAAATATTTACCCTAAAATAAATTTGTGGCCAAACATTGGTCTGACCTATGCAATTTTTATCTAAGTTTATATTTTTTGCTTTTCTCCACTTATTTTTAATCATTGATGTTTTTCAACAAAATTGTGAAAATTCAGAAAATTTGAATAAGTCTACCTTGTGTAAAATCTACCTCCAATCCCTATTTAACTTTGCAAAATCTGCAGTCGTTTTTACAATAGATAAAACTAAAAATATTCAAATTTTAAAAATCAGAGAATATAATAAGATGTTTTATGCAGAAGTAGCTACGACAAAAGGTTTTGCATTAGATCATGACGAAAGTTCACAAATTTACTTCTGAGTAAAGCTCCAGGTCCCAAGGTTATAAAACTTTTTCATGCTCAGCTCAGCTGAGCATTAATTTTCCCTGCTAATAAATATAAAAATGCCAAGAATAGTTTGCATTTTCATATTTATTAGCAGAGGAATTTTCATGCTCAACAAGAAAAAATTTGCAATTGTTAATATTTTGAGATATATTTAGCAGAACAAATTTCATGCTCAGCTGAGTTGAGCATGAAATAAGTTTTATAACCTCGGGACCAGGTATGAAAGTGAAAGATGTCAACTGAGTAGGAGAGTCTATCTAATGTGATTGCCAACACTACAGTATTGTTTTATGACTTGGACCTATATTTCACAGTCAATTTTATGTCAACCCAAGCATTTTGCTGTATTTCTAAATCAAATCTGGAAAACTATTCTTCTCTATTATGGATAAACTAAAATAGGAGCTGGCATACGAAAAAAGGGAACTTATGGTTTTCTGGTTTGTGGGTCCTCAAATGCACCTGAGCAGTCCCCTATTTTGGCATTTTTAAGCGTCTTCAAGGTCTCTACAACATGTCTGCAAACAGCAAAGGCTCTGGTGAGCCCTATATGTAGGTTTGTCTGAGCCTTTGCTGGTCCCCTATGTGATTAGTACCTTTTCTCATGTGCTGGCTCATATTGGAATACCCAGGAAAGGCCAGCCATGGAACACAGCCTTCCCGAAGGTTGAATGACACAGAAAGACAGCACAAAACAGCACTCTAGTGAAAAAAGAACCAGAAATGAAGAGGAAATGCAACAGCAGTTCTGCTTTGGAAAAATAAAAAATAAAACGGTTCATTCCCATTTCCTTTATTCCCATTTCATCTATTCCCATTTTTTCAGATAATGTAGACACTGATGAGAATGCTCATTCAGAAGCAATCTTATCTGGATCTGCACTGTTTGCATTTGCCATTTTGTGAGTAAAGTTGGTGTATGAAATTTTAAGACAGATACTGTTTTCACCACTTTCCAAACTATAGGTTGTCATAGAAACAATTTATACTTTGAAGATAATTAAGGCTTAAGGAAACTGAAAGAGTACCGTAATATCCTTAAGTATTGGGACAGGTAGGCCTTTGCAAACAGTGTAGACCCAGATCAGATGCTGCAGAATGCAGCATCTGATCAGACTCTACACTGTTTGCCATACATATAGCAATATTTTAGACATGTCTAGAGGTAATAGAATGGACTATTTCAAATATTAGGACAAGTATGGTAAGTAGATAAGGTGTCCCAATACGGTAGGTCTCCAAATTGATGAATATATTTGAGCTGCAACATCAGAAATTGTACCTTTGGACATGTGTGCCCAGTGAAGTTTCAAACCAGCCTGTACATTTGTGCAGTCTGATCAGAAATTTCACTTCCAACATTTTGGAGAGCAAAGGATGCAAGTTTTTTTCATGCAGACAGCAAAGACTCTGTTCAGACTGCGCCATTACAGGCTGATTTTAGTCTGTTGGCTGCACATGTCAGAAGGTACGCTTTCTCATGTTGCGGCTCTTATGTTGATTACTTGAAAAGTACAGATTATGACAACCTTATTGGAATATATTGCATTTCCCAGTAGATGAGTCTTTTTGGAGTATTTCTTCAGATGTGCCATAATACAAAAATCAAAGACTATTTGAGCTGCATCGCGAGAAAAAGGCTCATCCAGTCAGTCTTTCAGTGCACATGCCTGGCTCCTTAGCAAGGCCACATCTTGTTCTTTGGCTGAAGTTTCCTTTTGGCATACTACTTATTTGAGAGAAGAGCATAGGTTCTGGCCCCAAGGTTATAAAAGTTTTTTCATGCTCAACTCATCTGAGCATGAAATTTGTCCTGCTAATAAATCTCAAATTACTAACAATTGCAAATTCTTTCTTGTTAAACATAGTTGAGCATGAAAATTTCTCTGCTAATAAATGTGAAAATGCCAACAATAACCTCAGGGCCTGGATGCATTGGCTAGTCTGAACTTTGCTGTTCACATGACTTTTTTTTCCATGATGCAGCTCATTTAATTTTACTTTATTTATCTTTTATGAAATAAATAATGGTATTTATTTATTTATTTGTATGCATTTAAAATGTTTGTAAAAGTGATTAAAGACTTCAAACAATCTTTATTTGAAACAGTGAATTTTTACAGCAAAAAAATCTTAATGTGTGTGCTGTAATAAATTCCTCTTAGACTATAGAAAACAGGATATTATTTTGCAAAACTATGTATATGCTATAGTTACTTGGGCTCAGATCCACTCAGTGCAAGCTCTGACCAATATGTCTATGTCATCTTACCTTAATCGTTAGCTTAATCAGCATTATTTGATTATGTTTTTTTAGGTTTATCAAGACAAACCTGCAGGCCTCGATGGCTCAGTTGGATGTGCATCCGACTGGTAATCAGGAGGTTTGACCCTGCCGGGTTGGCAACATTTTTTTGTAGAGATTTGATCATGAAATATTTTCTGCAGTAATTCTCTTCCTCCAACTGATTCAAGAAGGGCAGTTGTCAGTTTCTGGCGAAAGTATGTGCACAACACTGGTTACGCTTAGAGGACTAAGCCTGCCCAGTTGGTTAGGTAAACTAATGGCAATCAACATGACCCCATTGGGTCGACTGGGCCATAAAAAAACCACAACACAAACAAACAAGAATAACCTGCAAACATTTGATCAAATAATGCTGATTAAGCTAACTGACATTACAATACACTTTATTTGCAGTGTATGGATTATTTTTACAGTTAATCACTCAAAATATGGCAATAACTCTTGTCTTTAACCCAAAATAATGACCTTAACATTTTTCGTTGTTAGATGGCAAAATGAAAATTATCTCCCCTCTCACAAATTAATCAGTTTTACCTATTTGACAATTCATGGTTGGGGAATGGTGGTGTTTTGAAAACATACCTCCTCCTTTCTCCCACTTGATGTGATTTTAATGCTTAGCAGGCTGTGTAAAAAAAATTAGCAGATGACATTTTGAAAATTTCATGTCAGTTGTCTCATTTTGCATGAAATTGTCACCTTAGCGCAAAAAGTCAATAACTCCTTTAAAATACATAAGGAGTTATTGACTTTTTGCACTAAGGTGATGATTTATTATTTTAATGTCAAAGCAGAATTTCTGGGAAAAATAGGCTTTGGCATTTCATGTAAATTGTCTCCTGAGGAGACAATTTGCATGAACTGTCAAAGCCTATTTCCTAGGCAAATAAATAAATTTTCAATTTGCCGTCTGCTGAATTAGCCCAAAGGTTGATAGTGATTAAGTAGCTCATCTGGCTAATTACTTTCTTCCTCTCATGTCCAGAAGTATCCGGGTGGCCGATTGATGAGTGCTCCTACTTCGTATCATAAGGTCATGACCTCAAATCCTGGTGGAGGTTTATGACTGTACAGCATTTCATTGCACAGAGCCTTTTATCACCATCCTTCCTTCATCTCGATATGACTTAAATAATGTTGAATGGTACATAAAACACCAAATCATGATTTTCTCATGTGCCAAGCAAGTAAGTGCTATAACGGTTTTCATTAGTCTTTAAACTAGTTTACTAGCCGTTTGAACGATGCTAGTCTGAAATGATAAGTTAACCTTTGTCCTGCTGAACCCAGATATACTCTGCCTCTGCAAACAGTGTAGATCCAGATCAGTTGGTTTCTGAAGAAGCCAACTGATCTAGATCTGCACTATTTGCCATTTACTATGTGAATGTTTATCAACAATCTGGATCAAGGAATCTGATTGGCTGACAATCAGAAGTGAGCATGGCATCTTAATTTATTCAGCATGACAAGGGTTAAGTGACAAATTATACTGTATTTACCCTGAATATTGGGACACTGTAACCCCTTACCATATTTATTGTAAACTTGATAAAAGTCCATTTTTTTATTTGTTGATTTTTCTCAAAAATTGCTAGATGAGTGGTAAACTGCGTCTATCCTGATCAGATGCTGCATACTGAGGCATCTGATCCATGTCTACACTATTTGCTTAGACCTGTCTGTCCCAATATTTAGCATTATTAACTGATATTGATGGTAAGAGGTAAATAGTAGATACCAATGGGTAATGTTATCTCCCTGAACCAATGTAGGCAAGGGAAACAACTAATTTTGCTGAGTGTGGCAATTAAGCCTCCCTTTGCAAAATACACCACAACCTCTTTATAACACAGTTGTCGGGGTCCATAGCATAAACCATGCTAGTTAAACAACAGTGTTATATCCATTTATGGTCATTTTTCAATATAATCTATTCATTTTTGGGATCCATCTTTGAACCGTGTTGTATCCAAAACTGTGTTATAACGAACCGTGTTTTAAAGAGGTTGAAGTGTAGTTCATTTCCCTTAACAAAATCAGTAATGGAATGTACAGTCTTGTTTGTGTCTTCTGTTTTGTATGGTAAGTGTCATTGTTTTTCACTGCTATGCTTATTAGCAAGTTACTTGTATACTACTCAAAAAATGTCACAATCTGTTTTAGTATGTGAAATAAACACCCCACTTGGTGGTTTTAATTTAAAGGATTGAAAAGAAATCATGCAAAATAGTTTAAGAACTGTCTATAAACATTTTAAGTTGCTAAAGTTTGAAAGAGAGCTGACATCATATGAAGTCTATAATTACACATCATAGTCTCGTCATGCATTTTAATAAATGAATTATTTGATATCAGCAGAGAAACCATGATTTTCATTTTTTGGTGGGGTTTGCTTCAGCTACCCACTGACTAAACATCTGTGGCTGTTCAATATCAAATTCTTGCTGGATTTATGAGATGAGTATAAAGCAATACTAAACAAAAGGTTTACTCAAAATTTCTAACTTATTACAAAAGTATCAAAATCTGCGGGTGTGATGCAAAACTGTTTTTGAGTGCACCACAACCTCTTTATAACATTGCGGCTATCCAAAGCCAAAACCTTGTTAGCTAAATAGCCATGTTGTATCCAAACAGAAATGTATAGATTATATAGATAAATGACCATTAAATGGTCATTTTTCTATATAATCTATACATTTTTGTTGTATCCAAACAAAAATGTATAGATTATATAGAAAAATGACCATAAAATGGTCATTTTTCTATATAATCTATACATTTTTGTTGTATCCAAACAAAAATGTATAGATTATATAGAAAAATGACCATAAATGGTCATTTTTCTATATAATCTATACATTTTTGTTCGAATACAACACCTTTAGGGGTCAATCTTTGAACCGTCTTGCGTCTCAAACGGGGCTATAATGAACCATCTAATAAAGAGGTTCCAGTATAGTATATTTTGATTGGTAAAACAAAATTTGCAACAGATGTTGTTTCACATATAGAATCTAAGTTTATAACCCAAGGTTTGAAATAAGTATTTATGATATTAAAGGAAGCTGTTTCATTACAGACTAACTGTAAAAGAGTTTAGGCCAGTTCTTTATGTCTATTTTTATATATTTGCTTTATATCACCATATTAATGTACATATTGCGAGATTTTGTAAACCTGTTTTGTAGTTGCCGTTAGTATGCCCTAAATGGTTTATAATTGAGAGGACTGTTTATTTTCAGTGGATGTGCTACCGGTGCAGCAACCCTATTTTCTTTTGTTTAACCCATTGTAGACTGAATAGACCTTCCCACATTTTATATTGGAACAGTCCAATTTCAATTTTAGGTATGTCTGGTTATGAGATTTACATATTCTTAGAGAAAAATGGCTAAACTATTTGCAAATAGTGGAGACCCTGATCAGATGCTGTGTTCTGTGGCATCTGATCTGGGTTTGCACTGTTTACCAATTACCCTTTTACGGGTCTCCTGACTACAATGGGTTAATTTTGTTTTGCAAACAAATATATTAACAGATCTATATAAATTGTATACTTTTTTTCCAATAGCTCTGGATAATCAAATTTTTAACCAAAATATTGACTTTTTTTTTGTTTCTTCACATAAACATGTTGTTGGTACTTGGTTTAAACATATTTTATTTGTATAAATTCAATATAATAATATAAATTAGTACAAACATTGATAATTTATACAAATGGGATTCAGAAGAAAGTCAGAAACTTGTAATAATCTGTATCCCAATGTGAACTCATCAAAGCTAACAATAACAATAGCAATACATGATTTGAACAACTTACAGCTTAAGTAATTGTACTGTTTTACATGTTAAATCATGCATCAAAATAAGCAGAAGAAAAGAGAATACGTGGACATTTGTATTCCCTTTATTTCTGCCTAACTAGGTATTTTATTTACCATTGATAACCTAATCCTTGTAGGTACTTGTTAGAAGTGCCTCATAGATGGGTTTCAAATGTGTACCCACAATGTGTTTTTTTTTTTGTGAAGAAATAACAAAGATATTATTTATCTTGATACTCTTCTTATCTAGAGCTATGTAAACTGTGGCATTACATTTTTGCTGCAAAAATATCAATTATTTGAAAATACCTTAGCTGCAACACTTAAGGAGTTTGTCGTTAAGGAGCTTGTTAAGCTAAGGGTGCTTTGAATAACTGAGGCATGGTTTATAAACTGCAAAATTCTGGTAGTCCTATGTAGTCCTATGTATAATATAGACCCTTACATACCTCTGTTCTTACTGATTATTATGGGAGAACATGTGGGTACACATGGCATAGACTTATTTAGGTACCATATTTACCCTAAGTATACAGACATCTTGACTCCATACCACACTTGCTCTAAAATTTGAACAAGTACAGTTTACTACCTGTTGTCTACACTGTTAGCTCTGGCCTGTCTGTTTAAATACTTACGGTAAATACGGTAATGTGGTTTAATTCTCATTTCCTCACCTGAAAGAATTTGGTCTTTCATCAACTTTATGAACCTCACATTTTAAAAGACATTTCAGCAGGCCACATATTGATGATACTTTTTTCTCATTTTTTTTTCCAGAAAACAGGTTTTGGCATGTCATGTGAATTGTCTCCAAGGCGAATTAGTAAATTGAATTTTAGGACAGTTATCTTAATTTCTAGGGCAATATGAAGAAAAAACTTGTAACAGTGTTTTCAGAGGAAATAGATGTCCCTCCACTGCGAAGTTCCAGTTTTTCTACCGCTGTGACCTTGAAAAGTAGGTCAAGATCACCAACATCTTATTGCTTCTTTTTATGTTCTAATTATGTATCCATGAAAATTTGGTAAGAATGCAGCCACTGGTTCACAAAGATATTGTGCAGACAAGAAAGTGTGACACCAACATGGATGCCAACAGGATCTGCACCAAAATCAATATATTCCCCTTCCCATAGGGGAGAGGGGGGTTGGGTTAGGGGGTGGCATATTATTGTTATCTGCTTATAGTGAAATAAAGAAATACTAATGGTTAAATGAATTATTTTACTGAAAGTGTGAAGTGAAAATGCTCTAATGATATTATATAGAAGCTATATTGCATTTAAAAAAAAAAATCATTTTTTTTGTATGATATATTTACTATTTAGCATTTGCTGGGTAAAATCAGCAGAGGGCAAACTGGTAATTTTTCCCAGGAAATAGGGTTTCAACATTGTGTCCGTTATATGAAATATCAAGCCCTGCTTTAATTTCTACCAGCATGCAAAATGTTCAGGTAATGTTTACATGGACCCAGATTATGTGCACATTGTTTGTTTGTGCTGTATTTCTAGGATTTTGTTTTGCCGTATTCATGAACTTATAAACCTTTATTATTTAGCGGCCTCGGTGGCTCAGTTGGATGCGCCGTCCGGCTGGAGACCAGGAGGTTGCGGGTTCAACCCCCGCCGAGGTCGGCAACATTCTTTCGTGGAGATTGATCATGAAATATTTTCTATCAATCTATTTCTATTTCTATGGTCATTCTCTCCCTTCCGCTGATTCAAGAAGGGCAGTTGTCAGTTTCTGGCGAAAGAATGTGCACAATACTGGTTAACCGCTTAGAGGACTAAGCCTGCCCAGTAAACGTGTGGTTAGGTAAACTGACCGCGCTCGACATGACCCCATTGGGTTGACTGGGCCGTAAAACCTCAACACAAACGAATTTACCTTTATTTATTGACTAACTTCTAGCACATTATAGTAAAATATTAATACATTTTTAGATGACGCTTTCTCTTTTAACCCCTGTCCTGCTGAACCCAGATATAGAAACCATTTCAAACCAACTGATTTGGATCTGCACTGTTTGCCATTCAGTTTGTGAATTCATATCAGCAGTCTGGATCAAGGAATCTGATTGGTTGACAATTAGAAGTGGGTGTGGCATCTTAATTTATTCAGCATGACAAGGATTAAGGGGTCTGGATACACTTGGTTGATTGTCAACTTTTTTTTTTCATGTGTGCTTTTCTGTACACCAAGTCCCTTCTGAAAAGGGTTCTAAACTGAAAGGAAAGAATTTACTCCCTGTGAGAGCAAATTCTTTCCTTCTGAAATCTACTGGAAGCACATTCTTTCATTCTAGATTAGACCCCTTTTCACTAAGGGTGGCAAAATATCAGCAGAACTGTCTCCTCTGTAACTATATCCATTCCCTTTAACAACTAATTTATTATGCTCTAGCCATACCTTGAATTACATACCTAGAAGTTGACTGGTCATAAAAATGTATTTCATAAAAAAAAATCTTAAAGGTGACAGTTTGCATATATTTATAACCATATTAAAAGGGTGACGGGGAGCATATTGCATCACGAAAACATGCCTATATAATTTTGACCCCCTTAAACCCCACTTTTATATAATAATACTGGGGTTTACAGGGGTATACATTATTTTTCTTATTTCAGCTCAAAAACATAGATTGTGGGTACTCATTAGAACCACCTCAGTTCTAACGAGTACCCACAATATATGTTTTGAGCAGAAATATGAAAAATGTCAGTTTTTCATCTGAAAATTTTCAGTTTTTTGGAGGTGAAATTTACAATATATTTGAATAGGTGTGTTTTCGTAATGGCTTTTGGCTCATTCATTCATTCATCATGCTTTGTATACATTCAAGAACGGTTAGAGATAGGATTTTATATGTGGAATAAGGACAAGTGGATCGTATTTAGCTCACCTGAGCCAAAAGATCAGGATGGGCTGTTGTTATCACTTGCTGGCTGGGGTCCATCCATCCATCCGGCCACCCCTTTGAACGACTTCTCCTCAGAAACACCTGGGACAATTTTCTTCAAATTTCGTGTTGAGCCTTCTGTGAAAGGGGGATTGAAAATTTGTACAAATGCTCATGGTCTGTATTTAAAATGGCCGCTAGCTGCATATATGGTAAAAACACTTAAAAATTCTTTTCTCCAGAACCAAGAAAGCTTTGAGGCTGAACCTTGGTATATAGCATTCGGGGCTCACAGAACCAAGAAAGCTTTGAGGCTGAATCTTGGTATATAGCAATCGGGTTTCACAGAACCAAGAAAGCTTTGAAGCTGAATCTTGGTATATAGCATTCGGGGCTCAAGGTCTACCAAATTGTGTAATTGATGATCGTAGGTTGATCTTTGACCTTTTTACCGCAAGTCAAATTTTCCTCCCCATATATTTGTATGGGGAAAATGTTGAAAAAATCATTTTTTTTTTTTGATTATGTATTGACGACTAATGGCTGAAACTTACAATGTATAGTTAAATTAGTAAAACGTTTAAGCTGCAATCAAAATTTGCCCCCAGGGGATTATCTGCCCTTGCCCCTGAGCTGTATACATGAAAATGTATAAATCTTGGCATATAGCATTGGGGACTCAATGTTTACCAAGTTTGTTCAAATAATGATCTTTGGATGACCTTTGACCTTTTTACAGCACGGTCAAATTTGTGTGTTGTTGCTATAGCAATACTGGAAGAATAGAATGGTGCATGGCATCTGCAGATATGCTGTTGCTGTTTAGGTGAGCGAAGACTGGTCCATGTGCATCTTGTGTCTTTTTCCATTGGAGAGTTATGCCCTTTTTTGACTTATGCATTATAAGCCATTGGGACCAAATGGAATCTTGCCAGCAATATATCTCAAAAACTGTTTGAGCTAGAGCATTGCATTTCGAGGGTTGAGCGCAAGACTGGCGTAAGTCAGATGGTTGTTTTTCCCCAAACCTAATCTCCTCACCATGAAGGCATTATGAAGATTACAACATTTCTTTCTGTAAACAATGCAAATTTAGGTGCCATTGCTCGTATTTGCATTGTTTACAAAGGGGTCCAAGTTGCCCCTAAACAAGGGTTTCAAAAATATGTTTGAGTTACTATAGTCTTGCGCTCAACCCTCGATTTGCTGTACTGGTTGTGGATAATAAGACGGTTACCTGATTAACTTTAGAACAAATTCAAAAAAGTATACGGGAGTTATGCCCTTGTGCAGGGACAATCATATAGTTTACCATTAGAAGCTATGAGTACCCTCAGCATATGATTTCATGGAGGAATGATATTAGTTGTGAATTTCATGCTGGAAATTTTATTGTTTTTGGACATAAATGAAATGTGTATACCTAGACCAGGGAAGGGCATGAGCATTTCATTCACTTTTTAAAAGATTTTTGAATGAACTATTCACGCACCAACAGCTGGCTAGCTGTGTGTGTGTGTTTTTCCATGTTGTTGTTACCTGAGTTTGTTATGTGAATATTTTCATTTTGCGAAAGTTTGAATGTGATATTCTGATGTGAAGTGCTTTCAATGAAATCATGTATAAATAAGTAATAAAAAGCCACTGTGTGTGTGTGTGTGTGTGTGTGTGTGTGTGTGTGTGTGTGTGTGTGTGTGTGTGTATTGTTAACCGAGTTCGTTATGTGAATATCATCTCGTGAAAGTTTGAATGTCATATTCTAATGTGAAGTGCTTTCAATGAAATGTATAAATAAGTAATAAAAAGCCACTGAAGACAATATATTTCTTGTATTTTTTTTCTAATTTGAAAGCCTTTTCGGAAGCATGTAATCTAACGATCAGCATGCTGGAAAAAAATCATTAGATGACCATGATGACATTTTGAAAAAACAATCTTATTTTTCCCAGAAAATAGGCCTTTATGTTTCATGCAAAGTGTCTCCTTATGAGATAATTTGCATGAAATGTCAATGCCTATTTTCTGGAAAAAAATAAAAAAAAATATCTTCAATTTTTTGTCTCCTGAATTTGCTCAGAGAATGGTAAAGGTTAACTATAACAATCGCCGCAAGGTGAGAAAACCTACCTTCGGACAGCGAAGATTCAGATCAGCCTGCGCATTTGCACATTCTGATCAGAATCATTCGGCACATTTTGGATAGCCCAGAATGCGAAGTTTCTTCTTGCAGAGAACGAAGACTAATCAGACTGCGCAGAAGTGTAGGCTGATTTGAGTCTTCGTTGGATGCACATTTAAGATACGTTTTCTCACGTGTTGGCTCACAAAATGAGCTTTATCGAGAAATGAATTTTAGCCATGTAGAAGTGAAGGCCCTGGTACACCTGCCCATCTCTGCAGCCCATCTAAGGCCCATACTGGCAGCTTACACGAGTACCATTTTACCTTGACCCTTGTCACTTGTCATGCTGAAGATGCCACGCCCATTTCTAATTTTCGGCCAAGCAGCTTGCTTGGTCCGAATTGTTGCTATAAATTCACATACCGAAAGGGAAACAGTGCAGATCCAGTTCAGTTGGCTTCTTCAGAAGCCAACTGATCTGGATCTACACTGTTTGCAAAGACATGATATATCCGGGTTTAGCATTGGGACAGACAAGTCTGAGTAAAGAGAGTAGACCCAGATCAGATGCTGCTCAGTGCAACGTCTGATCAGGATCAGAAGCGTGTGGGTGGACAAGTGGTTAGCGCTCCCGACTTTGGATGATAAGCTCTTGGGTTTGAATCCCGCAGGAGGAGGGGGAATTCAGCTCATGACTACGGTGCTTCATTGCACAGAACCTATGCCGGCCTCGGTGGCTCAGTTGGATGCGCCGTCCGAGATCGCGGGTTCAATCCCCGCCGAGGTCGGCAACATTCTTTCGTGGTGATTGATCATGAAATATTTTCTACGGTCATTCTCGTTGGGTTGACGGGACGTAATACCTCAACACAAACAAACTTGCACAGAACCTTCGGTCGCCTTAAAAAATGTTGAAAGTGACGTAAAAGACCAAATCCTGATCATCATCTGATCAGGATCAACACTGTTTACCACTTGTCCAGTAGGTTTTAGGTTCACCATTTTACTATTAAAGTTTAATTCTTTCACTGCCACGGGCGATAATAGTAATAAACCAGAGGACCAATGGTCTTGTAGCTCACCTGAGACTATTTGTTCCGAGTAAGCTTTTGGTAACATTTTTAAAAAATGAAACATATAGGTATGGTAGCCAGAAGTTTGAAAAACCTTTGATGTCTGTATCCTACAGTAACTTGATATGGCATTCAGGTTTACTTCATTTGGCGAAACAGACTTTTCACATAAAATATGGCTTCGATAAAGTGACATACCAAATATCAAAGGCCTATGCCTTCTAGTTTCACACAAGAAGATTTTTAATTTTTTCCCGAAATGAGTATATGTAAAACAAGTGACCCCTGTGCTGGGGCCATTTTTGACCCCAGGGCTATAATGTGAACATTCTTGGTAAAGGTCCATTAAAACTAAATACCAAATGTCAAAGGCCTAGACGTTCTAGTTCCACACAAGAAGATTTTAATGCTTTTCCCACGTACGAGTCTGTGTAAGACAAATGACCTCTGGGATGGAACCATTTTAACCCCAGGGCCATAATTGAAACAATCCTGGTAAAGGCCCTCTAGCTGAAGGTACTTGCCAAATATCAATGGCCTGGGCCTTCTAGTATCAGACAAGATTTTTTTAAAAACTTTTTCCGTATATGTATCTATGTAAACTAAATGAGCCCCGGGGCAGGGCCATTTTTGATTCCAGAGCTATAATTTGTACAATCTTGGTACAGGCCTACTAGATGAAGCTACATGCCAAATATCAAAGGCCTGGGCCTTCTAGTATCAGACAAGAAGATTTCTAAATGTTTTTCCTATATGACTCTAAGTAAAACAAATGAGCCCCGGGGCAGGGCCATTTTGACCCTAGTGCTATAATTTGAACAATCTTGGTAGAAGCCCATTAGATGATTACATACAAAATATCAAAGGCCTAGACCTAGTTTCAGAGAAGATTTTTAAAGATTTTTTCCCAATACAAGTCTATGTAAAACGTGATCCCTGGCGTGGGGCCATTTTTTACCCCAGGGCTATAGTTTGAATAATCTTGGTAGAGGTCCACAAGCCTGGGCCTTCTAGTTTCACACAAGAAGATGTTTTTAAAGTTTTGCCTATAGGAGTCTATGTAAAAAAAATGACATTTCCGTAAAAAGGTCATCAAAGTCTATCAAAGGTTATAATTTTTTCAAACTTATTGGACACATGTCTGCCAAGAAGATTTTTATAGGGTTTTTAGCATATAGGGGCATGGCAACCAACTTGGTCATGTGACCCAGATGCGGCGAATAATTTTCGTTCCCCCTATCCATTGAGGATCCACATGAAATTTGGCTCCAATTGGCCAAGTGTTTTTTGAAGAGATTTTTGAAGAGTTTTCCCTATATGAATCTATGTAAAACAAGTGCCCTTGGGGCGGGGCCATTTTTGGCCCGAGGGCTACAATTTGAACAATCTTGGTAGCGGTCCACAAGATAAAGCTACACACCAAATATCAAAGGTCTCGGCCTTCTAGTTTCTGAAAAGAAGAATTTTAAAGTTTTGCCTATGGGAGTCTATGTAGAAAAAATGACCTTTCCATTAAAAAGGTCACGGTCAACCGAAGGTTATTATTTTTTCAAACTTTATTGGGCCATTGGCCCTTTGGTTCCGGAGAAGAAGATTTTTAAAGAGTTTTTACCATATATGGGCATGGCAGCCATCTTGGTCATGTGACTAAGATGCGGCGAACAAATTTTCGTTCCCCTTAACTACTGAGGCTCCATATGAAATTTGGCTTTGATTGTCCCAGTGTTTTCTGAGAAGAAGACGATTGAAGAGTTTTCCCTATACGAGACTATGTAAAACAAGTGACGCCTGGGGCGGGGCCATTTTTTTTTACCCCAGGACTATAATTTGAACCATCTTCATAGAGGTCCACAAGATAAAGCTACATACCAAAAAGCTACATACCAAATATCAAAAACCTGGGCTTTCTAGTTTCAGACAAGAAGATTTTAAAATTTTGCCTATTGGAGTCTTCGTAACAAAATTTGACCATTCCGTAAAAAAAAGGTCAAGGTCAACCGAAGGTCATCTTTTTTTTAAACTTCGTTGGGCCCATGTCCCCAATGCTGCATGCTAAGCCCCAGGGCCATTGGCCTTTTGGTTCCGGAGAAGAAGGTTTTTAAAGGGTTTTTACCATGGGCATAGTGGCCATCTTGGTCAAGTGACCCAGATGCAGCGAACAAACTTTCGTTCCCCCTAGCCACTGAGGCTCGATATGAAATTTCACTTTGATTGGCCCAGTGGTTTCTGAGGAGATGTTTGAAGAGTGTGGACGAGGACGGGCGGCGGAGTCTGCCTATACTATAAGCTCACATATGAGCCTAAAGGCTCAGGTGAGCTAATAATAATAATAATAATAATAGATTTATTTTTTGCAAACAGCGCAGATCCAGATGAGCCGTCTCGTCAGGATCTATGCTGTTTGACATTCAGTCCCTCAACTTTACAAATAAACTTCTTTCAATCGATAGTTCGTTAATCAAAAACAAAGCAGACGACACATGTAGTCTGAAATTTGGCACCGATCAGATGATCAGGGCCCAGTTGTTCAAAGCGTCGTTAGCTTAACGAGCCAGTTAAGGGTCATTTCGTTAACTGTTTTAGCGGGTTCAATACACAATATTCTGATATCTTTTGCTGAAAAAATGTGAGTAGCTTTTGCACTGCAAAAGCTACTCACATTTTTTCAGCAAAAGATTTCAGCATATTTGCGTATCGCTTGATTTAAATTTTAACGAATCGTTAACTAACGACATCGTTAGCTTTGAACAGAGTGCTTGCTGGTCGCCTGAAAGATGGTTTGAGTCCTTAGCTATCCATAGGTCGTGCAGCAAAGGCTGTGATCAGACTACGCGCATGCACAGGCTGACATGAGTTTTCGCTGGGCGCATATGTAAAATTGTAGGAATTGCCTCGGCTTATTTATTTTTAGCATCAGAAGCCGTTTTGCTTCTTCATGCATAATTGAAATGGTTTCAAGACATACAGCACTAATGAGCTGCAAAGCAAGGAAAAGTAAAATTAATACTAGATTTTTTCTATTGCAATAAAAAATCCTGTATATATGTTGCTCCACAATTTCTTGCATGTATACTTTATATTCAGGGATAAACAGTTCAAATATACATGCACTCTCAGTTCTATATATACTGTCATACGCTCTCGCGGACATTCTGTGCAGCTTTACATTGCACAGTTGTTTATATTGGCATGCATGTTTTACAAACTAAAATTACCAGTTTTACAATAATTAGGTATTTACTCTAGCCTCTTTTGCCCTTTAGACTTTTTTTTTTATTTTGGAACATCATGACCTGATCAATCAACAGGACATTTCCAGGTGTTGAAAATTCACCAACTGCACTCAGATATTGTGAATATAAGAAAGATATTGCATACTTCTTGTAAAATGAGTTATGTCATATGCGAACAGCGCAGGCCCACTGCGAATCCGCACAGTCTGATCAGGGCCTTCGCTTTTCGCTTACAGATTTTTTTTGGATATTCTAGAATATGTCAACAATCATGGAAGGTCCTGATCAAATTGCATGGATACACACACTGATCTTGGTTATTTAGCTGTTACCACATGTCATACGGGCATTTTTAGCTGATTGCAAACCAAATGAACCGCCGAGGCGGTTCTAACGAGTACCCACAATTTATGTTTTTGAGCAGAAATAAGAAAAATAATGTATACCCCTGTAAACCCCAGTTTTACGTTTTACTATACAAAAGAGGGATTAAGGGGGTGGGGTCAACATTATATAGGCATGTTTTCGTGATGAAGACTCAAATCAACCTGCGCATTCACACAGTCAGATCAGTCTTCGTTATTCGCACGAAGAATATCCAGAAACCGCCCAGTGAAGAATCTGATCAGGCTGCTCGAATGCGCAGGCTGATCTGAATTTTTGCTGGGCGCATAATTCGAAGGCACGTTTTCTGACATTGCGGCTCAAATATAGACATGACATGCACTTTCTGTATCAGGATTGGTTAACTGGAGATAAGTGGTTATAGGGTAAAGGTATTTTGAGTAGCAAGTATGTGTTTAACCCGGGGAGAGACTCCAATCATTTTTGACGGAATGCTCCTCCGGAGTTCTTAAAATGTACCTAATATACCCCATAAACTATCAAAAGTACGAAAATACATATCCAATTTAATATTAAAGGCTCCTCATAGTCTATTAGTATACAAGAATGGTTTAATAAGTAGATACATGGTATTAATACAGACATAAAATGTTGAACCTGACAGCCCGTAAAATTTCAGTCAGTCTCTCGTTCTTGAAATGAAATGATTTTTATCGTATCTCTGAATTGATGTTGCCAACATTAATTCAGAGATACGATAAAAAATCATTTCATTTTTAATCCAGTTCTAAAACAAGAGACTAACTGATGATAACTTTATGATTCTATTAATAACATATATCAATTTATTAAACCTTTCTTGGATAAAAAATATCTTTTTGAGGAATATGGAGCCTTTAACCTTCACCTCTATCTGGGCTAATTCAACTGTCGACAAATTGATATTTTTTTTATATTTTTCCCATATAACAGATTTGACTGTTCTTACAAATTGTCTACAAAGGAGACAATTTGCATGAAATATCAAAGCCTATTTTTCTGGGAAAAGTAAAATATTTTTCCTGCATGCTTTGCGTTCCATCTGTCAAAACGTATACCCGAAACGGATTACGGCCACAAAAATACCGATGTAGCATAAAATATCGATGTAGCATGTTTGTCGGTATCTACAATGCGTCGAATAATAAAGGTGTTAATTCATAATGACTGGAAAAATCGAGAGGCTGTATCAAACTAATAATCTAGGTTCCCACTGCACAGGAACGTTGTTTTTTATACCCCGCCACACGATAGTGGCGGAGTATTATGATATCACGTTGGCTGTCCGTGTGTCCGGGCACACGTTGGGTACTTTTTTACACTATTCCCTTTATTCCGTAGACTACTAGTGGGTACTTTTAACTTACTGTTGGGTATTTTTCTAACATGGAAAATACCCAATAAATGCCTGAACGTGGGAAAGTCCGTCCGTCCGTATTTTCGTTTCCGGACGATAACTTGAGTAAATGTCAATGGATTATCACCAAACTTTGTGTGTGCATTGATATTGTGGAGATCTGGTTTGGGATTGTTTGTGGGCAAATTAAGTCAATTTTTGACAGTGTTATCTGCCCGCGTTAAGTCTGTATTTTCATTTCTGGATGATAAGTAAATGTCAATGGATTTTCACGAAACTTGGTGTGTGCACTGATATTGTGGAAACCTGGTTTTGGATTGCTGATGTGAAAATTTCGTCATTTTTTGACAGAGTTATCTGCCCGCGACACGTCTGAATTTTCATTTCTGGACGATAACTTTAGTAAATATCAATGGATTTTCACCAAACTTGGTATGTGCCTTGATATTGTGGAGATCTGCTTTGGGATTGCTAATGGGCAAATTTCGTCAGTTTTGACAGAGTTATCTGCCGCAATACATCCGTATTTTACTTTCAGGACAATACCTCGAGTAAATCTCAATGGATTTTTCACCAGATTTGATATATGCCTTTATATTGTGGAGATCTGCTTTGGGATTGCTTATTGGCAAATTTGGTCAATTTTTGACAGAGCTATTTGCCCGTCATCACGAAAACACGCCTATATAATTTAGACACCCTTAAACCACACTTTTATATAGTAAAAGTGGGGTTTACAGGGGTATGCATTATTTTTCTTATTTCTGCTCAAAAACATAGATTGTGGGTACTTGTTAGAACCGCCTCGCCGAGGCGGTTCTAACGATTACCCACAATCTATGTTTTGAACAGAAATATGAAAAATATCAGATTTTTTTATCTGAAAATTTTATGTTTTTGGAGGTAAAATTTTCTATATATTTGAATAGGCGTATTTTCGTAATGGTGACATTATAATGGCGGTGTATTATCATTTCACGTTTTATTTGTATATTATGATCTTACATCAGAAAATAATGTCAAAAAAAAAAAAAAAAAAAAAACTTGTGAAAGCAACATCTGTGTTGGGGCAGCCAAGGAATGACGACATAATGCCCGGACTCGTATACAGCATATGAAGGAAAAATACAATCTCTCCACCGAAATACTCCTACACTATTAATCCGGAAAATACCACTAGGCATATATCAAGTATGTTTTGTTAAGGCAGACAAAAGTACGATAAATATATACTTGAGACATGAAGAATTTTATGAAAAAAAAAAAAAAAAAAAAAAAAGAAAAGAAAAAGAAAACCTGGTATTGTCAGCTTTAACATAGACTGGTAATTTTCCCTGAGCATTTATATCACGAATTAGGTCAAAGCAAATTGTACGCACGATTGTTATGTATAGTGAATGTCGTTCATTGTAAATATGTCATTCATATTCTTGATTTTTTTTTTTGTTGCTGTTTTTGATTTTAGGTCAGACATAAACAGATCTGATTACACCATCCGCATAATGTACATCCCACGTTCCCCAATATAGCAAAACCAAGGGTTTGCGGGGGTATAATGTATGATATTTCACATTTTGGTGATTTTTTTTATACATAATTTACATTTGTATTGCTATCAAGTTTTGACAATGCACACGGGACTAAGCCTGCCCAGTAAATGTGTGGTTAGGTAAACTGACCGCGCTCGACATGACCCCATTGGGTTGACTGGGCCGTAAAACCTCAATACAATGCACGCGTTTTTTTTTTTTATTTGGTGTAACAATCATATTTTTCTCACGTTTCTATTTTTATATAGTAAGAAGATCATGGATTAAAATATATTTCACGTAGGCATATTAACCAGCCAAATTTGTAACAGATGGCATTCTAAAATTTAGATGTTTCTTAAGTTTTCAGAGACAATAATTATTGTCAAGACTTGTTTTCCATGAAAAATAAAAATAAATAAATAAGTACATAAATAAATAAAATTGTCGTCTGTTGCAGTTGTGATTGGCGCTTTTAACCTGTTGCCGAATGAACACTTCTACCTGAGGTGTTTGGACGTACATTTCTAATAGAAGGGGTGGTCTGGTTCGATTTTATTATTACCATGTTGTATAGAAATTCCTGTATTTAATACAAACAATCTAAACCCTGATCAGACGCCGCGTTTTGCGGCGTCTGATCTGGGTCTAGACTGTTTGCCAACAAGCCATTTATTGGAAGCCAGGCATAAATGGGTTAAGGGTCAACGCAACGTGCCCCCCCTCCCCCTTCTGTTCCCCCCTCCTCACCCCCGCTATGTTTGTTTCCTTCATTCTGACAGACAATCAAATAAACCTTCGCTTAAGCTTCCATTTTTGGAAACTGGCGTGATATACCTGGTAGATTTTCCGCCTTTCGTACAGGGGAGGTAGCTTTGTGTCTTCCTGTTTGTGCTCCTGTAGATCAGCCCCCTCCTAAAAAGGGATCTACTATAAAAGGAAAGAGTAGAGACCTTTTTAAAAGGGAGGCAAAACACTTTTACCAGATTTGTCTCCTTTTTACGTGTATC
Source organism: Anodontia alba (assembly GCA_964016985.1). Taxonomy (NCBI): domain Eukaryota; kingdom Metazoa; phylum Mollusca; class Bivalvia; order Lucinida; family Lucinidae; genus Anodontia; species Anodontia alba. The sequence goes on along the minus strand of OZ024825.1, from coordinate 96,529,031 downwards.
CATTTTTCTAATAAGTCTCCACAGAGCGGAGCAATATACGTCCATCGGCTGCCTTTTTCAGGAAATGAAATGATAAATTGGCAGGACTTTGTCAGTAACTTTGTCAGTAACATAAATAGTACGAACGGACAATAAAAATTTCCCAACCTCCAAGTAAGACCTTGACCTTGATCTGACATCACAGATAGGTGGGTTCTGTATATCATCCTATTTAGCTGAACATCGTTGCAAGGAAATTCTTCCAGTGATTTAGAAGATATGGAGTGGATACAATGTTTGGTGGACTGTAACCTCGAAACAGTATGTGCTGCTCCACATCATAGTGTAACTGTTTACACAATTTCAGCTTGATGAGATGTAAACTGTAGGAGTTTGCCGGAAACGAAAAGTTTACGAAAATTTTCCAAGGGACATAACTCTGCTAATATTTGGTGTACTGTAATCGCGAAATAATATGCGCTGCTCAATATCTACAAAGTTTCAGCTTGATCGGATGTACACTATAGGAGGAGTTAGTAGGAACGAATAGTTTACAGAAATTTTCAAAAGGGACTCTGCTAATATTTGGTAGACCTCCAAACAATATGCACTAGTCCAGATCATGGTCTAATGACAAATTAAGTTTCAGCTTGATCGGATGTAACCTGTAGGAGGAGTTTGTCGGAAACTAATTTTTTACAGTAATTTTCAAAGTTACATAACTCTGCTAATATTTGGTGGACTGTTACATCGAAACAATATGCGCTGCTCCACATCATGGTCAAACTATAAACCAAGTTTTAGCTTGATCAGATATTAATTCTAGGAGGAATAAGCTGGAAACGAAAACTTTCCAGAAATTTCAAATGCGCATAACTCTGCTAATACTTGATGGACTGTAAGTTTCCTGGTCTAACTATAAATCAAGTTTCAGCTTGATCGGATGTAAACTGTATGAAGAGTTAGCGGACAACGAAAAATTGACAAAAATATACAAAGGGACATAACTCTGCTAATATTTGGTGGACTGTTACCTTGAAATAATATGCACTGCTCCACATCATAGTCTAACTATAAAGTATACCCAAAACCTCGACAATAACCATGGTTTATCTATAACTCAAGTTTCAGCTAGATCGGATATAAATTGTATGGGGAGTTAGCCGGAAACGAAAAAAAACAAAAAAAAAAAAAAAAACAAACAAAAAAAAAAACAAAAAAAAAACAGAATTTTTCAAAGGGACATAACTCTGCTAATACTTGGTGGACTATAACCTCCAAACAATATGCGCTGCTCATAGTGTAAGTATAAATCAAGTTTAAGCTTGATCAGATAGCCGGAAACGAAATAGCTTACGGACAGACGGACGGCCGCCAGACCCGTAACATAATACGTCCTGTTTTTCAAACGAGCGTATACATAAACAAAAAACAAAACAAAAAAAAAAAAAAAAAAAAAAAAAAAACAACAAAAAAAACAACGAATAACACACTTTACATGGCCCAGTCAGAGGCTTATATAATTGTTTGAATGACCTCTGAAGACTTTAATCCTTTATTCTGACTTTATCTCAAGAAGTATGGCTGCGCCTAAACGGGCTTTTAATAGCAAAGAACATTCAAGTTCCCTGACCATACTTAACAAATGCCCAGGCTTGTCCGACTCATTACTGTTCTTCTATGGAAAAAAAAAAGTTTATTTGTTCCTCAGCGAGCCGCACTTTCTCTATTGAGCTATTTTATTTAAGTATTCTGACATATAGGGCTGGTAAACAGTATAGACTCGTGCATATTGTGGCGTCTGATCCGGGTCAACATTGTTCCTACTCATTCGGCAATTTTACACACATCAACAAATAGAGAACTGTACTTATTTGAATTTAAGAGCAAGTGGGTTAGGGGTAAAGGCATTCCAACATCTAAGTTAATAGGTACGTTTATAATATAGTCAGATGTTTGAACCCTTTTGACAACTGAAATTCTAATCCATTCACATCTAAGAACGCCTGTTTTAAGCAAACTAAGTAATAGGCAGTGACCTTGAGACGCATCATTACGCCATTTATGTCGGTCGTCCATAAAAAAGGACATTGACAAACTGTGAAGACCCGGTTCAGACGCCACAGAACGCGGCGTCTGATCAGGTTCTGCACTATTTGCATTTTGTATAATAAATAATAAACTGAAAAAAATAGAAAAGATACCCCTTAAATTGGAAATGAATCTGTCCAAAGAGAGAGGTAGAAAAATCCACTAGGCAAAAATGGATTAAAGTCCCTGCCTGCAACTAAGAAAAGCAACTTCTCGAAGCGAGATATGGTCCCTTATAAGAGCCAATTTTAAGAGGACGTGATACATTTGATAGATATTCCGCCATTTTTAAAAAGGGAGACAACTTCTGTGGCTTCCTGTTTGCGTTTCTCCAGAGCAATCCGCATCTGAAAGGGGGTCTACTCTAAAAGGAAAGAATTTGCTCCGCCAAGGGGAAGAGAACAATCAATTTTGACAGAGTTGCCTCCCTAAAAAATGTATCCGTTATCCTTAAGCGCCCCGAGGATTATTGAGATTAATACGGTATTGACAGTGAACACTTAACATCCTTTTCATGAAAATAATTTCAACAATTCCTGACCGATTTTTATATCAACTTACTATCACGTGTGCTGTCATGTAGTGGTTCCTCAACATCACGTGTGATGTCTTGTAGTGACTTAAAGGTTGTAACAGACGTCCATGAATGCTCGGGCGCTTTGGCCGCGGGTTCGAATCCAGTAATTAGGAAGAAAAGAACTTGATGTCATATGCGAATAACCTAGGCCCAGAGCGGACTGCGCATTCGCGTAGTTTGATCAGGGCTTTCCCGGTTCTGCAAAATTCTACAGAAGACAGCGATTCCGAATTTGTTGTATATATTGCATATAAATTTGTTCCTAGGAGACAACATTCATAAGCATTACAGCTTATAGTCAGATTCTATCCAATATATATGTATGTAACTTCATATTTGCTTTAACTCTTTCACTGTCACAGGCGATAATAATAGGCTTTTGCAAACAGCGTAGATCCAAATGAAACGGCTCATGATGAGCCGTCTCATCAGGATCTACGCTGTTTGTCATTCAGGCTTTCAACTTCACTTATAAACATCTTTCCAATCGATAGTTTGTTAAAAAAACAGACGACAAATGTGGTCTGAAATTTTGCGCCGAAAGAGTTAAAAATAAAGTCTTGTTGCAATAAGCCATTAAATGAAATGTGATATCCTTGATAAAATACATGATGGGTGTACACTGTGGTCAGCCTTATTATGGCATCTGTGAGATATGGTCATAATGATTATTGCAACAAATCGACGGCTGACGGCTCGAAATTTAAAACTATGCAATAACCTATACTTGTTTCAATCAATAGTGAATGTCCCAGTCGGATAACGCGGTTCTGGGATTTTTCTTAATCGGATACGATATACGGGCCTTTTCTCGCATGAATGTCTACGTTCATTTTGGCGGCAAAGATCATTTATACACTGAAAGATTTTATCATTAAAATATGTGCATACGATTTTTTTTCATCTCTTTATATCCCAAAAAACTAAAGCAAAATTCTGGGCCCAGTTGTTCAAAGCATCGTTAGCTTAACGAGCTCGTTAGTGGTCAAAATGTTAACTGTTCCAGTACGTACAATATCAAATTCACAGGTATTTTTGCTGAAAAAAAAGTGAGTAGCTTTTGCAAATGCAAAAGCTACTCACATTTTTTTCAGCAAAAATATTAGTGCATATGCCATATTTAATGATTAAAGTTTTAACGATATGTTAACAAACGACGTCGTTAGTTTTAAACAACTGGGCCCTGGTTATTTACTATCTAATGAAAAAAAAAATACTTTTGGCGTTGAATAAGATGTCTTAAGTGCTTAGCGTGCTGGGTAAAACGTTAAACAGACGACAATTTTTCATAGGAGACAGGTTGCAGGAAATGTCAGAACAAAAAATAATGAAAACATAATCTTGTTGACGTCTACTGAATTTGCCGAGATTAGTTTCCCCAGAATGTGAATTTTATATATTTCCAGCCCTTTGTTTCGAGACCACTGAAACATACCTTGGTAACCTGCTGAATTTAAATATAGACATTAAAGGCTCCATATTCCTCAGAAATAGACATTTCTTATCCAAGAAAGATTTAATGAATTGCTATATTAATACGATCATAAAATGTGGCATCTGACAGCCTGTAATATTTCAGTTAGTCTCTCGTTTTTGAACTGGATCAAAAATGAAATGATTTTTTTATCGTATATCTGAATTAATGTTGGCATTCAGAGATACGATAAAAAAAATCATTTCATTTCAAGAACAAGAGACTAATTGAAATTTTACAGGCTGTCAGGTGCCATATTTTATGCTGGAGTTAATACCATATATCAATTGTTTAAAATCTTTCTTGGATAATAAAATGCCTGTTTTTGAGGAATATGGAGCCTTAAAATATAGTCAAACCGCTTTATACTGACACTCGATACAACGATTAAATTTGGTTATAATGATAATTTGACTTACACAAAACTTTCACTCAAGAGGTTACCGTTAATTAAAAAACATACAATAACATTGTATTTTATACTTCAAGAAACATACGTTTTGGACATTTGTTACAATCACTTCAGAGAGGCGATTCTAACAAATTGAAAAAAAAAAATATGTTCTAAGAGCAAATAAGAATAAAACAAAAAATATGTTCTATGAGGAAATAAAAATAAAACAAGACCTTTCTTACATATCATTCCGCTCATTAAGAATTATACAAAAGCAAAATCATTTTAAGATTTACCACTCTTTGGGCTAATTTAACAGACGACAAATAGACGACATGTTTTTTTTTTTTATTTTTCCCAGAAAACAAGTGTTGCTACGAGTTTCATGCAAATCGTCTTCATTAGAGATTTGCATGAAATATCAAAACCTGTTTTCTGGGAAAAATATTTCAAAATATCGTCTGATGGATTTTTTCACCCAGAATGCTAAGCGTTAATGGCAACATCCCAGCTAGCATTCTTTATAAATCTACAGCGGACCGTTATCGGCCAGTCAGCTACCCTGACGGTCCGATAAAGGCCCACTATAGATTTATGTAGAATGCTTACTGGGATCTTTTGGAACAAAGACTGTCACTGTAACAAGGCTTTACTACATAGCAAACTGGGCCCGGTTGTTCAAAGCTAACGACGTCGTTAGTTAACGATTCGTTAAAATTTACATCGAGTGATACGCAAATATGCTGAAATTTTTTGCCGAAAAAAAAAATGTGAGTAGCTTTTGCAGTGCAAAAGCTACTCACATTTTTTCAGCAAAAAATATCAGAATATTGTATATTGAACCTGCTAAAACAGTTAACAAAATGACCCTTAACGAGTAGAGCTCGTTAAGCTAACGACGCCTTGAACAACTGGGCCCTGATATTTCAAAATATTTTTATTTCAGTCACAGCGTAAGAAAATGTACCTTCGGACATGTGCTAGCGAAAACCCAAATTAGCATGCGCGCGCATCCAGTCTGAGCTTTCACTGTATGAATAGAAAAGGATCTAAGCTTTATTCAGGCGTACAGGAAAGACTGATCAGATCAAGCCGGGTGATCTGAGTATTCGCTGCGAGCACATACGTCATCAGGTATATTTTCGAACATTGCTGCTGCTTTTATTTTGATGAAACACACACACACACACACACACACACACACACACACACACACACACACACACACACACACACACACACACAAAAACAAAAAAAAACAAAAAAAAAAAAAAAAAAACAACAACAACAAACAAACATTTTGAAGACGAACAACAGACTAGCAAGGAAATTAACAGCTTATTCTTTCATCACTGTTATTAACTTTAACCACTCCATGAACATACGCAGCAGACAACAAATTGATGATATATTTCTTATTTTCCCCCAGAATATAGATTTGACAATTTATGCAGATTGTCTCCAATGTCAGTCTATTTTCTGGAAAAAAGGAGACAATTTGTATGAAATGTCAAGTCTATTTTCCGGGAAAAATAAGAAAAAAAATATTTCAAAATGTCTGATGATGAATTTTTTACCCGTATTTAATCCTTAAACTGCCAATCACAACAATTGTCGTCTGCTATGTCGTCTGCTTGTGATTTTAAAAGTCATTGTTGCAAACAGTGTGGACCGAGATCAGGAGCAGTCTGATCAGGGTTCACACTGTTTGCCTGTATGCAAAATTAGATTTGAAAAGTTTGCAAGAATATTCAGCAGACGACATAAACAGACGACATTTTCAGATGCAGGTTTTCTTGGCGTTTTAAGGGTTAAAGCTTAATGTTGACAGTCGAAGAAGGGACAAAGCTGAACCACGAAATAACGCATTTCTTTGTTTAACCCGTTTATACCTAGCGTCCCATAAAAGGGACATCAGCATACAGTGCTGACCCAGATCAGACGCCACGCCACAGAACGCGTCTAATTAGAGAGAGAGAGAGAGAGAGAGAGAGAGAGAGAGAGAGAGACGGAGAGAGAGAGAGAGAGAGTGGAAAAATAGTTAAGTTTGAGATACGAATGGTACACCATTGTGAGAAATGTTTTGGATTTCCGAATGAAAAAGTGATTGCGTGAATAATTAAACCTGGAAAGCCAGTTGGACAGTTAGAATGGGTCAGAAATTGCTTACCTAGATTAGGCTAATTATGATATGTTACATTGTTCCATGGCGGCCGTCTTGGCTATCAGATTGCCTATTCAGAATCTGATGTTGTTCGAAGAGTTTCAAGATTGCTGCCATGGTTACTATTTGCATTAAATACAGGAGTTTTTTGTAAACATGATCATAATGAAAACTAACCAGACACCCCTTTTATTTGAAATGGACCTGTCCAAAGATTTGAGGTTGGAGAGTCCAATCGGCATAAATGGATTAAACAAACGGATCGGACCTCAATATTACAACTGCATGACACCAAAGCAGGACACGAAACATCAAAGCAAAATATGCACCAATACTGTCACTGACAGATCATGCCCCAACGCAGTATTTATCCTTTTAACAGATTGTTTAGAAAGGTCACCTGCCATGACTTACTTTTTTTATTTTATTTATAGTTCATCCTGTAAGTTTTGACAAAATTGAAATAACACAGTGTGTAATTACTTACATGAAAGCCCACGGACGGTGTTTGTTTGACATTAACTTGACTATCCCTCAACCTGCCCTCTTTATATAAAGTTCATTTTACATTCGAGTTTATATTAAAAAATAGTTTCATTACGAAAACGTGCCTATTCAAGTATATTGGAAATTTCACCACCAAAAATCTGAAAGTTTTCAGATAAAAATTCTGATATTTTTTTTTCATGTTTCTGCTCAAAACATATAATAGACTGTGGGTATTCGTTAGAACCGCCTCATAATCTATGATTTTGAGCAGAAATAAGAAAAATAATGTATACCCATGTAAACCTCAGTTTTACAATATAAAAGTTGGGTTTAAGGGGGTCAAAGTTTAATATAGGTATGTTTTCGTGATGTATCCCTGCGTGCGGGTTTTCTGACTGATCAATGGCTCCTCATAAACAATACAACAACAAACATATAAATTATCTTACCAACATTCCCATGAAACAAAGATGAAAAATCAGATCGTCTTCACTCAATCGACTTTTAACTCGGGTGGTGGTTCAAGTTAATTGGTCAAACCTTGTAATTTTTATTGGTGGCGGTTTACCGCCGCCAAATTTACTATACGGAATTTCTACAATCCGTCTTCTCAAAAATGCAAACCTAATAACTTCCTAAAAAGAAGTTCAATACTGACACTGATGTCGCTTAATTCTGCATTCAAATATGTAAGCCTTCTACACTCTGATAATTATAAAGAGCGACTGAATATACAAAACAAAGAAAACTTCAAACTTTTGAAGAAATAATACTTTAATGATGTTGAGCGCAATCTCGGCGGACGAATATAAACAGAATAAACAAATGGTTGAACTTGATTCAGCCACCAGAACCTTCTGAAGCAGAGAATTTGAAAATTGATGCAAAAGAATCTCCGAAAGTCTCCGAAAGCGTATCAAAGAAAGGCATAAATATGTGATAAAGCATCAGCAGTTTTTTTTAGGCTATTCACCATAAGCAGTTTCGGCCGAAATCATTTCGCATGAATATTTTGAAAAAAGTAAAGTACAGTGCGGTTACATGTGTATTTAGCAACACGTTTTTCCTAAACGTTCGCTTTAATATATATTTTTATGAAAATTATTTACAAATATTTTTTGACAAAAAAATAAATAAATAAAAATAACGTTTTATTTACATTTTTGCGGTATTACTATCCTGCGGCCACCAGGCCACTGTGCCTGTCACTTTGTGCCTTCCGGATATACCGGATACTAAGAAAACTGTGAATCAAGTCCGACCCAATCACAGTGATTTCCGCCATAGTAAGAATTTTCTTCGATAGAAATTATATTTTCTCTAAGATTTTTTGTAGTTCATGTAAAGGCTCGCTAAAAATAACGTCCGAAAAGCAGAAACGTTCGAAGATCTCTAGCAAAATTCCTGAAGCAGTAAAATGCGTTTTAGGTAGGCCAAAGGTTAGTGTATCGTCAGTGAGATACCTATTACCGAGGTTCACTAATTATCGGATATTCAGGAACCACGGCCCCCGCCCATTGGGGCCCGCGAAGTAGATGGGCTGCCTGTAGCCTTCAAGGCAGACCTGCTTAAGCAGGGCCTGAGTTCATCATGTGATCAGGTTGGGTAAAAGTCCCACAAATCTGGAGGCAATATCGTTAATGACTGAAATATTGTTGACCCACATTATGATTCTCATCAGGAAGAAATTATGAGCTTTAAAAGTACAAAACAAAATTTGGGACCCTCAAAATCTAATCGATACTGCCCATGAAAAAACAGGGAAATGGCATTTTATATGAAATGTTTGGAGAGTTGTTATCGTTATATATACCCGGAAGATTTTTTGATCGAGTACCTCGGAAGGTCATCTGGTGGGCGCTGAGAAAACTTGGTGTGGAGGAGTGGATTGTGCGACTGGTGCAGAGGATGTATGCAAATGCAGGGAGCCGTGTCCGTGTTGGTGAGGGGTACAGTGAAGAGTTTGAAGTGAACGTTGGTGTTCACCAAGGATCAGTACTCAGCCCACTGCTCTTCATCATTGTGCTTGAAGCCTTATCACGAGAGTTCCGCTCTGGGGTCCCCTGGGAGGACCTCTATGCCGATCACCTTGTTATCATCGCTGAATCCCTTGAGGAATGTGTCAGGAGGCTCTTGACTTGGAAAGAAGCAATGGAGAAGAAAGGACTGAGAGTAAATGCAGGAAAGACAAAGATCATGATCTGCGGTACGGGACTGGACCTCCTGCAGAGTTCAGGCGAGTTTCCATGCGCTGTCTGTCGCACTGGAGTGGGCAGCAACAGCATCTTCTGCAATGGCTGCGAGCACTGGGTGCACAAGAAATGCAGTGGGCTCAAGCGCTTGAAAAAGGACCTTGACTATAGATGTACACGGTGCCAGGGAACTGCACGCCCCTTGGATGGCAGACCACAGAAGGAAGTCCAGGTCGGGCCTGACAAGCTTGAGGTGGTAGCTTCCTTTTGCTACCTAGGATACATGCTCTTAGCAGCAGGTGGCTGTGAACTTTCAACCACAACATGTGTGAAAACCGCCTGGAAGAAGTTCAAGGATCTGCTACCAGTCCTCTCTTCACGCCACCTCTCTTTCAAAACACGTGGCCATGTGAATAGCTCTTGTGTGCGGAGCGCAATGCTCCATGCCAGCGAGACTTGGCCATTGACAAAGCCGAACCTCCAGCGTCTGCAGCGAAATGACAGGGAAATGATCAGACAGATCTGCAATGTCAGGCCGCAAGACATTGTCACCACCAATGAGCTACTTGTGCGGCTTGGTATTGAGGATCTGGACCTCATTCTGAAGGAGAGAACACTTCGACGGTATGGACATGTGGAACGCTCCAGTGGTGCAATCAAAACAGCCTTTGACATACAGGTTGATGGAAAGCGTGGGCCTGGGAGGCCCAAAATGACATGGAAGCAGCTGACAGAGAGGGATTGCAAAAAGTGGAAGCTCTCAGCTATCAACCCTCATGATAGACGTACCTGGAGATCTGGTGTGAGATCTGCCATGCGTGCAGCAAGCCAACTATCTGGAGGGGGCCCACTGGTGTGGATGTTGCCCCTGTCTGTACCTGCACGTTAATCAAAAATCCGATTATATATAATATATATATATATTGTGTGTTTATAAGGAGAGTTTATTTTATCACTCATCTTTTGCTAAATTTATATGACAAGAGTTATTGTAACTGTCTGTAAATCTGTGAAAGTTCTATGGGTTTAAGGAACTTCAGTGAATCCATAAAAACTCCATGAATCCATGAAAGTTCCGTGGTCAAGGTCTGTCAGTCATTTAAATTTTGTATCAGTGATACGATAAAGTTCCATGGAAACTCCGTAGTGTATCCGAGATACACATATGCATGAAAAGTATTAAGTGCAAGGCCGGGAAAAAGAAACAAAATCAGACGCTAGAAAAGACATTCAGTAGTAGTATTTACAGAGAATTTACAGAGAATTTGAAAGAAAAAAGATCTATTAGAATAAATTGATAACATTTACTCAGTTGGTACATGCAGTTTTCATTTTAGTCAACATTCAAAACATCCAACAGTTCTTGAATGTTTCAACTGGCACACTTTCAGTTTGATATCTTGGCACTCTGGATGGAACCAATGCTGACATTTTGTGCACTGGAACATCAGATTGTAGTGGGATCTTGTGGGCCTGTATATATAGACTTTTTTTTCTCAATTCTGGCTTGCTTGGAAATTCAGTGAAAGCACTGCTGTTAATATCAGGATTCCCACTGCATTTTTAAACTGGGGTTAAATCTGTTCTGTTCTCTTATTTTTGTACGTCCATTGTAAAGCAGTATACTACTCTTTTCAAATTTAGGGGTATAAGACAAATTTTGAGGGGTAAAATCCCCTCTGCAGAGGGTAAATGGGAATGCTGGATACAATTTGGAAGATGCAACAGTGCGAATGTTTTCGTGTTTTGTTAACTCCATGTACAAGGCTTTGGACCATTTGGGGACCATTTGGGTGACTATAGTCCAATACAACGGACATTTCAGTTCTGTTTCTGTTATTCCATGAATCCATGACAGTTCCATGTTTTGTCAACCTCTAGGCCCCAACACTGCACATACATATGGATACAAAATATTTATAATATAAACTGATACTAAAATTTCATCATTTCTCACCGCTGTGGTTTGAGTCTTGCTCGGGTCACATGTGGGAAAGCCGTGTTCTGCTTACGGATGGTCAGGTGGTTTTTCCCCGGGTACTCCGGTTTTCGCCCACCTTTGATGAACGATCGGCTCGATATAAGTGAAATATTCTTGAAAGGGACATAAAACCCAAATCAAAAAGGAAAAAAAAAAAAAAAAAAAAAAAAAATCATCAAAACACACACACATTTATTCAGGCATCAAAAAATCCTGGTGGTCATTGGCGGTACAGCCATCTGGCTAGCTCAGTTGGATAGAGCACTTGCAAGCTAGAGGTCACAGGTTTCAGTCCAGCATCCAACACACTTTCCCTCCTTAGTTTCCTTTAATGGTGCCCAATGTGAATAACCCACTGCAGCTGACGTTGGATTTATAGGGCACCGGGGTCAGGCATAAAACAGGGCGGGGTAGCCCATACATGGTCGATGGTTTCCCTGTGTAATCTGGGTTCCTCTATCACACATTCACGAAACACCAACATCTGTGTCTTATAGAACAAGTGCATAAGATTGCTGAGCTTTCTGTGTAATCGAAGTAAAATTAAATAATGTGTTAACTTTAAAATGGATAACTTATAAGCAATTATGCCTCAATTTGTAATATTTTGTCCAGATATATCAGTATAAGTGACTCTGTCCACTTGTTTGAGCTATATTAAGTGTACATTTTTAAGAATAAGGCTATATTTTGATTTTTATTTGTTCATATTTATACAGAGTGTAACTCTCCAAATTGAAATGAACACAAGAAATCCTGAAATTGATTGTTTGTCTTGTGGAAATATACCAGAATAAGCATAACGCAATACAGCTGTATTTTGTCATCAGATTTTAGCACATTTATTAAGATACACATGTTGTAACTTTTTAAAGCAAACAGGTATTTTGTTCTTATTTCTTGCCAGTTATGTAAGAGTTACATTATTAAATGAATTAGTACCAAGAATCCTCAGATAAATAGATTATCTGGTGAATATTCCCCATAATTTAAGCTTTCCAAGAAATGAATGCATTAATTTACGACACATGCTTAAGTTATCCGATGTGTGTGTGTGTGTGTGTGTGTGTGTGTGTGTGTGTGTGTGTGTGTGTGTGTGTGTGTGTAAATAGGCCCATTTTTTTTGTTTCTATTTCTTGCCAGGCAAAAACAGTAATGAATGCAAGGAATATAGATAGATTAGTTGTCTCATAAAAATTAGTCAGAAAATATTCTGATTTAAGAAATGGTTACTTTTTTTTTTTACCGATTTCATAAGTAGACTTCCAAAATCCCGGACATAACACTTCTACCTACATGTCTTTCGTTCAGGCCTATGGGCATGGTGGGCGAAGCTTGCTTACCAAGTAAGGCTTACTGTCCATGGATGCCTGATTATACCCTTTATTCTGGGGTCCATGTCTGTTGGTCTGAACATTCTGATTCATCATTATTTTACAGATTTATGAGTTTGGAATAAGGTTTGTGTAATTTGAGTGTATCATGACCATAACTGGTTTTGAATTAAGCCCAGTTTCTCTTGCTGGTCAGATAATTTGTACCTTTTGAAATGGATAAAAAACAACAACAAAAAAACAAAACAAATCTTAAAATGTATTAACATCAAGAGAATCAGACTAGAAATGTCTACATTTCAGAGCTCCAGATTAAAGGAGTGCTTAGGTACATATTTTCTTATTTCCCCTAGTAAACATATGTTGTGGGTACTAACTATGACTTCTAGAAACGTCTTGGTAGCATGCTTTCATTGAGTTTCCAGAACTTATCTTTTGAAAGAATTGAGAAGGTGTGGCACATACAAGAACTACAACTCTAGGTCCCACAGTTATTTAGTCATCTGCCCTGACAGTATTTAGTAAAAGAAACCTTGTGCATTTGATAACTCCAACACCCTTTCAGATATATTGATTGAACTCAGTAGGATTGTACATGAGGTTGAGAAGATGTGTTGCATAAGCTACAACTCCAGGTGCTGTGGTTTAGAATTATCTCCCCTAATAGAAACTTTATGATCTTGGTAACTCCAACATCTTTTCAGATACATTGATGATACTTGGTAGGATTGTACATAAGGTCGAGAAAGCATGTCACACAAAAGAATCACAGCTCTAGATGCCACAGTTTTTAGTTATCTCCCCTGACAGTATTTGGTAATGGAAACCTTATGATTGCCATAACTTCAACACCATTTCAGATATATCGATGATATTAAGGAGAATTGTACAAGACGTTGAGAAGACGCATCTTGTACAAGATCTACAACTCTAGGTACTGCAATTTTTTAAGGCATCTCCCCTGTCAGTATTTGGTAATAGAGACCTTGTAAGTCCAACACCCGTTGAAATATATTGATAGTTCTTGATAGGAATGAACAGGAGGTAAGAAGGTTAGTCGTATACAAAATTGTAACTTAGAATACTGCAGTTTTTGAGTTCACTCCCATGACAGTATTTGTCAGTGGAAACCATGTGATTGTCATATCTTAAGCACCATGGAAGATACATTGATGATACTTAGTAGAATTGTACATGAGGTTAAAAAGGTGTGTTGCATGTAAGGACCACAACTCTGGATGCTGTGTTGTTGTTTTTTTTGTTATCTCCTCTGAGTATTTGGTAATAGAAACTTGTTTGCTGCATAGCTTCATCAGTTAAAATTGGATCTTCCTTAAACTTGCAGAAGTGGAGGACATGGATATTTTGGAGTTATATCCTCCAGATTAATGAATATTGTAGACATTGAGTGACCTTTTAGGCACAGGTGAGTGTTAATGACCACCATGGTCCTCTTGTTTATATATGAAGAGTGCAGAGAGCTGGTAAGGGTAGAGGGGGAATGTTTTTATTTCTTCTGTTTCTTCACTTTCATTCCTGTTCCTCTTTCTTCCCTGTCCCTCTCTTTCATCTCCTCTACTCTCTCTTCTATCTCTTTTCTCCCTTTCTCTGGGAGACGACACAAAATGACCCTCAAGGGTTGACGTGTCGTTAAACCCCAACACAATCAAATCAATCAAATGCAGAGAGCTGAGACAAACAAAAATCACAGTTGAATTCGAAGCTTGATTTTGGATTTGGTGTAACCGCAAATATTTTTCATAGATTAAAGCAGACGCATCCTCTTATTTCACTTTTGGTTGTATATACGCTAAAAAGAAAGGTATGTGACTAGCAAGTCCAATGGTAAAAACCTTACTATTCCAAATACTTACAACATCATTGGTTCTTGTGAAAAATTTAAAAAAATGTTTTAAAAACTTTAATTTGAAAATATTCCAAATACATGCATTTACAACAGTGGTTCTTATGGAATTTTTTGAAAAAATGTTTTAAAAAAATTTAATTTGAAAATATTCAAAGAATGTATACAGAGAGAAAAGGTCTCTTTCCTATTAATATGTTAGTGTGCAGTGCTTATACATTTTCATTTTTAGTTTGATACAAGTTAATTTTGAGAAATCAAATTTATGTCAAACTAAAATTTAAATTCAATTGTCTGAAGTTATTTTACTGAAGTTTTATATGTATTTTGTAATGATCTTTGGAATGTAATTATCAAAAATAAATTTTTCTTGGTAAATATTTTTCCAACATAGTAACCTGTATCTTGCATTTTTCATATTTAAAAAAAATGTTTTTGGAATTTAATTATTAGTTTTCATAATTAAAAAAAAATTCTAGCTTGAAATTTTAAGTCTTAATATCAATAGTAATAGAATACTTCCTTTTTTTTTTAAATCAAAATTAGCAGTCTGGAATAAAATGATGAGGATTTAAAATCTAAAAGAATCAATGACATCATAGGATAGTGTATTGTTGGATAGCTTTTTTTACAAAGTATAAATAGCAATACCAGTTACTTTGAATGCATGTAACCTTTGAACATTTAGGAATTTCCAAATGGGGTTTTCAACATAATTTTCATTTTACCAATATCTTTACTGTAATTTGAAATATTCTGAAATTAGGGAATGCATCTGAACATCTTTAAGCTCACTACTGTTTTTATTATACCTGTTTTTCAAACAGGGCGTATTAGGTTATGGGGTCTGAAGCCATAAACCTTTTTGCTTCCAGCTAACTCCTCCTACAGTTTACATCCCAGCAGGCTGAATCTTGGTTTATAAATAGACTATGATGTGGAGCAGCACATAATGTTTCGGGGTTACAGTCCACCAAATACTAACAGGGTTATGTCCCTTTGAAAATTCCTGTAAGCTTTTTGTTTCCAGCTAACTCCTCCTACAGTTTACATCCAATCAAGCTGAAACTTGATTTATACTTAGAACATGATGTGGAACAGTGCATATTATTTTAAGGTTACAGTCCACCTAATATTAGCAGAGATATGTCCCTTTGAAAATTTCAGTAAACTTTTCGTTTCTGACTAAATCCTCCTACAGTTTACATCGGATCAAGCTGAAACTTGATTTATAGTTAGACCATGATGTGGAACAGTGGATATTTGTTCGAGGTTACAGTCCATCAAATATTAGCAGAATAATGACCCTTTGAAAATTTCGGTATTTTTTTTGTTTTTGCTAGCCTCTCCTACAGTTTACATCCGATCAAGCTGAAGTTTGATTTATAGGTAGACCATGATGTGATGCAGCGCATGTTGTTTTGAGGTCACACTCCACCAAATATTAACAGAGTTATGTCCCTTGGAATATTTCGGTAAACTTTTTGTTTCTGGCCAACTCCTCCTACAGTTTACATCGGATCAAGCTGAAATTTTATAGTTAGGCCATGATATCGAGCAGCTCGTATTTATTCGAGGTTACAGTCCACCAAATATCAGCAGAGTTATGTTCCTTTGAAATTTTCAGTAAATTTTTCACTTCCCCCGCTAACTCCTCCGACAGTTTACATTTGATCGCGCTTAAACTTGATTTATAGTAAGAACATGATGTGGAGCAGCGCAAATTATTTCAAGGTTACAGTCCATCAAATATTGGCAGTTATGCCCCTTTGAAAATTTCTGTATTTTTTTGTTTCCGGCTTATTCCTACTATAGTTTACATTGGATCAAGCTGAAACTTGATTTATAGTTACACCATGAAGTGAAGCAGGGCATATTATTTTGAGGTTACAGTCCATCATATATTAGCAGAGCTATGCCCTTTTGAAAATTCTGTAATCTTTTCGTTTCTGGCAAACTCCTATAGTTTACACCCGATCAAACTGAAACTTTGTAAATATTTACACTGAGCTTGAACTCGATTTATACTAAGAACATAATGTGGAGCAGCACATATTATTTTGAGGTTACAGAACATCAAATATTACCAGAATTATGCCCCATTAAAAATTTCCATAAACTTTGAGTTTCTGGCTAACTCCTTCTATAGTTTACATCCAATCATGCTGAAAAGCGATTGGTGTGCCAATGCAAACAATTATTGATGGAGATCCTGGGCAAAGTTGATCCTGAATGTTACCACTGGAAACACACCTAGAGTTTTACCGTTGAACATTTTTAACATTTCTGTTCAAAACATTGATTGTGGGTACTCGTTAGAACCCATAGTCTATGTTTTTGAGCAGAAAGAAGAAAAAAAAAGTATACCCCTGTAAACCCTAGTTTTACATGTACTATACAAAAGTGGGGTTTAAGGGGGTCAAAATTATATAGGTATGTTTTCGTGATGGGAAGAGCCACACATTGTTGAGCATCTGAAGGCGAATGACAAGAATGGCTATGGCTACATAAGCCAAGAGGTGATAGACCTTGCATCAGACTATGCTGTGGAGCTAGGCAAAAGAACATCCTGAACTGAGAGTTTTGAAACCAAGAAGCCTAGAACAATCTAGAGCTGAATCAACATTTGAGAATATCGTGACAGAATATTTCAATGAACTGGACCATGTACTCATCAAACATAATCTAGACAAAATACAGTGGAACCTCGATAATTCAAAATCCAAGGGACCAAACAGTTCTGTTTAAATTATTGAGACTTTGAATAATTGAGGGTTAAAATGCATACATATATTTAAGTCGGGACTTCAAAATGATTTTGAATTAATGAGTATTTTGAATTATTGGAGTTTGAATTATCGAGGTTCTACTGTACCATGTTTAATATTCAATTTGGATGAAAAAGGAATCACCCAAGACCATACCCATCCCTTGTGTGTGGCAGTGCTAGTAGAATGGCTGTTCATTTTTATTTTGTATTTCCTGGGAAGCAAATGAGGCCTTACTTGTTACAGGGAGCATCACCAAGAGCAGATGAAATGGTGGTCGAATTCTGCTATGTTCAGGATACTTTCGAAGATCATTTTCTAAAGTTTGTACCTGTGAGAGATGACCAGCCTGTTATGTTATTTCTAGTTGGCCACAAGTCACCTTTCCGTTGGGCTTGTTGAGTGGCCTAAGGAACTTTTCATCCTGCCTGCACATACCAGTCACCTTTTGAAGCGAATGGATACTGGATGTTACGTCCTTTTCAACGCATGTAAAATGCCGAATGTCATCAATTCATGCGATGTACATCTGCAGGTATCACTCGATATGACTTGTGTGATCTAGCCTGCAAAGTTTTTATAAGGCCATTATGTTCCGGTAATATGTCAGCAGCCATTAGGAAGACTGGGATCTATCCATTTGACAGGACTGTGACCGATAAAGACTACTTAATACCAGCTGAATTGTTTGCTCCAGCTAGTACTGAAACTGCGACTGACTTAAGGCAAAATGAAAATGAATCAGTTCAAACAATAGTTACTGTGAAAGATAGAACTAAACCAGAACAGGATAATCAGAAATCAGAAACGAGCTGGAAGTCATTCTTTAACAGTCGCCTGGAAGTGTAAAAACGATCAAGAAAGAAGGTATGGAAAAAGCAAGACAAGCAATGAGTGTTATAGTTTCAGGCAAGACAATAACAGAGCAGAGCACTGAGGAGTGAATAAAACAACATGTAAAGGAACAACAGAAAAAACGAGAAAGTTTGTACACTGAATCTGCTTATTCTTGCATACCAGATAAGGATTTCCGAAAATTTCAGCTGTACTAGCAAATATTATCTCACACACCCTTATCCGTCCCGTGGGAAAGATAAATATCGAGAATTTTTTCATGTGTTTGATATATACTGGTCGTATAGGATGTCACGGTACGCCATCGTTAAGGTTGACGTCATTGAACGTAATGACGTCACTAAACGTCACGATATTGTCACCACAATATGACGGAAGTTAGATGTCGAAGTGACTGCATTATCAAAACCCACTTTCAGAAATGAAAGTATGCAAGAAAAAGAATCTATCATGATTGTGAAAAACAGATAGAATCCGTCCCTCGGGATCACAGTCTGAAATTACTCGGCAAGCCTCGTGATGCCAGATAGTAACCATCGGGACTATCTACCCCTCACACCCATGGAAGATTCTTATAGTCAGCATCCAGCAAGAAACGCAATATAGAGAAGGAAAATGGTAAAACAATCTTAAAAAGAGATAACGCTAAGAAAATGCTTTCCAAAATGTGCAAAAACCATGGCAGAATTGCACCTATTGAAGTTTACATCCCAGGACGATCTCACATATGTATACCTATATATGCATTTACTCGAATGTCAGTGACATTCCGCCTAAACAACTATGTTGTGTGTGTAGTCTTTTCACTTCTTATGATATTAGAGCAAATTGTGTGTGTGAATGAGCTACGTGGGTACAGGAATAGGAATCCATGCAAGTACTGGGGTGCATCTCAAGTGCTGCACTGATATCTCAGTTGTAAGGCATCATACGGTGTTTCTGTGTCCACATTGCATAGTTGCCCGGTAAGAATAAAACTTTGTTGTCAAACACAAGGTAAGTTTTCAAGTTGTTCTTTTCTGTTCCAATGCTGAAACAATAGAACTTCTATTTTAGCAATTATTTCTATCAGTTAATATTTTACACTGTTCAGTTTGCTTTTTTAAGCTTTGAACTGGTCATTAATGTCAATAATGAGAATAAGATATCGAAACCCCCAAAACTACTTATTATGTCCTAACAGAGGAACACAACGATGATGACGTCATGGGTCATGGACTATGGACCAGAAATATGTATTTACATGTGAAACTAGTGTCATGTAACTTTATAGAAAAAAAAGAGGAATTGCTTTACCACTCGGAAATAAAATAAATATAATAAGCTATTGAAATAAGTGAAGTAGTATGATGTGTGCTGCTTTTAACTGAGCCCGCGCATGCCAAAACCTACAAATTGGCATGTGCGCCCAGCGAAAACTTAGATCAGCATCGGCATCCGCCCAGTCTGATCAGAGTCTTCGTTGTGCGCTCAGTGGGTAGCTAAGGACCAAAGGTTTCTCCATGCGGACAGCGAAAGCTCTGATCAGACTGGGCGGACGCTTAGGCTGATCTGTCTTCGCTTGGAGCACATGTCATTTTGTATCAGTTTTATCATGCGCGGGCTCAATTAAAAGCAGCACACATCAGTGCAGAAGATATCCAGGAAGTGCCACAATCACAGAACAGAGACTTCATCATGCTTATGAAGAGTCTCAATAAAATCGAGATTCCCATTTTCTAATCCGTAGTGTGTTCTTTGTTTCCAAAGGCAATCTTTTTTGACGTTTTTTTTTTCACTATACTACAGCTGGTGTTAGTGCCGTGTGGCGGCGGTAGAACGTCTCCCCGTACATCACCACAGTACAGATTATATTTCATTTCCTTTGGGATCACTGGGTCCATTGTGGTAAAATTGAAAATGTATATGCTAGAGGGCGTAAGCAGTATTGCAAACTACATTACTGCTTAAGAAGAGTCTCAATAAAACCAAGACTCCCGTTTTCAAATCCGTAGTGTGTTCTTGTTCCAAAGGCAATCTTTTTGTCGTTTATTTTACAACACTGCAGCTGGTGTTAGTGCCGTGTGGCGGCGGTAGAACGTCTCCCCGTTCATCACCATAGTGCAGGTTATATTTCATTTCCTTTAGGATCACTGGGTTTATTGTGGTATATTTGAAAATGGAGTTCTGCTCATGTATACGCTAGAGGACGTAAGCAGTTTTGCAAACTTCATTTCTGCTTATGAAGAATTTCAATAAAACAGAGACTCCTATTTTCTAATCCGTAGTGTGTTCTTTGTTTCCAAATACAATCTTTTTGACGTTTATTGCAATTGCACAAAGAGAAAGAGCAAAGCAAGTCAGACAGTACACAAGTCTTAAGCCAAACAAAAACAACAAAGCAACCAGTTCTCTCTTCCCATTAGGTGATTACAACACTAGACAGGATCCACTAAACACAATAATAAGACAACTAATAGGAACACGAAAAAAAACCAACAACATGAAACGAATAGCCACAAGGCCACACAAACAACAAACAACACCAGAACCACCACCTTAGAACGGTAGGAAGTAGAAACTACCATCATGGGGTTTACTGGTAACAAATCTTTACCCTAGGTTCAAATGTCAAAATGCAAAATAATAGTTCGACTAGCGCAGAAGCAGTGAAGCATCACAGAAAAAAATAAGTGTAAATCAAATCACTGTGATGAAACTGTGTGAAACGGCTCCACACGTTTTCGAAATGTGGAGTATATGCAGGAAATTAAACCAGATTTGTATACTGACAGTGGATATTACTGCTTTCACTAATCATACTTTGAAAAAAATATTTCCGCACATCATTCAGTTGTCTAGCCGTCACAGAAATGAAAGACATCTTCATCAGATGCACGTATGAATTAGAAAAATTGTACACCTTCTTCAGAAACTAACATTTTCATTATTGATGCATCTAAATATAGATAATTAATAACATCCTGTAAAAGTATTCATCGTAATAGTAATGTAGATATTAATAGCTATGGATAATTAGAAACCAATAAAAACCGAAATGGGTAAGTGTATATATTTTACTTCATATAACTTTGGTTAATTAGTATCGCTTATGTTTTTTCCCAAATTATTCCTCCACTAATTTGGTTTAGGTAACTATTGAGAAAACACATATAAAACACAACTTCAGCCATCCATTGTATGCGATCTTGTCGAACTCACTCCACGTCTGTCACGTTTATTGACTCCACCATCACCTATAACTTATCCACCACCCAGCCACCTTGTGCTTGTCTATCCTGCAACTCTTCTCGTTGCTCTGCCACCACTACTAACATGTCCTATCCCATCCATCCTACACACAGTAGAGCTCTGACTGCTGTTAGAACAGACGCAATGGGCAAGTTCATCTAGACATCCATCATACCCAGTCCATCACATCTCTTAATTACTCTTGCATCCTACCATCATCACTCTGCACCCCTATCGACGTCATCCCCATCGTGCCTGCCAGCTCACCCTCAACATTTGCCACAACATTTACTTCTATCATTTGTCACGATATGTACTATCATCTACCCTCATCCCTAATAAATAAATAAATAAATAAATAAATAATACTCATCCCATAGAAATAAAACAAACTATTATCATTAATTCTTTTACTGCCGTAGGTGATAACAATAGACCTATGCAAACGTTCATTTTCTATTTTTTCCCATTTAGCATCAAATGCCATGGAAAGAATAACTTGATTAGACGATATGGACTAAACAATTTTCTTAACTTCTTGAATGGCAACATTTAGCTTCAAAGCTTTCTAACATAGAATGTACTGAAGATCAGATACCATTTTACTAAATTTGATGGGTGGGGCGTAAGCCTGACAGCTAAAAGTGTTCCAGGTCAAAACAAATAACTACATTGAAAAAAAGGGCTGAACAGATTACAAGCTTTTTTGAAAAGCTTAAACTTGTCCGCTTTTTTCATCAAGGGAAACAGCGTTTGTGACCACCTCTTTGTTTTCCTGTACATCAATCTCCTTTGAAAAAATCTACTCTAAAAGGAAAGAACTTACCATGGAGCAAATTCTGTCTTTTTGGAGTAAATCCCCTTTCAGAAGAAAGCAAACCCATTTTTAAAGACGTATCTCCTTTGAAAGTGTTATCAGGTCCCCTAAAGCACACCACAAGAGACACTAGCATCGCGTTAGCCAGCTTAAATTATATCCTTGAGCCCGCTAACCAGAGTTCAATTAACCGCCTACATCTAATATTTGCATTTTTTCTGCACCAATAAATGCTCACGCTTTTGGCATTTACGGCGGGTCTTTTGATGTAGTTTGTTTATTTTAATATCTGTTATATCATAATTTTGTCTACTAAATAAACATAATATCTGAACACGTCAGTACTATACAGATATGCAGCTTTTTGGGATCATTGACCCCATTCTGGTGACTCTGAAAATCGAATACCACGTAAGCCGGCGCTAGTGGAGTGGGGATGGGGAGGAGGACGTATGCAGCCTAGCAAACTTTTTTGCTGTATCTGAAGAGACTTAATTAATTTAAGCCGAGTGGACTCTTCTACCTTAACTCTTTGGACAGGTCCATTTTCTGTATAAGGGATATCTGGTTAGTTTTTATCATTATCATGTTTTGTAGAACTTTCTGAATATAATGCAAACAGCGTAGACCCTGATCAGATGCCGCGTTCTGATCTGGGTCTACACTGTTTGCCAGTGTCCCTTCTATGGAACGCTAGGCTTAAATGGTTTAATAAAACCGAGTCTCCGATTTTCATTTTCTTATGTGTTGTTTCCAAATGCAACCTTATAGATTTTTATTTCAACTATACTGTCCACCAGCACTAACATATTGTTTATATTCTTTTACTACGCATTTCAATATCCATTAGACTTTGATGCGGACATGACGCATCCGCTTATTCCGACCAGGACCTACAGTTTGCTTGTCGCGTTAACAGGACCTAGAAACATTTTTATGTGCAGGCAGGTCTAGGTCATCGTATCTTGCTCTAGAAGTAAGTAACTATTTTACGGTTCACGAGTCTACCAGTTAATACCATAGTGTTCCTAGTAAAAAGCATACCTTATTGCAAACGCGAAAATTGTTGATCCAAACAAGTTTGCGGGGTACGATAAGGGTCTATTGTATTTATAGTGCATACTTACAAGGACGGACATTCTTTACGGACAATGTTAGCTGTTTTGAGTAGCCTGCGCAGCCGATTGGGTCGCGAGTAATTCGTGTAAGATGAACAAATAAAGTCCGCCAAATAAAGTCCGCCAGTATTTCATAACAGCTGTACGTGGCCGGATAGAGGTCAAGACAAAATCACAGACAAGACAAAATGTTTAGTCGTAAACGTGTAAGTACCGGCGCAAATTTTGTTCATGTTTACTTAGAGATATGGGACAAGGGTATACTAAAGTTTAATAAATTTTCAATGTAACAGGTAAAAATAACAACGTGATTCTTTAATGCATGCTTTCATTAAGCTTTATGAAATGAAATTAAAATAGATATTAATCTGTTTATAACAGTTTCTTATAAGATGGTTTTAGATATCGCCTGGTTCAAAGATGGATTCGAAAAATGTATAGATTATATGGAAAGTGATGGTTAATGGTTATTTTTATAACATCTACATATTTTGGATATAACAAGATTGTTTAAATAATACAGCTTATGCTTTGGATTCCAAAATTTGTGTTATAAGCAGATTGTAATGTATAACATTTTTGATAAAACTTATCGCCTGACAGGATAGTTCGCCTGAAGTTGACTTTAGTTAGACCCATGTCTGCTGCAGTAAAACTGGAAAATGAAATAAATCACCAACAACATAAACACAGAACAATAATAAAAAAAAGGTACGAGAAAAGTCCAGGGAGTGCCACAATCACAAACCACAGCCCTTCCCAGACACCAAGAGGAAGAGGAAAACGACAAAACCAAACAAGCACAAATCGAACAAACGTACGAAAAGTACTAAGATAAGCTCTCTCTTCTCCAAGCGAGGTAATCGCAATGCTAAAAGGACTGAAAAAAACACAAGAACAACATAACACAAGATAAGACATAAAACAAATTGCATCGTAGAATAAACCACAAAGCAACAAAGAGTACGACAATACCGGGAACACCGCCTTAGAACGGTCAGTAAACCCACAACAAAAGAACCGACTTGGAACGGTCAGTTATAATCCTCGCCCTAAACTTTCACTGTGGTTCAAAGCACTTATTTGTGTGGCTCGTTGAGCGATCTTCTAACTCATTGCGCAATTGTGCAATCTCGCAAGAACCTTAGCTAGTTGCTCATACGAGCATTCTCAGCCAAACAACCAGGTCCTAACCCCTCTGAGTGTCTCAACATGCGCATTCAAAGTTAGACATTACCGAAATCAACAAATTAATAGCTTGGATGAAAAGTCAGACACTGGTGTTCTCGACAGATATAAAACACTTAAATGCGTAGGTGAAACGCCATACACCGACGATCCCGGCAAATATAATTACGACCTCGGCAAATATTAAAAAGAATCCTTTGTGAGCTAATCGAACACTCTACCACATATAAAAATCCAAAGCTATATTAAGAGACCGGCGCGGTGCCGGTCAATCATTAACTGGCTTAATTGTCTCCGCCTACTGAATCGAAACCAATCGCATGCGAGATAGCCCAGATATCGTATGTCAATAATCAGAATTGCGCAATCAACAAGACCGCAATATAAAACCTTTGATGTTTGTGTTTCTAACAGTTTTTTTTTTGGTGCAATGACCTATATGATGACATCAGAATGTCGCAGTTTGATTCCCTGCACTCGACTGAAAGTCTAATGAATATTGAAAAGCGTAATATCATCAGTATACTTGTATACTGTGAGCTGTAACGGGAGTAAACGTACCTTCGGACATGTGCGCTCAGCAAAGATTACTCGGCCGTGGGGCGGGGCGGAGGGATGGACGGGACGGGGGGGAGTTGGGGGTGGGCATGGAGTGTAACTTCGTATATATGGCATGTGCGTGATCTTTTCTTTTTCACCGCTGTCAGGTATATGATTAGCCCCCACGCGTACCCTCCCCCACCCCTCCCCCCACACACTTTTTCAACAAAAGTATATGACTGACCCGATTTTTCTTGATTGGTATATGAAAGGCCCCACTTTTCACAGAATTAACTCGTCCAAGTGATAAGGACAGATGAGTCCACTAGGAATAACTGGGTTAGACAGCTGAGTTAGTGTAAATGTGTGCAAGAGAACAAGAACATAGATAATGGCGTTTAATTTTTTAAATACAATTGTATTTTTTATTTATAAACATGTATGCAAACAGCGAGGAGTAGATTCTGTATGAATGGGTATAAAAATCGAAGGACCGTATATGAATAGGTCAACATTTCAGACAATCAAGTATATGAATGGGTCTGTTTTTTCAAAGGCCAGGTACATGAATGGGGTAGGTTTCGAAATACTGGCTAGCACACTCGTACCACAATTACCCCCAAGTTACTCCCCCAGGCCCCCCCCCACATCCCACGAGGAAGATTCACGCAGTCTGATCAGAGTCTTTACTGGACACATTTTAGATAGCCAAGGATGCAAAGTTTCTTCAAGCGGACGAGGACTGATCAGACTGCGCGGATGCGCATGCTGATTTGAGTCTTCGTTGGGCGCATATGCCAAAAGGTACGTTTTATCTTTTCTGCTCAGTTCACTCTCACTCTCTCACTGACATGTAGATCTGTACAAATGCCAGAAGAAGAATTAAATAAAATTTCAGTTTTCATGTTAATCTTACCGAACTTTTGTCATTTGCTACAAGTTCATGCCATTTCATCACGAAAACACGCCTATATAATGTTGACCCCCTTCAATCCCACTTGTATATACCAAAACTGGGGTTTACAGGGGTATACATTAATTTTCTTATTTCTGCTCAAAAACATAGATTGTTGGTACTCGTTAGAACCGCCTCGTTGAGGCGGTTCTAACGAGTACCCACAATCTATGTTTTGAGCAGAAATTTGAAAAAAAAAATATTAGAATTTTTATCTAAAAAATTTCATTTTTTGGTGGTAAAATTTTCAGTATATTTGAATAGGCTTGTTTTCGTAATGTTTAAATAAATATGTTTTAACTAAATGATAAAAGCAGTGCAACATTATCTCCTTCTCATATTGTATAGACTCCAGTACTCAAATTTTGTTCACCCTAGAATCGGAAAGCTATACGATTTATTTCGATCTAGGAAGAAAGCTTGGGCATATCTGTATATAAAACAACTGTATAGCAGATACGAATACATTGCATTTCTCAAAAACGCACGTTTCTGTGGAAGCCCAGCTGATATTTGACAAATTCGAAGTGTACAAAACCTTGTGTACTCAGATTAAAATCATGACAAGAGCCCCTTGGGTCAGAATTCGCTCACCTGCATATTTGCAAATGCCATACAACAGTCTTCCAGTATTGTCACAGGAACTGGGACTCAAATTTGACCATACCATAAAAAGGTCAAAAGTCATCTTAGTCTCATCATTTTAACAAACTTGGCAGACCTTGAGTCCCCGATGCTGTAAACCAAGATTCAGCCTCAAAGCTTTCTTAGTACTGGAGAAGAAAATTTTTAACTGCTTTTACCATATATGGGCATGGCAGCCATCTTGATCAGTGATGCAGAACCATTTGAGCAAAGTGTCAACATCCATTCGATAGAAGGCCCCATGTGAAATCTGATGAAAACTGGTCAAGTATTTTTAGAGAAGAAGAGGTGTAAAGATTTCATGGTTTTATAACTATATATATAGCACAGGGGCAAGGGTAGATAACCCCCAGGGGGTAAAATTTTGATCCTAATAAAACGTTTTACTACTTTAATAATACATTGTAAATTTCAGCCATTAGTCTTAAATACATATTGAAAACAAAATGATTTTTCAACATCCCCACCCCCAATACAAATCTATAGAGACGCAAATTTGACCTTGCCTTAAAAAGATCAAAGTTCAACCTATGATCATCATTTGAACAAACTTGGTAGAGCCCGAGTCCTCGATGATTTATACCAAGATTCAGCCCCAAAAGCTTTCTTGGTTCTGGAGAAGAATATTTTCGAGAGTTTTACCATATATGGTCATGGCTGCCATCTTGTTCAATTGCGCGGAACCATTTGAACAAGATGGCAATACCCTTTCGACAGAAAGCCAATGTGAAATCTGGTGAAAATTGCTCAAGCAGAGAAGCAGAGAAGAAGACATTAAAAAATTACACAATTTTGTACATGTATATAGCCTAATGGCAAGGGCAAATAACTCTCAAGGGACAAAAATTTGATTACAACTAAAATGTTTTACTACTTTAATTACAAATTGCAAGTTTCAGCCATTAGTCTTGAATACGTTCTGAAAAAATTACTTTTCAACAGTTTACCCATACATATGCCTTGGGATGCAAATTTGATTTTGCCGTAAAAAGGCCAAAGGTCCACTTACAGTCATCATTTGAACGTACTTGGTAGACCTTGAGTCCTCGATGTTATATACCAAGGTTCAGCCCAAAAGCATTTTTGGTTCTTGAGAAGAAGATTTTTAAGTGTTTCTACCATATATGGGCATGGTGGCCATCTTGTTCAATTTCGTGGAACCATTTGAACAAATTGGTAATACTCTTTTGACAGAAGGCCCTCTGTGAAATCTGGTGAAAATTGCTAAAGCGGTTTCAGAGAAGAGGACATTAAAAATATTTACACAATTTTAAACATGTATGCCCAGTGGCAAGGGTAGATGCCCTCTGGGGACAAAAAATGATTATAACTAACATGTTTTACTACTTTAATAATACATTGTGAGTTTCAGCCATTAGTCTCTAATGTATTTTGAGAAAATGACTTTTCAACATTTTCCCCATATAAAGTATAGGGGCGCAAATTTGACCTTGCTATAAAAAGGTCAAAAGTCAATCTACGGTCACTATTTGAACAAACTTGGTAGACCTTGAGTCCTCGATGCTATATACCAAGATTCAGCCCCAAAGCTTTCTTTATTCTGGAGAAGATTTGTAAGTGTTTTTACCAAATATGGGCATGGCGGCCATCTTGTTCGATGGCGCGGAACCATTTGAACAAATTGGCAATACCCTTTTGACAAAAGGCCCCATGTGAAATCTGGTGAGAATTACTGAAGGAGTTCCAGAAGAAGACATTTAAAAATTACACAATTTTATACATGTATACAGTCCATGGGGCAAGGGCAGATAACCCTCTGGCGACAAAATTTTGATTATAACTAAAATGTTTACTACTTTAATCATTCATTGTAAGTTTCAGCCATTAGTCTTTCATTTTGAGAAAATGACTTCAACATTTTTCCCATACAAATGCATTGGGATGCAAATTTGACCATGCCGTAAAAAGATCAATGGTCAACCTAGGGTCATCATTTGAATAAAGTTGATAGATCATGAGTCCTCGATGCTATATACCAAGATTCAGCCTTGAAGGTTTCTTGATTCTGGAGAAGAAGATTTTTAAGTGTTTTTACCATATATGGACATGGCGACCATCTTAATTAACGGGCCGTTACCATTTGTACAAATTTTCACTCCCCCTTTAACTGAAGGCTCCACATGAAGTTTGAAGAAAATTGGCCTAGGGTTACAGAGGAGAAGTCGTTCAATGATGTGGACAGACGGACGACGGACGGCAAGTGATCACAATAGCTCATCCTGAGCCTTGCTCAGGTGAGCTAAAAAGGTAAAGAAAAAATGCTCAAAACAGAAAACAGAAAGTTTATTTTCTCATGCGCATATGTAAAAATGACGTCATTAGTGACACCCCGGTTGTTTTCCGCATTTAAGGGTGAGTAACCCATTTTCCTGTCTGACATTAATTTTTAAATTTCACATGCAAACTGCGTCTCAAATAAACCTACTACTGTTTTTCATAGCCTTTATTAGAAGCTACACAGAACTCGATTAACAGCAAAATATGTATATCTATATCGAAGTACGGTGCGACATTTTAAGACCCCCACCCAAGGACTTAGCGATTATAAAATATTCAATACCTGCTACTGCGGACGTAAAATATTGCGAGGTCAAAGTCAACATGTTCAAAGACTCCAAACCGTTTGATTACAAACTGGGCTGGAGAAAAACAAAAAAGTGAAATTTCATTCTATTTCAACACTATAATTTTGACACCTGTGTCAAATCGTCGAATACAAGTGAACGTTTGCTAACCACGTCAATCTATTAAATGATTTTTTGAGCACATAGTGACTAAGATATTTCATAAAACAAGGCAAGACTGAAAACAAATCGCCTCGTAGAATAAACCATAAAGCCTAACCAAAGACTAACACGTTTTAAGCATGTATAAAAAAAGGTAAGAGAAAAGTCCAGGGAGTGCCACAATCACAAACCGCAACCCTTCCCAGTGTGTATGTAGCCCAGGGAGAAATGCTGACAATCCTAGGAGACCATTTTTTTTTATCGTTACACGAAACTTATCAAAGCATCTTGATCCAGTTCACGAACTTGCAGGCCAAAATGCACTTGTCTGGCCAAAATCTTCTGCCGGTCTTCTACATAAAACAAGCACTTTACAAGAGGGCCAAAATAGCCCTGTATCGCTCTCCTGATTACTAGACAAGTTTGGGTCAAATGACCTTTCGGTTCAAAAGAAGTTCAATATAGATTTGCAATATGGCGACCATCTTGTATTCCCAGTCGGAATGATTTTTAGCTACTTTTAATCTACATGTCACCTCGATACTCCCATTGACGTTTTGAGTTAATTGACCTTTTGGTTTATTTGAAAACGTTCAAAATAGATTTTCAACAGGGCTGCTAGGGCGATTATCCTGGATTTCCGATCAGAATGATTTTAGTTAATTTTTATCTATAAAACACCCAGATACTTCCTGTCAAGTTTTAAGTCAATGGCCTTTCTGTTCAGAAGAAGAAGTTCAAAATAGAATATCAAAAGAGCAACTGTAGGGGCCATCTTGAATTTCAGATCGAAAAGATTTTCGTCATTTTTAATCTACGTCACCCTGATGCTTTCTACCAAGTTTCGAGTCAATTGACCTTTCGGTTCAGGAGAAGAAGCGTAAAATAAATTTCCAAGACAGCAGCCATGGAGTATATCTTGGATTTCGGATCAGAATGATTATAAATAATTTTTATCTACAAGTCACCCTGATGCTTCCTATCAAGTTTCAAGTCAATTAGCCTTTCGGTTCAGCAGAAGAAGAGAATACTAGATTTTCAAGACTTCGGCCATGGTGGCCATCCGAATGGAAAGAGTTTAGCTATATTTTATCTACAAGTAAACACTGAAGCTGCTTCCTATTGTGTTTTAAGTCAGTTGGCTTGGTGCAGGAGAAGTAAAAATAGATATTCAAGATGGCGGCCATGCTGGCTATTTTGGTTTTCCGATCGGAACGATTTTAGCTATAATGTATTTGATCTATTTGACTACAAGTCACCCCGATGCTTCCTACAAAGTTACAAATCAGTTGACCTTTCGGTTCAGGAGAAGAAGCGAAAAACAGATTTTCAAGATGACCACAATGATCGGAATAATTTTAGCTATTTCTGCTCTACCAGGCACCCCAATGCATCGCACAAAGTTTCGAGTTAATTGACCCTTCGGTTCAGGAGAAGAAGCGGAAAATAGATTTTCAAGATGGCGGCCATGCTGGCAATCTTGAATTTCCGATCGGAATGATTTTAGTTTTTTTAATCTACATGTCACCCTAATGTTTCCTACCAAGTTTCATGTCAGCTGGCCTTTTGGTTCAGGCGAAGAAGCAAAGATATATTTTTACGACAGTGGCCACGGCAGCTATATTGGAATTCCGATCGTAAAAGATTTAGATAGTTTTGATTTTCAAGTCACCCCGATGCTTCCTACCAAGTTTCAAATCAATTGCCCTTTCGGTTCAGGAGAAAAAGCCAATAAAGATTTTCACCCCGACGCTTCCTGCCAAGTTTCAAGTTAATTAGCCTTTCGGTTCAGGAGAAGAAGCAAAACACATTAAGAGGGCCAAGACGGCCCTGTATCGTTCATGTGATTACCAGAACAATTGGCCTTTCGGTTCAAGAGAAGAAGTGAAAAATAGATTTCCAATGTAACAGCCATGGCGCAATCTTGGATTTCTGATCGGAACGAGTTAAGATCTTTTTTTATCTACAAGTCACCCTGATGCTTCCTACTCAGTTTGGGGTCAGTTGGCCTTTCGGTTCAGGAGAAGAAGCGAAAAATAGATTTTTAAGATGGCAGCCGTCGTGGCCATCTTGGATTTTCTGTCAGAATGATTTTTAGCTTTTTTAATCATCTAAACACCCCGATGCTTCCTACCAAGTTTCAAGACAATCGGCCTTTTGGTTCAGGAGAAGAAGCTAAAAATAGATTTTCAAGATGACGTCCAAGGAATCCATCTTGATTTTTCCATCGGAACGATTTTAGCTATTTTTATATACAAGTGGTTCCGATGCCTCCTACCAAGTTTCATGTCAATTGGGCTTTCAGTTCAGAGGGAGCTAAAATTAGATTTTAAAGATGGCGGCCATGGCAGCCATCTTGGATTTCCGATCGGAACAATTTAGCTATTTATAATGTACAAGTCACCCCGATGCTTCCTACCAAGTTTCAAGTCAATTGGCCTTTCGGTTCAGGAGAAGAAGCCAAAAAATATTTTCAAGATGGCGGCCATCTTGGATTTGGCCATGGTGGGCATCTTGGATTACCGATCGGAACAATTTTAGCAATTTTTGATCTACAAGTCACCTGATGCTTTCTACCAAGTTTCATGTCAACTAGCCTTTCAGTTCAGGAGAAGCTAAAAATAGATTTTAAAGACGGCGGCCATCTTGGATTTGAACAATTTTAGCTATTTTTTATGTACACGTCACCCAAATGCTTCCTACCAAGTTTTAAGTCAATTGGCCTTTCGGTTCAGGAGAAGAAGAAAAAAAATAGATGTTTAAGGTGGCGGCCAAGGCGGCAATCTTGGATTTCCGATCGAAACAATTTTAACTATTTTTGATCTACAAGTCACGCCGATGCTTCCTACCAAGTTTCAAGTCACCTGGCCTTTTGGCTCAAGCGAAAAATAGATTTTTTAAGATGGCGGCCATGAGGGCCATCTTGGATTTCCGATCGGAACAATTTTAGCTTATTTTGATCTACAAGTCACCCTGATGCTTCATACCAAGTTTCAAGTCAATTTGCCATACGGTTCAGAAGAAGAAGCGAAAAGTAGATTTTCAAGAATATCTTTGATTTTCGATAGGAACGATTTCAGCTAATTTGATCTACGAATCATCGTGATGCTTCCTATCAAGTTTCAAGTAAATTGGTCTTTTGGTTAAGGAGAAGAAGCGAATACTAGATTTTCAAGATGCCCGCCGTTGGCCGCCACCTTGGCTTTCGGATCGGAAAGATTTTAGCTTTTTTTAATCTACAAGTCGAAAAATAGATTTTCAAGATGGCGGCCATGAGAGCCATCTTGGATTTCCGATCGGAATAATTTTAGCTATTTTTGATCTACAAGTCACCCCGATGCTTCCTACCAAGTTTCAAGTCAATTGGCCTTTCGGTTCAGAAGAAGAATCGAAAAATAGATTTTCAAGATGGTCACCTTGGATTTCCGACCGGAACGAGTTTACCTATTTTTGATCTACAAGTCACCTCGATGCTTCCTAACATGTTTCGAGTCAACTGGCCTTTAGGTTCAGGAAAAGATGCGCAAAATAGATTTTCAAGATGGCCGCCACGGCGGCTATCACGGATTACCGGTCGGAACGGTTTTAGCTATTTTTGATCTACAAGTCACCCCGATGTTTCCTACCAAGTTTCAAGTCAACTCGCCTTTTAGCTCAGGAGAAGAAGCGAAAAAAGATTTTCAAGATAGCCGCCATGGCGGCAATCTTGGATTTCCGATCGGAACTATTTTAGCTATTTTTGATCTACAAGTCACCCAGTTGCTTCCTACCAAATTTCGAGTCGACTGACCCTGGGGTAAAGGAAAGGTAGGCTTTTAAAACTAATTGTTGACGCCGCACGACGAAAGACGGACACTGACCGACCACACTAGCTCACCTTGAGCACTTCGTGCTCAGGTGAGCTAAAAAGATTTTTAAGATGGCAGCCCTATGCGGCCATTTTGGATTTCCGATCGGACCGACTTTAGCTTTTCTCTGTATCTACAAGTCTACTTGATGCTTCCTACCAAGTTTCAAGTCGACTGGTCTTTCAATTCTAGGAGAAGAAGTGAAAACAATAGATTATCAAGATGGCGTCCATCTTGAGATTTCCAATCGTGAACATTTTTACCTATTTTTGATCTACAAGTCACCACGATACCTCCTAACTAGTTTCTGGTCAATTGGCCTTTCTGTTCAGGAGAAGTGAACAATAGATTTTCATAATGGCCTCCATCTTGGATTTCCGATCAATATGAGTTTAGCTATTTTGATCTAAAAGTCACCCTGATGCTTTCTGCCAAGTTTCAAGTGAATTGGCCTTTTGGTTCAGGAGAAGAAGCGAAAATATAATTTCAAGATAGCGGGTATCTTTAATTTCCGTTCAGTTCAGGAGAAGCTAAACCGTTTAAATTAGATTTTAAAGATGGCGGCTATGGCAGCCATGTTCGATTTCCAATCGGAACGATTTTAGCTATTTTTTATCAACAAATCACCCCGATGCTTCCTACCAAAGTTAATTCAATTGGCCTTTCGGTTCAGGAGAAGCGAAAAATAGATTTTCAAGATGGCATTTATCTTTGATTTACTATCGGAACGATTTTACCTATTTTTGATTTAACAGTCACCCCGATGCTTCCTACTAAGTTACGAGTGAACTGGCTTTCGGTTCAGGAGAAGAAGCGAAAAATAGATTTTCAAGATGGCCTCCAAAGGCGGCTGTCTTGGATTTCAGATTGGAACGACTTTAGCTATTTTTGATTAATAAGTCACCCCTATGTTTCCAACCAAGTTTCAAGTCAGTTGGCCTTCGGGTTCAGGAGAAGAAGCTAAAAAATATATTTTCAAGATGGCGGCCATCTTGGATTTCAGATCGGAAGGATTTTAGCTTTTTTTTTTTTCTACAAGTCACCTCGATTTCTTCTACCAAGTTTAGAGTCAATTAGCACAAGGGTGTAGGAGGAGTAGGCTTTTAAAGCAATTGTTGACACCGCACGATGCACGACGGACAGTAACTGACCACAACAGCTCACCTTCGTGCTCAAAGTGAGCTAATAAGCCTTTATTTCAGATCTTGTCTGCAGATTTTGCCAGTGAGCTTAACTTCTGATGGTTTGCATGTTCAACACGGGTAAATAAAGACAACTCAAACACACACACAAAAAAAGTTTGATTATTTTTATTGTTTGTACATGGCATTTAAAATTAGCCGAAACGTCAGAAAACCTATCTTCGGACATGCGCACAGCGAAGATTCAGATCAGTCTGCATATTCGCGAGTCTGATCAGAATCTTCACCGGGCGTAATTTGCGTAGCCAAGGGTACAAATTTTCTTCATGCGGACAACGAAGACTCTCATCACGAAAACTTGCCTATATAATTTTTGACCCCCTTAAACCCCACTTTTATGTAGTAAAACTGGGGTTTACAGAGGTATACATTATTTTTCTTATTTCTGCTCAAAAACATAAATTGTGGGTACTCGTTAGAACCGCCTCAACGAGGCGGTTCTAACGAGTACCCACAATCTATGTTTTGAGCAAAAACATGAAAAATATCAGATTTTATAGATGAAAATTTTCATTTTTTTGTGGTAAAACTTTCAGTATATTTGAATAGGCGTGTTTTCGTAATGTTACCAGGCTGGCAGCCTTGGTTGGGCACATATGTCAAAAGTTATGTTTTATCACGTTTCCGCTCATTTGTTTGCATCATTATTCATGTTATGAACTGAATGACAAAAATCAGACTAGGTTAGAAATGATTCTGATGTATGATATGGGTTCATAGCACTAATAAATTAATTTTTTAAATGGTAATATACAGAACGAGTTACAAACACTCAATACTAATGGTACTTTATTTTTAAAGCTCGGGTGTAATGCCTGAAATCATTGTAAAACAAGACTGAGGTAAACGTACTGCAACAAACAAACTAGAAATGTGCTAGAAGTACCTGCACGTCTGTGATTACAAAAATTATTTTGCACTTTTAATATTGTCATCAGCTTTAACTTTGTAAAATTAATTGATTATGAACGTGTTATTCAGCTGTGATGCTGACATTAAAATATTTTCGTTTTTTTTGTGTGTTTGTGTTTATTTATTTATTTATTTATTTATTTATTTATTTATACATTTTGCTTTTTTCAACTGGTAAGTGTTAAGAATGGAACTTACTGATATCTGGAACAAAACAAAAAAAAAAAAAAAAAAAAAACAAAAACAAAAAAAAAAAAAAAACAACAAAAAAAAAAACAAACAAAACAAAACAAAAAAAAAAAAAAAAACCAACAACAACAAAAAACAGAGCAGTAAAACAATTTAACTGTTATGATAATCAATACTTCAGTACTACAAGCTTAGCATTGTCTATCCAAATAATTTCATACTAAACGTTTGTGAATAAATCACTGATTAAGTTCACCAGGGTAAAATGTCAGATTAATCCTTAACTCCTTTTTGTTCATGTCAAGGTCATAGTCTGATGAAAGTTCTCGATGAGAATCGAAACTGTCACTATAAGTGAAAATTCATTTTTGGATACGAACGAAAAGAATTCTTGGATTATTTTTTTCTAAATATATTACCCTGTCTTAAAAACTTGCTCGCCTGATGTGTTACTAATTTCCAACATATTTCCTCTAGTGTCTCCCCACAGAAGATAGTGCTAATTTGAATAATTAATACAAAAAGTTAACAAATAGAAAGAAAAATAAAAGAAATAATAAAAAAAAACATTGTGAAAGCTTAATCAGTTGGTACAATTTGTTTTTGTTTTGGTGTCATGTCGAAATCAGCATGAGTTTACCATCAGTATCTGCCGTAATTAGTTATAGTGGCGTGGGTGAGTATGTCTTTTGGCACGTACAGACAGCAAAGGCCCAGATCAGTGTAATTGTTGTCTGATAACAGAACCATTAGATGGTGCAGAATATATAGATTTACAGCAAGTTCATTACGAAAACACGCCTATTCAAAACCATAGAAAATTTCACCTCCAAAAACTGAAAAATTTCAGATAAAAATTCTGATAGTTTTCATATTTCTGCTGAAAACATAGATTGTGGGTACTCGTTAGAACTGCCTCGCCGTGGCGGTTCTAACGACTACCCACAATCTATGTTTTTAAGCAGAAATAAGAAAAATAATGTATACCCCTGTAAAGCCCAGTTTTACTATATAAAAGTGGGGTTCAAAGAGGTTAAAATGTTAATATTATATAGGCAAGTTTGCGTTATGATTATGAGACTGTACGAATGGACATACTGACCAGGACCTTTTTTATGCGTAGATGCCCTCAAGACAAACTTTTCACACGACGTGGCTCAAATAAAATAATTAGAACTAGAAGATATAGTTGCCAGAGTCATCCCAGCTAGCATTCTTCTTGAATCTATATTTACCCGACAGGATTCTATCTAAATCTCTTCTGGCCGTTATCGGCCTTACAGGATTCTTGTCGGGTCGATAACGGTCCGATATGAGTGTGTGAAGTTGGCTTGGGATTCGCAACTTTTGCCCAAACAAAACCAGTACTTTACTATACTGTACTACTATGAAATAAACTGAATACCAAAATCCATACTTCAAACTCCAAGCCAACTTCATACACGTGTCCGATATAGCGTTAAGTAAACGCTAGCTGGGTTGAGTCATGATTCCAGTATTTATAGCTTACATGTATGGAGCAAATATACATAGATCTTATGCACACGTGTATTGTCCGATTCACAAAAGCTGCCTGGAGTAAAAAGGAGTAAAAAGGAGAACAAAAGTGTTCACATTGTCTTGGCGCACTCGCTTGCCTCCTTTTAACCTGAAAATATCTAAAACAACACACTGCACAAGTCTGCCAAATTTTATGAATCAAACAGTAGATAATGCATTATATAATAATAATAATAAAAGAACACCCTGTACTTAACAGAAATTCGAGGACCTTTTGACCTCAACGTCGACTAAATAACAGTCTAAAGCCCAGCCACGGGCCTCGTGCCATGAGCTCTTCCAGAGATGTAACTGTAAAGCCCATCTAAGGGTTCTCCCAGAGATATTAAAATAAAATGTAGACTATTACACATAGACAGAGACAGCCATTACGAAAACACGCCTATTCAAATATATAGAAAATTTCACCTCCAAAAACCGAAAATTTTCAGATAAAAAACTCTAATATTTTTTCATATTTCTGCTCAAAACATAAGATTGTGGGTACTCGTTAGAACCGCCTCGACGAGGCGGTTCTAACAAGTACCACAATCTATGTTTTTGAGATAAATAAGAAAAAATAATGTATACCCCTGTAAACCCCAGTTTTACTATATAAAAGTGGGGTTTAAGGGGGTCAAATTTATATAGGCATGTTTTCGTGATGTATCAAACAATAACGTTTTGGAAAGGCATCCTCAGTACATACAGAAAATATTGGTTTAACAGCGTTCAGACATTACGAAAACATGCCTATTCAAATATATTGAAAATTTTACAACAAAAAAATTTGAAAATTTTCAGATAATAAATTCTGATAGTTTTTATATTCCTGCTCAAAACATAGATTGAGGGTACTCGTTAGAACCGCCTCGGCTAGGCGGTTCTAACGAGTACCCATAATCTATGTTTATGAGCAGAAATAAGAAAAATAATGCATGCCCCTGTAAACCCCGGTTTTACTATATGAAAGTGGGGTTTAAGGGGGGTCAAAATTATATAGGTATGTTTTCGTGTTGGAGACAACCGAGACAGTCGAGAGACATTAGGCTACATGTTTTAAATTTTTTAATTCTTTTGATTTGTTTATTTGTGTTGAGGGTGTACGGCCCAGTCAACCCAATGGGATCATGTCGAGCGCGGTCAGTTTACCTAAGGACACTTTCATTGGGCAGGCTTAGTCCTCTAAGCGGTTATCCAGTATTGTGCAAGCACATTAATTCGCCAGAAACTTAATTCGTTTAGACATTTAGAGGAAGAACTGACACTATTAAAACAATAAACATACCGAACACGACACTATGAAGTTAAATGATTCTACATGTTC
This sequence comes from Anodontia alba, assembly GCA_964016985.1. Lineage (NCBI taxonomy): Eukaryota > Metazoa > Mollusca > Bivalvia > Lucinida > Lucinidae > Anodontia > Anodontia alba. The sequence goes on along the minus strand of OZ024825.1, from coordinate 96,490,611 downwards.
TGTTTTTCAGAGCCTTTCATATCTCAATGCAAATTTCTCACTGAAATACTTATTGTATATTTAATCATTGTAGTACAACTACAGTCGAACCTTAATAGAGTTCGAACACCGATGGCTCGTTTACCATGGCTAATTCGAATTCGTTTTTTTGAGTCCCTACGAAATTCTTTCGTTTCTTATTTTATCATGAAATTGTATATTGTGTGATCAGATTTAGAAAATTTATACTATAGTTTATAAGCGACATTTTTGACTCTAAGTAACTAGTAGCTTTCCGTCCCGGATTTGACTCTCATATTGTCTAGGTCCGTGGGAACACGATGGATCACAAGTAAGGCAAGAAGCGCTTACGTTTCCTAGGATACTTGAACTCACATTCAGCTGTTAGAGGTTTGTGATTTGCATGAATTTATTTAGCGGCTTTGCCCACCAGAGAATCTTGAGTTTAGAATTAAGCATCTTGGTACTTCCACTTATATTTACATCCCAATATCAAACTACATACTAATAGTGACATGAATTGTCTAACAAATTAAACTGACGAAACTTCACTTGATAGCTAATAGAACTCATTCTGTTAAACGCCACACCTAATAAATGTATGTCATTTCTTGCACTCATTTTACATTCGTCTTATGAATCAAATCCCCTAAAGTAGGATCTAGTTAACCTCTCAAACTTGACAATCTCTAAGAAAATTATCTTAAATATGGAAATTTTGGTACAAAAGTGTCTGACATTTGTTAATCAGCAAATTTACGCGTTGATTGAACAGGTTTTCTTTTTTCTGTTGACACTGCTAACATTTGAAACCATTTGAAAACGGTCCTCAGGGACATGCATGAAAAATATGTAGGGCATAATTACAATAAGTCGCAAGTAAAAAAGAATGTGAAATCGTGTTTTCTCATCTTCCTTGTGTGTTTACTAGAAATATAAGCGCGGCAGCAAATATACTCCCTCCTTAAAATGTTCTTCCAAGGTTTTGTAGCAACTAATGGACGTTTGGGTAAACAGTATCAGACAATTGTTAATTAGCCAATGCTTGGGTAGAATTGACAGATTTACTTTCTTTCTCTTGACGCTGTTAACGTTTTAGCCAGTTTCTGTAAAACTCGCAAGTCATATATATTTACACTTTAAAAACATTAGCAAGCAGTTATTAGGGAGAAACATGAAAAGTCTGTAGTGCATAATTACAATAAATCGCAGCATACAAAACCTGTACATTCACAAAATTAAAACATGTGAAAACGTGTTTTTTTCTTCGTTTCTTGTGTTTATGTAAATATTCAACTAAAACATTAGAACTTCTGCCATTAGGCTCCCTTAATGTTCTTAGACGATATGACACTGTCACCAATATGCGTACTAATAGAAGAAGGGTTAACAAATTCTAAAGAGTAAGAGGGATCCACCTGAAGAAAAAAAAAACAAAACAAAAAAAAAAAAAAAAAAAAAAAAACAACACATAAGTAAACTAAAACAGCACACTCGGGTTTATCGAGTCTGTACTTTAACAGGAATGTAATATGCAAAAACGCTGACGAGTAATATTCTGTTTTCATATAAGTAATATCAATATGGAAATACCCAAAGTCACAATCACCAACTCAGCTCTCGTAAGGCATCTAAAGAGGTTTAAATAACATGAAACGAAATTAAAAACAAAAACAACAACAACAACAAAAAAACAAAAAACAAAAACAAAACAAAACAAAACAAAAAAAAAAAAAAACAAAAACAAAAACAAAAAAAACAACAACAACAACAAAAAAACAAAACAAAACAAAACAGTCCCTACTGGAAAACAGAACGAACACGGCTAAGAGAAACTCCAATAATCAAAGCACTGACATCACTGGTGGGTCGACTGTCTCTGAGTGTAGGCTAGGAAAATGGACCTGAACGAGGACTTGACCGTTTCCTTCAACCCTTTACTTTCTGTGATTTAAGCAAACAGTGCAGACCCTGATCAGACGCCGCGTTCTGCGGCGTCTGATCTTGGTCTGCACTGTTTGCCAGTGGCACAAATGTCCCAGTCCAGGTTTTACAGATAACTCTCTGTCAACAGCACAATAACGTGACAGCGACAAGAATAGTGCGGCTATAAATAACCGTTACCTGGATTTCGTCAAACCCGTGATTTGATTACAAAGGTCAACGAAAATCACGTGGAGAACTACCTTACAGCGATTTTGGCGTTTATATACTATAACTCGACTGTGAACAATCGACCAAAAACTACCCCTTGGAACAATCAACCCAAAAATAGCGCCGTTGAATGGTCAAAAGTAAAGCTATTGCAGGGGCTTAAAGCTAGTTTTACGAACGTTCAAGCATCACCCCCAATCCTGACAAAGTTTCAGCTGCACATAGTTGCTCTGTCCGCGTGGAGTTCTCTAATTCATCAGTGGATCAGTACAGAAAACACAATTTCTCAAAATTGTAATGAAACATAACTTTCAGAGCAAAAGAGAACCACGGTGAGCCCGACCCCAGAAGAATAAGGTCATGCAAAACCATCTTTAAAAGATTCAGAATTGCGACGCGACCAACCGTTGTGTATTAAAGAGGTAAGTAAAGTTGTAAATCTTGTTGAGCATGCATTCTGCCATATGACATGTACATTATATCCCATCCTTTTATATTAATTTTGAGCAACTTTGACAACACGATAGAACGATAAGTTTATTTGTGTTTTAAAATATTTGCTATTTGATAAACTGTGTGCAGTACAACACTGAGTGTTTGGATAGACGCGACGACAAGATATATTTTTATTGGGGTGAAACTTGATCATTATTATGATTATTATGATCAATTTCTGTTGTTAAGATGCCTGAAAGGGAGCTTTGGTATCAGTGACTTTGATCTTGTCACAACGGGCTGTACGTTTATTTATTAATTTTTTTTTGATACTCACCTAGCGTTCTCATTAAATCTTTATTAGACCGCTATCGGCCAACAGGAATCCTGCCGGGCCGATAATGGTCTAAGGCTTGCATAGAATGCTTGGATAATAATGGCATCGTGTCAGGTTTTGCATGACAGGGCATTTCTTAATTCATTTCGAATTATCGAATCTGTACATGTTGATACAATGTTAACACATTGAAGACTGGAGGCCCCTAAACGGGTAACTTGGCAACAGTGCAGACCCGGGTCAGACGCAGCAAAATGCGGCGTCTGATCAGGGTCTCCACTGTTTGCAAATAGTTCAACCATTTTCTTTAGGAATATTTACATCATTTAGCCTGACATTCCTAAAATCGAAAATGGACTCTTCCAACATATAGTGTGGGAGAGTTTACTCAGTCTTTAATGGGTTTAAGAGGTAGCTACACCAGTAAACAGTAAGAGGTAGTATCTTTGTCACGTATTTAACCTAAATTTAGAGATAGCCTATTTCCTTACCATACTTGTCCTAAGCATTTGAAAGAGTCCATGTTTCTACCTTTGATGTGTCTAAAACTGCTGGATGTATATGGCAAACAGTGAAAAAAGTTAAATTTAAACAGACGCCGCACTGCTCAGCGCGACGTCTGACCTGTGTCTACACTGTTTGCTCAGGCCTATTTGTCTCAGGGTAATGACCGTATATCGTGGCGATTGAGGTAAATAAAGAATGATGTTTGTATCTAATATGTGCAGAATCTGACTTACAAGATTTGTAAAACGTTCCCTGTGACGTATTACAGCGAAAAGCAATGTTGGTGAAGATGTAAGACCTTGGCAATCCGTCCATTTTAATGCAAATTTGATCAAAATCAGATTCATTACAAAAACACGCCTATTCAAATATACTGACAATTTTACCATCAAAAAATGAAAATTTCCAGATAAAAATTCTGATGTTTTTCATATTTCTGCTCAAACATAGATTGTGGTTCTAGGCGACTAGGCGGTTCTAACGAGTACCCACAATCTATGTTTTTTGTGCAGAAATAAGAAAAAATATGCATACCCCCGTAAAGGCTTAACTTACTATATAAAAGTGGGGTTTAAGGGGGTTCAAAATTATATAAGCATGTTTTTGTGATGAAGTTATAGGCCACTGGCCAGCTATGGTTTACCCCCCCCTCCCCCCCACCGCCCCCCGTCAAGGGGGAATTTTGTAGACCATGTTTTTGTCTTATAGCCTATTATCTTGCAAGTATTTTGCAGCATGTTAGCCATCTGGCGATGGGGGCGTTACCCAGTAACAGCCTGTTACATTCGTTACCCCTACAAAAATTATAATAGGAAACTATTAAACCTGTGAGAATTAGAGCAAAAGTAATTATATGATCCAAATAAATATATGAAGTTTTTAGAACAGTCCATAAGCTACAAAATGACATGTTTGAAAAATATTTTTGGTCTTACATGGTGTTACACATGTTACATTTTCTACAGTACCCTTTAGAAATGGGTATTTTAACTCGTACAGTTCATTTGACTAGACTGTACATTTCCCTTTTGATCTTAATTTTGTAATTTGTGACAAGGTATTTTATTCCCTTTCCAAAGCTACAAAAATGATCTCTCCAGCTTTTATACTTTGTCAGTTATTGGGTGTTAAACATTGTCACCCCACTGTAAAATGTAACACTCAACAAATCATTTTTACATATTATCACACCAAATGCAGGCTAGAAATTATACAAATAAAGTGAATTCTTATTTGTAGCATTATGTGATACATAGGCGCATTAAAACCTCTCTCTGCCATATTATTCTGCCCACAGTAACATAGGTAACATCTAAAATGTCAACATATTGTGGGCTTTGATGATTTTCTGTATGGTATTCTGCATCAGTTTTTAATGCCTCTGTTTTGTATCCTTTTGAAGCTTTTGTAAGCATTTTGAAAACTCCAAATTTAATGCAGCAAGTCTTTGTCAGTTATATACATTTGTCGGTTATATACATGCAATAGTGTTGACAAAAAAGTAAGTTACTATCTGCATTATGGCCACTTTTGCATAAAATACTGAATACCGTTCTGAAGTTTTCAATGTATGGCAAATGCTTATAATTTCTTTATATCTAACTAAAATATCTACAGATGAATTATATATCAGACCCTCTGTTTTGTTACATTATCAGGTGTTTATGTAGGTAAAGCATTTATCTGCAATCTAACTAACCTATGCAAATCAAGAATTTTATTGGTATATTAAGAAGATCCATATTATAGCTTGCTACACTGATTTTTGTTTATGATTTTTGTTTGTAACCTTCAAATCTATATATTAAATCTTTACACTTTATGCAGTTGACCACAAAGTCTTTCTGTTACATGTTTAATGTATGTAAAGTAAAACATTATTTCTAATTAAACCGTATTGGTACAAGCATAGTCTCTTGCCAAGAAAAGCATGTATCTAATACCATAGAAGCATCTGCATGTAGTCCTGATTAAAACAAATGTTCACTATTATGAAAACAAACTGTTCGCTTTCAATGTTCACTTCCGCAGGACTTATAGGGCCTCTGAACACAGTGATGACTGGTCAATGTCTTCGCTGTGTGCTCAATGAATAGCAAAGATCCTCAGCTTTCTTCAAGCAGACTGCAATGACTGATCAGACTGAGCGTTCAGTCAAGCTGATACATTAAGATTACATAAAGTAAGTCATATAACACTTTGCCTTACCGTAATATGATTTTCCCCAAAACAAAGAGTGTTACTTTATCATTTAAATAAACAAAAAGAACTATGCTTAAAGATAAGTGTGTAACATTAGGTACATTTAGAAACATACATAGCCCAATGAAATTAAGTATATAGCAGGGCAATTCAGTGACTTTAGCACCTTTTAAGATTTACTTCACTCTTATTTTGAAAACATAAGTGGTATGCAACCTGATTTTCATCTGTTTCATGCATACATTTGTTCATTTTTCTATTATAACATAAACTGCCGGTATTTAGCTGAATCGCATGATTAAAAACCAGATCAATATTGTTGGATCTAATTAGCTATAGTCAGCATTACATACTTACATATTACTTTTGTTTTATCTCTAAGAGAGGATCTAGAAAATGTATTCTCATTGTCAGAATATGCATTTTGAGCAGCAGAAATTGTAATTAAAGCGCCAGAGTATGTCTCAAATATTATCAGTGTCTGGGTGGAAGGAAAAGGCCTTGAAGAAAATGGGCCTTTAATAATAGTAATGAAAATCCATTGTTAGTCTTATTTTGGTAGTGTCTGTCTTTAGAACCACAATAAAAGTTGCAACAGTCAAAGTAAAAATAGGCAAGGAGTCTTATTAAGAATAGCAGTCATAGCTGTGTAACATACGTTACCAGACATGTTAGGTAAATGAAAATATTTGGTAATTAACTATTCACCTTAACAGAATCATTGACAATCAGCAGGCACTAGGTCATTTTCATGTCTGAAATTCCAGTGGAAATAAAAGGTGAGAATTAAATACCTTATTTTATCTTGGCATTAAAATAATATAGTAATAGATGGTATATCAGACGTAGGGACCGAAGAAGGCTTTTTTATACCTCATTATAGTTTCTTGGCAGTTAAATCTAATTCAAACTCTGCCGTAAGGCATATAAGGCCCAGAGACAACCAATCCTTTCAGTTAAGTTATATTATCCCAATCTATATAAGGCTCAGAGACAAAACCAATCCTATTAGTTATTTCAAACTATCACCATTTTGATTATCAATTACACGTTTTGGAAGTCCATGTGGAGGTCCAGGTGTGTTATTCTCATTACTAATATCACTAATAAAAATAACAAAACTCTTGTATAATTTTATATCTATAAAGGTTTTCTTATCACCATATATATGATAAATATGGTAATCATTTTAATGTAATAATACAATACAACGTATGACTGACCTATACATGTTGGGTTTTTTTTACAAGGTATTTCATAATAACGCAGATTTTTTAAGCAAACTGTCTTCTAGCCAGCATAAAATGTTTTATTTTATACACTGTGGCAACAGAGAAGTACCAAAGTGTGTATGCTATGTATTTGGCTGCATCTTAGAGATGACTTAAAAATGCAGTATAGTGTTGCTATATGTGTGATATTATTATCATTGTGATTACCGCTGCATTTTTATGTAAACTTAAATTATGAAATAGTTCTCCTTGAAAAGCTTATGTCCTCAGAATGTTTGTTTTCACTTTATTCGTGCTTTTGAGTTAAGATTAGGAAAGTATACAATATTTTTACTAATGGAGAGCTTTCTCCTGCAAACACTGTATATAGGAAACAATGTTCTGATATCAGAGCACTCAAACTGACACATAACATGTGTAACAGTATTAAGTGTGAAAAATATCTGTCTAGATGGATGTAAGTTTTAGAATATCAACTTTATGCATAGAAGATAAGCAATGAAGAGCTAATATCATGTAAGTATGTATGAAGAGGGGATATTTCTGCGTTTGTTTTAAGGTACATTTTACTATATATTTTAAAGATACAATTATCTACAGAGGATTGGTGAGAGTTTCTATTTTCTTTCACTTATTTGACTAAAGTATAAAGGTATCTGAGAAATAATTTACTTTGTTTGTTATTAAAAGAATTTTAGAGCTGACGTCCCTTCACCTTTATGTACAAAGTATCAACAGCTATTTATACAATATAGATAAAGCAACACACAAAAAGTAACATAAATAACATTAAGAAGTGTATAAAGCATTTACTCAAAGCTTATAATGCATTAGTCTAATCATGATAATTAAATATATCAAACTAATTGCAACTACAGCCAATTATAAATGTTAAGAAGTTTGAAATAACGATTATTTTCAGACAAGAAGTTTAGGCTGTTTTAAAGAAATTATCGTTCCTTATGTCATTTGCTTAGTCAAGCTGACTTGTTTTCATTTCTTGATGTACATAGGAGGATATATAGTGTTTATCTATTGAAAACAGCATTAGATTAACTTTCTAGCCACTGACTGGTCATAGTCAACCAAAATGGTGTATCAGGAAACTTATATGAGGTTTTTTACTTTTAGTAACGTACGTAACAGTTATTTCACAAGTAATTGAGAGTCCAACATATCAAGACACATGTCTCTATAAAACCACATGCATTGGTAGCAAATGGCGTGCTATTAAGTAAGAATATGAATAGTTTAGTATTTACACCAAAGAATTTCTATTGTTTTGAGGGTAACGTTGGTAGCATGGCTGTTACACGTAAACGCCCCCATCGCCAGAGGGCTAACATATGCCATTTTGTTTCTTATATAATGTAGTTTTAGAAAATTATAGTGTACAAAATTCCCCCTGGGGGTGGGGAAGGGGGGGTCTATGGCGGGCCCAAGGTCTATTATCAAAGTTTGAAGATACCAAAACAGTTTTTATGGGCGCCACGTTTTGAATATATGTAATGCGGTTTTATGACGCCACAAAGCCTTAAATACATGTATGCAAAATCAAATTAAATAAAATTTGCGAAATTATTGAACCTCTATATTTATACGTAGTACATACAGCTTATTTTCTTGGCACTTACGAATTTTGCTGCTTACAACCGCATTAATTTGAAGAGTTAACATTTTGAAATGTTTAGAACCTCATTAAACAGTCAGATTGGCGCCGCCCTTGATAAAGGGTTTGAAATCTCGAATTATCTTAAACTTCCTTAGCATACACCCGAACTGGACCAAGTTCACATCAAAATGTACGATTTGTCCAGATCTTTCATTTCAGATACATTCTTCACCATTTTGCGTTTCCCTTTCATTTAAATAATTTTGGAAGGAAATACTTCCCTGGAATAAAACTACACAGCCGCGGGAGTAACAGGACTGCAAAACAGCTTAGTGTCAACGTCTGATAAGACAATCTTGCATTAACACTTAAACTGCCAATCACAAAAATTGTCGTCTGCTTTGTCATCTGCTTGTGATTTTAAAAGTCATTTTTGCAAATAATGAAGACCCTGAACAGACTGCTCTGATCAGGGTCCACACTGTTTGCTTGTAAGCAAAAATAGGTTTGAAATGTTTGCAAAAATATTCAGCAGCGACATAAGCAGACGACATTTTCAGATCTGTCAGTGGCATACGTTCGGTTTGTGATTTGTTGACAATTCGAATAATTATCTTTTAGATGGGTGTGTTTGTGAGATGCCACCAACATTTTGATTGCTAAACTGCTATTTACATTATCTGAAGTTTTATTGTTATCACGTTGCGATGAAATAAAATCCTTTCCGATTTCCCTTTAAATAATACCTAGCAGGGCCTCCTCTACAAGTTTTGCCACTGGATATAATCTATGCACTATCAGCATATCCTAAATACGAATCCACATGGTGTCTACACATCGCACACGTGCAGTGTGTATATTGATACCGTATACACAAGCTAATTTTGAACCTTCGAAATAACCATGTTTTGACCGGAGTCAAGTTAACTATATTACAATGTCTAGCCAAACAGATCTTGACGAATGAAATATTTTTGGGGGAAAAAATGTTTGCATTTTTCTTGCCTCATCACCGCAACACATAACTGGTATTTATAGAATCACCTGGATCATGCAATTTTAAAGATTACCTGAACATCTGTTTGTAGAAACATAAATGAAAAACTATTAAACTTTTCCTTTTACCTGGAGATTTATCATCACGGCGTAACGCTTAACACTCTGGGTAAACTTTTCAGCAGACGACATATATATATATATATATATATATATATATATATATATATATATATATATATATATATATATATATTTTTTTTTTTTTTTTTCTCCAGAAAACAGGATTTTACCTTTCATACAATGGAGACAATTTGCATGAAAGGTCAATCAAATCTTGTTTTCTGGGAAAAATAAGAAAAAAGTCACCAATTTGTCGTCTGCTGAATAAGCCCAGCGAGTGGTAAAGGTTAAGGAGGAGTATTTGGTGGCATTCTGGGATAATTTAATGGTTACCCATAATATGTGTTTCTATGGAGAACTGGAGAAACTTATCCCAGAATTATCATCAATTTTCGCCCACTCCCCTCACCTCCTGCTGTAACAAGCCCTATCCCAGCAGCGTTAAATGTTGCGTGCCCGCTGGAATACCTGAACAAGATCAGCAACACAAGTTTCCCAAAAGATGAAATAATAGTGCGCGCACGCAGTCAGCGCACCTTGGTAGGAAACAGATACGCTCGCCAGTCAGGAATTTATAGAGCACACTGCATTTAACAAAGGGATTCGGACAGACATGCCCAGCAAACAGTGCAGACCCTGTTCTAATTTCTCATAAAACTGATCAGAATATGATATGCACTGCTGGCCATTCAGCCATGGGCACATCAGCATGTTTTCTTGGAAAAAAGAAAAAAATATTATGTGGATACACCCTCTTATCTGGAGCTATGGGGCCACTCTAAAAGAAAAAAAATCTTTCATTTAAAGTGGATCCTTTTTCAGATGAGGATTTGTGTTCTTAAAGGGAAGCAAAAATTATAAATGTTGTCTCCCTTGTACTAAATGGCTGGTGATGTACCATACGTATCAACAATAGCTCGAACACCGATAGCTCGTTTGCCATGGCTAATTCGAACTCGTTTTTGAGTCCCTACGAAACTCTTCGATAGCTCAAGAAAACAAATATTTAGGGTATTTTTTATCATGAAATTTTAAGCTGTGTGTACTCGTCAGAATCGCCCCATCGCCTAACGAGTACACTCAACATACCATTAGTGTGTAGAAGATCGACGAGATTTCCCTAAACTATCGCCATTTGCTTCCTAACCTGGCGCCATGATTAACCCTCAGTGGCTCGAACTACCCATATCTCGAACAAATTTCTATGGTCCCAAAGATGTTCAAGCCATTAAAATTCGACTGCAATTCCTTTAAACTGGGACAAACTTGGTATGTTTCTTTGAGGTAATCAGTGGTGATCCTTTAATCTAAAGATATAACACTGTAGTCTTACTAGCATGAACTATCTACAGCCACAAGTGGCAACTCTCATATTTGGCAACGTTTTCAGTACGCCGTCAAAAGTCCTGTTGTAGTACAGAATCGTTTGTGGGTAATAGGATATCGGTGTACAACACGCACGCGGCACATATTCGTCCATGAACATCGTCTGGTAATGGAACAGGTTCTTAATAAACGAGTAGGTCGTGGAGTTCAAGACTGGCGAATCGAGCGGGAACGTACATTCCCCGGAACAATAACCGGCATCGTAATGTGTTGGGGCAATGTACCAGACCCAATGAAAAATCATCATATCTATTTGCCACTGGTGTCTTTTACAGCTGCGACCTTCGTACTCTTCGTTAGAATTCCCCTCGCGATGAATATCGTCTATTAGGTAGTTGTAGTTTCCATCGCGTTTCTGTCGTATAACACGCCGATCCCGGTTTTTATTTTGCTGAAGCAGAGGATTATGGTCCATATGTTCATACGTAACTAGGAGCGGCGTATTACGCCTCGAAATACGTATACCCCTTGTAATACGCATATCCCCAATTGCTGATGACAACTGAAGAACTAGTTTAAATTCTCCTCTCAAAAATTCTGCTATCTCAGTTACATCAAATATGAAGAAGTTATCGTACACCGCTGCCGGAACAAAGTGAAGCTCATCTGTAATTGAGAAAATAAATAATAGAAATTAACGCTTTCACCCCTGAGTTTCTAAAGTGGCCTCTTTCATCTTAGAACTTGGATATGTCCATTGTTACATATAGGGATGTTAGTCATAAATGAAAACCAGATTAGCAAACAGTGTGGATCCAGATGAGACGGCTCATGGTGAGCCGTTTCATCTGGGTCTACACTGTTTTCAAAAGAATATATTTGTCTACAACTTAAAAGGGTTAAGGGAAATCGATACACTTTCAAGGGAGACAACTGTCAAAAGTGCAAACCTCTCCCCGTACTACACTGTAGTGCAGTTTATAATTTCTGATCAATTGTAATCAATGTGCCTATTCCAGGAGTTTTGAAAAAAAATGTGAGGGTTACTTATGAAGCTTAATTGGCCGAAAATAGCTAGTATGTATTCATTTTGTGAGTGTGTTCAGTTTGCAAGGGGCAAATCTATTTACGGAATGTATCAGACACCGTAACGTTGAATCAACGGAGACCTCGAACTAACGCTGGTTCAGATATTGTCCATTTGTTTACTGGCAGCTGTCAAGAAACGTTTACAATTTTATGGAACAATTAAAAAAACAAACAATATATACCTGTCTCTTTCATCATGTTTTCCACTTAATTGTTGTTTACTGAACTCAAAGCGTAAATGCTCTAATTAATCTGCGTGTAGTCAAGCTCGCTTTCATGAACTGATACAGTTACCATTAACAGGTTCAAGGACAAAACATAAACTACCCCACTGGGTGAATTCAGCGGCCGACAAACTGGTTCTATTTGTCTATTTTTTTTTCAGAAAACAACATTTGGCATTTCATTCTCGTAAGGAGGAAATTTGCATGAACGGTCAAACATTTTTTCGGGGAAAATACAAAAAAAAAAAAAAAAAAAAAAAAAAAAAAAATCAAACTTCGTCTGCTGAAAAATTTTACCAGCATGCTAAGCGTTAAACTAAACTAGAGAAATGCCATTTCTACTTCAATTGTTTTAGTCTTAATTAAAGTCCGAGCGTTCGGCTAGGACAATTGTTACAAGCTAATACTACTCTTCATGTATATTGTAAATGATAAACAAGCATGAAGAATAATACGTGACATTCAGTTTGTAGTTTTTTTTTGACCCACCAATACCTCGGTACAAGGGTCATGCAAAAAGTTCTGTCACTAATAGGCTTCCTTGGTTTTATCCCAGGTATATATATTAAAATGCTTCTCTGCACTTGAATGGTGTGTTCAATAGCTAATAATACCCGTTTATTTCGTTCGAATTGCTTTCCAACTGATCGAGTTATTTTAAATTGAAACAGATGCAGTCATATACAATGACCAATTTACTTGTTACAATAAGAAACGACCAAGCAAAGGATGTTCAGGAGTCCACCTTTTACATGACAACGCCTCCTCTCATAAGTGTGAGGTTGTTAAGTCTGTTTTGGCTTCTGAAAAGGTGAACGTTTTAAACCACCCACCTTATTCACCTGACCTGAGTCCCTGTTACTTCTTTTTATTTCCAAGGCTTAAGAAAATGCTTTCTGAAAATAAGTATACGTCTAAGTTCTCTTGGCAGCGCTATTTATCAGTGTCTCCAACAGATACCAAAAGAAGACTATTTATCTGCTTTTCGCGACTAGGTAAAAAGTTTACAAAAATGTGTTTCAGTAAAGGGGGATACTTTGAAGGTTTGTAATAAAAATATGTTTGATAAAACGTAACACTGAAGTAATCCGAAACCAGTGACAAAACTTTTTGCAGGACCCTCGTATAATATTAACCTCGCCTTACTGATCTTTATATTATAAACTGATTCATGTCGTCAGCGCTTACTTAGGCCTATGTGTAAATAATATTAATCCATTTAAGCCGAGCGTCGCATAAAAGGGACATTGGCAAACAGTATAGACCCAGATCAGACGTTGCAGAACGCAGCGTCTGATCAGGGTCTACACTGTTTGCATCAAGTTCAGAAATTTCTACAAAACGTGATGATAATAAAAACTAACCAGACACCCCTTACATAGGAAATGGGCCTGTCCAAAGAGTTGAGGTAGAAGAGTCCACTAAGCATAAATAAGGTAACAACAATTACGTTTTTGACTAAACAGGCCCGACGTGTTTTCGGTATATGCGGACAGCCAAGGCCGAGATCAGCGCAGTCTGAAAATATGCAAATAAATTATATATTACTTGTTTTAATCTAAATAATTTAATAATGTTATTAGTAGTTGTGTTGTGTAGCCCAGCAAACACACAGCGTCGCAGCTAATGATACCCGTTTATTTTGTCACGACGTTGCAGCGACGTTGTAACGACATGATACTGAAGCTTGCCATCGTTATTATTTATACAAGAGGGACATGATGGCCTTATATCGCCTGATATACGAGGGATGTTCGAAATGAATTGCTTATTGTCCTCTAGCTCGATATCCACGTGGGGCACGATAAAAACCAATACATACCTCTATAGGGTTATTCAATATCTACACAATGGTGTATAAATGTACATGTTAGACTAAGTGTAAGACATAAAATTTGCCAATACACGCAATCATTGACCACTGCAGTAAAAATGGTTGGTAGCAGCGTCGACAAAAAAGATGAAATACGGGCTTACACCAAAGCTCGCTCAAAACTTGGTTGTTCTTTGAAGAAGCTGATGACTGAAATTTCTACTGCTTTTGGACCTTCTTGTGTGTCATATGACACAGTTCGGCGGTGGAAAAAGAAATTTGAGTCTGGTGTAGAGTCCATCAAATATGCATCGAAATCAGGTAGGCCAAAATCTGCATCTCGTAAAGAGATCGTTTCCAAAATAAAGGAAATAATTGAAGGAGATGCCAGATTTACAGTTCGTGATATTGCACGAAAGTTTGGCATATCACTTTCAACGGTTTACCTTATTTTGAAGAAGCATTTGAAAGTCAGAAAGATTTCTGCTAGATGGGTGCCACATCTGTTGACTGACGAGCAAAAAAGGCAACGGATTAAAGTGGCCAAAAAGCTGCTTCAAATGTTTCCAAAATATGACAAAAAGCAGTTTGCCAATGTCGTCACAGGTGATGAAACCTGGGTCCATTATTTTGAGCCCGTCAGAAAGGTTAGCAATAAGATCTGGGCCACTAAACACAGCAAACGCCCAATAATTGCCAAACGTTCTTTGAGTACAAAGAAGGTTTTGTATGCAATCTTCTTCTCTGGTGAAGGAGTCGCAATAAAAGTGCCAGTGAAAAAGGGCAAAAGCATCACCGGAAAGTACTACAAAGACGTAGTACTGAAGAAACTGAAAAAGTATTATCAGAAACGACGCCCTGCCACTGGTTTTAAACATGTCCGTCTTCTACATGACAATGCCCCTGCTCATACCTCCGCAACAGTTACGGCGTTTTTGAAGAAAGAAAAAGTAACTGTTTTGCCTCAACCCCCCCCCCCCCCCCCCACCACGTATTCCCCAGACCTTGCCCCATGTGATTTCTTTTTGTTTTCGAAATTGAAAGCATTCCTTGCTGGGCGGAAATACCAGTCCCGACAGGCACTTGGATCTGCCATTCATCAGTACCTTATTACTGTGCCCAAATCAGCGTACCGTGACGCCTTCAAGAAGTGGAAACATCGGCTGAAACTTTGCATTTCTAGCCACGGGGAGTACTTCGAGGGCATGAAATGAGTACTTTAGGGCTAACTTGAAATTTTAAGTCTCCAGATAGAAATAAGCAATTCATTTCGAACATCCCTCGTATACATGTCGCAATATTATCATGAAATACCAAAAATTAAAAATCATCAAAGAATTGTTATTTAAACAAGAGGGACATGATGGCCCTATATCGCCTGAGTCATGCTACATATAGCATTGCTAACAAAGATGCTGTTCTAAAGGTCATGGTGACCTTGACCGTGTCATTTGCTCTCAGGGTCATCTTCTGGTCAGAAGAAACTTCCCTACTACGTCCTAGCTCCAAGCATTGCCAAGTTATAAGCACGTTTGATGGTCCTAGCCCCAATTATTGGCGAGTTATAAGCTTGTTTTGTACTAGAGATAATTGACCTTGGCCTTTGCCATTAGGGTCATCTACTGGTCACGACCAACATCCCATCTAAGTTCAAGGGTTCTAGCCTCAAGCACTGCCGAATTATAAGCTTTTAGTACTGTAGGTCATAGTGACCTTGACCATGACCTTTGTCCTCAATGTCATCTGCTGGAAAGGACCAACATCCCTTCTAAGTTTGAGGGTCCTAGCACCAAGCATTGCCAAGTTATCAAGCTTTGACCTTTGCCCAGGTCCTGGTGACTTTGACCTTTGCCCTCAGGATCATCTACTGGTGAGGAACAACATCTCTACTAAGTTTGAGGGTCCTAACCATAAGCACTGCAATATTATAAGCTTTTTTGGTACTAAAGGTCACGGTGACCTTGACCTTTGACTTAAAAGTTCATCTACTCTTCACGTTCATCCTCCCTATTAGACTGATAGTTCTAGGCCTAATCATTGCCAATGGCGTTTTTGCTTTATGCAAAACAAGTGACCCCCCTCCACCTCTAGGCGGGGCCTTTTTTCACCTCAGGGGCATAATTTGTCCACTCTTGTCAGATGACCTCTAGTCAATGCTACATACCAAATATCAAAGGCCTAGGCCTTGCACTTTCAGACAAGAAGATTTTTTTATTTTTTTTCCTTATATAAGTCTATGTAAAACATGTCGGCCACGGGCGCGGTGCTTTCATGTATTGACACAGTTACCATTAACAGGTTCAAGGACAACAAATAAATAAACTACTCCCTAGGTAAATTCAGCAACCGACAAACTGATTCTATTTGTCTATTTGTATACATATATGTATAGCCCCAGGGCTATTATTTGAACAATCTTGGCAGAGGTCCACTAGGCGAAGCTATGTACCATATATCAAAGGCCCTGGCTTTCTGGTTTCAGATAAGAAGATGTTTGAAGGTTTTCTCTATATAAGTCTATGTAAAACATGTCGGCCCCGGGGCGGGGCCTTTTTTGGCCGCAGGGCAATAACTTGAACAATGTTGGTAATGGTCAAAGCTATGAATCAAGTATCAAATGCCTGGGCCTTCTGCTTTCAGACAATCAGATTTTTAAAGTTTTTCCCTATATGAGTCTATGTAAAGCAAGTGACCCGCAGCGCGAGGCCATTTTTGATCCCAGGGCTATAATTTGTACAACTTTAGATGAAGCTACATACTAAATATCAAAGACCTGGGTCTTCTGGTTTCAGACAAGATTTTTGGGCGTTTTTTTTTTAAATCCTTACTTTAAAATAGCGATGTCAGGGCGGTTCTAATCAGCCACAAAAATCTATGAATCATAAATAGGGAAACTAAGGTAGAAAATTATAGTTGTGTTTCCACTAACATGCTAAAAAAAATTGGTTAGTAGGTAGGAGAATTTTTTTTTTATTTTTCTAATTTTTCTCCAGAAAAGAGTAGGGTCGGACCTGTAATCTTATGAAAATACGGGTATTTTGTTGAGGGTCGGAGCTTTACTTTTCTATTTTGTATTTTTACTGATAAAAATAGCAGAGTCGGTTGTTGGAAACCGGGTCGGTCGGGTTAGTGGAAACACAGCTTTTTTTTTTTTTTTTTTCGCCCAATGCTGGCCGAAAATTGCCCATTTTTATCTCGCCCTATTTTTATCAGAACAACATGATTTCTTGTGATTTTATTATTTGGGTGTTAAATAGACACTATTTAACTTATTTGTGAAGAAAAACCATCGATGCGCTTTCTATTTACAACAAATTTGCTTCCGAAATGCACATACCGTCGCCCGGTTTTCGCCGGCTTTTGTCGTGATCGAAATGTTTTGTTTGTTTACGGCGAGTGGGGATCTTGAAACTGCTTTCCGCAAGAGGATACAAGGCTGATTTAATCAAATGACCAACTAAAATAAAGCTAACATTCTGTAGTTTGTTTTTGGTGGGTAGCTTGAGAAAATTAGACTGTAAATCAGAAACAAGAGGACTATGATGGTCCTATACCGCTCACCTGAGCAAACAGATTTGCATACTTAATGTTGAAGTTTCAGCCAAGTTCACTGCTCTAATTGATGTATAAATTTTATAACCCTGCCCCCACCCTCCATCGGCTATGTTTTGTCTTTTTAACGCATCATGACGACTTGACTTAATCTTGAAAGAGAGTCACCAAAGGAACATTTCTGCCAAGTTATATTGAAATTGGTCCAGTGGTTTCTGACGAAAAGTTTTTAAAGTGTTTTATATCGTTAAAAAGCCCTACCAACTAACAGCCATTTTTGACGAATCATGACAGCTTGAACAAACTTGGTAGAGGGTACCCAAAGAAACATTCTTGCCAAATTAAACTGAAATCGGTTCAGTGGTTTCTGACAAGAAGATTTTTAAAGTTTTCTATTTAGATATACAGGAAAAATAAGCCCCACCCCCTAGCGGGCATGTTTTTTTGACAAATCAGGATTGTTTGAACATTATTGGTAGTGGGTCACCAAAGCATTATTGAAATCGGTAAGGAGGTATTTGACAAGAAGCATTTTAAAGTTTTTTTTTATATAGATATATACGGAAAAAAATCCCCGACCCCTGGAGGCCATGTTTTTTGACGTATCAAGAAGGCTTGAACAATCTTGGTACAGGGTCATAAAAGCAACATTCTTGCCAAGCTACATTGAACTCGGTCCAACGGTTTCTCACCAGAAGATTTTTAAAGTTTTTTTTTATATAGATATATATATAGGGAAAAATAAACCCCGCCCCCTAGCGGCCATGTTTTTTGACGATCATGACAGCTTGAACAACCTTGGTAGAGGGTCACCAAAGAAGCATTCCTGCCAAGTTATATTGAAATCGGTCCAATGGTTTCTGACAAGAAGATTTTTTAGTTTTCTATATAGATATATAGGGAAAATAAGCCCCATCCACTAGCAGCCATGTTTTTTGACAAATCACGATTACTTGAACAATCTTGGTAGAGGGTCATCAAGGAAACATTTTTGCCAAGTTGTAATGAAATCAGTCCTGTGGTTTCTGACAAGAAGACTTTTAAAGTTTTCTATATAGATATATAGGGAAAATAAGGCCCGCCTCCTGGCAGCCATGTGTTTTGATGAATCATAACGGTTTGAACAACCTTGATAGAGGATTATATAAGAAACATTTCTGCAATGTTATTAAACTGAAATCAGTCCAGTGGTTTCTGACAAGATTATTAATGTCTTCTATGTAGATATATAGGGAAAATAAGCCCCGCCCCCTACCAGCCATGTTTTTTGACAAATCATGACAGCTTGAACAATCTTGGTAAAGGGTCACCAAGGAAACATTTCTGCCAAGTTATATTGAAATCGATCCATTGGTTTCTGACAAGAAGATTTTTTTCAAGTTTTCTATATAGATATATATATAGGGAAAATAGCCCCGCCCCTACCAGCCATGTTTTTTGACAAATCATGACGGCTTGAACAATCTTGGTAAAGGGTTACCAAGGAAACTTTTCTGCCAAGTTATATTGAAATCGGTCCAGTGGTTTCTGACAAGAAGATTTTTTCAAGTTTTCTATATAGATTATATAGGGAAAATAAGCTCTACCCCCTAGCCATGTTTTTTGACGAATCACGATTACTTGAACAATCTTG
This sequence comes from Anodontia alba, assembly GCA_964016985.1. Taxonomy (NCBI): domain Eukaryota; kingdom Metazoa; phylum Mollusca; class Bivalvia; order Lucinida; family Lucinidae; genus Anodontia; species Anodontia alba. The sequence goes on along the minus strand of OZ024825.1, from coordinate 96,471,376 downwards.
GTAGAGGGTCACCAAGGAAACATTTTTGCCAAGTTATAATGAAATCGGTCCAGTGGTTTCTGACGAGAAGATTTTTCAAGTTTTTCTATATAGATATATAGGGAAAATAAGCCCCGCTCCCTGGCGGCCATGTTTTTTGACGAATCCAAATGGCTTGAACAATCTTAGTACAAAATCGCCAAAGGAACATTTCTGCCACATTATATTGCAATCGGTCCAGTTGTTTCTGACAAGAAGATTTTTTAAGTTTTCTATATAGATACATAAGGAAAATAAGCCCCGCCCCCCTGGCAGCCATGTTTTTTGACGAATCCAAAGGGCTTAAAAATCTTGGTAGAGGATCACCAAAGGAACATTTCTGCAAAATTATATGGAAATCGGTCCAGTGGTTTCTGACAAGAAGATTTTTTAAGTTTTCTATAGAGATATTTAGGGAAAATAAGCTCCGGCCCCTGGCGGCCATGTTTTTTTTACGAATCCAAATGGCTTGAAAAATCTTGGTAGATGATCTCCAAACGAACATTTCAGAAAAATTTTACTGAAATCGGTCAAGTGGTTTCTTACAAGAAGATTTTTTAAAGTTTTCTATATAGATATATGGGAAAATAAGCCCCGCCCCCTGGCTGCCATGTTTTTTTGACAAATCCAAATGACATGAAAAATCTTGGTACAGGATCACCAAAGGAACATTTCTGCAAAATTATATGGAAATCGGTCCAGTGGTTTCGGACAAGAAGACTTTTAAAGTTTCTATATAGATATATAGGGAAAATAAGTCCCGGCCCCTGGCGGCCTTGTTTTTTGACGAATCCAAATGGCTTGAACAATCTTGGTAGAGGACCATCAAAAGAACATTTTTGCAACATTATATTGAAATCGATCCAGTGGTTTAGGACAAGAAGATTTTTTATAAAGTTTTTAGTTAAAAAAATCTATTTTTAGCTCCTGTGACCTAGATATGCAATGGACCGTAACCATTTGAACAACTTTGAAAGAGGACCAACCACGAATCATTCCTGTGAAGTTTGGGCAAATTCCCACCAGTGGTTTAGGAGGAGATGTTGTTTAAAGATTGTGGACGGACGGACATCCAGACGACGACGACGACGGACGGTGAGTGATCACAATAGCTCATCTTGAGCCCTCGGCTCAGGTGAGCTAAAAAGTCACTGAGATTTATAGGAGAAAAGTGCATTTTTTGCAGGTAAGGTGATTTTTTTTTTTTTTTTTTTTTTTGGAAATGAGTCATCGATAGATGAAAAACTGAGCATTTTCTACACTTGATCATGTTAAAATATCCACCCTAGAACGCAACAATTATCGCGGAAATACGTATATGCAGACGACGTCTCAAGCGAAGTCGATTCGCAGCCTGGTAGTTTCCGCCCGGGACTTTTGATTACATTCTCGGTGACGCTGTACTGCCCGTAGGCTGTAGCAGTTTCAAATTATTGTTTTAGCCAAATCACCAGATTAATTTTACTTCCAGTGTTCTTGTTTTAGTATTCAATTTTAAACCTTTTATCAATATTAGTCTTTTTTTTGAAAAATTAAAATAAATGTAGGTCACTAGTAGAAAGTCTCTGCCTGGATATAATATTAGCATGTGTACAATAATTAATATATATTCATCATGCTTTTGTCTGAATCTGAACTAAGATAACAATACTGTTTTTTGTTTATTTGGCTGTGATTTGGAATTAAATTTATTGAATAAACGTCAAAAAGATTGCCCTTGGAAACAAAGAACACACCACAGATCAGAAAATGGGAGTCTCGGTTTTATTGAGACTCTTCGTAAGCAGTAATGAAGTTTGCAACACTGCTTACGCCCTCTAGCGTATACATGGGCAGAACTGCATCTTCAAATGTACCATAATGGGCCCACTGATCCCAAAGAATATGAAATTTAATCTGCACTATGGTAAAGTACGGGAAGACGTTCTATGAATCATTTTTTAAATTTGTCTGGCCAAATTGCAGTGATACTTTGTTAAAAACATTATTAGAGATTGAAAAAAAAAAAAAAAAAAAAAAAAAAAAAAAAAAAATGTTGGAAAAGTCAAAGTTAATTTTTAATTTTTAACGAGTTTGTTTATAAATGGCTTAAATGGTTTTCTTGCAACCTTCACATTTTCAACTACAAACATAATTGATCATATTATGCAAATAGTATATCACAGAAATAACTGCTTACAGGCCAAGTATAGACAGAAATGCACCCCCACATCGCAATGGCGTGATACGAGACACATGTTTCAGCTTTGCAGTAACAGTTATCCTGATGGAGTCAGCTTAGTATTCTTTTTGATGTTTTCTAGAATTTGAATAAATGCAACTGATTGTATTTAGCCCATAAATGTGTAGTTTCCTGCTTAAGGTCATAAAATAAATAATTTTGCGCAGTCATGAAGTTGCGAAACTAACTGTTCTTAACGAGAAAAGATGGCACATATTTTATACCAAGTCAGACACTTCAGATGTTTTCTTCAAACATATCTGCTTATAGCAAATAAATTCTGTAGACTGCATTTCATTGTTTTTTTCGATTGTCTACATTACAATGAACCTTTCCAAGTATTAAAAATTATTCAATATTTTATCTAAATGTAATATATATTTATTTAAATTTCTAATTCTAAATCTTTTGTTCGAACACGACGCTTTGTGATCCTGTCCATTTCTATTTTTCAGATAATTATTGCTGCAGGTCAGCATATTTAATATAGCAAGAAGCTGCTGGGCAGCAAAAAGAAGACATTACGAAAACACACCTATTCAAATATATAGAAAATTTAACCTCCAAAAACTGAAAATTTTCAGATAAAAAACTCTTGATATTTTTCATATTTCTGCTCAAAACATAGACTGTGGGTACTCGTTAGAACCGCCTCGGTGAGGCAATTCTAACGGGTACCCACAATCTATGTTTTGAGCAGAAATAAGAAAAATAATGTATAACCCTGTAAACCGCAGTTTTACTATATAAAAATGGGGTGTAAGGGGGTCAAATTTATATAGGCATGTTTTCGTGATAGATGGGGGTCAGCCTAACTGAACAGCTGCTGGTCAGCAAAACGGAGAGCTGTGGGTCAGCTCTGAGAAAAGAAAATGCACACATTTCCGGCTCAAGTTTCCGGAAGGATTTGTATTATATTTCATTATTATTTATTTATAAACATAAGAAATAAGTAACTATTTGTAATGTTTCCAAAATAACTTGATACCTTAATTGTTGTAATTGTCTTAAAATTTCTACAGTTTGGTTTTACAAAATAAAATATGTTTTTAGAGCATACTGTATGTCTGTCTGCTGGCCAGATAGATATCAGATATGCCTTAATGTATCATAGACATGTGGCTGTGGCAGGTTATATAACTACTAAAAAGTATGGCAAGATTGCATAAGATTAGTGCACATTATGTTAACACGCCCATGCAAAATTTGGCCTCCTTTTATGGCTTGAAAAACGTCATTTTTCTTATGAAAAATTGGGATATTTCTCTCATTTATGATCCGTACATAGATTTTTAGGGTTCGTTAGAACCGCCTCACTAAGGCGGTTCTAACCAGCTACAAAATCTATGAATCATAAATAAGAAAATTAAGGTAAGCCCCTGTAAATCACACTTGTTCTATATAATGTGGGGTTTACAGGGGTCCTCATTGCAAAGGCATGATAACGTAATGACATTATGTTATTGATATTAAAATAACGTGCTAACGTAATGATATTATATTATTGATATTAAAATATAAGTAACTGAGCTCTCAGATCAGCCTGCGCATCCATGAAAAAGAAGGTAAGAGAAAAGTCCAGGGAGTGCCACAATCACAAGACATAAAGAGGAAGCGGAAACAGACATAACCAAACAAGTGCAAATAAAACAAACGCACGAAAAGCACAAAGATTAGCTTTCTCTTTCCCAAGCAATGCTAAAAGGACTGAAAAATGTAAGAACAAAATAACACAAGGCAGGACAAAGACAATCCTTTTGTACTTTTATTTTAAATCGAAGTCTCCTGTAGGCTTCTGTAGGTTCTCAATGCATGTCATTTTATACATTTTCCTCTGCCCTGGCTAAGATACTATTCTAAACCTCTGGTATGCGTGTTTGTAACACATATCTTGCATATAAAATGCTTTACTTTTAGCTGAGGGTTTCAGCACTGAGGTTCCATCAAACCAGACAGTTCTGGAAGTATGGCCGAAAGCAGAGTCAACAACAGCTGCCAAGAAAAGTTTGGAGGCGATGTATTCTTTTTGTCATGGGACACAAGTATTCAATCTTTAAATACAAAAATAATGGGGCTTAATGAGAAAGCAAAACACTTAAAAAAGAACAAAAATGAAAAAAAGGGTTTAGCATGCTCGTGGTGGCAGGTTTTGAGGTGCCCAGATAAGACACTCAGGCATCTCAGGTATTACAAACTCTTCCCCCTGAAACTCAGAGTTTAAAAATATATATAAAAGGCTAATGAAGTGCTCAACAGAGAATTAAAAAGGGACATTGAAAAAGACAGTAATCAAAATCGTACTTATCAAGTTGCTAATGGTGAGAGAAAAATTGCTTGAGGTGAATGATAAACTTGAAAATGCTTTTAGGGATTTGATAATTGTTGAATAATTCCAACTCCTCACCTTATGTTCTTTTCGTACAAGCTGAAGAAAATTTTTACAGTTCAATAAATTTAAAGGGTAGAAATCTGTGAACTATTTTTGCAAAACATCATAACAAAGTTGCATTTCTTTCTGTACTATGTTAGAATGGAAATGATTGTTCCTTACCTGATTAACACATGGTATTGACGGACAGATAAAATATTAATTCACTTCGGTTTTAATATTGGCATCTGCCTGACAAAAACCAGAGTGACTTAAAATTTACATCTGCATTTCAACATCATTTGCTGGAGTGAAAGAAAATTCACATCTGCCCGACATTGCCATGTGCTAATCAGCAATAATACACTGGTACGGAAAATTATTCCTCAGATGAAGCAGTTCTGTAACTTTTTATTTCTTTATAAATACAGGGACTGCAGTGTAAAGCAGAATCAAGACTTACGGTGGTGTATCCTTTTTCTTCAGTAGGCCTGTCATATTATATTATACCCCACAATTAAATACCGCAGATTCTGCAAAATGGCATTTGTCAAATAGTGTTGAATAGAGATTATTGGACTCAAAACAAACTTTGGAAATCAGTTAAAAGCCATTTTTCAATGGCTGATGCCTGGCATTATATTGATTGGGGTTTAACGATACGTCAATCCATGTAGGTCATTTTGTGTCGTCTCCCAGAGAAAGTGAGAAGACAGATAGTAGGAGATGAAAGAGAGGGACAGGGGACAGAGGAAAAATGAATGAATGGAAAAAAAAACAAACAACAAAAAAACAAAAAAAAAAACAGAAGAAATTATTGCATTCCCCTTCTACCCTTACCTGCTGCAAGGATCGCAGGCCTTGCCCAACTGTAATCAAACCTCAGTTGGACACCCTGGTGACATAACCTTTGCCTAACCCAACCATCCCCAACCTGGCATTATATGGTGGGCTGTCAGTGCTTCAAATGAAATATTACAGTACGAAATGAAACATGTGTAAGTGCATAAGAAAGATTATTACCCTGTTGAAGATTGTCGTTTGGGCAGGTTAATTGTAAGTTTCAAGGTTTCAATTTGCTTCACAGCACCGAGGACATGTCACCTTTAAACAAAATTTCTCACTCTAAAAAATCACCTGAACTCCCCTCTCTGTATTAATTGTAAACAGTGAGCAGCAAATATTTTGTACGTTGTGTTTATACAAATTTATTCAACCCTATGCAAGTCCAATATTGACATATTAGTTCCGTTGTAGCAAAACTGTTTATTTAAAAGTTTACTCTTTTATTGTCCCCCGCCTTTTCGAAGAAAAGCGAGGGGACATAGTATTCGGCTTTGCGTGGTGCGTGATTCGTGGTGCGTGGTTCCGAGTTTGTTTTAGGTACCTTGTGAGCGCAACTCCTACAGTTTTTAACCAATCCTTCTGAAATTTTACAGGTGTCTCCATTATGGTCTGAAGATGTGCATGTGCTTTTTACAGAATCCTTAAATTATTTTTTTTTCACTTTTTCACATTTTTAACTTAGACATTTTTTGCATGGTTCCAAGTCAGTAGTAGGTACCATGTGAGCACAACTCTTCGTACAGTTTTATACCAATCCTTTTGAAACTTTACAGGTTTTTTAATCATAGTTTGAAGATGTGCATGTGCTTTTTACAGAACCCTTAAATCATTTTTTTTCACTTTTTACACATTTTTAACTTAGACATTTTTGCATGATTCCGAGTCAGAAGCAAATACCTTTTGAGCACAACACCTCCTACAGTTTTATACTGATCCTTCTGAAACTTCACAGGTGTCTTAATCATGGTCTGAATATATGCATGTGCTTTATACAGAATATTGAAATAACTTTTATACTGTTTTTTTTTTCACATTTTTAACTTAAACCTTTTCATTATTCAGTACGATGAAAGTTAATCCTTCTGAAACTTCACGAGTGTCTGAAGATATGCATGTGCTTTTTACAGACCTTAAATATTTTTTTTCTCCTTTTTCACTTTTTTAACTTAGAATTAACTTAGACGTTTTCATGCTTAAATTCTATGCTCCTACCATAGAGTTATTTACGTGTATTGAATCATGGAATAAGATGTGTAAATCAATCACAGTTTGGAGGGATTTATTTGTAACTTACAGTCAGTCAGCCAAAGTAGCAAAAGGTTTTTTTTATTGATTCAAAATTCAGTTACCCATGAGTTTTTGTACCTGCCCAGAACAAGAGTTTTCAGGTGAGGGATACAAGACCAAAGGTCCTCTGGTTAACTTGTTCATTAATAAAAATAAGGCTGGGGACATAAATTTCTGATGGAATTTGCTTGTTATTTTTAGCTCACCTGGTCAGCTTATGCCAGGTGAGCAGCTTATGTCGTGACCTGTTGGTCGCCGTCCGTCGTTTTCATATTTTCGACATCTCCGATCTCGTGTTGGATTGAGCTGAAACTTGTTGGGAGGCATTGTGACTACATGGATATTCAGAATTGCTAAAATCGTTCCGTTACGATATCCAAAATGGACGCGGCGGCCATATTGAAATTCTTCAAACGACGTCTTCTCCCAGATCGTTTGTCGGATTGAGTGGAAACTTCATTGGAGGCATCGGAGTGATGTAGAGAATTGCTAAAATCGTTCCATTCCTACACCCAAGATGGCCGCCACGGCAGCCATCTTGAAAATTTTCAAACGAATCTCCTCTGAAACCATGTCAGATTGAGCTGAAACGATGGCAGGCATCAGAGCAACATAGAGATTCAGAATTGCAAAAATCCTTCCGTTCCTATATCCAAGATGGCCTCCACGGCGGCCATCTTGAAATCCTTCAAACAACATCTCCTCCCAAACCGTAAGTCGGATTGAGCTGAAAAAATGATGGAAAGCATTGGAGCGACATAGAGATTCAGAATTGCTACAATCGTTCCGCTCCGGTATCGGCGGCCATCATGAAAATCTTGAAACCACATTTGCTCCGGAACTATAAGTCAGATTAAGCCTAAACTTAGTGGGAGGCGTTCGGGTCACATGGAGGTTTAGAACTGATAAAATCAGTTCGTTCTGATATCCAAGATGGCTGCCATAGAGGCCATTTGGAAAATCTTCAGATTACATCTCCCAGACCGTAAGTCGGATTGATCCGAAACTTGATGGGAAGCATCGCAGCAAGATAGAAATTTAGAATTTCTAAAATCCTTCCGTTCCGATATCCAAGATGGCCAACTTGAAACTTTTCTGCTCCCGAATAGTAAGTCGGATTGAGCCCAAACTTGACTGGAGGCATTGTGTTGACATGGAGATTTAAAATTGCTTTTCGTTCCAGTATCCACGATGGTCGCCATGAAGACTATCTTGAACATCTTGAAACGACATCTGCTCCCGAACGGTGAGTCGGATTAAGCTGAAATTTGGTGGCAGGCATTGGGAAACAAGAAAATAAAATTTAATTAATATAACTTTAGTCACTTGACCAATATGGCCGTCATGCCAAGAAATAAAAGGAAAAAGTTTTAAAAACCTTCTGCTCAGGAAGCAGTGGGCTGATTTCCATGAAATTTGGTATGTAGCATTCAAGACTGGAGCCAATTATAGTTTATTGAAATCATGACCTCTGGATAGTATCGACCTATTTAAGGCCGAGATCAACTTTGGTCACATAGGCTTTTGTATGGGAAAAAGTAAAAAAATGTGTATTTTTCAGAAACTATTGCAGCCTTTCATCTGAAAATTTGTAAATGGAGGTAGCTAAATAAGTGTACGAAACTACATGCGTATTCAAGGTCTAGGTCATTCTTTGACCTTGGCCCAAGGTTTTTCAGATATGAAAACAAAACTGGTTTTCTCAGAAACCACTGGGCCATTTGTAGGCAAATTTCATAGGAAAGCTTTTAGGAACAAGGAAATGAAAATTAATTAATATGATGACTAGCTTGACCTTGACCCAATTCACATCAAGGTTAAATTTTGTTGGATAAGCTTTTGTATGGAAAAAGTAGAAATTGTTATTTTTTTTAACTGTTGTTGCCTGTGAATTTTAATTTTGTATTTGCAATCAACTAAATGACTAAATGAAGCTACATGAGAATCAAAGGTCAAGGTCTCTCCTTGACCTTCATTCAGATGTCAATATTAAAACTTAATATACATTAAAAACTGCTTGGCAAATTGAAGTCAAATTTCATTTGAAGCTTTTATGGGTTGGAAGGAATGAAATTTTGTTCAATTGGTCCCACTCACATGACCAAGATGGCCGCCATGACCACATATTGTAAGTAATTTTGAAAAATCTTTTTCTCTGGAACCAGTGGGAGAATGGCCTTGAAACTATGAATGTAGCATTGGGAACTATGGCCCATTGTAATTTGTTCAAAAAATGAGTCAGAGTTTATCATAACCCATTTGACGCCAAGGTCAGATTCGGTCACTTGTGGTACCTGCAAATGACAATAAGGAAAGCATGTTCTGTCACCGAATTTTTCTCGCCTGCCGTGGGGATTGGACCCAGGGCCTCTAGCACCAGAGTCCAGTGCACTAACCACTCAGCTACGAAGATAACAAAATTATTATTATTATAATTTTTTTTTTTGAAAAAAAAAAACAAAAACAAAAAACAAAAAAAAAAAAAAAAACAACAAAAAAAAAAAAAAAAAAACAGCTGGACAAATTTAAGCCATATTTCATATGAAGCCTTTATGGGATGGAGGAACAAAAAAGTTTGTTCAAATGGTTTAGGTCACATGATGGCTGCCATGGTAAAAACCCTTCAAAAATATTCTCAGAAACCAAATGGCTTCATATACACTCAGCACTCAGTTATTGAGAAATAAAAAAGAATATTAGTTGTTTGGACTGAAGTTTAGCTCAACTGAGCCTTTGGCTCACTTGTGAGCTTATAGTATGAGTAGTCCCTGTTGTTGTCGTCTGTAGTATGTCAATGTTTTCAAACCTCTTCTCCTCTGAAACCACAAGGCAGATTGAAGTCAAATTTCATGTAGAGCCTCCATGGGATATTGGAAGAAAAGTTTGTTCAAATGGTCCAGGTCACATGACCAAGGTGGCCGCCACGACCATATATGATAAAAACTCTTCAAAAGAACGGATTGCCTTGAATAGGGGACTCGGGTCCATCATTGTTCAAATTATCACTCTGGGATGAACTTGACCCATTTTACGCAAAACTTAAAGTCAGATTTGGTCACTTATGCGTTTGTATGCGAAAAAGTGGAAGTTGATAATCTTTCAAAAACTATGGTTGACTTTGAACTTTAAGTTTAGATATGAATTAGCTAATTAAGTAAATTCAGCTGCATGACTATTAAACGTCAAGGTCACTCATTGACCTTTGTCCAAGATCACTCAAATATCAAAATTACAACTTTATTCTTTTAAAAAAGCAGCTGGGCAAAGAGAAGCCAAATTTCCTAAGAAGCCCTGAAAAGATGCAGGCCAAAAGTCCTGAAAAGAAGCAAGAAAAAGTCCTAAAAGGAAGCAGGCAAAAAAAAAGAAAGTCCTGAAAGGATGCAGACAAAAAGTCCTGAAAGGAAGCAGGCAAAGATTCTAAAAGGAAGCAGGCAGATTAAACTAAAGGACGTGTTAATTGATAATTTTACATAGTCTCGGCATGATTATAACATTATAACAAAGAAATAACGAAATGACCATTTTATATCGAAATGACCAAATTTCAATACACTCAGTTGTGCCAAATTCTCTGACAAAGCGAGTGAATTTTACTCTTCTTTTTTAATGAAGCAAGTTAGGTCTGATGTCACTTTTCAACAAGGCAGTATAAAAAGTCAGCAACATTTTACTTCACAGTGGCTTATTTCCACAGCTCTTTGGCGTTTGTTCCAACTTTTAAGTCTCTCCTCCGAAAGATTTTTAAGTAAGCTTACCATTTGTATTTTCTTTTTGAAGTTCTGTATAATTAAACTTCTTTTATTTTACTCTACTGTAGCTGGTGTTGTGCCGTCTGGCGGCCGTAAAAAGTCTCCCCGTACATCATCATAATGCAGGTTATATTTTATTTCCTTTTTGGATTATTATCCTTGTTATTTTAAAAATCGAATACCGCTTAAGCCAGAACTAGGGGCCGTATGCTGCCTCGCAAACACCTGTGTTACATATGAAGATACTCAGTCAAAAAAAGGTAAGAGAAAAGTCCAGGGAGTGCCACAATCACAAACCGCAGCCCTTCCCAGACCCCAAGAGGAAGAGGAAACCGACAAATCTAAACAAGCACAAACCGAACAAACGTACGAAAAGCACTAAGATTAGCTCTCTTTTCTCCAAGCGAGGTAATCGCAATGCTAAAAGGACTGAAAAACGCAAGAACAAAATGACACACGGAAAGACATACAACAAATCGCCTCGTAGAATAAGCCACAAAGCAACAAAGAGTAAGACTAACACCGGGACCACCGCCTTAGAACGGTAGGTAGCCGAGTCTCCGATTTTCGTGATTTTGTGTGTTCTTTGTTTCTAAAGGCAATCCTTTTTGACTTTTATTCACTTGAAAATTCAGATCTTGCTTATTGTTTTCAAAACCTACATTAGCACAGAATTTAACATAATCGGCAAATAAACTCATGGTACAGACCTCTAGGTTCATGATCCTAAAGGAGGGGCATAAAGCCCAATAACATGAGCCTGGCTTCCAATAAGCATATTAACGGTCCATTGGACAGTCTTCTATAATTCATTTAAAAACACTCAGCACTCAGGTGAGCGGTTAAGGACCATTGGTCCTCTGGATATGGGAGTTATTGCCCTTTTTCAACTTCATTGTCCTGTCTGTGTGCACGAAAAATGGTTTCCGTTCGTTACCTTTAGAAAAGATTTGTGTGTTGGATTCATATTCTATACACAGGTATATAATCATTAAATATAAGTCAAGATCGATTTAGGGTAAAATCCGCCAATTATTATGGGAGTAATGACCCTTTTCAATTTCATTTTTTTTTTTTTTTTTTGCAAACTTCTTAGCATACAGTAGAATTAGCCATGAGTACTCATCTTTGTTTATTATAGTGATTAATTTGATTTTTATGTTTTCGCTTTGATGCATTGACTAAGTTGGGAGCCTTTATGCGAACCGAATTTTTATGTATTTCTGTATTAAGAGTAGCATCGGGACCCAGGATGAAGTTAGCTAGCTGTAAAAGTGCTTTAACCCCCCCCCCCCCCCCCCGGTGGTTTGCTCTACCGACCGTTCTAAGGCGGTGGTCCCGGTGTTAGTCTTACTCTTTGTTGCTTTGTGGTTTATTCTACGAGGCGATTTGTTGTATGTCTTTCCGTGTGTCATTTTGTTCTTGTGTTTTTCAGTCCTTTTAGTATTGCGATTACCTCGCTTGGGGAAGAGAGAGCTAATCTTAGTGCTTTTTCGTACGTTTGTTCGGTTTGTGCTTGTTTAGATTTGTCGGTTTCCTCTTCCTCTTGGGGTCTGGGAAGGACTGCGGTTTGTGATTGTGGCACTCCCTGGACTTTTCTCTTACCTTTTTTTCTTATTTCTGGGTGAGGATGGCCTCTGGACAGGGGCATCTGTGTCGTATTGACACATTTCTAGTTCCAAATGAAAAAATCGATTTGTGACTTCTTGTTTGTTTGTAGTGAGGTTTTACGGCCCAATCAACACAGTTGGGTCATGTCGAGTGCGGTCAGTTTACCTAACACATTTTTACTGGGCAGGGTTAGTCCTCTAAGCAGTTAACCAGTACTGTGCACATTTTATCACCAGGAACTGACAATTGCCCTTCTGGAATCAGTGGAAAGGTGAGAATGACCCTAGAAAAATATTTCATGATCAAATCTCCACGAAAGAGTGACGCGGACTCGGCTGTCTCGAACCCGCAACCTCCTGATCCCCATTCGGACGCGCATCCAACTGAGCACCTGTGACTGACAATATTTTATCAGAAACCATTGGTCTATTCTGTTGCTGTGCTTAGTTTTCAAGTATTTACCATGAAATTAATTTTATGGCCGAAAATGGGTCTGACCTTTGCAATTTCTATAGTAAAGTGGGGTTTTGGAAATGTTTTATTAAAAATATTTTTGATATTATTGATGTTTTGTAACAATATTTTGAAACTTTCAGAAAATTTGAACAAGTGGAACTTGTTGAAAATCTGCATCCAAACAACCTACCATATCGATGTTTTTTTTTTTTTTTTTTCGTTTTGTTTTTTTTTCATATTTTGCAGTAATTTTTACCATGGGGAAAAAAGATTTTTTTTAAATCAACTTGTATGCATAGGTATTTAAATCATGCTAAAAGTTTGCAAATTTACGTCTTCTGTTGGAAGTGCCAGGCATAAAAATAATAAAAATAAAAAAAAACAACAAAAAAACAAAAACGACATTCTAAAAATGGTCGAAAAGAGAGAAGGTATGTAACGATTTTCGAGCAAGGCTGATCTTCGAAAGTTCCAATCGCCGTATCGAAGAGTTCACTTGAAATAATAATGATACTATAAAAAAAATATGAAAGTATGGGTTGTAATGTCTTTACACAAATCGTTAAAACTGTTATAAAATAACTTTTGCACTTCACTTCAATTTTCAAATGTAGCTTTGAACTTAAAAATCTAAGCGTTGCATTTGAAAACAAAGAACACACAAAAGAAACAAAATTCGCAGACTTGGCTTTATTGTCTTCATACACAGCTATGTAGTTAGCGAGGCTGTATACGACGCCCTTAACGTCACGTGACCAAAAAGTCATGACGTGATTTGAGTAGCCCCCTTTCGCGAACTGCCATTTGCCAGTGCTAACAAAAGGATAGTCAACAAATCGGTGGCAAAATCGTATCAAATTGTCACGCTTTGTTCCGACATAAGTTACTTTTACAGCAGCGATAAAAACAATTTTGAGTATTGTACGTCATTTTAAGCATAATTGTAATACTAGCTCAATACCCCCGTTCAAAAACTAACCAAAATACTTATTGTTATACAGGTCTTGAATAAGCTGAATGTGAAAATGTTTTTTTTTTTTTCATATATATCTCTACATATAATGATGACAATTGTTACTTGTCTGCTTTTGAGATGAAATGCCAAAACAAATTATGAAATATAGTATGTACCACTGGAGAAAGACAGTTACTATTTGAAATATTGAGCCCGAATAAAGCTAGCGGGCCTGATAGAATCAGCAATAAAATGTTAAAACCTGTGGCTAAAGAAGTGTCAGTGCCTTTGAATATTTTATTTAACAAGTCTTTTTTGGGAGGGTAAATTTGCAGAGATCTGGAAACGCTCTGATATACCACTACTGTAGAAAGGCGATAGTTGAGATCCATCAAACTTTCGGCCAGTTTCTCTTTTGTGTGAACCAGGAAAATTGCGAGTAAAAATTGCATTCAAACACATTCCAAAAACAAGTTCGAATTACCCATGGTAAACGAGCCATCGGTGTTCGAGCTATTGAGGTTCGACTGTATTTGAATAGACTCGTTTTCGTAATAGTGACGTACCTAGCAATTACTCAAGTGGTAGTCTATTTTCGAAGAAACCAAAATGAACTCAATGGCCATAGATGTAATAAAATATAATCTACACCATGGTGAAGCACGGAGAGACGTTTTACGGCCTCAACATGGCACTTAACATCAGACACAGTGAAGTAAAATAAAAATCACTTGGCGGAAATTGTAGTAAATCTACCAGGGGTGTCAAGGCCCCTGAAAAGGACTATACATGTATAGGTTAGAGAAGTCTGGAATTTACCTGAAGTTCCTTTCCCTTCTAGGGAGACAGATAGATAGTACTGAGTCTGGTTTGTACTCCAGTCTTTATTCTGCATTACCATCTCAACTCGACTGTACTGTTTCGAGGTTTTACTGACATCGTAGCTTAATATTTGTCCTTTTTGATTGTGGTTTCTCACTGAAATGAGAAAAAGATTTTGAAATCCGCGATGGGATAATTAGTATCGTCCCAGTTGGCACAGGACATTATACAACGTCGCATCAATGTCGATGGAACGTTTGACCCCATTAAATCCCACTTCTATATAGTAAAACTGGGGTTTACAGGGGTATACATTATTTTTCTTATTTCTGCTTAAAACATTAAATTGTGAGTACTCGTTAGAACCGCCTCGGCGAGGCGGTTCTCACTAGTACCTACAATCTATGTTTTAAGCAGAAATATGAAAAATATCAGATTTTTTATCAGAAAACTTTCAGTTTTTGGAGGTGAAATTTTCAATATATTTGAATAGGCATGTTTTCGTAATGGCTTATTTCACTCTGACGTGTATTAATTCATCGCTTAGTACATTGTACAGTAAAAATGACTCGAATACGGATGGCTCGTTTACCGTGGCTAAGTCGAACTTGTTTTTGAGTTCCCAGGAAGTTCTTCCGATAGCTCAAGAAAACAAATAATCTGGGATATTTTAGGGCAATTATTCGGGAATATTTATATGAATTGTTCTTATTTTATCATAAAGCTTATGTTGTGTGAACTCATTAGAATTAAATCATCGAGACGATTCTAATAACTACACTCAACATACCATTATTTCATAAAAGACACTCCAACATTATCCACATTTGCCTTCCGGTCTGGCGCTATGATTAACCCACAGTGATTCGAACTACCCATGTCTCGAACAAATTTCCATGGTCCAAAGATATTGGAGCCATTGGAATTCGACCTGTACGAGTATATATAACTGCCAGAACTCCTGTTGCTGTTTTGTATATATGTTATATAGACGATGAGTTTGTTTGCTGAAGTTTGAAATAAAATTTCTTTTCTGTTATGTTCTGTTCTGCTGATTTTATGACCATTACTTTTATTTCATGGTCGACTATGCCATTTGCTCTTCAAAAAAAGTAAGAGAAAAGTCCAGGGAGTGCCACAATCACAAACCGCAGCCCTTCCCAGACCCCAAGAGGAAGAGGAAACCCTAGCATTTGGCTCCATGTCTATAATTGATAATGATCGAATCTTGTATACACTTCAGTTTTCTTAAAATAGGACTCGTGCAAACTGAGGGATTATTTATGCCTAATGTCCCGCCTAATGTCCCATAAAAGGGACATTGGTAAACAGTGTAGACCCAGACGTGGCACGCTGCTGCGGCGTCTGATCAGGGTCTACACTGTTTGCTTTAACTTCAGGAATTTCTATAAAAACATGGTAATAATAAAAACTAAACAGACGCCATTTCCTATTGGAAATGGACCTATCCAAAGACTTGATATAGAAGAATGGGTTAATAATATCAATCTTTATTTCATTCGTTTTTGGTCAAGTCCAGACTTTGTTGTTTCCAAGGGTAATTTTTATTTGACTTCATAGCTGGTGTAAGGTACCAAGTGGCGGCCGCTAAAAGTCTCCCCGTACTTAATAATAGTGCAGTTATTTTTTTTATTTTCCTTAGGACCGTATTCTTGTATCCTTGAAAATCGAGTTCCGCTTAAATCTGTACTAGGGGTCGTATGCAGGCCTGAAAATTACAGTGATTTCGTATGAAGAGTCTCAGTGAAACCGAGACTTCGATTTTCATATGCATGTATTTATTGTGTCCAAGAGCAGCATTTGACTTCAATGCAGCTGGTGTTAAGTGCCGAGTGGCCGCTGTACTTAATCATAGTGCAGTTTTGATATTTCTTTGGACCACTGGGCACATTCTTGTATCTTGGAAAATCGAATTCCGCTCCAAGCCGGTGCAAGGAAGGGGACGTATACAGCCATTAAAAGTATAATGCTGTCATATAAACAACCTCGATGAAACCGAGACTCAGAACTTTATAGATTTTATTTGATCTAGTGCCTTTAGACATAGCTTAGACAATGCTCTGACTGGCTGGCGGATGTTAGTTGGGATTCTAGTGTTTATTGGCTCTGTAGTTCGAATTATCGTTAGCTTGGTAAAATTTTCAGCAGACGACATTTTGAAATATTTTCTTATTTTTCTCAGGAAACAGGATCGGGAATTTCATGCCAATTGTAATTTGCATGACTGTCAATCCTGTTT
Organism: Anodontia alba; assembly: GCA_964016985.1. Taxonomy (NCBI): domain Eukaryota; kingdom Metazoa; phylum Mollusca; class Bivalvia; order Lucinida; family Lucinidae; genus Anodontia; species Anodontia alba. The sequence goes on along the minus strand of OZ024825.1, from coordinate 96,454,783 downwards.
TCTAGGAACAATAAAATATAACACCAAAGTGTCGTCTGCTGAATTAGCCCAGAGAATTGTAAATGTTAATGGAAGCAAAAACTGACTACGTCGGTGCAATTCCACTGTTAACGACCTACATCTTTTTAAAATGTGAGTAAATCTAGATCACCTATAGTGCACCAGTAGTGTTTGTTCGTAAACAAACTTGGCTTCATTCACATGTTGAATGATGCAATAACCTTATCACACCACAGAGGCTCAGTACAGGAATTTTTTCCTATACGTCTCACTTTAAACACATACCCAGAAGTGGTGCCACTCACTAATGATTTTATCGCCCCTTCCTAGGCGCAAGACAAGAGAGATCAAAAGCATGTCACATGGAGTGTTGGAGAGGCCTTCTGAGGGGTAATAAATATTTTGGAGGGGATATTACCTATGGATAAGATAAATAAGTACTACAGACAAATACGCCAGTACTTCAAATAAGCCAGTACCCTATTGGGACGCTGTCTGTCTATCGTTTATTGACAGTATGCCAGGTCTTGTTGTACCCAGTCTCTTAACGGTGAATACTATTGCAAAGACACATCTTACTTTTTTTGTCTTTAATCTTTCACCACAGAAGACTAGACCAGATACATGTGCCAACAGTATAGTCCCGGATGATAAGCCGTCTCGCCAGGATCTGCACTGTCATAATGCTTTATTTTTGACTGACATCCCTATTCGCAATAATGAACATATCCAAATTCAATGATAAAAGTCATCTTCAAAAACTCGGGAGGGTTGAAAGTAGACCGGCTCCAATCTCCAGTGACTAAATATTTTTTTCTTATAATCCTGTTTGATAATCCACTAAAATAAAACCAAACTAATATCATGACTGTAAAGGCTGGTCACTAGATCCAGCCTTTATAACCATGATATTATTACAATCCTGTTTGACAATCCACCAAAATAAAACCAAAATAATATCACTAGGCTTGTCTAGTCTAGTGACCAGCCTTTATAGTCATGCTATTATTTTGGTTTTATTTTACTGGATTATCAAACAAGGTTTATATGACTTTAATAGGTACTACCTATATCCGTGTTTCCAAATTATCATCACATGCATCATAGGTGAGTAGGCCAGATGTAACTGAACTTGATTTCAGACCACGCTTGACTTCTATTCCATTGCATGAATTACGATATAACGTCCAAGTCAACAATATTTCAGTAGTTCAGAGACATTGTCTCCAAATTTGTGGTGCCCGACCCGATCTCATGAATTCGGGTCCTGCTTAGTTAGTAGCAGCTCTGCCATGGAGGCTTTAAGCTGCCCATCTATTTTGCGGGCCCCGATGGGTGGGGTCCATGCTTTCCGAATACCGAAAACTAGTGTATGCCGATGATAGGTACAACGAAAATATACTATCGTTCGCTTACCTGTGTCGAAGTTTTTTAAGATTATTACGTGAAAAGAGAATGAAGTCTATGTGTTATCTACATCAAAGTGTACCTTTTGCACAAAACGAATCATGCTTAACTTGTAAATAGACGGAGAACGGATAGAAATAAAATTCGAAGTGGAGACAAAATTCAAAATGGCTACGATCGCAAATTTTGTAGGCTGGCGTCATAAGTCTCGTGATTCAATCCCTTGCAATTGGAATACTTGGCGTTATTGGCTGTTTTGTTGCTATTATCGGCACGGCCGCCGTGTCAATAGTCTCTGCCAAATCACGGAACGCTTATTGTTTTTCAGGATAAGCACCGAACCATCCAAGCGTTTGTTGGACTATCACATTTTTGGTCACACACATCACTGGTCACATCGGTAGTCTATAGTAGTGCGTCTGCACGCCTAACCTCTCCGCGGTTCGGGGAACTGCTTCGCAGTTCCCGTTGGACGCATTTATAGAACGAAGTGAGCTCTACGGTAGAGAATATGATCAAGGAAAAGTAACGTACAACGATATATACTTTCAGCAGTAATCGCTCTGATCAATTTTCTTCCGTTTTTTCTTCCCGGAAGTTGTCATCGGAAGTTGGAGGACTTGATTATAATAAGCATCACGAAGTGACCAAACGAGTGTCAATAAGTGTCACGAACATATTTTGCTGATTATTTTTATTATGTAATTTTGATTTACATAATATTTATATACTGATATTCTTCAATGATGCTGTGAAGAGCTTTTAAAGAGTGCAGATATAGGTCTGTGCTGTGCTCGCATTTAGGCGAATCCTGTTTTCATATTAAGAAAAAAAAAATTTAGTCAATGGGAACTGGAGCTAGTCTAGGTTGAAAGGGTTAACCAGAGCTAAGTATTCGAGCCGAAGGGAGACGCAAATTTCCATTCGGTCAGTGAGCCGTACTCCACAGCACCATCGGTAGCGCGTCTGACTGCTGATCCAGGGTCGCAAGTTCGAATTCCAAATTGGCCACTTTACGCTTTGGATATGGAAACAATGCTATGTGTATTCTCCCCGTTTGCTGTTTCAAGAAGGGCAGTTGTCAGTAACTAGCGAAAGCATATGCACAAGTACTGATTATGGCGACTTAGTATATGATTTAGCCCATATATGGCACTCCGTTTTCACATTTTATTCAAAATCTGTACTTACTGGTTCTGGTGGATGTTATGGATAGAAGACACATGAAACCTTAAAAAACAACAACAACAAGAATATTTCAAAGTGCCCAGAGCACTTTGTTTTGTTGGTAAGGACCAAACTAGGCTCTAAATAGTAATTCAGATCAACTTTGTCAATTTTCATTATCTATTTTGGTCCGAGACAACCTCAGCTCATGCGTGTACACACTTCATTTTGTATGTAAAATCCCGTCTTATAGACAAATATAAAAAAATAGCTGTGTATAAAAAAGCGCTGACACCTATTTTTAAACTTCTCGGAAGAAAAAGTTCGCATTGTCAGTAACACTTTTGCATCAAGCTGTGTGAGTTATCTCCCCGTGCTCATTTACAGACTCTGTGGATTACAAAATTTTTTACTTTATTTAATAACCAGTTAGTACTTAATTTTATTATATAACCATTTAATGCAACTTTTCCTCAGCTTTTACTCTTAATACGCATTGAAATTTTCCCCTTGAAATATTTTCAATGAAATTCGGTAATAACATAAGTTGGAGTTGTTTTTTGCTGTCAAAAAATATCAGTAACAAATGACATAAGAGCATTTAGAATCTATAGCCACATGCCTGGTCAAAATATTAAAGGCAAACTAATTTGTTTAAGTGTACTTTAATGTATTTAATTGCTGATGTTGTATAGCAGAATGCAGAATTTCAAGTGAAATTTTAGTTATCTCCCCATACTTCACCCTATTCAATTATTGACCGGCGCGGAATCGCGCCGGTCTCTTAATATAGCTTTGGATGTTTATGTATGGCAGAGTGTTCGATTAGCTCACAAAGGATTTTTTTTTTATTTTTGCCGGGATCATCGGTGTGTGACGTTTCACCCACGCGTTTAAGTGTTTGTATCTGTCGGGAACGCCAGTGTCTGACTTTTCATCCAAGCCGTTAATTTGTTGATTTCGGTAATGTCTAACTTTGGAAAATGTCATAGGCGAAATTAAGTCAAAGATCAACTTCAGGCGAACTATCCTGTTAGGCAATAGGTTTTATCAAAAATGTTATACATTACAATCTGCTTATAAACAAGGTCTGGAATCCAAAGCATAAGCTGTATTCTTTAAACAGTCAGTTATATCCAAGCAAAAATATGTAGATGTTATAAAAAGTAACCATTAACCATCAGTTTTGATATAATCTATACATTTTTCGAATCCATCTTTGACTCATGCTATATCTAAAAATCATCTTATAACAAACTGTGATATAAACAGATTAATTTCTTTCTTATTTTCATTTCAATCAAGAAATTTCATAAAGCTTAATAAAAACATACATTAAAGAATTACATTGTTGTTTTTTTTACCTACTACATTGAAACATTATTACACTTAAGTATATCCTTGTTCCATATCTCTAAGAACACATGAACAAAATTTGTTTACGTCTAAATGTTTTGTCTTCTTTCATCATGAAACACTAATGGTATTACATTACGAAAACACGCCTATTCAAATATACTGAAAATTTTACCACCAAAAAAATGGAAATTTTCAGATAAAAAGAATATGATATTTCTCAAATTTCTGCTCAAAACATAGATTGTGGGTACTCGTTAGAACCGCCTCGATGAGGCGGTTCTAACGAGTACCCGCAATCTATGTTTTTAAGCAGAAATAAGAAAAATAAGGTATACCCCTGTAAACCCCAGTTTTACTATATACAAGTGGGGTTTAAGGGGGTCAAAATTATATAGGCACGTTTTCGTGATGAACTGTACATTGATATTAGTCATAATGTTACCCATATACATCATATCCACTTCTTATACCAAAGACACGATAGCAATCATTATCCCTGCTCCATATTGTTTTGGTTTTGGCACACGACTAAGCGTTATCTCTCTTTTATTAACACCCGCTATTCGATATTCCTCTTAACTGGTGTTTTATACCAGTACCACAATGATATCCATTTCTTATCTTGCTTATATATTAAACTTACTTTGTAGTCAAATATACCCTACTCCCTCCCCTCCACCCCCCTCCCTCCCCCCCAAAAAAATAATAAAACAAATAAATAAATAAATAAATAAATGAGTGCTTCTGTGTGCTAAATATAAGAGATTAAAAATTGCAGTAACTTCTAAACAATATGCAGGAGCATCACCGCTTTTCGTTTTTAAGCTAAGCATGAGGAGTGGCGTTAAAAAGACCATTGGTAAACTTCTAAGGGACCAAATATGGCCCAGCTCATACCTAGCCCTCTAGAAAGATTGCTGGCAAACCTGATTTTCCGGAACAATTTAAAAAGATCGCCATTCCATTTGTTTTATCACATTGTGGTTGTTTTATGTTGTTCATTGTGATGTTTCACAAATGAGGTAGAGGACTCCAAAACGGATCGAACATGTATTTGTAATTTGGAACTGCATCAGAATTAAGCGGGGTGAGGCTTTGCCCCACCACCCTCCCCAAGTAGCTTTCCTACTGATCGTCCCAAGGCGGTTCCTATGCTGCAGGTTTTCTTTCTTTATGCGTCGGTGGTTTCATATGTCTACGAAAACACGTCTATTCAAATACATAGAAAATTTCAGCTCCAAAAACTGAAAATTTTCAGATAAAAAACTCTGATATTTTTTCATATTTTTGCTCGAAACATAGATTGTGGGTACTTGTTAGAACCGCCTCGGCGAGGCGGTTCTAACGAGTACCCACAATCCATGTTTTAGGGCAGAAATAAGAAAAATAATGTATACCCCTGTAAACCCGTTATATTATATAAAAATGGGGTTAAAGGGGGTCATAATTATATAGGCATGTTTTCGTGATGTGGAGTATGTTTTGTCATTTGTTCCTCATCGCTCCTTCTTTTGGTGCCTCGGGAAGGCTGTGCTTCGTGTTTGTGGCATTTCATGGGATCTTCACATATGTTACGCCTTTTTTTTCATTTCAATCATCGTGTTTGTAAAACCGTCACCTCAGAGTCCAATATAATGCTATTCGCGACAAAAGTTTTGACGTTTGAATGGCCTGCGCAACTCTTAACGGAAAGAATTTGCCCCCAGGTGGAGGAAATTATTTCCTTTAAGAGTACAAACCAATAAGAAGGAATGTTAGCAATTTTCGTTCATTCGCACAATCTGATCAGAATCTTCACTCGGCGCATTTTAGATAGCCAAGGTTGCAAATTTTCTTCAAGCGGACAGCAAAACCTGATCAAACTACGCGGAAGTGTGGACTGATTCGAGTCCCCCTTAGGCGCACATGTCTAAAGGAAAATTTTCTCTTGTTGCGGCTTATACAAACACCCAAAACTAAGATAATTGAGCCAGCGCACGACAAAACCTACAATAACACATGTGTAAGCTGCAAAGACTCAGATCAGCCTGTACATCCACCCAGTATAGTAAGGGTTCTAATTTATCTGTCTTTGGATAGCCTGGAGGCTGTTGAATACACATGCGATCAGCGAAAACTCTGATTAGACTGCGCGGACGCGCAGATTGATCTGTGTCTTCGCTGGTTGCACAGGTCTTATTGTAGGTTTTGTCGCTCGCTGGCTTTAAAATAAAAACAATATAGCCATGTGGTAAGGAGAGAAGTAACTGTATGTTCTGCATAGGTAGTCAAGCAATCATTAATACTAATATTTGCTACAAAAATAAACTTTTCATATATTAAGATATTACATATTGCTTTTGGAGAGTTTCAAACAAAATCTATTTATGTTATCATAATTGTGTTATCATATACATGTATGAGGCGGGACACAGGATTTCCTACGACTGCATGTGAGGCCAGGGAGGACTCAGACTATCCTGCGCGGATGCACAGGCTGATCTGAGTCTTCGCTAGGCACACATGCAATCTTGTAGGAAATGCTGTGACTGGGCTAATTTAATTTGGGGTGAACCAGCATAATTCGCTCATAAAATAAGCCCAACTTTCAGTTCACCACTGACTTCAGAGGACCAGGAGCCTAGTTACTTTTCCATATGCTTCCATGACATGATAGCATTTGGCTAAATTCTGACCCTCACAATATTCACTTCCAAATTTTTGTTTCAAATTCAAGTTAAAGGTTAGTCTTAGACAGATAAAATATATCACAACAAGTAATATCTGTAAAAAAAAAACAGATACACGACGTAGGAACGAAAGTATATTTACATACTTATAACAATGCAAAAAGGGAACGGGACAGAAAAAACATTAAAAAAAAAAAAAAAAAAAAAAAAAAAAAAATCCTGGTTTTCGAACCCGCAACCTTCCGCGTGGTAGGCGAACCCTCTCCCGACTGAGCTATGGCGAGCTGTTTCCGTGCCGCCCGAAGCAGCTACATTTTTTCTACAGCTAAAAATAAACATAACTCAATAATGTGCGTATGGAAGGACAAAGAGTACAGTATCGTTCGAAAAGAATTATAAGTATCATGTTTTTATTTTTTAGTATTTTCCTGTTTAGGTTTGTCCTTACCTCGCAGTTTTACCGTGATCTTGAAAACACTTTTCAAAGCATAATGTACAATGACTAAGATGGCGTGTCCTTTTACGGTAATAACAGAAAAGGTCGTTGTGCAAATTCTTTTCGACTGTATGGCATATTCGTGATTTCATACAGCTGCTCAAGACGATGAGCTTAAACGACTACGTCGAAAAAAGAAGTGGTTTATACTGTTTTTGCATTTTTCTGTCCTTAAACTCATGTACCTTGATTTTGGTGGAAAAGAAAGTAAAAAAGGTTAACAGTTCTGGTTTTCTTTTTTCAACAGTAGCACACTAAAACATCATTGACAAATTCAAATTTGAATGACATATATTTTGTGTAAAACTGACATACGTAAATTCAAACAGTCTCATTTATTATTGTTTAATCAGAGTCGAGCTTTTTATCAAATATATCCCGTATACTTTGTACTGATTCCAGTCAACACCACCCTTATTGGTACCTGTTTCATCAAAGAAAGTAAACAACTGTCAGCGTAACGAACATTCATCGTACGAATTGCTATGATTTTAAGTACATTTGGCATGAAACTAGAAGTTCATCAGGTTGCATTCCCACCTGTGCAATACAATGTTGGCCATAGCACGTCTCAAATATTTACATTGATACGATCGTGTATTTGTTACAAATATGAAAGTGATACTATCTGGCCAAATTATCGAGGTATGCACTTTTAAGTTGATGAAAACAGCATTGTTTAGAAACCAGCGATGCCAACCAAAATCAATTGCGTTCATAAATATTGATCTGGAGGCGTTCAGGCCCCGAGGTTATAAAACTTTTTTCACATGAATTTTGTCCTGCTAATAAATCTCAAATTACTAACAATTCCAAATTCTTTCTTGCTTAACATAGCTGAGCATGAAATTTTCTCTGCTAATAAATATGAAAATGCCAACAATACGAGCATGAAATTTTCTCTGCTAATATATATGAAAATGCCAACTATTGTTGGCATTTTCATATTTATTTGCAGAGAAAATTTCAGGCTCATCTGAGTTGAGCATGAAAAAAGTTTTATAACCTTGGGGCCAGGTGACCGAGCAGTAAGCGCTTCTGACTTCGGATCATGAAGCCCTGGGTTCGATTCCCGCTAGTTGCGGAGTTAAACTCATGACTACCACGCTTCATTGCACAGTACCTTCACTTATCATCCATTCATTGTCTCGATATCACTTAAATTATGCTGAAAGAGACGTAAAACACCAAATCGAAATAACGACTGATTTTGATGAGTAACCAAACCACTCAGGTCGGATTCAAAGGGGCTGGGTGGGTTCGGCGGGAGTAGGGCAGATTAAAGTGGGGGGGGGGGTGAGGGTGAGGGGTTCGACTAATCCCCTTTGACTCCGAATTTCATTTCATGGGACATTCTGGATAAATTTGAGATACCGTATTTATCCTAACTATACACCCTTACCCTTTACCTTATATTTCTCTTCAACAAGTCCATTTTACTTCTTATGAATGTGTGTAAAATTACTGGATCAGTAGCAAAAAGTGTAGACCTTGATTAGACGTCACATTCTGCGACGTCTGATCTGGATTTACACTATTTGCTCAGGCCCGTCTTTCCGAATATGTAGAATAAGTACGGTAATTTGATCAAATCGAAACCTTTCAGAAATCATCCTGGGTCCATCCCTGCTAAGGGCAAGTCTTGAGCGTTTATAAAACAGGTCGAAGTCCTCCAAAAACCTTTCTGTTCTCCTTTCCAAGACGGTGATTTCGTTGAGTTTGTTCTGTATTCGGACGAGGTGTTGTCTTGTTTTGTACAGGGTCAGCAAGTCTATGTAATGTGTATGTAACTCCATGTCCATCCATGATATATAGTCATAGGCGTAGCGCTCATTACGTACATTACGCATGTGCGTAACATGCGTATGAAAATATTTATTCTAAAGTGTCAATTACATAAAGTACTTTACTTCTTTACCATAGGGGCTGCTCTTAAAGTAAAGAATTTGCTCCCTCTGGGAGCAAATTCTTTCCTTTAAGAGTAACCCCTATTTTGGAGGCGATTCTAGGCATAGTTTTCAAAATGTTTCAGGAGTGTGCGTAAAAATAATTCTGATAGTGAAAACAGGGACATGTTGAGGTGTATAAGGGCGATTTTTAGACTATTGCAGTTTTAAACGTGATTTCCAATTCGTTTGTTACTTCTGACAGCTATTTTACTACATAATTCTGCCTTTATAGTCTTACAGACCAAGTGTCAAAGATTTATAGTCCTAGTTTTCTATTATAACCTTGAAGGCATTGTTTCAAGGATGCCTCATGCAAAAGTTCCAATTAGTTTCCGAGTTATAGCGGTTTGAACCTGGGCAGTTTTTATATTCTTTCAAAATAGTTTTCAAACAGCTCATGAATATTAATGAGGCTTTTTATGACGTCATAGAGGTCATTTATTTTTCCAAAAAATAAACTAAAATATTAAAAATTGAATTAATGACTTTTAAAGTGTCAGTTAAGACAGTTTATCGTCAAATTTAAGTTAAAGATCGGTATCTTCTTTTATTTTTTGAGAAACATCGTCAAAAAATTAAACAAGAATCATAATATTTGCGAATTAAATTTTATTTTCAAACTTTGTGATTTAATTTGACAAAATTTCTTAAAAGTGGCTTACAGTTTCACTTAAATTTATATCTAAACATCTATATTTGGTGCAAATGCTATACTCTAATTAGCTATAATTTGGCTTTTAAGAAAATCTAATTTAAAAGAAACATTCAAATTTCAACCGTGTAATATGGTTTAAAACTTAAAACATTATTTATTACATTCAATTTGTCAATCAAAAATTACATTTCTAAATATCAGAAAACTGCAAATTTCAGAAAGAAAATTACATCTTTTATGTTTTAAAGTTTTAATAAAAAAGATAAAAAAATCTCCAATGACATCACAGGTCGGCATTGTGGGCTGTAAATATGGTATTGTGGGATGTTTCTATTTATAGCAATAAAGTGTTTTTTTTTCAGATGTGAATAATGTCCTATTTGACTTTAAACTGGCTTAACTGCGCATTGGGTTGGAATTTTTATGCGGTTTTCGGCAAAATTATTCGCATTGACAGCTGTGTCCGTATATAACAATTGAAACAGTACAAACTTTGTCATTTGAGTTTTAATACATAAATTCTTTAAAATTCTTTCAAAAACATAGATTGTGGGTACTAATTACAAGCGCCTTCCGATGAGTACCGACAACATACATTTTTCGAAAAAGATGAGAAAATGAGAAAATATCAATATACAGTCGTTCTAAGCCGGTGGTCCCAGTGTTAGTCTTACTCTTTGTTGCTTTGTGGTTTATTCTACAAGGCGATTTGTTGTATGTCTTTCCGTGTGTCATTTTGTTCTTGTATTTTTCAGTCCTTTTAATACTGCGATTACCTCACTTGGGGAAGAGAGAGCTAATCTTAGTGCTTTTTCGTACGTTTGTTCGGTTTGTTCTTATTTAGATTTGTCGGTTTCCTCTTCCTCTTGGGGTCTGGGAAGGGCTGCGGTTTGTGATTGTGGCACTCCCTGGACTTTTCTCTTACCTTTTTTTCAATAGCTCGAACACTGACGGTTTGTTTACCATGACTGATTTGACCTCGTTATTGAGTCCCTACAAAATTCTTCCGATACCACAAGAAGACAAATACAGAGATATTTAAGGGACATTTACTAATCGCTTTTTCAAAGAGATTCTAATGAGTACGCTCAACATACAATCATCACGAAAACAAACCTATATAATTTCGACCCCCCTTAACCCATTTTATACAGTAAAACTGGAGTTTACATGGGTATACATTATTTGTCTTATTTCTGCTCAAAAACATAGATTGTGGGTACTCGTTAGAACAGCCTCTGCGAGGCGGTTCTAACGAGTACCAACAATCTATCGAGCAGCAATATAAAAAATATCAGAACTTTTTATCTGAAAATTTTCATTTTTGGTGGTAAAAATTTCAATATATTTTAATAGGCATGTTTTCGTACTGTATTGCATAGTAGATCAAAAATAATTTCCTACATTATCCCCTTTTGCCTCCTGATCTGGCGCTATGATTAACCCCTATTAGCACTTACTACCCATGTCTCGAACAAATTTCCATGGCCCCGAAGATATTTGAGCCTTTGGCGTTTGACTAAGTTTGGTTTAAAAACTGCCTTACCAGGACTTTGAAGTGTACATTTTACATAGATGTGGTAACGTTCATGTAAATCACTGGCCATGGTTGAGCGATATTCTGATTTCAGATAGATCCAAATGATCTCAATGAGACCAAAGAACCAGAAAGTATAAATTATTCTCAAGTGAAATACGGGGAGACGCTTTACGATCGCCACACAATAGTTTATACCGTGTAGCTATTTTAAAAATAGACGAGGAATCTTTTGAATACAAAAAACAACAACACAAAAAAACAAAAAACAAAACAAAAAACAAACAAACAAACAAACAAAAAACAACAACAAAAAAGCAAACATATCAAATGATAATACAAAGTGTAAAAAATTTCGAAGATCAATAATTCCAGCAACTCTTCAGATCAAATAGCAAATCGCTTGTTCACACTAACGAGAACATCTCAAGTAGGAGTTATTTCCTCAAAATAACTAGCCTACCATATGCTAAATTTTCTTCCACACTAGTCCGCCTATTATTTTCTAGTTGCTTCACCCGAAGTAACCTAACTTAGTTAAAGTGAATGTTGTATTGAAATACATAAATACATAGAGTTGAAAAAAAAATGGTAAACTAGATAGCTGTTATGTCTTTAACAATATCATGAACAAAATATGTGAAGATACCCAGGAATGCCACAATAAAAGCTCTACTGAGGCGCCAAAGGAAGGAGAGATGAGAACAAATAAGGACATCACAAACGTAACATATCAAATCACAGATGCACAAGCAAAGAATAACTGCAGCAGAGGAATCGCCTTAGAGCAGTCAGTAAGAAAACTACTGGGGTTTGCGTGGGTGGGGGAGAGGAAGGGGGGCTTGTGTGTGGGGGGTGGGGGTGGGGGCTTAAACTAGTTTTACTCGCGCGAAACCCGATGCAGTTCCAAAGTACAAATGCATGTTCAGTCCGCATAGGGGTCCTCTTACTCATCTGTAAAACGTCACAATGAAACACATGGCTCAAAGGCGATATTGACGCAATAACACAAGAAAACCAGAAACAATTAGAAAAGGTTTTTTTAGAGAAAAAGAAAAATGTTCGCCCCGACTCCGCCAGCGTTGTCATTCTTGTAGACGACACATCAATCTTGTCCTGTTCTATATTTCTACCATGTATCATCAAATTATTGTGAAGGGTATTCGAGTTGCAGAGCTGACACAAAAGCAAATTTAAACACAAGACGGGAAGATAAGTCCAAAAGTAAGAAAACCAGAGTTGTCATTCTTGTACCCAACACGTCATCTCGTTCTACATTTCTACCAAGTATCATCAAAGTATTCCGAAGGGCATTCGTGTTACAGAGCGGACACAAAATCAAATTCAAATAAGAAGGGGAGGTAACTACAAAAGTAAGAAAGCCAAAGTTGTCATTCTTGTACGTGACACGTCGTCTCGTCCTGTTGTACATTTCCACCAAGTATCATAAAAATATTCCAAACAGTATTTGACTTACAGAGCGGACACAAAATCAATGCATAATCACTTTCAACTATAACAAAGGGAGAAATTGCCAAAAGTAAGAAAGGCAGAGTTATCATTCTTGTACGCGACACGTCGTCTCATCCTATTCTACATTTCTACCAAATAGCAATAAAATTTTTAAAGGATGTTCGAGTTATAGAGCGGACACGAAATCAGTTTCGAAAACAAAACAAAGGGAGATAACTCCAAAAGTAAGAGAGCCAGAGTTGTCATTCTTGTACAAGACATGTCGCCTTGTCCTGTTCTACATTTCTACTAAGTATCATAAAAAAATATTCCAAAGGGTATTCAACTTACAAAGCGGACACAAAATCAATGCATAATCAATGTCAAATATAACAAAGGGAGATAACCCCAACAGTAAGAAAGGCAGAGTTGTCCTTCTTGTACGCGACACGTCGTCTAATCCTGTTCTACATTTTTACCAAGTACCAACAAAATATTCCAAAGGTTTTTCGAGTTACAGAGCGGATACGAAATCTATTTCAAACAAAACAAAGGGAGATAACTCCAAAAGTGTGAAAGCCAGAGTTGTCATTCTTGTACGTCATCTCGTCCTGTTCTACATTTCTACCAAGTATCATAAAAATATTCCAAAGGGTATTTGACTTACAGAGCGGACACGATACCAGTGCATAATCACTGTCAAATATAACACAGGGAGATAACGCCAAAAGTAAGAAGAGCAGAGTTCTCAGTCTTGTACGCGACACGTCGTCTCGTCATGTTCTACATTTCTACCAAGTACCATCAAAATATTCCAAAGGGTATTTGAGTTACAGAGCGGACACGAAATCTATTTCAAACAAAACAAAGGGAAATGACTCCAAAAGTAAGAAAGCCAGAGATGTCATTCTTGTACATGACACGTGGTCTTGTCCCGTTCTACATTTCTACCAAGTATCATCAAAATATTCCAAAGGGTTTTCAAGTTACAGAGCGGACAAGAAGTTTTACGCCGACGCAGAGGGATCCGTCCCAAAAACAATATGTCCCCCCCCCCCAACTTCGGTAGGGGGGAGGGGGTGGTGGCATAAAAACCAGTATGAACCCGACCACAGAAATGATAATCAGGCACCGATAATCTGAAGCAGATTGAAGAGGGACCCATCATTTAGTCTGAAGACCGACTCACCGTCGTACAATTAAAGTGGGAAGCAAAGCTACTCGTATCAACCATAATTCGATTAACAGCCATGCATGCAGTTTGCCGCAGCATATCCATGTTGTAAGCTGTCTTTTTGTAGCGGGTGACACTCTTTTTCAACTGTACGGAAAAAATCAATTTTGCCAAGACTTTCTGAATTTATGGACTTAGTCGTCATAAAATTCAGGTTCGGACAGATCTTCTTGTAGAAGTGTTTTCGAGTAAAAGTTATATATTGACATTAATTGAGAATGACGGCGATAATTTTTCTTGAAATGTTTGCGTAGTTTTATAATAACAGTACCTTTGCTTAAGAAGTTTCGCAGTTAAAATTGTATTTCCATTAATAAAGTCACTAACTTTATTAGAAGCTCTCGCAAAACGAATTAACTGAGAAATGCATAGGTTGTACATGTAGCACGAAGGACACCTCCGTCCAAAAATGGAAAATTTACAATATCAAAACCAAAGTCGACCCATTTGTCATAAATTTTAGTAGAGATCATGTCATTAGATTCTGATAAATTTAAATCCAGAAACGGTGCTTCGGTGCCAGAGGTATTAGTTTAATTAAAGTGTCGGTCTTTTGGATAAATTGTACCACCGTTTGTTCATATTATTATTTATTTAGTAAGTAATCCAAATATCGAGACGTTGACTGAAATGCTTCAATAGTATTGGCCTGATTTCTTGAGAAAGGGACAGCATAAAGTCAAAACAGAAACAAACCTGCAATAAATGGGGCACAATTTGTACCAATGGGTATACCAACAATATCTATTGGTATAATTTAGTACCAAACCAAATAAACATATTATCAGGAAGAAACAAAAGCGTCTCACAAATTTTATGACACTACCGCAAATTATAATATTTAGTGAAAAAAGAATGTTACTCATTATAAGCAAGGTAAAAAGAATTGCTCTTAAAGGCTCCATAGTCCTCAAAAATAAATATTTTATTATGTAAGAAAGGTTTAATAAATTGATATGTGGTATTAATACAATCATAAAATGTGGCACCTGAAAGCCTGTAAAATTTCAGTTAGTCTCTCGTTCTTGAAATGGAATAAAGTTTTGATCGTATCTCTGAATTAATGTTGCCAAAATTAATTCAAAGATACGATAAAAAATCATTTCATTTCTGATCTAGTTCTAAAACGAGAGATGAATTGAACTTTTACAGGCTGTCAGATGCTACATTTTATGATCGTATTAATACTATATATCAATTTATTTAACCTTTCTTGGATAAAAATATCTGTTTTGAGGAATATGGCGCCTTTAAGAAAGTTCTATCAATTAAATCAAGAAGTATTTAATTACAAGCTTTTTAATAGCAGTAAGAAGTTAATACTTTTGAGAGTTCAGTCGTGGTACCATAATCATATTTAATAAAACGCATTATTTGAAAGCCATTTTCTTAACTGACAAAATTCAGAGACGTCATAGTGTTATTTATGCTTCTCCCAAAGTGTAATAATTTGTTGACTTTTCTCGTTAAGATTTTCTAGTCTAATAAGTTTTAATCCTGGTTGAAACGTTCGTGTGATGAGTTTACTGTCTTGATAAATCGCTAATAAAGGACTCAAGCGGTGTTAAATATGAAGTTTAGGACCCCCACCCCTCACACACACACACACACACACACACACACACACACACACACACACACACACACAAACAAAACAAAACAAAAAAAATCAGCCCTTAATATATTAAACAAATATTAGCTTTTTGAAGAATAACTACCTGTCAGGGAGCTTATGAATGGACATCATATGATAAAAGTTTAAACGTGCTATAGCTTTCCATTAAAGAAAATGAGATCAATTTCTCCATTGGTGTTGTTGAAAAATAGCAAAATCAAGACATCAATGTAAAGATGCGAAACACGTGGCCGCCATAAAAACTTTGCCCTAAGTTGGAAATCACACGGACGCAGATAATAAATCTGGAACGATGTTCAAATACTGAAACAGTAGTATTTGTGATTCGAATTGCACAAACATTGCAAGTCAATCAAAATATGAGGACGATAGAGGAGATAAATAGACATAATAAAACTTAATGAGTTCGTAATGAAAAATAGAAGAGAAAAATAAAATAATGAAAAACATTATGACAAACTCCGACCGACGCCAACAGCCATTTGATGCTCCTTATACCTTTAGCATACATTTTATAAAATGACCATGTATATTAATTATACTATGTATCTGTTACATTTATGTATCAAGTGAAAGAGCAAATATCATTATTATGGTTATGTTTGTATTTAATCAATGCTTCGTTTTATTCACAACTAATAAAAAAATCAACGAACTTCTGGAACATCCCTCGTAGATTGTAATACCTTAATTTTTTAACTTAATTTCACTAATGGCATATAATGTATAGAAATGCTTTAAACAATGATAAAACTGTTATCCCTACGATGTATTTTACCATGCAACACGATAGTGGTGAGGTATTATATTTTACCGTGAGAGTGTTCGTCCGTCTATCATTCAGCGCTTGTTTCCGCTTTATAACCTGAGTAGCTTTTTTGAATTTTCTTGAAACTTTGATGGGCATTGATATTGGGTAGGAGTGGTTTGGGATAGAAATGTGAATTTCATTAACTTTCAACAGAATAATGGGCCCTGGTTGACCTCTAAATTTAGTTTCCGTTTAATATCTTTAAAACAAATGAATGGAGTTTAATAAAATTTTATATAAACATTGACATTGACTAGATCTAGGTTGGGATTTTAAACTGAGACAATTCCGTTAGTTTGATTGGCATTGAATTTTGTTTTTCTAAATAACTAGAGAACCAGCTGATGAAATTTGATGAAAGTTTATGCAGACACTGATGCTGACTTGAAAACGATTTTTAGACACAAAATTGGTCAGAGCGTTACTTTTCAATTGAGCCATGACCCTTAATAGATGTCAGAATTGCAAATTTGCTTAGTAGTTCCATATTTTTTGCGTGTAGTGGCCGGATGTCATACAGTGTTTGCGCTACTTCTATTGTGGTGAACGAAAACATGAATAATTAGTTTTTTTAAACGTTTGCTTGAGATTTCAGAGATCTTTTGTACCGCGATGTACATGTACTGTGACACCATTTTAAAGCCCTGTGGTATGACCTTTAGACAACTGGAGATTGAAGGGCAAACTTTTTCATATTTGTAAGCTGAAAAGTACCACAGTGAAGCCATTTGTTTCTTAGGTTTATGTACGTTGCATTCCTTTACTATGAATGCACTATGATGTGGTATTTTGTGCTAAAACGCAGCTTAATTACACAGTGTATTAACATGATGTCTACATCGCACACATGTTATTGGCTTAGGTTTAAAATTTATATAAAAAAAATCATTATTTCGCAAAAGACCTTTTTTTCGCATTGTTATGTCCGTTACCGGGCGCTCTTCAATTGAAAAATCGAAAAAGTATATGTAATCAAACGATGGGGCAAGTAGCCGATCGGATACACTGATAAAATAGGTTACGATGATTTAATTGGCCTTTTGACTTTTTGAAGTATTTTCTTATTTACTGAATGTTAATTTTAAATAAAAAAGTTAAACTATAATACCAAGTTTGGTGAAAATCCATTGATGTTTACTCAAGTTATCATCCGGAAACGAAAAACGGACGGACGGACGTACGACTAACGGACGGACAGACACACAGACGTCCAACTATCGAGTGGCGGGGTATAAAAAGTGTATTATTCCGGTAACTAAGTTATACACTTTGTAACTAATTTCCATCGTTTTTCATGGCAGTTAGAGTAATCAAAGTCTTTATCCGGCCATACTTTTTTGTCTTAGATATCAGTTTAAGAATGATTTGATTTATCGTAAAAACATACAGACTACACTTAAATAAATAAATAAACAAAACAACATTCCAGGGATTAATGATAGTTGCCATATTTTTCAAATGTTTTGATAATTAACGAAACATTACTTTTATAATCACGAGCGCATGCCAAAAGGAGGTATATCCATCGTCGGTAAATTATGACACTAACATTTGATTAAATGGATGATTTATCACCTAAATAGACTATTCAAACGCCCACCGAATGAGGGGAACGCACCCTAATAAAGCCACACCGACCCCATCCCCCCACTTTCAAATAGTCTGCAATCTTATTGCTTTTCAAAGCAAACCCATGTGCTTTATAGAAGCTCAACACCGGACGGGACATGTTTGAGTTTTCGCAATACCAGCAAACTGACATGTATGTCTAGCCACTTGTGTGTCTAGCGGTGACTGGGATCAGCTTCGGTATCCGTCAAGCTTGGTAAGAGTTTTCGTTGCAAGTTCAGTGGATGGCTATTACCCAAAATGTTTGTATTTTTTCTAGCGGACAGCGATTACTGACCTTACAGAAATGATGATTAGCTGATCCGAGTATTCGCTTGGTACGAAGGTGATCTTATTAATTTTGTTGTGCTTCGGCACACTTAAATGTCATGAAAGTACGTTCATTAATCTTCGAAATGATCGTATGAAAGAGACAATAATTTAGGACAATACCTGAAATAAGGTAGACGCCGTATAAAAGACCGAATGAAACGGAACATTAAAATGCGACTCGAATTTCTGATACAGATAGAACAGTTATTTCATGATGATTATAAATTTAATTGTAAAAAACTCTGTAGACGATCGTATCCATAGTAGTATTGTGTTATGAATATTTTGATTGTCAGTGCAGTATTGTTGAGAAATCACCGCGGTAAGAGTGGTTACGCATTAGATCTAAATAAATGAATAAATAAATAAATAAAAAAAAAAAAAACAAAAAAAACTTACTGCTCTAATGCGTAACCACTCTTTTTCGACCCTTACCGTGGCAATTTCTCAACAATGCTGCATTGACAACCAAAATGTCCATAACACGAATAATCATATTTGTCTATCGTGTATGCGTGATGATATGCTGAACTTCTAGCAAAGCGCAAAATCAAGTAAAGGACAATAAACACCACGAATATCCACGCGTTTGTTATGGCTTTCGGTACACCTTCAGCATGCGAAAAATGATTCAGCCAATATGCGTGAAAGTGGTTGTCTGAGATTTACTCTACAGACGCCGAAATCAATGGGCGATTGAATGTAATGTAATTTTCAAATAATTTCCTCAAAACATTTATATCGCTCATGAAACACAGAAAATGCAAAGTTTGTTTACGTTTTTTGAGTCATCGAATGCCTAGCCGATGTCACTCTAATTGTTTCTAGTTCTTAACCGATGGTTAAGCATTCATTCGTTTGGTAGGCATGTTTATTGATGGCTTTAAATATGACTTCATGTAAATGTAGGGTATGATAAGATCTCGAGCAAGTTTGACTTTCAGGGTCCTTAGCTCAAGATCAAGGTCCATGTGGCTATTTTTAGAAAAAATGTCAGCATTTATTGATAGGTTTTAATACAACTTTAATACATCTCGAGCATATTAGACTTTCAGGGTGCTGAGCTCAAGTCAAGGTCACTGTGGCTATTTTTAGAAACAATGTCAGCTCTAGTGCTTACATTTATGATAGGTTTATGATAGGTTTTAATACAACTTCATACAAATGTTGGGTATGATAATACCTCGAGCAAGTAAGACTAGCTCAAGGTTAGTGTGAAAAAAACTTTGTCATAACTCTATCGCCTACATTTATTTATGGATTTTAATATAACCTCACACAAGTTTGGTATGATAATATCTCAAGCAAGTTTGACTTTCAGGATCCTCCTCTCAAGGTGAATGTCATAAAAAATAGTGTGGCTATTTTTAGAAAAATAAAACATTGTCATCGCTCTAGTGCCTACATTTATAAATGGATTTTAATATAACTTCACACAAATGTTGGCTATTTTAATATCTCGAGCAAGTTCGACTTTCAGGGTGCTGCGACAAGGTCAAGGTTACTGGTTATTTTAAGAAAAAAAAACAACTTTGTTATGGCTCTAGTACCTACATTTATTAATGGATTTTAATATAACTTCATACAAATGTTCGGTATGATACGAATATCTCGAGGAAGTTCGCCTTTCAGGGTGCTGGGGTCAAGGTCGAGGACGTTGTGGCTATTCTTACAAAAACTTTGTCATCGCTTTAGTGCCTACATTTATCAATGGATTTGAATATAACTTAAGATAAATGTTAGTTGTGATAATATCAGGAAAAAGTTCAACTTTCAGGGTCCTGGGTTTAAGGTCAAGCTAACTATGGCTATTTTTAGAAAAATAAAACACAACAACTTGTCATTGCTCAGGCCCCTTCATTCATCAATAGAATTTAATTTTTATTTCACACAATTGTTGGGTATTATAATATCTCCAGCAATTTCAACTATCATGTTGCTGGGCTCAAGGTCAAGGTAAGTGCAGCTATCTATAAACAACAAAGTTAAAAAAACACAACAACAACAACAACAATAAAAAACAAAAACAAAAACAAACAAACAAAAAAACAAACAAAACAAAACAAAAACAAAACAAAACAAAACAACAAAAAAACAACAAAAACAACAACAACAAAAAAACAATTTTGTCATCGCTCTGTGCCTACATTTATCAATGGATTTTAATATAACTTCACATAAATGTTGGGTATGAAAATATTATGAGTAAGTTCAATTTTCACGTTGCGGGGCTCAAGCTCAATATAACTGTGACTGCTTTTAGAAAAAAAAAAAAAAAACAACAACAAAAAACAACTTTGTCATCGCTCTTGTCCCTGCATTTATCATTTATCATTTTAATATATATTCATACAATTGTTGGGTATTATTATAGCTCGAGCAAGTTCAACTTTCAGGTTGCTCGGTTCAAGGTCAAGGCAACTTTAAAAAAAAAAAAAAAAAAATAACACACAAAAAAAAACAACAACAAAAAAAAACACAAACAAAACACACACACACACACACACACACACACACACACACACACACTGTGTCATGGCTCTAGCCCCTGCATTTATCGATGGATTTTGATATATCTTCACACATTTGTGGGTATGATAATATCTCGAGCAAGTTCCACTTTCAGGGCCCTGGGCTCAAGTTCAAGGTTGACACGACTGAAATATTTTCTAACATGTGAATGTTTACCTTAATGTCATATATAACCTTTACATTAAGGTCACAGGCTTTTTGTTTCTTCATTTACATAACTATTATACGTCATGGAATTCCCCAGCTTAGTGTTTCCCCTCACCAAGTAGTCTTGTGCGAGGGGATTTGTATCGCCCGCGATGCCTTGTTTGAAACGAACCTTGTTTTCACGTGGAAATAAATTATTATTACATGCATAAATACGGAAGCTCAGCATGCGGTAAACGAAATCTTTCTTTTATTTTAAGTCTTTAAACAGTATTTTGACTATTAGTACTTTAATGAAGCAACACAATCCAGTTTTACACTTTAAAGGAAGACGGTTATATTCTGCTTTTATTTTGTTGTATTTAATTGATATGTTCCTACCCATTACCTTCGAGGACTTCTATTTTAATATGCAGTGTACCCGCGATTGTAATCTCGCTGAGATAACGCCGATTCGAGACTTACCTGAACAGTTTTGCGCATGCGCACAACAATGTGAAACAAGTCTATTGTGTGACATACAATTTAAAACAATGAAAAGTCGCTGCAAAACTTCCTGTTATTTGTGCTTAAATTGTGTGCAAGAATTAGTTAATTATAGCAACAATACTTCAAATCCATACATAATTTGCTTAGCGAAAAATTCAGGCGATGCATTTACAGTCGAATCTCAATAGCTCGATCGCAGATGGCTCGTTTTCCAAGGCTAATTCGAATTCGTTTTTGAGTCCCTACGAAATTCTTCAAAGCTCAAGAAAACAAATAGTTAGGGAAATTTTCTTATTTTATCATGAAATATTATGGTTTGTGTACTCATTAGAAACGCCTCATCGAGATGGTCGACTGTATATCGTTGCGTATTGTGTAGAAGATCGAAAAGATTTCCCTAAATTATCGCAATTTGCTTCCTGACCTGGCGCCATGATTAACCCTCAGTGGCTCGAACTACCCATATCTCGAACAAATTTCCATGGTCCTAAGGATGTTCGAGTCATTGAAGCTCGACTGTATATCGTTGCGTTTAAATTATATTATTATTTCTGCCTGTTGAGTTATGTTGGCTCCAAGAGTATCACCTTGTTTTCAGTTGTTACTTTTCCCACATACAACATAATGTGAGCTTAAACGTGAGAAAACACACATACTGACGTGTTCGCCTTACGAAGACTCTTTGTATTCAGCCTGCGCACTTTCACAGTCTGAGCAGATTTCGTCCGCATAAAAAACTTTGCATCCTTGCCTATTCAAACTGCGCCAAACGCGAATGCGCAGGTTGATCTGAGTCTGCTCGGCCCACATGTCCGATGGTACGTTTTCTGACGTTGCGGCTCATTTGTCCTGGTTAGAACCAGATACAAACTAGCCTAGTGATATTTGATTTTAAACATCAGTTTGACCTTCATTTCCGCTTTTGTTTCTTAATAAAAATAGGCAAGTAGGCAAAACTACTGGGGCATATGTATACTTTTGTCTTGTTTTGCATCACGAAAACATGCCTATATAATTTTGACCCCCGTAAACCCCACTTTTATGTAGTAAAACTGAGGTTTACAGGGGTATATATTATTTTTCTTATATCTGCTCAAAAACATAGATTGTGGGTACTCGTTAGAACCGCCTCGTCGAGGCGGTTCTAACGAGTACCCACAGTCTATGTTTTGAGCAGAAATATTAAAAATATCACAATTTTTTATCTGATAATTTTCAGTTTTTGGTGGTAAAATTTTCAGTATATTTGAATAGGCATGTTTTCTTAATGGCACCTCCCCAGTCTGGTGATATCTTCAGACGGAAAGATATGTACTTATATGACATTTGTATTTGTGTTTAGCTATTCCGGGAAAACAATGTCTCTATGTTTGTTTATCTAAACATATATTTATCCCACCCACAACTATAACATATGGCTATAATAGTCCTAGTTTTTGCTTTCTTGTTCCATTTTACTGTAAAGAAATGAGTAAAATATAACCAAATGTACTAAATCTGCATGTTGAAAAATAAGGTTTTGTTTCTATTCGTGTGGCCTATCGATGACGCGACAGATTTCTCTTGTTTATATGAAAGCAAGTACAGCTTATATATATTCAGACATTTTTTCTTGAATGAAAATGGAAACGGCCAAAATGAAAATATTGTGTAAGACCAAGAACTTGGGTCACATTTATGAAAATTAAATATTATAAAATCAAGGCCAGTGAAGGTCAGCGTCATTAATGCAAAAGGAATCGGTATTTCATTGCACGGAGATATATTCCTGATCGAAGTCGCATGCTAGAAAACTAAGTCTATTAATTTTGCTTAAATATTAACCGTTTCACTGCCACAGGCGATAATAATAGGCTTTTGCACACAACAGATCCAGATGAGACGGCTCATATGAGCCGTCTCATCTGGATCTACGTTGTTTGAGATTCAGTCTTTCAACTTTACGTATAAACTTCTTTTCAAGCGATAGTTTGTTAAAAAAGAAAAGCAACGGACAAATGTCGTCTGAAATTTGGCACCAAAAGAGTTAAAAGTGCTTTGGTTCGTTTTAAGTACACTGTGATGCATACAAATAGAAAAAAGGTAATCCAGTACAGGAAATTTGTCACGTCGAAGGGATGTGGACTGTCACTAATGGTATGATAGCAACACACATAAATCTAATCATTAGTGAGTGTGCATTTTGTACTTGGCAGGCCTAAAGTCAGTAATCTGAGCACAGCTCAAACAAATACTACAACGATACAGCTTGGTACAGACATATATAGAAAAAAGGTAAGAGAAAAGTCCAGGGAGTGCCACAATCACAAACCGCAGCCCTTCCCAGACACCAAGAGGAAGAGGAAACCGACAAATCCAAACAAGCACCAATCGAACAAACGCACTAAGATTAGCTCTCTCTTCCCCAAGCGAGGTAATCGCAATGCTAAAAGGACTGAAAAACACAAGAACGTAATGACACAAGGTAAGACATAAAACAAATCGCCTCGTAAAATAAACCACAAAGCAACAAAGAGTAAAACTAACACCGGGACCACCGCCTTAGAACGGTCAGTAGAATAAACCATCGGGGGGTTTAAAGCACTTTTACAGCCGACCAACTTCACTCTGGGTCCCGATGCTACTCTGAAAATAGAAAAAAAAAACCCCATAAAAATTCGGTTCGCGTAAAGGCTCCAAACTCAGTCAATGCATCAAAGCGAAAACATAAAAATCAAATTCATCAACTATGATAAACAAAGATGAGTACTCATGGCTAATTCTACTGTGTGCCAGAGTAGATGAAAACCAATAGTTGAACCAAGGCGGGCCTAGCCAAAGACATATCGTCAAGCCCCAACCCACTGGTTAACGTTTTACGAAGAGGCAGATATTAAGTCTGAGGCCCGAACCACCGTCGTGCAATTAAAGTAAGTAAGTAAATTCTTTATTTTGAGAGGGTAACCCAATTGGCTGGTAGCCAATCTTCCTTGGGGCCCTCTTTAGCAACAAATACACAAACAGTACAAGCATAAACAAATATGCATGGGCATAATATATATATAAAAAAAATACATCAAACTGAGGTGTGATGATTAACATACATATATGTATATTTACAAAGATAAAACTTATTGGAGAATGAATCAATAACAATTGAAATTAATTCATGGCAGCAAAACAGCGATAAGAGAGAGAGAGAGAGAGAGAGAGAGAGAGAGAGAGAGAGAGAGAGAGAGAGACGTGCAATATCAATATTTAATTATTTAATTATGGCGGTGGAGGTATATATAATGTTAAATTGCAAATATAGTAGAAAATATATATATTAATGTTTAATCCAATAAGTACACCTTTTTACAAAAACATCTAACGACTGTGAGTTCTTTATATTAACAGGAATACTGTTCCAGACAATTACGCCAGAGAATGAAAGACTACCCTTGAATAAGTTGCATTTAGCCTGTGGTAATATATAATTCTTCCTAGACACTGATCGTAAGTTCGATGCAGTGTTGTCATGATTAACATCTCTCATTTGGAAAAGCTCTTGCAAATAAGTGGGCGCTAGATTGTTATACACTTTATACATAATTTTTTGCTTTATTTAGGAAAACAATTTGATCAAAAGACAAAATATCAAGACGTTTTAAAGATTCTTGCAGACCATTATATTCCTGTGCCAGTATTAATTTACATGCGCGTCGTTGCAATGTATTGAATTTGTTTATGTTACTACTTGATGTGTTACTCCATATTACACTACAATACTCAAAATACGGTTTAATATAAGCTTTGTAGAATAACAATCTATGTTCAATGGATAAAAATGATCTTAATTTGCTCAATAGCCATAAATATGAGGATACTTTTTTATATACGTGCTGACATTGGCTATTCCAAATAAGATTTTCGTCTACTTGTATACCCAGAATCTTATCACAAGTTGTCATTTTAATATTGATGTCATTATAACGTAGAGCTAAAGTAGGATTTTGTAAGCAATTTCGCTTCTGTTTGCTTGTTATTAGCATAACTTTAGTCTTGTCAGCATTTAGAACCATACCATTTTGTTTGCACCACTTGTGCAGTGATTCTAGCGAAGACTGTAGGTTGTTTTTAAGTTGGTTAATGTCATTTTGGAAGTCATAAAAAGTTGTATCATCCACATATAAATCAACAACAGAGGAACTTTGAAGAAATAATGGAAGATCATTTATGAAAACTAAAAATAATAAAGGACCTAAAATAGAACCTTGTGGAACGCCATATGTCACATTTGCAGGCTCAGACAGATTATTACCCAAGGAAACTCTCTGTATTCTGTTTGTTAAATAAGATTCAAACCATTTAAGACAGGCTTCGCTGCACTTGTAGCATTCTAAGCATTAAGAGTGAAGCATAGCCATCAACAATGATTGGAACCCATACCAATCGTATAGTAAGTAAATAACTAAAGTTCATCTGTAACTCTATACAGCTTTTAAGATGCCTAGTTTGTTATAATTTTCCCAGCTGTCCTTCATTTGACCAATCAACTTCAATCAGTCAGCGAACTTTACCCTTCTCTTGCTGAACACGACATGCCCTGTCTTAGCAAACAGTGTAGATTCAGATCAGTTGGCTTCTGAAGCCAAATGATCTGGATCTACACTGTTTGTCATTAAATATGTGATTTTTTTTTCAAAAAACCGGGTCAAGTAATCTGATTGGCTGGAAATTTAACAAACTGATCTGGATCTACACTGTTTGTCATCAAATATGTGAATGTCTTTCAAAAACCCGGATCAAATAATCTGATTGGCTGGAAATTAGAAGTGGGCGTGGCATCTTAATTTATTCAAGCACTGCTAAAACGATCGAGCCGCAACTAGAGAAAACGCACTTTCTGACATGTTCGCCCAACAAAGTCCCTGTCTGATTAGAGTATTCGTTGTCCCATCACGAAAACATGCCTATATAATTTTGACCCCCTTAAATCCCACTGTTATATAGTAAAACTGAGGTTTACAGGGGTATACATTATTTGTCTTATTTCTGCCCCAAAACATAAATTGTGGGTACCCGTTAGAACCGCCTCGACGAGGCGGTTCTAACGAGTACCCACAGCCTATGTTTTAAGCAGAAACATGAAAACATATCAGATTTTTTTTATTTGAAATTTTTCATTTTTTGGTGGTAAAATTTTCAGTATATTTGAGTAGGCATGTTTTCGTAATTGCTTAGAGAAACTTTGCATTCTTGACGTTCCAAAATGTGCGCGCTGGGCGCACATGTCAGAAGGTACGTTTTCTGACGTTGCACCTTAATCATTATCAGCAGTAATTTGTAAAATAATTTGTATGACTTATAATTAGCGTCTTTAGTCATCTTGTTGACAACAGAATACGATTTAGAGTTACTTTTTAATTTTTTTAGAGTTTTCCAAACGGGCCTTTTAACATATTACTTGAGCGCTTTTGTCCATTAAATAAAACACTTACCAAAAGTATATAGTCCAAAGACAACAGCATTGAACAGAGAGGAATTAGTATCTAAAATTCAACTATTTATTTAACCCATTTATGCCTAGCTTTCCATAAAAGAACGTAGACAAACAATGTAGACCCAGCTCAGTTGCGGCGTCTGATCAGGGTCTAAACTGTTTGCATTAAATATATGATTTTCTGTAAAACATGGTAAAAATAAAAAAAAAAAAGAAACGAGACATCCCTTCGACTGAAAATGGACCTCATCACGAAAACATACCTATATAATTTTGACCCCCTTAAACCCCACTTTTATATAGTAAACCTGGGGTATACATTATTTATGTTATTTCTGCTCAAAAACATAGATTGTGGGTACTCGTTAGAACCGCCTCGACGAGGCGGTTCTAACGAGTACCCACAATCTTTGTTTTGAGCAGAAATATGTAAAATATCAAATTTTTTTACCTGAAAAATTGCCATTTTTGGTGGTAAAATTTTGTGTATTTGAATAGGCATGTTTTCGTGATGTGTTAAAAAGTTGAGGGAGAGAGAGTCCACTCGGCATAAAGTGATTAATAAGTGCAGATATTAAAGGTATCACCGTTTTTACCTTAAGTATGGGACACCTCAATTCCTGGGGGTGTGGGGTTAGGACTTGTAGAATCCAAAATAGCTAAAATCGTTCCGATCGGAAATCCAAGATGGCCGCCATCTTGAAAATCTATTTTTTACTTTTTATCCTGAACCGAAAGACCAACTGACGTGAAATTTGGTAGAAAGCATAGGGGTGCCGCAAATCAAAAATTGATAAAATAGTTTCGATCGGAAAGCCAAGATGACCGCCGTGGCCGCCATCTTGAAAATTTATTTTTCACGTCTTCTCCTGAACCAAAAGGCCAATTGACTTAAAATTTGGTAGGAAACATCAGGGTGACTTGTAGATCAAAACTAGTTAAAATCATTCCAATCGGAAATCCAAGATGACCGCCATCTGGAAAATCTTTTTTTTTCGCTTCTTCTCCTGAATCGAAAGACCACTTGATTTGAAACTTGATAGGAAGCAGTGGGTTGATTTGAGATAAAAAAAAAATGATAGCTAAAATCGTTCCGATCGACGATCGAAAATCCAAGATGGCCACCTTGGCCGTCAGCTTGAAAATCTATTTTTCGCTTCTTCTCCTGAATCGAAAGGCTAATTGACTTGAAACTTGGTAGGAAGCACCAGTGTGATTTGTACATCAAAAATAGCTAAAGGTGTTCCGATCGGAAATCGAAGTTGGCCGCAATCTTGAACGTCTATCTCTCGCTTCTTCTCCTGAACCGAAAGAGCAACTGACTTACTTGGTAGGTCATTGTTAAATATCACAACATAATATTATTTGTTTCAATGTACTTTGCTTGCAATTCGTCATTATGTACACATATGAGTTGTTCTGGGAGAACTCATCACGAAAACATGCCTATATAATTTTGACCCCCTTAAACCCCACTTTTATATAGTAAAACTGGGGTTTACAAGGGTATACATTATTTTCTTATTTCTGCTCAAAAACATAGATTGTGGTACTCGTTAGAACCGCCTCGGTGAGGCGGTTCTAACGAGTACCTACAATCTATGTTTTGAGCAGAAATATGAAAAAATATCAGAGTTTTTATCTGAAATTTTCAGTTTTTGGAGGTGAATTTTTCTATGTATTTGTATAGGCGTGTTTTCGTAATGTATATCAGACGGTACTTGTACTTTTGTTCTAATCCCGCTTTGTATCATTACTTGTTTCATATTGTAATGATATTATTACTATTATGAAATATGTTTCAATCATAATTTTAAGGAAGCATCGGGGTAACCTGCAGATCAAAAATAGCTCCGATCGGAAATCCAAGATGGCCGCCATAGTCGCCATGTTGAAACTCTGTTTTCGCATCATCTCCTGAACCAAAAGGCAAATTAAATCGAAACTTGGTAGGAATCATCCTGCTGAAAATTTATTTTGAACTTTTTTATCCTGAACTAAAAGGCTAGGTGATTTGAACCTTTACTGGAAATAGAGAGGTGATTTGTAGATCAAAAATTGCGAAAATCGCTCCGAATGGAAATCAAAGATGACCGCCACCTTAAATTTATATTGAACTTCTTCTCTTGAACCGATAAAACTAATTGACTCGAAACATGTCTTGTAATGAGGTGAGCGATACAGGGACATCTTGGCCCTCTTGTTTAAGGAGACATTGCCCTTGGCCTCCGTATACTTTTTCTACTGGTTCCAGTCCTCGCCACCTAATTGGTAGCTAGACATGTAATCGGTCTACTATGACTGCGATATAAAATTTGGTACGAATCTGAATCGTTGGTGGTAGGTATCATCATATTTACCGCAAAGTCAGAAAACGTACATTCGGACATGTGTGCTAAGAGAAGATTTAATTCAGTATGCGCATTCGCACAGTGTGATCAGAATCATCACGAAAACACGCCTATATAATTTCGACCCCCTAGACCCCACTTTTACATAGTAAATTTATTTGCGCTACACGGTCTACTATGACTGCCATATAACTGCGATATAACTCTCTCGAATTATAGCAGCGACTCTCGTCTTTACTATCCATAATGGAGAAATAATCTTCTGAAAAATTTCTAAGTGCTTTTGCCTGGGGTCGAACCCACGCCATCCTAGCTCTGGCCAATGCGGCGATGGCGCCTAGCACTGCAGCGTCCGGCCGGACGCTGCAGTGCTAGGCGCCGTCGCGCCGGACGCTGCAGTGCTAGACGCCGTCGCCGCATTGGTCAGAGCTTGCATGGCGTGGGTTCGACCCCAGGCAGAAGCACTTAGAAATTATATAGTAAAAACTGGGGTTTACAGGGATATACATTATTTCTCATATTTTGCTAAATAAACATAGATTGTGGGTACTCGTTAGAACCGCCGAGGCGGTTCTAACGAGTACCCACAGTTTATGTTTACAGTCTATGTTTTGAGCAGAAATATGAAAATATCATTTTTTTTTATCTGAAAATTTTCCTTTTTTTGGTTGTAAAATTTTCAATATATTTAAATAGGCGTGTTCTCGTAATGCTTAACTGCGTGCATTTTGAAAAGCCAAGGACGTAAAGCTTTTTCCACGCGGAAAACGAAGACTCCTGCCACGGGCTGGTTTTATTGGGCACACCTGTCAGAATTTCTCTCGCGTTGCGGCTCATAAAGGTTCTAAATTAGCTCTGACTGCAAAAGAAACACATTTTGCTATGCAATACTTTAAGCCCCCCCCCTCCCTCCCCCCACCCCGGGCCCCACCACAGACCTCTCACCTCCACACCCCCTCGTTCTAAGGCGGTTTTGTAGCAGTTCTTTTTGTGCCTGCGTCTGTGGTTTGATCCATATCTCTTCCTCATCTCTCTTCCTATACAAGGCAAGACATTTAAAACTAATAAGCAAACAATTTGTCGTTTAGTTGTCTGCCTTAGTTAACGCTTAGCCCTCTGGGTAAAATAATCAGCAGGCGACATATTGAAATATTTATCCCAGAAAACAGGATTAGACATTTCATGCTAAGTGGCAATTTGCATAAAATGTCAAATCCTGTTTTCTGGGACAATAAGAAAAAATATCACTAATATGTCGTCTGCTGGATTAGATCCCAGAGAGTGGTAATGTTCATTAACCTATGTAGACACGCTGATGCTTTTGGGATCACAGAGTCATCCAGAATATAGCACGCTGGAAGTGAAAAATATACATTTCTCCTAATATATGTTTTGCAAGAAGAAGGGAAGCGGAATGCACTCTTGAAACTGCATTCAAGAGAAAAGCTTCAAATGTAAATTAAAACGACATGCAAAACTGTTTTAAGGTCAGAGTAAGAAAGAATTCAATTGTCTGCCTCAGTTTAAATTCAGCATACTAAATGTTTGCTGTCAGTCATAGTACGGTTTGTCTCTGCAAGTGACTGGAATAAACTGATTCAGTCTCGCTTGATTTTCCCTTGTCTTCATTTTCGGAACTTTTAATTATTTGCTTTTTTTGGTATCATTTATTGCGCAAATAACGCCAAATATAAATATACGTTACTGTATACGGCTGGAATTCGAAATAACGGGAATCGACTGTATATATAAATAAATAAATAAATAAATAAATAAATATATATATATATATATATAAATAAATATATATATATATATATATATATATATTAAATTTTTATGTACAACATTACGGTGACTGTGATTGCCAACTATATTTGGACTAAGCACCATAGTTTACATCAAACCTTAAAAAGTAAGGCTGGCTAATCAGAGCTGAACAGATAATCAATTATCATTCCTGCAATTGTGATTGATAATCGATCAATAATCGCTGAAGATTTGATCTTATTTTTACTAATTTGAGCATGACTTTCATATGCTATACTGAGCAAACAGTGTAGACCCAGATGAGACGCCGCAGGTTTTACAATTTCCCATTAATGAAAAATTTTCGTTACAGATTTCTCAGGACCCATAAAAGGTGTAAAGTTGAAACTTGGTACTAACATGGACAATAGGTTGATGTATTGTATATACCAGAATCAGGAGCAAGTGCCCATAACTCTTGGAGTTACATCCTATGATAGGTTTTACAATTTAACATTAATGACATTTTTGTTCAAGATTTCTCAGGAACTATGAAAAATGTAAAGTTGAAACTTGGTTCAAACATTGACAATGGGCTGATGTATTGTGTGTACCAGAATCTGGGCCAAGAGCTTATAATTCTTCAAGTTACATCCCTTGATAGGTTTTGCAATATTGCAATAAATGAAAAAATTAAATCGTCAAACTTTTCTCAAGAACTGTAAGGGATACAAAGTTGAAACCTGATATACACATGGATTGATGTATTGTGTATACCGGAATTAGGGCCAAGGGCCTATAATTTTTGGAGTTACATCCCTTGATAGGTTTTACAATTTTGCCATTAATGAAATATTTTTGTCACACTTTCCTAAAGAACTGTAAGGGTTACAAAGTTGAAACCTGGTACACATATGGACAATGAGCTGATGTAGTGCCTATACCAGAATCAGCCAATAACTCTTGGAGTTAAATACCTTGATGGGTTTTACAACTTGCCATAAAATTTCAATACAGATTTCTCAGGAGTATGAAAGCTCTAAAGTTGAAACTTCATCACGAAAACATACCTATATAATTTTGACCCCCTTAAACCCCACTTTTATATAGTAAAACCGGGGTTTACAGGGGTATACATTATTTTTCTTATTTCTGCCCGAAACATAGATTGTGGGTACTCGTTAGAACCGCCTCGCCGAGGCGGTTCTAACGAGTACCCACAATCTATGTTTTGAACTGAAATATGAAAAATATCAGAGTTTTTATCTGAAAATTTTCAGATTTTGGAGGTGAAATTTTCTATACGTATTTGAATAGGCGTGTTTTCGTTATGTGGTACACACATGGACTTTGGCTATTGTATCATGTATGCCAGAATCAGGGCCAAGGGTCCATAACTCTTGGAGTTACATCCCTTGATAGGTTTTACAAATTTCCATGAACGTAAAATTTTTGTTGCACTTTTCTCAAGAACTGTATGAGTAACAAAATCGAAACCTGGTACACACATGGAGAGTGGACTGATGTATCGTGTGTACCGGAATCAGGGCCTAGGGCCCATACCTCATGGAGTTTAATCCCTTGACAGGTTTTACGTTTCCATGTTATCATGTCCTACAGTGATGTATCTGGTAAGGATCAATTAAAAACATTTCAACACTATGGGTATTTCTCCTCTGATAGTGCTGCAGCGGGGCTATAGTCAGATCCTCTGACAGCTCTAGTTTTTTCTTAGTTTGATTTACTTAACCAATTCTTAAGTGATTATGCTTGGGTCATATGCATTTACCATACCCAAGGTTTCGATCGAGGTTCAGAACTTCAACATTAATTATAGCTGGTAGCTATACTCACCCTTAACCAAGTTTACTATTTCTGTAATTTCTGTACAGATTAAGATTTTGAGTAAATGAATTTAGTCGACTTGTGGAAAAGATTCTCTTTTGAGGAAATGGGACATGCATGTAGTTATGCTCATGCTACCCTAGCCTTGGGTTTTACATTAGTTTAAGAAGCTTTTTGGGAGAGGTATGGGGTTATTCCCATATAACCCATTTTAATAAATTTGTCGTCTGCGTATATGTGAAAAATATTAGAAAAGCAAGGCTTTTTCCGTAAATTTATTAAGGAAGCAGTCCTTTTTGACTTTTATTTTGCTATGACTAAATCCTATTCCGAGATATTGTATTTCATGCGTATTGTTGGGCTATGCGCTTCATGCATGAGGCATGCTATCCTATGTATAGTTATGGAATGAAGTGACCTTGACCTTAGTGACCAGTGACGACTGACCTCAAGCCTGGTAGAACCTATGTGCATGAAGGAACGGAAGTAGCAGATGACATAGATATATTTTTTTCTCATAAATAATTTGATTATGGAAGGCGACACACTTGCAACTGTATTCTAAGGAAAGACTTCAGAAAATAACTTGCCAAGCTTTGTTTTTATGGCCAGAGTAAGGAAGAATCTAAATGTATTCCCGAGTTTGATATTCAGCGCATTAAATGTTTGCTGTCAGTTATAGTTTCCATAAGTGTGTGGGTTATCTCTGCAGGTGGTGGATTTTAATTGGTTTAGTCTCATTGATTTCCAATTTTCTACTTTTACGACATGTGCACTTGAAAGTTTTATCGCTCTTGGTCGCAATAAGCCATTAAATGAAATGTGGTACCCTTGTTTAAATACATGGTTCATGTATACGGTGGTCAGACTCGTCATGACATCTGTGGGATATGGTCATAATGATATTTGGGACAAATTGGTTGTTAATAAGTTTTAAATTTCGGGCATGAAGCTCGAAATTAATAACTGATCAACTAAGTGTACATGGAATATTATCATTCATCCACAAATAGAAGGGTACTTGACGCTATTTGTGCAATAAATGAGCTGTGGTATATTTAAACATCCAAAAAAAAAAAAAAAAAACATGGTAAGTCCCAGTGACAAAAATCCATTACTTGCAGAGATAAAGCACACACTTATGGAAACAGTATAACTGACAGCAAATATTTAGTCTGCTGAATTTTAAACCATGCATTTAAATTCTTTCTTACTTGACCAAAAAAAAACAAAACAAAAAAAAAAAAAAAAAAAAAAAACAATAGAAAACAGAGCTTTGCATCTTATTTTCATTTGCGTTCGAATATTTTTCTTTGAATACAATTTTAAGTGTGTATTCCCGTTCTACTCCCTTAACAAAAATATTTATAAGAAAAAAAAACGTTATTTTATTTGTCACCTATTTCCCATTCAGCATACAATATATTTAGATGACCCTGCGATTCCGAAATCAGCAAAACATATTTTAAGTTTACAGCCTAATTAACTTCCTTATCAAAATAAAAATGGTAGCCTGCAGGCTAGTAATTTTACGCTATTTAACAACCTATACTCTGTTTTTTTTTTTTTTTTTTTTTTTTATTGTATTATGTCATATGTAGCAGAATTAGCGACAAGTACTGTTATTACATGTCACGATAACTTTATTCTGTTAGGTTAATTCGGTCAGTCATTTTTTAAAATGTCAAACGAGTGCAGTTTTGTAAACTATGCTGTTTCACACATGTTTCAGAAGGGCTAAAAGATAATGACATCATTAACAGGTGCAACGGCAATAATATGCGATTTTGACAGAAGCTTTTTTTTAAACAAAAGGGTGTATGCTAATCACGCACATTGCATCATATCAACATATATGAGTCAGTATATGAGAAAAGGGTACTTATCAGAAAAGCGACCAGCAAAAGCTCAGACAAGCTTGCGCATAAGCGCAGTCTTGTCAGAGAATTTACTGTCTGCAGACATGTCATGAAGACCTTGAGAACATGTTTGTAGCCCAAATAGGGAACTGCTCATGCACATTTCATCACGAAAACATGCCTATATAATGTTGAACCCCTTAAACCCCACTTTTATATTGTAAAACTGGGGTTTCCAGGGGTATACATTATTTTTCTTATTTCTGCTCAAAAACATAATTTGTGGGTACTCGTTAGAACCGCCTCCCTCACGGGAGGCGGTTCTAACGAGTACCCACAAATTATGTTTTGAGCAGAAATATGAAAAATATCAGAGGTTTTTATCTGAAAAATTTCAGTTTTTGGAGGTGAAATTTTCTATATATTTGAATAGGCGTGTTTTCGTAATGTAAAGAACCACAAACCGTAAAATCATCGTAAGGTCTCTTTTTTCGTGTGCCGGCTCTTATGAGAAATGTTGCCTGGCATGTCTTACCATATTAACCTAAATATCTGGACACTTGAACGACTTTTCGTACTTCTCCAAAATTTTAGCAGTCCTGTTGAATTCATTACGAAAACTCTCCTATTCAAATGTATAGAAAATTTCACCTCCAAAAACTGAAAATTTTCAGATAAAAACTGTGATATTTTTTCCATATTTCTGCTCAAAATATAGGTTGTGGGTACTCGTTAGAACCGCCTCACTGAGGCGGTTCTAACGAGTACCACAATCTATGTTTTTGAGCAGAAATAAAAAGAAATAATGTATGCCCCTGTAAACCCCAGTTTTACTACATAAAAGTGGGGTTTAAGGGGGTCAAAATTATATAGGTATGTTTTCGTGATGGTCTAAAATCGTTGGATAAATGGCAAACGAATTATGTCAATTCGACGCTGCTCTCTGCGGTAGAGTCTAGCAACATGCTTTGTTCTAGCCCGTATGTCCGAATACTGAGGCTAAGTTACGTGCACGTTTCACTATTGCTGTAAACACCTTTTGCATTTCAGTTTTTACAAAAGCCTAAATTGTTACTGAAGACTTCAAAAGAAAATAAAAGATGATTCTACGTTGCGATGTGTTTTATGTCTTATCTTGTGTTATTTTGTTTTTGTGTTTTTCAGTCCTTTTAGCATTGCGATTACCTCGCTTGGGGAAGAGTGAGCTAATCTCAGTGCTTTTCGTACGTTTGTTCGATTTGCGCTTGTTTGGTTTTGTCGGTTTCCTCTTCCTCTTAGTGTCTGGGAAGGGCTGCGGTTTGTGATTTTGGCACTCCCTGGACTTTTCTCTTACTCTTTTTTTTTTTATACAATTTGACTTTAAAATTATCCTACTCAGATCATTACGAAAACACGCCTATTCAAATATATAGTAAATTTCACCTCCAAAAACCGAAAATTTTCAGGTAAAAAACAGTTAAAAAAAACTCTGATATTTTTTCATATTTCTGCTCAAAACATAGATTGTGGGTACTCGTTAGAACCGCCTCGGCGAGGCGGTTCTAACGAGTACCCATAATCTATGTTTTGAGCAGAAAGAAGAAAAATAATGTATACCCCTGTAAACCCCAGTTTTACTATATGAAAGTGGGGTTTAAGGGGGTCAAAATTATATAGGTATGTTTTTGTGATGTTCTGCACTGTTTGCCATTTGATTAAGCAGTATTTAGATATACCAAAAAGTAGCCAAATAAGCCGTAAAAGTTTAGAAGTACTTAAAGGTCGTTGTTTCATTTCTGTTTTCGTTTGATTTTTTATGTTCTCGGAGATGTTGCACTGATGAGTTCGGAACCCTTCACGCGGACTGAACAAATGTCTTGTGTATACCACGGCAGAACTAAGGGCTAGGGATGTGGCCACGTAAAATCGATTTAAGCCCCCCCCCCCCCCCCGCGCGCCCCCTCCCCACCCATCCCCAGATATATTTTTATTTTACTGACCGTTGCATGGCGGTGCTTCTGCTGTTGTTTACTATATCTGTCATTGTATGTATTTGCATGTATGTCTTGGTCCAATTTTTATTTTGGATAACCGTTTGGCCATTTTTTGGGGAGAAACTGTCCTTTTGGCTTTCTGCACGCAGTGTTTTGATTGTGGTGCCGTTACTTTATGTGAGCCCTTCTTTCCCTTTGGTGTCTTGGAACGAAAGGTGTTAGTTAATTGTATCGAATCTTGATCATTGCCTTCCTTTCTATTAGAATATGTTTGGGAAAATACAGTACTTCATGATTTGCAATAAGCTGTAGTGGAGATTGTTTAGATATACATGTTTCGTTGTTGTTTTTTGTTTTGACTATCGTTAGCATTTCCAGATTTGATAAAAAAATCTAAATGTATTCGGTTTGAAAATGTATTGAATTTGTAGCTAGCTTTTGAAAACGATTAGATACCTTGTATTCTTATTCTATTTTAAAAAGGAAGAGGAACGAATAAAGCACGCATGTTTGCTTAAATTATTTATATGTTAAAACGGTTTTCAGAAAAATAAGCTTATTATATCGATTTAAAAAAATGAACGTGGAAAACTTCGAGGGGCGGTCAGAAAATATCCGGACTTTTTATGGTTCTGTCTTTCCACGAGCATCTACTTACACATATTTTAAATAAGCTAAAACTATATTTTAGCCTACAAATCGGTTAGTTTATTTTTAATGAGAACTGTACATACACGAAGTTTTGAGCATTTAAACAAAATAGGTGTTAGGGCTACCATTGACTTTAAACTGGAGGAACAGAGATCCTGCTTTTAGAGGGTAAAAATCCTTGCCACATTTTTCAAAGGTTGCAGAAGTTTTTCTAAAGCTTGCATATCCCGTTCAACCTTATAATAGTTTAGGGAGGGCATGAAAAGCGTGAGGGGAGGGCATGACAAGCGTGAGGGACACGCCTAGGCCAGGGTGTTCCGCTGAAGCAATGACCCCTACAATGGTAGCGAATGTTAAGGCGTTTGTCAACAAAGATCGCAGAGTGACATTGCAGGAGGTAGAATATCAGTTTAGCACCAGAAAAGCGTCGACACATCAGATTTGACACGAACAAAAACATAATAGGTTTTAGTAAGGTAAGTGCTAGGTCGGTGCGAAAACAGCTGACAAATCAAAAGGCATTTTGGGTGACCACAGCAAAACTACATTTGGGGGTTTTTTCACCATGATGAAAATAAGCTTTTTATCTGTATTGTCACTTGGGATTAAATATGGGTTCATTATGCTGACCATGAAGTAAAAGCTCACAAAGCAGTGGAAACGAACCGGTCCCCACCTCCCAAGAAGTTTAAGCTGTCTACATCTGCTGACAAGGTTATGCTGGTTGCTTTTTGGGATTCACGTGTAAGAATATTGGCTCATTTCATGCCAAAATTCAAACTGTGACTGCAAGATAATATTCAGATGTAATAATGCTAATACTAATAATTATAATAATAATAAGAAAAACTCAAAGGTAAAATAAACTGAAAAGTTGTGTCCCAGGCTAGCCTAGAAAAATGTTTTTGTTTTGCATGGCAATATTTCCTCTCATACTGCCTCATCTACAGTAGAACTTATCAATTCCTTAATGAGGTAATAGTTGTTTCGCCCTCCGTACAGCCAGACCTTGCACCTAGCGATTTTTATTTGATTCCAGAAGTAAAAAAAAATAAGGCTCCCTGGAAACAAATATGAGACCAGGACGGCTTTGATTTCAGCAGTAAATCAATACCTTAGCAGTAGATCTACTCATAAGTGCAGAGGGAATACAAATGGCAAAATTGTATAGACGTAGATGGGGAATACTTTGAAAAAAAAAATGTTTTTTTTTTTTTTTTTTTTTTTTTTTTTTTTCTAAAATATATTTAACGATTTTCAGCAAGAACAAGAAGTTCGGATAATTTCCGACCCCCCCCCCCACCCCCCACCCCTACAGATATTATTCAAAGCTTTCGCATCAGAAATTTCGAAATAACGTACTGTTAAAACCAACTAAAGAGAAAACGTCTGTAAAATTATGATATAGGGTCGCCAAATTAAAAAAAATAAATAAATAAAAAAAAATAAAAAAATAAAAAAAAAAACCGCAAGAATAATACCCCGCCATAGCAATTATTTGTTTATGGATTAAAGTTATCGTTGCGAAAATGTCTGGAAAGAAAATGACGGAGGGACAGATAACAATCCTAAACCAGATCTTGATAATATCAATGCATATAGCAAGTTTGGTTAAAAAGCCTTGTTATTTACTCAAGTTATCGTCCAGAAACAAAAATATGGGCATATCTCGGGCAGATAACTCCGTAAAAATTTGACGAACTTTGCCCATTAGCAATTCCAAAACAGATCTCCTTAAGGTCAATGCATATAGCAAGTGTGGTTAAAATTCCTTGTTATTTACTCAAGTTATCGTCCGGAAACGAAAATATGGGTGTGTCTCGGGCAGATAACTCCGTAAAAATTTGACGAAATTTGCCCATTAGCAATCCCAAACCAGATCTTCACAATATCAATGCACATACTAAGTTTGGTGAAAGTCCATTGATGTTTACTTGTTATCATCCGGAAACGAAAAACGGACGGACGGACGTACGCCGGACGGACGTACAGACGTACGGACAGACACACGGACGTCCAACGTGAAACCATAATACTTCGCCACTATTGTGTGGCAGGGTATAAAAACAAAAATAACAAAAAAAAAAAAACAAAAAACAAAAAAACAACAAAAAACAAAAAACAAAAAAAAAAAAAAACCCAAAAAAAAAACAACAACAACAAAAAAACAAACAAACAAACAAACAAATATAAAGAAAACAAAACAAAAAAAAAAAAAAAACAAAAACAAAAAAAAAAAAAAAACAAAAAAAAAAAAAAAAAAAAAAACCCACAAAATACACGTGTCCTATTATTGTTAATAGCAACGATTGCCAATAGATATGCAACATATTCAGCATTCTATTTTATAGAATCGCATTGTCAACGTTTTCTCATCTGTCACGTATATGCGTAGAAATTTTGTTTAAACTCTATTACTAGTAATTTAAGACTTTATTTCAATTATTAGTTTTCTGATTGCAAGTATTGCTTTTATCAAATTACAACATGATTCTGTGCGGGTCCCTACCAAATTGGTTGAGTTGGAAGAAATGGAGTTATTTTTGTGTGTGTTGTTTCTCAATAACTGTCTCGGAAAAAGCATCACTAACATCTACAACATAGGCACAATTCTGTCTTGGCTTTTCTTATCCATTCCATCGTGAAGTATCCAATCCCGAATGATTTATTTTTTCTATTAAAAAGTATTTTCTTAGTTTATTGCTTTGGTAAACGTGCAAGTATTAACTAGAAATGTGTCAATATGACACAGATACCCCCGCCCAGGGGCCATCCTCACCCGCACAAAGGCATTGAAATTGAAAAAGGGCCATAACTCACATAATTATTTGCGGATTTTACCCTAAATCGTACATGACCTATATTTCATGATTATATACCTGTGTATAAAATATGAATCAAATACACTGATCGTTTAAAAAATATCGAAAGGAAAACCTTTTTCAAAGATGGAAAACGGGCCATAACTCACATAATAATTGGTGGATTTTACCCTAAATCGAACATGACCTCTATTTTATGATTATATACCTGTGTATTGAATATGAATCCAATACACTAATGTTTTTTTTTAAGATATCAAACGGAAACTATTTTTCAACGTTGAAAAAAGGCCGTAACACCCAAAATAATTGGTGGATCTTACCCTAAATCGAACTTGATCTATATTTTATAATTATATACCTGTGTATAAAATATAAATCTTTTCAAAAGATATCGAACGGAAACCATTTTTTTAAGTTAAAAAGGGCCATAACTCCTGTAATAATTGGTAGATTTTACCCTAAATCGAACTTGATCTACATTTTATGATTACATATCTGTGTATAAAATTTAAATCCAATACAATAATCTTTTTAAAAGATATCGATCGGAAACCATTTTTGTTACGTACGGACGGGACGGACGTACGTACGTACGGACAGCGGTGATACTATATGCCCAACTCCCGACCCCATTGAAAATGGCGGGGCATAAAAAATAACTAACTAACCAGCTGTATTTATTTATGATCGTTTAGAGATAATAAAGACGAAATGTTAAACACCTGTGTTTGTGAAGGAAAATTTGACATTTTATGTAGTTAAAACATATTGCTGCAAGCTGGACTGCACTTTACTGACATTTCGGTCACAGTCTAGAAGGAACTGGAAACAGTTTATATGTATAACCGAGAAATCAGTTAAACAGGATTACTAACATATAAACCATATTATTGAGTAAAAAGCAGTGTCGCATGTTATTAACAGCAGTGCATTAACCGGCGAAAAGCAGTATATTAACAAGACAATTCACGCGCTGTTAATGCACGGCTACGCAACTTTCATTATGATCGTACCGGGGCCACGGATTTGCTGCCGTTACGAGATGTGTACTGCCCGGCCCTAAAACGAGCATAGTCCGTAGAAATTGCGTTCGCGAGACATCAGTGAAAAGGCGAAACAAAATAGTGCAAGAAATAACGCGAAATGTAGCAAATATTTTCAGTTTTTATGAACTAATAGCGATCGAACATGATTTTTTTTCAATGCATTAACATTCGCCAGGTCCCTTCGGAAGTGTTAAAAATCGCAGCCGCCCTCAGGACCTGGCGAATGTAAATGCATGAAAAACCATGTTTGATCCCTATATTGTAACTTCGCTAAAATGTGATACTTTTGTATATCGAAGGGGATCGAAATACATGTACTTTCAGGGGAAGGCAACTCTGTTCAAATTGCTTGCCTTCTTTCCAAAAACGGTTCTATTTAACACAGGAAACTTTTTACGGTAGGCCCCCTTTTCAGAAGGGGTTTGATGCGTAGGAAAATCAAGTGTATCAATATCAAGTCCCCATAACTTACTGCTCTTGACATTTTTCTTTACTGAATTGGGATTTTCTTGATTTAGTTTTTACATTTTTCAGATAATACAAAAAAAAAAAAAAAAAAAAAAATACAAAACAAAACAAAACAAAAAAAACAACAAAAAAAAAAACAACAACAACAACAACAACAAAAAACAAAACAAAACAAAAAAAAAAAAACAAAAAAAAAAAAAAAAAAAAAAAAAAACTAATTACAGTGTTAGGGTTCCACATGCAATACTTATGGTTTTTTGATCGATTGTTTACGATCGAGCCATAGCATACAAATGCCAGTCCACATGATTATCATTGACCAAGGTGATCAAACCGCACGTTAGACGGAATTACTTATAGCCGCGCTATTCTTGTAGCTGTGACGTCAGACTGCTGTTGATAGAAGGTTATCTGTAAAACATGAACTAAGACATTGGCAAACAGTGCAGAATACGACAAAACGCCACAGAACGCGGCGCCTGATCAGGATTTGCACTGTTTGCTTAAAGGCTCCATATTCCTCAAGAATAGACATTTTTATCCAAGAAAGGTTTAATCAATTGATATATAATATCAATAAGACCATAAAATGTGGCATCTGACAGCCTGTAAAATTTCGTTTTTAAACTGGATCAAAATTAAATGATTTTTTTTTTATCTTATCTCTGAATTAATGTTGGCAACATTAATTTAGAGATATGATAAAAAGTCATTTAATTTCAAGAACGAGAGACTAACTGAAATTTTACAGGCTGTCAGGTGCCACATTTCATGATTGTAATAATACCATATATCAGCTTATTAAGTCTTTCATTGATGAAAAATATCTATTTTTGAGGAATATGGAGCCTTTAAATTACAGGGAGTTAAGGGTTAAATGAAACAATCGTAATTTCCCGGTCAGGACCATTTTCCCAGCCTACACCCAGAGACAACTGACCCACCAGTGCTATAAATGCTTTGATTATTTATTTCGGGTGCCTCTAAAACAAAAACAAATTGCAAAGGTAAATAGGAAGATACCGAGAAACAGGGCCACACTAACAGGACAGAACAATCACAGAACACGACCCTCCCGAAGCACTGGAGGAGGACTGACGACAAGAAACTACATTAACAAAAAATAAATAAATAAAAAAATAAAAACAAGAGAATCGGTGAAACCGAATAATGCTCCCCGAAATTGCACAGTAGTGGGAGGGTTAGGATAGTGAAAGAGTAAAATACTTTAAGAGATATGCTATGTACAAGCTTATTATTGCAATCAAAGCGCTGTAGCCGCTGGTGGCCTGGGCATCAGAAGGCCCAATGACAAATGACAAGAAATCCATTTGAAAGCCTGTAAAATGTACAAAAAAAGCAAAAACAATCTACAAATGTGTCCACAGCACACGGCTGCCCGTTTTGGGTACCTCTATAAAACTGTGCAAACCTTGCCAAATTAGCCTACGTCAATGTTAGGGCATCTGTGTACTTTTGACACATTTCTAGTTAATAAAAATCCAAACATAATGAGAATAAGCGTCAAAAAGATTAGTATAAGGCCATTTGGCTGCAAGGTCAGTAACTCTTATACCATAAAACTAAGAAAATCAATTTTGTGTTCTCTAGTAAGTGATTTTCAACAAAGAATCCAAACATCATGAGAAATATTGAGAAAAATTAGGAGAAATGTTATGCCCTTTCGCTGCAAGGCCTGTATTTCTTAAACAATAAGACTAAGAAACTCGGTTTTGTGTTCCCTAGTAAGTGACTTTCAACAAAGAATGAAAAATAAATAAATAAATAAAACATGAAAAAATAACGTGTGCATCCAGAGTATAAGTTAAGGAGATAACGCCAGACGGACGACCGGACAGACGGACGCTCAGGCACCTTTGCCGGCACTCTGCACTTCCTCTGATAGCCATCTATCAATGTATCAAGTTTAATTTAATTCCCTTCTATACTTTCAGAGATATGCTCCGGATAAGCTTTTTATCGCAAAATTTAAGAAGGGAAGTAACTCCGTAAATACTTGTGATAGTGTTATGGTTCTTGCATTCTGCAAGTTCCTTCATGGCCCTCTATCAAAGTATCAAGTTTCATTAATTTATCTTTAATAGTTTTAGAGATATACTTTGGACAAGCTTACTATTGCAAAAATTAGTATGGGGAATGACTCTGTAATTACTTGTGATAGAGTTACAGTTCTTGCACTCTGAACTTCCTCTGATGGCCGTCTATCAATGTATTAAGTTTCATTTAATTCCCTTCTATATTCTCCGGACAAGCTTTTTATCGCAAAAATTAAGAAGGAAAGTTACTCCGTAAATACTGGTGACATGGTTAGGGTTATTGCATTCTGCAATTTCCTTCATAGCCCTCTATCGCTGTATCAAGTTTCATTTATTTATCTTCAATACTTTTAGAGATATGCTCCGGACAAGCGTTCTATCGCAAAAATTAGAAAGAGAAATAGCTCTGAAAATTACTTGTGATAGAGTTACGGTTCTTGCACGCTTCACTTTCACTGATGGCCGTCTATCAATGCACCTGGTTTCATTTAATTCCCCTCCATACTTTCAGAGATATGCTCCGGACAAGCTTTTAACTGCAAAAATTAAGAAGGGAAATAACTCCGTAAATTACTCGAGACAGGGTTATGGTTGTTGCATTCTGTAATTTCCCTTATGGTCCTCTATCTGTGTATCAAGTTTCATATAATTACCTTCAATATTTTTAGAGATATGCTCGGGACAAATGTGTGACGGACGGACGTACTTACAGGACGGACGTTATGAGGTTATCCCTTTGATCTTTCTTTGAATTTTTTTAAACCCCACAACATCAATTTTTAACCACAAAAGCA
Source organism: Anodontia alba (assembly GCA_964016985.1). Lineage (NCBI taxonomy): Eukaryota > Metazoa > Mollusca > Bivalvia > Lucinida > Lucinidae > Anodontia > Anodontia alba. The sequence goes on along the minus strand of OZ024825.1, from coordinate 96,410,220 downwards.
AATTTAACCCCGCAATGACGGAATAAACAGACATAAACCTCATAATGTGAAATTCTACAGAAACGCTCACCTCGGAATGTACTGGGTGTCTGCCCGGACTGACGGACGGTCAGACGGACGGACAAAGCGGCGACTATATGCCGTCCCTTCGGAAGCGGCGACTATATGCCGTCCCTTCGGAAAGCATTGAAATAAAAAATAAAAAATGATAAAAATAAATCAATAAATAAAATAAAAAATAATAATAATAATAAAAACTCGTCGGAAACTGAATGAACAAACGAAAATAAATTGCAACACAAGAGCTGCCTTCAAAAGGTCAACAAACAGCAGCTGGGTAGATGGCTGGCTGTTTTTGTGTTGTTGTTTTTTTAGGTTTTATATGCACTAAATTTAGCTTTTAGTACTAGGGTAGATGGCTGGCTGTTTTTGTGTTGTTGTTTTTTTAGGTTTTATATGTACTAAATTTAGCTTTTAGTACTAACATATTTGCTGCTACACATAACTGTTCTGTCCGCTTTGGAGTTTTCCAACTCATCAGCGGATTAAGCTAAAACATAAAATTAACTTTTCAATACTGTGATACATGTACCTCAAATATGAGGCTCGACTACAAACTGGATGTTACAGCAAAAGCCAATCACGATGCGCCCAAACACAGACGAGTAATGCTTAAACATGTAATGTTTTGATCATAATTTAACAAAAAAAAAAAAAAAAAAAATGAAGATTTGTGCAAATTGATAAGTAAATTTCAAGACTACGACAAATTACAATGTTGGAAGGTTCGATTCAGACTCATTTTAATGCTTTGAACATATTGATTTTTACCACTCACATGGCAATAGCAGACGACAAATTGATAATATTTTTTCTTCTTTTTCCCGTTAAATGCGATTTGACATCTCTAGCAAATTTTCTCCTTATGTTTTTTTTTTTTTTTTTTTTTTTTTTCTGAATTTTTCCCAAGAAAAATTGGAACTAACATTTCATGCAAATTGTATAAAATGCTATATCCTTTTTTCTGTAAAAACTAAGTCAACTACTTCAAAATGTTGTCTACTGAAACTTTCTATCCATCATGCAAAGCGTTACAACATGTGGCGTGAGTGGTAAGTTCTGCATACCAATGATGTTTTTTTTTAGTTGGTAAGCTTCCAATGTAGAACAGTACTTATACAATATAATGATTATGTAATCAAACACAAGCAGGAGCAGACAGAAGAATGTAAAATCTGTATAGTTTGCCCTTGGAACCAAAGATGACATAAAAACGAAAATTGGAGTATCAATTTCACTGACATCACTCTTCATATGATAGCATAACATTGCAGTGCTGGATTTTCGAAGATACCAGAAAGGTCTCCCCCCCCCCCCACACACACACACACACACACAAAAAAGAAAAAAACACACACAAAAAAAAAAAAAACAAAAAAAACAAACAAAAAACACACACACACACACAAAAAAAAAACAAAAAACAAACACACAAAAAAACCCCTAAAAAACAGCTTCACTGTGATGAAGACGGGAGACATTACGTCCGCCACACTGCACCTCGTTTGGTAGCACTATATAGCATTGGCCAGAGCAGAACTGGCTTTTTCTAGATACCAAAGTAGGATAAAAGATCCCTAGTAAAAAAATAAAAACGGCACCGAGATGAAGTACAGGGTGACATTTCACAGTCGCCATACGACACTTAACACTGAATGCGGTAACAGCAATGTATTTTCATAGAACGTACTCCAGTCTGATTAGATTTGGTTGTCTTTAGTTTAGTTTTTTAGACATTGGTTTCTTAATACAAACTTCAACCTCTTATGGCAAATATTAGTTCATCTGCACAAGTTATACTTATGCAAACTAATTTGTTAATCTTTTAAAGTCAGACGTTTTTCTTTTTCATTATTCCACATAAAAATACTCAAACAGACCAGGTAGGTCATTTACAAAAGATACCTTATTGGATCAGCTTAAGTGCTTATGTGACTGCCATTACACGCCACATTGCACTTCGAAAAATTTTCTTTTCCTTTCGGACTACTAGCTCATACAATAAATCTAAAAAAAGATGTCTGCTCGAAACTTCTCGGAGCGTGAGGCATGTTTTTTTTTTTAATTCTTTTTCATTATTTCCCATGAAGAGATTTAATCAAACAGTGTTTTTCATATTCTTTTTGTTAATGTCATTTTATTTATTTATTTTTTATTCTGGATTTCCAAATTATCACTACTTCAGTAGGTTTATAAAGTAATATTTCCACATCTGGTCTTTCGAGAACCGTACATAAATAAAAACAAGAAGGCCTAGATGGCTCTGACATTGATGAGTTCAGGTTTGAAGACGCATCAAACCGTTTGCGTCAAAATGGTGTACTAGCTTGGTTTTGTAATGAAACGGCTATAATGAAAAGACATATATGCATGAGAATGTAAAACTAGAACGAATTTAAAAACTAAAATAGCCATTTTTGTTAAAAAGATTAATGTGTTTTAAAAATATTAGTTTGTTATCAGCTGGTAAATCTCAAAATAAGTATCTCAAGTTATTTGCTTAGAAAACAAAATGACGTCGCACATCAGAAAGTGCTTTACCGTAAATGGCTAACTGCATCTTATGCAAAGTGGCTGACCTTCTCGTTGAGTTTATAAGAATGTCTGAATCTAGTATGAACCAATTATCATCGATAAATGGTATTTTTACCAAGAACCGGCTATATTTCATGTAATTTGTTGAATGTCGCTCTGTCCCATGACATCTGCCATTGGATAAAATGTACCTGTTGATAGGTTTTAAAATCCATACATGGAATTTTGAGATTTGAAATCTCTAGATCTAATGAGGCCTTTGGTTAAACAAATTTACCCCTTATGCCAACGTGACTTGGGAGCCAACAGAACAATAACTCATGTCTTTTTTTTTCTTTTCTTTTCTTTTTTTTTATCGGGTTCTGAATTGTTGAGTTTGTTTTTAAAGATGTGTGGTTTAGAGATTTAAAAACAGAAAGGGTATCTGACAAAAGAACAAATTTGTTAATCTTTTCATGGAGGGGGAGAGGGCGGGGTGGGGGGGAGCGGGGGGGGGGGGGGCGGAGACATCTATGTTTTTGTAGAAAAACAAATTCTAGTTTTAAGAGCTGTGAATCAGAAAGTGACTTTTTGCTGTTGAATAAACCGAAAAGAATAGTGGGTTTAGTAACGTACCGGGATGGAATATCAAGTATTTTTGAATGTTTTTAGTTTTAATATTGGAATAGTCTAAGAGTAGTACTATACGAAGGCCAAAGAATTTAAATGCGTCAGGTTTTCTTTCATAATATTCGGAAAAATGTGACTTCAGAAGCAGGGTAAGAAAGATTAGCAGTAAGTCTAATGACATACTAAAGAGACAGTTTTTCTCTGCGTTGCCATAACGATGGCTTATCTGCCTCCACGTTAAGGCTTGATACTGGAGATGTACGAAAAGCTCCCAAAGCCAAACGAAGTCCCTGATGATGTACAGTGTCTAACATATGTAGATTTTCTAGCAGATCCATATATAATTGACCCACAAACAAGTTTTGATCGAATTAAAGAGCGATAAAGAAGAAGAGTCGTTCGATCCGCAACCCAACTGATTAAGGTATTTTATATGGGGCTTGAAGGAGACTTTTCGGGCCAATATAACAAAAAAAAAAAAAAAAAAAAAAAAAAAAAAAAAAAAATAAATAAATAAATAAACAACAAAAAAACATTTAGCAACAACTGGTATTTGAGATCCATATATGTACAGAGCTGGAACATTGTGTATTTTCCGTTGTTGACAGAAATGAACGCATCGGGTTTTCGACTTGGAAAATTTGAAACCATTTCTAATTGCCACGTCTTTAATTCAATTCAGACATTACTGTAGATGCCTTTCTATTGCGCGCATATTTTTCGAGCGAAAGCATATACAGAAATCATCAACGTACATAGAACCTTCTGTCTTGTAATCCAGACAATTTATAATATCGTTTAATTTCATGTTGAATAAAGTAGTTGAAAATATGGCTCCTTGAGGAACGCCCAGTTTTTGATCGTAGAGGTCAGACAGGGTCGATCCTATAGTACGATCTGCAAGACGTTCAATATAGATTTTCAAGATGGCGGCCATCTTGGATATCCGATCGGACCAATTTTAGCTAGTTTTGATTTATAAGTCACGCCGATATTTCCTATCAAGTTTCGAGTCAATTGGCCTTTCCGTTCTGGAGAATAAGTTTAAAATAGACTTTCAAGATGGCGACTGTCGCGGACATTTTGGATTTTCGATCAGAACAATTTTAGCTATTTTTATTCTACAAGTCACCCAGATACTTCCTGCCAAGTTCCAAGTCAATTGGTATTTTGGTTCAGGAGAAGTTCAAAATAGATTTTCAAGATGGCGGCTGTTGCGGCAATTTTGGATATCCAGTATCGGAATAATAAGTGCGTCCAACGGGAACTGCAAACCAGTTCCCACGTTTGCAGTTCCCACGAACCGCGGAGCGGTTCGGCGTGCAGACGCACTACTACAGACTACTGATGTGACCAGTGATGTGTATGACCAAAAATGTGATGGTCCAACACACGCTTTGGTGGTTCGGTGCTTATCCTGAAAAACAATAAGCGCTCCGTGATTTGGCAGATACTACTGACACGTCGGCCGTGCCGAAAATAGCAACAAAACAGCCAATAACGCCAAGTATTCTATTTGCAAGATGTTGAATCACGTGACTTATAACGTCAGCCTGCAACATTTGCGATCACGGCCATTTTGAATTTTATCTCCACTTCGAATTTTGTTTCTATCCATTCTCCGTCTATTTACAAGCTAAGCATGATTCGTTTTGTGGATAAGGTACACTTTGATATAGATTTTTAGATAACACATAGACTTTACGCTATTTTCACGTGATAATCTTAAAAAAAACATCGACACAATAATGGGTTTCTTCGACCGGTTTGTAAATTAGTGTTATTTTTATGTTTTTTTTTCTTGCTGTTTATAATGCCCAAAAAAGAAACAAAGACAAAAAACGCACAAATGGTCAAAAATCATTAGGAAAAATCCTGAAGCCGTAAAATGGATTTCAGGTAAGCGAACGATAGTATATTGTCGTTGTACCTGTCATCGGCATACAGAAATATATGGGTTGCCTAAGCCTAAAGCCTCCATGGCAGAGCTGCTAATAACTAAGCAGGACCCGAATTCATGTGATCGGGTCGGGTAAAAGTCCCACAAACTTAGAGGCAATGTCTCTGAACTACTGAAATATTGTTAACACGGATGTTGCATCGCAATTCATGCAATGGATTTAGAAGTCAAGCATGGTCTGAAATCAAATTCAGTTAGATTTTGCCAACCCACCTATGAAGCATGTGATGACAATTTGGACGCACGGATATAGGTAGCACCTATTAAATTCGTATTATTACTTATTTCGATCAGCAAGTCACCCTGATACTTCCTAAGTTTGAATCAAGTGGCCTCCAGGTTCAAGAAAAGAAAGTTTAAGTTAGATTTTCAAGAAAGCGGCCATCTTGGATAATCAATTAGAATGATTTTAACTACTTTTGTTCGAAAAATGATCCAGTACTTCTTACCAAGCTTCGAGTCAATTGGCCGTTCCGTTCATGAGAAGAAGAAGCACAAAAGAGCTTTTTAAGATGGCGGCCATCTTGGGTTTCCGATCGGAATGATTTTTGCTATTTTTTATCTACAAATAACCCCGGCACTTCCTACCATGTGTCGAATAAATGGCACAGGTGTTCTATCATTCCATTTTCGTGATTTAAGCAATGGATAGGTACGAACCATGTGTATGAAATATGTTTATAATCCCTGTCATCATATTAGCCACAACGTGAAAAAAAAACCCTACCTTCAGACATTTGCGCACAGCGAAGATTCAGATCAGCCTGCGCATTCGCGCATTCTGATCAGAATCTTCACTGTGCGCATTTTTGGATAGCCAAGATTTTAAAGTTTCTTCATGCGGACAACGAAGACTGATCAGACTATGCGAATGCGCAGGTTGATCTGAGTCTTCGCTGGGCGGATATATCAGAAGGTACGTTTTCTCACGTTGAGGCCAATATATCATATATCCGTATGTTATTACAGCACTTCAGACAATGGATTTAAAATATTTACAATTACAATAAAGTTCGTATTGGCAAAATTCAATTTTATTTTGTCTCTATTCTCATTGGTAACACACATCAGTGTGTATACTTGCCACTCAACAAAAATGCAAAGATGTCACGATACAGCTTACACCAGGATTCCTTCTAGAGAGTAAACGCTAAATAACAGAAGAGACTTACTTAAGATTTTTTTCCTTTTCCCTGTATATCTGAATAATAAAATATCAAATAATATACAAAATTTTACTATGTAGGCATGATAACTGTAATAGAATAAATCAATTTATATATCAACTTGTAACGTATTTTGATGCACATCTAATTTGATACACTTTCATTTTCTTTCCATTTTTTCAACTAACAGAGAATGTTGGATTAAGTCTAATTGTTGTTAGTGACAGTTAATACCAAAGTAATACACCTTAGTGGTCAAATGGAAAACTGTGGCATCATCACCAAAGGCAGACGACACACTGATTGTCACATAGATGGAATACAGTTGAAACTAAAAACTACTTGTCAAAAGTACGCTGTCTTATATGAGAGTATTCAACAAATTGACAAAGACGAGAAGACATCCATAAGTAGTTATCCCTTTAAATGTTAGCTGCCATAAATAGTTTAACCTCGATAGCTCGAACACCGATGGCTCGCTTACCATGGCTAATTCGAACTCGTTTTTGAGTCCCTACGAAATTCTTCCGATAAATTAATAAAACAAATATTTAAAGGCGATTCTAATAAGTACACTCAACATACAATTATTGTGTAGAAGATCGATAGATTTCCCAGAATTAGCGATATTTGCTTCCCGACCTGGCGCTATGATTAACCTTCATTGGCTCGAACTACCCATGGCTCGAGCACTTTTCCATGGTCCCAGAGGTGTTCGAGTCATTGAAGTTCGACTATATATCATACACATTTTATTTTACTGACCAAATAGGATATCTCATTGAATACTTTCATCCAAAATTATGGTTCATGCCTCCAACCAATAAGAAAATATTAAATAAATAAATGAAAAAAAAAAAAAAAAAAAAAAAAAAAAAAAAATAAATGAAATAAATTAGAATAAAATAAAATATATGTGGTTCTATTAATCTACATGTTAAAGTTAATACACCATAACGGCGGCTGTTTTCAAAACAGGGGTAATATGTACAAAGATGAACAAAAGTTACAGAAGGACAATTCTTCTAGTTTTGTAACATTTCAACATATCAATGATGCTTTTTTTATTATTAAAATAATCGGAGTTTTGTACAACTTCTGCAATCTTTTAAAAAAAATGATTTTTTTGCTTTGTTTATTATAACTGTAAACCCTAAATACTGCCATCACAGTTTTTTTTTTCATTTTTCTCAAGGCAATTAAATAGGAATACATGTATTTCAATAATGTACTAATAGTCTATGGCTATCTTGCATATTCGAAAGATAAGGCGTGCTTGTGGAGAAATAGACAAACTGCAAAATAATGCTTAAGTGCATCAAAACCCATGGGTCCTGGATATTATTACAAACGATTCTCTTCTATTCAATACACAAGCGTGTGCTCCAGCCTCTGTTTCGGAAGGCTTGTTAGTCTTACTCCTTGTTGCTTTGTGGTTTATTCTACGAGGCGATTTGTTGTATGTCTTTCCGAGTGTCATTTTGTTCTTGTGTTTTTCAGTCCTTTTGGTATTGCGATTACCTCGCTTGGGGAAGAGAGAGCTAATCTTAGTGCTTTTCGTACGTTTGTTCGGTTTGTGCTCGTTTAGATTTGTCGGTTTCCTCTTCCTCTTGGGGTCTGGGAAGGGCTGCGGTTTGTGATTGTGACTTTCCTTGGACTTTTCTCTTACTTTTTTTGCGCCTGACTATTGCTGTCAGTAGTCGGGCCCGTCTTGTGGTTTGTCTTGTTGAGCCCTGTACTAATTGTGTTTTTACGCAATGTTTCACTGATGAGGGAGGCAACTCTAATTTTGAGATGCATCAGAATTAAGGGTGAGGTTTTGATCAACTAAAACTATTTTAAGCCCCAAACCCCACCCCACCCCACCTCGCATTGTTTTGGCTGACCGTTGGAAGGCGGCTCCTCAGTTGTAGTTCTGTTTTGTTCCTATGTCTGTTATTGTAACTGTGCCTTTGTGTTTTGTTATTGTTTGTTTCTCAACTTTTGTTTCCTTGGTGCCTCGGGGAAGGCCTTGTTTCATAATTGTGGCCTTTCCTGGGTAACATATTTTATTATCTGTATTCGATTTCTTCCGAAGGGAAGGGGGAATAACACACTTTTAAAAAGTTCACTCTTTAATAAATATTTCGGCCGACGGCCGTTTTCAGTAAAATAGAACACTTTGAAAGGAATTTACATAGTTGCGGCCATTAACTCAATCAAAAGGAAGTAAGTGTAAAATAATACACTTTGAAAGGAATTTACATGGCTGCGGCCATGCCGCAACCATATAAATTCCTTTCAAAGTGTTACTTCAAAATTTATAAGGGACTTGGGGTGCAGGAAAACAAATAGGTCAAAAACTTTGATTCCCTCAAACAGTGGCGAAACGCAACGTTTTTGACATATTTGTTTTCCTGCACTCCAAGTCCCTTATAAATTTGGATCTATTCCGAAACAAAAGAATTCAATCATAATTCTTTTTCTCAGCGTAGTGCCCTTATCTATGTTGGAAGAGTTGCCTCCGCTGAAGTGGTATATTTCAAAAGGTAGACAAGAGAAAAGAGAAAGCACATAGGAAGAAGATAGTAGTTTTCTGCAAAGCTCAATGCAATGAGACTAAGAGGAAAGTAAACTGTTTGTTATTGACATTTAATTAACTTTATCATCAGGGGCCCAGTGGATAAAGTTTGCTAACCCTAGGAACCGAAATATATCTAACTAAATTTGTTAAAGAAAGCTTGTACAATGTTTTATATAAACCACTGTATAGTAAATCTGCTTAAATGTTAAACTGTAAAATCGAGTCATTACCATTGTTCAGCCGAAACAAAATGCTCGGACTGAAATGTAGCTAAATTAATGGCTTCATGTTCACTCAAGGTTTAACTGTATTGCATGCAATAGGTCTATCTTAGATAGTCCTTGATTCATGCAGTAATAATAACCATTGAGTGTACATAAAACATTTCTTGAATCCAAATGAAGATACCCGTCTTTCCTCCCTAAGACAATAATTACTTTACGTCCTGAAACTGTTTTAGAAAATGCAACATGTGGGTTTTCTTTGCCATTTATCTGGAGTTATGCAGTAATAGACTAACGCTAATACAGTTTAATTGTGTATCTTATATGACTGCTATTATAAGTATTAATAAACACACATTACTTTTTAAAAGATATTGTGGAATCGGTAGCAAACACTTCTTGAGCATTTGTACTTAAAAGTTTATGAATTTGTTTATTCGCCATAAAGACATTTTAATATTTTAGCACAAGTAGAAGTTTTGCTACGTACCGCTAAAAGTCTTCTTTATCCAAACTGAAGAAGATATTAGACGACCAAACGCAACCAGTGCTATTGTTTCCATACGCATTACATGTCAGGTTAGTCCCCATAATATATGCCTTTTGGAGTAAATACCCCAAAAGAATTTAAATATACAGAGAGGTTTTTAACTCTGGCGTTATTTCTACTTGGGGTATTTAATTGTGATATGAGAATGACTAATCAGGTGTATCTACATGCTAGTCACAAATGAAAAAAAATATATATCGTCGTGCAAACTGCATGTATTTTGCCGAAATGAAATTCATTTTGAGTTGCTATACAATGTTTTCATATAAAGCAATGCCCAATCATTCCACATACGAGTGTTTAGCTATACATCTTTCCGGTACAGCTATGATGGCTTTTGTTTTCCAAGATCCATCACCTTTGGTCTCTGACTATTTATTTGTTTTATTGCAATCAGGCTACAAGGTGTGCAGACAGGTTTGTATTGTAGTAAATAACTCTACCCTTAGCCTGTTTTATAGGCTAAGGGTAGAGTTATTTACTACAATACAAACCTGGCTGTGTATCATAAAGAAGTTTGTTGTGTAAGCGCAAACAATACACTGGGTAAATTGTCCGCCATTTTCGACAAGGGAGACCATTTTTTTGACGTTCTGTTTGAGTTCATGTACACTACTGTGCTTTCGACATCTTTCAGAAAGTCGTGTTTTTGTTTTGCTCGGCGCTTTACACAGAAGAAGTAAATGTGCAATTTGTTTTGATATGATTTAATACAAAACCGTTTGTCGTAACTACTTATGCATAATGTTTTATTCTGGTCTTAAATTTTTCAAAACGAAATAAATTATTTTCATTTTTCCCATAGTAAAAATGAATGCAACTGATGCAGAAATCTGTAGGGTAAGTAACTTGAAGGCAGATTTTTAACAAGTTCCGCTTATCATTTTTTTTTTTGAAATTTTCACAATATTAATGTGAAACATTAATAATTAAATTCAGGAAAGAAAAGTAAAACCATTTTCCTAGACTAAAATCATAAAAAAATCTTTTTACTATAGATATTGCATAGGTCAGACCAATTTTGGGCCGTAATTTTAAGTTTATGGTACATGTATGAGAACAAAACGCAGATACAGAAAAGACAAATGGTTTCTGATAAGATATTGTCAATAGAAACAAACTATTTTCATTTGAAATAAAAGCCAAGCAAAAAAAACACACACAAAAAACAAACAAACAAAAAAACAGGCTTTCAGAGTGATGCTGAAAGGACAGTAAGCCTCTTCTGAAAGGGGTCTATTCTATAAGGAAAGAATTTGCTCCTTCTAGGAGTAAGTTTTTTCCTTACAAAGGAGAATCACGCTAGACCCCCTTTTAGAAGGGAGCCGTAAACAATTTTGACAGAACTGTCTCCTTTGATACTATACCCATAAATAAAAAACAAAACAAAAAAAAAAACAACAAAAAAAAAAAAAAAAACAAAAAAAAAACAAAAAAAACAAAACAAACGAACCTTTTGTACTTTTATAACTGCTGATGGTAGGACCATCCATTGGGCTTCTTTCTTGTGGGACTTGTGGCGTTTGAGTATCGACAAATAGCATCGCCGAAAATAACTCCTGGATATACCGGGAAGGCTTGTAGATCTTAGCCTGTCGTTTATCCGGCAAAAATATATGTTCAGCGCCTAAAATGTGTTTGAACTGACTTTCCATATAATCATCAAATGTTCTCGGGCCTAGATCATAACCTGCTTCCATTTTCTTGTTCAATTCACTTCCTTCTGCGTAATCACTTCCATGCTGAGCATAACTGCCTTTGGTCTTCTTACCATTTTCATCACTAGACTCAGTGATGTATGCAGTTTCATCAGCGACAGAGGTATCGTCTACACTATGCGGTTTGTCACTTAAAAAACGCCCAGCACCTGACAAAAGTTCCGGAAGTTCATACTTTTGTTTCGCCTTACCCTCAACGCCGTTACAGAGCGTGAACAATAAAATAACAAAATGTAATGCAAAACCACACATTTTGCAACTTGTCAAGTAGCTTTGCTTCCCGATCACAAAAACTTTTTAAACGTGTTTGTAATCCTTCCTAAATAAAGTCCAGTGTATGAATGATATACCATCCTACACTGCATGTGCATTTTATTCTTTTCAAATGACATATTTACCGTATCAATGACATTCTGTGACATTTACAACAAATACAGATACGGATCCTGCAGTTGGATATGTTTGCGGGGCCCGATAAGGGGGGCATCATTATAAGACGGTGTTTGTAAATACCGTATTTATTCTTAGTATTCGGATAGAAATGTATTGCACTCAGATCAGACGCGACAGAACGCGGCGTCTGATCAGGGTCTGTACCGTTTGCCATCAATATTTTAGATACATTATCAGAAGATAGATAGCCAAGCCGTCTTATTCAAAATTTAGGGAATCGTAAGGAGTCCGAGTATTACCAAAGACCTGGTTTAGTCAGTAAACTGCGTCAGAAAACGTACCTTCAAATATGTGCGTCGAGCGAAGATTCAAATTGCCTGTGCATTCTTGCAGTCTAACCAGAATCTTCAATGTGTGCAAATGGGAATTTGGATAGTCAAGCATGCAAACATTATTCATGCGGATCATTACGAAACCACGCCTATTCAAATATATTGAAAATGTCACCACTAAAAAACTTAAAAGTTTTCAGATAAAAATTCTGATATTTTTCATATTTCTGCTCAAAACATAGATCGTGGGTACTCGTTAGAACCGCCTCTGCAAAAATCTATAGCGGGCGGTTTTCGGCCCGTCAGGGTAGCTGACGGGCCGATATCGGCCCGCTGTAGATTTATAAAGAATGCTAGCTGGGTTGGCTGAATCTAGTAAATCTGGTCCTAGAAATCGACTTTTGTACGTTTGTTGTTTCCTCTCAATATTTATTCCTTTTATAATCTATTGTTTGAATTTAAGGACAAGTATGAATAAAAGTTAAGCTCTCCGAAAACTTAGGATAAGTATGGTATGTATTCTACAATGTTTTTATGCTTAGTCCACGCGCTATCCAAAGTGAATAAAAGAACACACTTGCCTAGGTCTTCATACAATGGACAATGTGATATGTATTCTGTAATGTTTCTATATTTAGTAAGCTAACAGTGAAGACAAACCAATGTAAATGTATAGGCAGCATGTTAAGCTCTTTATGCATGGGTAAAATGTTGTTTTTAACCGTAGCGGTTCTTATTCGTGCCTTTCGAGGATTGGTGCCTTAATTGCAATAGAGATCATATTGAATTCTCAAATTAAGAACAAGGATGTAAATGGATATAATGATAGTTTATTTTTTGTTTCATTAATGAAAAACAAACAACCGAATAATGGCGTTCTATTAGGTATCAGTTTCAGAACATGTCTCAATTATTATCGAATTTCGATCACGAATTGGAGAATAATATTTCAAAACATACAATTATATCATTCTATTCTATCTTATAATTACTGTGCATTTCCTTCAAGCATATCAATTTTGGTATTAAGCTAATGCGTGTTCTATAGAATATTTGTTTCCTCGAACCATCTCTTCAATAGTTTGGATATAAAAGGTGAATATACTTCCAAGGGAGGGATAGAAAACAACGCTAAGGGCGGGGTAGGGGCAACGGTAAAGGGGAGGGGCGGAGCAGCGCAACTAAATTACTTTGTCTCCCTTTTGAAAAGGGTCTACACTAAAAAGGGAGTCATAAAAGTTGTCGCCCTTTTACAAAATGGCGGATATCTTCCATGTGCTTTCGGTCCCTTTAATATTAAGGTAAACATATCAAAAGTAAAAACAGAAAACAAGCAACAAGTACACACACACACATACACACAAAAAAAAAAAAAAAAAAAAAAAAAAAAAAGAAAGAAAAGAATAACAAAACACCTATTTTTACTCGTTGGTCTCTTTTTATCTCAGTCCTTGTTCAGATCTATTCTCAGTTTAAGGAGAGTCCAGTTTATTATCTTTACGCCTTTTTAGCTCACCTGAGCACGAAGTGCTCAAGGTAAGCTATTGTGATCGGTCAATGTCCGTCGTACGTCGTCCCGCGTGAGTCGTGCGGCGCAAACAATTTGCATTAAAAGCCCACTCTTCCTACACCCCTGGGCCAATTGACCCGGACTTGGTAGGAAGCATCGGCTGATTTGTAAATCAGAAAAGACTAAAATCGATCCGGTGGGAAATCCAAGATGGCCACCGTTTTGAAAATCTATTTTTCTCTTCTTCTCCTGAACCAAAAGGTCAATTGATTTGAAACTCTTAGGTGACTTGTAGATCAAAAATAGTTAAAACTGTTCCGATCGGAAATCCAAGATGTTTGGCGGCCAGCTTAACAATATATTTTTTGCTTCTTCTCCTGCCGCCGAAAGACCAATTGACTTGAAACTTGGAAGAAAGCATCGGGGTGACTTGAAGATCAAAAATGGCTAAAATCCTTTCGATCGAAAATCCAAGATGACCATCTTGAAAATATTTTTTTTTTCGCTTTCTCTCCTGAACGAAAAGGCCAAATGACTTGAAACTTGGTTGGAGGCTTTTTTTTTTTTTTTTTTTTTGATTTGTGTTTTACGGCCCTTTCAAGAATATTTCACTTATATCGAGCCGATCGTTCATCGAAGGTGGGCGAAAACCGGAGTACCCGGAGAAAAACCACCTGATCATCCGTAAGCAGAACTTGGCTTTCCCACATATGACCCGAGCTAGGCTCGAACCACAGTGGTGAGAAACCTAATGGATTAAGAGTCAACTCTCTTATCCACTAGGCTACGGGGGCCCGCGGTTGGAGGCTTTAAAGGCCAGGGGCCAAGTATAAAAACCAAGGGGTCTGAAAAATGGCAAAGTGTGTTCCCTAGTTCACGTACAGTCAACATGCAGCTGTCATCACAGAAAATAAAAAAAATGTAAAGCACTAGGCTACGGGGGCCCGCGGTTGGAGGCTTTAAAGGCCAGGGGCCAAGTATAAAAACCAAGGGGTCTGAAAAATGGCTAGTGTGTTCCCTAGTTCACGTACAGTCAACATGCAGCTGTCATCACAGAAAATCAAAAAATGTAAGACGTATACATGAATTAGTTTAAACATATTTTATTCAGAGTTAACGGCACATCAATAAATATAACAATATACAAAATACTAGGATTGGAACGAAAGCAAATTGCTTATGAAGTTCCTCTCCTCATGCATATAATTGAATATATCCGATAACGGCACAAGGTTGTAAATATGTTAACGTATTCATGTGACATATCTACCAATATATAATAATTATAACATTAGATTACTATATAGCGAAAGTAGAACCTTATATGTTCAAACCTAACAAACATGAAGAAGAGCAGAAAAAAACACAAACAAAAAAGAAAAACATAATAATAGTCTACTTAATCAATGATAAGGAGGAAAAAATGAAAGAAGTGGCATGTGGAGGAGCGAAAGAGCAGAAAGAAAGACAAAAGAAGAGAAACAAAGTGTGTTAGAAGAGTAGGGACCGCCTTCTGCGCCGCGAGAACAAAAAAAAAAAAAAAAAAAAAAAAAAAAAAAAAAAAAAAAAAATGGCCAAATACACTATAAACCTGTTATAATCCTGTTGTCCTGCTGTATACTAAATGTATTTATAATTCCTCTGGCCTATCTCACCGGTATCATAATACATTGTATTCGCATCACTCAACAATGAGGAAAACTGTGCCATGAAAAGGTAAGATTAAAAACGTTTACTTTTTTTAATGTAATTATGAACTGCCTCGAAAATTTTTACGTTATTTTCATAAATTACAGTGCTGTTGCCAAACAATAGAACGTCAACAGAAATTGGGCAAATGAGTGAGATTACCTGGAAAAGTTCTTGTCTTTGTCCATGGTAAAGGGGACATTCTAAAAGAAAGTGATCAGCGGTTTCCGTACTGCCACAAATGCACTGTGAAGTGTCAGAAATATTTTTACGAAAAAGATCCTGATTTAAAGCACTACAGTTTGTTCGAAGACGTGTATGCAACATCTGCAGACGTCTATCGCCAATATAAAAGTATTTAGGTATTTGTGGAACAATTACGTTTTGGTCAAGGCGTGATTTGAAGACACTAACTGAACTGGCGTTTCTTGTTTCTTCCGACAAACCATTCCATTCTCTTATCACAGAAGGGAGAAAAGAATTATAATATTGACGTGTTCGTGTTTCAACAGTTTGCAAGTTATTTGCATTTCTTAAGTTATATGAAGAAATATCGCTGATAGAAGGTGGTACAAGAGCGGAAAGATAACTAGGACTTATATTTGAATACATTTTGTAAAAAAGAGATAATTTTTGCTTCCGTCTTCTGGAATCTAGAGTTTCCCATCCTATTTCAGAATACAGTGTTTCAATAGATACTAATTTTGTTGTTCCCGTAGCAATTCTTGCAGCCTCATTTTGAATTTTATCTATTTCCTCTTTTTCGTACTGTGTACAGTTATCCCAAATTTCGTTTCCGTATTCTAGGATCGGTCTTATAAACGTGGTATATATAATTTCGAGAGATCTACGGTCAAGTTTACGCATGATGTTTATTCTTGCCCACGCTTTGGTTTTTATATAATCAATATGTTTATGCCACGTACCATCTTTTGATAAAAAAAAATGCCAAGATGCTTATGAGTATCTACTTCCTTAATTATTTGTCCTGACATAAAGATAGAAGGGTGATCTGGTTTGTTGGTCTTCCGTGATATTAAAAGGGATTCAGCTTTGAAAGGATTAAAAGATACCAGCCATTGTTTAGCCCATCGTGCAACTTTTTCCATGTCAGCATTAAGAAGTTCAGCTGCAAGTGTTGGATCTTCAACAACTATATATAGGCTTGTGTCGTCAGCAAAGAGACGAATATTTGAGCCAATGTCCTTCACAATGTCGTTTATGTACAGCAAAAATAATAAAGGCCCAAGGATGGAACCTTGTGGGACACCGGCTTTTAAAGAGTTCCAGTATGATTTAACACCTGAGAAAGTCACCCGTTGTTTCCTGTTGCTTAGATAATCAATGAACCAATTCAGAAGACTTCCTGCCATACCAGCTGCTTTTAGTTTTTGAATGAGGCCAGCATGCCAAACACGGTCAAATGCCTTGCTAATGTCACAAAAGACAACTCTTACTTCTTTACCCGAATCGAGAGCATGACAAAAAGTATCATAGAGATAAGTTAATTGATTAACAGTAGAATCTCCAGGTATAAATCCAGATTGTAAGGGTGAAAGGATATCATTATCACGAAAATGATTGTAAATGTGTATGAAAATGCATCTCTCAAAGACTTTATCCAAGGTATTAAGCAGGGAAACAGGCCTATAATTTGAAACTAATACAGGATCACCACCTTTGTGAATCGGACAGACGTGTGCTTCTTTCCAGTTATCTGGAACTTTGCTATTCTGAAGCGAGAGGTTGTAGAATATGGATAGTGGATCTGCAAGTTCATTTGCCAATTCACGCGGAGATATAAAATATTTTAAAGTTGACCACCAGTCTTTGGAGGTAAGAGTACAAGTTTTTAATTTATTCGAGAGATTATCGGTGTATAATTTCTTAGACTTACGAATCATTTCTATCACTTTATTTCTTAAGTGTCTAAACCTTTCCCAATTTGCAGGTATATTTGTATGTTTAGCCTTTCTGTATGCCCTTTTACGTATCCTAATATGTCTTTTAATTGCCGTAGTAATCCAAGGTGGGTCAGCCGGACGTATTCTTACATTTCGATTAGGGATGCAATCATTGGATAAAGCAATAATCTTTTCGGTTATATTTTTAGCATAAATATTTATATCGGTATTGCGCAGCCCCTCCCAGTCCGTTGATGATGCTTTATTTCTCAATAGATTATAGTCACCTTGTTCATAAATCCAAATACGGCGCACATATGATTTTCGTTTTGGTTTTACAAATCGTAAGATACCATAAGTAGGACAGTGATACCGTCGGTCTTGTTGTAAGAAAGGGTCTCCTACACCACTCATGACTAAATGATCATTATTATTTGTAAGAATGATATCCAGTAGTGACGAAGAGTGTTCAGTATAATGAGTTGGTTCCTCAATAACTTGGTTTAAAGAAAACTGCTCACAAATTGCTTTGATTTTATGAGATGAGTTTGGACTGAGCATGTTAAAGTTAAAATCTCCTGCTATAATAATATCCTTTATACCTGTATCAACTGCCAGGGAGATAGAATCCTCAATAGACGTATAATAATTAGCATTTGAATTGGGTGCTCTGTAGAATAAACCGATAAGTAGTTTCTTATGCTTAATAATAATCTCTATCCACAGGCATTCAATTCCTAGTGGCTCAAGGTCATTCCTGCGTCTACAGAAAAGTGTATCTTTTACATATATGATCACACCACAATGATTATCGCTGACCCTGTCTTTACGTTCAGGAGAGTGATAAGATTGAAGTTGCAGGTCCGCAGTTGATATAGCAGAATGAAGCCAGGTCTCTGAAAATGCTAATATGTCAAAGTCAGAAAGTTCAGCAAATAATACGTCGAATTTGTTAAAAATACTCTGCACGTTATAATGAACAAATGATAAATGGGAAGAGAGAGACGAAGTACCAAAAATAGAACCGTTTCCTGATGAAGAGCTACCATAACTATCCGAAAGAGATGATAGCGGGCCGGGATTTGGATGGATATCTCCCGACACCAAGAGCAGAACGCAGAACCATGTAACTAAAACAGTAATGGATACTGCAAGAAATATGGAATAAGTGAATTGAACATTTAATCTGTGTTTATTGCTTACTAACAGCTTCTTTGAGAGATGCCGAAAGTAGAGATTCTGGATACGACAAGAATCATCAATAATAGTTTTATAAATTGAATAAGTATACATAATATCCCTGCATAGCAAAAGTAGGACAGCAAAGTGGAAAACAATAGCGAAATTATAACAGAATTTGTACGTGTGTAGGGTGCTGACCGTATTCTTTCTTTTCAATTTTACGTAATCAATATCAAAAGATACAAGAACAACTCAGTCAGCAACCTACACAAGACTACATCTATAACTTGAACACGTATAGACCAGTGAGTTCTCGCGGCACAGTCCCGATACCTACCCTCTAGAGACGCTCCGAAAATATAGACAGTAACAACATGAAAAAGGCAAAACATTGATATATACATGGATATAAACATATAAAGGATGGAATGTAAATTTTAAATTTTTGAGGTATACTTTTAACAATATAATCATTTTGAAGTTATTTGATTTTCGTTCATTGTAATGTTATTGTTTGATCTCATTGCATCTAGAATAGCAGCCAGAATTTGATAGAAACAACAAATTAAATTAAATATCATACTGTGTCACATAGCATCAGTGCATCCCAATGATTATCTAACAACAACAATACACTATTCACTTTAGAATAGCTTGGAATTTGCATCGGCAGCTCACTATTGCACTGAAGAGGCCAACAGAGAGAGAGAGAGAGAGAGTGAGAGAGAGAGAGAGAGAGAGAGAGAGAGAGAGTTGGCCTTTCTACTACAGTTGTTAACCTAATAGCATTTGTATGCTGGAAACCAGACATATACATGAATTCAATATGAGAATTGAAATGAAATTCCATTCCATAGTTTGCTTTTTCAAAAAATCTTTTTTGCTGTCTGCTACAAAATTCAAATTTACCACCAGGTATGATTGACAGCAAGTGGGAGGGCTTATCAGAGTTCATAACCTGTACTGCAGCAGCTGAGAAGTGTAGCTCCTTGCACAAAAAATTCTAGATTAATCTTTTTGTTGAGGTTTATTGTTTATATTTATTCCTAATCAAAGAAATGAAAACCCTGCAGTCAAACTTCTCTGGAGTAATTACACAGTAAACACATGTTTCTTGAAGAAGACAATACAAATATCTGCCATGTGCTTCTGTTTACAAGCTAACCAAAGCCAAAAGATTCAAACTGATAACTGAGCAGTGAGAGAATAAGCCCATCCCACCTGCCATATAGGCTTAATTGCTCACCGGTAGGATAAATTGCTGTCTGATACTTGGCCTTTAAGGTGACTTGTAGATCAAAACCGTCCGGTCGGAAATCAAAGATGGCCGGAATCTTGAAAATATATTTTTCGCTTCTATGCCTGAACCAAAAGGCCAGTTGACTTGAAACTTGGTAGGAAGCATCGTGGTTACATGTAGATCATAAATAGCTAAAATCGTTTCAATCGAAAATCCAAGATGGCCGCCGTGGTAGTCATCTTAAAAATCTGTTTTTCGCTTCTTCTCATGCACCAACAGGCCGATTAACTTGGAACTTGTTTGGAAGCAGCGGGGTGACTTGTAGATCAAAAACAGCCAAAATAATTCCGATTGGAAATCCAAGATGGCCCCCGTGGCGGCAATCTTGAAAATCTATTTTCGCTTCTTTTCCTGAACCAAAAGGTCAATTGATTTGAAACTTAGTAGGAAATATCGGGGTGACTTGTAGATCAATAATAGTTAAAATCGTTTCGATCGGAATCCAAGATGGCCGCCGTGGCGGCAATCTTAAAAATCAAATTTTCACTTCTGCTTCAGAACCGAAAAGCCAGCTGACTTGAAACTTGGTAGGAAGCATCGGAGTGACTTGTAGATCAAAACCACTTAAAATCGTTCCGATCGAAAATCCAAGACGGCTGCCGTGGCGGCCATCTTAAAAATCTGTTTTTCGGTTCTTCTCCTGAACCAAAAGGCCAATTGTCTTGAAACTCGGTAGGAAGCATCAAGGTGATTTGAAGATCAAAAATAGCTAAAATCATTCCAATCGGAGATCCAAGATAGCCTCCTAGGCATGATCTTGAAAATCTGTTTTGGCTTCTTTTCCTGGACCGAAAGGTTGGCTGACGAAACTTAGTAGGAAGCATCGGGGTGACTTGTAGATCAGTAATAGTTAAAATAGTTTCAATTGGAAATCCAAGATAGCCGCCGTGGCGGCAATCTTGAAAATCTAGTTTTCGCTTCGTCTCCTGAACCAAAAGGCCACTTGTCTTGTAACTCGGTAGGAAGCATGAATGAGACTTGAAGATTAAAAATAGCTAAAATTGTTCCGATCGGAAATCCAAGATGGTCGCCATGACCGTCATTTCTAAAATCTGTTTCTTTTTCTCCTGTATCGAAAGGCCAATCGACTTGAAACTTGGTAGGAAGCATCGGGATGACTTTTAGATAAAAAAGCTTAAATTTTTCCGATCTGAAATCCAAGATGGCCGTCATGGTCGCAATCTGGAAAATCAATTTTCCGCTGTTCTCTTGAATCGGAAAGCCTATTGACTTGAAACTTGGTAGGAAGCATCGGGATAACCTGTGAATCAAAATTAGCTGAAACCGTTCCGTTAGGAATTCAAAGATAGTCACCATCCTAAAAATCTATTTTTCACTTTTTCTCCTGCACCAAATGGCCTGTAGACTTGAAACTTGGTAGGAAACATAAGGATGACTTGTAGATCAGTAAAAGCTTGTGTTGTTCCGATCAAAAATCCAAAATAGCCACCATTTTGAAAATATATTTTTCCTTTCTTCTCTTGAACTGAAAGACCAACTGACTTGAAACTTGGCAGCAAGCAGAAGGGTAACTTTTAGATAAAACAAGTCAAACTTTTTCCGATCAGAAATCCAATTTTCCGCTGTTCTGAACCGAAAGGCCAACTGACTTGACCCTTGGTAGGAAGCATTGAGGTTACTTGCAGATCAAAATCAGTCAAATCGTTTCGATCGAAAATCCAATATGGCTGCCGTGGCGGCCGTCTTAAAATATATTTTTCGCTTTTTCTCTTGACCCAAAAAGTCTATTGACTGGAAACTTGGTCGGAAGCATTGGAGTGACCTGTGAATCAAAAATGCTAGAATCATTTCGATAGGAAACCAAACTTGGCAACTATGGCGACCCATCTTAAAATCTTTTTTTTTTCACTTTTTCTCCTAAACAAAAGGGCCAACTGACTTGAAACTTGGTAGGAAGGATCAGGGTGACTTGTATATTAATAATAGCTAAAGTCGTTTCGATCGGAAATCCAAGATAGCCGCCATGACCGCCATCTTAAAAATCTATTTTCGCTTCTTCTCCTGAACCGAAAGTCCAATTGACTTGAAACTTGGTAGGAAGCATTAAGGTGACTTTAGATAAAAAAAATAAATGAGAAGTTTTGATCAGAAATCTAAGATGGCCGTCATGGTCGCCATCTTGAAACTCTATTTTTCGCTTCTTTTCCTGAAATGAATGGTCAACTGTCTTGAAACTTAGTAGGAAGCATCGGGTGACTTGTAGGTCAACAAGAAAAACGCCTACCGGCATTATGGACGTGTTTTTTTAAATAACGAAGAAAGTGAGAGGTGTCTATCTTGCAAGTGAAACATTTACTGGTTCTCTTCTTTATCTCTACCAAAAAGCAATCCACCGAAGAATAACGGTAACATATAACTTTGAAAAAAAATAGCAAATATGAAAATGTGGTAGTTTTGCTTTCTTTGTGACTTCGGTGAACTAACTATGTTCTAGACATGAAATTTAACCAAAGAATAAAGGTAACATATAACTTTAAAAAAAGTTAACCAAAAGGTCATAAAAAACTTACGGTAGTGAATGGTGGATGAACGCTTGTCTTTTGTGTCTAACAATTTTATATAGCAAAATGTGAAAATGTGGTAGTTTTGCTTTCTTTGTAACTTCGGTGAACTAACTATGATCTAGACATGAAATTTAATGATTCAGGATATTCATAAAGGACAATTTGTTGATAATGCAGTGAAGATATAAACGCTCTACATCTTATCTATTATGCGGGTATGCCGCCATACTTAACATTATTTACACATATGAACTCATATAACATTCCATAGTATTCTTCTATAGTAATAACGTAACGGTAAATTTACTATTCGCGGGCCATATCTCCACGCTGAACGATTCTAAAAGTATACTGCAAAGCAAAAAGTAACGTGTTACTCAATACATAATGGCTGAAACCAGTTTAAAACAGATGCAATCGTTTTCTGCTGAAGATGAGCCTCATAACAATCCTAGTAAAGGCGTGGTAAAGGCAAAAAGAGTAAAACGTGGGAGGCTTCCTCCCTCTGATGGTTCAAGACATGCAGCCAGAGATGAAAAATCGTCACGGGGTCCGGCAGCAGTGTTTCTACGGTATCTTCAGCTTCTGCGTTTTAGGATGTCGCCGAGACAGACGACACCAGCTCAGTACCTTCTGTACGCATTCTCTTTAAATCCCATTAACCCCTCAGATATTTTACAGATTGCTAGTGTACTTAGATCGCTTATGCTACCTGAGATTAGTGTCATAATTAAGCACGCAATCCAAGATCTCAAGACGATTGTATGTGAAGCTGTGCAGGCTGCCACACGCCCCTTGTAGGAGGAAATACAGACACTCAAATCGGAAAATTACCAACTGAGGAAGGCCTACACTGATCTTGAGAAGAGAATTGTTTAGATTGAAGCCGACAAAGATGCACTTGAACAATACAGTCGACGCGACTCATTACGCATCTCTGTTATACCAGAACAGTCGGTTGAGGTTACAGATGAGATTGTGCTCAAACTTGTAAATGATCTAGGAGTCGCTATAAATTTTTCTAACATTGACAGATCTCATCGTGTAGGGAGGATCACGGATACAAGACGAAAAATCGCGATATAACAGTGAAGTTCACGTCTTATAATGCAAGACCGAAATTATACCGACAACGCTAAGAACTCAGAGACTCTGAGCGCCCGAGTGGTGTTTTCATAAATGAGGACCTCACGCATATTCACTCCAAGTTACTCTAATGCAAGAAGGCTTGTCCGTGCAAAGAAGCAGGCTTGTCCGTGCAAAGAAGCTTCTTGCATCTTACTCATCTGATGGGAAGATTTTTGCTCTGGACGCGGAAAACAAGCGCCATGTAATAAGTACGTATTAGGAACTCCGCAAGTTTGGTGATCCTGAGGAAGCCAGACAGGAGCCAACAAAGGCAAAGCGGCGCCCAGCGTCATTTATCAGTGCTAAATCCTAACGTCAGGATCAGTCTTTGTAAGGATACTCACATGTTCTGACAAGCGATGAATTAACTTTCATAAATAGTACACGCTTGAAACCATTCTTTACATGTATTACATAGTATAAAATGTTTTGTACACGGTCTATTGGTGCTCGTGGATTGCATTTTTCATTCAATTACAGATTATCATATTTACCTGGAGTGATTACACATGTAAGTTAAACCGGTGTAGCCCCAGACCGAGTTGCTGCATGTAGCAATTTGACCTGGTCTACATGGGTTTTTCACCAAGGCAACCGTTCTGGTACATTTTGGCCGAGTAGTTAGGGATTGTTTGGGTTTTTGAAATAACTACGGTGTGGGACCAGCTCACTGTATAATTAGAGCAGTTTCGGTATATGTAGAATTCGGCCTTGTATGATGGCCTGTGACTTCTGGTTTCGAGTTTCCATTTGTTGTAATACAACTGGGAACCTGAGGCCTCGATTCGTCAGGCGGGGTGGTATATTGGTCTATATTTTGACAATAAACAGATTCCCATATTATTTATTGAATCTTTGCGGTTCCAGGCCTAAATACTAAAGTTGTCACCTATATTAACCTCTACCTTCTGGGCTAATTCAGCAGACGACAAGTTGATGATGTTTTTCTATTTTTCCCGGAGGGTGGGTCTTGGCATTTCGTGCGGCCTATCTCTTAGGGACATTACGCATGGGACGTCGGGACTGGTTCTCTTGGTGTGGAAAAGTGGGGGAAATGTTCCAAATGTAGTCTGTTGAAAATTTTACCCTACTTGCTAAACGTTGATATAATTCGTGTAATGAAAGTAAAGCTGTAACGCTTAACTTAGATATTCGGAAACAGACAGGTGTGGGTAAACAGGGTGAAGTCGGATCGGACGGCGTTCGATCAAAGTCTGCGCTGTTTGCCACTCATACTAGTATGTACGTACGGACAGGTGTCTAAACAGGTTTCATGACATTGAAGAACACGTGTGGTCAGATAGTACGTTGTCCGAGTATGTTTGGGTATGCACGGTGCTTAATGTTGTCATTTATACTAGTGCGCATGTATAACGTGTCTGCCCTAGGTGTTCGTACAGATAGTCATGTGCAAACGTAGCGGACCAAGATCGGGCGCTAAAGAACGCAGCGTCTGAAAGGGATTACTCCGTTTGCAGCTCACCCAGTAGTAATGTTGATGCATCAACGGGCAGTAAATAGCTCGAATGGAGGTATGATGCCCGACTTGCTGGGGTGGAAACGGTAGGCAACACTTTATTGTGTAAACAGTATGAGAAATAAGCACGTAACATGTAGTTGATACGTCACTCAGATTTATGAACCTCGTCTCTAAAAAGGTTTTCTATAACTGCTGACAAATCGCTTTTCTCCTGGTACAACGGACTTTTACATACATACATACATACATACATACATACATATATATATATATATATATATATATATATATATATATATATATATATATATATATATATATATATATATTCTGGCTCGCTAATATATACATACAATCTGCTATGTCAATACATACATACATACTCAGCATATGAACTTACTGCACACTCTTCTCGCCTTTTGTCTTTACATGCATGTCCCTTTAGCCTGCTTGATCACCTACGTGCATATCAAAATAAAGCTGCCGAAATACTCATAACTACTTACATATATATATATATATATATATATATATATATATATATATATATATATATATATATATATATATATATATATATATATATATATATATATATATATATATATATACATACAATCATATTACTTGTATACCTACTTATTTTCTTACTACCTTATCTACCTCAATATATTGTACACTTTACCAATGTACCTATGCAATCTTACACTTTCATAATGTTTCCGTCTAGTTTTCTTTCTCATGAAATTGTTTTCAGATGGAATAAGATTATTGTACCATCAATTTTAAAAAGTTTTCGGATTCACCGAGGTCACATGACCGCAATTATGTTTGTTGTATTCATTCTATTGACTTTCTATTTCTTTTCTCTATCTTCTGTGCTCTTGTTTACCGATTCCGCCGTTTGTGCAACATGTTTATCTGAAGTGTGCATAATACTGGTGCAATGGTTGAGAATCTGTGACGGGACGGGGCTTGTCTTGATTTATCTACTCTTTCTATTATGTAGCACCTAATAATGCCTAGTAATGTTAAATCAGCAGGTCCTGGTGGTTTCTTCGATGCATCGCAGACATTGCGGCTGGGCGCGGACAAGAAAATTACATATAATAAATTCCCTATAGTTATTCTATTCATGTTCCTGACATTTAAACGAGATGATCATAACTTCAGTACATCATGCTTGAGCATTTCAATAGCACTTTAGCGCAGTAAAGAAGTATACAGGTATATTAGGTGTCCATACCGGCGCATACAGCAGCCGTTAAACGATAATTTCAAATTTACTATCTTCTATATATTTTACTTGGCAACAAACGTTTTATTTTTCTTTGTAATTTCACTTATTTTACTGAATGAAGCCATTCATCCAAACCCTGGTCCAGACTTTGTCAACGGTGTAGCACTTTCCATGTCAACCACCAGCTCCGACAGTTCACTTAGCTACTTAACTGACCATCTCAGCCTTATACATCTTAACGTCCAGAGCACACTTCCTAAATTTGACATAATAAAATGCGAGTCAATAGCATACGACATACTTGTCTTTACTGAGAGCTGACTGAAACCGGACAAACCAAATGAAAAACTTATTACTGATACTTTCAAGTCACCTTTCAGAAAAGACAGGTGAGATCGTCCCGGAGGAGGAGTCCTGATCTATACAAGAGATAGTATACAAAGCAAACGCAGAACAGACTTGGAAATGCAAGATTTAGAAGCTGTTTGGGTAGAAATAACCGTTAAATCTAAAAAGATACTGATCGGGGGATTTTATCGCCCACCCAACAGCAATACAGACTACTTTAACAAAATAAATGAAAGCACTGACAGAGCCTACAATACTAATATAGTAGATATTTTAATCGCGAGAGGCTTTATCTTTAACATGTTCTCAAACGAAAACAATAAAATAAAAGAGTTCATACAGCAATACAATATAAGCCAGCTGATACGCGAATCAACGTATTTCACCGAACATTTGTCTTCGTTGGTCGACTTAATATTGGTGCGGAACACAACCAATATCGTTACCAGTGGAGTTGCAAATTCATTCATACCTGACCAGATAAGGTGTCATTGTCCTGTACTTGTACTCTTAAAGTTTTTACGCCCACCAGTCAAATCATATAAAAGACGGGTATGGAATCATCCACTTGCTGATTTTAATAAATATCGAGAACAGCTAACTAATTTTTATCTCCAAAACAAGCTTGAATCAAACTCAAATATTGATAACAATGTCTTATGTCTAGCAAACTGCATTATGAAGCAAGTCAAGAATCTGTACCCAACAAAATAGTTATTATCAGGCCAATCCATGGATAACGGGTCATATAAAACGCCTTATCAGAAAAAAAAATACAAGACACTTCGAAACAGAATAGTAAATAAAATAAGAAAATAAAAAAATGGAGTATTTTGACAAACTCGAAGGTCTACTTTCTAGCGCAATTTCAAACTCGAAATTGTTTTGGAAGACATCTAACAAGCTCTCAGTACAGGTCTTATTTCAACAAACGTTCCCAACTTGACACTTAAAAACGAATATGCCGAAAGTGACACTGAAAAGCCAATATGTAAAATAATTACTTTTCATCGCAAGCAAAAGATGAAGACGACAACAAAAATGTTTCACCTCTACCTCGACCCCAAGATACCATTCTATCCTCTATTGTTATAACACATCAAGACGTTTTTGATGATCTTTCTAAACTGGACGTGAGTAAAGCATGTGGTCCAGACCTCTTGAGTCCTCGCTTTCTAAAGGAAGGCGCTTCTATTCTCTCGAACCCTCTCTTCATTGTTTTTTTCAACAGATCAATGAGCCAAGGTTACTTCGGATCCTTCTGGAAAGAAGCTAATGTTACACCAATTCACAAGAAGGAAGATAAGTCTCTTCCCCAAAATTACAGACCTATCTCCCTCCTTAGCTCTGTAGGAAAAACTATGTAACGTTGTGTGCACAAACACCTTTATAACTACAAAGTCGAACATAACCTTCTGACTCCTTTCCAGTCTTGTTTTGTTGCAGGTGATTCTAGTACTTACCAGTTATTACATACCTACCATACTTTAATTGAAGCGGCTGACAGTGCAAAAGAAGTCAGAGTAGTCTTCTGCGATATAAGCAAAGCCTTTGACAGAGTCTGGCATAAAGGACTTTTACATAGACTCTTGCATATTGGAATTTCTGGTGATCTTCTGCAGTGGTTCAAAAGCTATCTCTCTGACAGGAGACAGTGAGTTGTTTTGAACGGTGTAACCTCAGACAAGGCTTCTGTCTTAGCTTGTGTTCCGCAAAGATCTATCCTCGGTCCGTTACTTTTTCTCATATAAACGACGTTGTTAATGGCATTACGTCTTCCATACACTTATTTGCTGATGATACTAGCTTATATATTGTTGTCGATAACCCAGTAACTGCTGCTCATCTTCTGAATACTGATTTAGATACTATAAGTAAATCGGAAGCTGATTGGTTAGTTGAACGTCAATCCTGCAAACAAAACCCCACTTCTCATAACTAGAAAATTGCAGCCTCAACTTCATCCGCCTCTTGAAATAAATAGTATTACATAAAACGAAACCTCTACCCACAAACATCTAGGCATTACTTTTTCTAGCTAATGTACTTGGTCCGAGCATATAAATAATATAACTGAAACTGCTTGGAAAAGAGATTATTATACCAGCGCTTCACGACAGAACACAAATTAGTTATTTTATTTTATTTTTTTTTTATAAAATCGTTAACAGCCTGGTCCCAGATTACCTAAGAAATCTCTTACTGCCTCTGGTACAAGAACGCACTACTTACAGTGACAAGAACGCACTACTTACAGTCTCAGAAACGCAAACGATATCCGGTCTATTCATGCAAATAAAAATCTTTTCTTTAGCTCTTTTCTTCCTTCTACCATCAGAGCATAGAACGTCCTTCCAGATAATGTCAAAGAAGCCAGCACAGTTTCCTCCTTCAAATACCGGCTAAATAGGGACTTAAGGGCCCAACCCAAATATTTTAATGTTGGATCTAGATAAGACAGATGCTTCAGGGCAGACTTCGCATGGAATGCAGCTCACTCAACTCAGACCTTTTCCGTAAAAATATCGTACCCCGTGTTCTTGCGGTGGATTCGAAAGTGCATTCCATTTTTTCTATACATGCCCTAAGTATACAGATGTCAGGAACAGACACCTAACTGATCTACTACCAACACATAATGTTTACGACTTATTATTTGGAAAAGAAAATGCACCAGATAATGAAAAAAGAGCTCTTTTTTAAAAGTACAAGACTATTATCAAATCAAAACGGTTCGTGCAATAGCTCATTATACTACAAGCTTCAAATGTAAGTCCCGGCTTCTGGTTAAATTATCTAGTATAGTGCTATAATGACACCCCGCTGAGTAACACAAACTGGGATCGGTCAACATCCTTTTCTTCTTCTTTTTTTTTTTTTTTTTTTTTTACAAGAACATTGAAACTGTCTCTTTTCAAAGTAAATGTCTCAATGTCGTCCGTATGACGTATATGTTGTAAGCACTTGCTACAATTGAAGCCCTCACACAGAGACTGTCCATAATCAGTAATAATAAATTTGGACGATTTTATTATCTTACCATATCAAAAACATATTTTGTAGTATTTTGTACCTAGTATTGTTGAAATTGCAAACTGTTCTCTATCTCTCTCTCTCTCTTATCATACAAGCGTCCTGCAAAAAGTTCTGTCACTAATATGCTTCTTAAGTTTTAAGTTTAAAGTATATTTTAAAATGCTTCACTGCACTTGAATGGTGTTAAATAGCTAACGATACCCGTTTATTTCGTTCAAATTGCTTTCCAACTGACCGAGTTATTTCTAATTGAAATAGATGCAGTCATATACACTGACCAATTTACTTGTTACAATAAGAAACGACCAAGCAAAGGATGGTCAGGAGTCCACCTTTTATATGACAACGCCTCCTCTCATAAGTGTGAGGTTGTTAAATCATTTTTTGGCTTCTGAAAAGGTGAAAGTTTTAAACCATCCACTTTATTCACCTGACCTGAGTCCCTGTGACTTCTTTTTATTTCCAAACGCTTTCTGGAAATAAGAATACGTCTAGAAGTTCTCTTTGCAGTGCTATTTATCAGTGTCTCCAACAGATACTAAAAGAAGACTATTTATCTGCTTTTCGCGACTGGGTAATAAGCTTACATGTGTTTCAGTAAACGGGGTTTTACTTTGAAAGTTTGTAATAAAAATATGTTTGATAAAACGTAGCACTGAAGTAATCCAACCCCGAGACAAAACTTTTTGCAGGACCCTCGTATATAACAATATCTACCATTCACATATTTATTGTTCATTGTTGTATTACGGCCTGGCACTCCTACCTTCGATTATTTGCTTTGGCAGATTACGCATAGCGATTTAGTCTCGCTTTATGACAGACACGTGGTATGTTTTTGACGCGCGTGCGGTGCTTGTAAAATGGTAAGTATGTTATGCCCAATCCTAGGTGATTTCGTACGCTATTAGTTAGAAAGGGCGTATATATAATAGTAGAAAAAAAAAAAAAACAGAAAGTACTCTTGATATTTAGATTCCCATGTACAGGTTTTCTCACGGTGTTTAACGCAAGGCACGTGGGAAAAAGTGCAATCATACAGCTACAAACAGATTTCAATGCAAATGAGTAACTGGATGTAACACACACACACACACACACACACACACACACACACACACACACACACACACACATGATCTGATCAATAAAAAATTTAATGGCTTCTCAGCTTGAAAGAGATTTCTGTTTTGTACTGATAATATTTATAAGTGAAGACTTGCATGTTTTTCTATGTGGAAAAAATGCGAGCAATACATCTAAAGGTGCTGCATCAGGAATATCTACATTACTACTAATTATTGAAATAAAATAATTTTAAATAGTGTAACCCAGACAGATATAGATGGCCTCCCGAAACGATACCTCGAAACGGAGGCCTTGTTTAGGTGGGCGTTTACCCAAAATCTGACCAGTAGGTTTGCTCCTCTCAAACGGCCAAGATACATTGTAGATTTTATAGGGAAAGTAAAGAGGATTTTGACTAAACAGTACTGACAGGCAAAACCTTTTTGAGTTCAAATGGGAGAATGTTGGCTTTTCCGTTGCAGGCCTCATCTATTGACATTTCCATTCAGTAATACCATGCATAAAGTAAAAAAGCTGATGCCATAACTAAAGATACAAACAATCTGTTTTGCTCGTAGCCTTGACACATGTAAAGTCGGTTATACGTTTGCGAGCTTATTAGTCTTATCCCATTTATGCCTAGCGTCCCATAAATGTGACTTTGTAAACAGTGTAGACCCAGATCAGGCGCCGCAGATCGCGACGTCTGATCAGGATCTACACTGTTTGCACTAACTGCAGGTTTTAATAAATGATGGTTACACTAAAACTAATCAGATATCCTCTCACTTGGAAATGGATCTGTCCAAAGAGTTAAGTAGAAGAGTCCACTCGGTATAAATGTATTAAGCGAAATAAAGGGTTTCGAACATATGCAAAATCCGCAGATAAGAATAATCCTACGTATCAAAACGTTTAGCCAGAACCGGGTCTCTTTCTTGACATACACAAGATAAAAAATACTGTGTAAATAGACAGTCAAGGCCCAGTTTAACCTGCTGTATACGCATACGCTCAAATAACCTGTCTGCGAAGCCTAATTGTGTCATAAAGCACAACACTCAAAGCAAAGTAATCATCATAAAGCATTTAATTTCACCCCATTGTGATCAGTATATGTTTTCTTTTCTACGATGTCTTACTGCTGAGATGTAGGATGACCAACCTAGTGATTATCGCTCTCGACTTGCGTAGAAACGTAATATATTCATGTACATTTAATTTAAGTCTTATTATTAATAGACATTAAAACTGCCACATTCAATAACAAGAGGGCCAAGATGGCCCTGTATCACAAGTCTCAGTCAATTGGTCTTTCGGTTCAAGAAAAGTTCAATATTAATTTACAAGATGGCGGCCATCGTGGATTTTCAATCAGAACGATTTTAGCTACTTTTGATCTACAAAACAGCTAAGAGAAAAATCCAGGGAGTACCATAATCACAAACTGCAGCCCTTCCCAGACACCAGTAGGAAGAGGAAACCGACAAATCCAAAACAAGCACAAATCGAACAAACGTACGAAAAGCACAGATTAGCTCTCTCTTCCCCAAGCGAGGTAATCGCAATGCTAAAAGGACTGAAAAACACAAGAACAAAATGACACACTAGGTAAGACATAAAACAGAGCCCCTCGTAGAATAAACCACAAAGCAAAAAAAAAAAAAAAAAAAAAAAAAAAAAGAGTAAGACTAACACCGGAACCACCGCCTTAGAACGGTCAGTAGAGTAAACCACGGGGGATTTAAAGCACTTTTACAGCTAGGCAACTTCACCCTGAGTCCCGATGCTACTCTTAATACAGAAATACATAAAATTCGGTTCGCATAAAGGCTCCCAACTCAGTCAATGCATCAAAGCGAAAACATAAAAATCAAATTAATCACTATAATAAACAAAGTCGAGTACTCATGGCTAATTCTACTGTATACCAGAGTATTAGAAAACAACAGATGAACCACGACGGGTCAAGCCAAAGACATATCGTCAAGCCCCAACCTACTGGTTAAAGTTTTACGAAGAGGCCGTCATTGATTCTGAGGCCCGAACCGCGGTCGTGCAATTAAAGAGTGAAGCTTAGCCATCAACAATGATTGGGCTGACAACTAGACAGTCTGCCGCATAATATCCAGACTATAGCCAACTCTTTTATAACGGTTAATAAGTTTTCTGAATTGCTCCGAAAAGTTAGATTTTCCTACAAGTCACCTCGATACTTCAATTGCCCTTTTGGTTCAGGAGAAAAAGTTCAAAATAGATTTTCAACATGGCTGCTAGGGCAACCATCTTGATCAGAATGATTTTAGCTACTTTTGATCAACAAGTCACTCCAATACTTCCTATCAAATTTCGAGTCAATGGGCCTTTCTATTCAGGAGAAGTTTAAAATAGATTTTCAAGATGGCAACTGTGGAGGCAATCTTGTATTTCAGAACGGAGTGATTTTAGCTACTTTTGATCTACAAGTCACCTTGATGATTCATACTAAGTTTCATTTGGCCTTTCGTTTCAGGAGAATAAGCAAATATAAATTTTTAAGATGACCGACATCTTGGATTTCCGATCGGAACGATTTTAGCTATTTTGATCTACCAGTCACCCTTTCCTACGAAGTTTAGCAGGGGGTGCAACGTATAGTGGTTTTTATTGTCAATAAGTCAAACAAATATCGCTTATGATCAAATATGACGCTTGGTTTGAAAAGCGAAAGTAATTTTTGGAGATAAAATCAAGTAAGTATGTTTCCTGGCATTATATTTTGATGTCACCTATCGCTGGATGTGGAGAAATTATGCAATGTCTTGGGGAAATTGCTCGTATCTCCTGATCTTACCTCAGAATGCAGTGATGCTCGATCACCTGGGAAGCTCGAATCGACGGGAAAATCGGAACCGATTTTGACCTTCATAAAATCACGCTTTGCAGCAAAAATCCGATAGTTTGGGATTTATTTTCGGGGTCTACATCACTGAAACAATAAACCACAATTTCTGGTTCAATTTTTGATCTCTGAAAAGCCCTCCATCTCGAGAAATCAAGGTGTAAGCCATCTAATGTTGTTTGTGGTCAACTATACGAATTTTAAACAAAGTTCAGTGATTGCTTCCGAATTTACAGACTACGTTTTTCTGTGTTTTTATATTTATTCTGTAAATTTGCAGATAATCTATAAATCTACCACAGAAAATGTCATCATTATTGGTGTTTTACAGAATGTCACCATAGAAGCAGACACATTTAATATTAATTTGACTGTTTATATGCATTACAATAAAGGCATGCAAGTGTCTTTTATTATGGCTCCAATTTTCAAAAATGGATGTCACATCTAGCAATTTTTTATTTGTTTAACTACTGGTACAGTGCAACTATTGGTCTCATGCGAGTAGCTATAAGTGACTATTGCATTTGAGTTTAGACCAATTAGCAACATAAGTGTCGTACAGTTGACCACAAACAACATTAGATGGCTTACACCTTGATTCCTCGAGATGGAGGGCTTTTCAGAGATCAAAAATGGAACCAGAAATTGTGTTTATTGTTTCAGTGATGTAGACCCCTAAAATAAATCCCAAGCTATCGGATTTTTGCTGCAAAGCGTGATCTTATGAAGGTCAAAATCGGTTCCGATTTTCCCGTCGATTTGAGCTTCCCAGGTGATCGAGCATCACTGCATTTTGAGGAAGGATCAGGAGATACGAGCAATTTCCCCAAGACACTGCATAATTTCTCCACATCCAGCGCTAGGTGACATCAAAATATAATGCCAGGAAATATACTTACTGGTTGATTTTATCACCAAACATTCCATTCGCTTTTCAAACCAAGCGCCATATTTGACCATAAGCGATATTTTTTGACTTATTGACCATAAAAAAACCACTATACGTTGCACCCCCTGTTTAGAGTCAACTGGCCTTTCAGTTCAGGAGAAGACGCGCAAATGAAATTTTTAAGATGGCCGCCATCTTGGATTTCCGATCAGAACATTTTTTCTACTTTTGATCTACAAGACACCCAAAGCTTCCTACTCCGATTCGAGCCAAATGGCCTTTCGGTTCAGGAGAACAAGTGAAATCAAGATGGCCGCCATCTTGGATTTCCGATCAGCAAGATTTTCCTACCTTTATCTACAAGTCACCTTGATGCTTCCGACCAAGTTTCAAGTCCATTGGTCTTTTGGTTCAGGAGAAGAAGCGAAAAATAGATTTTCAAGATGGCGGCCATCTTTGATTTCCAATTGGAACGATTTCAGCTACTTTTGATCTACAAGTCACCTCGATACTTCTGATCTACAAGTCACCTCGATGCTTCCTACCCAGTTTCGAGTCGATTGGCCTTTCGGTTCAGAAAAAAGTGAAAAATAGATTTTCAAAATTGCCGCCATTGCGGCCATCTCGGATTTCCGATATGGACGATTTTAGCTATTTTTGAATTACAAGTCACCCCCGATGCTTCCTACAAAGTGTCAAGTCAATAAGCCTTTCGGTTTAGGAGAAGGAGCCAACAATAGATTTTCAAGATGGCGGCCATGTTGGATTTCCGATCTAAACAATTTTAGCTGTTGTTGATCTACAAGTCACTCCAATGCTTCCTACCAAGTTTCTGCTCAATTGGCCAAGGGGTGTAGGAGGAGTAGGCTTTTAAAGCAATTGTTGACGCCGCACGACGGACATTGACTAACCATAATAGCTCACCATGAGTTAGATAAGGAAATCGTGGATTTAACCCTGGGATAGAAAGCCATATTCTACTCACGTTCTCCTACCCAGGGTAAGAGGATTTTCACGTGTTTGATATGCACTGGTTGTAATGAACAGTCAATTAAGCCATCGTTCAAGTTTACGTCACTAAACGAAGACGTCATTAAACGCCACAGTAATGTCATCACAATACGGTGGACATCAGCAATCGACGTGACTGTATTATTAAAAATCTACATTCAGAAATGAAAGGTGTGCAAGAAGAAGAATCTATCATAGGTGTGAGGGATATATAGAAAATTTCCGTCCTGAGGATTCTCGGCAAGCCTCTTGATGTCAGACAGTGATCCTCGGGACGGATTTTGTATCTACCCCTCACACCAATGATATATACTTATATTCCATGATGACAATACTCAAAAGACGCTAAAGCAGAAGTACATATTTTTAAGACTATTACTTCGAAGAGCGAGGGGCAAGTGATTAGATTAGAGCACTTTGGATAACTGGTCCACCGCAGATACAAAAAAAAAAAAAAAAAAAAAAAAAAAAAAAAAGTATATCGACGGTGTGGGTGTGAGCTGGAGCTGGAAAAACGGGGATGACAGTCCCAGTCTGTCTGTGGTAAAGATGAGCCGTAGGTCTTCATTATACACTTTAGTTCTTAATTGTTTCTGGAACGAGAAACCTCATATTATACTTCGCCCGGCAGCATATGCAAGATCTCACGTTCTTAATTGTTTTGGAACGAGAAACTCGTACTTCGCCGGGCAGCATATGCAAGATCTTTAGTTCTTAATTGTTTCTAGAACGAGAAACCTCATATTATACTTCTCCGGGCAGCATCTGCAAGATCTTTAGTTAATTGTTTCTGAAACGAGAAAGCTTATATTATACTTCTCCGAGCAGCAAATGCAAGAATTTGACTACGACACTAACAAGGAGCTAAAACTGAAGCAGGAGTTCATATTT
Organism: Anodontia alba; assembly: GCA_964016985.1. Classification (NCBI taxonomy): domain Eukaryota; kingdom Metazoa; phylum Mollusca; class Bivalvia; order Lucinida; family Lucinidae; genus Anodontia; species Anodontia alba. Next base: position 96,374,025 of record OZ024825.1, on the reverse strand, counting down.
TCAAGAAAACTCTGCAAAGCGAGGGGCAAGTGATTAGGGGTACACTACAAGTCACTGAAGCACTCTGGGCATCGGGCGAACCGCAAATACAAGAGACAAAGTATCGACACTGGAGAAACGGTAAGGGATGGCAGCCCAACTGCTTTGTTTCATATCTTTGTGTTTGTGATCAGTATTTTTTAACGATGTCTTACTGTTAAGATATTGGCTGATTAAACTAGTCATTATCGCTCTCGACGTGCAAAGAAACGTAAAATATAATATTCATGTATCTTTGAAAAGTCTAATAAATAATTAATATTAAAACTAAAACTGCTGCATTTCAAACAAAGATTTATCCATGAAAGGTCAATTAGTAATTACTCTCAGTACACTTTCTTAGAAGAAATTGTGTTACAAATCATTTATCTATGATAGTTCACTTAGTAATAACTCACAGTAGACATTTTAAAAGAAATTGTATTACAAACCAGTTAACTATGATAGCTCACTTCGTAATTACTCTCAGTATACTTTCTTAAAATAAATTGTATTACAAATTATTTATCTATGACAGCTGATAGACCGGGGGATTGGGGGTGGGATCACTTACTATCAAAAAAGGTAGGGTTGTGCTGCTAGGAGCCCGGAACCCCTACTCCTTTCCAGACACGACTGGTTGATTGTGTTGGGGTTTAACGACACCTCAACCCTTGTGGGTCATTTTGTGTCGTCTCCCAGAGATAGGCAGAAAAGATATAGAAGAGATAGTAGGACCCCTTTCCAGTCAAAAGTAAGACGAACATGTACCCCATTGTAGACAAATAATATATGCTCATTTGCTTGGTCAGTTAACTTAAGAAGAATTTACTTACATGTTATCAATATTAAGTACAACAAGAATCACCAATATCAAGTTTTTGTCATTTAAATTTGCCCCGAATTTGCCTCATAATAGTCCTTTAACTGCTTTCAAAGTCCGTTTGCATGACTGTTTTTTTCTCATTAACAGTGCCATCTTTCAGTCCTGTTCTCTCTTTTTTTTTAAAAAATGTAACTTTTTCTTTGTTTATGGGACCATTTTAGACATACTACATATCATCGGAAGTAAAACTCCAGGCAAAAGGTAGTTCCCCACCCCTTTTCCAGACATGAACCCCTTTCCAGACAGGTATATTTGAAGCCCATCCAAGATGTTTTACATTAAAATACAACCAAGTTCCAGACAGACTCTGAAAATAAGACCCATTTTGTCAGCACTTATATAGTGAGTGCCTCCCCCGGGCTGATAGCCCACTTAGTAATTACTCTCAGTATACTTTCTTAAAATAAACTCATCACCATGACCTTAACTATGACACTCAAAAAGGAGCTGAAGCTAAAAGTCAATGCTTTACATCAGAGTTCATATCTTCAAGAATAAAAACAAAACAAAACAAAAAAAAAAAAAAAAAAAAAAGACTACTTTTACTCTGCATAGTGAGGAGCAAGTGATTAGAGGAGCACTATATGCACATGGTCAACCGCAGATACCATGAATAAGCTATATAGGCAGAGTGGGTGAAAACTGGCACCAGAGAAATGGCACGGACGGCAGACTTTGTGTGGTAAAGCGGCGCCATAGTTTTCTGAAAACAGTCACTTCACTTAGAACATTACCTAGCGGCATACACACTATCATGTCTCAACATAGAATAAAGGAACTGAAGCTGAAACTTATTGGATCGGAGAACATACATATCTTTCAGAATAAAACTATTACTCTGCATAGTAAGGGGCGTGCTTAGAACAACACTCTGGGCAACCATCAACCGCTGATACAAGAGACATAGTGGGTGAGGAATGGCACAGGAGAAACGGTAAGACAGCAATTCAAGTTAGTGGTGAAGGTGGTGGGGGGGGGGGGGGGGGGGGGGGGGCGGGGGGGGGGGGGAGGAGGGCGGGCAGCAAGAAACAAGATGAATAGAGCTATTCCAGTGTGTAAAGCAAAGTGGAGGATCCAGCCATACCCACAGGGTAACTTGAGCAATCCCAGTCTGTATGTGGTAAAGAGGACGAGAATGCAAACAAGACATCTCTCCTTGGTCTGTACTTACGAATCGAAGCAACTCTCCTCTCCGCCTTCAATGCTCCTTGAGTGTCAGATGAAAAAAAAAACCCAAGATCTCCGCCAAGCGGGGCATTATACGCCCGTGGCAAGTAATAAGACGTAGCACATAAACTGGCTCCTTTATAATTCAGTGCTTCGGATATAAACTGTAAGTGGAATTACAAAAAAAAAAAAAAAAAAAAATAATAATAATAATAAATAAATAAATGAATAAAAAAAAAAAAAATAAAGAAATAAAAATAAATCATAGGGGCGTAGCTCTGCTGATACTTGTTGAACTGTAACCCAAGGGTCTGGCCCAGAAATTAAGGGAGAAGTGACTTCTCCCTCCTGGGAAAATAGGGCATAACTCTAGTTAAGGCGCTTTTTTTATTCAAAAAGTATTGAAAGTTTTCTTATTTTTCCACGAAAACATATGTTGTGGTACTCATTAGAAGCGCCTCGCTAAGGCGCTTCTAATGGGTACCCACAAGATATGCTTTCGTGGAGAAATAAGAAAAATATTAACCTGATACCCACTCTTATCTAGGCCTATGATAGGGAGAAGTTTGCTGCGTCTAGGGAGAAGTGCCTTCGGACGGAGGACACACCACTGCAAGAATTTCTTTTTGTAAACCTTTAACTTGTTTAATACTGATTTTATTTTTGTTATTCAAGGGAGCCAACTCAGAAGAGTATTAAAAAAAGAAAAAAAAAAAAAAAAAAAAAAAAAAAAAAAGAAATATGTTTATAAGTTTTGATAATAGTCAAGCTTCTTAATTCTGTATCATTTAATAAATGTATTTATAAAGATTTAATAATGGCAAATCTAATAAAAGATGTTTAAAAATATCTTGTCCTGTTTGGAAAAAAAAATCAATATCTTGCCCATATGACCATAACGTTAGTTATTTGAAAAAATATACCTATTATAAAAAAAAAAAAAAATTGCACACTATTACCTCTAAACAATATGCTGCATAAAGTTTACAAAAACTTTCAAAGTACCATAACCCTGCATATCTTTTGTGCACTGTAACCTCGAAATAATATGTGCTACTCCACATCATCGTGTAACTATTTATAAAGTTTCAGCTTGATCGGATGTAAACTGTAGGAGGATTTAGCCGGAAACGAAAAATTAATAAAAAATTTTAAAGGGGTTTAACTCTGCTAATATTTGGTGGACTGTAACCCCGAAACAATATGCGCTGCTCCACATCATGATCTAACTACAAATCAAGTTTCAGCTTGATCGGATGTTAACTGTAGGAGGAGTTAGGCGGAAACGAAAAGTTTACTGAAATTTTTAAAGGGGCATAACTCTGCTAATATTGGTGGACTGTAACCTCGAAACAATATGCGCTGCTCCACTTCATGGTCTAACTACAAATCAAGTTTCAGCTTGATCGGATGTAAACTGTAGGAGGTTAGCTGGAAACGAAAAGTTTACTGAAATTTTCCAAGGGACATAACTCTGCTAATATTTGGTGGACTGTAACCTCGAAACAATATGCGCTGCTCCACATCATGGTGTAACTATACATGAAGTTTCAGCTTGATCGAATGTAAATAGTAGGAGGAGTTAACCGGAAATTAAAAGCTTAAAGAAATTTTCTTAGGGGCATAACTCTGCAAACATTATTTGGTGGACTGTAACCCTGAAATAATATGCGCTGCGCAACATCATGGTCTGACTATATACTGTTTCAGCTTGATCGGATGTAAACTGTAGGAGGAGTTAGCCGGAAACGAAAAAGTTTACGGACGGACGGACGGCATACTCCGTAACATAATACGTCTCGTTTTTCAAGCGGGCGTATAAAAATCTGCCAAGTGTATATCGTCAAGCTAATCCTCTGAACAAAACCTTTACTTTCGTTTGCATGAACATAGGATTTTCAAGTTATGCCCACAAACTATGAACGACATATGCCGGTTCAGTATTGACTGAAAGAAAACGCATTTAACAGTGAATGGCAGCATAAGCGTGTGGACAACTTCGCGGTACCACTTAACAAATGGTTAGAGTACTAGATATTATCATTCTGCTACTACCACAATAAAAATGACAAATTCTGTGTATAGTATTAAGAAGAAGGTGGCATTTTAGGATGAAAGTATCTCTGTGCACGGTAGGTCTGTGCAAGCAAACTGTGCCAGTACATGCGAATACATACGCGTAACATAAAGTACGTCAAATATTGCTAAAACATCAAATCCAACATAAAAATCCTGTCCACTGAATGTTCTGCAACATTCTGCAGGTGAATCTGATAACAAGGCATCGCAGGCAATACAAATCCCCTCGCACAAGACTACTTGGTGTGGGCAAACACTGGACTGGGAAATGCCATGCCATATAATAATTATGTGACTGAAGAAAGTCTGTGACCTTAAACCAAAAGGTCATATATGACATTGACATTAAGGTACGGTACTGTAAACATTCAGATTTTCAGGTTAAGAGGGATCAGACCTCACAGGATAGAAAATATTTCAGTCATGGCAACCTTGACCTTGAGCTGAGAACCCTGAAAATCAAATTTGCTCGAGATATTATCATACCCACAAATGTGTGAAGAAATATTAAAATCAATTGATAAATGTAGGGGCTAGAGCGATAACAAAGTTTTTTCTCTAAAAAAAAGCCACAGTTACCTTGACCTTGAGCCCAGCAACCTGACAGTTGAACTTATTCGAGATATTATAATACCCAACAGTTGTGTGAAGATATATTAAAATCCATTGTTAAATGCAAGGGCTAGGACGATGACATTTTTGTTTTCTAAAAACAGCCAAAGTTACCTTTACCTTGAGCCAAGCAACCTAAAAGTTGAATCTGCCCGAGATATTATCATACATTTATGTGACGCTAGATTAAAATCCATTCATAAATATAGGCACCAGAGCGATGACAAAGTTTTTTTTTTCTAAAAATAGCCAGTTACCTTGACCTTGTGCCCATTAACCTGTAAGTTGAACTTGCTCGAGATATTTTAATACTTAAAAAAATTGTGTGAAGATGTATGAAAATCCATTGATAATTGCAGGGGCTAGAGCGATGACAAAGTTTTATTCTAAAAAACCAGTTACCGTGAACTTGAGCCCAGCAACCTGTAAGTTGAACTTGCTTGAGATAATATCGTACCCAACATTTGTATGAAGTTATATTAAACTCCATTGATAAATGTAGGCATTAGCGCGCTGACAAAGTTTATCTAAGAAATAGCCACAAAGACCTTGGCCTTAACCCTTGTCATGCTGAATAAATTAAGATGCCACGCCCACTTCTAATTATCAGCCAATCAGATTACTTAATCAAGATTGTTGATATAGATTCACATACTGAATGACAAACAATGCAGATCCAGATCAGTTGGCTTCTTCAGAAGCCAACTGATCTGGATCTACACTGTTTGCAAAGACAGGGCATATCCGGGTTCAGCAGGACTAGGGTTAAACCCAGCATCCTGAAAATCGATCTTGCTTGAGATGTTATAATACCAAACATTTGTGTGAAGTTATATTGAAATCCATCAATGAATGTGGGTACTAGAGCGATGACGAAGTTTTTTCTAAAAATAGCCACAGTGACCGTGACCTTGCGCCAAGTATCCTGAAAGTCGAACTTGCTCGAGATATTATCATACCCAACATTTGTGTGAACTTACAATAAAAATCCATCAATTACAGTTGGCACTAGAGGGATGACAAAATATTTTTTAGAGCCAAGGACCCTAAAAGTCGAGACATTATCATACGCAACGGTTGTGTGAAGTAATATTAAAATCCATCGATAAATATAGGCGCTAGAGCGATGACAAAAACGTACCTGCGAACGTCCGTACGTACTTACGTACGGAACAAACCCTATATTCCCTCCACAATTTTGTTTTGCGAGGGGATGATAATTAACCCATTATGCCGAGTAGACTCTTCTGCCTCATCTTTTGGACTGGCTGATTTATAAAAGAAAGGGGTCGCTGGAAAGTTTCATTAGGGTATGTTTTGTGAAAATTCCTATTTAATACAAACAGTGTAGACCCTGATCAGAAACCGCGTTCCAGCCTCTGATCTTGATCTACAGTGTTTGCAAATATCCATATTATAGAACGCGAGGCATAAAAGGGCTAAGGAGTTTTACTCGCGGGAAACTTCACCCTTAATTCTGATGACATGCTCTGCACATAGTATAAAGTAGACAAATGGCATTTTGAAGATGAGAGCGGCTCTGTCTATGCATGGAAGGTCTGTGAATACAAACTGTGCCAAAACGTGCAACAAATATTGTTGAAACACCAAACACACTGAATGTTCTGCAGATAGGGAAGTTAAGTTATAAGGGTAATCGATAGTTTTAGGGAAGACATATCTGTAAAATAATTATGTCCCTCCTTCTAAAGATCTTTTTTTTTAAAGAAAAGAATGCCTTAATGAACAAATATCTTCTCAGAAGGGGATAAGTGTGCTGGGAGATAAACAAGAAGTCACATTAGTTGTCTTTCTTGTTAACCTTGCCTCCAATTAAAGGGACATTGGCAAACCGTCTGATCAGGGTCCACACTGTTTGCATTAAATTCAGAAATTTCTACGAAACACGATAACATTTAAAAACTAACCAGGCACGCCTTATATATAAAATGGACTTGGCTAAAAAGTTAAGGTGGAAGAGTCCACTCGGCATATATGGGTTAAAACGACGGAAAATATAGTACGTGTATCCAATCTACTTAAATAAAACAAAACCTATTATTATTTGAGCCAGCGCATGACAAAACCAACAAAATGGCATGTACGCCCAGCGAAGACTCAGATCAACCGGGCATTTGCCCAGTCTGATCAGAGACTAAGCTGTCGGCATGGAGAAAGCTTCGGTCCTTAGCTACCCTTTGAACGCATAGCGAAGACTGATCAGACTGGGCGGATGCCGACCGATCTGAGTCTTCGCTGGAGACACATGCCATTTTGTTGGTTTTGTCATGGGCTGGCTCTAAATTTTATTGCACTTTAGCACCAGCAAACATGCCTTGATCGCATTCCCGGTTCCTGTGCGGTAAAGAGTGCCGTAATTCTTTGTATATTTTAGTTCCCAATCGTTTTTGGAAACGGTCACCTCACTGTGGCCATAACCTGGAAGCACATGCATGTTCTTGGCCGACATAAAAAAGGACCTTTAACTGAAAGTAAACGGCATTGAAGCTTCACATTGCATGAAATAAAACAATTACTCTCTAGTTTGATTGGCAAATGATTAGATGAGCACTCTGGGCAGCTGCAAATGCAGGAGACAAAGTAAATTACAAATTGCCAAGATTTTCATTGAATATATGGCATTCCCAGTCAGTATGTGGTAACATGGAGCCGAAATACTTCTTTGTATATTTCAGTGTGAACTGTTTCTGAAAACCGTCACATCCCAGCTAGCATTCTACTTAAATCTATATCGGACCGTTATCGGACCGACAGGAATCCTGTCGGTCCGATAACGGTCCGATATAGATTAAAGTAGAATGCCAGCAGGGATCACTTGACTGTGGTCGTAACCTAGCAGCATACCCATGATCTTGACTTCCACACATACTTAAAAAATGTTCAAATTTTAAAAATAAGGATGGAAGAGGAGCAGAGAAGCAAAGAAGTGAAAGTGGAAGAAGACTTGGAGAGCGGATGAACGGATCTGCACTGGTCGGTCGGCGGTGAAAACTGGGATAGGGAGGGTGATACCCTCCCCACCCCCTACGTTCTATTTGCCTACACAAAGGGTAATAACGTATGAGCAATGGCTGTCCGCTACTCAGCTTGCGGTCGAATATAGGTCAATTAAAACTATATAAACCAATTTGTTTTGTCTTCCTCTTAAAAAACTAACGTTTTGGAAGAAGTTCAGTTTAGTTAAATTGTGTGCTGCCTTGCAGCAGAAAGACTGAAAAGAGATTGAAAGTCAATAGAAGAGGTTTGTTCTTGAGCAGTTTTTTGAAAGAAGAGGGCTAGGTTCTGCCAAGCCTATGGCTATTGTGAAGCCAATCATACGCCAGTAATAAATTACTGGTGTTATTAAAAATCCCTTTCAGGACTACAACCCCTTTCAGGGCCACATCCAAATGCTTTTGATTGGGTGTGCATTGTGTGCTTTTATCCTACTTCATTCTTTGTAAGACAAAGTAGTAACGCAGTATTGTTATTGTACTACTCTTTTGTCACAAAGTATCCATAATAAAAAATGAACTCCTTCTTTGTAAGACAAAGCAGTAGCATAGCATAATACTTATAATGTACTATTGTCACAAAGTGTCCATAATAAAAAAAATACCTCCTTCTTTTTAAGACAAAGTAGTAATACAATATTGTTATTGTACTACTCTTTTGTCACAAAGAGTCCATAATAAAACGAGAAAGCCTTGTTTTATTACTTCAATTTTATTTGGCCCGACGCTAACTGTGAAGGCAAATAACATGGTCGGAGTCCTTCCATGCCTTCGTTTACAAACATATGTCCCTTAACAAACAACAGTTTATATTTAATAATGTCTCTGAAGAACCGTTGCTATCATGTGTCGTACTGTTACACCAGTCACAAAGGCTGAAATTAATCTTGGTCTGTTTTGCAGTAGGTTTCGTCTCAGATGTACATTTCCTTTTACTACTCTGTGACCCATCCGCTTTTATTTGTTTCATACTACTTGTAGACACAATTTTCTTTGAAGACCGTTGTCTCATTGCTTTGAGTCTGTTTCTGTGGTCAGTCCGGTGCCCAGTGTGAAGTGGAGAAACAAACAAAACAATTTCCAAATGGTGGTTTCAATAAGTCTTGCTGAGTTAAGGAAGTCTAGTGGGTGAAGTAATTTCACATCTTCTTTGCTAAAAACTTCATTCAATGATGTGCAATGATAATAAATACTCTTAACATCGTTGTATTTCTTAACTCTGGGATCTTCCATGGTTACTCTTTCATAGACGGAGTCGGTATAATTCAACAAAACAACAGGGCACTCGTTTTATACTGGCCTTACCTCCGCCTACTCCGGTTTGAAAGCCGAGAGAACTTTACTTCCATGGTCTCTGATGCTTTCACTTTGATGTCGTTTGATAACAGGTAATTTATGGCGGATTTATTGTTCGCTACATGACACTTCCACTCTTCAAATATGACCGATGTATAATCTATAATGGTTTTTATATACCATGCCGTTTCTTTGAGACTTGAAAGAGTCAAATGTTGTTTCTTTTTCTAGCCATTGTTGAATCGTTTCTTGGTTTTTTCAAGAATTCTGAATCTGGGGATTTTAAAGACAGTGTGTCTTCTAGTGCTACTCTGTGTATGTCAAAATCTAAAACCATGTGCATATGAACAGGCAATGGCATCATAGCCTCAGATTCTCTTGTTGTAAAGTTTATTACAAGTTTATCTTTTAATACCCCGCCACACAATAGTGACGGGGTTTTATGATTTCACGTTGGACGTCCGTGTGTCTGTCCATCCGTCCGTCAGTCGTACGTCCGTATTTCGTTTTCGGATGATAACTTGAGTAAACCTCACCAAACTTGGTATGTGCATTGATATTGTGGAGGTCTGGTTTGGTATTGCTAATGGGCAAATTTCGTTAAATTTTGACGGAGTTATCTGCCCGAGATACGCCCATATTTTCCTTTCCGGATGATAACTTAAGTAAACATCAACGGATTTTCACCAAAAGTGGTATGTGTATTGATATTGCCGAGATCTGGTTTGGGATTGCTAATGGGCAAATGTTAAATTTTGACAGTTATCTGCCCAAGACACACCCATAGTTTCGTTTCCGGACGAAAACAAGTAAATGTCAAGGGATTTTAATCAAACTGGGTACATGCATTGATATGATAAAAATCTGGTTTGGGATTGTTTATGGGCGAATTTCGTCAATGTTTGACAGAGTTATCTGCCCGCGACACGATAATGGATAAGTTAACATTTTTAATTTTTAACTGAGAACGTTGTCTCTCACTTGTGTATTTCCAAATGATAACAAATATATTTTTAGCACTATGGAAGCTGGAGGCGAGGGTTGGGATCCCGTAAAGCTAGCTCATGCTTCCTTCCACACCTCTATCCCCATCCCCAATAATTCATTACTGACACTGGCCGTTCCAAAGCGGTATTTTCATTGTGGTAGTTTTGTTAATCCCCCGCCGCGAAGCGGATGGGGGATTATAGAAATGGCCTTCGTCTGTCCTTCCGTAAAACTTTCTTGCCCGCTCCATATCTCCTGAACCCTTTGAAAGATTTTCAATAAGCTTTAGTCAAATGTTCGCCTTAGTGAGACATTGTGCAGAACCCATAAGTCAACCATGCCAACTCAGGGTCAAGGTCACAGGTCAAGGTCATCAGTCTTGAATTTCGTGTCAGCTCCATATCTCCTACACCCCTGGAAGGATTTTCTTTAAACTTTGGTCATATGTTTGCCTCAGTGAGACGATATACAGAACTAATAACTCATTCATGCCGACACAAGATCAAGGTCGCAGTTCAAGGTCACAGGTTTGAGCCTTGAATTTCGTGTCAGCTCTGTATCTCCTATACCAGTGGAAGGATTTTCTTTAAACTTTGGTCAAATGTTCACCTTAGTGAGTCGATGTGCAGAATTAATAACTCAACCATGCCGACTCAAGATCAAGGTCACAGTTCAAGGTCATGAGTTTGAGCCTTGAATTTCGTATCCGCTCTGTATCTCCTTTACCCCTAGGAGGATTTTCTTTAAACTTCTGTCAAATGTTCACCTGTGGGACGATGTGCAAAACCCATAACTCATCCATGGGGACTCGAGGACAAGGTCACAGTTCAAGGTCGCGAGTTTGAGCCCTGAATTTCGTGTCCCACCCGATACCTCCTTTACCACTGGAAGGATTTTCTTTTAATTTTGGTCAAAATGTTCGCCTCAGTTAAATGATGTGCTGAACCCATAGCTCAACCATGCAGACTCACTTTGTTACAGTTCAAGGTCACGGGTTTGAGCCTTGAATTTTGTGTCCGCTCTGCATCTCCTTTACCCCTGAGAGGATTTTCTCTAAACTTTGGTTAAATGTTCATCTCAGTGGGAAAATGTGCAGAACCCATAACTCAGCCCTCAGGTCACAGTTGAAGGTCACAAGTTTGAGCCTTGAATTTGGTCTCGGCTTCGTATCTCCTTTAGCTCTGGAAGGATTTTCTTTAAACATGGGTCAAATGTTAACCTCAGTGAGATGATGTGCAGAACCCATAACTCAGCTATGCTGACTCAAGGTCAAGGTCACAATTGAAGGTCACCAGTTTGAGCCTTGAATTTTGAGGCCGCTCCATTGCCATTCAGAATGGCTTGTTAAATTTGGGTTAAATGTTCGCCTTAGTGAGATGATGTGTAGAAACTACTATAACTCAACGATGAACTCTCAAGGTCAAGGTTACAACTGAAGGTCATTCGTCTCTTCTTGTTCGCTCCATATCTCTTGAACCTTTTGAAAGATTTTCATGAAACTGGTCAAATGTTTGCCTTAGTAAGGCAATTTGCAGAACCCATAACTCAAGCATGCCGACTCAAGGTCAAGGTCACAGTTAAAAGTCACGAGTTTGAGCCTTAAAAATCATGTTCACTTCATATCCCCTGAACCCTTTAAAATATATTTATTAAATCTGGGTCAATTGTTCGCCTTAGTGAGATGATGTGCAGAACCCATAACTCAACAATGCAGACTCAAGGTCACAATGAAGGCCACCAGTTTGAGCCTTGAATTTTGAGGCCGCTCCATTGTCATTCTGCGGCGGGGGATATAGCTGTCCTTCAGACTGCCTTGTTAATTGTTCATTAGTGTTTCACTTTCTGATATTTTTCTTTTAACAATTATGTAAGTTGATTAGTTCAGTTAAGTTTGGGTAACAGAGCTCTTACCTTCTAGGAAAGAAAAACTGTAATTTTTGCTTTCTGCTTGTAGTGTTTTGGTTGTGGTGCCGTTGCTATAAATGTGTCCTTCTTTCTCGTTGGTGTCTTGGACGGAAGATGTTAGGTAATTGTATCGATTCCTGATGATTGGCTCCCTTGTTATATTGTATTTGTCTGTCTTCCCCTTTGGTGTCGGGGGCTTGATGTGGATCTGATTGTATCAGTTCCTGAGTTCTCGTTTTCTTTGTTACGAGACAAACTTCATATGTGGGTGGTCTCTTCAGAAACTAAAGTCAATGCTATTGAGATATTTGAGACAACTGGGGATTCAGATAACTTGCTTATTGCTCGTAAAACCAGATTTAACCTTCCACATCACCAACAGTTTTACTGTTCACAGTACCGAGGCGGTAATTTTGTTGTAGTTTTTTTTTATTCAATTTAGGTGTTGTTCCTGTCTTTTGTGTCATTCAACCCTTATCAGGTGCTTGTGGAGTATTGAGTTGTGATTGTGACAATTTCTGGGTATCGTCATCTTTATTTGTATGCTGACTTACATGGGTGAAATCCCAAAAATCCTCCGTATTGAGAATCTGCTTTTCCAATACTAGAAGTTACCTTTTCCCTATACTTTATACAGGACAAAATTCTTCTCAATACTGAATTGAGTATTAATAATAAAACTTTCACCCAACGTTTATCCAAAACCATGATACCAAATGAAATAAAACAGGCTAAGTTTCTTCAATGCCACCTTTTATCGCAAACGGTGGCATTGAAGAATCTTTGTGACTATTCTGGACAAGTTCAGAGAGTGCCACAATTACAAGCCGCGGCCTTTCTCAGACATCAACAGGGAGAGGAAACAGACAAAACATAACAAGCGCAAATAGAACAGACGTACGAAAAGCACTAAGATTAGCTCATTCTTACCCAAGCGAGGTAATCGCAATGCTAAAAGGACTGAAAAATACAAGAACAAAATAACACAAGGCAAGACTTAAAACGAATCGCCTCGTAGAATATACCACAAAGCAACAAAGAGTAAGACTAACACCGGGACAACCGCCTTAGAACGGTCAGTAGAAATAACAACCGGAAAATCTTAGTTCAAATTGTTTGGTTTTAAACCAGTTTTACCAAACATCATCACGTATTTTCACTATATTATATGGGGAACATCCAAGAGTTCTAGATTCGAGCGGTACCCAGATGAATGCTTTGATTTATTTACAAAATCCCTTACAGAAACATACATTGTGGGTACTCATTAAAGGACCATAACGTGTTTTGTGGAGATGAGTCAAAGTATCCGGTTGAAAATGCATTCTATCAAGCGCTATGTTTTCACAAATGCGTGTTAATGTAATGCGGTGTGTATCCGATCTGCGATCAGTATTATACAGTAGTACCTGAAACAATAATTAGCATTATATCCAAACCGGCATCTTTTGTAAAAGGCAAATGCAACAAAATATGTGTATATGTACAACATAAATAAGTAAACTTAGTTTTTGATACAATCAGGTCCACATCAAGTTCTCAGCATCAAGGGAAAGACAAACAAATACAATTAAACAGCTATTAAAAGAAGAGATGACAAGCAGCGTTGGCAGCCCTTTCCAAAAAGGTGGCAACTTTTGTTACCTAAACCTAACTAAATATATATTTTAAACTTACATAATTGTTTAAAGAAAAACATTTATAAGTGAAACAATACATACCATTCAACAAGGCATACCACAATGAACAAAAGGTAAAAGAAAATTCCAGGGAGTGCCACAATAACAAACTGAGGCCCTTCCCAGACACCAAGAGGAAGAGGAAACAGACAAAACCAAACAAGCGAAAATCGAACAAACTTACGAAAAGCACTAAAAGTAGCTTTCTCTACCACAAGCGAGGTAGTCGCAATGCTAAAAGGACTGAAAACACAATAACCATCAGAGGAAATGGCAGATCCCCCGACCGCACCGCAAATGGCCATCTTTTTTCAATCTAGGGCATCAGAGATGTAATTTTATCAAGGAATACACTTGTTTAACCCTGCAGTGGGTGATAACTCCACAACTGTGAATCAGACATTGAACTCTAAAACAATAAGTTGTGGAAACTGGATTTTGTGTTTTTCAACAAAGAAACTGTAAATAATGAGAAAAATAAGGCCCGTTGCCTGCAATGATTATAACTCTCAAACCGTAAGTCATGGAAACTGGATTTTTTGTTTGCTAGCAAGTGATTTTCAACAAAGAAGCCGAAAATAATGAGACAAATAAGGCCTGTTGCCTGCAAAGATTATAACTTTCAAACTGTAAGTTGTAGAAACTGGATTTGTGTTCGCTAGTAAGTGATTTTCACAAAGAACAAAAAAATAATGAGAAATATAAGGCCCTTTGCCTGCAAGGCAAGTAACGCTTGAACCGTTAGTCTCAGAAACTCAATTTTGTGTTCGCTAGTAAGTGATTTTCAACAAAGAATCCAAAAATAGTGAGAAAAATAAAGCCTGCTGCATGCATTGCTGATAAATCTGCATCCGCAGTATAAGTAAGGGAGATAACTCAAACACTCTGTAGGTCAGAGTTGTCCTTACATATTGTGACACACTTAGTATACTCGTATGTTCTAAGCATCTCAACTAACTATCATTAAAATGTCTCCACTGGTTAAAGAGTTATGGCCTGCACAAGATTTTACCGTCAGGGGAGATAACTGAAAATAAATGGAGTAACGAGTAACCCATAGTTACAATTTTAATGCAACTCTCCTTCTTAATGTTCCAAGCATACCTATTAATTATCACCAAGAAATCTCAACTGGTAGAGAAGTTATGACTGTCAGCAAATTTAACAACTATGGGAGATAACTCAAAAATGAAGCCAGTCTTGTTTTTTTTTGTGTACATGACATGCCTACTCAATGTCCTCTACAACTTGATGAAGTATCATAAAATATCACAAAGGGTTTAAGAGGTATGGCCTGCACAAGATCTTACAACTATGGGAGATAACTCCAGAACTGAGTCAGTTAGAATTGTTGTTCTTGTATGTAACACACCTACTCAATGTCCTCTACAACTTGATCATGTATCATGATAATATCTCGGAAGGTTATTGAGTTATGGCCTGCACAAAATTTCATAACTATGGGAAATAACTCCAGAACGCAGTCAGTTAGAGTTGTCATTCTTGTACGCGACACCCCGACTCAATGTTCTCTACCTATTGGTGAAGTATCATGAAAATAACTTACAGGGTTTTAGAATCATGGGCCGCACAAGATTTAACAACTATGGGAGATAACCCCCAAAACGCAGTCAGCTAGAGTTGTTGTTCTTGTATGTGATACACCTACATTGTCCGCTACAACTTGATCAAGTATCATGAAAATATCTCAAAAGTTTATTGAGTTATGGCCTGCACAAGATTTTATAACTATGGGAAATAACTCAAGAATGCAGTCAGTTAGAGTTGTCTTTCTTGTACGAGACACATCTACTCAATGTCCAGTACCTAATGATGAAGTATCAGGACAATACATTAAAGGGTCCTTGAGTTATGGGCCGCACAAGATTTAACAACTAAGGGAAGTAACTCCAAAACGAAGTCAGCTAGAGTTGTCTTTCTTGTACGCGACACGCCTACTCAATGTCCTCTACATATTGGTGAAGTATCATGAAAATATCTTTAAGGGTTTCAGAGTTATGGTCTGCACACAATTTTACTATTTTGGGAGACTATGGGAGATAACTCCTGAACCAAGTCGATTAGAGTTGTCATTTTTGCATGCGACACTCCTACTCAACGCCCTCTACAACATGACAAAGTTTCATGAACATAGCTCAAAGGGTAAAGGAGTTATGGGCCGCACAAGGTTTCGTCTACAGATGGACGGACAGACGGACGCGAGGGCAATCGCTATATTCCCCGAACCTTTCGGTCGGGGGATAACAATCCCCCGAACCTTTCGGTCGGGGGATAACAAGAAGAAAATAACACAAGGTAAGACATAAAACAAATCGCCTCGTAGAATAGACCACAAAGCAACACACCACACCACAGCCTCAGAACGGTCAGTAAACCACCGGGTGTGTGTGTTTGTGTGTGTGTGTGTGGGGGGGGGGGGGGAGTAAACCACCGGGTGTGTGTGTTTGTGTGTGTGTGGGGGGGGGGGAGGGAGGGGGTTAATAGGTTAAAGCATTTTTACAGCTAGCCAACTTCACCCTGGGTCCCGATGCTACTCTAAACACAGAAATACATAAAATTCGGTTCGCATAAAGGATCTCAACTCAGTCGATACATCAAAGCGAAAACATACAAATCAAATTAATCACTATAATAAACGAGATCATTCCAATCCTGGCCCTTATCTTCCATCGTGGAAAGCCACATCTCCCTACACTTCCAAAAAACCTTTCCTTTATTTTACGGGAAGCCATTCGTATTGAAACTACGAGCTACTCGGCATTATAGTTGCCTCCCTTCTGTTAACCTACTATCAATGTTGATAAAGCAATGCCTGCAGACTGATTGAAAGGCAGGTACAAACGAGTTCATGCCGTTTTTGATTAGTTCGGTCAGTATACCTTTTTTTGTACCGCTAAATTTCTACATATCTTGTATGACAGAATTGCTTAGATCCACAGAATGCGTCTGAAATGATTTTTTTTTGTGATACAGGTGTATAATACACGTGTGTGTCATATGTTTATCCCTGAAAAAGTAGAATTTGCAAGATCTACGGCAGAAGCCTCTTCTGAAAAAGCGTGCACTATACAAGGAAAGAATGAGCTTTTCGAAGAGTAGCAATTTTTTTCTATTCTAAGCATATACCTTTTATGAATTTTTACAGCGACGCCTCATCTGAAAGTGTCGAGTCATTTAAATTACCATTTCAACATACGGTCCAACAAGACAATATAAGATTAATACTGTCGCAACAATATTAACACAGAATATGATTAAGTGCTTGTATGTACGAACAAAACAAGGGAAGAAAAATCTACAATTAAAGATTTTATTTAACCTTAGACTACAAATTAAATTAATGTATGTTAGAAAATCTTGCAACGAATGGGGTCGAAGATGATGAAACGATACTCTAATCGCGCTCCTCCCCCCTCCCCCGCCCCAACCCCTTCACCGCGACATCAACAAGTTGACTAAAAATCACTCGGTATTTTGTAAGGTCTGCGACAAGCTTAGCATGCGAACATCATAACATCGATAGTAATAAATTCGGCTAAACGATGGACGAAATAGTAACCATTTTCTTGCTGAATGATCATGCCATTTATGAATAGAGCAATACGGGTCCTAGATATTTGGACTGCACCATAGCTCACATAAAAGTTTACCAGGTCTGTACACCTGATTTGTTTTTAAAAGTACTGATAGACCAGACAACATCATAGACCCTGATTAAACTGTTCATCTGCAGGAATAGTTTGATCTGGGTATACACCTACTTGCCTGAATATTTAGTATCAATATGGTAGTATTTCTTTTTTTTATCCCAGTTACAGAATTGGTTTTTGAGAAAATTGCTAGGTTTCACCAGGAAAATTAGTTAGAGTAGCATTACCTTAAACACGCATTTTTGTTTGGCCTAATGTAACCATTAAAGTAATAAACCGCAGCTAAAGTACTCACTATATTGTGGTAGTTTTTTTTACATATCTTAGTCATTCAAAAGCGTCTAACTGGATAACTCCATCAATGATAGGCAAATTCTAAGACAACTGTCTCAGTTGTATCTTGTACTGTTACAGCAAAACTTCTCTCTATCAGAAAGCATTCCACTAAATGAATCGCTAGGATAAGAACAACTGCAATGTGATAGCGTTACAAAGGACGTGGGCGGTTTATAGTGCTAATTCTATATAATTTTTTTTTTATTTTCTCATTATCTAACCGTTACACCCAAATTTTAGTCTTCAACGCATATATTATGTGGACACTAGAATAGAAATTGTTCTAGCATAATAGCTTTTCAAAAACAGTTATTTTAATATAAGTGTGCTGAAATTAACATCATCCAGATGATTCATGCTTCCATGTATAACAATCACAAAGAAAAAAAGTCACAAAACATCTCATGTATATTCTGGAACATTATTACCATAGTTAACGTAAGTATTAATTCGGACAACTTATCTACTTACCATAACTGCCGTAAAATTCTACCGATTGATGTCTTTAAAATCTTGCTGTATGTATGGCAAACAGTGCAGATCCTGAATTTGGCTGGCCGTAAAAGTGCTTTAAACCCGCCGGCAGTTTACTCTACTGACTGTTCTAAGGCGGTTGTCCCGGTGTTAGTCTTACTCTTTGTTGCTTTGTGGTTTATTCTATGAGGCGATTTGTTTTATGTTTTTCAGTCCTTTTAGTATTGCGATAACCTCGCTTGGGGAAGAGCTAATCTTAGTGCTTTTCGTACGTTTGTTCGATTTGTGCTTGTTTTGGATTTGCCTGTTTCCTCTTCCTCTTGGTGTCTGGGAAGGGCTGCGGTTTGTGATTGTGGCACTCTCTGGTTTTATCTCTAACCTTTTTTAGCAAATGCCTATCTGTCCCAATACCTAGGGTTATTACGGTACCATGAGTATAACAATCCAATTTACTTGCTACCTGCTGGCCAGGTAGCCAGAATATAAAATGTCCAGTATTTTTGTAAGGAGTATGTTCAGTTAAAGTTTCTGAGATAAGAATTGATCAGTTATATTATAAACCGAGATGGGTCAAAATCATGCCTTTAAAATATAGTGTGCCTAGCAGATACTTATCAGCCTGCGCATCTGTGCAGTCTGATGTATT